>OU461587.1:8139654-9419683 GCA_911812115.1 Pristionchus exspectatus | reverse complement strand
AGGGATGACTTGTGTACCTCTAATGCTTTCGTTCCTTTCACTTCCAATCTCTTCTTGTTTTTCTTCAGTGAAAAGGCAGTGTTCTTGATGTAGATGTTCTTTCCTCATTCATTCCATTCTTCATTTATTCTTTCTTCCTTTTTCCTCACTTCTGTCATCATCGACTAATTTCTTCATTCGTGATCTGTTAACATTCCTCTCGTTTTCCTCATATTTCGATCATGTTAATATCATTTCTCAGGTCCTTCATCTGTACTACAAAGAGGCTGCGACAGTGATGGGTAGTCAAGGTACGGTAGTCAAGGTACGGTAGTCACTACTCACCTCTTATTCTTTCTTCGTTTATTTCCCGTCCTTGGAGATCCGGGAATGGTCCTCTTTTGAGAAGAAATTTGATCTTGGCCAATTGAGTCCTTTCTGGAAATATTTTTTTTAATATTGTTAAGAGCTCAGAGAGGCATCGGAAACTCAAAATATAGAGCTAAACTCATTACGGAATTCATAAAAGACTCCATTCACTAACCTCATTATAGCATTCGTCTCATCCTTCATATTCATTGAAGTTCAGAGAGATACAGTATCCGGTGGTGGCATACTGTAGTCACTTGAGTTCTTCGCGACTCACTGTAATTCTATTATTTCCAGCTGCCCCGTGACCCGCCATCTACGCGCTAGGAGGGATACAGTAGCCAAGGTACGGTATCGATTGCTCACTTCAAACTGTCTTTCCCCTGTCCATTGCACTGCTTTGATGTTTGATCAGTGGCTTTTGTGTCTCGCCGCCTCGCTTCCGATGGCTCTTTCGGCTCTGAAATTATCCATTTTATTTGCTAAAAACAGCCCGATAATGAGAGGTCGAAATATGAACTGCCTTCTCTTCATTTCGCACTTTCTCTCCCGCCGTCGCTCTAGTGACAAGATCGTGAAATGAAGAGAATGCGGCGCATATTTCGAGTTCTACCGAAATTAGAGTCGATCCAGCTCACGATTACGATTTATGTATTCAAAAACATACCTGATTCGGAATGGGAGCGGTTCGCCCTTAGGTTCCTCTTGTCTCTCGTACTCGCACGCAATCGATATTCTGCAATGAATAATTATTTATTTCCAGACTCCTCCCACTCCCTCATCCCTCCTTCCTCCCTCCTCTTCTCTGATGGATCGACCACTCAAGAGGGCGGCCCAGGTATCCCAAACTTCCAAAATCCTCACCTCGTGTCTGAGTACTGATAGTACGGTAGCCTCGTTGGAGTAGGCGTTGGGTAGGCTGCCTTTCTTGATGAAGAGAAGATGACTCTCACTGTAGATGACATCTCGGTGCCTGAAATTGCCATGTTTGCAACGTATTGTGGTAATTACCCCCCCCCCCGTCATTCAAAACTAATTTTAACTTTTATTAAAATTGAGGTTTCGCTTATCTTTTAATGCATCTTTATTCCTATATCTTTCCATGAACTCTTTCTCACCTTGATCTTCCTGTAGTATCCCATCCTCTTGCCCGCAATTTCCTTCAGACTCGAGGGGTCCACCCGCTTATGGTACTGTACTATTGAGTGAGTACTGTACCATCTGTAAGTAATAAATTGATATTTTGCAGTCTACGATGGCAAAGACGACGGTCTCTTCGTTTCGCGTGATCTCTCGGCGGCGAGAGAGAAAGGAGACAAAAGGAGGACCACCCAGGTGAATAATCAATGAATGGTAATTATTTTACAAATTCCATTCGCTCACCGAGTGTGCTTTCATCCTTGCATCGCTCCTTTCGGCTGGATCAATAGTGGCCGCGTACTGTAGTTGAAGATTACTGTAGAGCCTGTAATCGATACAATTAATAGTTAATGGCCCTTCTCCAACTTCGAAATATACAAAAGAATAGAATGAAAATCTATCTTACCGTGGATGAATTCGAAGACGCAGTGAGGACCGCAGTGGGAAGGTGTGCTGTCCTTGATATTGTTCGTCTTACGACTACCGATTTACCGTCCCTTCGGATTAACTCCGGGTGAGTTGGCTCGGTTGGCCAAGTGAGGGGATTAATGGATATTCGGTCCTTCCACCGGAATACCACCCCACACGAACAGATCCAGTAGGCCGATCTGCTCTTCCATTTCTCCCCCCGGAGGGATCAGAGGTATGGAAACCTTGACGGAGGGTCGCAACCCATCGGAAAGAGTGGGTGTGGCCTCACCACACCCTTCCCTACCGCCAGCCTAGTAGAAGTCTTCTTCTTTAGCTTTTTCTTCTTCTTTTCTTCTTTTTTTTCTTTTTATTATCTCCTTGTTTCTTCTTTTCTCCTTGTTTCTTCTTTTTTCTTCTATCTTCTTTATCTCTCTGTTCTCTTCTCGTTCCTTGATTTTCTTACTTCTTGATTTTCTTCCATTATTTTCTCTTTTCTCTTTTTTCTTCTTTTTCTTCTTTCTTCATTTTCTCTCTCTTCTCTTCTTGTTGCTTGATTTTCTTACTTCTTGATTTCATCTATTATTTTCATTATTTCCTTGTTTCTTCTTTTCTCTTTTTTTTTCTTCTTTTTCTTCTTTCTTCACTATCTCTCTCTTCTCTTCTTGTTGCTTGATTTTCTTAATTTTTCTTTTCTTCTATTATTTTCATTATTTCCTTGTTTCTTCTTTTTTCTTCTTTATTCTTCTTTTTTTCTTCTTTCTTCATTTTCTCTCTCTTCTCTTCTTGTTGCTTGATTTTCTTGATTCTTCATTTCTTCTATTATTTTCATTATTTCCTTGTTTCTTTTTTTCTCTTTGTTTCTTCTTTTTCTTCTTTCTTCATTTTCTTCTGTTCTTTTTTATTTCTTCATTTTATCCTTGTTCTCCTCTTTTTTTATCTTCATTTTTTCTCCTTATAATTCCTTTTCTTTCCTTCTTCTTAATTCTTCCTAGCTCTGAAAATATTGGCTTTATTCACCCATCCTTATTTTTTCGGGAGGTTTGCTAGGGTTTAATTCTGCTCAAATTAGCACACGTTGGATTTTAACCCTTTTTAAATGGAAATAGTTCAATCCCTCAGAAGGCCAGAAGGATGATCCAATTTCATCCACTCCTCACCTGAGATATTTATCACTCTCCTTCTCCTTAGTGGCCATTCCTTCAATGCTTGGAATATCCGGGATACGGATCGAATCTATCCATCTCTTTCGGGTTACGGTAGGTTGTCGGGCTCTTCTTCGATCGACTTGGATTCACTGCAATAAGTAATCTGTTTGTTCTAGTCCCGCCTTCTCTTCCCTTCTCTTCCCTTCTCTTCTCTTCTCTTCTCTTCTTCCTTCTCTCTACGAGGAATCGAACAGGTACGCTATCCTTACTAATTTTTCATGAATAAATAGGTAAAATGGGGAAGAAATTCGAATTTCGAAGCATTTAGATTGGTGTTTTATGCTGGTTTTATGTTCGTAATATTTTGGAGCGAAAGAAATTAGTTGATGATCCGTCAAATTTATTTTAAACCATGCATGTCTCACCTTATTCACTCATTTGGTGTCTTCTACATTGTGCTCTTTCCTTCAAATCTTGGAATGAGCTGGATAAATAGCCGGTCGATCCCTCTCGTGTGAATTACGATAGTCGGCCTCTCCTTGGTGCGCATGTTATTCACTGTAATGAGTAATTAGTATTTCTAGTCCCGCCCATACTTCCCTCTTCCCTCTAAGTGACTAATAGATATGAAAGATAGGATACCTCGAACAGGAGGTATCCTATCTTTCATATCTATTAGTCACTAATTAATCGAAAAAATAGGAGGCAAATTTTTTATCCGCACAAAAATCTTGATCCGCCTAATCCTTGTTTCGAAATTCGTATGTAACAGGCTGCTTGATAGTCTCTAGGTTTCGATAGTTATTTAATTTGCGAATCTATTATAAAACGAGTTCGATCAAGACCATTTGCATTTCTTACTCACCTGGTTAGTATATTTCGATCCACTTTCTCATTGATCGATAGGCGGAGTATGACGGGTACAGTAGTCTTATCTCGGATACGGTAGATGGACGGGCTCGTCTTCGATTGCTTTTGATATTCTACAATGAGTAATCACTGTTTATAGGCCCGCCCACTCCTCCCATCTCTTGCCGTCCTTCTTCTCTCTACAATCGAGCGACCAGGAGGTATGTCATCATTACTAATTATAAATAACTTGTTATGTGAAAAATAAGGCAGAAATCAGAATTTGGGAGCATTCAGTTTTTTTTTGTTTCACGGTGTTTTTTAAGTTCTAAATAATTTCAAACAAATGAAATTCCTTTTTGATCCGTCAAATTATTTTCTATCTATTCACTCCTCACCTTATTAACTCATTTGGTGTCTTCACTATTCAAACTCTTGGAATGAGCTGGATAAATGGCGACTCTCGTGAGGATTATAGTAGTCGTCCGGGCTCTTCTTGACGCACATTTGACTCTCTGCAACGGATAATTATTATTTCTAGGCCCGCCCTTCCCTCTTCCTTCTTCCCTCCTCTGGCACCCTCTTCTCTCTACGATGGAGCGAACAAGAGGTATGCCATCATTACTAATTATTTTTCACTAATTGAAAGAAAAAAATAGGGCAGAAATTCGAATTTGGAAATAGTTAGTTGGATGTTTCACTAGGTTTTTTTTCTCTGAACCAATTTGAAACGGAAAAATACTTGATAATCGATAATAATCTTTTTAACTATACACTCCTTACTTGACTCTCTCTCTGTTTGGTGCTATCTCCCTTATGATTATTTCTCCATTGGAAGTGGTCTTCATAAGAGAATATGCATCCATCTTGCTTGGGATACGGTAGTCGTCCGGTCTCGCTTCGGAGTGCCTTAGACTATCTGTAACGAGTAATTATTATTTGTAGGCCCGTCATATCTTCCCTCTTCTCTCTTCGATGGAGCTGACAAGAGGTATTAAACATTTACTAATGAAATTGCAAGTTACGCAAATTCGGTGATATCACGACCTGTTTTTTCGAAGCAACAACTGTTGGGTTACACACTTTTTTCTTCTATTACTCGGGTATGAAACATGAAAACAATAGGTTGTAATTCGCAATATTCTGCCCGATCTAGGCTATTTTGCTTCCCGATTCTCTACTAACCTCACTCTACTATTCCTCCCTCTCGTCCCTTCCCGTCGTGTAGTGGTGTGGAATACGGTAGCCATCCCTTCCCGTCGTGTAGTGGTGTGGGATACGGTAGCCACCCGTCGACCTCGCGAATGTGACGACGCTCTGGCCATTCTCGTTTCGACAACTGTAACGATATATATCTATTATTTCCAGGCTTCTCTGCTCTTCTCCTCTCCTCCCTTCTATTCCAACTTCTCTCTCTCGTGGAACGGCAATCAGAAGGAATCACACTGAGGTATTTTTTTTATTTTTCAAAAAAATCATCACGAAAAATGCGAAACTAGGATGCATTTTGCAGTTTTTGGAAGTTACTACTTTTGGGTTGGATGATCGGTTTATCTTCTTATTACCTGATGATGAAACATAGAAAAGTCGGGTTGAAATTCTCAATTTTCTATCTGATCTAGGCAATTGTTATTTCCCAATCAGTTCCTCACCTGTCTCTCTTCTTCCTTCCTTCTGATCCCGTCCTTCTTCTCTTGATGGAGGGGAGTGGGTACGGTAGGCGCTCGGGCCTATTCTTGATCCGTGAGAGAGAGAGGGCGCTGGTCGAACCGCGGGTTGGAACACTAACCAGCGCCTGAAAATGCTAATTCACTCTAGATAACTTGAGCCTTCCCTCAGATAGATAACTTGAGCCTTCCCTCAGCAATTAGTTATCAGTATCATTAGTCATCAAGATCCTAGCAGATCTGTGCTTTTCAAGCTACTCTTTTTTTGGATGCTTATTTCTATCAGTGTATTTGGCTATGAAACATAGAAAAGTCGGGTTGAAATTCTCAATTTTCTATCTGATCTAGGCAATTGTTATTTCCCAATCAGTTCCTCACCTGTCTCTCTTCTTCCTTCCTTCTGATCCCGTCCTTCTTCTCTTGATGGAGGGGAGTGGGTACGGTAGGCGCTCGGGCCTATTCTTGATCCGTGAGAGAGAGAGAGGGCGCTGGTCGAACCGCGGGTTGGAACACTAACCAGCGCCTGAAAATGCTAATTCACTCTAGATAACTTGAGCCTTCCCTCAGATAGATAACTTGAGCCTTCCCTCAGCAATTAGTTATCAGTATCATTAGTCATCAAGATCCTAGCAGATCTGTGCTTTTCAAGCTACTCTTTTTTTGGATGCTTATTTCTATCAGTGTATTTGGCTATGAAACATAGAAAAGTCGGGTTGAAATTCTCAATTTTCTATCTGATCTAGGCAATTGTTATTTCCCAATCAGTTCCTCACCTGTCTCTCTTCTTCCTTCCTTCTGATCCCGTCCTTCTTCTCTTGATGGAGGGGAGTGGGTACGGTAGGCGCTCGGGCCTATTCTTGATCCGTGAGAGAGAGAGGGCGCTGGTCGAACCGCGGGTTGGAACACTAACCAGCGCCTGCAAATGCTAATTCACTCTAGATAACTTGAGCCTTCCCTCAGCAATTAGTTATCAGTATCATTAGTCATCAAGATCCTAGCAGATCTGTGCTTTTCAAGCTACTCTTTTTTTGGATGCTTATTTCTATCAGTGTATTTGGCTATGAAACATAGAAAAGTCGGGTTGAAATTCTCAATTTTCTACCTGATCCAGACTATTGTTATTTCCCAATCAGTTCCTCACCTGTCTCTCTTCTTCCTTCCTTCTCGTGACGTAAGGAGGAGGGATGAAATACGATATCTCCATTGGACACTGCTGCTCGCGGGCAGAAGAAAAGTGCTGCAATCGATAAATAAATAATTACAGTATCTCATCTTCGATGGACGGAAGAGAAAGAATCTCTTCATTTCCCGTGCTATCTCGCTAGTCAGAGCGATAAAGGAGAGAAGAGAACGGACTCCAGCTCACCGAGGTATGTTCGCTACACCACACTTTTTACTCTGTATTATGCCAATCGCAACTGATTGAATTTAACCCCCCTCCCTCCTTCTTCTCAAATCCACTTTTAATCATTTAGCATTGAAACACTAGTTCACCTTATCCTCCCCCAATCCTTCTCTGGTTTCTTTCTCTTTCTAGATCTCATTTGTCAACATTAGTACAATCTTACAATGACCCTTCAATTCAAAAACCCTGTTTTTCCTAATCCTATTAATGTTGTGTGAAACTCTGACCCACCTGATCTCTCTATCTCTATTCTCTTCTCCCTGTGTGGTCTCTTGAGTACGGTAGCCCTCATTGGGCACGGTAACAGTTTCGACATGTCTGTGAATAAAAAATATTTAATTTCAGTTTTCGTCTCTCTCGCGCTCTCTTCATTCCCCATGCTCTCTCGCCGGTCAGAGGGATAAAGAAGAAGATAAGGAGCTCGATTCCTCTCAGGTATTCTATCATAACTAATTAATAAGATTTTTATTAATTCATTCCTTGCCCAACAAATCTGGATGATTTTGGATCCCCTCTGTTGTCAAAGACCGTTCTTATTCTATTAGTTGACATTGAAGCATTGAAATACCTCATTCATTCATACTTCTTCTTTGAATAGAGTAGATCCCTCTATCGAGGACAGTTGCTTCATATCTTCTGCATTTCAGTAGATGGGACGGCACTTGGCATTTATCTGCAACGAAACTATATTAATCTCCTCCGTATTTTAGTGTTTCACACTGATTTTATGATCGAAAAAAAAAACAAAGAACGAGAGAAAATAAATCCATGATCAATCGATGTTGTATCTACATTGACTCCTCACCTGGTGCTTTCTCCTTTCTGGATTATCATTCATTGGGAAGATCATATCGATTGATCTCTACTAGTTTACGGTAGATGGGCGGCTTAAGAACCACTAAGATATCGTATCCAATTGCAACTCAGTATCTCTACATTTTTCTCCACTTTTCTAGGCCTGAGTGTGCGATACATCTTTAACCCGTCTCTTTTTCGTTTCAAACCAGATTAGATTTCACAAGAATTCTCGTTGGCCATAGGAAAATTTAGATGCAAACCTGTGTCTTTCCCGTTTCACACAACCATTCTAACTGCATCGAATTAGTGGTATTGTAGTATAAATCAATTCTCACCTTATTACACGGCGCTATGGCCCTTCTTCACTGGCGCTTGCGGATACGGTAGTTGGCGGTGTCGGGGGTGTGAGGATGGAGGGACCATGCAAACTCGAGCTTGGCCGACCGGGGTTTAATCCGGCCTCCCTTCTCCACTCCTCTCCTTCCCTCATCGGGTACTGAAGCTCCACTCCTGCTGCTTTCCCGGCATCGGGCATTGAAGGCTATGTCTGCTTCCCCGGGAGTTCCTTCTCTTCTATGCCTGAAGAGAAATAAATTTAGCACCAGTCACAATTGTGTTTCATCCTTTCTTCATCATTAAACTAATTATTCTATTTTGCAGGCTCGCTGGCACTCCAATGATGGTGGAAGGAGCAGAGAAATTGAGGTATTTCATTTATTGAGATTGGTGAAACTGTGTAGTTTGAAACGGGAATTCGTCTAGTGTCTAGTGCCCTCGTTAATTAAAAACCACTAATTAAGAACCACTAAGATATCGTATCCAATTGCAACTCAGTATCTCTACATTTTTCTCATTTTTCTCTATGAATGTTGTGTGAAACTCTGACCCACCTGATCTCTCCTTCTCTCGATTATCTTCTCCCTCCATAATCTATTGATTGGTCGTCCCTTGAATACTGTAGCAGCCTCGATCTGTGAATAATAAATATTTAATTTCAGTTATCGTCTCTCCCCCTCCTTCTCTACGATGGAGCGACCAGGGGGTATGAAATCTTTAATAGTTATTCATCACTAAATAGTTGATATATTGCGTAAATTTTCAAATTTGGATGCAGCTCGTTTAGTGTTCCACGTTGATTTTATTTCCTAACAATTTTGAACGAATATAAATGTTGTCATGAATCATGATCATTTTTTGTCATGATATGTGTTTGTGAATTCCATGGACTCACTATATTTATCGATCTTGGCCCTTCTCATCCTTTCCATTACTCAGTGAAAAAGGGGGTGAACAATCCCTCTAGTGTGGGATACGGTAGTCGGTAGTCGCCTTGTCTCTTCTCGGATTCACTGCAAAGAGTCATTAATTATTTCTAGGTCACTACTCTCCTCCTACTCCTTCTTCTCTCTACGATGGACCGAACAGGAGGTGTGTAATCTTTGCTAGTTATTCATCACTAAATAGTTGCAAAATTTGGGGCTTGTTCTTATTTAGAGGCAGTTAGTTTAGTGTTCCACGCTGTTTATATTTTCGAAACTATTGTATCTTCTGACAAAGAATACTTGTTAGGGCAAGGCATTTTATGTTTTTTTTTTAAATTCAATGTTTACCTGATTGTGCAACTTGTATCCTCCTTCTTCTTGTTGCTCGTTTGTTCGGATACGGTCTCCTTTGGACACTGCTGCTCGCGGGCAGAAGAAAAGTGCTGCAATCGATAAATAAATAATTACAGTATCTCATCTTCGATGGATGGAAAGGGAAGAATCTCCTCGTTTCCCGTGCTATCTCGCTAGTCAGAGCGAGAAAGGAGAGAAGAGAACGGACTCCAGCTCACCGAGGTATGTTCGCTACACTACACTTTTTACTCTGTATTTTTCCCATCGAAACTGATTGAATTTAACCCCCTCCCCCCTTCTTCTCAAATCCACTTTTAATCATTTAGCATTGAAACACTAGTTCACCTTATCCTCCCCCAATCCTTCTCTGGTTTCTTTCTCTTTCTAGATCTCATTGTCAGTCGAACATTAGTACAATCTTGCAATGACCCTTCAATTCTAAAACCTATTTTTCCCAATCCTATAAATGTTCTATGAAACTTTGACCCTCTTATCTCTCTTCCTCTCTTCGATTCTCTCTCGGTGGTCTCCTTTTCTCTCTTGGTTACGCTAGCTCATGTGAGGTAGCAGTGTCGATCAAACTGCGAATAAAATCAATATTTATTTCCAGCCCTCTCTTCTCTTTCGGTCAAGAGGGACTCTCTTCATTTCGCGTGCTCTCTTAGAGGGATGACGACTGAGAGAGAAGAGAGGAGGGATTCGTAACTACTCGTCTCTACTCAGGTAGCACCACTAATTAAGAACCACTAAGATATCGTATCCCATTGCAACTTAGTGTCTCTACTTTCCCCCGCTTTCTTCTGAGCCTGAATATGAGTTTGCGATACATCTTTAACCTGTCTCTTTTTCGTTTCAAACCAGGTTAGATTTCACAAGAATTCTCGTTGGCCATAGGAAAATTTAGATGCGAAACCTGTGTCTTTCCCGTTTCACACAACCATTCTAACTGCATCGAATTAGTGGTATTGTAGTATAAATCAATTCTCACCTTATTACACGGCGCTATGGCCCTTCTTCACTGGCGCTTGCGGATACGGTAGTTGGCGGTGTCGGGGGTGTGAGGATGGAGGGACCATGCAAACTCGAGCTTGGCCGACCGGGGTTTAATCCGGCCTCCCTTCTCCACTCCTCTCCTTCCCTCATCGGGTACTGAAGCTCCACTCCTGCTGCTTTCCCGGCATCGGGTATTGAAGGCTATGTCTGCTTCCCCGGAAGATCCTTCCCTTCCATTCCTCCGGTTTGTTAGTAGATCATCTGAAATTAAATACTTGATAATTCCTCGTTTCACATTTATGTTACTTTAAACAAATGTTGGTATGTTCATGGAAAATGTATTAAATGATGCGAGTACTCTAGCCGTAGTATGTACACAAATAGTTTTATCTAGTAATAATTGTGAATATTATGTACCTGATTAGTGTCCATTCCGTATCCATAGTCGTCACTTGTCCATATCCCATTGATCCATGATCCTTTCCCTTCTGAGACTGGTGTATCCTCAATCTTCCGGCCGCTCAGATGAAGAGTCCACACCATCTCATCCGGGATTCCTTCTTAGCCGCTAGCAGAGTTCCCTGAATAAGAATCTATTTAGAACTAGTCACAATCGTGTTTCATCCCTTTATCATCTCATAACTAATTGATTTTCATTGCAGATTCCTTCTCGATTCGGTTCGATTCGTGAAGGAGGGCACAACTTCCAATGGGTATGTTTTCATTTTACTTTTGGGGAATGGAGCTACCTATTTATATATGGTTCAATCTCGAAACATTGAATCAGCAAGTTGTTTCATCCCCCTTCCCTTCCTTCTTCCCTTTCTTCACTTACTTCACTCACTCTCCTCCTTCTTCTCCTCTCAATTGTCTCTGGTGTATCTTCAGTCGATTGGCAACCGTCCCGAAATACCAATCGACTGGCTGAGATCCCTGTAAGAAGGAAGAATTGATAAACTTAGTTCCATCTCGGTTACTTTCTTCTATTCACTAGTTGAATTTGGGTCCCGTAAGCTAGAGATAATAATGATAAGTATTTACCTGATTGAAGAAGAGAGAAGGAGAGGTCCGCCTTGATGCCTTGCTTTTTTGAAAAGCAAGAAAAAAGTACCCGATCTTGCTTTAAACGAGGTCAAGTGAGTCCCCCATCATCCCCCCTTTTTTTAGAGACAAGGGGGGCAGTTGTCTGCAATTATCATCGGTGAATAAGAGTGCAATCAGTTTGGATGTTTTCTACCGTAATCCATCTGAGTGACTACCGTACCTGTTCTTCATCTTCGCTTTAGGAGCAGTAAGAATGGGTAGATGAAGGATGGAAGAGAAGATGGGGCAGGAAGAAAAACACCGATTTCGGTGGCCTCGAAGAGGTCTGAAATGGGGGATACTGTAGGATGGTGGGATACGGTAGGGATACTGTAGTATGAACTGAGAAGAGGAAGGAAAGACTCACCATTTAATAGCAGGGCATACGAAAAAATGGGCACGGTCGCAGCGGGGGGAAGGGAGTATGACTAGATGGAGTTGCTGGCCGGCTCCTTGGTGATGCATCTCTTGCATCGATGTGATAACTGCAATGAACATGATGATGCAATGAGATAGTATGGTAGATGAAGAGAGTTCAGACGGTTAGAGTACTGACTAGAGAAAACGAGGAATCTAGAGAATAGTGGGAATGAACTCACCTATTTACAGGATAATTGTGGTCATTTGACCTTGAAGAATGGCTGAGTGCCAATTGAAGAGGGAACAAAGAGAAGAAGGAGATGGATGGGAGAGAGAGGTCGGGACGAAGTTGGACTTATATCAGTGACAGTAGCTCAGTCACTGAATGCCAAACCAAAGCGATGACCTGTCGTCTCCTGTAAGTACGCTCCATTTTACGATGTCTAACTGGTAAGAGAGTAGGGGAAATGGAGAGAGTGAGAAGGGGTGGTATACTGAATAGTGAGATTTTTCACTCTGAATAGATGAGCAAATCTAAAAAAAATTGTCCCTATTAAATGGGATGCCATAGTCTGTTAGGAGTCTGTTATCTACTGTAAACAATATAATTGATTTCTACCGTAATCTTTCGTTTCCCCATCCTTACCTCAATATGGCAGTGTCTTAGCCATCTCGGTCCATTCTCTCACTCTAATGAGATGAGTAGCTGCATCCTCTCTGAAATCAATAGATTCTATTGTAGTTATGCCCGTTATCTACCGTATTATTTCGATCTGTTACACATCATTTTACGGTGCGTTCGCTCTAGATCAAAGCCCTTTTAATTAATGAGATGAAACATAATTGCACCACTTAGTTTTAACTGGAATTGATGGAACCACATGATCATTGATGTTTATCGCATTCACCCGTGCGATCAATATGTACCGTAGTGAGATTCACCTGAATTCGTCGAATGCCTCCATGTGATGATTACCCATCTTCACTCTATTCGCTCGGAAACGGGCACGACGGGTGAATTCATTCGAGATTGAAGATGCAATGTCATCGGCTTTGATGAAGAGGGCTGACAATCCCATCATTACCTTCTTCGTCTTCTCGGCGAATCTCTGAAATGGATAGTACTTCATACCTCCCCCTCCTATTACGGTATCTACAAGTATGAACACTCTCACAGTACTATCTATCGTACCTTATGAATCTCTTCGTTAGATGAATCTCGAATGGCCGATTGAGTGAGACGAGAAATGGCCAAATGGCACGTGTTTTCCACCGAACGACGACGATGTCCACAGCTGATGGCGACACCCTTCCATCTACGATGAATCTCAGTATCCACTTGCTTGCCCTTCACCTGAATTGATTACGGTAAGACTATGGTAGGAGGCGGAGCTTGGGCGTAAGTGGGCGGGGCTTGCGACTACGGTAGGAGGCGGGGCTTGCGACTACGGTAGGAGGCGGGGCTTGGGACTACGGTAGGAGGCGGGGCTTGGGACTGACCGTGCACTGGAGAGCCTTGGGAGATCGAATGAAGGCCAGAATCATCTGGATGCACGTTAGCATCGAGGCGACGTGGATGTTATTGGATCGAGATACGGGAAGAATGAATTGATCCATTCTCGATTTCTTCGGAGGGATAGAAGGAGGAGGAGAAGCTGACGATAGACTGAAAGAGAACATTATTTTCCCCTCATTTAATTCCATTCCTACTCCTACTGAAACTCAATCCTAGATGGTTTCTATTCTTACTGTAGATAATCAATCAATAATTGAAGGGAGTACAGTACCGTCGCTTGCGAGCATGTCGAGAGGGAGGAATGCCGTCCTCGTCCGAATCGACTGCTCCATCTCCATTATCCTCGTCCTCACCGTCGAATCCGAAGCTGAAAGAGAAACAATGCTCTCACTCTCTTCATTTCCCATACTCTCTCGCTCTGTCTGATCGACGAGAGAACATGAGAAATGAAGAGAAACAGAGATGACACGGTGAGAAATGGGGCACTCACAATGAATCATACTCTAATTTATATGATATTTGAGAATTGAGAGATGTATTCATTCTGATTGCCTTTGGGAGGAGTAATTATCGATCGGTGAGGGGTACGGGGACTTTTCTAGTTCCGTACTAGGCCACACCCCCTTGGCTCCACCCCTTCCCCTCAATGGAGGGGAGGGGTGGAGCCCGCCTCCTACCTGCCCCTTAAGGGCGTAGGAGACACTCCAAAAATGCCGAACAAGCGGCAAACAATCGGGCAGAGGAACAGTGCCCCGTCCGATTGGCGAGAGGAGAGAGCGTAGGGAGGTTATAGAGAGAGTGCGTGCTAGTCGCGACGGGGTAGAGAGAGTAGGGAGAGGGAGAGGGGAAGAGCGCAGCCTCGCACCCTCTCGCCAATCTCTCGCCCGTCGCTCCTCCTCTAAGCTTGCAAAAGACGAGGGGGAAGGAGGGATGAGGGAGGGGCGTGTGGGGAAAGGGGGCGGAGGGGCGGGGCCTAGTACGGAACTAGAAAAGTGCCGGGGTACGGTAGGTCATAGGGGAAATCGACTGATGAGATAAGGTGTATTGGCGGAAAAGATCGAGCGATAAATCTAAGACTGATAGTAGGAAATTGTAGATGACGCTGGATATAATACGTGCTGGTAAATCGGCTTTCCGCTCTCTCCGTTTTGTTTGATCTCTCGTCCGGCGAGAGAGCATTGTAAAATAAGAGAAACGCGTTCTGGGTTGTCAACACTAAGTAGTCGATGGGTCCATTAAAAATGAGAGTACCTGAGATTGAGATCTTCGTTACCGCCTACGATCTCTTCATTCTCTTCTTCATCTCCATTCATCTCATCCACTTCCTCTTCAATCACTTCCTCTTCTTCTTCCTCTCTGAGATGTGAGTCACTATTACTCTTACTGCACTTTGCAATTTTCTGAACTCTGACTATTGGAACCATGTAGAGATTTATTGACTTATGTATCAGGAGGGCTGGGCGATTTCTTGAAAATATTCAAAACTTGGTGGTTTTAGGTTTTCTTCGTACTAATAAGAATAGGATAATTCTGCAGTACCAGATTTTGTGTGATTGGGAATAAGTGAAGAGAATGAAGAGAAGGTTACCTGAGATGACCGATATCGTTTCCCTCCGATGAGAATCTCTCTGAAGAGGGAGGCGAATTGAGAGAAGGACCATCGTCGAGAAGTCGATCATCGTCGTTATCGTTGTAGAAGGAGTAGTTCAACTGCTCCTCATCGCGTCTGAAAAAGTACGCTACGATTACGGTAGATTACGGTAGATCAATTGATACAGGAAAAATGGTATTTCATTTGCAAACGGCGATCGATGGTTTTTGTTAATTGCGCATGAAAGGAATTAGTGAATACGGTTTCTCCCAATCCATAATTGATTACAATATATTCTATTCAGATGCGATTTCACCCGGCCCTTGTCTCCATTCTCGAAGATATTCTTCAGCAGGAAATCTTCTATGTCTACCACAGTGAGACGATTTTATACGCTATACCTAGATACCGTAATCTCTTACCGTATTCTATCAAAGTACATTTTTAACGATATTGTTTCTACAATGAAGCAAGAAAGAGCATAGTTTTTTGTGAGATACTGTGGAAAAGTGAAAACGGGAAATGAAGAGAGTGAGAGCATTGTTTCTATTTCTCCTAGGCAGTATGCGGTTTCCAAAGTCGATGAAGACTGATCGTTGATCTCTCTATAAGCCAGTATTGGATGAAGAACTTACTGAATCTCGAGTGTTCCATCCCCATCAGCATCGTCCATCTGAGTGTGCTTCTCCCCGTATTCGACCACCGTCGTCTGACTCTCTACAGACACGAGAGAAGGAGGAAGAGGAGTCTGCACTCCCACTTCCACTCTAATCACTTGATCCGTCTGTGTCTCTTCGACTGAGACTGATGGAGGAGGAGGAGGCATGACGTCATCCGTCTGTGTCGCGATAGACACCATCGAGGAGCGAGAAGGAGGAAGATGGGCGACATGATGACATGCATCTCGAGTCTCCGATTCCTGAATTGGACGAGTTCATTATACGTGTGACAGATGAAACAGTGATCCCGCGTGTGATTTACTGGCGATTTTCGAAGTGTGTGCTACCATGGGAATAGGGTGAGTGGGATATATTGGTGTTGAAGTATCTCACCTCCGATTGGGCACGTCCGACAGCATCAATGAGGAGTTGATAGAGATTGGAGTCGTCTCTCGTTTCATCGTAGATTATCGAGTCCATGTGTCGACCATCTTCCTCGTTATGGCGAGTCACGATTACTCTCATCTCAACAAGATCACAATCAATATCACTACCGTATTATGCGACTACCACGGTTCGAATGACCAAAGTACGGGGCCTCTTATGCAGAAAGGGTTCGGAATGAATGAAAATTTGTGTCGTGTGAAACGGGGATCTACCGGGTTCGTATGTGATTGAAACGGGGATCTACCGGGTTCGTATGTGATGAAACCAAATTTTATGCGCGCAATTTAGACGATCGAGTTGAGTCATCAATTGTGAAAGGATATTTTTTTTCCTTTTCTAACTCTACTTTTATTTTATTAATAGATTTTTTCCGCTAATAAAATAGCTGAAGATCTCACCGAAGATCCAACACGAGCATCAACGACAATGGAAGAGAGGATCGGAGAAGAAGGAGCACCGAACGAATCCGATATGATTCCCATTGATCCACCCATCGAGGCAGTGGCGTGAAGGAGGACTCGGCCTCCTGAATGGATGAATGTATACTATTTCATCATTGGAGTACGGTAGCTATCCATTTCACTCGTCCACAGTATCTCACAAAAAAACTATGCCCTTTCTTGCTTCATTGTAGAAACATTATCGTTTTAAATGTACTTTGATGGAATACGGTAAGAGATTACGGTATCTAGGTATAGTATATAAAATGGTCTCACTGTGAAAGACATGGAACATCTCCTGCTCGAGAACATCTGCGAGAATGGAGACAAGAGTAGGGTGGAATCGCATCTGAATAGAATATAATCAATTATCGATTGGGAGATACCGTATTCATAAATTCTACTATAACGTAGATTTCGAGGCAAGACTAATAATATAAAATGGCAAGTGGATGCTATTGTGATTTTGACTATTCAATTAGCATCGGTTTGACAGTGGAGCATGACAAGTATGGGAGGTTATTTACTGACAGTGGAGCATGACAAGTATGGGAGGTTATTTACTGACAGTGGAGCATGACAAGTATGGGAGGTTATTTACTGACAGTGGAGCATGACAAGTATGGGAGGTTATTTACTGACCCGGAGAGTATTGATCCAATCTTGTCTCGATATCCATTCGTCACACGACACGGGCAACATGTTGATGGCGCGAGACATCATTTAGCAGGTTTGAGAGTGATGAGCGCTAAAATAATAATAATTAGATAGAATAGGAATAATAAAAAAATTGGTACGGTAGCGCACTGGACTACGGTGTGCGATGGTTCGTGAAAAGAAGAGGCAGAAAGGGATGAAGATGAAAAGAGAAGCAAGTGAAAAGGTGAGCGAATTTGCAGTTAAAATGAACATTTTAGGAATAAAAATAGATGTGGGTGAAAGACCATGTACAGGTGTCGTGATAGGAATAGTTCAGAGATACGAAACTGACAATGATGGCGACAGGGAAATAAATAAAAAAAGGTGATTCGTGTTTCACGAGAAACTGGTAATTATTGACTAGTGAGAAAAATCGATGTGAATGCAGATTGATGAAGAAACGAGAAGGAAATGAGAAGAAGCGACGAAGAATGGAGAGAGGATAGGGTGAGTATTAGTAATTGATTCGAAGAGTTCAATGATATTACAGGAGAAACGGTGTTTCAGAATGATTAGATGGGTTAGGCATGTAGAAATGAAGAGCAGATAGGGTAGGTACTAGGATTAGATATATGGGGTTATGAGATCTAACGAAGAAGGGAGGTAGAGGAGGGAGTCCAGGGATACAGAATGGAATTATGACCCAATTTTTGCTCGATATCGCTCATTTTGCTCACTATGATCTATCTCTCTTTTCGTGTTTTACTCTAGTGGAATTGGTGCTTGAAACGTACTTTTCATGTGGGCGAGAATAATTAACGAAACCTCGGATCAAAATTTCGCACGGGTTTGAAAAAAAAATTTCGTCAAAATTTCGCACACCTATCTGTTAACCTACCTATTTAGACTGTATGCTTGTTTTGCTCTTTTCTCTTCATTCCTTATTCGCTTTCGGCAATTGTCTCATTCTGATGAGGTCTGATTTGTGTTTCATAGATCCCAGGAGATGTTTCTCATTTGGGGAGCAATTCATCTGCTTTGTTCTATATCCAGCGGGATGAGTAAAAGGGAACGAATGTGACCGAATGAGATAGAAAGATTGCGATGAGACCACATTTCAATCACTCATTGGTGGTAAGATGTAAGATGAATGTTTGGGGTCGCCTATGGAATTGCTATGCGTATCGCTGTACTGCACAAATGAAATCGCAAGAGATCTGTAGAGCAATCTATGGTTGCCTTTCATCTGCCCTCGTAGTCTTGTGGGTAAGTGCGCTGGCAGGCGCGCAGCCATCGCTGGTTCAACCCCCGGTGAGAGAGAAAATTTTTGCAAAATTTTTGCAGTAATTTTGAGCGTCAAAACAACGCCCCTAGGGGTTATAGGGTGTCAAATGATGTCGGACCGCCTGCCTGTAACTGATATTAGAGGGAGGACACTATGCGACGAGGATACGGTTGGAATACGTTAAGATAGAGAGGAGCGCGGCAAACCAAAGGAAAACACGATGATAAGGACCCTTTAGGACATAAAAATGAGGTGAATGAGGTCTGAGTGGATAGAGCAACAGTATGAGATGCAATAGCGATTACTATGAAACATACAATTAGCGCCAATTAGCCAAATTCTGGGTTGAAATCAGCCGTTTCAGTTATCCCCCACAGATCTCTCCCGCCTGCGCTCTCTCGCTTTCCCACACTCTCTCACCCTCCTTCCCTTGTCCCTTGCCCCTTGACTCTTCCCCTTTCCCATTCATTCTCACTCAAATCATCCTTCCCTTCCTGTCCTTCCCTTCCTGTCCTTCCCTTCCTTCCCTATTCTGATTATTGTCCGTTATCGTTTCATTATTGTCTGATTTCACATCGTACATTCATTCATAGACGTCGTAATCGTTGAGATTTCTTTGACGACGTCCATTTCACTTCCGATTTCGTCCATTTCTTGTATCGTTCTTATCTTCTTCTCATTCCCTTTCGTCCTTTTCACATCGTGATTCTCTTTCTCATTCGTTTTCATTCCCTCACTCCATTCCTTATGCTCCGTAATTTCATTTCTGTCTCGTTTCTCCTGTCCCCTCTTCCCCTTCTTTTCTCTTTCACTTTTCCTATCTCAATTCTAGCCATTCCAGTCCTCTCTTCTCCCCTTGAGGATGGTAACTTCGCCGATCGATCGGCCGTTGTCTTCTTTGGAATGAAGGTACGGTAAGGGAGTACGGTAGGTGTAGTGTCCCTACAGTAGTCAGACTAAGACGTAAATTGTGTCAAATTCAGATCAATCGATACTTTCACTAGAAATAAGACGATGATGATTTACGGCCTGGTGATTGTGGAAATGTCCGCTGTGATGAGAGGATTACGGTAGGAAGGACGGCAGTGATTGATCGATTAATTGATTGAGGTACGGTAGCAATAACTGTTGTGGGGATACGGTAGATATGCTTCCTTTGCCACGAGGGATGATATTGATTGATGGAATAATTTGTAAAGATGATCTCTTTGAAGTGGTCGAAATCATCAATAAAGTGAGGACATCTGTTGATTTATTGAGTGATTGAATCAACAGATGACCACCCCATAAACAAATGGGAAAAGACTGATGAGTCCTCACTGGGGTAGAAATAGCGAAATGTGTGATAACAGGTAGACCATAAGTGAGGTATTATGGATGTAGTGTAGTTAGTAATAGATAACTCTGAATA
This sequence comes from Pristionchus exspectatus, assembly GCA_911812115.1. Taxonomy (NCBI): domain Eukaryota; kingdom Metazoa; phylum Nematoda; class Chromadorea; order Rhabditida; family Neodiplogasteridae; genus Pristionchus; species Pristionchus exspectatus. The sequence continues at coordinate 9,399,880 of OU461587.1, read as the reverse complement.
CTCAAATGATCTCATGAACTCCTCTTGTCTATTCGTCATATTGAATGCGAATTTACTTGTCTATTCGTGATATTGAATGCGAATTTACTTGTGTAGCCCCCTCTTCAATCAATGCCTACTGAACTACTGAAAGTGGAGCCAAAAAATGACCATTGTTCATATGACTTAGTATCATTACCTGAGTACAAAGCCAAAATATTAGAAAATATAAATGCTTATTTAAGGAGAAAAATAGAAAACAAGTTTTGGGTTACGGTAGCTCCCGCATAGTTGGTGTGGCGTTGTTTGCATGCACACGCGAGCCAGAGCCGGCATTAAGGAAATTTAACGATTACTGTATTGATGTGCCTATCGACTTTTTCGTTCGCGAATTTTGCGAAGTTTTCGTTCAAACGTTAGTTTAAAGTTTTTGTGTCAATTTTTACCCATTTTTCAATAAGAACACGAAATATTAATGCTATTCTCTTCTTGTTCGACAAGGAATTCCATAGTCTGGCTGTAATTCTGCATTGGGGTTTCAGTTTACCATCAAGTATGTCGTTTGTTACTCCTTGAAACAGTTTTGGCTCTCAAGTTCCGCCATTTTAAACTTAATCTTGTTGCTTAGTACACATTTTACCTTAGTTCAACGAACTCTTTGGCACGTAAACAAGCCTATTAGAGTTCCTTATTTTTCTGGCGATATAAGAGAGGCTGGGAAAGCAGCAGGTCCAACTAGCACAATCCAATAGGCGTGAGAAAACATTCTCTGAACACAGGTGATCTTTCCCGAGCGAGGCAGCCTCCTAATAATCAATGAAATGGCAAGCAACACTGGTCGCTCCGAGACACGACGCGAAACAAGCTTAATTTTAGGGAATAGCAGTCGTAATAGTTGATACAGGGTAGGGATGAACCTAGGCCAGCACTTCAATCGAAAGAACGAGAGAATCTCTTTCAAGGGGAAGAATGGCAAAAGTCGCGGACGACTTCGGCAGACAAGTAGGCAGTCTTTGATAGAAGCTTTCCCTATCCTTTCTTACCCAACACACAATCGACACGGATACACGCATGTTCTGCAACTACTCCCCCCACTTCCTTATATGAAAGCCACAAAAACAACTTTAAATGTGTCTGTTGCAACGAATACTGTTGAATAATAACGAGTATATTAAACACACAAGAGAGTAAATACTCACAATTTACCCAACAACATCAACAACAAACGAAAATTTTTAAGGGTGAGTGGGGTAAATCTAGATAACAAAACGGCTTAGCCGTTAAACTTGGCGACACGCTCGAGCTCGTCACTCTTCTTGATGGCGTAGCTGTTGGAGGATCCCTTGGCGGCGTTGATCAACTCGTCGGCCAGGCACTCAGCGACCGTCTTCATGTTACGGAAGGCGGCCTCGCGAGCTCCAGTGCAGAGGAGCCACATAGCCTGAGATGTATTAAATATTGCGAGTACAAAGAACGATAATGGTGCGAACAGTGTCGACGTCTAGACCATTTCTCTGGGAAAAAACCGTCTAGACGATTTTGAGGGGAGTCACTCCCAGAGAAATGGTCTAGACGTCGACACTGTTCGCATCATAAGACTATAAAACAAAATGTTTGCCAATCTCAGAATGTTCTAACTACAAGGTGCTTTCAGAGAGCTGGGATTGTTTTCTTCATAGATGGCATAAGGATGTATCAAATCTAAGTAATAAAAATTACAAACCTCTCCAGTAAGGAGGTGGATGATCTCGAAAGAGTGCTTGACGATGCGGACAGTCCTGAGCTTCTTTCCGTTGTTGCGTACGGGCATCATCAGAGAGCATGCAAGACGCTCAACGATGGGGCAGGAAGTCTTGCGGAAACGCTTGGCCTAAAACAAAGAGTGGTTATCATACATTGACAAGACAAAACAAAATAACTAAAAATTATTTAGTGGTATTTCTCCGAATGTATTGATTACAAGGCTGAGTTTGTTTTCTTCATAACGTTCCAAACATACAAATTTGGACAGAATTATTCATATCATTTACCGACCTGGTAGCGGGCGTACATCGTCCTTAACGGCGATGAAGCCGGCAAGCGAGATGTCGGCAACATTGACCTGACAAACATAAATATAAATCACTTTAGCTTATTTAAATATAGCAACAGAACTTTTACTAGAATTAAACAGGATGAAAATATCAATAACATAATTAAAAAAGATTTGTAATACCTCCTAGCGGTTCCATTTTCCGAAGAGCTTGACCTCGGGAAGATCGCTCTCCAGCTCGAAGGCGGGAGCAACGTCCACGGCCTCGTTAATCTCGTCAACTGCCCATTCGTCGGCCATGTTTGGCTAAATTTGATAATTATAGAGCAATTACTTGTAAAAGTGAGTGAAATAATACGAATAACAACAAGAATATCGAATAGAACGGTTCGTAATCCAATAATTATTTCGTATAGCCGAGTTACCAAAATGGAAATAGAAGGAAAACAGTTGCGAATAAGGAGAATAACCGTGATTAAGCTCGACAACTGTCAACTAGTTGTCAGCCGAACCGGCTGAATTGATTTATACGGAAATATAATGAAAAAATCAACTAAACACTGATAAAAACGAAAAAGGAAAGACTGAACTCATCTCTCGAAAACGGAAAATTCATGGTGCGCTTGTGCTACTTTTCTGAAAAGTCGAAACTTGTACTATGCAGGAGCGACAGTAACCCGAAATACACGCAAATTATGTTAATTTTGTTTTGAGTATTTTGAAATATTTTTTCTAAATTTTTTTGAACATTTTTGGATTATTAGAGCATGTGAACGCTCAAATGTGAACTTTTGAAGAAATCGGAAAATATTTATTTTTGGACGCCGACTCTCTTTAAGGGAAATATGAGTAACTTCAGTAGCAATCATTTATCAATTCTTTAGCAGTTATCTATTCACACACGACATAAAAAATGATCCCTCGATCCGCAAGTGATCATCCCTCACAGCACAATCCACAAGTGATCATCCCTCACAGCACAATCCACAAGTGATCATCCCTCACAGCACAATCCGCAAGTGATCATCCCTCACAGCACAATCCACAAGTGATCATCCCTCACAGCACAATCCACAAGTGATCATCCCTCACAGCACAATCCACAAGTGATCATCCCTCACAGCACAATCCACAAGTGATCATCCCTCACAGCACAATCCGCAAGTGATCATCCCTCACAGCACAATCCACAAGTGATCATCCCTCACAGCACAATCCACAAGTGATCATCCCTCACAGCACAATCCACAAGTGATCATCCCTCACAGCACAATCCACAAGTGATCATCCCTCACAGCACAATCCACAAGTGATCATCCCTCACAGCACAATCCACAAGTGATCATCCCTCACAGCACAATCCGCAAGTGATCATCCCTCACAGCACAATCCACAAGTGATCATCCCTCACAGCACAATCCACAAGTGATCATCCCTCACAGCACAATCCACAAGTGATCATCCCTCACAGCACAATCCACAAGTGATCATCCCTCACAGCACAATCCACAAGTGATCATCCCTCACAGCACAATCCACAAGTGATCATCCCTCACAGCACAATCCACAAGTGATCATCCCTCACAGCACAATCCACAAGTGATCATCCCTCACAGCACAATCCACAAGTGATCATCCCTCACAGCACAATCCGCAAGTGATCATCCCTCACAGCACAATCCACAAGTGATCATCCCTCACAGCACAATCCACAAGTGATCATCCCTCACAGCACAATCCACAAGTGATCATCCCTCACAGCACAATCCACAAGTGATCATCCCTCACAGCACAATCCACAAGTGATCATCCCTCACAGCACAATCCACAAGTGATCATCCCTCACAGCACAATCCACAAGTGATCATCCCTCACAGCACAATCCACAAGTGATCATCCCTCACAGCACAATCCACAAGTGATCATCCCTCACAGCACAATCCACAAGTGATCATCCCTCACAGCACAATCCACAAGTGATCATCCCTCACAGCACAATCCGCAAGTGATCATCCCTCACAGCACAATCCACAAGTGATCATCCCTCACAGCACAATCCACAAGTGATCATCCCTCACAGCACAATCCACAAGTGATCATCCCTCACAGCACAATCCACAAGTGATCATCCCTCACAGCACAATCCACAAGTGATCATCCCTGTGAGTGATCATCCCTCACAGCACAATCCACAAGTGATCATCCCTCACAGCACAATCCACAAGTGATCATCCCTCACAGCACAATCCACAAGTGATCATCCCTCACAGCACAATCCACAAGTGATCATCCCTCACAGCACAATCCACAAGTGATCATCCCTCACAGCACAATCCACAAGTGATCATCCCTCACAGCACAATCCGCAAGTGATCATCCCTCACAGCACAATCCACAAGTGATCATCCCTCACAGCACAATCCACAAGTGATCATCCCTCACAGCACAATCCACAAGTGATCATCCCTCACAGCACAATCCACAAGTGATCATCCCTCACAGCACAATCCACAAGTGATCATCCCTCACAGCACAATCCACAAGTGATCATCCCTCACAGCACAATCCGCAAGTGATCATCCCTCACAGCACAATCCACAAGTGATCATCCCTCACAGCACAATCCACAAGTGATCATCCCTCACAGCACAATCCACAAGTGATCATCCCTCACAGCACAATCCACAAGTGATCATCCCTCACAGCACAATCCACAAGTGATCATCCCTCACAGCACAATCCACAAGTGATCATCCCTCACAGCACAATCCACAAGTGATCATCCCTCACAGCACAATCCACAAGTGATCATCCCTCACAGCACAATCCACAAGTGATCATCCCTCACAGCACAATCCACAAGTGATCATCCCTCACAGCACAATCCACAAGTGATCATCCCTCACAGCACAATCCACAAGTGATCATCCCTCACAGCACAATCCACAAGTGATCATCCCTCACAGCACAATCCACAAGTGATCATCCCTCACAGCACAATCCGCAAGTGATCATCCCTCACAGCACAATCCACAAGTGATCATCCCTCACAGCACAATCCACAAGTGATCATCCCTCACAGCACAATCCACAAGTGATCATCCCTCACAGCACAATCCACAAGTGATCATCCCTCACAGCACAATCCACAAGTGATCATCCCTCACAGCACAATCCACAAGTGATCATCCCTCACAGCACAATCCACAAGTGATCATCCCTCACAGCACAATCCACAAGTGATCATCCCTCACAGCACAATCCACAAGTGATCATCCCTCACAGCACAATCCACAAGTGATCATCCCTCACAGCACAATCCACAAGTGATCATCCCTCACAGCACAATCCACAAGTGATCATCCCTCACAGCACAATCCACAAGTGATCATCCCTCACAGCACAATCCACAAGTGATCATCCCTCACAGCACAATCCACAAGTGATCATCCCTCACAGCACAATCCGCAAGTGATCATCCCTCACAGCACAATCCACAAGTGATCATCCCTCACAGCACAATCCACAAGTGATCATCCCTCACAGCACAATCCACAAGTGATCATCCCTCACAGCACAATCCACAAGTGATCATCCCTCACAGCACAATCCACAAGTGATCATCCCTCACAGCACAATCCACAAGTGATCATCCCTCACAGCACAATCCGCAAGTGATCATCCCTCACAGCACAATCCACAAGTGATCATCCCTCACAGCACAATCCGCAAGTGATCATCCCTCACAGCACAATCCACAAGTGATCATCCCTCACAGCACAATCCGCAAGTGATCATCCCTCACAGCACAATCCACAAGTGATCATCCCTCACAGCACAATCCACAAGTGATCATCCCTCACAGCACAATCCACAAGTGATCATCCCTCACAGCACAATCCACAAGTGATCATCCCTCACAGCACAATCCACAAGTGATCATCCCTCACAGCACAATCCACAAGTGATCATCCCTCACAGCACAATCCACAAGTGATCATCCCTCACAGCACAATCCACAAGTGATCATCCCTCACAGCACAATCCACAAGTGATCATCCCTCACAGCACAATCCACAAGTGATCATCCCTCACAGCACAATCCACAAGTGATCATCCCTCACAGCACAATCCGCAAGTGATCATCCCTCACAGCACAATCCACAAGTGATCATCCCTCACAGCACAATCCACAAGTGATCATCCCTCACAGCACAATCCACAAGTGATCATCCCTCACAGCACAATCCACAAGTGATCATCCCTCACAGCACAATCCGCAAGTGATCATCCCTCACAGCACAATGGTTTCAGCTACAGACAAACTTCTTGTAAAAAATCATTCTTTATCCATTTTCAACTCAAATATCACACTCATGGACATACATAAAAGAGAATAATTGATCTGATTCTCTGATTGAATTCAAGCCAGGAATTTGTCGATGATATCCTTATCGAGTTCATCCAAACTGACACGAAGATGCTCACCAGGCCAAGAAATGAAATGTAATCTCTTCGAATCGTACAGTGTCTTCAGTCCGATTCGATCCTGCAACTCACTCACTCTGACTCCGCCCCCTATTTAGTCTCCGCCCACCTCCTTGTACAATTGTGTCTCATTGAAGGCGAGAATGGTGGAAACATCATTGGGTGCGTAGTATCCGAACCACTGCAATGGAAATATCATTGAGACAAACGAGACAGTCATTTGTATTCCGTAGAGTGGAATTGCCATGATAATAAGTGCTCCTGCCCTCACCTCACTCTCCTTGGGTACAATCATGTGATCGCCATCGAATTTAACCAACACCAAATTCTTCAGCCGAGTCAGATTCTCCTTGTACTTGGGATTGATTTTCTGAAGAATGTTCTTGGAATCTTGGCTCAGAATAAGAATGATGATGTAGTAAATGTGAAACGAAATGTGTTTTATGATTACATTATCTCCATTGATATCGGCAAGGAAGATACTCTTCTTCTTATGCTCCTCTTCAGCATTCGAATCGTGCCAATATTGAGCCTGCACCACCCTTGAAACGTATCTGTTTTTCGCAGTCTGTGATTTAACTAAAGACTAGTTTCAAGTTTGCAGTGAACGTGCAAACTCTGAAAGAATGAAGGGAATGGCAATCTGAGTACCTCCTCTGAACTGGTCCCTCGTACGCTCCTTGCTCAAGAAGCCATCGCACTGAATTACACACGAAATTGTCGCCGATGCAGTAAGGAAGACCGAAGATTCCCTGATGGAGAAGGACATACGATGTTGAAATAGATTCCTTTAGTGCATGAAACACACAAGACGAAATGGCCCTATTGCGAGTAAATGCAAAAGTGCTAACCATCTGTGGTCCACCAACGGAGATGAGGACTGCACTAAAATCAGTCTGTGGCAACAACATACCAAGAGGGTAATTATATCGTATTTTTATTTTATTTAGGCAAACTGTATTTACAAAATAATTTATAGATCAAAAAAGTCTATATTTTTCAGGATATGAACTGTCCGTCGGGAGAGAAATGTCTCATCAAAGGAACGATCACATCGTGGTCCTTTACTGAAGAGATGCTCCAAGAGTGTCTGACAAGCGAATTCGAGGAGTTTATGGAGTGAGTTCACCGCAACCTCTGTAGCTAGAATATTTTCCCAGGAAAAGGAATGCTGCTCGAACGGCGTTCGTGTTAGCTGTGGCTGCTGCTGTCGGGAAAAGATTGAGGGCAGACGCTGCCCGGAATTCGTTTGAGGGAGAGGAAACTGAAGATGCATCTGAAAGGGCCGACGACGATTCTGCAATGAGCCATTTGAGGTAAGGTTGAATTTTTACATAAACTTCGGAAAGATATCGGCGATCACCACATAAAATAGATGAAAATTTAACTTATTCACATTTAGAACACGCGAAATTGTTGTGCCTGGAACTGCTGTACGTGATTTTGTGGAGGAAACGGAGAAGAATTTCTCAAGCATTCCAATTGTTATTCTTGATCAGGGCGATACTGCTCCAGTCAAGAGCCAAGGGCAGAATACTGTGCTTAGCGAAGCACTAGTTACTAATTCGAGTGTTACTGCCAAAATTGTGATAAGCGATCTCAAGCTTGAACCAGTTGACAGTGATCCCCTTGGTTGTGGTCTGGCTGGTGACATGGTCTCTACCACTCCTCTCAAATCGATTGAGAAGGTAGTAAAGGCTAGCGCGAAGGAAGAAGTCAAGTACACAGCGGCACTCAAGACTAATGTTGAAGCGAAGCCTAGAAAGACTGTAGCGCAGAAAATAGCTGCAACGAAGCCCGAGTGCAGAACTCGTGCCCAGCGCGCTACTGACAAGAACGAATCCACCGACGCTAAGCTGAAACAGGCGATGAAAGATTTCCTGAAGACGGCAGCGGCCGATGCTGTGGATGCTGTGGTTGATGCAAGAAGTGCACTGATGGAGGCGGCAGCTGCTGCGAAGAGTGGCTTAAAAGAGGTGCCAAACTTGAAACTCTTCAAAACCAACTCCGTTTTTTTGGCCCACGCTACGACAGCTTTGATTGAAGTGTGGGTTGGGTGGTAATTAGAATTATAGAGATTGAATACTCTGCGATAAAAGGAGAGGCTAGAGATGTGCCGGAAACTTATTTAATCAGTATCAACAGCTCATTATAATTCATTCGTTCAGCTCTTGAAGCCCACGTATGCAGAGACAAATGAACGTGCGAAGAGTGCTGAGAATGATAAAGAGAACATCAAGGATAAAGTGAAATTCATTTTCAATTCGATCTCCAAATCCGATATGATTTGACTAAAAAGTATATTCCAGTCTACTTTTACTGTTGAGAAGAAAAAAAAAGAATGGAAAGAGATCATTAATGATCAATATGGGGGGAACGACTAGACATATTTTTGGATTAGTTGTTGTTTTTAATCTAAGTATTACAATGTAACTGTTGGATAAAGAACGTTCGAGGACATGTTTTGTATCTTACTTTATTAACACTCAAATATCAAACTTACGAAGGACGAAACATTTAGGTGCGTGATATATAATCAGAATAAAACTCATGAACAATCAGATAAATTGAAAAGCGAATTATTGCCAGCCTCCTATCCCCCTCCTCTCTTTCTCCTATCTTTTCACTCAAAAGGGCTACCATCTGTCCCATTCGTATCGACCTCTCTTCTTTCCTCTCTAGGTCACGAGACTATTCCATGCCATTCCCATACCATTTTAACGCTTTATTCTCTCTTTTCTATATTCAGATAATGAAATCTGAATACCCGCAAGACTTACCACTTTGCTATCGAGAGTTAGAAGTTACTAGAGATAATGCCATAGAGGTACAGCGGTTTCACAACATTTTCTAATCCTTGCTATTTGTTCTCGTATTATTTCGAATATTAGCGATAAGTGCACTTCAGAGCTCAATGGATGCGAATACTGAAGAACACATGACTCAGTTCGAAGAATGTTGCAATGAATTACTGGCAATGTGCAAATACACAGAGCAAGAGTAAGTCAACTCCTTTGTCTACGAATTTCGTCGGCTTCAATTTGCATTTCCCATGGTATTTGTAAATCAGAGAGTATCAGAAATGGCATTGTGCTTTGGGATAGGCAATATATTTAGTTGAGGGAAATCCATAACAATTTGCAGGTTACATAAACTATATCTCTTTCTTCCCACAAATCTGAGAGATTCAATGAGAATGTCACTTGCATTGGAACGATATTCCGATGAATTTGAGGTTATATTCTGCCGTATTTATTGAAATTTATTATTATTTTGAGAAGCGAATCAATGATAGCTCTAAGGTATGGAAAGAAAAATTAAATGAAGCTTTCGACTCGAAAACAATCAATGGCGAATACGTAAGTGCACTTGAAGCAATTCGTGATAATATTAAATGTTTTAGCTCCTACAATTGGACGAAGAAGTGAATAAAACTGTACAAAAACTGGCCGAGCTCTTCACTAAAAGAAAAGAATCATTGAAGGTGTGTATCTGAAATAATTGGAAAACTGAACATGTGACTGTTATAGGTGATTTCGGAATTTTACGATTTTCATGAACAGTTCGAAATCGTTCCCTCACTGCAGAATATGGAAATGTAATTGACCGATTTTATGCTTAGATATACTGTCCTGATTTTGTATATAATGATTTTTTATATAAAATTTGTTGCAAGGATAAAAATTTTCAAACAGATAAGTTTATTCAAATCATTATCAATTGTCATAAATTAGATAGAAGAAACGAATTTTAGACTTTGTGCATATTCAGTTACTTGAAGAATTGATCTTAGTTCACTTAAAACGCTTCCCTGCTCTTTATCTTGTAACCGACGGTTCTCTTCTTTGCTTCACTGAAATAATGACGGTTGAAACACATGAGCCAAAAAAATACTTATTTTCACAGAATTATCAAAACAATTTTTTACTTCTGTCGCAGCAACTGCTCTTTATAATCGTCCAATGCTTTCTGAATACTTTTCTGCGTTTCCATCAGATTTTCCCTTTGTCTACTATTGAGATCTTCTTCTAACGGAGGAAAAGTCGCTAGATGTTCAGCCATCAATCGTTGCTGCTTTCTAATGAGATCTTGTCGTTGTTGGAGCAATCTCTCAAGATGAGTGAATACATTCCCATTCGTAGATTGGATGTGACTCGTCTGCGCTGCTTGAAAACTCTTCCAACGACGTTGATTCTCATTGTAATTTCTAAGCAATAACTGCTCATAATCGGCCAGTTCCTTCTCTTGTTGCTCTGCGTATTCCTCCTCATTCTTTCTCAGATACGCCTTATAATCAATAACTGCCTGTCGTTGTTCCTCTTGGTAATCAATCAGTTGCTTCTGTAGCCGCTCATGGTATGTAGTCATGAGCTTCTTTTGGCACTGAATCTCATTCGATAGTAGCGCTCATTCTTCAAGCCTCACCTCGGAAAAGTCACAATGATCTGGAAGGACGATCACAACTTTCACATCTTCAGTTTTCGCTATGGAAGTCGCAAGGATGAAACTGCAGCGATTACAGCTTCCTCTTCTGCTGCAAATTCCTTCTTCCTTTCAGCTGCAGAAATAGTAGTGATGACTTCGAGATGAATGCAGAGAGGCATTTCCCTGAAAGAGACATCTGAATATTAACCTCCATTATTGAATGTGTAACCTCGTAATTTCGTATCTTTCATTGGTGAATCTTGCATCTTTGATGGCCTTGGTCAGATCATCAATCGTTTCCCGCGGGTGCTCCATTATGTTAGCATCTGAACATTTTCCTACTGATTGTAAGAGAAAAAATCAGTCAAATACCTTTCCACACGAATCGTTCTTTGTCTGTGAGTGGGCCAGTAATCGAAAGGGCTTTCCTACGTGCTGCCACAAATAGGAATTCATCTGTTGAGCGGGCAAAGACAAATCTTTGAATAAACGATTTTTTGTGAAAGAAATGCGGGGGGGGGGGGTACTAGTAAAGGAGCGATCACATATGGTATATACCTACGTGTCGCTCCGTTGTGAGGGGGGGTACTAGTAAAGGAGCGATCACATATGGTATATACCTACGTGTCGCTCCGTTGTGAGTTAGCTTGAAGTGAACCGAGTCGGACATATCGCAAGGGGAGACTCGCAATAGCCAGAGTGGTCAAGGGTTGGCTCGATGATCAAGCGTCGTTTATAAGGTCATGATCACGAATAAAAAGCACAACCAATGGGCATTTTTGTGTGAGAAATGCGAATGAAGAATGTAACTTTGAGAGAAGAGGAACGAAGTTCAATTTGAATAAATCATGGAAAAGGTACCTCAAGCGTACGTACTGTAAATATTAGTTACATGAAAAATAAGAAAACTATCTAGCCTGACGATTGTATGTAATCGTTGTTATCCCAACTAAGTAGTTTCACGAAATCTGCTCATTCTCAAACGAACATAATGAGTCATGTCTGGTGCATTGCAGCGCTTTCCGTCCGATCTGTCAAGTTAGGAAAGTTTGTGAAACATACCTCACATTCTCCGATCGGTCAGATGCTAAATGACAATCGCAATATGTTTCACAAACATTTCTTTTGTTTGAGTTCGACCACACCGAAACGTCCTCCCTTTTCTGAAGATGTAGAATGCTGTGGTTGAGCGAGTTGGAATGCTTGTGAGCGATACAACGCAAATGATTATTACTTTGGCTACTAGAGATCCATCCGACCGTCGACACCCAATAGATGCCTTCATATCTTCAGACGATTAGTGTCTGTATTTTGTGTATACGAGAAGATGACCACGGAGCGACTGTCGTATTCTTCCCAGAGAGATCCCAGAGAAAGTGGGCGTGGTCGGCCTTTCCCATTGGTTTTCCAGGCTGTGCAAAGGGATCTAGAGGGCTGGTCCCCCTTCTAGTTACCCAGTGAATGAAGATCGTCAGCATCATACACGAAGGCGTGCTTTGGCCAGACATAAAATACCAGCGGGGGGGGGGGGAAGGGGGGCAGAGAGATAGTCAAGGGAGAGAGCGGATAACGAAGTAGGGACGGAGACAGCAGAGAAGAGTGCACGACAGAGGCGGAGGCTGAAGAGCAATTATTGAATCAGGTTTGAGAAAAAGAATAATTGAAAATTCGCCGCTCTCTTCAGCATTTCATCTGAGCGGGTTGATTCCTTCCCGAGAAGAGCAGAGAAAGGACACTGCAAAAGAAAAGGATGAATCGATAATCAGATACCGTAATCTCTCAAGACAGATTGCTTTAGACGAAATATCGATTAAGATTTCAGATGCAATTCAAAAATTGACGATAGCCTCCGGCCGCCCTATCGAAAAATTCCACTCAGAAAATGAATATAAAAACATTAAAAGTTCGATCAACCACCTTGTGATCATTTCTCTTCAATATCTAATCCGATCCGGATTGATTCCTTCCCGAGAAGAGCCGAATGTCGAAAGGACACTGCAAAAGAAAAGGATGAATCGATAATCAGATACCGTAATCTCTCAAGACAGATTGCTTTAAACGAATTATCGATTAAGATTTCAGATGCAATTCAAAAATTGACGATAGCCTCCGGCCGCCCTATCGAAAAATTCCACTCAGAAAATGAATATAAAAACATTAAAAGTTCGATCAACCACCTTGTGATCATTTCTCTTCAATATCTAATCCGATCCGGATTGATTCCTTCCCGAGAAGAGCCGAATGTCGAAAGGACACTGCAAAAGAAAAGGATGAATCGATAATCAGATACCGTAATCTCTCAAGACAGATTGCTTTAAACGAATTATCGATTAAGATTTCAGATGCAATTCAAAAATTGACGATAGCCTCCGGCCGCCCTATCGAAAAATTCCACTCAGAAAATGAATATAAAAACATTAAAAGTTCGATCAACCACCTTGTGATCATTTCTCTTCAATATCTAATCCGATCCGGATTGATTCCTTCCCGAGAAGAGCCGAATGTCGAAAGGACACTGCAAAAGAAAAGGATGAATCGATAATCAGATACCGTAATCTCTCAAGACAGATTGCTTTAAACGAATTATCGATTAAGATTTCAGATGCAATTCAAAAATTGACGATAGCCTCCGGCCGCCCTATCGAAAAATTCCACTCAGAAAATGAATATAAAAACATTAAAAGTTCGATCAACCACCTTGTGATCATTTCTCTTCAATATCTAATCCGATCCGGAGTGATTCCTTCCCGAGAAGAGCCGAATGTCGAAAGGACACTGCAAAAGAAAAGGATGAATCGATAATCAGATACCGTAATCTCTCAAGACAGATTGCTTTAAACGAATTATCGATTAAGATTTCAGATGCAATTCAAAAATTGACGATAGCCTCCGGCCGCCCTATCGAAAAATTCCACTCAGAAAATGAATATAAAAACATTAAAAGTTCGATCAACCACCTTGTGATCATTTCTCTTCAATATCTAATCCGATCCGGATTGATTCTTTCCCGAGAAGAGCCGAATGTCGAAAGGACACTGCAAAAGAAAAGGATGAATCGATAATCAGATACCGTAATCTCTCAAGACAGATTGCTTTAAACGAATTATCGATTAAGATTTCAGGTGCAATTCAAAAATTGGCGATAGCCTCCGGCCGCCCTATCGAAAAATTCCACTCAGAAAATGAATATAAAAACATTAAAAGTTCGATCAACCACCTTGTGATCATTTCTCTTCAATATCTAATCCGATCCGGATTGATTCTTTCCCGAGAAGAGCCGAATGTCGAAAGGACACTGCAAAAGAAAAGGATGAATCGATAATCAGATACCGTAATCTCTCAAGACAGATTGCTTTAAACGAATTATCGATTAAGATTTCAGGTGCAATTCAAAAATTGGCGATAGCCTCCGGCCGCCCTATCGAAAAATTCCACTCAGAAAATGAATATAAAAACATTAAAAGTTCGATCAACCACCTTGTGATCATTTCTCTTCAATATCTAATCCGATCCGGATTGATTCCTTCCCGAGAAGAGCCGAATGTCGAAAGGACACTGCAAAAGAAAAGGATGAATCGATAATCAGATACCGTAATCTCTCAAGACAGATTGCTTTAAACGAATTATCGATTAAGATTTCAGATGCAATTCAAAAATTGACGATAGCCTCCGGCCGCCCTATCGAAAAATTCCACTCAGAAAATGAATATAAAAACATTAAAAGTTCGATCAACCACCTTGTGATCATTTCTCTTCAATATCTAATCCGATCCGGATTGATTCCTTCCCGAGAAGAGCCGAATGTCGAAAGGACACTGCAAAAGAAAAGGATGAATCGATAATCAGATACCGTAATCTCTCAAGACAGATTGCTTTAAACGAATTATCGATTAAGATTTCAGATGCAATTCAAAAATTGACGATAGCCTCCGGCCGCCCTATCGAAAAATTCCACTCAGAAAATGAATATAAAAACATTAAAAGTTCGATCAACCACCTTGTGATCATTTCTCTTCAATATCTAATCCGATCCGGATTGATTCCTTCCCGAGAAGAGCCGAATGTCGAAAGGACACTGCAAAAGAAAAGGATGAATCGATAATCAGATACCGTAATCTCTCAAGACAGATTGCTTTAGACGAATTATCGATTAAGATTTCAGATGCAATTCAAAAATTGACGATAGCCTCCGGCCGCCCTATCGAAAAATTCCACTCAGAAAATGAATATAAAAACATTAAAAGTTCGATCAACCACCTTGTGATCATTTCTCTTCAATATCTAATCCGATCCGGATTGATTCCTTCCCGAGAAGAGCCGAATGTCGAAAGGACACTGCAAAAGAAAAGGATGAATCGATAATCAGATACCGTAATCTCTCAAGACAGATTGCTTTAAACGAATTATCGATTAAGATTTCAGATGCAATTCAAAAATTGACGATAGCCTCCGGCCGCCCTATCGAAAAATTCCACTCAGAAAATGAATATAAAAACATTAAAAGTTCGATCAACCACCTTGTGATCATCTCTCTTCAATATCTTATCCGATCCGGATTGATTCCTTCCCGAGAAGAGCCGAGTGTCGAAAGGACACTGCAAAAGAAAAGGATGAATCGATAATCAGATACCGTAATCTCTCAAGACAGATTGCTTTAGACGAATTATCGATTAAGATTTCAGATGCAATTCAAAAATTGACGATAGCCTCCGGCCGCCCTATCGAAAAATTCCACTCAGAAAATGAATATAAAAACATTAAAAGTTCGATCAACCACCTTGTGATCATCTCTCTTCAATATCTTATCCGATCCCGATTGATTCCTTCCCGAGAAGAGCCGAGTGTCGAAAGGACACTGCAAAAGAAAAGGATGAATCGATAATCAGATACCGTAATCTCTCAAGACAGATTGCTTTAGACGAATTATCGATTAAGATTTCAGGTGCAATTCAAAAATTGGCGATAGCCTCCGGCCGCCCTATCGAAAAATTCCACTCAGAAAATGAATATAAAAACATTAAAAGTTCGATCAACCACCTTGTGATCATTTCTCTTCAATATCTAATCCGATCCGGATTGATTCCTTCCCGAGAAGAGCCGAATGTCGAAAGGACACTGCAAAAGAAAAGGATGAATCGATAATCAGATACCGTAATCTCTCAAGACAGATTGCTTTAAACGAATTATCGATTAAGATTTCAGATGCAATTCAAAAATTGACGATAGCCTCCGGCCGCCCTATCGAAAAATTCCACTCAGAAAATG
The DNA here is from genome assembly GCA_911812115.1 of Pristionchus exspectatus. Taxonomy (NCBI): domain Eukaryota; kingdom Metazoa; phylum Nematoda; class Chromadorea; order Rhabditida; family Neodiplogasteridae; genus Pristionchus; species Pristionchus exspectatus. Next base: position 9,383,691 of record OU461587.1, on the reverse strand, counting down.
AATATAAAAACATTAAAAGTTCGATCAACCACCTTGTGATCATTTCTCTTCAACGAGCCGAGCTTCGCTCGACTCGGGGTAAACCGTTAAATTTTAGTTTAATTGCGCACTTTTCCTGATTATTATTTTTTGTCTAGCACGGATTCGGCCCATTTTGAGTGATTTATATTTGCGCTCTAGATGCGCCGGGTTTGGTGGTTACCGTACTCGGGAGCACAACTCTACCCTACACCAGTATGCTAAAATAGGGGCAAATGCTTTGGCACCGGACGGGACTCGAACCCCTAACCTCATGGTCGCTAGACCGCCCTCTTACCGCCTGAGCCACGAATTACACTTTACAAAACTTTCCTACCACTTCCTACCACTCCCCCATGCTTGGCAAATGGGTTGGCACATGCCGGGACTCGAACCCCAAAACTCATGCTCGCTAGTCCGCCCTCTTACCGCCTGAGCCACGAATTACACTTTACAACACTTTCCTACCACTTCCTACCACTCCCCCATGCTTGGCAAATGGGTTGGCACATGCCGGGAGTCGAACCCCCAACTTCATGCTCGCTAGTCCGCCCTCTTACCGCCTGAGCCACGAATTACACTTTACAACACTTTCCTACCACTTCCTACCACTCCCCCATGCTTGGCAAATGGGTTGGCACATGCCGGGACTCGAACCCCTAACCTCATGGTCGCTAGACCGCCCTCTTACCGCCTGAGCCACGAATTACACTTTACAAAACTTTCCTACCACTTCCTACCACTCCCCCATGCTTGGCAAATGGGTTGGCACATGCCGGGAGTCGAACCCCCAACTTCATGCTCGCTAGTCCGCCCTCTTACCGCCTGAGCCACGAATTACACTTTACAATGCTTCCTGACCACTCCCCGACCCCCAGCACCAAGTTAAAAATCGGGCAAAACATCTGCCCGAGTTGGAGTCGAACCTGGGTGGGACGATCCCCGCCTGCACGCTAAGCAAACCTCTTAGCCACTACACCGCAATTACAACTCGGCTCTTTGTGAATATTTTTTCTCGCTTTAAATTCCCATCGACGCGTCTCGGCGAGCTCTACATTCCCCTAGTTGGTCGCTAAGCCGTAGCTGCACGCGCTCGCGAGTTACAGGGCAAAAACGGAAACGATCGATTTTTCAAGTTGATCTTTGATCTCTCAGATGACGTCCTAGGAAAAAGTTGTTGGGAGACAAAAGATGCGCCAGGGTCGATTACATAGCACCCTGGTATTTACCACATCTTGCCGGGGGCGCATTATCTCTTCCCATGCACTTTACTTTGACCAGTAAATAATCCAACCTGCAATCGTTTATCTAAGGGAGAATATCTAATCCGATCCGGATTGATTCCTTCCCGAGAAGAGCCGAATGTCGAAAGGACACTGCAAAAGAAAAGGATGAATCGATAATCAGATACCGTAATCTCTCAAGACAGATTGCTTTAGACGAATTATCGATTAAGATTTCAGATGCAATTCAAAAATTGACGATAGCCTCCGGCCGCCCTATCGAAAAATTCCACTCAGAAAATGAATATAAAAACATTAAAAGTTCGATCAACCACCTTGTGATCATTTCTCTTCAATATCTAATCCGATCCGGATTGATTCCTTCCCGAGAAGAGCCGAATGTCGAAAGGACACTGCAAAAGAAAAGGATGAATCGATAATCAGATACCGTAATCTCTCAAGACAGATTGCTTTAAACGAATTATCGATTAAGATTTCAGATGCAATTCAAAAATTGACGATAGCCTCCGGCCGCCCTATCGAAAAATTCCACTCAGAAAATGAATATAAAAACATTAAAAGTTCGATCAACCACCTTGTGATCATCTCTCTTCAATATCTTATCCGATCCGGATTGATTCCTTCCCGAGAAGAGCCGAGTGTCGAAAGGACACTGCAAAAGAAAAGGATGAATCGATAATCAGATACCGTAATCTCTCAAGACAGATTGCTTTAGACGAATTATCGATTAAGATTTCAGATGCAATTCAAAAATTGACGATAGCCTCCGGCCGCCCTATCGAAAAATTCCACTCAGAAAATGAATATAAAAACATTAAAAGTTCGATCAACCACCTTGTGATCATCTCTCTTCAATATCTTATCCGATCCGATTGATTCCTTCCCGAGAAGAGCCGAGTGTCGAAAGGACACTGCAAAAGAAAAGGATGAATCGATAATCAGATACCGTAATCTCTCAAGACAGATTGCTTTAGACGAATTATCGATTAAGATTTCAGGTGCAATTCAAAAATTGGCGATAGCCTCCGGCCGCCCTATCGAAAAATTCCACTCAGAAAATGAATATAAAAACATTAAAAGTTCGATCAACCACCTTGTGATCATTTCTCTTCAATATCTAATCCGATCCGGATTGATTCCTTCCCGAGAAGAGCCGAATGTCGAAAGGACACTGCAAAAGAAAAGGATGAATCGATAATCAGATACCGTAATCTCTCAAGACAGATTGCTTTAAACGAATTATCGATTAAGATTTCAGATGCAATTCAAAAATTGACGATAGCCTCCGGCCGCCCTATCGAAAAATTCCACTCAGAAAATGAATATAAAAACATTAAAAGTTCGATCAACCACCTTGTGATCATTTCTCTTCAATATCTAATCCGATCCGGATTGATTCCTTCCCGAGAAGAGCCGAATGTCGAAAGGACACTGCAAAAGAAAAGGATGAATCGATAATCAGATACCGTAATCTCTCAAGACAGATTGCTTTAAACGAATTATCGATTAAGATTTCAGATGCAATTCAAAAATTGACGATAGCCTCCGGCCGCCCTATCGAAAAATTCCACTCAGAAAATGAATATAAAAACATTAAAAGTTCGATCAACCACCTTGTGATCATTTCTCTTCAATATCTAATCCGATCCGGATTGATTCCTTCCCGAGAAGAGCCGAATGTCGAAAGGACACTGCAAAAGAAAAGGATGAATCGATAATCAGATACCGTAATCTCTCAAGACAGATTGCTTTAAACGAATTATCGATTAAGATTTCAGATGCAATTCAAAAATTGACGATAGCCTCCGGCCGCCCTATCGAAAAATTCCACTCAGAAAATGAATATAAAAACATTAAAAGTTCGATCAACCACCTTGTGATCATCTCTCTTCAATATCTTATCCGATCCGGATTGATTCCTTCCCGAGAAGAGCCGAGTGTCGAAAGGACACTGCAAAAGAAAAGGATGAATCGATAATCAGATACCGTAATCTCTCAAGACAGATTGCTTTAGACGAATTATCGATTAAGATTTCAGATGCAATTCAAAAATTGACGATAGCCTCCGGCCGCCCTATCGAAAAATTCCACTCAGAAAATGAATATAAAAACATTAAAAGTTCGATCAACCACCTTGTGATCATTTCTCTTCAATATCTAATCCGATCCGGATTGATTCCTTCCCGAGAAGAGCCGAATGTCGAAAGGACACTGCAAAAGAAAAGGATGAATCGATAATCAGATACCGTAATCTCTCAAGACAGATTGCTTTAAACGAATTATCGATTAAGATTTCAGATGCAATTCAAAAATTGACGATAGCCTCCGGCCGCCCTATCGAAAAATTCCACTCAGAAAATGAATATAAAAACATTAAAAGTTCGATCAACCACCTTGTGATCATTTCTCTTCAATATCTAATCCGATCCGGATTGATTCCTTCCCGAGAAGAGCCGAATGTCGAAAGGACACTGCAAAAGAAAAGGATGAATCGATAATCAGATACCGTAATCTCTCAAGACAGATTGCTTTAAACGAATTATCGATTAAGATTTCAGATGCAATTCAAAAATTGACGATAGCCTCCGGCCGCCCTATCGAAAAATTCCACTCAGAAAATGAATATAAAAACATTAAAAGTTCGATCAACCACCTTGTGATCATTTCTCTTCAATATCTAATCCGATCCGGATTGATTCCTTCCCGAGAAGAGCCGAATGTCGAAAGGACACTGCAAAAGAAAAGGATGAATCGATAATCAGATACCGTAATCTCTCAAGACAGATTGCTTTAGACGAATTATCGATTAAGATTTCAGGTGCAATTCAAAAATTGGCGATAGCCTCCGGCCGCCCTATCGAAAAATTCCACTCAGAAAATGAATATAAAAACATTAAAAGTTTGGTCAAACACCTGGTGATACTCTCTCTTCAACAGTTCATTTCAGTGGGGCAGATTTCGTCCGGTGAAGATGAGAGTGTCGAAAGAACACTGGAATAGGACAAATATTTATATTTTTCTGCCCTAACTTATGTTATTCGTTAATTCCTCTGGGTCCCAGTAGTTCTCGCTAAGAAAACTGTAATTATAGAAGTGGTAAATTAATAAAAATAAGCTAATAATTAATCATTATTAATGTAAAAGGAATAAAATAGCGAAAAATGCAAAGTATTCAACAATGGATTACGGTATATAACTGGTATTGATGGAGTGACGTAAAATTCAGTCGATTTCGCAATAGCTCACTCGATTTTCTCGAGCGATTTTTCTACTATTTTCGATACTTCTTAAGTGTTTTAAAGCACTCACATTGTGTATTCCTCCTTTTTTTCATCGTCTCCACGCCTTTTCACGCAATATCATTGCTCGTTCGTGTTGGAGCGTCTGTCTGTAAATGGTTAGTTGTTTAGTTAATGACTGCCGGGAGGTAAAAATAAATACTGTTTCGCCTATTTTTATTTCAAAAATAAATTTTAATATTGAAAATTTTTCGGAATGGCTCGGACATGTGGAGAAACTAGTACAGACCGGACGGGAATGATGCAGGGATTCCAAATCTGTTTTTAAATGAAAAATTGAGCGTCTGCATAAGATTTTGTTCTAAATATAGTGTTCTCTTCTTGTAAGTAAATTGTGCCATCTTTCCTCTTGTTGGCTTCCTTTGATCTACCTCGAGTCTCTCCTTCCCATTGATCCTCTTCCTCCTCCCTTCCCATTGATCCTCTTCCTCCTCCCTTCCCATCTCAGCACTCTCTTCCTTTCCCCTTGTCTCTCGCCGGTAGTAAAGTCCGTTCGGGAAGAAGGAAGGGGGTCGATGGGAAGGAGAGACTCGAGATTGATCAGAGGTAGATCAGAGGTAGAGGTAGAGGTAGATCAGAGGTAGGTAGGTTTAATTACAAGAAGAGAACACTATATATAGCACAAAACCTTATGCAGACGCTAAATTGTTGATTTCAAAACAGATTTGGGATCCTTGCATCATTCCCGTCCGATCTGTACTAGTCTCTCCACATGCCCGAACCATTCCGAAAAGTTCTTATTTCAGCTGAAATGTAAAAACGCATAATGTTTTCGCAATATTTTAGCGCGTACTGATAATCAATGTGTCCAAACCCCTTTTAATAACATACTCAGTAGCTCCTGTTCTCGCTCTTCTTTCGTGGCTCGATGGATCTAGAAAAAAAATGATTAATTTGATATTCTTTATCCTATCATCTGTTTCTCTCATTTCATCCCCTCTAACTTATTACGGTTTACCATACCGTGAGTGTCGTTCGCCCATTTCGCCCCTTGGCGTAGCCGATGATTCCTACAGTTATTATTGATTTACTATCTTTGGGCCTCTCTAATCATTCACTATCTTGTCCTCTTATTTGGTACCTTCTTACCGTTGGAGCGAGTCGATTCGTCATTTTACTATTACTTTTTTATATTCCGACCGCGATGTTTTTTGACTGAATTTATCAGAATTACTCGGTAATTTCGTATCTTCTCTTACTTTCACTGTAATATCACTTCCATGACCCTCTATCTACCATACCGTTATATCTCCTTTCCATTCTTTTTTGTCTCCATTGTGCGTCGCTGTCCGTGTTACGCGTTCATGTTACGGGGCTTCTGTAAGAAATATTTGCGATTTGGGAGCAATGAAAATAAAATTGAAATAGCTCAGCCGGGGTTGAACTGCTGCCCAATGTAGTTGTCCCGTTGGTCGAGTCGAATGCAAGTCGATAGCCCCGACGATCATGCAAATGAATAATTTTAGCATCAGGAACATGGAAATAATCTAACGGACTAAAGTTAAGCGAAACTCACGCTAATCATTCTTGTGCCGTGGGTCCCTGGCGCAGCCTGTCGTCGAACCTGAGGGGGTTAGGGGATTAAGGGGGGGACCAAGGGGGGTTTGGTTTGGTAGTGGGCCCATGATGGCCGTGGCTGGTCAGACCACGACCACCCAGTAAACCTAGGGTAGGGGGGACCAAGGGGGGTTTGGTTTGGTAGTGGGCCCATGATGGTCGTGGTTGGTCAGACCACGACCACCCAGTAAACCTAGGGTATGGAGGGGGGGGGGTTAGTTAGAGGGGGATTAATCATGCACATGCCATGCTACATAAGGAGAAAGTTTTTAAAGTAATTTTTTTGTAGTTTTTTAATCTTTTTTCTTTCTTTTTTTAAATGTTTTTAAAAGCTTTTTTTCTGTTTTTTTGGAAGAGAGATTTTTCTTATTTTTAAAAAATACTGTTTTAGAAAAGATGGAAATTTGTTATTAGTGGGAGGGGATTGGTGTAAGTAGTTAGTGGGGAGGGGAATTACAATAATAATGATTATTAATATTATTAATAATAATAATAATAATTATTAAATTAGTTAGTGATAATAATATTATTAATGACGGACTTGGACTGAACATAGAAGTAGACGTCTTTCTTGGTAGATGGCTTGGGATGACGTGAATTCCTCTTGTATTTCTGGCTGAATACGAATATCCCAAGTGGAGATAGAATAAAACAGATGCTGACGATAGTTGATCCCCCTCACTGGTGCCCGGAAGAGTAAGACGATAATGAAATGGTGCAAACATGCATTTTCTTTCTCATTTGGCCAGTGTGCAGCAGTGATCCCGATTGGAGACGAATATCAGACTGGACAAAATATCAGACTGGACAAAAAAATATTGTAAACAAACTCACCTGATTGAGTCGATGGCCTCTTTGGAGTACTGTAGAAGCGCCCTTGTCTTCGCACGAGAAGAAAAATTCTCTCTAACCCTCTCACTTACAGTCCACTCTCCCCTCTCTCTCAGGAGATAGACACAGATATTGACCGAAAAGAAATCGAAAACGAAAAGAAAACTTTCAAATACTGGGATGAGGCATATGCAAGAGTTTCGAAAGCTCTGGTTTTGATGAGGGTCCACAAGGATGAAAGAAAGAATCGAAAGATATTCGGTGAGGGTTGAGGTTCAAATCGGTGTAAGCGATGAGATCCTCTGGACTACGTTAACTGCTGTCCATTCACGTGCAGTGTAACGGATGCCTATGACGGGCATCTTCGTAGATAGAATCTACTACCGATTAACCTACCCAACGGAGGGATGGAAAGGTTCGGTGGACCTTATGGGGGAGAGCCGTTATGGCATCAAAGCGAGCAGTCCATACACACCGCATGCTTCCCCGAGGGCACGAATTATGGAGAGTAAGCGGGAAAGGAATTAACGTTTCCTCACGATAGAAAGCAGCGACCCATTCCACTTTCTATCATCCGCCTTTCAAACAAGAGAAAAATACAATACAATTTCGGACTGTTGTTGTTTCATCTTCTTTTTTTTATTTGATTTTTTAAATTTTTTTTTAGTTTTTGTTTTTTGCCAGGCTTTTCAACTAGTCTCGAAATATGAGTCAATGAAATGATAGGAGAAGGCGAAGTAGAGTAAGGGCACAAGACTAAATAAGCGAAAAGAAAGTTGAAATGGGGTCTTTGCCATTCCTAACTAAAAGAGAAACGTACGAATACGATGGGGAACAATAGGGGGTTCGTAGAAAAGACAAGGAAGAATATGCAAGGGAGGGGGGAGACGAAACACCGGAAATTTAGGGCCGATTCTAAGGTAAAGGGATGACTTGTGTACCTCTAATGCTTTCGTTCCTTTCACTTCCAATCTCCTCTTGTTTTTCTTCAGTGAAGATGCAGTGTTCTTGATGTAGATGTTCTTTCCTCATTCATTCCATTCTTCATTTATTCTTTCTTCTTTTTTCCTCACTTCTGTCATCATCGATTAATTTCTTCATTCGTGATCTGTAAACATTCCTCTCGTTTTCCTCATATTTCGATCATGTTAATATCATTTCTCAGGCCCTTCATCTGTACTACAAAGAGGCTGCGACAGTGATGGGTAGTCAAGGTACGGTAGTCAAGGTACGGTAGTCAAGGTACGGTAGTCACTACTCACCTCTTATTCTTTCTTCGTTTATTTCCCGTCCTTGGAGATCCGGGAATGGTCCTCTTTTGAGAAGAAATTTGATCTTGGCCAATTGAGTCCTTTCTGGAAATATTTTTTTAATATTGTTAAGAGCTCAGAGAGGCATCGGAAACTCAAAATATAGAGCTAAACTCATTACGGAATTCATAAAAGACTCCATTCACTAACCTCATTATAGCATTCGTCTCATCCTTCATATTCATTGAAGTTCAGAGAGATACAGTATCCGGTGGTGGCATACTGTAGTCACTTGAGTTCTTCGCGACTCACTGTAATTCTATTATTTCCAGCTGCCCCGTGACCCGCCATCTACGCGCTAGGAGGGATACAGTAGCCAAGGTACGGTATCGATTGCTCACCTCAAACTGTCTTTCCCCTGTCCATTGCACTGCTTTGATGCTTGGCCAGTACCCTTTGTGTCTCGCCGCCTCGCTTCCGATGGCTCTTTCGGCTCTGAAATTATCCATTTTATTTGCTAAAAACAGCCCGATAATGAGAGGTCGAAATATGAACTGCCTTCTCTTCATTTCGCACTTTCTCTCCCGCCGTCGCTCTAGTGACAAGATCGTGAAATGAAGAGAATGCGGCGCATATTTCGAGTTCTACCGAAATTAGAGTCGATCCAGCTCACGATTACGATTTATGTATTCAAAAACATACCTGATTCGGAATGGGAGCGGTTCGCCCTTAGGTTCCTCTTGTCTCTCGTACTCGCACGCAATCGATATTCTGCAATGAATAATTATTTATTTCCAGACTCCTCCCACTCCCTCATCCCTCCTTCCTCCCTCCTCTTCTCTGATGGATCGACCACTCAAGAGGGCGGCCCAGGTATCCCAAACTTCCTCACCTCGTGTCTGAGTAGTACTGATAGTACGGTAGCCTCGTTGGAGGTACGGTATGCTGCCTTTCTTAATGAAGAGAAGATAACTCTCACTGTAGATGACATCTCGGTGCCTGAAATTGCCATGTTTGCAACGTATTGTGGTAATTACCCCCCCCCCCCCCCCCGTCATTCAAAACTAATTTTAACTTTTATTAAAATTGAGGTTTCGCTTATCTTTTAATGCATCTTTATTCCTATATCTTTCCATAAACTCTTTCTCACCTTGATCTTCCTGTAGTATCCCATCCTCTTGCCCGCAATTTCCTTCAGACTCGAGGGGTCCACCCGCTTATGGTACTGTACTATTGAGTGAGTACTGTACCATCTGTAAGTAATAAATTGATATTTTGCAGTCTACGATGGCAAAGACGACGGTCTCTTCGTTTCGCGTGATCTCTCGGCGGCGAGAGAGAAAGGAGACAAAAGGAGGACCACCCAGGTGAATAATCAATGAATGGTAATTATTTTACAAATTCCATTCGCTCACCGAGTGTGCTTTCATCCTTGCATCGCTCCTTTCGGCTGGATCAATAGTGGCCGCGTACTGTAGTTGAAGATTACTGTAGAGCCTGTAATCGATACAATTAATAGTTAATGGCCCTTCTCCAACTTCGAAATATACAAAAGAATAGAATGAAAATTTATCTTACCGTGGATGAATTCGAAGACGCAGTGAGGACCGCAGTGGGAAGGTGTGCGGTCCTTGGTATTGTTCGTCTTACGACTACCGATTTACCGTCCCTTCGGGTTACCTCCGGGTGAGTTGGCTCGGTTGGCCAAGTGGGGATTAATGGTAATTCGGTCCTTCCACCGGAATACCACCCCACACGAGCAGATCCAGTAGGCCGATCTGCTCTTCCATTTCTCCCCCGGAGGGATCAGAGGTGTGGAAACCTTGACGGAGGGTCGCAACCCATCGGAAACAGTGTGTGTGGCCTCACTACACCCTTCCCTACCGCCAGCCTAGTAGAAGTCTTCTTCTTTAGCTTTTTCTTCTTCTTTTCTTCTTTTTTTTTTTTATTATCTCCTTGTTTCTTCTTTTCTCCTTGTTTCTTCTTTTTTTCTTCTATCTTCTTTATCTCTCTGTTCTCTTCTCGTTCCTTGATTTTCTTACTTCTTGATTTTCTTCCATTATTCTCTCTTTTCTCTCTTTTCTTCTTTTTCTTCTTTCTTCATTTTCTCTCTCTTCTCTTCTTGTTGCTTGATTTTCTTACTTCTTGATTTCATCTATTATTTTCATTATATCCTTGTTTCTTCTTTTCTCTTTTTTTCTTCTTTTTCTTCTTTCTTCATTTTCTCTCTCTTCTCTTCTTGTTGCTTGATTTTCTTAATTCTTCTTTTCTTCTATTATTTTCATTATTTCCTTGTTTCTTCTTTTTTCTTCTTTTTTCTTCTTTTTTCTTCTTTCTTCATTTTCTCTCTCTTCTCTTCTTGTTGCTTGATTTTCTTGATTCTTCATTTCTTCTATTATTTTCATTATTTCCTTGTTTCTTTTTCTCTCTTTGTTTCTTCTTTTTCTTCTTTCTTCATTTTCTTCTGTTCTTTTTTATTTCTTCATTTTATCCTTGTTCTCCTCTTCTTTTTTATCTTCATTTTTTCTCCTTATAATTCCTTTTCTTTCCTTCTTCTTAATTCTTCCTCGCTCTGCAAATATTGGCTTTATTCACCCATCCTTATTTTTTCGGGAGGTTTGCTAGGGTTTAATTCTGCTCAAATTAGCCCACGTTGGATTTTAACCCTTTTTAAATGGAAATAGTTCAATCCCTCAGAAGGCCTGAAGGATGATCCAATTTCATCCACTCCTCACCTGAGATATTTATCACTCTCCTTCTCCTTAGTGGCCATTCCTTCAATGCTTGGAATATCCGGGATACGGATCGAATCTATCCATCTCTTTCGGGTTACGGTAGGTTGTCGGGCTCTTCTTCGATCGACTTGGATTCACTGCAATGAGTAATCTGTTTGTTCTAGTCCCGCCTTCTCTTCCCTTCTCTTCCCTTCTCTTCCCTTCTCTTCTCTTCTCTTCTTCCTTCTCTCTACGAGGAATCGAACAGGTACGCTATCCTTACTAATTTTTCATGACTAAATAGGTGAAATGGGGAAGAAATCCGAATTTCGAAGCATTTAGATTGATGTTTTATGTTCGTAATATTTTGGAGCGAAAGAAATTAGTTGATGATCCGTCAAATTTATTTGAAACCATGCATGTCTCACCTTATTCACTCATTTGGTGTCTTCTACATTGTGCTCTTTCCTTCAAATCTTGGAATGAGCTGGATAAATAGCCGGTCGATCCCTCTCGTGTGAATTACGATAGTCGGCCTCGCCTTGGTGCGCATGTTATTCACTGTAATGAGTAATTAGTATTTCTAGTCCCGCCCATACTTCCCTCTTCCCTCTACGATGGAGCGAACAGGAGGTATCCTATCTTTCATATCTATTAGTCACTAATTAATCGAAAAAATAGGAGGTAAATTTTTTATCCGCACAAAAATCTTGACCCGCCTAATCCTTGTTTCGAAATTCGTATGTAACAGGCTGCTTGATAGTCTCTAGGTTTCGACAGTTATTTAATTTGCGAATCTATTATAAAACGAGTTCGATCTAGACCATTTGCATTTCTTACTCACCTGGTTAGTATATTTCGATCCACTTTCTCATTGATCGATAGGCTGAGTATGACGGGTACGGTAGTCTCATCTCGGATACGGTACATGGACGGGCTCGTCTTCGATTGCTTTTGATATTCTGCAATGAGTAATCACTGTTTATAGGCCCGCCCACTCCTCCCATCTCTTCCCGTCCTTCTTCTACAATCGAGCGACCAGGAGGTATGTACTAATTATAAATAACTTGTTATGTGAAAAATAAGGCAGAAATCAGAATTTGGGAGCATTCAGTTTTTTTTGTTTCACGGTGTTTTTTAAGTTCTAAATAATTTCAAACAAATGAAATTCGTTTATGATCCGTCAAATTATTTTCTATCTATTCACTCCTCACCTTATTAACTCATTTGGTGTCTTCACTATTCAAACTCTTGGAATGAGCTGGATAAAGGCGACTCTCATGAGGATTATAGTAGTCGTCCGGGCTCTTCTTGGCGCACATTTAACTATCTGCAACGGATAATTATTATTTCTAGGCCCGCCCTTCCCTCTTCCTTCTCCTTCCTTCTTCCCTCCTCTGGCACCCTCTTCTCTCTACGATGGAGCGAACAAGAGGTATGCCATCATTACTAATTATTTTTCACTAATTGAAAGAAAAAAATAGGGCAGAAATTCGAATTTGGAAATAGTTAGTTGGATGTTTCACTAGGTTTTTTTCTCTTAACCAATTTGAAACGGAAAAATACTTGATAATCGATAATAATCTTTTTAACTATACACTCCTTACTTGACTCTCTCTCTCTCTCTGTTTGGTGCTATCTCCCTTATGACTATTTCTCCATTGGAAGTGGTCTTCATAAGAGAATATGCATCCATCTTGCTTGGGATACGGTAGTCGTCCGGTCTCGCTTCGGAGTGCCTTAGACTATCTGTAACGAGTAATTATTATTTGTAGGCCCGTCATATCTTCCCTCTTCTCTCTTCGATGGAGCTGACAAGAGGTATTAAACATTTACTAATGAAATTGCAAGTTACGCAAATTCGGTGATATCATGACCTGTTTTTTCGAAGCAACAACTGTTGGGTTACACACTTTTTTCTTCTATTACTCGGCTATGAAACATGAAAACAATAGGTTGTAATTCGCAATATTCTGCCCGATCTAGGCTATTTTGCTTCCCGATCCTCTACTAACCTCACTCTACTATTCCTCCCTCTCGTCCCTTCCCGTCGTGTAGTGGTGTGGAATACGGTAGCCATCCCTTCCCGTCGTGTAGTGGTGTGGGATACGGTAGCCATCCGTCGACCTCGCGAATGTGACGGCGCTCTGGCCATTCTCGTTTCGACAACTGTAACGATATATATTTATTATTTCCAGGCTTCTCTGCTCTTCTCCTCTCCTCCCTTCTATTCCAACTTCTCTCTCTCGTGGAACGGCAATCAGAAGGAATCACACTGAGGTTTTTTTTATTTTTCAAAAAAATCATCACGAAAAATGCGAAACTAGGATGCATTTTGCAGTTTTTGGAAGTTACTACTTTTGGGTTTGATGATCGGTTTATCTTCTTATTACCTGATGATGAAACATAGAAAAGTCGGGTTGAAATTCGCAATTTTCTACCTGATCTAGACTATTGTTATTTTCCAATCAGTTCCTCACCTGTCTCTCTTCTCCCTTCCTTCTGATCCCGTCCTTCTTCTCTTGATGGAGGGGAGTGGGTACGGTAGGCGCTCGGGCCTATTCTTGATCCGTGAGAGAGAGAGGGCGCTGGTCGAACCGCGGGTTGGAACACTAACCAGCGCCTGAAAATGCTAATTCACTCTAGATAACTTGAGCCTTCCCTCAGCAATTAGTTATCAGTATCATTAGTCATCAAGATCCTAGCAGATCTGTGCTTTTCAAGCTACTCTTTTTTTGGATGCTTATTTCTATCAGTGTATTTGGCTATGAAACATAGAAAAGTCGGGTTGAAATTCTCAATTTTCTATCTGATCTAGGCAATTGTTATTTCCCAATCAGTTCCTAACCTGTCTCTTTTCTTCCTTCCTTCTGATCCCGTCCTTCTTCTCTTGATGGAGGGGAGTGGGTACGGTAGGCGCTCGGGCCTATTCTTGATCCGTGAGAGAGGGAGGGCGCTGGTCGAACCGCGGGTTGGAACACTAACCAGCGCCTGCAAATGCTAATTCACTCTAGATAACTTGAGCCTTCCCTCAGCAATTAGTTATCAGTATCATTAGTCATCAAGATCCTAGCAGATCTGTGCTTTTCAAGCTACTCTTTTTTTGGATGCTTATTTCTATCAGTGTATTTGGCTATGAAACATAGAAAAGTCGGGTTGAAATTCTCAATTTTCTATCTGATCTAGGCAATTGTTATTTCCCAATCAGTTCCTCACCTGTCTCTCTTCTTCCTTCCTTCTGATCCCGTCCTTCTCCTCTTGATGGAGGGGAGTGGGCACGGTACGGTAGGCGCTCGGGCATATTCTTGATCCGTGAGAGAGAGAGAGGGCGCTGGTCGAACCGCGGGTTGGAACACTAACCAGCGCCTGAAAATGCTAATTCACTCTAGATAACTTGAGCCTTCCCTCAGATAGATAACTTGAGCCTTCCCTCAGCAATTAGTTATCAGTATCATTAGTCATCAAGATCCTAGCAGATCTGTGCTTTTCAAGCTACTCTTTTTTTGGATGCTTATTTCTATCAGTGTATTTGGCTATGAAACATAGAAAAGTCGGGTTGAAATTCTCAATTTTCTATCTGATCTAGGCAATTGTTATTTCCCAATCAGTTCCTCACCTGTCTCTCTTCTTCCTTCGTTCTGATCCCGTCCTTCTTCTCTTGATGGAGGGGAGTGGGTACGGTAGGCGCTCGGGCCTATTCTTGATCCGTGAGAGAGAGAGAGGGCGCTGGTCGAACCGCGGGTTGGAACACTAACCAGCGCCTGAAAATGCTAATTCACTCTAGATAACTTGAGCCTTCCCTCAGCAATTAGTTATCAGTATCATTAGTCATCAAGATCCTAGCAGATCTGTGCTTTTCAAGCTACTCTTTTTTTGGATGCTTATTTCTATCAGTGTATTTGGCTATGAAACATAGAAAAGTCGGGTTGAAATTCTCAATTTTCTATCTGATCTAGGCAATTGTTATTTCTTAATCAGTTCCTCACCTGTCTCTCTTCTTCCTTCCTTCTTATCCCGTCCTTCTTCTCTTGATGGAGTGGAGTGGGTACGGTAGGCGCTCGGGCCTATTCTTGATCCGTGAGAGAGAGAGAGGGCGCTGGTCGAACCGCGGGTTGGAACACTAACCAGCGCCTGCAAATGCTAATTCACTCTAGATAACTTGAGCCTTCCCTCAGCAATTAGTTATCAGTATCATTAGTCATCAAGATCCTAGCAGATCTGTGCTTTTCAAGCTACTCTTTTTTTTGGATGCTTATTTCTATCAGTGTATTTGGCTATGAAACATAGAAAAGTCGGGTTGAAATTCTCAATTTTCTATCTGATCTAGGCAATTGTTATTTCCCAATCAGTTCCTCACCTGTCTCTCTTCTTCCTTCCTTCTGATCCCGTCCTTCTTCTCTTGATGGAGGGGAGTGGGTACGGTAGGCGCTCGGGCCTATTCTTGATCCGTGAGAGAGAGAGAGGGCGCTGGTCGAACCGCGGGTTGGAACACTAACCAGCGCCTGCAAATGCTAATTCACTCTAGATAACTTGAGCCTTCCCTCAGCAATTAGTTATCAGTATCATTAGTCATCAAGATCCTAGCAGATCTGTGCCTTTCAAGCTACTCTTTTTTGGATGCTTATTTCTATCAGTGTATTTGGCTATGAAACATAGAAAAGTCGGGTTGAAATTCTCAATTTTCTACCTGATCTAGACTATTGTTATTTCCCAATCAGTTCCTAACCTGTCTCTTTTCTTCCTTCCTTCTGATCCCGTCCTTCTTCTCTTGATGGAGGGGAGTGGGTACGGTAGGCGCTCGGGCCTATTCTTGATCCGTGAGAGAGGGAGGGCGCTGGTCGAACCGCGGGTTGGAACACTAACCAGCGCCTGCAAATGCTAATTCACTCTAGATAACTTGAGCCTTCCCTCAGCAATTAGTTATCAGTATCATTAGTCATCAAGATCCTAGCAGATCTGTGCTTTTCAAGCTACTCTTTTTTTGGATGCTTATTTCTATCAGTGTATTTGGCTATGAAACATAGAAAAGTCGGGTTGAAATTCTCAATTTTCTATCTGATCTAGGCAATTGTTATTTCCCAATCAGTTCCTCACCTGTCTCTCTTCTTCCTTCCTTCTCGTGACGTAAGGAGGAGGGATGAAATACGATATCTCCATTGGGCACTGCTGCTCGCGGGCAGAAGAAAAGTGCTGCAATCGATAAATAAATAATTACAGTATCTCATCTTCGATGGACGGAAGAGAAAGAATCTCTTCATTTCCCGTGCTATCTCGCTAGTCAGAGCGAGAGAGGAGAGAAGAGAACGGACTCCAGCTCACCGAGGTATGTTCGCTACTCTACACTTTTTACTCTGTATTTTTCCCATCGAAACTGATTGAATTTAACCCCCCTCCCCCCTTCTTCTCAAATCCACTTTTAATCATTTAGCATTGAAACACTAGTTCACCTTATCCTCCCCCATGCCTTCGCTGGTTTCTTTCTCTTTCTAGATCTCATTTGTCAACATTAGTATAATCTTACAATGACCCTTCAATTCAAAAACCCTGTTTTTCCTAATCCTATTAATGTTGTGTGAAACTCTGACCCACCTGATCTCTTCTTATTCTCTCGACTCTTTTCTCCTTCAGTCATCTCAATCTCTTGTTGTACGGTACATCTTGGGAAGTACGGTCGTCGAGAGTGTCTGTGAATAATCAATATTTTATTTCAGTTATCGTCTCTCTCTCGGTCTCTTCATTCTCCGTGCTCTCTCGTCTGTTAGAGGGGGAAAGAAGAAGATATTGAACTCGATCCCTCACGGGTATGATTTCTTCACTAATCAATTAGTAATTGTTTCATCATTTTCGAAACTGAATCGTCACAATTGGTATCTCCTCCGTTGTCAAAGGCCGTTTTGACTCTATTAGTTAACATTGAAACACTGAAATACCTCTATTTCTGATCCGTCTTATGTGATTCTATTCCTTCTCTTCTGCAATTGGAATAGAATAGATCCCTTCGGTAGTCTCCATCTCCGCTTCTTTACGGTAGATGGCACGGCTCTTCCCTTCTATCTACAACGAAACTTTATTAATCTCCACCGTATTTTAGTGTTTCATACTTTTTTTATGATCGAAAAAACTAAGAACGCGCGAAAATAATTCCATGCTTAATTTTTTTGTTGTATCTACATTGACTGCTCACCTGGTACTTTCTCCTTTCTGGATTATCATTCATTGGGAAGATCGTATCGATAGATCTCTCCTAGTGTACGGTAGATGGTCGGCTCCTTACTGGCGCACCTTTGATTCACTGCAAAGAATAATTAATTATTTGTAGGCCCGTCCTTCCCTCTTCCCTCTCCTCTCTTCTCTTCCCTTTTCTCGTCTTCTCTATGGAAAGGCCTCTCGGATGAGTCTTCTCACTATTCAGGTATCTTATCACCTCTAGGAAGTATAAATTTACAAATGATTTCTTTATGTGAGGACCCAAATTGAAACACTAGTCCCCCTGGTGTTCCCACATTCCTTCTCTAGTTTCAGCTCATTTCTTTGCTTATCTCACTGTCACACGAACAAAAGTGGCTTATCTCACTGTCACACGAACAAAAGTGGCTTATCTCACTGTCACACGAACAAAAGTGGCTTATCTCACTGTCACACGAACAAAAGTGGCTTATCTCACTGTCACACGAACAAAAGTGGCTTATCTCACTGTCACACGAACAAAAGTGGCTTATCTCACTGTCACACGAACAAAAGTGGCTTATCTCACTGTCACACGAACAAAAGTGGCTTATCTCACTGTCACACGAACAAAAGTGGCTTATCTCACTGTCACACGAACAAAAGTGTAATGTTGCGATCACCCCGTAAATTTAGACTCATTTTTTTCTATAAGTGTTGTGTGAAACTCTGACCCACCTCTTATCTCTCTTCCTCTCTTCGATTCTCCCTCTGTGTTCTCCTTTTCTCTCTTGGTAGCTCACGTGACGTGATATAGCAGTGAGATGAAACTGCGAATAAAATCAATATTTATTTCCAGCCCTCTCTTCTCTTTCGGTCAAAAGGGACTCTCTTCATTTCGCGTGCTCTCTTAGAGGAATGACGACTGATAGAGAAGAGAGGAGGGATTCGTAACTACTCGTCTCCACTCAGGTACCATCACTAATTAAGAATCACTAAGACATTGTATCCCATTGCAACTCAGTATCTCTACATTTTTCTCCACTTTTCTAGGCCTGAGTGTGCGATACATCTTTAACCCGTCTCTTTTTCGTTTCAATAGATGCGAAACCTGTTGCTTTCCCGTTTCATTCTAACTGGATCGAATGCGTGGTATTGTAGTATCAATCACATACCTGCGTACTTCATGTACTTAAGTACGCGGCTACCCGTAAAAAAAGTTCTGATAATTGAAAAAATTCGGCTCCCAGTAAGAAAATTTTAACTTTTCTGAGCGTTTTGTGCAAAATATGACGGTTTTTGAGAGGAATAGGTCGGCTACCCGTAGAAAAAAATTCTAATTATTTGCGGCTACCCGTTCATATAGGCAGCAAAAATTCCAAGTACATACTTGGCACAGGTATGATTCAATCAATTCTCACCTTATTACACGGCGCTATGGCCCTTCTTCACTGGCGCTTGCGGATACGGTAGTTGGCGGTGTCGGGGGTGTGAGGATGGAGGGACCATGCAAACTCGAGCTTGGCCGACCGGGGTTTAATCCGGCCTCCCTTCTCCACTCCTCTCCTTCCCTCATCGGGTACTGAAGCTCCACTCCTGCTGCTTTCCCGGCATCGGGTATTGAAGGCTATGTCTGCTTCCCCGGAAGATCCTTCCCTTCCATTCCTCCGGTTTGTTAGTAGATCATCTGAAATTAAATACTTGATAATTCCTCGTTTCACATTTATGTTACTTTAAACAAATGTTGGTATGTTCATGGAAAATGTATTAAATGATGCGAGTACTCTAGCCGTAGTATGTACACAAATAGTTTTATCTAGTAATAATTGTGAATATTATGTACCTGATTAGTGTCCATTCCGTATCCATAGTCGTCACTTGTCCATATCCCATTGATCCATGATCCTTTCCCTTCTGAGACTGGTGTATCCTCAATCTTCCGGCCGCTCAGATGAAGAGTCCACACCATCTCATCCGGGATTCCTTCTTAGCCGCTAGCAGAGTTCCCTGAATAAGAATCTATTTAGAACTAGTCACAATCGTGTTTCATCCCTTTATCATCTCATAACTAATTGATTTTCATTGCAGATTCCTTCTCGATTCGGTTCGATTCGTGAAGGAGGGCACAACTTTCAATGGGTATGTTTTCATTTTACTTTTGGGGAATGGAGCTACCTATTTATATATGGTTCAATCTCGAAACATTGAATCAGCAAGTTGTTTCATCCCCTTTCCCTTCCTTCTTCCCTTTCCTCACTTACTTCACTCACTCTCCTCCTTCTTCTCCTCTCAGTGACCTCTGGTGTATCTTCAGTCGATTGGCAACCGTCCCGAAATACCAATCGACTGGCTGAGATCCCTGTAAGAAGGAAGAATTGATAAACTTAGTTCCATCTCGGTTACTTTCTTCTATTCACTAGTTGAATTTGGGTCCCGTAAGCTAGAGATAATAATGATAAGTATTTACCTGATTGAAGAAGAGAGAAGGAGAGGTCCGCCTTGATGCCTTGCTTTTTGAAAAGCAAGAAAAAAGTACCCGATCTTGCTTTAAACGAGGTCAAGTGAGTCCCCCATCATCCCCCCTTTTTTTAGAGACAAGGGGGGCAGTTGTCTGCAATTATCATCGGTGAATAAGAGTGCAATCAGTTTGGATGTTTTCTACCGTAATCCATCTGAGTGACTACCGTACCTGTTCTTCATCTTCGCTTTAGGAGCAGTAAGAATGGGTAGATGAAGGATGGAAGAGAAGATGGGGCAGGAAGAAAAACACCGATTTCGGTGGCCTCGAAGAGGTCTGAAATGGGGGATACTGTAGGATGGTGGGATACGGTAGGGATACTGTAGGATAAAATCAATATTTATTTCCAGCCCTCTCTTCTCTTTCGGTCAAGAGGGACTCTCTTCATTTCGCGTGCTCTCTTAGAGGGATGACGACTGATTGTGAGAGAGAAGAGAGGAGGGATTCGTAACTACTCGTCTCTACTCAGGTAGCACCACTAATTAAGAACCACTAAGATATCGTATCCCATTGCAACTTAGTGTCTCTACTCCCCCCCCCCCGCTTTCTTCTGAGCCTGAATATGAGTTTGCGATACATCTTTAACCTGTCTCTTTTTCGTTTCAAACCAGGTTAGATTTCACAAGAATTCTCGTTGGCCATAGGAAAATTTAGATGCAAACCTGTGTCTTTCCCGTTTCACACAACCATTCTAACTGCATCGAATTAGTGGTATTGTAGTATAAATCAATTCTCACCTTGATACACGGCGCTATGGCCCTTCTTCACTGGCGCTTGCGGATACGGTAGTTGGCAGTGTCGGGGGTGTGAGGATGGAGGGACCACTCAACTCTAGCTTGGCCGACCGGGGTTTAATCCGGCCTCCCTTCTCCACTCCTCTCCTTCCCTCATCGGGTACTGAAGCTCCATTCCTGCTGCTTTCCCGGCATCGGGTATTGAAGGCTATGTCTGCTTCCCCGGGAGTTCCTTCTCTTCTATGCCTGAAGAGAAATAAATTTAGCACCAGTCACAATTGTGTTTCATCCTTTCTTCATCATTAAACGAATTATTCTATTTTGCAGGCTCGCTGGCACTCCAATGATGGTGGAAGGAGCAGAGAAACTGAGGTATTTCATTTCGTGAGATTGGTTGTCTAGCTTGAATCGAGATTTCACCTAGTGCTTCCTTCACTAATCCCATGATACCTCCCTCACTCACTTCTTTGTCTCTCTTCCTTCCTACTCATCAGCTCCTTCCTTGCGTCTCTTCAGATCCTCTCAATCCGCCGTGGTTCAGATTGAGAGTTACTGGTTGAGGGGCTGAAAGTGGAGAATGAATGAGTGAACTCGGATTTCATTCGATTAGATTTGCAGTGCACAATCTACCATTCTAATTCGGGTTTTGTAATCTCGTGATAATTATGGGAATGGTTCACCTGGTATGAGTAGAATGGAGAGAGATAATCCTCCTGGTGGTTGCTTTTTGGAAAAGCATAGAATCGCCCGATTGTGCTTTAAACAGAGTCGAGGCTGCCTCCGTCATCCCCCCTTTTATTAGAGACAAGGGGGGAAGTTGTCTGCAATTATCAGAGTTTAACACTAGTGAAATCAATTGATGTGATTGCTACCGTAATCCCCATGGGTCCTCCTCCCCTACCATACTCATTATTCACTATTTCGTAACTCAATCTAACCTGTCCTTCATCCACGCTTTATGAGACGAGAGAGAGAAAGGGGCCGATGAAGGGAAGAGAAGAAGAGGGAGAGAGAAGGCGAATAAAACAACGAAGAAAATGCGTAGAAACAAAACACCATTTAGGTGGCCTCATGGGTCTGAAATGGAGGATACTGTAGATGGAGGGATACGGTAGGGATACTGTAGGGTTGACTGTGAAGAGTAAGGAAAGACTCACCATTTATAGCAGGTCATACGAAAAAATGGGCACGGTCGCAGCGGGGGAAGTAGGGAATATGACTAGATTGGAGTTGCTGGCCGGCTCCGTTGATGCACTTATTGCATCTTGATAACTGCAATGACCATAGTGAGTGAGATAGCAGGGTGGATGAAGAGAGTTCAGACGGTTAGAGTACTGACTAGAGATAACGAGGAATCGAGAGAGAGAGTGAGATATGGAGAAGAATAGTGGGAATGAACTCACCTATTTACAGGATAATTTTGGTCAAAAGACCTAGTGAGACTCGAGGAATGTGCGAGGGACGAGCGAGTGAGAGGCAAGGATGAGACGGAAGGGGTGGGGTAGGGACGACGTTGGACTTACATCAGCTGCATCTACTGCAAACTGAATGCCAAACCAACACCTGACCAGTCTCCTGTAAGCACGTACTATTTCACCATGTCTATCTGGTGAGAGAGTAGGGGAAATGGAGAGAGTGAGAAGGGATCAACCAGTTAGTGAATCCCTACCGTATCCCATGACTACCGTACTCACCTCTAGAGAGGTAGATCGATCAATTGATGAATCCCTACCGTATCCCAATGACTACTGTACTCACCTCTAGAGAGGTAGATTTACGGTCATTTTCTTCCATTCCTTGGTATCCCTGAGATGGGTCTTGGCCAGAGAGATGAAATGATCTCTCATCATCTCCAACTCCTCACTGTTCTCCACCACACCGATCTCTTCCTCCTCCTGCATCTCCTGAGAAAGATCAAAGATCAATTAACCACGCCTATTCCAACTTTCTATCTTCTATGACCAAATACATCCGTTGCTTTATTTATTTGTTTTCTCATTTTGTCGGGGTTCTATTAGTTCTATATATCCTCAATTCCCCGGGGTAGGATGTTCATTTTTGAATGGCTCGTGAAACATGGAGAATATGGGTCGTGGATTGAAAATAGAGCAATCATGTGAATGAATTAGAGAAGAAAGGGCTATATGAATGGAAGTAGATATCTCACATCGTACTCATTGTAGAAAGGGCTATATGAATGGAAGTAGATATCTCACATCGTACTCATTGTAGAAAGGGATATATGAATGGAAGTAGATATCTCACATCGTACTCATTGTAGAAAGGGCTATATGAATGGAAGTAGATATCTCACATCGTACTCATTGTAGAAAGGGCTATATGAATGGAAGTAGATATCTCACATCGTACTCATTGTAGATAGAACGAGAGAAGGCTCGCACAATGTCCGTCATCTCATCCAATCGATCGAGAATGTGAGAGGAGGCGCCCGTGAACTCCTGACAAGTATACCGTATATTACCGTACCCTACTGATCACCGTATCATTGACTACCGTAATCTCATACGTACCGTCACAATATCTTCGTTCTCAGGATTGATGATGAAGGCAGGGGAGAATCGAGATACGGAGAGATGAGCGTTCGTCTCGACCAGCCCATTGCGAAGACGAAGGGTTGCCGAGAGACTTCTCCAGAACGAGACAAGCTCATGATCGGCCATTCCCGATGTGACCTGAATAGGAGAAGCAATGAAAAGAGTACGGTAGATGTCGTAAAGATGATTCCGTTTCTATCGAATGTGTGAACTAGGTGGATTTGTGGTGAAGAGGAGATACGGTAACTATGGATAGAAAGGGAAAACTGACCGAGCCAGAGTGGAGGCGAATGGAGTGATCTTCATCGATGAATGCCAGCAGGCGGTCACGCGCGGCCAACGCATCCACGACGTACTGGGGATACGCCCTGAAAGATGATCTTTGATCTTTCGAATGAATCAGTTGACGGGAGTAAGATTGATCTTTGATCTCTTGGAGCGGGAATAAAATCACTACGATTGTGGGTGAGTAGGGTACCGTAATCATGAGAATACTACCGTATTGTGGAGGTAATCGATAAGTGAAAATGCTCACGTTCTCTTGACTGGAGATGGTCCATCGTTCATCGCATCGTCGTCTGTCTGCTCGGAGGAATGGACGCTGAATTACACGAAAATTTGAGACATATTTAATTGTATGTGGTTTATAGAATGCTACCGTAGTCAGGGATACTGTATAGATAGATCGGTTGTTCGAAGGGTTACTGTATGAGAAGAGTACGGTACCTGTGAGAGCGCTTTCTTCTCTCCTTCTGCTGCGAGTGATCATCGATGTGAGAGGGAGTGGAGAGAGGAGAAAGAGGAGGGAAACCATGGTCATCGTCATCGACGAGAGGACCGACGTCCATCAGAGGATTCGTCCATATTCCATCCAACTCCCATCTGTAATGGATGGATTACGGTAACAATGGGAGAGAGGATTACTGTATCGACCGATAAGGAACATGGGGGGGGCTGGGATAGAAAGACTTTACTAGAATATGATTGACTTACTTTTGACGCTCTATCAAATGGTATATAGCTCATAGCTTGAATTTATTATAAGGGTATGCCCTTCCCTTGTGAGTGAACTAGGCGGATTGTAGTTGCAGAAAATCAATAAAGAAAACGGTAAATAGATGAATCAATAAATTATTTACAGAAGTATGGTACCTCTCTACTGTGCCATCGTCTTCTCGAGCATTCTCCACTCTTCCCTCTCCTTCTTCTTCTTCTTCTCCATTCACCGGTGCGCTATAATAAAATTTCTCGTTAAGTTACTGTAGTGCAGTATGAAGGTATTATGGTAGTTGAAAATAAATAATTGGTGAGTTGCCGTGGGTTGACTACACTAGAAAGGGGCCCATCTAGTGAGTTGCCGTGGGTTGACTACACTAGAATGGGGCCCATCTAGTGAGTTGCCGTGTGTTGACTACACTAGAAAGGGGCCCATCTAGTGAGTTGCCGTGGGTTGACTACACTAGAAAGGGGCCCATCTAGTGAGTTGCCGTGGGTTGACTACACTAGAAAGGGGCCCATCTAGTGTATCTAAGGGGTTCGTACTATTCAATAGTGTAGTGAACATGTGACGGTACCTCTCGTCATCGAATAGTTCGTCGACCCAGATGGGGAGAGCACGTCCGAATCTCTGAGAGTACACGATGCATCTCTCAGAGGTATCTTCTCGTCCCCACACTTTCTTCGCCTCATCAATCGCCTTCTGCTCCATTCTCCTTCTTCTCTCTGCCGGCCATCTCTCATCGTCGTCTGCCCAATTCGGGAGAGGGGAAAGGACACTGAAATGAGCAAGTCATCGATTGGAAGATTCATCTTTCATCTCTGAGTACGACTAGATTAGAAGTAGGTGATTTGGGGTTCCTGTGCATGACCAAGAGAAATAGTTGGATTGCGAAAGGGCAACAAGGCGATTAGGAGTTTCCTAGCATGCAAGTAAGTATGTCTGTGCAGTGACTCACTAGATGGGTGGATTGGATTATTGTAAGGTGATAGAATTACTCACGTATCATCGAATGTCTCTCCTCCAATTCCATTGTCGGTCGAGTAGAGGTCGTGGTCATCGTTGAGAGATGGAGGAAGAACAATCACTGCATCTATCGATGTTGTCCTGCAATGACAATCGTTCATTATGATCAAGTGAGTGGGAATCAGCTAATCACCAGGGTGAGAAGTATTCGGCCGGGTAGTTTCATGTTTCATACCACTCATGATATAGAGTCTTCATCGCGTACTAGGTGATTTATTTTTTCATCGATTTATCTTTGGTCTCTAAGGGGGCGGGGCTAAGGACCGCGTACGATGGATAGATAGATACTCACTTGTTCTGTTCCGTCTCGACAATGGCAGTTCCCTCAGACGGGTCGAGTGCAGTCGAAGGAGGAAGAGTGGGCGGAGTGAGAGAAGAAGTGGCAGTCTTCGCTCTCATGGACGATAGACGAAGAATGAGCTGAGGTGGATCATCCTTCGAAGTGAGACTGCAATGAGAATTCATCGTGTGAGAATCATGTAATCACAAGGGTGAGCAATGTGAAACCACCGGGTAATTTCATATTTCATGGAACCCATGAGGTAGAGTATTCATCTCGCAATTTTTGGTTTCAGCGATAGTAATTAGTTTCTCGCAATCAGTTTCCGGTACTAGGTGATTTATATTTTCACGTATTGATCTTTGATCTGGACATAGGAAGTACGGTAGAGGGATAGAGAGATACTCACCTGTTCTCCTCCTTCTCCACACGCGTCTCCTTATCAGCAATCTGAGACGAATGGACTCCGGTCGAAGGAAGAGAGGAAGGAGCGAGAGTAGCAGCTGCGCCAGCTGCAGAAGGGCCGTCAATCGAGGACGATGTGACGTGGAAGGAAGAAGGAGTGGCCTGAGGAACACTCGAAGAAGCCACCGGACTGGAATGAGAATATTGATCTTTGGTATTTCGTCTGAGAAACCCATAGACACCAGGTGCATCGCTGTTTCACCATCGAAGGAATAGAATCGGAGAATGGGAGGTTTCAATTGCATAGTATTGGTGAAATGCGCAGCCGTTAGTGGATTTGCTTGGTGGTATTTAGTTTCGTTCCAAAGGATCTCTAAAGGATTCATCTCTAGAGAGTGACTAATGATTGGAGTGAAAGATACTCACGTGGTAGACAGGAGAGGTCCCGATGTAGCTGCAGTGACAGCAGAAGAATATCTCATTGTGTGAGAAGAGACGAGGGATGGAGATGTTCCGCCACTCATGGAGATGGACGGAATGGTAGGAGTCGCCACTTGGACGCTCGAAACAACCACCGAGCTGAAAGGAGCAGATTGATCTTTGATCTTTCGAGGGTGAAACCTGTACTACCCAGGCGATTCGCAGTTTCAATGAATAGTTAGAAGGGGTGAGATCGATTAGGAAATTTGCATCATAATTTTAGGACAGGGATGTAGATTGACATGGACTAGGGGGTTCGCTATTTCGCTGCATAGATGATAGCGTGATTGTATGTCCTCTATCAGGAATTATTGATTATAGATAAAGATACTAACGTGGAGGACGGGATTGGACCCGATACAGCTGCAGGTGCAGCAGGAGTGACACTCGACGCGAATGCATCGACCACTTCGATATCGACGACGTCGAGCGGGCTGTAATGATAAGATTGATCTTTGATCTTTCAAGGGCGTAACCCCAAATCACCGGGTGACTCACAGTTTGCATGAACAAATAGAATTGGATCGACTGGGAGGTTATCTCCCTTTTTTTGAGGTAGCGCAACTAGGTGATTCGCGGTTTCGTTGCATGGATGATAGTGTGATCTTTGATCTCTACCAGACGTGAATATCTAATGAACGAATGGAAATATACTCACTCGGGATGCAGCATGTGATCGGCATGAGGAGGAGAAGGAAGAGGAGCGAATGCAGGTCCAACATCGGAGTGGATCGAAGGAGGAACCAATGGAGTGAATGAATCTGATGGAGGAGGAGGAGCACCATCATCGTCATCGTCCGATTCTTCTCCAGTTGTTTCCTGAAATAGAGATTATTCAGAGTGATCTTTGATCTCCTGGATGAAGTCATTGACTGTCTAATCAAGGTTATCGCTACAGTAATCGAAGTAGATGGTAGGTTGATGTTTCACAAATAGGTCATTAGGCAATTGCCGTAGAGACTAGTATAGTAGAGACTAATGATGGACAGTGAGATACAGTATCCCGGAGGGGGAGGGGGTTTGATGGGTCAGATCTATTTCGTCTATTGCTCACCTCAGCTCCCTTAGTAACCTTGAGTACAACACTCGAAAGGAGATTGTGGAAGTGGGACGATTGTCCCTCTTTGCGTGTAGCTGACATCTCGTTTCCTCTCTCGTCGTAGTGCACGATGCACAGTGTGATCTGAAAATGAATTACCGTAATCGAGAGGGATTAATCGATTGGACGGAGGGTTACGGTAATCCGTGGAGAGGAGTACGGTAGGAATGGACTGACCCGGGCTCCGGGGCGCGCCTCAAGGAAGATGGCCGAAGCGAGAGGGCGGTTCTCATCACCATACTCGTTCGAGAAGACTCCGAGTGCTCCGTGTAGATCCGAAGACAGATGCATGACGAGTCGACCGTCTGATGAGAGTACGATATGATTACGGTAGTGCATTGATTCATGTACAGATACTGTATCCAGGTAGTATTGATAGAATGACTCACATCGCCATGCCGCGTACTCCAACTCTCTCGAGAAATCGTCGTAGAGACGCGAGTAGATCTCGTTACCAAGCAGTCCCTGAAGAATTATCGATTACCGTATTGCCATAGCTACCGTAACCCGATAGATGCGAATTCCTTTCCCAACACCTAAAAACACTATGTTTTTATTCCCTAACGGTACACATGAATATCCCGATGGGATTATGCTTGACGAGAGAGTATAAGAGAAGGAAACTAACCAAGAGATCGAGCAGTACCCGCTCCCGGTACTTGGCGTTCAGCTCCATGTGGATCGGCATTCTTGATTCAGAGGTTCGAGGTTTGAGGCCTCAAATGATTCTCGTTGGTAGTAGATACGGTAGCACGGAGGGGTTACGGTAGTGATATCGAAACACGAGAATAAACGTAGATTAGAGTCAATAAGCGAGTGAAATGGACAAAATTGTAGACCGGACATAGGAGGATTGTTCCCGCTCTCTTAATTTCACACGTTCTCTCGCTGGTCAGACAAAATGAGATTGCATGTGAAATTAGGAGATCGGGAGCAAAATTTCACAAGAAAAGGGACAAGGAAGAAGAAGGATGAGGAGGAAAGTGGCCAATGGAAAGGTTAGTTGATATCAGGTACGGTTTCAGAATATAGACATTTCGTGAACGCTGTAGAAAAAGGGAATGTGGATTCATGTTTCAGTAATGATGGAAGAGGAAAATAGCGATGAACCTAGTAGACAAAGAAAAAATAAAAATACGAAACAAAACATGACAGATAGATAATAAGCGTAAAAAGTGATCAATGAGAGGATGAAAGTGGAAAAAAATGTGAGAAGAATGCTAGTTCGTGTTTCACAAGTTGCACATCAATTGCAGATTGATGAAGAAACGAAGACGAACGAGGATAAGAAGAAATGAGGCGCAGAGACAAGATATGATAGGTGCTAGGACTAGATTAATGGGTTTATGAGATCTAACGGAGAAGGGAAGGGGTTACGGGATACAGAATTATGACCCAATTTTTGCTCGATACCGCTCATTTTGTTCACTATGATCTATCTCTCTTTTCGTGTTTTACTCTAGTGGAATTGGTGCTTCAAACGTACTTTTCATGTGGGTGAGAATAATTAACGAAACCTCGGATCTACATTTCGCACGGGTTTTAACCTATCTGAAAGTTTAAACTGGATGTTTGTTTTGCTCTTTTTCTCTTCATTCCTTATTCGCTTTCGGCAATTGTCTTATTCTAATGAGGAGTGATTTGTGTTTCATAGATCCCAGGAGATGTTTCTCATTTGGGGAGCAATTTATCTGCTTTGTTCTATGTCTAGGGGGATGAGTAAAAGGGAACGAATGTGACCGAATTAGATAGAATGATTGCGATGAGATCACATTTCAATCACTCATTGGTGGTAAGATGTAAGATGAATGTTTGGGGTCGCCTATGGAATTGCTATGCGTATCGCTGAAAAAAAACACAAATGAAATCGCAAGAGATCTGTAGAGCAATCTATGGTTGCCTTTCATCTGCCCTCGTAGTCTAGTGGGTAAGTGCGCTGGCTGGCGCGCAGCCATCGCTGGTTCAACCCCCGGTGAGAGGGAAAATTTTTGCAAAATTTTTGCAGTAATTTTGAGCGTCAAAACAACGCCCCTAGGGGTTATAGGGTGTCAAATGATGTCGGACCGCCTGCCTGTAACTGATATTAGAGGGAGGACACTATGCGACGAGGATACGGTTGGAATACGTTAAGATAGAGAGGAGCGCGGCAAACCAAAGGAAAACACGATGATAAGGACATAAAAATGAGGTGAATGAGGTCTGAGTGGATAGAGGAACAATATGAGAGACAATAGCGATCACTATGAAACATACAATTAGCGCCAATTAGCCAAATTCTGGGTTGAAATCAGCCGTTTCAGTTATCCCACAGATCTCTCCCGCCTGCGCTCTCTCCCTTTCCCACACTCTCTCGCCCTCCTTCCCTTGTCCCTTGCCCCTTGACTCTTCCCCTTTCCCATTCATTCTCACTCAAATCATCCTTCCCTTCCTGTCCTTCCCTTCCTGTCCTTCCCTTCCTTCCCTATTCTGATTATTGTCCGTTATCGTTTCATTATTGTCTGATTTCACATCGTTTATTCATTCATAGACGTCGTAATCGTTGAGATTTCTTTGACGACGTCCATTTCACTTCCGATTTCGTCCATTTCTTGTATCGTTCTTATCTTCTTCTCATTCCCTTTCGTCCTTTTCACATCGTGATTCTCTTTCTCATTCGTTTTCATTCCCTCACTCCATTCCTTATGCTCCGTAATTTCATTTCTGTCTCGTTTCTCCTGTCCCCTCTTCCCCTTCTTTTCTCTTTCACTTTTCCTATCTCAATTCTAGCCATTCCAGTCCTCTCTTCTCCCCTTGAGGATGGTAACTTCGCCGATCGATCGGCCGTTGTCTTCTTTGGAATGAAGGTACGGTAAGGGAGTACGGTAGGTGTAGGGTCCCTACAGTAGTCAGACTAAGACGTAAATTGTGTCAAATTCAGATCAATCGATACTTTCACTAGAAATAAGACGATGATGATTTACGGCCTGGTGATTGTGGAAATGTCCGCTGTGATGAGAGGATTACGGTAGGAAGGACGGCAGTGATTGATCGATTAATTGATTGAGGTACGGTAGCAATAACTGTTGTGGGGATACGGTAGATATGCTTCCTTTGCCACGAGGGATGATATTGATTGATGGAATAATTTGTAATTGATGATCTCTTTGAAGTGGTCGAAATCATCAATAAAGTGAGGACATCTGTTGATTTATTGAGTGATTGAATCAACAGATGACCACCCCATAAACAAATGGGAAAAGACTGATGAGTCCTCACTGGGGTAGAAATAGAGATATGTGTGATAACAGGTAGACCATAAGTGAGGTGCACAAATGGCCACACAGCACAATGATTTCAGCCACAGACAAACTTCTTGACATTCTTTATCCATTTTCAACTCAAATATCACACTCATAAACATACAGAAAAGAGAATAATTGATCTGATTCTCTGATTGAATTCAAGCCAGGAATTTCTCGATGATATCCTCATCGAGTTCATCCAAACTGACTCGAAGATGTTCACCAGGCCAAGAAATGAAATGCAATCTCTTCGAATCGTACAGTGTCTTCAGTCCGATTCGATCCTGCAACTCACTCACTCTGACTCCGCCCCCTATTTAGTCTCCGCCCACCTCCTTGTACAATTGTGTCTCATTGAAGGCGAGAATGGTGGAAACATCATTGGGTGCGTAGTATCCGAACCACTGCAATGGAAATATCATTGAGACAAACGAGACAGTCATTTGTATTCCGTAGAGTGGAATTGCCATGATAATAAGTGCTCCTGCCCTCACCTCACTCTCCTTGGGTACAATCATGTGATCGCCATCGAATTTAACCAACACCAAATTCTTCAGCCGAGTCAGATTCTCCTTGTACTTGAGATTGATTTTCTGAAGAATGTTCTTGGAATCTTGGCTCAGAATAAGAATGATGATGTAGTAAATGTGAAACGAAATGTGTTTTATGATTACATTATCTCCATTGATATCGGCAAGGAAGATACTCTTCTTCTTATGCTCCTCTTCTGCATTCGAATCGTGCCAATATTGAGCCTGCACCACCCTTGAAAACATCTCAGTTGTTCACTATCTAATATCATCAACGGCTACTTTCAAGCTTGCACAGAATGTGCTGACTCTGAAAGAATGAATGGAGTGTCAATCTGGTTACCTCCTCTGAACGGGACCCTCATATGCTCCTTGCTCAAGAAGCCATCGCACTGAATTGCACACGAAATTGTCGCCGATGCAGTAGGGAAGACCGAAGATTCCCTGATGGGAAATAGAAATTGAACGAAAGAATTCTGCTGGAATTTATGTAAAGCATTTTAACATATGAACATTAGGTAAAACACAAGTAAAGCAACTCTGAATTTCTTCTGAAACATTACAAATATAAGATAAACAATTGGAATGCTAACCATCTGCGGTCCACCAACGGAGATGAGGTTGTGCATCTGTGGTTGGGCGCATCGTTGAGCGAGTGCACGACTAAATTATTTTTTTAATTGGGTTTTCTCTTTGTTTCTACTAGAATGGGTTGACTCAATCGATCAGATAACTCTTCATCACTCACAGGAACAGTGCTCCCTGAGAGAATCCAATGGCGTTGTACCCATTCTGCAGCTCCGGATCGCGCATTATCTGAGAAATTATCTCTTAATTCTTCACCACAATTTCAGCATAGTCATTGCAGGTTGAAGAATAATGACTTACTTTGACACAAGCCAGTGCCACCAATTCATTCATGTTAGCGAAGAAGCTTTTCTTCGTGTCCTGAAACAAATTAGTCATTATATTTTCTAGATTTGTAATTCGGAAAGTCCCTACCGACACGAAATTATCTCCCAGTCTCAATGAGTGCACATAGACACCGGGAATCTGAAATCATTCACTTTTTTCACTTTCGATCTTGTCCGACGTGGTTTGTATATCCCACAAACCTTCTCCTCCAAATGTTTCTGAATCGCTCCCATGGACAGTGGATTGCAGCAGCTATCTCCTGCAAATTCCTAGCTATTTTCGAAACAATAAATTGAGTGAATAAAAAAGAAAAAGGAATGGAAACGTACCCATTCCATGCCAGATGACGATGGGCAATGGCTTCGCATCCTCGAGTTCCCTCTGATAGTGAGAATTATCTGTATCTATTCTGAACCAATGAGAGCTTCCGATAAAAGGGACAAACCTCTCGATGGCCTTTCTTCTTGTGTGTAGCAGCAGCGAAGACTACGAGAACAATCAAACACAAGAGAGATCCACGCATCTACAAGACAAACCTAACAATTTTTTTCAAGAACTGAGAAAATCGATTTCGACGCGTCAAGGAAAGAAAAGAACATGTGAGCGAAGGGTCACTCGAGGGTTAGTGATAACGATGGGAGGGAAACTGATAGCAGTGATAGGGGAGATGGACAGGGGATCAGATGATCGAATGATAATCGATTGGCTTTCATAATCAGTGTGAATGGTGAAAATATTCAATATTGCTTGCAATCCCATGTCGAATAGATCCATTCTCTTTCCTTTGCATTGCAACTCAACAAACTCAAAAGCGAATCTTTATTCGAAAGAGAGACGTCAGGGGACGAAATTCGTCCTTCACAATCGAAAGGGGGGAAGGAGCGGAGTTTATTCTTCCGATTCATCCGAATCAACTTCATCGTCTTCTTGAGATGGTTCGACATCGATTGAACCTTCTTCGAGAGCCTTCTTCGATACTATGAACCTGTGAAGAGAGGAAACAATCCGTGTTCTATCGATGAGGAGTTTGCCCTACACAGATGTTATGTTCGAAACCAGCCATTAGGATGAACTGTTTATCATCATGTCCTACTACAGACGAAACTCACCACGGCTGAGACTCTTCCTTCTCTGATTTGTCCTTTGCTTGTTTTGACTTGGTCTTGACGGAAGATTCTCTTGACTCCGTGCTCTCTTCCTCAGAGGAAATGGCTTCCGATTCAAGAACCGCACGAGATTTGAATAGATTTTCGATCTGAATACGTTAATTGTACGTGGGGAAGTTGAGAGTAGTTAATAAAGGAGTTCTCGATACCTCCTCTATGCCGAGTCCCTTCGTCTCGGGTACGGTAAACCAGAAAACGAATAATCCAACCAGCGAGATCACTGCGTACACGTAGAACGAACCTCCAATTTATTGTCGTTAGCATCCCCATACTTCCTGTGTTTAGCACCGACCTGCTTTCGTCACTAGCTGTCCGAGGGAGAGGAATGTCATGGATACGAGTAGATTGAATGTCCAATTAGTGAAGGTTGAGAGGGCGACACAAGTCGAACGAGCCCATAGAGGATAGATCTCTGCATTGTACACCCATGGAAGGGCGCCCGTTCCTGAACGGAAGAGTGGGTTACGGTAGGTTACGGTATTGATGTCCCACCGAATGCGAATGCCAGCAGATAGAAAACCATGAATGCGATGGGCATCCATGTGTATCTGATTATGATTAATTGATCTTTGATCTCTGATGGAATACGGTAGTCTACCGTACTCACTTGGTACTGCACGACTTGGCGCTCATCGTGTAGTCAGTGCGGTTGGTAGCGCAGAATCCGACAGTGCTGCGCGCGTCATCTGCAGAGAAGTCGCGCACGCTTCGGCTTTTTGCAGAATCTTGTCGAAATTTGAATAGAAAGTCTACCGTGCGAATCGAGGGGCAGACACTGCCCGGAGGTCTCATTGGAGGAAAGATGACAGTAACCACAGTGAGGAGATGTCACGCAATCATCACAGTTCCTGATATTGATGATCTTTGATCTTTGATCTTAAGTGTACTCGTTCTATTGTAGCATTTACATCATAGCGCCGCACAATTCGAAGTGGTCCACTTTCCAATTCTTTTGCTCTACTCCATTGCGCATCGCGTATTCGCGATTATCAATTTTTGCTGTGTCCTGAATGTAGCAGATTCAGAAACAAACGCGCACGGGATGCGGCACGCTGCCGCGTAGAAACCACGCACGAACCCAGTTGATGAACATGAAGGCGGTACCCATGGCGGCGAGTGCGACCACCTGAAGAGCTCAGGTTGATCTTTGGACTCTGATCTTTGATCTCTCTCACCATAGCAGCCATCGAAGTGAGAAGGGTCGGTCGTCTTCCCCATTTCTCAATCAATTTCATCGGAGCGAAAGTGCCCACCGATTGCACTGCTGCAAAGGGGGCGGAGTTTAGATGAGAAGTGAGAGGAGTCTAACCAGCGATGCCACATGATATCCATAGATTCGTAATATCGTCCTTGATGCCCGCACCCTTGATGATCTCCGATGTGTAGTAGCTGAGAGATGAAGGTTGGACAAATATCAAACATCAAACTGACAGTATACTGTTGATTCCCACAAACTGCTGGAACATCTGCATGGAACATCCGATGAGAAGAGCCTTGCGAACGTGAGGAGTACGGAAGACACGGGTGATCGTAGGAGTCGAACCTGACATGTTCAAATGCAATTGATTCATTGTGAAGAAGAAACATGATCCCAATGCAAAGGCGCTAGGTCTCCATTACTTCTTCACTAAATCAACACGCTTTTCTGCTTTTTGTCAGCAGATAATTAGATACTGTTCTCAGAATAAAGAGGTGAAAATGGAGGCGTATCTCACCTTGACTCTTCTGAATTTCTTCCTCCTGTCTCGTTGCTTCCTCTATCACAGACAGATCATATTGCACCCATTCATCGTCGCCTCCGTATACCTCAAATTTGATCGATATGTGGATAGATAGTTGATAAGTCATTGATTGAACAGAGGGACGTCCTTCTTCATCTGTACCTTCGTGAGCACAGCTTCCGCTTCGTCAATTCGTCCCTTCGAGTAGAGATAGCGAGGAGTGTCCTGCAGAGATCAAAGATCAACTTCCATAAGATCAAAGATCACCTTGAGGAACATGAATCCGATCATCTGCAGAATGGACGGAACCGCAGCGAAGCCGAACATCAATCTGCAATCGATTACAGTATCTTTGAGCTACCGTATTGCATTTGCCAATCGATACTCGCTATCTACCGTACCTCCATCCGACATTAACGGGATCGACATAGGCAAATCC
The DNA here is from genome assembly GCA_911812115.1 of Pristionchus exspectatus. Classification (NCBI taxonomy): domain Eukaryota; kingdom Metazoa; phylum Nematoda; class Chromadorea; order Rhabditida; family Neodiplogasteridae; genus Pristionchus; species Pristionchus exspectatus. The sequence goes on along the minus strand of OU461587.1, from coordinate 9,348,467 downwards.
CGCAGCCACGGCATTCGCCATTATGAAACCCGTTGCGATCATCAGCTGGAGATTATCGATTGGCCAACTACCGTACTCCACTGTTACTGTATCTCATGAGATTCAATCATCAGCAACGCTCCACACACATTGTCACTTCACAGTATTCCAATAAAATATCGTTCCGTGCCCTACAGTACTGTATACTACCGTAATCGTATACCTGATAGCATGTAACGAGGGCGCCTCTGAGGTGCAGTGGCGCCGCCTCAGAGATATACACCGGGATGATCATCGATGCGAAACCTGAGATCAAGATTGATCTTTGATCTCCGTATCTTGTGGTTTGATCTTTGATCTCTCTCACCAATGGCCATTCCCAGCACAGCCCTTCCTCCGAGAATCACTGCCTTGCTTGGTGCTGCTGCACAGATGATCGATCCAACCTAAGGAAGACCATTGATCTTTGATCTTTGATCTTTGATCTCCCCTCACCAGGAATGCAGCAGAAGCGAAGATGATGATTAGTCGTCGGCCGAGTTTGTCCGATGCCTTGCCTGAAGATGGTAGTGGTGTGGCTACCGTAATCCACACCATGCAACAATAACTGTTATCAGGTTAGGATAAACCCTTATGTTCAGGCACGACACGGTATCTAGGAAGGAACTGATTTCTCCGTCTACCCTTCACTCCATTCGATCTCACCAGCGATGAGTGCCCCAATGGCAGCCACTCCAGGAGTGATGGAGACGATAATCTCCACCCATAGAGTCGTCATTGGACGCATCGACGGGGATTTACCGAAGAAGAGCTGGATACTGAAAGGAGACCGTTGGGGATACTGTATGCATCAGAATGGTTAGGATTCGGTTATTAAACGTTGTAGGATGAAGAATATTTGGGTACTGTAGATCTAGGGAGCACAATCATCATCTACCGTACCCCGACATGATTCCAGTGTCGTAACCGAAGAGAAGACCACCGATGCATGCAAGTAGTGTGAGGCCTACCGTATACCTTAAATCAGTTATCGATAGACATGGAATCACAGATACAGTATACCCGGTAATCGGCGGTTTATGTGCCGGCTTCTCGCGAGTCGAGAATTCCTCGCTCATTTTGAAGAGTAAACCACCCGAGCGAAGACGATGGAATGAGAATGAGAGGAAATGAGAAGACGAGGATGTGTTTACAATGAATAATTGATACACAATAATGGAAATCGAGATGAAGATGCGAAGGAAGAAGAGATGGGATATTTCAACAAGTATTCCTCAATCATACTTCAATACAAAATCCCCTTTGTTCTCAATGTTGTAATGATCACAGTATATCGCAGATACACAATTTATCATAATCACAATACACGAACATTATTTGATGGGAAGATATATAGGCTGCCTAACTGGGATGGTTACGTACACGATTAAGGTGAAAAATAGTACAATAAAAAATATACTTATGTGGATAATGTAGGGTGGTTACAGTATAATCGATCGATATTTCATCGAGTACCGTAATCTTCTTCCTTTGATTCCTCTACTCCTCTGGTTGTTCTCCATTGGGTGCTGCAGCACGCAATTCGCTCGCTCCCTGCGCCACACCTCCTGTAATACCACATTTTATTATACCGAATTAATTAATTTTATATTTGCGAATCGGTCCAAAATAATATACCAGCAAAATCTAACACTTCTTCCTACTCTATCCTTGCTACACCAACCCCCATTGCTCACCTGCAGCAGCTGCAGCCCTTGCAGCAGAGTTGCTTCTGGATCGTACTGCAACCGTGTTTGTATTCGTCGTTGTACGACGCACCACGGGCATTCCGTGCGTGCGTCCGAGGGGCACCGCACTGAAATCCACTCATTATCTCAGGAAAAGAATAGAAAGAATGTCCCTCTAGCTGATCGTTTCATATCGGTTATTTCTCTATTATGCAGTGCGTAACAGCCATTCATCGGTGCGAAATCCCCCTCCCCTTCCCATCCTCCTCCTCCTGACTCACTTGAGACGACGAGGCTGTGCAGGTGGAAGGGAGCCGGGTCCTCCATTCACATTCGATGGTGCCATTCTCTGAGGACGAGGGGCCGATAGACGTGCCACTAATCTGCTCACATTGACGAGCGGACGAGGAGCGGATGCGGGTCCGGAAGGGGCGACGACCGCGTCAGAAGCGGATGCGGATGGGCGAGTCGTCGACGATGCACGACGATCCACGCGGAAGAGAGGAGTATCCGGTATCGTCACCGTTCCAGGAGGAGCCTGCTGAGGAGACAGCATTAACAATCGATAATGAGGAGATTACTATTCACTACTCAGTCACAACTTCATCCATTTCCCTTTTATTCCAAATACGATATCCTCAGACAACGGGATTGAGCATCATCACTCACGTTATCTTTTGCATAATTCCTGAGCCCTGATCCGAAAGGGCGACGATTCGGCGTGTCGGGAGCTGAAGTAGAGATTACTGTATCCACATATTATCGATTGGTACACCGACGATAAATTGATGTCGTCCATTCATTTTCTTCCTCTCGATTCACATACCTCCGGTGCTCGGTCTGTTGCGTGGGGCTGCGAGACGAGAGAGCGACTCTGCCGCTGAAAAAAACCAGCATGGTTACACACTCATAGTCACCATTAATCACCCAAAAAGCACAAAAAGCCCAATTCACAAAAAAAGGTGCTTACTAGGTTTGTGTCTGATTCCACTCTGTGGTCGAGTGGCCGATCCAGTGGCCGTAGCCACTCCTCCTCCTCCTCTCGGAGTCGCTCCACCTGCAGCCGACCCAGTCGGGCGAGTGGTGCTGCCTGCTGCCGCGAGGGCGCGGTCGGCCGCACGGAGAGGCGCGCCCACGCGGATAGGGGCGGAGCCACGGGTCGCGGCTGCCGCTCTCGAAGGAAGGTTTGCACTTGATGATGCAGCCACTCGCACTGCTCCCTGGGCAGACGCAGTGGATGTGTTCGATCCTGAAACGGATTGTGTGGTCGACGATTCCAAGGAAGCACACCACCACCACCCCACCAACTCACCAGGAGCACGACGAGGCACAACATTCGGCTGACGGCTCTGTCGCTGGGCAGCCACTGCGAGACGGGCCACTCCTGAACACAACGAAATACAAAATCCAATGTTGAATCGTGGATAGACAAGGATGCATTGATCCGCCTCACCTGCCGAGAGAGCCGCGACGGACGCGTCTTCATTAGCAGGCGTGACTCCGTCCGCGGCTGGAGCGGCGCCGGTCGCGACCGAAGCGGCAGCAGCCGCAGCCATCGCACGCGTTTGCACTCCGCCCGAGCTGCTCAGAGTGCTCGAGGTGCTTTGGGTGCGAGAAGTCGCGGTTCTGAATACACGATAATCGTCGGGTGAAACACGTAATCGCCAATGGCAGATTCGGCACTTCTTTACTTTATTGCCCAAAGGTAGAAAGCTATTTTCTTCCTCGCTCGCTTGCTGTCTCATTTCTCGTTACCCACAAGTTAGAATGAGGTCTTTGGGCACTAAAGTAAAGAAGTGCCGCGGATTCATCTCCTGTCTTGATACCTCTCGACAGAGGACGCTCTAATGCGTGGAGGGGGCACACGAGGTGGCTGCTGTCTGACAGTTGTAGTGGGAGCAGCACTAGTGGGAGCTGCTCCTCCATTAGCACCCGAGCGACGACGCTAAAGGTCAATTATTTAATAAGCTAATTAGATTAATTAAACCAACCTCATCGGTGTTTCTCGTCAACGACGCCGATCGACGTCTTTCTGCTGCACGTGCTGCAGCTGCTGCGCCTGCTGTGAGGGAACGGGGCTGCTGCTGTGGTGTCGTCCTTGCAGCAGCATTCGAGGTAGCAGGAGCTGAAGTGATCGGGAATTATGGTCGCGCACTGTATGACGGGGATATTTGAAGTTCCGGCACTACTTTAGAAGACCAGAATGGATCTGTATCGCTTAGTCTAAAACAAAATGCAAAGGATGGCATTTATACTGCTTAGGCTTAGACTACTAGAGACCGTTCGATAGAAACATGCGTAAGGAAAAAGGTAACTTATTATTGCCATTCTGGTCTTCTAAAGTAGTGACGAAGTTCCTTGGGAAAACGAAAGGATGTCCAATGGTGAGTGCTGACCATTGGCCGTCGGCTGCTGTTGTGTGCTTCGTCTGAGGGGCGCACGCGGACCACGGAATGCCGCGAGCTGACTGAGATTGGGGCCTTCTGCAATACAATGCAGTTGGAAAACCAATTATAGATTGGCATTCTCATGTGACTGACCGATCTCCTCGTCGGTCGGGACTGCCGTATTCGTCTCAGAGGAAGAGGTCGTAGCGGGACGATGCGCAGGAGGCGCGGGAGCCTTGAACTGTGGTTCGGAAGCCACTGGGGCTGGAGCCATTGGCGCCAGATTCTCCTGCTCGTAGAGTCGAGTCGGGCCCGTGGTCTGCAAATCATTTATGACATTCGTGAGTCACAAAACACGGTCAATTGATCCGGACGTTTACATTACCGAAGGCGACTCTAGAAGAAAGGATTCACACCTCACGGAAAACTCACAAAGAACGCCTCCCTTGCAGCAATCTCCTCTGGAGTCTCCGTGTGGCTGAAGTCATACCATTGCGGTACGCTTGGCACATTGAAACCGACGATATCGTCCGGCAAATTCAGTGGAGCCTCTTCGGTCATCCTGAAAAATATTATCATTTCGAACAAGTTTGTACAAATTAAAAGGAGCATAGGTCGAAACAAGGCGAAATATGGCAGATGTAGAGTCTTTGTAACAGTTCGCACCCGATTTAGCGCAAATTACAATGAAAAACACGTCCAAACAAGGCAAGAAAATGCGAAAAAGAATGTTGATTGAAAAAGAAGGAAAAAGAGGGTTCCCGCCTAATAATTCGAACTGTTTTCACTTTACACTGGTTCTGGATTTGAATACACGGTTCAGGAAATCATGTATGCGCGCCAGCAGTATTTGTGATTACGGTGCGACATCGTCAAACTTTTTGCTTTTACTTTGAAACTCAATTTTTACTGGATCTTGTCGTTTTTCTGCTGGTTTCAATATTTTCTCAACTCTATTTTGTCCAGCATGGCGGCTCCCAGCGGTTCGACCGTCGGCAGTAATTCCAATGGACCTGGTTAGTCTTTATCTTATTCCTTTTTCATATTAGAAAATTTCTCACTCTTGTTCCTTGTAGTGTTTTCTCATTTCGGTTAGCTCTGACTTCTATTTATTTTTGTATTTGAGGTACTTCATACGACCGCGGGGTTCCACTTAATCTCGCTTCGTATCACGAGTGGGAGATCTCAGAGATTGGATACGATGGCACGGAAAAGTTCAAAATGTGAGTGTACAACCGAGGATTCTTGTGAAATTTATTTCGATTCTTCATATGTTTGTAAATGTTATCTAGATTAAGCTAGAAAGTCTTTGTATATCTCTATTTCCACTTAAATGTGTTGTCCTCATATTCGATTGTTGGATTAATGCGACATAATTCAGTCCTCATGGCTACCAGGAGCATATCGGAGCTCTCGCACGTAAGATCGACTGGATGAGCCTTACTGGGGAAGAGGCAAGACATGATAACCTCGCAATTCACAATGAGGTACGAAATATTACATGCAAAGTGTCATATTCGGAGTATTGGTTATTGTGGATGAAACATGATCTCCTGAGGGAAACCTTGAAGAAGATTTTATATAAGATATTGTTCTAGAAAGAGAAGGGGAGTGAGGCAGCAGCAGTAGATGCGATAGAAGAAACAAAGAATAAATCAGACGATCGAACTCCTCCCGAAGCAGGACCATGGCATGTCGTCGCCAAACATCTACAGTTAGTTACCTATATTTATATATTTTACAATACGATCAAACAAATAGCGAATGAGTTTCATGCCTTTCCTCAGTGAAGCACCATCCAATTTGACCTTCGAAAGAATTGTAATTCATTATTTGCAGTGCTTCACTACAAGAGTTGACGGTTCTGTTGGATGATCTGGCTATTCTGAGAACAACGGAGTATCTCAAACCTATGAGGGTAACAATGATTTCATTATACAGATATTTACATTTTGCTGATATTCACTTTGTTTGGTTTGCTAAAGAAAGACGTCTGGTTGATTGGTTATCGATCTGTTCATGTACAAAAAACTATGTATTTTTTCATCTTATATATAAGTAAATTGTCATTCAGGTGGCTGATCCCCTTCAAGATCCTGCTCTCGCTAATGAAGTGACTGCTATGGTGCAGAATAGTAAGGCATTCCAATGGAGTAGCAAGAGAAAGGTAAGCGGATTGGGAAGGGCGAAGAAGTCACTCACTTTCACTTCTGACTCTTGACTTACTTATACTTTTGAATTTGAAAACGTCTTTTTTTGAAATTTTGTGCCGACAACACACCGAAAATCTCACGAAAACTATGTTTCAACGATGCTTGTAATCAAAGTTTTCGAAGTTTAGTCCTTCACGGCAAATTTATTTCTTATAGATTCCGGAAGAATTTCTAGAGACATGTAATATTTAGGCTCTGAACGAGGCAGCGAATGTATTTGAGACGGCGATAAAGACAAGAAATAGTCAATTGGGTTCGGACGATGCAAATAGAAGGAACAAGGATAGATTCTACTCGTGAGTACTGTATAATCACTATCGAGAAATGACTCTTTATCTTCCAAATTTGTCGTGTGATATTTCGAAAGATTTGTTTAGTATTAGTGTTGCAAGTATATAAAGTTTGACTTGCTAGCATTAATGATTTCAAATTACCTGAATTGTGATGAAATAGTTACCTCTTAATTGACAGGGAACTTCGTCGTATGCGTGAGTTGTGGAGAGTGCGCAAGAATGGAGAATCGATTATCGGCGATCTCGGATACAAAATTTGTCAGTTTATCCTTGATTTTATCTTATTTTGTGGGTGTTTCTCATCATCGGATGGTTGTTTTCTCCAATGATGTTTGAATTGACGACGGGGAATAGAGAGGCGTTCTCATTTAGGTATTTACAAATTGTTGATTGTTTATTTCCAGTCGGTATCAAGAGTGATCCCCGTGGAGTCTTCCACATTACTCGAAGAAGCGCCGATCAAATGAAAGCAACGGGAAAGGGAGAGGAAGAATTGAATGTGCTGCAGGTAAAGAAGAAATGGGAAGGGAGAGAGTAGCATTTGAATAATATGTTTCACAGGACTTGTATATTTCCTTGTTTGTCTCCGCATCATTTCGTATCTGCACATTTGTTATTACCAAAATCATATTTTAAAGTGATAATTAATTAATTTGAGGTGTCTGTTCCGGGTGATCTCATGCGTCAGTCGACGCTCACTGTATCCATTGTGAAAGGTACGGTAGGCTGGAGGATCGTTCATAAGTTATCGTCACGGGTGGGAGAGTATTTAATTATAATGGGCATAAGCGATTTAATTACGAATAATTGATGTGAGTTGAATTATATTAATTCCGTTCAGACGATGGTTCGATCACGAGTGTTTTCCCGGAGAAGGCCGATTCAGAATACGCGTATATGGAGGTGAGTTGAGATGGACGGAGTTTTTATGGTTGTGGTAATGAAACTCGCATTCACAATGTTATTTGAGCTGTTGGGCTTATATAATACATCTCTGAAATTTATTATCACCTTGTGTGGAGAGTATCCAGTTCTGCCACACTGGATGAAATTGATCTAAAAAAAATTGTTCCATCTGATGAAATCGATGATCACGATGCATGTTTAATTAACTAATTAAGTAAATAAATAATAAATTGTAGATGGATAAAGCGGCATGCGATGCAATGCCATGGGAGAAGGCACTCAAACGAGCACAGGAGACACTCATCTGCAAAGATATATTCAATATTGTACGATATTTCATACTCGGTTGTTTCAAAATAATATCTCAATACGCTAGTAAATTCGGAATAGAATGGCGCTTCATCGGAAGAAGTTTCACGATTAATTGCGCCACCATTCATTTGTGCTTCATAATGATAACAAGGTGACAGAAGATGTGAATGTTCAATTGATCTTCAAATCGTCTCCAACAACAATTGTACAAAAATATGGCTGCTTTAAAAAAAACAAATACAATTTCAGTTGTTCCAAGAAGCGGTACAGCTACGGAGACGACTCGCTGTTGTCAAAGTGAGTTGCACTTTCGTTCAGAAATCTGGCTCATTGAATTTCATCCGCATCCAACTTTGGCAAACCTGGAATTGTTGTGTTTCGCGGTACAGCGATGTACAGACTTTTCCTCGTGAAGTCAGTTGAATGCAATACACATTCTCGTTTGCAGGAAGGTGTCATAATGGTCTCCTTATACGATGACTACCTACTCCGATTCGAGCTCAAGTTCCACCCATTCACGGTTGGTTAATTCTTCAATGATTTCATAAAATATGGCTCATTCAGATGGATAGCATTCCTCCCGAGGGCGATCCTTTCCTCACAAGATTCCTTCGAGAGTACCATCTGGCCATGGTGAGACTGCTTTCTTTTTGATCTGAAACACGAATGAAACCACATTGTTCTCCATTAGAAAAATCCCATTTTTCTCACACTCAGTACGAAACTATCTGAAGTGGAAATTTGTTGAGATATTTCAATATATAATGGTTAATATTAAGGAATGTTCTCGTCCCGTTCGTCCTCAAATGCTAATCGATCTCCCTCTCACTCATCTTCCAGAAGCACTTGACTATAGAGGACCACTCGCTTACTCGGCACAGGATGTGAGTATGGTTGATAAAGAGAGAGATAGAGGGAGTACGGTTGATGGGCTGCTCCCGGTGGTCTATTTGATGGATGATTGTGGGTATTAAATGTTGATCTCATCTTTCGTGGTGTAAGCAAAAAATCGTGTGAGTAGACTTAGTAAACCCATTAGTAAAATTATGTTTCACGAGAGATTTATTAATGTGATTTTACACGAGAGCTGCTCTGAGTGTGGGTTGCTTGAATAAAAATAGTAACATTAATTATCGTAACTATATTTATTTATATCAGATCGAAGCTCGATCAGCGAAGGCAAAAGGACTACTGAATCGAATGACGAAGGTATCGGGTCATTATGTACTCGTGAAGAGGACAATTGCTGTACTCAAGAGTCATCAACTTCATTATGGAGACCCCACGGTGAGTGAGAACGAAGGGAAGGGAAAGACGAGGGATAACAGAAGAAATGAGGAAGGAGGGACTAGGTGGAGTAGTGTAGCAATGTTGTTGTTACGGTTGTGCGGGCAAATGTAAGACGATGTACAGTAGAGTTCATTCATAAATAATGAACACTAGTCAGTTCAAAGATGCGAGTGATTTATGACAAGGGGATGAAGTGTGGCAGGTGCACTATGAATGCTAAAGGTTAGGTAATTCCGATAGGTCATACGGTTTTCAACAACAAGAAAAAAAGGAAAAGGTGTGGTGGAAAATATTGAATGATTTAGCTTCGTTGGCGATGTATCCGTTGTTCTCCCCTTCACTCACTTTTCCTCTGTGAACTCAATAATCGAAACTACGAACACATCGCCGGAAAGTAAGCATTTTAAATATTATTGATCATTTTATAGGGACCACCATCAAAATTGCGAATTTGTATTTCGGATGTCAATACTCGTCGCTATCATTAGTCCATAGGTGTGGAATGACTCTCCAAAAATAAAAATTGAAAAAAATTGAAAAGGAAAAAAGATATTTGCAAAAGAAACAAAGTCTCTCGCTTCAAAACGAGAGTCACACCACGCTGTGGCGACGTTTGTGCTGACCCGGATATGGTGACGGTCCTGGCTCAAGCTGTCTATTTTCCGGTTCCGGCTAAAAATTTTTTGATTCGTTTTGGAAAAAAAACTCTTGTCTGCTCAATTCCACCATGCCTTGCTTCCCCTCGATTATGTTTCATGTTCTCCCTCGATTCTGTTTGATCTCTCCCTCGATTAAACAGTGGTGAAAGAAAACGCGCTACATCGAATTTCGACGATAACGGACGTGGGCGACCATAGAATTGCGGCATTTTTGGTACATGGATTGCCCATTGGGTGTACTTACATGGGAATGGTCTGAACTCACATTCTCCGATCCTAACCAAATTTTCAGGGTAGACTAATTCAGGGATGCTGATTTCAAATCTGTTTTCAAAAACTGCTTCAAAAAATTCTGAAACCCGGTTACAATTGTTCAAAGTTTTACACACAAAATCTGCTGCGCCATTCGCGTGAGCTATCACCCACATCTCGAGAGAAGAGAGCATGAGCAGCGGTGGTGTAGTGGGGTAAGGCGCTTGGTAGGGGTGACTGTGGTTCGACTCCCTGCTGGTGCTAATTTTTTTGCTCATTTTTTGCAAAGTCCGGATAAAGTTTTTTTTCAGTCGGAAATGTCATCTTATGCTTTTCAGCTAATTGAAATTGACAAGAACTCAAGAAAACCAAATTTTGAAAAAAAATTGGAAAAAAAATTAACATGGGCAGTCAAGGCATGAAAAAATTTGTAATAAAAAACAGTCAATTTCGCGAAGAGAAAGTTCATTATTACTCATCAATGCGTATTATGACATTTCCGATTGAAAAAAAACTTTGTCCGGACTTTGCCAAAAATGAGCAAAAAAAGTAGCACCAGCAGGGAGTCGAACCACAGTCACCCCTACCAAGCGCCTTACCCCACTACACCACCGCTGCTCATGCTCTCTTCTCTCGAGATGTGGGTGATAGCTCACGCGAATGGCGCAGCAGATTTTGTGTGTAAAACTTTGAACAATTGTAACCGGGTTTCAGAATTTTTTGAAGCAGTTTTTGAAAACAGATTTGAAATCAGCATCCCTGAATTAGTCTACCCTGAAAATTTGGTTAGGATCGGAGAATGTGAGTTCAGACCATTCCCATGTTAGTACATGTAACAACAAAACTCGCGGCCCTCGAGGTTAAAGTATAATTAACGAGCAAAATGTTCCCGGATTCCGGAACTCACACTTTTTTCCGGCTATTTTTCTCCGGCTCATTTAATGGTGGTCCCTAATCATTTTATCTTTTTTATTGGTGAAAATTGTCGAGCACGAACAACGTTGCTTTGCGTTTCACGAATCTTGTCATATTCCTATCTGGTTCTCCATTTTCAATGATGTTGCTGCTCAATCCCATCCAATTGTATATTCTCTATTATATATTATTGAAACATGGGACGTTAGTGTTTCGAGTAGATTTCATAGTTAGATGTTGTCGTTTTCTATCAATAGTTGTTGCTTGCATTGAGCTGTAAGGTTATGCTCCATCAGGGGTACAGTAAAAATCTAAATGCCCCCCCCCCCTCCTCTTCTATCTCTATTGTCTCCTCCTTGCAGATTGTCCTTCTACGTGCAAGTGGATGCGGAATCAGTGGAAGTGCAGACGAAAGAAGGAACGGAGATTAGTTGTCGAAGAGATGAACACGAATTGAGACAGGCACTGCATCTCATGGTCAGTGAGAGGGGGGGGGGGGGCACGGGAGGATGTAGGGAGGGACAACACTACATGAATATTGTTGTAGCGGCGTTTTTTTCAGATGTGAAGGTTTATTTTTTGTAATTATTAAAGAAACGATTGAGCGGCAATGACATAGCTTCACAGTGTATGAAGCAACTAAAGATCATTGTATGAAACTCGAATGTAATGGTGAGACAGCAAATTGATTGAACATGACGCCTAACGAAAGAATCGATTATGCACATTATTCCATTCATGAAACACAAATCTGAATTGCAGAGTGCAACGCACGAGATGATTTCCGTCTCACAAATCGCAAAGCAGATTTCGTACCAGGTGAGTAGAGGTATTACCATGGTTACCGTAGCCAGGGTCATTTCATATCGATCGATACTTCAATGATACCGTACCCTATTAAGGTTCTACACGCGAATATGAATGCAATGGACGAGAACGGAGTGCCCTGCCCCACACTCTATCTGGTACGGTCAATTGATTATCGATTGATTTATGAAGTTGATTATGGTAGTATTGATTGATTGGGCGGGTTAAAATGTGATCACTATAGGTGAACAATGTCTCAACGCGGACAGTCTACATCAAGTTCCCACTGGGAGAAGTGCCGGAGGTGAGTTTATTGATTATTGCTGTTTTTTTTTCCTTAAAATTTAGTGAATTAATGTTCACATGTTACTTATTTTCAAGAAGCAGAACAAATTGCTCACAAGTTTTGATGAATAGTTAAGATACGCTGTCAACCCGAGAGCTGGAGAACTGAATCTGAAATTATTTTAAGAATTCTTAATTGCAGACGTTCGTGCGTAATTTCATCGCGGATGAGCGAATGGCGACGGAAGAAGAGAAAAAGTGAGTGAATGATGATGATCTTTGATCTTTAGCGATTGAAATTTGGCGCTAACAGATAAAAGATCAGATTTGACATTACTGAATTCGTTTTTAAAGTACTGATCGGAATAGTTTGGTCAACTCCATTGCATACGGCTTATGATATCTATATTGTTTTCAAATCAGTTATTCGATTATTTTCTTCTAATATTTTGTCCTTTCAGATTCACTCCTCTCAATTTCTCCCGAATGCCCGGTCGATCGCTCTGCAAGAAATTCGACACACTTTTTTCATTACTCAAGAACTGAAAGAGTACGGTAGATGAGGTGGTGTGTATAGATTGTGGGCACAAGTCGACGTTTCCTAATCACATCAAAAATGTGTGTATCTGTTACGGTTGAGTCATTCCAGTTACTTTCCTTTTTCATCTTTTATATTTTTAATATTGTCTAATATTAAGTCAATGTGATCTCGATAGGGGGCCCATTTCATACTTGTATCCGCTAAAATATTCTCAAAGTCATTGATTTGTTTACGATTTTGTGATAAATAGTTCTATGGAAATGAAACATCTACATTGAAGACTTACGGGAGAATTAAAATAGGGTATTATTTATCAGCCTTTGTCGAGATGCATAGTGGCAAAGTATCGTTTGTTTTCTTTACATAAAATGCACGACGGTAAAAAAGACCAGACCAATCTAATTCGAATATCGTGATAATATGCTCTCCAGTGTCGGTCCACGGCCCCTTTCTTTGATATCATCAATGAGCTCTGCTATTAGATGATAGTATTCGTCCTGCAATGGTTTTTGGGACTATAAAATTAAAGTAGAAATGATGATTACAGAACGATGTGTGCCAAACAAAGTATACCCTTTGACGAGAGCAAGTGAAATATTCCACTTCCTTTTCTATCGCGTATTGGATTATCTTGGGTATATCATCCTGGAAAAGTACATCAGCTCCGATTGCGATTGCTCATGATATTTTCTTAATCTGAAATTGTTCGACTCGGTGTTTTGAAAGTATGAAATGAATCGACAATCGATAGAGAGAGGTCGACATCGCCTCTCCTTTCTCTTTCCTTTCTCGTCCCTCTAATGTATGACTGTCAGAATGAAGAGTCTACCTCTTCTTTCCATTCTTTCCCTCGTCTCTCCGCCAGGTGAGAGAGAAATTGAGCATTCCATTCATCTTTTTCTCAGCATTACTCTCATAATGAGAACAGAATGGACAAAACAAAACAAGCTGAAGGGAAATTCTGTGAGATTGACGAACTTTAGAATAAGATGTAATAAGATCATTCACATCAGGTTGTTTCGACACCTACGATGGATGGAAGATATTCCTCATTTTCTATGAGATATCCTTTTGTAGATAGTAAGAATGTAATAATAATAATTTTTATTTCATCTGCTTAGCTTTTTTCTTGTATTTTCTGCTATAATCGTTGCAGTAAATAACAAAGACTGATGTATAATTTATTCTTTGAAATTGATATTTTTTTCGTTTCTGAGAATTGTATTCTGAGCATCAGGAAATTTTCCTTTTATTGACATCAGCTTATCTGACTGATTTTTATTGTAAGCGTATGTTCAAAGTGATTCCTTTGAATGTCCTTTATTTACCATTACTCTCAAGGAAAGAGACTTGTTTTTGAGATAAGTGACTACAATAGGCTAACGATATCCAATTTTGATCATTTGGTGATCAAATTTCTCTTCATTTTACAAGTGAATGATATCGGACTCTATTGTTTGTAAGCGTTTTAATCTTTTTGTCTAATATAAAATAAAAAGGTTTATATAATAAACTTGTAGTTCATCATCCATCATCTCATTACCACGTCATTCGCACTACTCGACATTTGTTTATCGCTTCCTCAATTATTCTGGCTGTTCTTTCCGCCGTTTTGATTCGATCTGCTAGCAATAAAATCAGTCGACGATATTCCATTCAATTGTCAGCCATTTTAGATAGTGAGTACATCAACTTAATTATTCCTTGGAAACCATAATGTTGAACAACGACTCTGAATTTTAGATATTCTCGCTACTGAGTGACTTCGTTCTTCAGATTCTCTGTAATCTCATTTTGTTGTTCCCTATCCCCTGTGCTGTCAGGTGTCATTTCGTAGAAGATTCACTGTGAATTCTCAGAGATTATCCCATTATCGATCTCCCTGGAAGTTCTGACTTATACTTTGTGAGTTCATTGTAAGCCCACTTCGTAACATAGCTAGGTTCACAAGTTGTGTGTGGCGTTGTTCACTCATATCGCCCCTGAATACTTCGCGTGCGCTCTTTATCGACATCAGATTTGCATCTCAGATGCCCTAATAATCTATTATTTCGTGAATTTACCCAATCAAAGATTAAGTTTTTTCACATGATAATCAAGATAATTCAATCAGGCCGTTCTTCTACCTCAATCTAGATGGTGGATTAGTCCTTCCTCACAAAGAGCGATTACTGCTTTCGTTTCCATTCTTGTATTTATAATGCCCGTTTTACTGCATATAAGAAATGCCCCTCATAAACTCCCTCATAGATAATTATCCCTTTCAGGTCGCTCTCTTGCCTGCTGGAACAATCGAACAATACCGCAAAGTGAGTTTCACAAATGAAATAATACCCAAACCATTGGTGAATGAGTGATTTCTATGACGATACAATCCATCAGCACCTCTCTCCCTCCTACCCTTCCTCAATCATCTCCACTGCCGACTGTTACGATCCCTCTTCTCTTCGTCCTTTCGGGGCGATGGGAGCATCTGTTGGATTGCTTTCTACTGCTGCGTCCATTGTTGTACGGATATATCTGATAAATTAAGCGCCGATCAATAATTCCAGTAAGTTCGTCACACCCACTCCTCATTACGAGTCGCATCTCTTCTTAGTGAGAAAGTGAGATCCCATCACATGGCAATGGTTCGAGTGCTCACCATGCAAGTAAGAAATGAGCTGATCATTTTCGTCTCGAAGATCATAGCAAATCCTTATCAGGCCCTCGTTCCAACCTGCTGTGTTGCTCTGCCTCTGTCTGTCGTCGTTTCTGTGCTAATTAGTGAGATCGACGGAAGCTGTGAGTAATTCATGAGATTTCATTGAGTCGAAGGATAAGTACGCAGTGATTCTTCCCCATAGTCTTCTCGTCTTCTCAACTCATTCCTTCTTCCAATCTGTCGTTCTTATCTCAACCACTCCTCTCTACAGGTTAAGACTACTGCAGTGACTCAATCTGCTAAAAGAGGAGAAAATACACTGTGTTTTCGGTTATAAATACCCCTATTCCAGCCATGAACACCCGTCGACAGATACAAACGATTATACGATAAACAATATTATTTCCTCCAAGTTCATTAGCAGAACACACCTTAAACGGCTTTGACACTGGAAATGGAGCTTATTACAAGTGTAATCGAAATGATATCTGAGAAGCTGCTCTCTCTCTGGTCCTTCCTATTTCGGTATTCATTAGTAAGACATTTCACTCTAATGAGAGTCGCTGCTTCCTTCCGGATGAATGAAGAAGTGGGAACAGTTGAGATGGAGGAAGAAGGGAGGGATCATTTCTGAGACCACCCACAGAGATCCCAGACATTCCCTCACCGCCCCTCTCAGCAGGTGTCGATACCCTCGCTTGATCACCCACTCGCAGTGCGATGAGCAACACGGCCGTGTGGCGCAATGGATAACGCGTCTGCCTACGGAGCAGAAGATTGTAGGTTCGATCCCTACCATGGTCGTAACATTTTGCCCGATTTTAGCAGGTTGTTACTTTGTTTCTAATTTGACGTACTCTCGTCTATGGCTTCTGCCGAGTCACTCAATTCATTTGGGGGAAGGGGGATATCGGGTATCGGGCGAGAGGAGAGACAATAGGAAGGAGAGACCAGTCATGCAAGGGAGGCCTATGGGGGACAGAGTCGGGAATGAATTGATGAGTTCCGCTATGTGTCCTTGTATCTAAGGGAGAGAGAGCGGAAGAGGACCAGTCATCATGTCTCTCCAGTAATTCCGACATGGCAACTGCACTCTTCCACTTTATTGCTCCACTTTACTCGCGCGAGTACTGTAATCTCTTCTCACTTTCACCGTTCATGCATCTCTTTACTATTCATACAAACATACCTATGATTTAGCTTTAATTAGAATTTTTACCTTGTGATTCTTGTTGAACCTTTTAAAAGTCAAGTTATGAGGGCGGTCAAATATTGTCCAATGGCGACACTAAAGTAACGGATGAATCGTTCCTTCTCCTCTTCCTTCTCTGGAGTTGACACCTCATTTCCGTTTGAAGGGACGACCTGGTTATGAGTCTCCTGCAGATGAGAAGAAGAGATGATGTGCAAAGTGCTTTCTCCCTTTTCCCTTTCTCCACTCACTCTAGCTTTATGGCTTTCTAGAGCCGAGCTCATTGATACAACTTTGGAAGATCACGATCGGTTACGTTTCACTGCTTTGGTATCTACTCACTCTTCTTCTATACGCAATAACTTCGCCATCGCCGTGCAAAAAATGTAAAACAAGTTCCGGTTACGGTATGTTCCGGTAGATAGATGTAAGCTCCTAGAGAGGACGGTAGTTGACAGCCGGTCCCGTTCTCTCTTCCCTCTTGTGAAGTACCTCCATCATCATCAGTCGGTCTCTCTGGAGTCCAATGAGTATCCGCATTCTCAAGTGTTATTCATACTGGTAATCGCATCTGTCCCTTGTATTCCTTCTCTGCACTCTCTTCATTTCACTCACACTATCGCTCACTCTGACCAAGTACAGACGAAGAGAAGGAAGGAGTACAGAAAGAGAAGGGGTAGATATAATTCGAGTAATAAGATTATTTGGTCTTCCTCATAGGAGGGCGCATCCTAATTGAAGTCGCGTATCTCGTTGATGTCTTTTCCCTCCATGTGTTCCTTCTTTGTAGAAGGAAATTGGCTAAATCTGAATTGAAGTCAAGATTTTCCAGGGCTAATCTCTAATTCCGTGAGTATTCTCTCTGTGTCTTGTTCGTTGTTCTCTCAGTAATCACTTATATCCTAGTCTAATCTATTTGATGAATCCTCTTGCATCAGACATATCTATCTATTCGATGTTATCGTGCCATGATCAGATAACTGCAACCACTTGACTAGCCGATAGGGGGATTTCTCCATTGTCTCACTCTGATCGTCGATCGTTCTCTCTTCTCTCTTTCTCTTCCATTCACATAATATTCGATAGACTAGAGAGTGATCGGAATTGAGAGAGAATTCGAGAAAGAGTGATCGTTCTCATTGATATCAGTTCATAGGGGGCTTATCACACCTCTTTCCTCTTTCCCAATCGACTAATCTTTCTGTTATTCTCTTCACACCTCCTTATCAGTTCAGAACAGGGAGGTTATCACTGCCTGACACCATCGCCGCTTCCCATCCTCTTCTTGATGCATTGGTTTTGTATCAAAGAGCAGAGGACGCAGAATCAGTTTGCAACACTCCTGCTAACGTATTGAACCTTGCCTGAAACTCATTTCATTTCACTCCGAATCTCACCCTTCTCAAAACTCCTTCAGACAAGATTCGTTATCTGATCTCTTCCTCTGTGATACACAAAGTTTGCAGTTCCGCTCAACTTTGTCGGATCAAAGCCTTCGTGAGATTATGTATCGATCCAATAAGGCAGAACTAAGTGACAGTGTTTGGCCAGGCTGTCATCGACCTTTTCCCTTACCGATCTGTTCGGGTTGTCTGGCCAGGCTGTCATCGACCTTTTCCCTTACCGATCTGTTCGGGTTGTCTCATCCAGTCTCAAACTCGTACTGCCCAACTTTCTCACCAAGTCACGTTGAAAAGTCATTTGCACTCCCTTCCTTCTCTCCGCTAGTTATGACTCGTTCCTTTCCTAATTGCAAGTGGGGTCGAACAAGGATACTGATGATAAGTGAAGAGGTAGTATGAGTATTTGAACTTTGTTTTCAAGAACGCACGTTCTCTCGATCGCATTTTCGATCCGGAATGAGAATGTCTTTTACAAGACGCACGTCTCCAGAAGAGACTCCTCCCCTCTCCCAGTCGGCACCTCTTTTCCCTTCTTCTTTCTCATCTGTTGTACATCGTCTCCTCATGTCCACTTCTTCTCTCACTTCTCATCGTTCACATATCTCATAACACATCAATCACTGCCTGGAGGGACACTCCAATCACCCCCTCCTCTACTCTAGCAATGTGTTGGTCAGCAGTTAGATCAAGTGATCCCATACGATTACTTGTATCCTCGATTCGTCAGTCGGAAGTCTCAGACGATGAATTTCCCATTTATTTATTCCCCTATCATTTGGCGTTTCGGTTATGTTTCGCGCTTTCTATTTCATCCCTGCTGTCCCTATTTTCCAATGTGCTTGAGACTAGCTGTTTAAAAAATGAATCAGAGTACTAATCTCTTGTATAGCCGAAATTTAAGCATCCAAAACGAGTTGAAAATGTACATCTCATTTTGCCCCATCGTAAACCTATTCGTGCCTACACCTTTTCTGACAGCTGCTAGTGTCCACTGAAAATGTCCAATTATTCGGGACTGATTGATGTCCATCCTTTGATCTTCACTTTCCATCACTTCTCTTCTATTGTCTTTCCTTCTACCGCCCTGAGGGGAGCGATCAGAGTCAGCCTTAATTAACCCTTAATTAGTGCTATCGTCAAAGCCCGCGCAGGTATTCGAGTCCGGTCAAGCGAGGTCCATTAGCCGAAGCTCCGCCTATTTCTCATCTCTGGATTTGTGGTTCCGGTCCGGATCGGTGTCTGATTGATCACACATGTGTGAGAGTGTTGCAGTTTTTCTCACCATTTCCTCTTCTCACTTTTTGTCTAAGAGTCGAAGGATGAGAACGGAAACGACGATCTCCTGTGAATTCTTCACTCCCTTGTCAATTATTGATGCGAGTCCACTTCAGCGACGGTTCCCCACTCTGACTGGTCGATACAATAGCAGTTATTCACTGTTACGTACGCATTTCGATCCTTTCTCTGAGTCGGTGCTGCCTTTGCTACAATAGCCAACCCACGTCCTTTTTGATAATTAGTTCAGATATCCCTTTATCTCCATTTGAAGGAAATAGCATAGTTTCCTGGTCGTATTTGCCAATCACTCTAACCTCGAACCCCTTGCGGGGCCTTACGCAAGACCTCCCCGTTCCTCAACCTGTCTCACTCTCTCCATTTCCCTTGATCTCTCATGTTCTCTGACCTCTCAGTGAGTGAATAAGGTAGTCGACCTATCTCTCCTTCCTTTCCATTTCCTGTTCATTCCTCGGATCAGCTTACATCCTTTCCTTCCCGTGGGCAGATTAGATGGCATAATGGGGAAAAGGAGGGAGCAGCAGGTAGGAAGGAGAGGAGGAAGGGGAGGCTCACTTACGGGAATTGATCTACACGAGCAGTGATTGTCATTGTGAACGTTGCTGTACAATTTACTTTTACTAAGTCATCTTGCCTCGAAACTCTTCATTATTTCTTCTATTTCATTTTAGGGAACCGAGTATTACACAATACTTTTCACTCTGCGACTTGAATTCACAGTGAAATATACTTCACTGGCTAACTAAATCTGACTGATGAAGAGTTCTCTCCCTTCCTTCCGCTTATTCCTCCCTTCCGGTGCTAACGAATCCCTTCCCGAATAGAAGAATGAAGAGCACCCTCCTACTTCTCCATACTCTCTAATTTCTCTAACCGACAAGAGAGCATTCAATAGTGAGAGAGTAATTCCTGAGATGTCTCGACTCTTCCTAAATCCCGGTTCTCCTCTCATTGTGAAGTGGAAGAAGAAGTACTTCATTGTCCACTGAATTCGTCCTCGTTTGCACCTCTTCATAGAGTAATTTCGTTACATCGCATTACGATTTGCTGAATGTGTTCGTTTTACTAATGTCTCACGCAGTCAACGAAGGACTTTGCAATTATAGTCCCACAGATACTCATTCCTTTCTCACTCCCTTCCCTTATCTATACTCATATCATTGTCCTTCCATCGTTTACTGTTGGCACCTGGCCCCCTTCGAATGTATACATATATTTTTGCCTCGTGGGCGTGCAATGAAATTCGATCTGCGCACCTCTTCTTCTATGGACGTTTTGATGACTTTTTGCTTCCTTTCGTGTTTGATGATGACCCTTCGCGGCTATACTGTTCTTTTCACGAGTACTATCTATCATATGAGTATCACGATCTTATCAGATCTAGCTGACACATTCGTATGTCGCTACCGTACTCCGCTCAGTAGTTTCATTGAATTCGTATCTTTGTCCGATCTACACCCTAATTTATTCACGTTTCCCAGCAACACTACGGTGTCGGCTATGGCCACTTTTTACGCCTCTTTTAAGCGGGTCATTTTAGACTTTACTTCAGCCTACTTTCGTAGCTTTTGCAACATGTTTTGAGGCTGAATAGTCGCATTGTGACCTTTCTTTTTGCCTCAATTGTAGGTAGGAGGAGGGCGAAATTCTTCTGACGAAGGGAATGGGGTGAGTGAGGGAGGGAGGGACAGGAGCTTACCGTAGAGATTAGTGCTTACAAGCCAGGGGAGGCCCCTCTCCTTTCACTGTTTTCCGCTTCTTTCTTCTGTTTAGGTGCTGTCAGGTATGGTCTACTTACTTCTGTTTTCCTCATCCGGTTTCCATCCTCCAAGTCGACTTTTCGTGCCCGATGTTCCCCATTGTCCAAACTCATTCTTCCGATCAGAAATGCAAGAATAGGGCAGGCCGAAAGTCCTCTTGAACCTCATTCTCTCCCTTCTTCACGAGCTTTGTCTCAAGTCGCGAGGCTTTGCGAAATCGCCTATTCTTCCTTCTTCTTTTCGAAGAGATACCTGCGAAATTGAAGGAAGACTCCTCGCTTCTCTTATTACATGTTTCGATCAGTGAAGTTTGCGTGTAAAAAGACGAGTCTTTGACTCCTCGACCCTACCTGTCATTGTCATCATCTAAACAAAAGTGATTCCCATCATCATCTAAATATCTTCGGCCCTGTCACCCTTCCCATCATCCGCAACACAAACTTTGCGAGTGACTGAGGGGCCTCAGGCTCTACGTCCCTTCATTTTTGTCTCTCTTCTCTCTGATTCTCCCCGAATCAAACACTCTCTCGACCTCTCTAACCAGCAAGATACGATGCCTCCTCCCTATCCCTTACTAATCCTCCATCGACCCTTCCTGTTTACCTCAATTGATGTTGTTTTTCCCCATCGCATCTTCCCAATATTTCTTCTTACGGTATCACAGATGGCCCATTACCTCTTGCATAACGCGAGTTGAATAGGCCATTTCAACTGGCCGAGAAATGGCACTTTTTGTCCCTTCAATATGCACCATGCGGTGCTATTCATACTGATCTTCTCTCTCTCTCACAACAAGGTGTTAATTGAGTGAGGACACGCCATCCAATATCCCCTCCTCGAGTAGTACTCTCTCTCTCTCTCCATTTCCCATGATCTCTCGTCCATATCTAACTCCCAGGTGTCAAAAGCCTACAACTTCACCCTCACTAATCCTCTGAACAGTTCGTCCCTCCTGCTCTGACTAATCTGCTAAGCGGTTCTGCTCCTTCCGGTTAACACTCTAGTCGAAAAAGCGAAAAGCGACGATTTGTAAACGGCGCCGCACCGGATGCACCCCGTTGCTCACCATTCCCTCCTCACTTCACACCTCGACAGGTGGCTGGCGCCGAACAAAGCGAGGGCGCCTGCCTGTCCATGAATGGGAAGCGAATAATTGAGAGGTGTTCGACACTGTGGAGTAATTGGCGGGTGTGCACACTATATCGACGATTGCCACAATCTCAATCTCGTTCGAATTTGCAATGCGTGAGGCTGGTCGACGATTCCCTCTTTTCGAGAGAGTGAACAAGTGTTCGTGATGGCCACTAATGCACTTTGTCTCTAATGGACTGGTGATTGTGTGAGATAAGAGAATGAAGAGAAAGGTCCTCTCGAGTCTCAATACTATATCTTTCGAATTTTGTCTCTTCTGTCATCGCTGTTTGTGTATTGCTTCATTATTGATACCAGGCCGAAACATATCCGAGTTTTACATTCACACCAAGCTCCACTTTTCTCAATTATTGTTCGATTATCTTTCAGAGAATGGCATCTTCTCATAATATTCTCCAATCCCAATTCAATTCCCTCACATCTTTCCATCACATGCAGCTTCATCAATTCCCTCCACTAATAATTAGGACTATCTATCTCCCTCCTTCCCTCCCCTTCTCTCTCTGAATGTGACAGGAACACACTTGAGATTGCAACCAATTCCCTCCGCCCCGTTGTGCAACCAGTAGTAATCGTCGTCCTATCGAAATTCCTATTGCGAGTGCGTAGTTCTGCTGTTTCCCAAAACTAAAATTGTGATTGTTTTGCACTGCGTGAGGCGTCGTCTGTCATTTATCCGCACACACTGTTTTTAGGGAGAGAGATAGTGACAAGGGTCAGATGATTGTGAGTGATCGGAAGGAGGAGAAGGGGGAAATGATGGATTAGCTAGGGAAAAGAGGACAGACGGATAGAAAGTGGTGATACTGTACACTCTACGGAATATGTTTCATTTTGATTGAGATTCAGATTGGCAGATCATTCGCATAATTTCGAATGTTTCACAACTGATCCATAAGCTAGAGCTGCCCTTGTATTTCGTTGGTACAGCACTGTCGAATTGCATAATTCACGATGCATAATTCAATTCACCTCACTCGACCCACCTGCTGATCTAATCCGCATTATGTTGTTATGGCAAAGTGCTCCCACACGGGATACAAACAAAGAATTGATATCGTGGGAGTCTTTTCAGGGGTGGTATTTGAACCCGTCTCTCTCTCTACTCTTGATCCCACTACATCTGTTCTCTTCTGTGAGAAGTTTCAACTTTCCTATCTCCCCTTCTCTTTAACCCCTCCTTTCATCCATTAGGATTCCTTCTCGGTTTGCGTTTCGCGTCCTCGCTTTTCCAAGTGTTTTCTCCCACCTTTCATGTTCCCTTTTCGCGAAACTGAAGATCCTTTGCCTAATCTGCGGCTCTCGTACAGGAATCTCCGGCTCTAGGCGGTAGATGACAAGGACCTCTTGAGGAACAAAGAAAGATCAGCGGAAGTCCCCAGAGGTGAGCAGGCTGGTAATTACTGGAAGAAGAGAGAGGGAAAGGTGTCCGCCCTTTCTTTTCTTGAGAAGGAGGAAGAGTCAGTCCCATGGAAGGTCAAGAGTCTGCTCTAGGAACTGTCTCTCTTTCTTCTGTCTATCGGCAACCGGTAAATACTCGCGTCTTCCTTATTCCGTCAGTCATTCCTCTTCTTCGTTTATGCATAGGCATGAGTCTAAATCTTGATTTCGTACGATTGAACAAAATTGCAAGCATGCAACGAAACTGCTAGCAAATTTGGGATACCTTCCTCCTGTAACCATAGTACTGATCGAATTCAAAAGTTCGCAATCTTCAAGAAGCGAAGTATTGTTAGTTCTTCCACTGGCTGCTTCGAACTTGTCTTTCCAAGTACTTCTTTCCTTCCTTTCTAACCCCCTTCAACTTATCACCTTTCCATTCAAGTGGGACATGGCCTATACACATGTTTCTCCTTTCCTTCTCTCTTGTCCCACTCTTATTTCGATAGTTATTGAACTCCAGCTGTGCTTGTTTATTCTATCTCTAAGGCGGAAAGGGATCATTTCCCCTTCCTTTCTCATATCACCAATCTCTCTTATCACTTCTATCCCTTCTGATCCACTTTATCATTGGTTATCATCATCGCCCATTTCATCTTTTCTCTCTTTTGCTCACGCCGAAATGTCTCGATCATTTCGTGTTGACGACAGTCCCTTTGCGGGAGGTGCGGCACTCTTATCTAACAAGTGGTGTGGCCAAGTCGTAATCGTCGCCAATCAATTTTTGCACTGCGTGAGCGGCTTTCTGCCGTTTAACAGTTGTTTCTGTTCTCGGAGATAAGGCTTCTCTCTCGCACCTCCCGCTTCTCTCCCGGTTAGAGACGGGAGGAGAGGAGAGATTGGGACTGATCGGTCAGTGATGGATGAACTGGAGATGACTGATAAATTGGAGAAGATCCTCTCCCTCCCTCCGTCTCTTCCCCTCCCCTCGCCCTCCTTAGCCTCCTCGTCTCTTTCCTCATCCACTCATTTGCCAGATGACGATAACATTCCGTGAGTTATGGCCGTTGTGGGGCTCTGGGAAACGGCGCCAATCAAAATTTGTATTGCGTGCGGTGCTTTCTGCAGTTTACTAGAACATCTGGATGTAGGGGATCAGATGTCGATCGGTGGCACTAAGGGGCAGAGTAATCGACACCGAACGATGTAGATCGGTTCTCGATAATAACCACTCGGAACCAGCCGGTGCCTCGTGAGATTGGTACAAGGCTAGGTATCATTCATCAGCCATATTCTGTTCGTTAATATTGTATTTCATTCTTTATTCGCTTTCTAAACCGGTATCATATTGATTTTCTGCTTGGTTCCGGATCCTTCTCTCGCGTGCGGTACCCGATAAGGGGATCGACAGATTTTCTTCTCTTTTACTCACCGAAAGGCTCCTCGAATCCGCTGATCCGAGACTGTTTGCACACAGAGACTACGAAGGAGCATGAACCCATCCCTCCTTTCATCCGCCTCATAGAACCCATCTGGTGCCCGATTCCAGAACCTGAAATTCTTCAACCTCTCATACCTCAATCATCACCCTCTTATCTTGCTTCTTTTTACTCCATCGAAGTGTCGGTACCTTTCCAATTTCAGTTGCCCTGAACCCACTCTAACCAGTGTGGTACGTACTCCACCTCCTCAGGATGGTCGGTCCAATCCATCGAATCGTTTGGCGTTTGGCTCATGGCGGCTTAACGAGGAGTGTGGCCGAGGATGATAGGAGAGAGAGAGAGAGTATACGAAATGTTTGCCACCTTTGCGCTTCTCACCTTCTCTCCGATTCTTCCCTTCAATCGTTTCCTCTCTTCCCTATCACCGCGCTCCATTGAATTTTGCATTCATGTTTTACCACATACGATGAGTACCTGATTGTGCCATCATTCTTTATGGTCAGGGATGCTTACAAGGAGGGTTGGCAGGATAAAGAACCCGTATCTTCATTCCTCGTACTCCCTTACTTAAGACAAACAACAGCCATCCGACTGCATTGTCACTAACAGCTGTAGATACCGTAATCCAGTTACAGTATCCATAATTCCCCCTATCGTCCACTCCATTTGTCGTCTCAATCTCCATAACTGTCACCTGTCTCTGCCCTCTCCTCAGGTAAAGATCAAAGGGACGCCGTCCTCCTCAGGCACTTCACAAACGTGTCAAAAGTCGCGCCTTGTGTCAGTCTATCACCTCTCCTCCCTTTGACCTCTCCTGACCGTTCCCTCTGATTGCTCTCTCTTTCCCTCCTACGACACCGCCTTACCTTCCCTCTTCTTTCTCTCTCGATTACGCAACAATGGTTGATCTTGTCTCAGTCCGGAAATTAGAGACAGTGCCTTCCTTTCCTTTGTGAGACTACCACGATGATTAGCTCTCGCTTCCCATCTGGATGTGGGAACGAATTAGAATTAGAGATTCGCACAGGATTTGAGGAATATGTTTCATTGTGATTGCAAAAGCGCATCTCAATGATCATTTCAATCATGTCCTTCTTCGATTCTAAAATAATAATGAATCAGTTTTCGGAGCAATCAATTATCGCAAAGTATTCCCTGCTCCCTTAACATTCTATGTTGTAGCCTGGACTAAAAAACAGAGACTCTGGAGCGGTTCACAGTTCACAGAGGGTCGTAAGGTGCTCGTATTACGTAGTCTCTCAATGGGGGCAAATTGCCACTGTCGGTGCCCTTCCCTCCCGACAAAAAGCGCCTCTTCTTTCTCTGAACAACAGGTCATTCTCTCTATCTCATCGCAATTGACCGTGTCCATTCAGAAAGAGAAAGACCGAGTATAGGGTTACCACCACCTTATCGGCACTTTCTATTGCACACTGTTCACTCCATCGGTCAACTGCCTCTCTCAGCTGGTTACCGTGCTTGACGGGTGCCGATGGTACCAATTGGGTCATCTTGGAACCATAGTTGAACTGAGGTGGCCCAATTGGTACCTTCGGCTCCCACGCTTGAAGTGTGCCGATGATACCTTGGTTCTACTATGGTACCTGGTAGTCTGGTAGCCGCCCCCCCCCCGTTGCTTCCGAAGTCGATTGGTCACTCGTCACTCGGGACGAATAATGCCTTCCTGTGGCCTCCGCAGTGCTTTTTTTGCTCGATCGAGAGTCATATAGCCTTGAGCCGGAGAGTAGTTCATATCTCGCAAGTCGTTTCGAACTACCATTCAATCTCCCTGTTCGATTCAAGGGATCCTCCTATTTCACTCTTGCCACAGTGATCACCCAATCTCTTCATCCGATCAGCTCACGCGCTTTTTCTCGCCCTCGAGCATGGCAAAGTTTGTGGAAGAGAATGGCGCTCTTACGAGCCACTCGAAAGAACCGACTGAAGAGATTCTTTCTCCTTCGTCCTATCACAGTTCACCTAGAGAGAGAGAGTGCACTTCCTCCAGAAATACGAGCACCTCTTGCAACGTTCTCCCACGGTTTCTCAAGATTTCAAGTTACATCGTAGTTTCATTTCTCGTGGCTTCTCAGCTATTGCCTGGTAACCTTACGCATCCACTAATTATCCATTCTCTTCCTCAATTCCACGACATCTTGGTTTATTTTTTTCCATTTTGGTACCCTGTGTCAAGTAATCATTGGCCTTCTCACAAGATTAGTGTACTTGCTCTCACTTGGATCAGGCGCTACATTGCAATCCACTGGCTAATGTATCTAATAGTATCTAATGGATCGTGTTTTCCTCCCACCTTCCCTCTCACCTATTCTCTCTCCGTTCTTTCCTATCTTTCTCCAGTCAGATCTCTTCTCTCACCTGTGTTCCACTCACTTGTAGTCTACCTCATTCCATCGCCCATTATGTCAATGGCGTGTTGGCAAGCATGATCTTTATCCTTTGCAACGACCGCCGGTTCATTTTATGAAGAAGCAAAGTGTTTACTAACGCGTAGTCGTTCATGTTCTCTTCGCTTTCTACAGTAGCAATACAGACTCATCCGTTATCGTATTTGTCTGGAACTATCACTGCGTTCATTACCGTATTCTCGGCTAGATTACCTAGCTCGGGTCGACGGAGGGGCTGGGGGTGTGACAGGAAAGTCCTTGGATCCATCTCAATTTCCCCATCAAATTCGTTCCCATTCTAATCTGTCAGCGGCATCAGAGGAGTCGAGAGGTCTGGCAATAAGAGAGAAGAGTGAAGAGGAGTTGAGATCCGAAGGACCAAACCCATTTCTCATTCTCATCTCCTCACCTTTTTATGCGTCACATTCGCATTTTTCTTCACTAGTTCACCAGAATATTTTTGAAAATAATATCTACAATCTAGAAAATCAGTATCCCTTTCTGTTCGCTGATCAAGATGATGTGCCGGAGCGGATTCTGGGAGTGTCTGACATGTCATAATATTTCCGGCTGTTTTCATATCTCGATTATCTCCAGTGACCTCACTCGTTCGCATCGCGTGGCACTTTTTGCTGGCGAATCTCCCCATTTTTTGCTATTCATTCGCTGTGGAAATGAGAGCGAACTGTTCGAGGGGTCCATTATTCCTCCCTGTTCTCGGACCATGTGAAATGGGAATACTCTCCACTTTTCCCATGCAATCTCTCCGATAGACGGAACCTCTCCCCTTGACAATGAGGGGGAAGGTTCCCCTCCTTCTTCTTCTCATAAATAGTAGCGTGCCACAATCCCATAAGTCTTTCGCGTGTCATCGCACTCTTTTCCTTCTTTTTCTCGCCTCCAGATTTCCGTCTTCTTCCTTTTTTCTCTTTACTCCGTTTATCTCTCCAGATTTGGCCCGTCAAGCTGCTTGATGGGGCTTCCTTCACCTTATATTAGTCCAGTGTGCGGAATGTTCAACGCGCCCTTCCACTTTCTCTTATTTTACAATAGGGGATCATCCTTGGCATCTCTCTCCTAACCCACAATGGGACCGAGTCAGAGCACCGGATTTTTACGATCTCGCTGGGGAGGAAATCGGTGGCGATTCCTTCTTGAGGCAATAAAATCTATGCGATGATGATTCGACAATTGAGCTGCCGCTAATCGAATTTGGACTGTAATATGCACGAATCGATGACTGTTGTAGGTAGGGAAGGCTTCGCAAGAAATGATTCTTCATTTCGCACGCTGTCTCATTGGCAGAAAAACAACGAGATAACCAGCTAAACGAAGGAAATTCATATTTTTTAAGGTATCCCTAATTTTAGGCAAGTCACATCTGAATTTCCGTTGAAAGTGAACATGTGTAGCTACTTGACGCATCCTTGTGCACAGCAGAAGAATCGTTTATTGAATTATGTGAGAGGGAGGAGGAGGATAAACTCCGCCCCCTTCTCTCCCCCTTCTCCTCCCTCCGGCCCACCCCCTAGATTTGATTTGTTCGTCCGAGGATGCGACTCGTTAGCGCCTCGCGACGTCCCCTTTCTCACCCATTTAGTAGTGGTGTGTGTGGTCGACGATTACCAGTTTCTATCGTAATGCAAAATTGATCGAATTCGCTCGATTGGTATTCGTCGCTCTGACCACCTCACCATCTCATCTATCCGGGTGACAAATTCCTGCGTATCCCCGCAGAGCGTGCCTCTCTCTTCTCTCTCTTACATTTAGATCTGTCTGTCTGTTGTGACTACAGGGAAGATTTATCGGTCGTTGTCCCTTCCTCTTCCCTTTTCCTGCCAACCGACAAACCGCGAATTTACAGTCCCCACCCTCTTCACTCTTTGATCCACCGTAACCGCATACCGTAACTGCCCTCTTTCTCCAGTTGATACCCCATTGGACCCCTTTGATGCTCTGAATCGAGTGAATAGAAGATCACTGTCCTATTCGAGGTTGTTCCCTTGTCACTTCACTCGCAATCTTGAATAGTAAGGGCGAAAAAGAGAAGAAAAGGTGAACATCTGCCGTTGCAATAGGGAACGAGACGAGATAATGTGATGGAATGGCGCAAGTTCAAATAGGGCAATGCGACGTTTACCATTGAGCGCACGCAATGCGATTTTGTCTCGGTTTCTCTCGATTAGTAATCGTCGCCTTCGGGTGGTTCGTCTGTTCTCGATAGATGAAAGAGGCGCGAGAGACTGAATCATTCGTGCTGCTCTTTTTGTACGCCATTCAGCTTTGATCTCTTTTTTCACGCCTCATTCGCCTATTCATTTTTAGTCTTGATCATTCCCTCTTTTTATCAGCCCCGATTCTCCTTTTACCAGCATTTCCGGTCACTTCCTTACTTCTAAACTAGACCCCTCAGGCCATCATAATTTCTCATTCTCTAGACTGTCGCCTCCTTATGATCCATCTCTTCCTTCTTATGTACAGTAATTACCCGGCCCATTGACCCTTTACATACTTCGGGGGTTCCCTCTTCTTCTTCTTCCCTTTCTCCTCCTTCCTCATCTCACGCCGCTTACCAATTTTCTCCATGCGTCAAGGTTGCGAGAAGAGAAGAGACTCACTTCTGAGATTTACGAACTGTCAACTAATCAAGAAACAACTCTATCGATCCCTCCCACGAAGGACTGAAACGTATCCTGTATCGGTCATTCTTCTCCCGCCCCTCCTCCATTTCATGTCCTTTTTCTCCTCACAAGCCCACCACTTATCCCACTTAGAGCCCCTTGATTCGAGAGGCTCTACTCCCGGTTTGATCTACCTTCCTCCCTACCGTACTCTGCAATCTTCTCCATTTTTCTTCTTCTTCTCCTTCTAAGACCTCTCTAAATCCTCCTCCTCCGTAGATTTGCCTCCTCTCGTCTCTCTCAATTGTCCTCCTCTCTTCTCTTCTCGCGTCCATTCAACAATCGCAACAATCAGCGCGTTTATTCAGCCGGAATGAACTCTGATATCCGGAGGGCCCCAGTCCCTCCCCCGCCTCTCCTATGGAACCAAGTGCTTTCGAACGGTTCCGGTGCCTGAACCCATTCGCGCGCTTATGGTTCCATGGGTTCCCCATTCATGTATTATGATCGTTTACTTCTGAGTTTTATCCAGTGGTAGGCCTTCTCGTATTCTCGCTGACAACATTGAGAAGAAAAGAGTCATTCATTGGTTTAATCCCGCTTACCACATACTTGGACGCCTCGCTTATCTCAAGTGGTCCATTACCATCTCAATTCCATCTGAACAAACACCTGTGATGGATTGTCGTGCCCCCTACCGTTCATCCGTCTGACTCTCTCGATTTCCCTTGATCTCTAGTTATCTCTAACTGAAGAGAGATTAGAGATTGAAGATACATCTCATCCATATCGTTATCTCATCTGTAAACTCCTCGTTACGCAATACCATTTAGTCATCGTCTGATTTACGACTGTTCTCATACACTCATCCCGGATAGACCAATATTCCTTCGGGTATCTAGCTGAAACAATAGGGCCAGAGGGCAAATCCTCCCCTTTCTCATACCGATCAAACCTAGTAAAGTGGTTTAGCGTTGCACATAGACCACCGATCTCAGCACATTGTATGTGATCGGTGACGTCTCTTTATTTTACAAGCTGATAGGTCTACTTTCGCTCGTCAGCTAACAACCACTGATTTCCACTGGGTGAATACCCACTTCGCAAGCACTAAATTCGTGCCCTGTGGCCAGCCCGGACGCCCGTTCCCATAGATTTGATTTTGTGAGTGGTGGGCACTGATTTGAACTGAGATTGCACGCTTCCGACCATCTCATATTTATATCTGCCCATCTATCTCTCTTCAGTCTCTTCAGTCAGTGTCTCTTCACTATCTGACAGTATGTTCCTCATTTTATTGGGCACCTGTCCCCCTTCCGTCTCTCGTTTTCCCCCTATCTCTCCCCCTTCTATTGTCTCTATCGTATCTTCGGTTCATTCACTCTCTCAGTATGACCTTAGGGGTTCGGCTCTCTCTCTTCTTATGTTCAGTCAGGAATCCGAAGAAGACTGTTATTATCTCTCCTCTCTCTCTCTCTCTTCCTTTATGGGCTCTTTTTATTGGACAGTGGAACGCCAGCCCGTCCATTCTCCCGTATCGCCACATAGTTTCATCACTTTCGAACTCGATTCGAATTTTTTTCGCGTTTGACCAATTGTAAATTGATTTCTTTGCAGGCATGATATGATCGAGAGGTCCAAGCTGAATCGATCAATCGCTGTCCATAGATTAGAGTGAGTTTCACCGATTATATATTCTATGAAATATTCAATTATTGCGATTTTGACCACGATTTCCACGTTATTATCCGCAATCATATTGATCATGGGCATATTGAGATTCGTTTCAGAAATGGCTGCTACAGTGTGCAAATGTTTTCCTCCCTCTCGTCCTCCTCCTCAATTACTCCGACTTCGCCCTCCGCCCGATCCTTCCCTCGTATGGCATCTTCTATCAGATGAACCATTCCACAAGGTATCCTCATCTTTGATCTCTAGAGAATTTAATTCTTAAACTGAGGTTAGCGTAGTAAGCAATAAATCACGGCAGTTACTCAACCACTCTCGGGATTATGCAAATCAGCCACTTTTGGGGGGTTGCTTTAACACTCGATTCATCATTTCTGTTGAGCATCGCGCGCTCGAGAGAGATTCATTCATTCATTCCATTGGCATGGCCTATGAGCCCCCTCGTTTTTCCCTCGGGAGCCACCCAAATCTATTAGAATATATGGACACTGGCCCGCTCTTCCTTCCTCAGTCTCGAGATAGAGAGAGGATGTGTGAGAATGAATAGAGCCGCGCTTCCTTCGAAAGGGAAAGAGATTTGAGCGATGGACTGGGAATGGAATCTCACGAAAATTGCTGCTAAATCCGGAGATTTCTGGCTGTTTTGTCTGACCGAACAATGCCTGGGGCTGAAATCTCCTTTCTTATTGTTCTTTCGAGTGAGGGAAAAGGGAAGATAATCCGCACTGTTCTGGATGGGATTTACCATGCACGAGAAGAGAGATTATCTCCATTGACTTGATTGAGTCAATGAGGCGAATGGATTGACACCAGTCAGTCTTTCTCTCTCTCTCCTTCTAATGAACCAACGGAAAGATTAGGATGAGGTTGATTGACCTCTCTCAGCTCATCAATTATTGATACGGGGGAGATCAAGCTTAGACTGAACAACCTATCATGATGGTTATGGAGCAATCGAGATCCCACTAAACCTAATAATAATTTCAGGCTCCAGACTGTGCTTGGTCTCCTCTTGTTGGTCCTGGAGGAGTACCATCCTCATCCCTCGCCCTCTCTCCTCCCACACTCATCCTGGCATTGGCATTGCTCTTCTGTGGTGTACTCGCACTGGCCGTTGTGTGCGCCTTCTGCATCCTTGTCAAACGGTAGGCGACGTTTACTAATGTGATCAATGCTGTCAATTTTGCGACAATCGACGTTTCCCCTGGATGGTGTGTCGATGAAAACTCAGTTTATCGCGTAGTATAGTAGCCGAGACGAAGAAACGAATTTGATTTAGAAAGGGCCTGATGTCTAAAGTCCGTCGCTGGCCAACAATTAGGAAGTCCACTGGTAGGAGAAAGGGATGGATTCTCTCCTTAGGGGCGTCAGCTGGTAATAAGATTTGTACATACCACTCGCGCATCCCCCAGACTGACGCATACTTTTTAGAGGGATTAGGAATGAGACGATACCAGGTTGGACTGAATTAGGGCATGTATTCAATAAACAAGATGGAAGAAAACTGAAAAGAATTCATCTGTCCTCTCATTGGATTGCGCGAGAATCGGCCTCAATTGTTAGGAACTTATCTATGGAGAAAAGGGGGTCTTCCGAAAGAGACTCTTGCTCGTCCCTCTTCGTATTGTTCTTTTTCGAGTGGACGATGTGTTGAAATGGTCACTCGTTGCTTTGATGTGAGGGAAGAAGAGGGAAGAGATTAGTGGACACAACACAGATAAAGGAAAGGATTGCGTGTGTGAGGATCCTACTTGAGATACGGAGGAGATCCCAGAGATTTAGGGTTTGAGGATCTCTAGGATGACAAATATCAGTGAATAAATCTCAATTTCAGACGGGGTGTTCGCAAGGGATCCGAAGCGGTTTCCACAGAAGCCATCGTTACTTCTGGTGATCATCTGTGGTCATACAATTCGATGAAGTCACACCACAATACACACCACGTAAGCGACAACGATTACCAATTCAGTCCACTCAATGAACATTTTGACAGAGCGACTTTTCCCAACCCTTACACCATTTTTTTTCAGAACCCGATGGTCGGCTCGATGTACGGTAGCTCGGGCATGGTGCACGGTGTTGCCACTCCCGCTTCGTTACGGTAAGCCGACGTTTCCCATTTATTCTCACACCGTTGAAAATTGTATTGGTCGACCTTTCCCACCATTACACACCGGCGATCCAGCTGGTGTGCCTTAGGGGGTACAATAGGGCTCCATACCGATTCAAGAAAGATCAGTAGTCATCATCTTTATTGGGTAGTACCGAGGCATTTATGGGGTCAGGCTTCAGTCATTCTCTGCCCTCTAATTGACCTTGTGTGGGAGCGCGAACCACTACCGTAATCCATCATACCATGTGACAGCCCGGTGCTCTCTCCCTTTCGCCTAATCTCTCATCTTCTCTCTCTGTCTCATCTCTCTCATCTTTTCCTACTCCCTCCTCTCATCGATCATAGACCTGTCTCCGGATGGGAAGAAATCACGATCGATCATCTGTGGCATTGGAACGATTGTTGCACAGTCGGCCCGTTCGTAATTAGAGACACGCGGTGATTGGAAGGAAGATATACGGGGGTTTGAATGGAAAGGGTACGGTAAGAATACGATAATCAATCGATAATTGCAGTCACTACAACAATAACGTGCAACACGTTCAACAGATGGCTCCACCTATGTTGAGACACGCTCAATCAGCACATTTCGTGCGACAGGGAACACTCAGGTATGAGGATTCCAGGGATTTTTGAAGCTAACATTGCTCGAACGCAGAATCCTTATCCTTTGAAGAGTCTCTGAAACTCAAGCGGAGTCGTTTTGACTCGTTACATGAAGCAATAATGATGATCAATCAAAATATAAATATAATATTTCCGTCTTCTAGAATCGTTCCCGGTTCTCCTCCGGGCGCAGTAGCCGTTGATCCGTCGTCCTTCCACACGATGGGAAGACACTACGAGGAAATCGGCGACCCCTCTTCAGCACACTACGCGTACGGTAGTGGTGTGCCGCAGGGAAACGTCGCCTACCCGCTGCACCACTCGCAACAAGGCGGAGGGCTTCCGTACGTGGTCAATTGTGGCCCGGGTGGAGGCGGGATTAGCTATACGTTAGGAGCTGGAGGACCATCAGGACAACCAATGAGAAGGTGAGAGAAGTTGATCTTTGATCTCTAAAATGTTGATGTTTGATCTCTGTAGGGATAACATCACTCCTCCCTCTCGTCACTCTGTCAGGAGGCCTCCTCCAGCATGTCGACCACCTCCTCCTCCACAAGAGAAGGAAGAGTCACAGTGCAGTCCGAGGTACGAATCATTCTCTCGAATTTGATCTTTGATCTTTGATCTTTGATCTCTAGTCTAAGAATCCTCTCTTCAGATCGACCGCTTCGACCTCTTCTTCCTCCTCATTCGATCACGAATTGTCCACAGTAATGGGTGGTGGAGGAGTGGGTGGAGCTCCAGATGATCCTCAACCGAGAAGGGAATATCTCGGTCCGACTACATTGGCTGGTACGATTTATGAATGCAACTGAAATTATTGGAGAAGCAGATAAGATGCTACAAAAATTCAAATTTTTGCTTGAAAAGCATTGTGTTTCACGGTTTCCACAAGAGAGAATGATGTTTGAATTTGAATCTGTAAAACCGCATTTCTACATTTTCATAATCGTATCCTCTTCAGCATCCGGTCATCCTCCCTCTTCCAATGAGGGCGATGCATCACCACCGATAATGGGAAGAGAAAGCGGATACGGTACAGCCCCATCAAGGCAATGGAGGACACCTCCTGGCAGTGCGGGAAAGGGGTGAGGAGATCTTCCAGATCTTGGAGATAATCTTTCATCTTTGTACAATGCGGTCTGATCTTCTAGTTTGATCTTTGATCTTTATTCAGAACGGATGACGATGCCTGCACCCCTCCGCTCCATGCTGCTCCTTCCATCCAGCATTCGATGACCTACGTTTAGCCCCTTTCCTTCCTCCAACTACAGTATCCCCAATAGTACTACCGTAGTCTGCCATTCCTACCGTAATCTAGCCGCTCCTTTGCCTTTTCTCCCCGACTCAATACATGCTCATTACGGGTCTCATGCCTACGTGTTATTCGAGAAAATTACAAAGTCGGGTTACCAAAATAATTGTCCTCCTATTATCGATTAACTACTTTTTCTTATTGTTTATAGATTGCCTTTCAGTGTACGCGATTATTGTTACGGTTCAGATTTCCCTTGTCCCCTCTGATGAGGATGAAAAAGTTTTTGTACATAAATAGACGTGATAAAGATTTACGATTAATACCGAGAGATTTGGACTAGCACGTAGAAGTGAGATACTTATACATGAGAAAAGCGTATGAACCCCTCTTTCCCCGAACGAATCGAGTGGTACAGTAACGCACACGCGCACACTATTACATTCTTACAAAAATATGTAGTTATCGATTATATTTGCAGGGAGGAATCAATCCAGGGTTTTTGTCCATGACGGATCACATCCTTCTCATGTTGCTGACCATTATTATCCATCTCCGTTTAAACTGAAAAAATGAAATGATGATTATATTTCCAAAGGTTAACT
The DNA here is from genome assembly GCA_911812115.1 of Pristionchus exspectatus. Lineage (NCBI taxonomy): Eukaryota > Metazoa > Nematoda > Chromadorea > Rhabditida > Neodiplogasteridae > Pristionchus > Pristionchus exspectatus. The sequence goes on along the minus strand of OU461587.1, from coordinate 9,312,338 downwards.
TTTGAGATTTTCTAAAAATAAATTTGGAAACATTGGTTTCTGATAGTTTTTCGAAAATATTAATCATATTGATTTCCAAGAGGCAGATGAGTAGATTAGGGTAGAACTTATTTCTAATGAATGGGGATATGACCTTATTGCTAATGAATCTCATTATTTATTATTATTATATTATTATTTATTATTATATTCCCTCTATCACCGTATTTTTTTATAATGAATCTCATTATTTATTATTATATTATTATTTATTATATATGGATCTCATTATTTATTATTATATTATTATTTATTATATATGGATCTCATTATTTATTATTATATTATTATTTATTATATATGGAACCAATGGATGGGTGCGGATTCCCTGCGCTGAGCCCGAGCACCATCCAATGGATGGGTTCGGGCTCATTAAAATGGGAATCCGTGCACCAACCAATGGTCGGGTGCGGATTCCCTGCGCTGAGCCCGAGCACCATCCAATGGATGGATTCGGGCTCATTAAAATGGGAATCCGTGCACCAACCAATGGTCGGGTGCGGATTCCCTGCGCTGAGCCCGAGCACCATACAATGGATGGGTTCGGGCTCATAAAAAGCGCCTGGAATAGTAACCCATACCTCTCTTACGAGAGGTATTGGTTACTATTTCAGAATCAGTGCGACTTCGGCAGCTAGATGGATAAGAAGGGAGGAGGGCGAAATTCGTCTACTATGTCATCGGTGAGTCAATCAAGTACCTAAGTAACTGGTTAATAAAGTCTTATAGTTTTTAAGAAAGCAACGGTATTTTGTCTATTAACAAGAACTTTGTTTCGCGATTCGTAAAGTAGGAGTAGGAGTAAAGGTGAACGGGAAAAATATCGAAATACGTTCGCAGTACAATCGTTATCATATCTTTACATGAAGTTGGTTCTCGTTCCAGGCATAACCAGTTCTAAAAAATTATCCGCGCGTCAAACGTGTCACGTGCGGCGGATGCCCCGCCCACTTTCATTATTTTTTCTCGGAAAGTGTTTTATCGATTTTCCTTTGTTTATTTCACTAATTAATGCTCCTTTAGTTTTCGTTCACGCAAGAGCTAAGACATGGAACGGATATGTGTTAGATTGTTCGAAAAAGTTGTTTGCTTCTTGTCGATAATACGCTTTATATGTTGGCTTGCTGATTTCATTGTCAAACTGGCTGAGTAGTTTTTAATAGCATAATTATTTACTGCTTTCCAGACTCGTGTATGGGAGCTAGTATTCGAACCATGGCTAGATGAAAAGACTCCCCTGCTAACTGTTAACTTCATCGCAATTATATATGATTAACGTGGTCACCAACATTCTATCAACACATTCCATACGTTTAACAACGGTTCGTTTTATTGCGCATTTATTATAAAAGATATTATGGTCGTTAAGCACGTTATCTGGCTTCTGGAGATAGCGAAGGCCGATTTATCATTTGGACTCTGAGCGATGCGACCAAACAAGGGGCCCTGTGGCGAAGACGCAGATTTACTACCCAACAAGGTTTGACGAACTTTCTATAGTGTCTGTTCATTCCGCTTTTAGGAAAACTGGGTGATGCAGAAAGGAAGGATTCATCAGGACCACGATGTCACATACATTGCCCCTGGCAGCCTAATAGTGCTAGGGTAGCCAGTGTCGGAAGAATACAACACTTGTTCACGACGCCTCAACTGGTCAGGTTTCGATTGTAATAGTATAAAACGCAAGTCAAATACTATCATCATTCGTTTTTTGCATAAAAAAATAGAAAAGGTTAAATAATAATCATTCAGGGAAGCGAGTGTTGACACGCTATCCGAATGGAGTCACTTGGCCGATATATCATCAATCAGTCTACCTATCGAAAATTAGAATTGCTCGATGCGGTCAAGGGAGCGAAAGTTGATTGATGCTGTCGATATGCCTTCTCTCTCTTTCTCGTCGCATATTACAGATGCCAAGGATAGCGAATGCTAAGTTTACTCTGACACTTTGTTTCGTGATTTCTTTACTCATGACTGACAATGGAATCCATTTTTCTAGCCAATAAAATTGTTCCACGGTGCTCAAATGAAGTCATTCAAACGACTTCCCGCCTTTCCCCGTGTGGTCAACTCGTCGTTGTTCCATGTACGTTTCGTTTTCATTGGTACCCTAATAAAACTAGTTTCAAAACAAGCAAAATTGCAGGTGCGCACATTGAATCTCGAGATAAAAACTTCTATAGAAATTATGTGTTCACGAGGAAAGAGGCAGTTTCCAGGTTTGTCAAGCAGTTCTTTTCTATACCAATTAGAACATGCACTCGCAAATTGCTTTTTTAAAATTGCCGAAAGTGCTAGGCCCTTCTAAAAGAATATAAGAGACTATCTCAGAAAATCAGATAACTCTTGGCATTCTTCAAAAATGGATTTGACTCTTTTTCTGGCTATAAGTAGTGTTCCATGGGGACAGCTTATTAGTAGAATCCGAAATCATGAAATTGATTTTTAGCCTCAGGGCATCGAGTGATGACGTCATTACCGTAATCTGCAAAAATCCGTAATTCGATTCTTATCGATTCGGGAGTAGGGGCGCTGCATTCCTTGACTAATTCTAACATTTTTTTTGCTTTTAGGGATTTTTCGATAAAACGTCACCAAATGCTGTAAATCAAGAAAAACGAAATTACTTATAGCCAGAAAAAGAGTCAAATCCATTTTTGAAGAATGCCAAAACAAATAGTGAAGAGTTCGATTTTCTCTGATAGTCTCTTATATAATATCAGTGGAAAGCCGTCGTGGATTCCTCCCTCCCCAAAGGCAACTTTTCTCGTCAAGATGTGCCATGTGCTAATGGCGACGATGAGAATACCAAGGAAAATTACAACGGGTAGGAATCTTTTCTTAATTCAAATTGTCAGAAGTACATTTAAGGTTGCCTCATCGCGTTCTCTGGTTGTCTCTCTGTCTGAGCTGCCGCCGCTGCCGATGGAAGTGGTGAAGAAGGAAGTAGTTGAAGAAGAAGAAGAAAAGGCGAAAGAAGCCTCCCCATCTCAGGATGGACCATCTCAACAATAGAAGTTTAATTGACTGATGGAGTGTTAATTTCCGTGTAAAAGTAGCCTCGCATTCTCGCTTATTCTCATAGCCTTGTCATTATCTTCCTACTTTTGTTCGAAAATTAACGCCCTATTCTCATTGTACACGTTGTCTTGTTCACGTAATGCTATTCAAATTGTTTTGAATAAATACTTTCGCAAATGGAGAAGACATGACCAAGTGAAAGATTGGTCACAACGTCCCTCCATCCCTACATTGTAGTTTGAGAAAGAACCCGAAAAGTTCAAAAAGTGGCTCCCAAAGGCCCCTCTATCCCGTGATTGTAGTTTGATCGGGAAGGAAGAGTCGGGAAGAGGAGGAGGGAGGAAACGTCCTTTTGATCTACCCTTCCTCGGTCCACTTCAGTTATCGATCGTCTGGGGGAAGGGGGGGGGGCAGCTAGCCCCTTCCCATCTTCTGTTAGTCTACTCACGATCACTCACTCGTGCTGCCGCCCCTCTTTCATCCGTGCTAATTTATCGCGCCTTTTTCGCTGATTACTTAAAAGACACTATCTGACTCGATCGACATAGTCTTGGCATTCTTCAAAAGACAACCTAAGCTCTTTTTTGCATGGTAGGTAGTGCGTGGTGAGTGCATGCAGGGAAGGGGGTTAGCTAAGCTTCTTAGCGTATCTGCGCTTCAGGGGGTAGTAGAAAGTGCATGATGACGTCACAGGTCAAAATGCGTAAATCGAATCGGATCGATTCGGGAGTGGTCTAGCTGTCTTCCTCGTCAAATTCTAAGACACTTTTACTCGTGGACATTTTTCGATCAAATTTCATCATAGGCTGGAATCGATAAATTCGAAAATTTCGCCAGTTTTTATTTATTTTACTACCTTTGCAGGCTGACATACTGATGTTTTATTTGCTAATTATATGCGTATTGTGGTAACACATCTTCAGTAAATAGGACGTAATTTATCTCGATTTTAAAGGATGTTCTATTCGCTAAAAACCGTTAAAAAGTTTGACGATTTGGCTTACAGTACCCTCGAACTAATTCCCGGCTCCGGTTTTTAGCTTACGGCTCTGGCTCTAATCTGCCTCTTATGTTCAAAAAAATTTCTAACAACATTCTAACATACCGTAGACTGTTACAGTAAGCCTGACTACCGTACCACGATAGAATCACACACTGCTTTTATGTGCCAGCAATTTTTTAAACGCTTTTTCTTATTTGTTTTTTTTTGCGAAATGGAAAATTATACAAAATTCGCGGGTTTATGAATGAAACTCATGCGCAGTGTATCCATTGGATTTTAAAATTCATCAAAAACATAGTTAGAAAATAAAGTCAGTTTCTGATTCTATCGGGGTACGGAAGTCCGGGTTACGGTAACAAGGTACGGTATGTTAGAATGTTGCTAGAAATTTTTTTGAACGTAAGAGGCAGATTAGAGCCAGAGCCGTAAGCTAAAAACCGGAGCCGGGAATTAGTTCGAGGGTACTGTAAGCCAAATCGTCAAACTTTTTAACGGTTTTTAGCGAATAGAACATCCTTTAAAATCGAGATAAATTACGCCCTATTTACTGAAGATATGTTACCACAATACGCATATAATTAGCAAATAAAACATCAGTATGTCAGCCTGCAAAGGTAGTAAAATAAATAAAAACTGGCGAAATTTTCGAATTTATCGATTTCCAGCCTATGATGAAATTTGATCGAAAAATGTCCACGAGTAAAAGTGTCTTAGAATTTGACGAGGAACACACCTAGACCATTCCCGAATCGATTGGATTCGATTTACGCGTTTTGACTTGTGACGTCATCATGCACATTCTACTACCCCCTGAAGCGCAAATACGCTAGGAAGCTTAGCTAACCCCTTCCCTGCATGCACTCACCACGCACTACCTACCATGCAAAAAAGAGCTTAGGTTGTCTTTTGAAGAATGCCAAGTTCCAACACAAACATGTCGATCCTCTCAGATAGTGTCTTTTAATAGTATAGGCTTCTAATATGCCCATCTGCGCTGAATTAACGCTCTGCGCACGGCTACTAGGTCAGACTGGTCTGTTTTCCTGCGATTAACTATTGCGAGGCGTTGTTTTGATCGGAATTTCATTTTCGAAAATGCTCCGTGTATCTCTGAATTTTGCTCTTTCTTTCGTCCTTTCGTTAGCTAATGCGATTCTTTGAGCGCCTAAAGCTCGACCACCGTTTGCCCTCGCTAATGCACGGGCGTCAGTGTGATAAGAAACTAAATAGGTTGCAATTAGCACCCGCGTGAAGACCCATTTCCTCTTGTCTTGTTTGGCCCTCATCCTCTTCCCATAGTCCTACTATCATCGTGTATTCACGCCCCTACGCATAGGGTTGTGCCCGTAACAATTATCGCAGCAGTACTCGTTTTAGTAGCAGACTTTTTCTCGCGTACACATGATGACAATTGCTGAACAAACTGTTTTCGAAGTCTTTCCTTCCGATTCACACGTACACTCCTTATCCCCTTCCTCCCTCCCTTCCTTCCTTCCTCCCTTCCTTCCTTCCTCCCTTCCTTCCTCCCTTCCTTCCCCCCTTCCTTCCTCCTTTCCTTCCTCCTTTCCTTCCTCCTTTCCTTCCTCCTTTCCTTCCTTCCTCCCTCCCTCCATTTCTTTCTTTCTTGCTTTCTTCCTTTTCTTCCTTGAATTTGTTTCTCGTTTCGTGCAGAATATCACAATTATCGAATGTAGTTAAGCACTGTTCTCTTTCAGGTTAACGCCGATGTCGTCCCTTCTCCTCTCCTCCTCCCAATGCGACGAGGCCTCCACGATGATCGCCACTCCATGGAGCTAAACATGGTGATGTTTTTGCTACCTGTTTTATTTATTTTTTGCGCTGGCGCCACGTAAGCGCCCTAGTGCATTTTTCGTGTTTTTTTTAATGTGAAGATCTAACTCGTAAGTAACCGGGTGGGCGGAATAGAATAGGGTCGGAAAGAGAAGAGTGTTTTCACGCGTAACGTTAATTTGTTTCAACGTCTTGAGTTCCTTGAAATTCGAAATTTCTTGTTTCATTTTAATACTCTTTACCGGCCCTATTTTAAACCGCATAGGAAGGGGATACGTGGCTAGCACGTGCGCCGTAGCCGGGTGCCGGCGTCAACACTTGGTGTCCCCTCTGTTACAGAGGTGTGTCTTGAGCACTTCTTTAGTTTAGGCGTCAGAGTCTAGTGGGATGTGTGTGTTATTTGAACTATTTTATATGGGATATCATACTCTGGCGTCTAAACTGTTGAGGTTGCCGTGTCGCCATGAGGCAGTGTTTGGGCCCGGTACGGTCAGCGATAGAAAAAAGGAGACCAGATGGCCCTATACATCAACAATGCCGGGATGTAGGGCCGAAGTCGAGAGGAGCACTCTCGGCTTCAACATACATGTATGCAATCCAAAGGCTGTCTTAAATGTGGCTGCGCCTCGCCCAGCTCGCCTCGCTAGTCGAGTGACAGCCGATTGTCGCCAGAGTTGAAAGTGAATCGTATTTGGTATGCAATTATTTCACGTCTTCCATACTTTGAAAATATTTCGAGTACCTATTCAACTCTGGCAAGCATGTCTGGATCTCCATGAGAGTAGGAGAGAGAGAAATAAGATCGTGTCGATCCATGACACTGCCGATCCGTGGGCTCCTTGATGGAAGATCGAGCGTAGCATAAGCAATTGACATGCATCCCTCTGGGGCCACTGTGCGTTGCCTTGGGAAGCCATCATAGTGTGCTCACGGTGTGTGCTACTCATTAAATGAGTAACCCCCAACTGGGGGGAGATGCCATGGGGAGCGGAGAAGAAAGGGTTGAAGAGAGATGAAATCGAATTGGGGATGAGGCTAAGGAACATACAGCTCAGCAAACAAGCAGAAAAGCTCGGGCAGGCGTTCCTCTCCCTGTCCGGGTAGCCGATAGGCTTGGCTCCTGGTACCGAACTAGTTTGGGTACTCTTCGGGCTTGTTATGCTGGACTCGTGAGTTTGCACGAGATAAAGCGCGCACTCTCGCCGAAAGCGAGTGCCCTAACGGGCAGGTGCTGCAGCGGCTGTATGGGGGAGAAGGGATGGGGGGGGGGGGAGGAGTGAGATGGGGCTGTGAGAGATATGAAGAAATTGGGAGAAGTGTGATGTCTAGGGGGGGGGGGGTCGCTTAGGGCGATAGTGATCAACTCCTCGCGTTGCGAGGGGCGGATAGTCACGCACTGTCGCAGGTGCAGGGATCGTCTTGTCGGTAGGAGTGAGGCCACAAGCCAAACAACGGGTGCCCACCATGTGGGAGACCTGTGACCAAATCACCCTCTTCGCTGGTCGCGGTGGATGGTCTCGACACGTCCGAGATTGCTATCGCCGCGTTTACAGTTAAATCTCTCGCGCGCGATTCAGTTTCTCTGGGGAGTGGGGTATTATAGTAACTGTTACGGTGGGATAGAATTGGCAAAGTGCAATGGTGTCGTTGAAGGGAAGAGTTTCTGGCAATATTCATGTGGTTCATGTTTGGAATTTTGGCAGTGTGAGAGGGGTGAAAAGTGAAATATGAAGTTTCATAGTGAGGATTTGATTATAAATGGCCAATTATCCGACGGGCGAGATATTTGTATGGGAGATGCTAATTTGACCCATTGAGGAGAGGCGAGGCTGCGTCGACGTTCGAGTGCAGGGGTCGATTCCGCCGTCCGAGCAACTGGTCCCGACGGGAAGCAGAGGAGCAGGTTACGGTAGCCGAGGTACTGTAAGGGCGAATCGATGACTAATCAAGTGATACATTACAGACGTCTCATCGTGCTCTCTCAACGCGATGGGACGACGATGACGTTACTCCTTCTCTTTTACCCTTCTTCCGGAGAGGAAACACTGCTACTCTGTCAGGGATGAGAGGTATGGTAGTGGATATTGATTATTCATGATATTCCTCTTGCAGTCTGTCCTCAATTAGACTCGAGCCTCTCCCTCCCACTACGCCTCCTGTCCCCTTCCCTCCTTCCCTTCGATGAAGGACACTGTCTGTGGAGGAGCCACTCGGTAAGAGTAAGAGGTAAGACATCAAAAAATCTACTGATTTTAATATCTTTGTCTTCTTTCAGTCGTCACTGGACACGATTTGATGAGGGGGCCGCCTTCCTCCCTCCTCTTCCTTTCGCCTTTCTCCCGCTCTTCCTTCCCTTCGATGAAGGACACTGGCTATGGAGGAGCCACTCGGTAAGAGTGAGAGGTAAGACATCAAATAATCTACTGATTATAATATCTTTGTCTTGTTCCAGTCGTCACTCACTCAATGCGATGGGATGAGAGGGATGCCCGTCTTCCTCTCTCCCGCCCTTCCCTCCCTCCTCTCTTCATTGCCCTCCATCCCTTCGGTGAAGGAATCTGGCTCTCCTCTTCTCTTCCTTCCTTCGATGAGGGACACTGGCTGAAGAGGAGCCAACTCTGTTGGTATGAATGGTACGGTCGAAATGATTGACATATTGATTAATCAATAATAATATTTTATTCAGTCGTCCCTCGATGCAATGGGAAGCTGACTGCTTCGTCTCCTCTTCTCTTCCTTCCTTGGATGAAATGGAGAAGGCCATTGAGAAGAGGTGCGACCAATGGAGAAGATGCAATTAAAAATGGAACCCGAAATAGATATTAAAAGTGGAACTTTGATTGTGCTGTGAATCGATATTTTCCTGTAATTTGGCAGAATGTTTGCCATTTTGCGCATAATTTCCTGATCTTTCATCGCAAGCAATTTTTTTGAACGCACTATTGTGAAATTGTGCATTAAATCCCACGCAAAGTGCTTGAAATCAATTTTGTTAAACAAGCGTAAATTAAGTGAAGGTATCGATTTTTCTCTTTTGTACCCGAGAAAATCTTGGCGTAGGATTGTCACTCTCTACACTGATAGCATTGTGTGTTCGCAGATTGAACTTGTTTGATTGGTGTTTCATAATTGCTTTAATAAGTACTTTTTCCTCCATGCAGGCTCCAGCTCATCTACGGCTGGTTGACAGTCTACCCCGTGCAGTAACTATTGCTGGGAGGACTAGCACTCGATCGGGATGATAGGTACCGAGGAAAGTATCGCTTTTAATTGATCACTCTCAATTTGCAGCCCTCGACGCGACTTCCTCCTCCTCTTCCTTCCGTTCTTCCGATGAGGTCATACGGCAGCTGTGGAGATCTCCATTTGTAAGGATGAGAGGTATTGTGGATACGATCGATTTATTGATTGATTACTCTTCCATTCTCAGTCCTCTCCTAATTTGATGCGACTCTTCCTCTTCTCTTCTTACTTCCGTTCTTCTGATGAGGTCATACGGCAGCTGAGGAGATCTCCATTTGTAAGGATGAGAGGTATTGTGGATACGATCGATTTATTGATTGATTACTCTTCCATTCTCAGTCTTCTCCTAATTTGATGCGACTCTACCTCTTCTCTTCTTACTTCCGTTCTTCTGATGAGGTCATACGGCAGCTGAGGAGATCTCCATTTGTAAGGATGAGAGGTATTGTGGATACGATCGATTGATTGATTGACAACTCTTCTCTTCTCAGTCCATCTTCGATTCGATTGGACTCTGCCTCTTCTCCTTCGTCTCTTCCTTCCTTCTCTTCGATGAGGCCGTTTGACTACAGGAGAAGGACCGACTCAATTGGGATGAGAGGTATTGTGGTTACGATCGATTGTATCGAAACACTGCTCTAGGATTGATGTAGTTCTTCTTTCGGTTTCTTTTTTCCCGAATTGTTTCCCCCACGGTCATTGTGTCTCGTAGTTGATTTGCGTTGTGAGTTAGTTGTTAGTTATTTGTATTATTTGAGGTAGTTGTAGGCTCGTATTCGGTCGTGTGTCTCGTATTAATGACGTAATAGGTCCGAGACACTGGTCAAATGTTGCTGTTGTTAGTCTTTCCGTTTGTTCTTTTTGGAATGGGCTCCTCTCGGTCATGTGTTTAGCAGTCTATATAATAAGGAGGCCGTAACATAGCTTACATAGGATTGATGTGGCTAGTAATTCTTATTGTTTTTTTTTAGAATTGACCCTGCTTTTCTTTTTTCCGCTTGTGTGTTTTTTCTTCTTTAGTGTTGGCTAAACGATACTCTAAACGTGGGAGGTTTAGCTCTCTCCCCTAGCTCTTCCCTATAATAGTTTCGAGCGAGAGAACATGCGGAATGAAGAGAGTGCGTCTGATCTCAGGGACATAGAGCGTAGGGGGGGCTAAGCCTGCCTCGTTTAGAGTATCGTTTATCCAACCCTAAAAGGGACCCTCTTCCTTTCACACACTCTGTTGTCAATCTCTAGCCTCTCTCTCTCGTAGTGAGACATTACGGGCTTGCTACGCTCTCTCACTCGTAGTGAACTCGTAATATTGATATGGTTTAGCCAACCCTAATTGTAATCTCGAATTGTTTCAGAGATGGTCTTCCGTCTCCCTCCCCTTCTCTCTCCTCCCTTGTTCCAATGAGGACACAACTGAAATGCGAAGAGGACATTCTCAGCCCAAACAGGTAAGAGTGGATGAAAATGAAGAGGCTTATTTGGAAATATATTTATAATACGGTGATTCTGTGTTTAAAAAAAAAGCCTTCCTCGATTCTAGTAGTTTCAAGTATTCTAAGCTTTTCAAATATGTTGTTTTATTCAATATTCGTTTCATTTCCTGTGATAGAAAGTGTGATATTTAAGGATCTCGATTTGATACCTGTCTTTAAAAATTTCATTCGCCTGCTTAGTGTAGTTGTGAAATCATTTTTGAGCATCTATGTCTTGATACTGAATTTACGTTTGCTCCTTTAGTTTTGATCTCCAGCGTGTGTTGGCGAATCACGATTTGCACTAAATTTATGTTTCGTGATCAATGTCTGTATTGAAGTTCAGTAGGTGTCATCTAAAAATTCAGATCACAAATTCAGATCGGTAATTGTAACGGTTGAATTTTGAAATACGATATTTTATTGATTCGTAACCTCGAATGGTTTCAGGGATGACCTTCTTCCTCCGCCCTCCCTTCCTTCCCTCTCTCTCCCATTCCTCCGATGAGGAGATAACTGAAGGGGAGAGGACGCCCAAACAGGTAAGAATGGCGATTCAGAAGATTGATTGGAAAAAGATTGATTATAAAGTGATTCTGCGTCTGTAAAGGAAATCCTTCTCCGAATCTAATAGATTCAATTATCCTAAGTATTCAATAGTAATATGTTATTTAACGTTCGTTTTGTTTCGTGTAAGAAGTTGTAATTTTGAGTTTCTCGATTTCGTGCCCGTTGAATCTGTGTTTTCCGAGGATCTTTATATTTTAAATTCAGTGGTTACCATCTTTAAAAATCATTCAACTGAAAATCATTCGATTTGTCTAGTCGAATTTATTTTGAGCAGCACTAGTATGATTCCCACTGAATTGTTGTTTCCTGAGCAACATTTGTATTGCAATTCAATAGGGACCATCTCAAATTCAGATCACATGGCAATTGCCATTTGAATTATGATCGAAGATATCATAACCTCGAATGGTTTCAGGGATGACCTTCTTCCTCCGCCCTCCCTTCCTTCCCTCTCTCTCCCATTCCTCCGATGAGGAGATAACTGAAGAGGAGAGGACGCCCAAACAGGTAAGAATGGCGATTCAGAAGATTGATTGGAAAAAGATTGATTATAAAGTGATTCTGCGTCTGTAAAGGAAATCCTTCTCCGAATCTAATAGATTCAATTATCCTAAGTATTCAATAAAGGTAAAGGTCACCCCGTACTCTAGGCACACGAAGTCCTGCGGGAGTCCACTGCTAGGCCAGTGACTATTTTATAAGGCCAATTCAGTCCGTAGGGCCCAATCTATTCTTCGGACCTACTTTACCGCGTGATCTTGTCACTCCCAATTCCCCTTTCGGGCGCCTTGGTGGGGCGGAGAGCGGTGTCACGGCCGGGAGTCGAACCCGAATAGAATGGAAAACGAATAGAATTCAATAGTAATATGTTATTTAACATTCGTTTTGTTTCGTGTGAAATAAGTTGTAATTTTTGAGTTTCTCTATTTGGTTCCCACTAAATTTGTGTTTCCCGAGAATCTTTATATTTTAAATTCAGTGGGTATCATCTTTAAAAATCATTCGACTGATTTGTCTAGTGGAAGCTATTTTGATTAGCACTAGTATATGCTTACCACTGAATTGTTGTTTCCTGAGCAACGTTGCATTTCAATTCAATAGGGACCATCTCAAATTCAGATCACATGGCAATTGTAACTTGAATTATTCTCGAAGGTTACTGCTCAATTGAGTTAAGATATTTTATGGTTTGTTGTCGCTATCGTAACCTCGAATGGTTTCAGAGATGGTCTTCTGTCGGCCTCTCCTTCATTCTCCTTCCTTCCTCCAATGAGGAGATGACTGAAGACGATAGGAGATCGCCCTCGGTCCAAGCAGGTAAGAGTGAAAATAAAGAAGCTTTTTTTGGAAACATATTGATAATTCAGTGATTCTGCGTATTAAAAAAAGCCTTCCTCGATTCAAGTAGTTTCAATTATTCTAAGCTTCCCAATTAAGTTGTATTGTTCCATATTCGTTTCATTTCCTGCGATAGAAGGTGTGATTTTTAGGATCTATTTGGTACCTTCTGAATATTTTTTTATCTTCCCGAGCTCCGTTTGATTTCCTATTCAATGGCTATTAAGAAATTTGTTCACCTTAGTATTAGCGCTTTTGGTAATTTCTTTTAGTGTTTCCGGTTGCTCTCTAAAAATGTTTTTACTCACGGTCTAGTGTTTCCTAACTAGTTTAAAAATTGAATTGTATGCTCTAAAACATTGCTATTGATGTGGTTCGTGTTTCGGAATGCTCTTTTTTGAATTGGTTCTCCGCGGTCTTGTCTTTCGAAATTGATCTAAAATTTCTTCTGCTTCTCCACTTTTTCTTCACGTTTTACTTCTGCAGAAGGGCCTATCGTTGTAGTTGGTCTTACCGTTAACTCTCTAATTATTGCAGACTGCATTATTAGAAGTACTTATTTAATTTGTTGATCCATGATCTGTGATCTATGTATTTTCAATTTCAGTCGGTGCCCTTCCTCTCTTGTCTCGCTTCACTGAAGAACGGAAGAAGCTTCCTTCCCTCGACTGCACTCGTAGGTGTGTGTTGAAGAAAGAAATGCATCACATGTGAACAGATAATTGAAAGAATAACATTTTAAGCACCACATCATCAGCACTTTAATAAGATTAAATGATGTATTATAATATATCATCTGTCACTTTGTATTGTGGAAGTTTGTTGTTTATTGTAAGGAAGAACGGATACGACCTTTGCATGTAACAAATGCTATTGTGAGACGCTCGATCGCATTTAATTTAATTTTTGTGCATGAATTTAATTGTATTGCAACCATCTCTATCTTGCAGACTGCGAGAGACGATGGAAAGGTGGTCGAATGGCCATGGAGCCGCCGGGAATATCGTCCGATTAGGCCACGCTGATCAGACTTCGGCGATGAAATCCTCGTTCGGTGGCTGAGAAGGTTGGTCATTCGCATTATTTTACGGGAATTTTAAAATGGGATGACCGGGGGAAATCTTGCCGAATTTTTTGTGTAGAATCTGAGACACTACAGCTCGTTACTCTCGTTTACCTCTCGCTCTTTTTTTGATAATTTTACCTGCGTTCTTGTATTTCCTAATCGCTCTAATAATATCACTAGGTTCTGAAACACTGCTTTGTCATTGTCGTAGTTTGTCTTTCGGTTTCATATTACATTAGTTCTATAGTTGGTCTTTCCTTTTTTTTGTTTTTGGCCGTGAATCACTGCTCTTTTGTTGCTCTAGTTAGTCTTACCGTTTATTTTATTTTTAAAATATTTTCCCCGTGGTCTCGAGTTTCTTAACCTATTTAATATTTGCACTGTAGGCTCAAATATGCTGTTTTATCAGGGTGGTATTTTTGTAGCCGTTTCTTTTTAAAAGAATATTTTCACGCGTGGTCTAGTGTTTCCTTGTTGTGTTATTTTTCTACACTGTTGACACTGTTTTATTTGGGCGTATTGCGATAGTTAGCTGTTACGTTTTAATATTAGCGCTTTAGGTTCTGAGACAATGATTTATAAGAGCTTATTGCGGTATTTAGTTTTTCCCTTCCCTTTTTATAATGTTTTCCCCGTGTTGTTGTGTTTCTCAGTGGATTCAATATTAGCACGGCCGGTTCTGACAATGTTTTAGAAGGGTATATTGCTGTAGTTGGTTTTTACCTTGGCTTTTTTTTTATAAATACATCGCTTTATTATTTTGCAGTTGGACTGTTCGTTTGCTCTTTTTAGAATTGGTTCCCCTTAATCTTGTGTCTCCAAATCAATTTAAAAATACCTATCATCCCGATCGACCTTGAAACCTGAAAATTGTGTTTCATCTTTTTTTCCTTCAGGTTCGCTGTCTTGCCTCTCTCATCTCGCCCCCTTCGATAAGTGCCTCTGGCCACCAAACAGCAGCTCGCCCTTCCATCAACCGGATCCTTCTGTTCGTCGACAGATCAGGTTGGTTATTTTCTTTATTTCAGTGGCGATTTTCAATGGTGTGGCCGGAGGCTATCGCCAATTTTTAAAGTTCAAAAACGTTGCTTGGTGCTGATTGTGAGAAATATTTCTCACTGCTTTATTTTAGTGGCGTAGTGGCGTTATTGTATTGTTAGTTTATCGTGATGAATAACTTTCGCCCTCATCAGTAATGAAATATCTTTCGAATACCAGGGAATAGTGGAAACCGATTCCAGCATTGAACCATGCGCCTCTTTTGATATCCCAGGGTATGGGGTTTATCTTTCTCATGATAATTCACGGAGTGGAAAATGATGCAATACAGATTGAAAAAAAACGAGAATTATAAAGAAAAGTCCATTGAAAACTCCATACCCTGTCATATCAATATGATCTCGATGAGGCGCTCTCGATGATCGGTTTTCCCTACTCCCTGGTTTTCGAAAGTTATTTCATTACTTACGAGGCCGAAATATACTCATCACGATAATCGTTTGAATTCGCCATCATCACTTATGTACCCTCTGAAATTTTCGAAAATATTGCTCTGTTAATATTAGAGTTATGGAAAAATCTTGTTTTGCAGCACTGCTGTAGGGAATTAATTGGTGCGCAATGAAATAGACCATGATCATCAGCACCCTCGAGAACCTCAGTGCACAATTTTTCGAAATTTTGGTGTCTCAACTTCAACACTTGGGACTGCTAAGTGTGGCCAGAGTGCGAACAGCATAGATGACGATTGAAAAAAAAAGAAATCGCCATGACAGGAATCATTCAGCTTCCCCTTATTATAACTTCAATACTGATATTATTGATATTACAACCACGCTCATATACTGTTAAAAAATTATGTTTCATGCCCTTACAGGTTGGCTGCCCCGCCTCTTCCATCTCGCTCTCTTCGATGAGTGTCTCTGGCCGCCAAGCAGCCACTTGTCCTTCCATCAATTGGAGCCGTCCATACGACGGCAGATTAGGTTGGTCTTTGGGATTATCTCAGTGGCGTTTTTCAATAGGGAGGCCGAAGGTTATCGCCAATTTTTAAATTGCTATGCTCGGACTTTTATTCCACGTGCTTTATTGAGTGACTTTTCAATAGGGAGGCCGGAGACTATCGCCAATTTTTGAAATTGCGAATTAGTATTTTGGTCTTCGCTGCCCTTCTACTATTGAAATCATGTTTCATCTCCTATTCTTCAGACTCGCTGTCTCGTCCCTCTGATCTTGCTCCCATGAGTGCCTCTGGCCGACAAGCAGCCACTCGTCCTTCCATCAATTGGAGCCGTCTATTCGACGGCAGATTAGGTTGGTCTTTGTGATTATTTCAGTGGCGATTTTCAATAGGGAGGCCGGAGCCACGTGGTCCGTTCCCTTCGGCCATTTACTTTTAATTATGCACTAAAAAGGCAAGCAGAAACCGATACGGGGGTGACCCTGCTTCAGTTCGAAAAGCGACTAAAAGTGCTTCTTAATTTGAATTAGCATCATAAACGTAAATGATTCTGAAATAGCTGCAATAAGTTAGAAGCACATACGACTTAATGAATCAATAGAATATATAAAAATTCAGGCTACTCGTCGTTCGTCTCTCCTTCCCCCTCCCCCCCTTCTCCTTCTGTCTTGAGAAGTCTTCTGGAAATGCGTCCTGAGGAGGCGATTCAAGGGAAAGCTGGAATTATTTCAACTTTAACTCGTTTTTATCGTACTTTTCACTTTTTTTCTCATCGTTTTTTACCCGCTCCGACACCACTGCAAAATATCACCAGTGGCTGCCGGGCGGATGTGTGCAGTGTGTGAGATGATCGATTGATGGGTTACTGTAGTGAGACGATCGATCGATAGGTTACTGTAGTGAGATGATCGATCAATGGGCTACTGTAATGAGATGGTCGATTCATGGGTGGCTGTAATGTCACTGGAGCTACCGTGCCGTCTTATGGCCTGATCATGGTGTAGCTACACTGTATTCTGTATTCTTTTTATTCTACACTATTCTACACTGACACTGTATTCTGGTGTACAATTAAGCCCTTCACGGTTGTGAACCTACCCCTTATCGTCCTTTGGTGTGGTGTTGGTCACCCCCCCCCCACCGCAGTCTACGTAGTCACCGCAGTTTCCCATAGTCTAGCTCCCATATCCCCTCTCGTTGTGTGTTCCCTGTTCTGCCCTTCACCTATGTGCCTACCGTAGTGGTGCGATTTCCTAACGTAGTATTCTCGTAGTGTCCCCATTCCTCGGAGTCCTTCCATGGTGGTTTTCATATCTTGTCCCGTGGTGCAGCTCGGTTCTGCTTCTTTTTTCACCGTAGTGTCCTAGTGTTGTGTCGGTGTCCGTTCACCGTAGTGCTTTTACCGTTTTTACCTATCCTACCGACCGTCCGTGGTGTGGTTCTGTTTCCTCCATCATCTTACATTCTCGCCTTACGCCATCATTGGTCACTTCTCCCTCGTCTTTGGTGCGACTACCGTATTCTGTGATAAGTATTCTTTCCCTGCTAGTGGTGTCTCTTGTTTACGAACCCTCATCGACTCCTTTTGATGCTTCGTGAATTGAAAATCGAACGTCACAATCAGTCGAGGGGGGAATTACAAGAACCCTTTCTTCTGACGATCCCTTTAACGAATAGTAAAAAAAAACGAGCGGGCATCGGGATCGGAGAAGGGAGCACCGAATGGATGGAATGGAACGAATGGAATGGATGGGGGATTTGAGGACTTGCAAGCCAAGTCTTTCTTCTCATCACTGCTTCAGTCATTCGTATTTAATCATCGATTGAGCTGAAGAGTGAACGGGAGGAAGGCAGACTAGATCGAGGTTGAATGTATGAAAAGGAGGGACGTAGATAGAATGGGACTGAAATGTAAGGACAGGAAGATGATGTTCAAGGAGATCATTGGGTCGGTTCTGCAGACTGGAGTTGGCTGCATTCTGCGGAAAATGTTGAGGATCTCTTCAACTTCGATAGAGTTTTCTTAGACAGAAGTGTGATGTATTTACAAAATTCATATTTTCGATAAAAATCAACCAGGAAATGCATAAACAAGGTACGATTTGAGCTCTAAGGCGATTTGAGCAACAGAGAGATACTGCAACTGAAACGTGGAGCTTGATCTTTGAAAGAGTAATCGAAAAGTCCGGTCATTTTATTGAATTTGAATATTGACAACGAGAAAAGTAGAAGAATTCACGTCAACTTTTTCTCTCATTTCTCGTCTCTTTCACTTCACCGAACGGTTCGTTCTCATTCATTATCCTTTTCTCTCATAATTTTGAGCTGTCTTTCTGAGTGAAATGACCATCCATCTATACGTTGTTCCTTCCAGATGTCAATCGTCGTTCTTCTCTTCCTGCTCTCATCTCTTCCCTCGATGGAATCCTCACCCATCCCTCGCCAACCAAGGCAGACTGCAGTCGACGCATCGAAACCCCTGACTAAGTCAGCCGACTCTCTCCCAGTTGACACGGCTTTATCGGGAAAAACAGGATCCAAGGATCCGAAGGACTCGGCTAAACCCAAACTCCCTGACGCGAAAGTCCCCGCAGCAGACACAATCAAGCCGGTGAAAACACCATCTCAGCCCCCAGCAGCCCCTGATATCAATAAGCAAGAACCCACACCGGTATCCCCTGTAGGTGAGTACTATCGTATCCATACAATGAAGATCGCGAAAGGAGAATCTTGCTAGGTGTCTACAGTAGTCTACCAAATCGTAAACTGATTTTTCAGTGCCGCCTAAGATCGACTTCAACAAACTCTACGATAATCATCGCTACATGGTCCCTGTTGAGGTAGTTCTCCCAATATTTTCAGCAAGAGGTCGTATATCTTCAAGCTACCGTACCCATATCAGAACGAGATCAAAGATCATTGTCAGGTGCCGTACAAGATCAAACTGCCCAACAAGAATATGATCCAGTTGGGACTGCAGGATGCTCTCGTAAGTGAAGAGGAGACAAATACATGCTTAGATAGGATAAATAAATGATAGTCTCATTCGGTGTATTGCTCCTATCCGAATTCTTTCACTTCGATTTTCTCTCTCAGGCCTACCAACACCCTCAATCGTAGAGATTTCTGAACCACATACGATGAGATCTCGAATGTTCTCAGTATATTCATTGCAGAAAACGTTCAACGATCAAAAACTCCGTGTCGGCAAGGAAGTGAGATGATCTTTGATCTTTGATATCTGAACTTTGAATTTCAGCCCAATCCTCAAGAGATTCCCTCGGGTGGACTGAAACTGCAAACCCATGCAGGTGGTTGGTCATTTGACATTATTACTATTGAAATTATAAATATATTTGAAATGATTACAAAAATTATCCGACAATAATATTCTACTGGATTGATTTGAGGTTCGTATCTGTGGTCGAATACGTCGAACAACAACAACATCATCCTCGCCATACATCATGTCAGTTCTTAATTATTTTAATTAAAAAAATATAATTTTTAGGAGCAGCCGTTCGAGCTCGATTTCCATCTCAAATCGCTGCCATCCGGCTCCATGCCAATTCCCGAGCCGACTCCGACTCCAACTCCAACCGAAAGCCCGGCTGTGGATCCGAATCCGCCAAGGACCTCGAATGGGAAGGATGCGGAGTCTGTGGATGATCAGGATGATCTGAACAACGATACCAATTCCCCCACCTCAAAGTAATCTCCCGATTACACCATAAGAAGACTGAATGACTCGTGTTCTTTCATTCGTCAAAGTAGCGCCTTACCCGTTGCACAAACGATAATTCGTAGATAAAACCGTGTGAGATAATTGCATTCTTATAACATCATAAACGTGTTCGTAATATTTTATAGAGGAAAGGAAATTGTGATTTGTCTAAACAATGGAGCCGACGAATAATGAGAATCTGATTGCGACCATATTCAGATGTCCTCGTTGTGGAATATTAACAGAAGCTTTTTTTGATATCCAAGCGTTCTTCAATTCAAATCCCCTTCGCACGCAACCCGAACGCTGAAATTGTTGTAAAATTGCTATAGACGCTTAGAATTTTTTTGCCACTTTCGGGAATAAATAATCGATTAATCTACCTCATATTTACTTCCAACAATCTGATTATCAATCAGTCCATCCGTTAGTTCTCCGTCAATAACGATCAACCAATTACTATTACACTCTGCTTCCTCCATCACACAGTCCATGTATTATACAGAGTATAGTTATAGAGGAATATTCGAGGATAAATCTCACTCGTCATAAACTATCCAAAACTTAGATACTTGATCATTAGTCACAGTTGTATTCGCTTAGAGTTCCTTCACATTCGATATTGCGAGATCTTCGAAGAATCTTTCATTCATCAGTCCATTCAATGAGGATGACGATTGTAGATCTAATTCTTGCGGAAAAATGTCAACTACCTTTTGTATTTCCCCTGTTAACCGCACAACGCGTGTGTAAGAAATCATTACCTTTCTCTATCGTAATCAGTAATTTCATCGGAGAAATCTTTATTGAGGATCAGTCGATCTACTCTATGACCAATAAGAAGTTGATTAAGGTTCTTGAAGAAAATACAGTTGAACGGAATCTGTGATTAATGGTACTCAGAAAAATTGAAGAAATGGATGCTCGGTGTGTGAACGTTACCTTATCGATAAATATAACTTTCACTTGAAGATTGCGCAGAATTGCTTTGAGATTAGCAAATAAATGGTCCGAAAAAAAAATTTCTTGTTGTCAGAGCCAATCTGAAATGATATCGGATACATTTCAATTACATCCATGTCGATCTTCACCCCTTCACCATCTTTCCATCCTTGAACAGCATATGGCTTAGGGTTGACGATATCTGTTGAGATGTCATACTTTTGAGACGAGAAGGATAAGAATGAGCGACTTAATCAATTCCCCTCTCTTGCTTTGCTCTCGTGACTTTGGCGAAACTGTTACCAAAACAACGCACTTGAAAAAAATGGGAGTAGTTTGGTGGGTGTGGACAGGGCGATCGTGGTGGGACCAAGAGGGGAGAGCGAGGGAAGGGGAGAGGAAGGGCCGATGTTTGCATCAGCTGACGGGTCAACAAGGGGACCTTGCAGAGAGAGAGAGAGAGATTTGGTAGAGTTGAGAGGAGACCAATCAGCTGGCACACTCTAAGTCATTCATGATACGTCTGCCATTGCTTTCTTGACAGAATTTTACATTTTTTTGCTTTTTACTTATATTAAACGTGCTAGGAATCATGAAACCATGAAATAAACGTTTTCATTGAGATACAATCACAACAACTTTGAATTGTTCTTTTTACTTCATGGTTCCTTTAGTTTCCATCGATTTTAGCGTTATTGTTTGCTTTCTTCCGTCCATTTTTCCATTCCGTGGGAGCGATATTTCACAACAGATACTAACGTGAGATCGTGTTTTGTTTATGCTCAAGCACGTTATTTTTTGCTTTGCGATATCTGTATTATAACTGAATATTTGTAGTAATGGACCACCGTCGATCGTGCGTTCTCGACGTTAATGAATGGATGAGAAAGGCTGTAAGTATCTTGGATATCTGATATACCTTTTCCTCTCAATCTAATGACTATTTGGTCCACTAATCTAGTTTCAAGGCTTTCTTTTACTTTCCCTATCAAATAGTAGACATACGGGACTCATTTGACCTATTTGCACAGGAACGGTAGATCTAGATATGTCAAGGATATTCACATCTAATCATCAATTCTTTCAGGACGATCTTCTATCAATGATCACCGATCTCGTCACTTCGGAATATCATATGGTTCGCTATTTATTTATTTGACTCATCAGTATCTGAATAATGTGTTACAGACCGCGACAAGCATCGCTCAACGCAACGATTCCATCCGCAAGGGAGTTCTCGAATTGGGATACAGGGGTATCAACGATTTCTGCGAGAGGTCAGTGAAAAGTATCACATCTTGTACTGCGCATCTGATAAGAAAGAAATAACAGTATCAAATTACTGACATGTGGCTGTGCTGAGTATTTGTGACTGTTCATTTAATAATAAAAAGCGTGCATTGCAGCTTCCATAGCAAGTTCGTCATCGACACAGCAACTGGAGTCATTACGTTCATAGAAACCGATGAGCCAATACAGAAGTCTGTTGAGGAGAAGAACGAGAAAGCATCGTGAGTTGTCAAGCATAAACATTTTATTCTTGTATTTCAAAATGCCTCTTTTCTACAGTGCCCCGTCTTCCTCATCTTCTTTGTCTGTGCAATCCTCTTCTTCAAGAAGTGCCTTCCAGCAGGCAAATATCGATGAAGGTGGGCAATCGATAGCCACAGTAATAAAAAGAACGTTACAGAAACACTGTCACTTCTCACTAAATACAATCCCATTCCTCCTTCACTGAGAAGCTCAATTAGGAATGAGGAACCGACTAAGGTTAGTTGTTTTTGAAACCTCGTATGCATTGAATTCGTTCATGTGGCACTTGCCGATGATTTTAATGACATCTTTGATATTCAATTAGCATTTTGCAGACCGAGTCAGTGAAGCAGACAGAGTTCATTCACTTCAAATATGCTCACGAAGGAAAAATGCGCAGGTGAGCCAATGGTCTTATCTATCGATCATATTCAAAATGATTTCGAAATCTCATCTCATTATCTTCAGATTCGTCGTTCCTCGTGACTATTCGTACATCATCGGAGCAGTGAAAGATCGAGTTGAGACAATCACGGGAAAGAAGGATTCACTACTCTATTGGAGAGGTTAGTCATCATGTCCTCAACTTACACCAACTTCTATTTTTTTGGAAAAAGGCTGGGTCTAAAACACATAAGTACCAGAATCTTTCAACGAAAAAAGTTGTTATAAAAATAATATCAGACGATGAATCATTGATCGTTCTCGAGTGCAGTGAAGACATACAGGCCGCTATTGACTTTACTGAGAGGTGAGTAACAATTGGAGGGCCGGGATACGAACCGGAGAATAGAAATACTATTTTCTTTGCAGTCAAATGAAGCCTCCCACATGCATCGTTATCGAGACCACGGGAGAAGTTGAACAGAAGAAGAAGGAACCGATTGAAAAAGAGAGGAAGGAAAATCAACAGAGTAATGTGAGTAATCGTGCTCATTTTAATTCCATTTTATAGTCTTTATTCAACAAATTGCAGACTTCTTCGCGAGTAACGACGAGGAAATCGGTTGAAACTGGCATTGACACAACGGAACAGATAGTGAGTGATGAGAAACAATCGATATTGAATTGGTATTCATTCAGGAGGTCACCGAAGCGGAGAGTCGTGCAGCCTTCAATGGTTTCGCATTTATGTGTGATGAGTGTGATTCGTATCTCGCCCCTTTGAATGGAGGAAGGTACAAGTGCATCGTATGCGTCAATTACGATCTATGCAAGAATTGCGTCGAGAAGGTAAGCCATCCGTCATCTTCTCTTTATTCTGCACACTCTCTCGTCCGGCTGAGTCGCGAGAGAATGTGTAGAATAAAGAATCCTGTATCGAGCTAAAAATATAATTTTCATTCAAGCAACTTTTCGAATTTTCGTAATCACATTCAACACAGCAATCGATGATTTCGGCATACTGTGGCAAAATTGTTGTCGTGTAGTCCAGAGCGGGGAAACGATAAATTGATTGCAGGGCGTTCACTCTAATCACGCTCTCGTTCGTCTTCTCAGTGGACAGACAATGATTCCCATTGACAATGTGTATAGACACGTCGAACTGAAACACACTCATCGTATGTTATTTCATTATTTTATTGTATATTCGTATAGAAACAAATTTAAATAAGACTTTACGAAATCAATACATTTAGGTTGCTCGCCTTCATTCGAGGCAAAGACTAGCGACAACTCCAATCATATCGTAAATAAGTGAGTTAATATTATGTTTACATTTTGAGCACAACAATTATTTGAATAAGATGAAATATATACAAATATCTAGATTCATAGATACAAAACAGTCAAATTATTACCAAAATTCATACGATCAGGGCATCGGAAGAGAAGAATTCGATTAAGTTGGATAAGGAGAGAAAGAGGAAACATTTAAACTTAGAGAAGAAGATCAACAAAATAAAACATAAGAATATTCAAGCAAATCTGGACAAGGAAATGATCAAATTGGCTAAGAATATGGTTAGTGAGATTTCCATGAATGTGTCTAGAAGACTTCCATGAATGTGTCTAGAAGACTTCCATGAATGTGTCTAGAATCATTTATCTGCGACTGTATTTTAAATTTAAAATTTGAGGGCTCGACAAAAGTGAATAAGATGGAGTTGTCCCTCGAACGAGCCGAAATGGATTATGCGGATAGTGAAGGATGGAGAGAAGAAGAGGAAAGACAAATGAAAGCAGCGATTGAAGAAAGTGAGAAGGAGAAGAAGAGAGAGGAGAAGAAGAGAAGGGAAGAGAAAAGATTGGATGAAGAAAGGGAGAATATGAGGAGAATTGATCAGCAGAGAGAAGAGCAGAGAAGGGAAAGAGCAGAGAAGCAATGGAAGGAAATGAAGAAGGCTGTCGAACCAAGAGTGAATCGAAATGAATGGAGATATGTCAGAAATGTGAGCGAATGATCATCTTTCATTTTCAATGAAAGATACGATTTCAGGAACCCGTTGATTTCTACGATTTGCGGAATACAAGTGACTCTGATAGTGATCGCTCTCCACTGATCAATGATGAGTACGTTACCTGCTTATATTTTAAATGAACGGATATGATGGATAAAACAATAATTGATTATTCTTTGCAGGGACGCCATCCCTGAGCACATCTATCAGACGGCAGCCCAGACCATCGTCTCCCCTCCTCCTCCTTACGTCCCCCGTTTTGATGATGTCATCCAGACAAGGACACCGGAGTTATTGAGACTGACGAGTGATCGATATGAAATGGCCTACCCAAACTGCTATTCGGATGATTCGGAATATGAAGAAGAGAAGGAGAAGATATCAACAAAGAAGGTTGAGAAGAAGGAAGAAAGAATGAAGCCTAAGATCAAGTGGCCGAGTGAAATGTGGACTGCCAAGGATACTTGTGCCGCATACACGACAAAGTTCCTAAAGGATAGGTACGTTTCAGATCTCTTGATGTTTGCGTAATCATTCACTACATACGTTACAGGGAAGATTTTCTCACTGGTGTTGACGAAATCGATACGATTCCCGTTCATCTGGAGCAAATTCTGCTGTGGGAATTGCTGTACAAGTATGACCCGGAAGTACGCAATGAAAACTAATATTTTTACCAATTACTAGGACGAGTACTAGAGCAACATTCATTTTCAAATTCTATGATAATCAAATACGTGTTCAGGGTCTTCCCGAGAAACTGGACCGTATCTGCACTCTCGTCAATTGCAGTACGCAAATGCATGTTTTCCAGAAGAAAGAGCAGATATTAACGGAGAATGAGAATGTTGAGAATGAGGTTCGTTGTCATTTACTCCTCGACAATCTAGAAATCTGATTAAACATAAGTAATTGTAGATAATTCGTCTGATCGCCGTTGAGCTCGCGAGTCGTCTTCAGACGATGAGAGACAGTGTTGGATTTGCAGTGAGTTTAAAGAAGGAGGGGCACGACCATTTGGGTCATATAGACTGGCAGTGTAGGGCGATAGGGAATGCCCACCCGATCAGAGATTGCTTTATCCGAAGTGCTACAAACGTGTTTGAAGCCAGCTATGAATTATCAAAGTTTGGGCTAGGGGGCAGGCAATTTGGATACTGTACCCTGATATTGATTGAATGGGTGCGATTATCGAAAAAGTAGAAAACAGCAATAGACTAATCGCATTGGTCGGGAACCGAACCAACAACCGCTCGCTTTCAAGCCAGCAACTTTACCATTACGCCACGGAGGGTGATGAGTGCTTGCTAGTCGTGGGGGTATGTATACCGTAAAAACGAGCGTTTCGCTGATACATACGGGTTTCGATCAACAAGCTCGTCAAATTGCTACCGTATTCTATGGGGTTACTGATTCATGAAATGATATGTTGATGCACATTTGATAAATAGCGATAACAAATTTATCTTACAAAACAAGAGTAACAAGTTAAATGAGTGGTTGGGGGCAGCCTCCTCCCCGGCCTCGAGGGCCTTCTTCTCTTCGGTGGTCTGGAAGCGACCGTGGCCGAACTTGGACGAGGTGTCGATGAACTTGAGGGTGATCTTCTCGAAGGCAACACGCTTGGTGACCTGGAATATAGGAATATAAGGAAGAAAATTTATTAGAAATGCCATAGTGTAATGAACCACAGTGAACTGCTAAATATGCTCAGAAACGGGCATGTATTATCAGCAAAGACCATTATGTCCACTACATTTATTGTGGCAAGCGTCACAGCTTTTCATGAGCAAAATAAAACATTATACACCTTGCGTGCGGAGACCCTTGTGGGTCGCCTGCGGAAGTCTGGTGACGGCCTCGACGACCTCCTTCTTGTTGACCTTCGATCCGGGCTTGTCGGCCTATAAAACAAGCAATCATTACATTTTAACAGCACGGAACATAAGTTTGATTCGGCTCAGAGGGAAGGCAATAGTACACTGGGTGTTGTTATTCAACAACTTGACTGATATTTACTTTATTCTACCTAAATCAATATTTTTATAATTATGCAAGATTTCACGACCTTTTTAAATAATTAATAACAACAATTACCTTGATCTAGTTCGGCCGCTGGCAGCTTTCTGTATTGTCCCATGCGGACACGCTGGAGGTCGAGCTGCCCTTAATCAGACGAATTCAGTTTTTGAAACCAATAAAATCGAGTAAATATGAAGAAAAGAATCACGAAATTCGCGGGCAAGGAAATTCCAAACAAGAAATGGGGAGCACGGGACGACGGATCGGAAGTTTGAACACAAAGGCGTTTTGTTGTGCGTTGGGGCGTAAATTATCATAGATTATCGAAAGACTGGCATAACTGCAGTAAGAACACCAATAATGAACAAGAAATAGACTAGGATACCACAACGGGAATGAAAAAAACAAATCGAATAAGGTGCACAAACGGGGCTCGTCTAAACTTGGTCCAATATATTACGATTCTGAGCTTCAACCATGTTCAAAACTTATAATATGGAGTGCTCATCCTGCCCTAATGCATTCTAACATAAATTGAAACTAGAAATAGCGAGCAAAACGACGCAAAAATCAATCAAAGAACAAAGGAGCCGCAGTGGCGAAAATCCGCAGTTACCGTACCTGCGAAAAAATTGAAAAACTATTGAAAACTGAAAAACTACAGTACCCGCGTTATAAACGCAAGCCAATCGCGGTGGGATATTTCGTTGATTGGTCGTGCCCCTCCTTCTTTAATTCGCTTTTCCAGAGAATTTCAATTTTACGAAATAACACTTTCTCAGATTCCTGAAATCCGATCGAAAGTGATCTCGAGTAGATTGGGCGAATTGGATGAGAGAATCGGAGCTGAAGATATTAATTCCAAGTACCGCAATGCCGCTTTGAAGGTAAACCATCATCGCTATCTATAGAGATAAATTAACCTGAAATCTTGCAGCTCCGCCCTATTCTGTGTAACTGCGAGCATCTGAGCCAATCGATGGTCATCAATGAGAGCATAACGGTAAGTAATTAAATTACTTAGAATGAAATACAAACTATTTTTTAGAGCAAGATGCTTGCTGAGAACACGCATAATCAAGAAGTCGAGGAATCAAATGAATCGATGCCGGATGATGTCCTCATTGTTATTCCACCGTCATTGGTCAGTTAATGCAATATCTCGCGTTCCTAATGTTGTCCACCTTCAGTCTCGCAAGGATTCAACGGACGGAAGTGACATCGAAATCATCGACATGCGCAGAGAAGAGTTAGTTCACTTCTTCGAGTTGGTCTGGATAATCAAATCCCCTTTTCAGCAGTTCTCCCGACTTGGATCAATTCGATCGGATGGACGAACAATTCGTCCGAATGCTTCTCGCGCCCCATGCAGCAGCTGCAGCACCGCCCTCCACTCCTGCAGCTGACGCAGCAGAGATCTCTTCCCCCGGACAGGAACTGATTGTCGATGACCCGCTCGAATCAATGGTCGATATAGTGTCCGAAGCGCTCAAGGCTGCAGAGATTGTGGAACCGGAAACCTCGGAACCCGAAGTTGCCCAACCGACCACCGCTCTTATCCTCCTCGAAGATGTTGCAGCTGCTGCAGCACTGCCCAACGCGACGGAACCAGAAATTCTGTGGAGACCAATCTGTGGCACCTCTCTCGCGTGGGCCGCGGCTGAAAGGGCAGTGGAGAAATCCATCAAGGAACAGGAGAAAAAGGCACAAATGCAATTTTCCAGTGCCATAAAACAAGAAATGAAAAGACTAGAAAAGGCAAATGTAACGAATGATAAGACTAAATTGTCACTGCCTCCCAAGGCCAAGAAACAGGATGCCAAGAAGGAATTGAATGACTTCGAAATGAGCGAATTGGAGGCAGAGAGACAAGAGAAGGAGAGGGAATCGGCATTGGAAGCTGCTTCGTGGAGACGACTCTCTCGTCCATTGACCAATGAGAATGAAACAGTGTCTATTGATGATGATGATGATTCCACTTTCTTCTCGTGTAGTGAAGAAGATCCTGTTAGAGAGGCATGGATGGACTTACAAGCGACGGTGACGACGTTGAGACTCAGGAGGGAGAAGTGAGTGGACTAATTGATACATTATCGATAAACGTATGATTTCGTGTGAATAGATATGAAAAATTCGCAAAACGACAATAAGTGATAAGAAATAGATACATGAATGTGTTCATTAAACAACTTTTTTGCAGGGAAGAAGCGAAACAAACGAGTGACGACGTGAAACACATTCCCGTCTTCATGGAGTACAATGTGCTCCTCGAATTGCATGATATGGAGAATGTACATGTGAGTGAATGACTGTAAAATGATAAAGAACAATTGTTGTATATGTATCTAACTTGTTAAATTTGAGGTGATGCAATCTCGTCTCGGTGAATACTGCAGCCAAGTCAGCAAGAATTGCAAGAAGGACTTCAAGGTTGGTGGAAGATACTTCAACATGGATTTACAAATACTAGATTCTTTTTAATTTCCATTGATTGCAGGAACACAAGACGATCTTCTCTGGGCACAAAGACATTGAGAATATGGTTAGTTTTTGTTGCCGCTTCAGTTTCAAATATTTGATTATCGTTGACTTATTCGAAATTCCGTTCCAGATCATCAAACAAATTGCTTGCGACCTCGCAAAACGTTTGAAGAACATGAAGAAGATTGTCGACTATGCTGTCAGTGATAATATTTTATTTCGATAAATATGACGTGAAATGAACTCTCCTTTTCAGACAGTTGGCAGTCGCAGCAGGATGATTCTGAACAGAGTATGCGAATTGAGAGCGCAGATCAAGGAATTCAAGTTCAACAAAGTCCTGTTCCAAAACGTCTGTACTGAGGTGAGATTTTGTCGGCATCTCATCGAATACCCTGAAACATTGAATTATTTCATTGCAGTTGCACATGATCCTGCTCACTAGCGAATTCACCGTCTCCTACAATCCCATGGAGGTCACTTATTTTACTTTAATTTGCTTATCATATTTACTTGCGTTTTTGCGTGTTGCGTGTCACTAGATAGTTCACAAAGGCCCAATATCCCTGTGTGTTGTGTGGAAGTGTATGCTAAATGAGCGCATCACAGAGCCTGGATCGCGGTTGGAAGTACTTGTACGATCATGCGAAGGGTTTCGTCGATACTGCCAAGGTTGGTTCGTAGATAGAGAACCGATAGGATAACCGATAGCACCATTATGCATCTTAATTAATTCTATTTTTTCCAGGCCACTGCTCCTTCCCTAGGTCAGCTCCTTCATTCTTCTCAACAACAACAACAACAACAACAACAACAACAACAACAACAACAACAACAACGCCAGTCTACGAGCAGCTCCAATGCAACGGCAGCATCGTGGGATCCTTGGGAGGAGGATGTAAGTAAAATGTATTCGATCGAACGAAAATTCTTACCTATCGTTTTCAGTTTCCTTCGAAGAAACCCTCGACTGCCGCAGCTCCGCTTCCGACTGGTGTGGCTCCCTCAACACCAGCAGTAGTTCCCTCCTCTCACGTTGCAATTGATATGGATGATGGATACATTCCCCTCGTGGAAGATCCTCCGCTCAATGAAGAACAACAGCGTTTGGTGAGCGTTTTTAGCCATTTTATTTGAGATAAAGACCATCCTATAATTTAAAATCAAATTTGTCTTTCAGCTCGGTAAACTCTTCGGAACGGGCATCTTTGAAGACTATGAAAGAATGACCAAGGTGAATAGATTCTTCAGAAGATTTTCTCAGTAATATTTTGCTAATCGTAATTTAATTGAAGGTGTGCCGTACTGCGAGGAATCTTGACGAAGCGATCGAAATGATGTTAGAGGAATGGGGGGATGAATGGGAGGAGGAATAATCATCTGTACCATATTTCCATCCTGTATCTATCCACTGTATATCCTACTATTATCAACCATGTACATTGTGCACAAATATCGTACATCGCTCCCATTACCGAACAAACGGCCTTTTTTACCTTTTCGGCCTTTTTTTCCTTTTCGCGAATATGCACTTAAAGAAGGCGTCCCACGAACCGCGCGGGTGATTATGCAAAGTGAGAAATGAGAGTGCGCGCTCTCCTCATTTCGCACGCTCTCTCGCTCGTTGCCTGCGTTTCAGGGTCACTTGGAACGCAGCCAATTGCTCATATCTCAGTTCAAACGAAAAATTGTGACTTGGGAGTTTCGAAAGTGTGATCGGGAAGCCACGACCCATCATCTCACAACGAGAACTCAGTTAGTCAGATATTCGTGGGACACCTCCTTTAATATTCTTGTTTTATGTTTCATATTTTTTGTCCACCCCGATAAGTGGACGAATACAAAAATTGGCCGGTGAAATATTATTTTAAATGAGTGAAAAATGAGAGCCGTTACCCCTACTTTTACTTAAAATACGGCTCTACCGTAATCAATTGCCATCATTTTGGCAGAGCCGCATTTTAAGCAAAAAATAGGAGAAACGGCTGTAATTTTTCACCCATTTAAAATAATATTTCACCGGCCAATTTTTGTATTCGTCCAGTTATCGGGGTGGACAAAAAATATGAAACATAAAGCAAGAATATTAAGTGCGTATTCGCGAAAAGGAAAAAAAGGCCGAAAAGGTAAAAAAGGCCGTTTGTTCGGTAATGGGAGCGATGTACGATATTCTTCCGAAATTCCAAAATAAAATAATAAATCGCATAGCTCAGAACTTCCTCGATACAGCCTAATAATGCAATCGCGTTTCGTTTTTGTATGTGTTTTGTAAAAGATTTAAACAATAGTAAGATTCGTTTTTAGTAGAGTGCACTGCGGCATGTAAATTCATTTTCGCTATCGATTTTTTTATTGCGATAAAGCATTTTCTTTTATACATGATCTCTTTTGTTCTAGTCCGAAACGGTGTGCAAGCACACAAGTAAACAAAAACAACCGTATTCCCTGGGGGGAATCGTGTGGATCGTGGTAAGAGCCCGAGGGTGAAGAGGAGAGATGGGGGAGAGTGGAGAGGGAAGAGGGGACGAGAGGGTCACCCCTGTTTAGATCAGCTGAGAGGCCACACAACACAATTTGTGCAAGGGAAGGTCAGAGAAAGAGAGACAGAGCGACGGCAATACAGCTGATACTTTCACTTCCTTGATTCGGGCCAATTTTTGCATTTCTTCGCATCTGTTTATTTATTTATTTAGTTTCTTTATTCATCGACAACATAATTTCTAGCATAATGTCTGGCTCTGTCGACTGTGTGAGGTCTACTCCATTTAACTTTACACTTCCTTTCACCTTCTCACATCTGAAACACCTTTCTCATGGCGTTGCTTCCTTGATTTCCTCACAAATATTGGGAGAGTAAAAGAGAGAGAGAGTCGTTTCACAATACTTCCCTATTGTTGCAACTCGTTCCGTGTCTCGTCCCATCTATTTCTCATTCTCTTTGTTGCGATATTCCTATGACCATTCAATGTTGATTAATTCTATTCTAGCAATGGCAACTTCACGATTGGAAAACGACGATCGCGGAAGGAATTACGAAAGGAGAAAGGCAAGTAATTTATATTTTTTCTCATGCTTATTTATCTTCAGAACCTTGAATACGGAAAAACATTTACTATATTTTTATTAAATTTATTTTTCTTTAAATTTCAGCAGTCACTAATTTCGGATATCTCTGACCTCATTGAATTTAATTCACCAAATGTGAGCTATCGGTTTATATTATTGATCGCAGTGAAGTCATAATAATCGGGTAATTTGAGGGAGATATTAACTTCTATCCTCAATATAATGCTGATCTGAATTTTCGAGCGACTGAGATCGGATTCAACAATGTCCTTCACTTCTGTATGAGGTATGGTATAATTCTCAGTCGGCACGCATTCTACCGTTATCTGTATGAGTAATGCGCGCTTTGATAAAAATTCCGAACCCCTACTTTCTGCATAACTTTTTTTTTCAGTTTTCCCAAGTGGTTCATCATTCATTCAAATGAGCTGATATATCTGAATTGTGGAGAGAGAAATAAATCTGAAGCACAGACGCTGGTAAAGGAAATGGAAACGATTGTACAGTATGTCTGATACACACTTTCAATATGACGTGAATCTCTTTCAGGGAACTAAAGGCCGGGCCGAGTTACGCATCTCAACCAGAGCCTAATATTTATGATTTAGACCTATTTGATCGTAAGTATTAAGAAACATGAAAAATTTCACTTCATAACTACTGCATTTCAATATCTTTTGCAGCTACGAAGGAATATTTCAATCCCGTCCCTCGACCGATACAGTACAGTATTGTGAAGGGAGAGACACAATCGGTTAGTTATCCCGATAATAAATGCTTGATTAGGACCGTAGATATTGCTTGCCTTCAGATGTGTTTCACGAACACGCGCGATTCAATAAATGAATGATTTTTGCAGATTGCACCCACGAAGAAATCGGATAGCATACATTTCAAATTCACTCATGACGGAAAGACAAGAAGGTTTTTTTTGCTGTTGAGGATATTAAATTGCAATGCTACCATTTTTTAGGTTTACATTTCCTCGTGATGACTCGAATCTTATCGGATCTGTGAAACAGAAAGTGCATACGATCATGAGAGTTTCGAAGACATTCTTATATTGGAATGGTAGGGTAGTTTTGTCTGATCGTTTTGGATATCAACTTGAAATACGTGTTTTCAGACGAAGAGTCTCTCATAGTTCTCGAGTGCGGCGATGATATGAGCGCTGCGATCGATTTTGCGGAGAGGTGAGCAACATCCGTTTATCAGACATCAAGTAATCGTGATCATAATTAAGAAGGACGAAGCCGCCCTGTATCGTCATTGAAGCTACAATGCAAGAAGCTGAGGAGGAAGTGAAGTTCGACGATCCGCTTGTAGATGAAAAGAAGGAGATAGAAAAACCGGAGGTGAGTTCATGCACTTCTTTGATGCAACTGCATTGATATATTTATTTCTAGCTAGTTGCCTTAATCAAAATGTCATTGATTCTATGCAGATCGTTATCGATCGTGTCGTCTCTCGCGACGACAGTCGAGCAGCATTCGATGATTTCGCATTCGTGTGCGATTCATGCGATACCTTCCTCGCTCCGTCGAATGGGGGGAGATACAAGTGTGTTGTGTGTGACAACTATGATCTCTGTGCGAGCTGTGTTGCTAAGGTGAGTATTTTGAATATCATTTAGACAATACATGTGAAACTCATTCAGGGCGTTCATTACAATCACGCACTCATTCGGTTGATGAATGGAGAAACGATAGTGCCTCTTTCTGATGGCAAAGGAGGAATCAAGCAAGCACAAGTGATGGACACTCCTCGTACGTATTTTTTTTCTGAATTTTCGACAGAATTTCATGTGTATTATTCAGGTTGTACGCCTTCCTTTGCCGTTCTACAAAACTACGAAATGCCGGTAAAATTGATGAAGGAACCTGCCGCCTTAGAAGTGAGAAAGCAGACGACATGGGAAAAAGTACAGGAAACTATGGAAAAGCAGAGGGTCAGTTACGAGAAACAAAGTGTGAGATATTAACTTTTTGAAAGAAATGATCCTTTCTTATCAGGAGTCGATGATGAAGGAAGAGGAGATCACTCAGAAAACGGAGGAACAGAAGAGAAGAGAGCTGAATTTGCAGAATGCACTCGTAAATGATCTGAATTCCAACGACAATCACCCACAATTCCATTACAGAAGCATCCCTTCGACAGAATGCAAGCGGAAGACGAAGAAGTGTGGAGAATTCTGAAGAAGGAGAGGGAATTACAGGAGAAGAAATCAATTAGAGCCAGACTGATGAGAGAGGAAGAGATTGAAGAAAGAAGAAGAATTGATGAGGAAATGCAGAAGTTGTCTCAGCGTGAAGAGATAATTCGATTGGAAATGGAACAAATGAAAATTGAGAAAGCGCTGATGGAACTGAGGATGCGTTTTAAAGAGTCGTTCACTGAGGTCGATTAACAAGAAGACTATTTTCGAAAATATGAATGTCAATCATTCGAAGAATCATTGCAGGAAGTAAAACAGAATCAGAACGATGAGCACGATGAATTGTGGAGTGCATATGAGATGTGGAAGGAGAAGACAAATGAAGAGAATAGAGAGAAAGAGGTGAGATTAGTTATTGTTTACGAATCTACAAAAATATTTCTACTTTCAGAATGCAGAGAAGAAGATTTCTGAAGCAGCAAATAATGAACAGGCAAAGGAGGAGGAAACAGTTCAGCAATGGGTACAGTTTAGACGATAGTTTCCGTGTTAATTTGATGTCCTTCAGGATCGAACTCTCTCCAGTGACGGAAGTGACCTCGAGATCATCGAAATGATACACGAGTTAGTTCATTCAAACAAGTTATTATACTCTTTAACTATAATAAAAATAATGAGTGTTCTTATCAGGAGCGAGTCAGTCCTCGAGTCGATGCAAGTCCTCCAGCACAAGTTCGATGATATTCAGCTGCAGCCCGCAGTCGAATCAGCAGTCGAATCGGCTGCATCGGTAGCAGATCCCATCTCGATTGCTGTAGACGAGACAGTTCCCGTTCCTCCTTCCTCTCCTTCTCCCGATTATGAAATGCCATTCGAACCTGCTCCATTGATTATGAGTACAGAACAGTACGAACTGGTGAGGGGTTACAATTACAATTATAGATATTTTCTTGTTTTCTGAAAACTTTTGTTTTCGCTATGATTGGATTCAATTTTTAGTATATCGCCCTCTGTGACACAGGCATCTTCGATGATTACAATCAAATGGTGGAGGTATTGAACCAAATGATCTTTGATCTCTTGACAACGTTTTAATTTAGGTCTGTCGCTCAGCGGCAAATCTCGACCAAGCCATTGACATGATGTTGGACGACCCGACTCCGATACTAATCAATCCCGCCGAATATATTTAGCTTCGTAGAAAATAAGCATCATTCACTGCAAACCCTGTACATACTGCACATACTATCGTATTAGTAACAATAAGATCTCCACATTCATATTGACCTCTTCTACCTCTCTGCCTTTTGATTCATATGCAACTATTCACATGTACATATAAAGGAGAATAGAGAATCGTATTTGTAGTATTTCTAAAAACGATAAAGAAGATTCCATAATTTTTAACACAAATGAAATAAAGGGCTCACATATTCCTGATATTTTCCCTGTTATTTGCAGTATTGATTCTATTATCAATCAGTTTTGTTTTGCATCCCGCAATGATTTCGAAAGAATCCCTTTTCTCTCCTCTTCACTCTCGCTCGCACGTTTAGTTCTCAATTGCATCTTAGACGTGTTCACTCTCAAACACTTTTCCAACAGTTAAACAGATAATTCCAACAGTCTCCTTGTTCAACATTTGGTCGATTCTTTTGTTCGTGTTATTGTAATTCAGGGATTCATTTCAAAGAGATAACCCTACTGTGTTGTCACGTTTCTAAACGTGATTTAGATCCAGTTAAATTTTATTGGGGTTTTCAAATGAATTATTTTCTAGGCGATGAGTATTGATGAAAGTAAAGCAGCATTTAATGGACATGTAATCACATGTGATTCGTGTTACTGTCACCTCGCCCCTTCGAACGGAGGCAGATACAAATGTATGATATGCGAGGATTATGATCTGTGCGCACAATGTTTTTATAAAGTAAGAGATTTCTTGCTGAAGGTATTTAAAAAAAATCAAATTCCTAGCGAGCACACAATAATCACGCCTTCGTTCATCTAATAAATGGCGATACAGAACTTCCCAGATGTTATTGGCAACGAATGGGAAGCATGACAAATCGATCTCAAGGTAAGTCACAATTGTGACTAGTTATCCCAATATTACTAACCAGTTTCTATCGCGGAAAGTAAAGCAGCCTTCAACGGATTACCCATTTTCTGTGATTTATGCGAAAGTTATCTCGCTCCATCGAATGGCGGTCGATTCAAGTGTATGGTTTGTGACAACTATGATCTATGTGCTGCATGTTTTGCTAAAGTAAGTGAGCCTTTCGCAAGTTCATTTGGAAAAAAGTATATAAATTTTAGGGAACGCATGATAATCATGCCTTTGTTCACATGAAGAATGGAGCGACGGACTTCACTGGCTTCAATATCGGACAAATCCGTGGACTGAATATGAATAATGGTTACCCAATATTGCAAAGTGGGCAAATTCTATATATTGGTGGTCAGTTAAACGATCTTTCACAGATGACGAACATAATAACGAAACGAATAGAAGATTTGAAATCTTATCCACTAATAATGAAGAAATGAAACGAAAGTACATCGAAATGGTTAGCTAAGAATGTTAGTATTTTATAACCCTTGCCTTTCGTAATGCAGGCTACACAATTCGAAAAAATAAAGCAAGAGCGAGCTGATTTGGCTGCGAGAGATGAAGAAAGGGAGAGACAATTAAAAGAGACGGTAAGTGTAAATATTTCCAATATGTTTGATCTACATAATTCAGGCTACACAAATGGAGAAAATGAAACAAGAGCGAGATTATTTGTTTGCGAGAGATGAAGAAAGAGAGAGAAAGTATAGGAAGATGTTGATTATGGTACGTTTTTTCATCCTTACTAAGTTGTCATCATACGCTTTTCAGCTCGGAAGGAACAAAGAAGAAAAATAGAGATAAGATGCAATTCCATAGAGGACGATCCTTATTTTATTTTTGTTGTTCGATTCGATAGCGATAAAAGTCGATTCTAATACTTATAAAAATGTTTAATTTTGATTAATATTTACAGAAATATCTTCGACTCTGTAATAGCCACATAGCGCTATCACTCTGTGTTGTTTGGTTGGTCGAGAGCTATTTCGGTACTATTGCATAACGTGTTACTCACCACGTCTCTCTCCACCATTGCATCCCTTTCACTCCTTATTTTCAATTATTATCTGTTAGTTTCTCTATTCAGGAATGAGTTCCCAGCCAGAAGTCGTCGATGGCGAACATGCAGTGAAAGTTGTAAGTATCTATTAAACTGTTTGCTTTTACTTTTTACTTCCGTAGAGTTTCGAAAATAAACAAACATAATTGTAGGGTGAAATGATTGGACATATCGCGGACCTCGTTGCTCGAAATCTTCCTGATGAAATGGCAAGTAGTTATACCTATTTAAATAAGATTTCGAAAAAAATTAAAAACTGATAATTTTCAGACTCAGAGCACGATGGATCCTATGTACAATGAAATTGCTGCTAAAGGGGTCGTTGAACTCGGATATCGAGACACTCGACACTTCTGTGAAAGGTGGGCACATGGACTGAAACAGAAACATAAGAAATATTCAGCTTTCCCATGATGTTCCAAGTGACTGATGTGGGGGTCGATATGTACGTAATTGCCCTTCGGAGTGCTATCCCGCGAGTGCGCCCGCCGTATATGAACAAGTTATTCTTACGCTTTCGAATATCTAACTTTTTTCGATCACTCATTTTGCAATGCTCTCTCGGTTTCTCTGTGCGGTGAGAGAGATTGTCAAATTAGAGATCGAAATTGTTATGCACGCTCCAGTTTCGAATATTGTTCTCCTACTGTTGGAGAAAAAAGAATTTGTTTCAGTAGCGAGTCATTCGCTGTTCGACTCGCATGTGAATGCTTCGTTCATCCATCTGAGATAGATACTCACATTTGTGTCTGTCCCAATTGCAACATGAAAGGACACAGGATAAATGAATGTCCCTCGCCACATCGATCGAATTGATTATCAATTAGTCTGTCATGTGGCCCTCATCCAAACCTATGGAATTGTGATAAACGACTTATAAATTAATTGACGATATGTTCAAGTTGGATGAATAATTGTATTCTTTGACTGACATTTGAGACGACGAAGAATGTTTCATTTATCCGTTTCTCGTGACTCATTAATGCCATCCTCAACCAATAGAGATAATGATCTCGATGGGTGAACAGTTTATCTCGTCCTGCCGTAAAGATCTTGTGAGAACAGTTTGTCTATTTCTCTCTTTTCTCGTTTCAAGCTCACCTTTTCTCATATAATCTTATTCATCCTTGGATGAGTAAACACTGACCGAGTCACCTTTCCTTGTCAGTCAACCCCGTGTCTGGGCATGCCATTTCAAAAGCTCACTATTTCACCACACCTTCACACCATTTTCTTACTCATTCTTCGATACGATCGTTTGTTGACTGGTTCATTCACAATTTCCTCATTTTCAGCAATGAATTTCCAATGTTCTACCGTTGTGGATGTGAAGGGATGGATGGCGAAAGCGGTGAGGAAACCATCCAAGATGTTTTCCAAGATCTAAGAATTTTCGATGATTTTTAAATTTTTTTTGCTAATCACACATTCTAAATCTAATTTCTTCCAGGACGAGTTAGTGAAAATAATCGAGAATATTGTCGCTCGAAATCTTCCCGATATCATGGTTCGTTCATTTCCCCGCTGGCATCAACGCATTGATTCCTTTCCAGACGCAGAGTACGATGGATCCTCAATACAATGAAGAAGTGGCGAAGGGAGTTATCGAATTGGGTTACAGAGATGTCAGACACTTCTGTGAGAGGTGAGGACATAACTCTTCGTTGTGGGAGTGTATGAATGTACGGGCGTGCAGGGAATAAATCATCCATTTCAGTTTCCCCGGAAAGTTCCAAATTAATGAACAATTCGGAATCATCTCACTTTGCAAGAACAAGGGTGTTCCCGGTAAGAAAAGTTTAATTGAGTTTACAAAGTAGCTTTAGTGTTTCATCGAGCCACTCATTAAAATCCGTCCTCATCTAGCGTAACCTTCGAATTTGAACTACTAGTAAATATTTACATAGACACAGAATGGATAATCTACAGTAACCGAGTGACGCGACAGGGTTTTCCATGCGAGAGTCTCTCTCGCTCAATTTCGGGTCAGCTGATCGAAATGTGAGAGACAGAGAGACCAACAAATACGCGAAGGTCCTCTGCCACACTACTATTTGGCAATTCCATTCGATCGATTTATTTACAATCCATTCTCTGAACTTTATACGATTTGAATTCGCCCCAATCTTCATCTTTTTTTTGTGTGCGTCAACATATCGACCGGAGCGAGTGTTTTTAAGAGTTGTTGTTGCTCATATTGTTGTAGTTGCGCGTCCGGCTTAATTTCTCGCTTGATTTCTCTATTCAAAACATTAGTCAGACGCGTATTATCAGTCGAGTCATATCTGCTGCTTTATCGATATGGATTTTCACAATCGATCTAGCACTGAGAGATCCGAACCCGAACTATTTCACAATTTGTTGCTCACCCTTTTCGTTCGATTCATTACGTATCTCAAATTTCTCCCAACTTCATCTTTTCTAATTTCTAATTGAATTCTTGCAGCAATGAGCTTCAGAAGATCTGCGGAACAAGAGACTCCCGAGAACTATCGTCGTACTACCAAGAAGGTGAGTCAAACTGTCCACAATCACATGTTTCTAGAGAACAACTTCTTGAGAATTTTTGAAATGTACACATTTACAAATAATGAAACAATAATAAAGCAAAAACTATTCCAGAACGAGTTGATCAAGTTGATCGAGCAGGCGATTGCATACAACTGGGCCGAAGTTGATGTGAGTGATACATATCGAAGACGTTTCAACTTATCCCTCCTTCAGACCCCAAACAACGTGAATCCCGATCGCAATCACTATTTCGTATCGGCGTCGAGAGAACTCGGATTCGGCACTGTCAAGGAGTTCTGTGAAGCGTTAGTCAATTACTCCTCGCATCCTTGAAATATATATATATCATTTCAGAAACCCCGACAAGTTCCATGTGAATACTCAGACTGGAGTGATTGCCTTGCGCTCGAGGTTCGATTTTCTTTATTTCTCGTTTTTTTCCAGTTTCCCCAATTTGAGATCATTATTGTCTATAGCAGGGTGTTGTGTGTTAATTTCTCGAGTATTTGTCCATCTTGCAATATTCAAATCGTTCCACACGATCTTCCCTGTTGTCCTTTCTCGCCCATGCTGACAATTCCCCCGTTGCGCATGTGATGCATTGCGAAAGGGTAGGCCGAGAGGAGGCGAACTCTCTCTCGCCTCTCCCCGCTCTCTCTTGGCAGACTCCGCCCCCTTACGGGAAGGTTCCCAGCTGAGGCTGTTATAGTCATGGCTACTCGGGCCGATACTCATTCACTTCATCGGTCCTCAGTCTAATATCGTGTCCTGTTTCAGAGCACCTCAAGCCCCCGCTATCTTCCCTTTACTTCAAGGCCAAGACATCTATCTCGATCCTCGTAAGAGTTACAGTAGGAATCAGTCTCTACATTTACTTCATTCAGAAACCGGAGCTTGGACTAAGAATCACAAGCCAGCCGCAATGAACAACGAGAATTTGAAGCAAGTTGAGACGGGCGTAGAGAATCTGTCGATCGCTGAGGTTCGTTGTAGGAAGAATTCCCACAAAATATCAAGCTTTCGCAACTAAGACTTCAATTGTCATCATTTTTCCTTCGGAAGGTTTCTTGAAGAGTTACATTTCATAACTTGTCAATTGTCATCATTTTCCATTCCCGACTTTTCCAAATTGATTTATTGTTCAGAAGCCAGCTAAAATGGATGAGAAGATTCACTTCAAAATCACTCATTCCGGAGCTACTCGCAGGTAATCATTCAGTTATCGATTGACTGATTACTTCGTTGATTATTCATTTGTTTACGAGTAAGGAACATGCTCGAAAGTCGATAACAGTACACTACACTGCAGAGTATACTCTTATCATTATTTTTTTCAGATTTGCCCTCTCTCGTGGAGAATCGGATCTTCTCTCGTCTCTCAAGACACGTGTACTGAAGATAACTGGAACAGGAGATATCGCTTTGTTCTGGAAGGGTATGTACAGTGAATCATCATTTCAACTTAGCTGACGTCTCACAACAGCATTTGATATTTCATAACTCTCTGGCATCATGATAAGTTGCATTTCACCAGTGTTTGCCAATAACATGAATCCATGCTCATCAGAGAATAAATATTATAATAATTGCAGATGAGGATTCGCTCATCATTCTTGAAGGAGCTGATGACTTGGACGCTGCCATCGATTTTGCCGAGACGTGAGTTCCCATGCCTCTCTCTCTCTCCATTTCTATTTCTAGATTCTGAGAGTAAACAACTTCTATTTCAGTCAGAATAAACTCGCGTGTGTCGTTCTTGAAACTGGAGCAGAGAAGAAGGAAGTGAAGGATGAAGTCAAGACTGAGACCAAGGTAAAATTGAGACCTGAAATCATCCTCTAAACTCTCCATTTCCAGACTGTTTCGGCCGCAGAGAGCGCTGCAGCCTTCAATGGTTGTGCATTCCTGTGTGATGTGTGTGATGCATATCTCTCCCCCTCGAATGGAGGTCGATTCAAGTGCATGATCTGCGACAACTACGATCTGTGTGCTAATTGCCTCGCTAAGGTGAGAAATCTGAAGAACAGTGGTGAAATAGGAGATGGTATCAGTCAAAATTAGTCACCGCTCACGAGTTATACAACGATTGTTGACGATGGGAGGAAAACGAGAAAATATTGTGCAGGGCGCTCACGATAATCATGGATTCGTTCGTCTGCTCAATGGAGAAACGGAAATTCCACTGTCGAATGAGACCGGAGGAGTGCTGAGTATGCAGACAAGAGATGCACCTCGTGAGTTTATTCTTGTGGTGCAGCGGAAAATTACTGACGTTACTTGATTGGCCTGGACTGCCTCGCTGCCTCATATTATATTTTTCTTTTCAGGATGCACTCCAACCTTCGTCGTGAAGGGCGGTAATAATGTAAAGGGAGCGGACAAGGTTCTCATCGATGTCATCGACAGTGTAGGAAGACATGTGGGCAAGAAGATGTTCGACACGTAAGTACTTATTCTTGCATTAGATATATATGCTGCGAAATAGAGATTTCACAATTTTATTGACAGTGGGGAACGGTTATAACAATTGCAGTGCTGAGTGGCTGAAGAAGGAAGCAGAGAAGATGAAGGCCCGTCGTGATGAAGCAGAGGTCGAAGAACAGAAAATGGTTGAGGAGGTGAGTGTTCTTGTTCTATTAATCCAGCTATTGCGGAATAACATATTTATCCGTTATTTCCCCCACATCTCGGTGTACTAGAAAGCACATACAACATTGCTAATATATTCTTGCAGATTATTCGTCGCGAGCAAGAGGAGGAGAAGAAGAGATGGAAGAAGAGAACAGAGGATAGACAGAGACAGGAGGAAATGGCCAGTGAAGTGGAAGAGGCTAAGAAGGCACGATATTCACCCATTTAATATCTATTCTTGCAATCATTCATTGCAATTGTACATACGTATGATAAATGATATGCCCTTATTATCATCACACACATAATCATAATCATATCATTCAGGATGTTGACAACGCTGCGGTCGATCTGAAAGCGAAGTTGGAGCAACTGGAGAAAGACAGAAGGATGGCTGAACAGATGTGGAGAGAGGAGAAGAAACAATGGAAGGTTCGTTGATGGAGATGATTGGGAGATTGCGGTATCCTCTTTGATGTGATCTGGGAATTCATACTTTTACACTGAAATTAGCCAATGCAGGGCACTCGAAGACACTTCAAGAAGGAGGTGAAACAACTGAGAAAGGAAGAGAAAATGCAGAGTAGATTCCTCAAGGTAATTTTTCTGCAGCTTCAAGAAAGTTTGAAACATATCTCAACCAATCTATTTCAGAGAGAAGCGAAGCCTGAGGAGAAGAAGGAGGAAGAGAAGAAAATGACTGAGGAGGAGAAATTGAGCTATCATAAACTCGAGAATGTTTCCGATTCGTCCGATTCCAGTGTTGATTCGGATATGGAACTACTCGAGAAACCCAATGAGAAGTGAGCACTTATTTCTAAGTTGGACGTCAGGCGTTTTTAAAAACATTTTCTTCATTCTGATTCCTGATTAGCTCTGATTAGCTCATTCTTATTAGCTCACGCTCGCCTTTTCCTCCAGGTCAAATACAGTGTAGGAGATCCCAAAAAGTAGTTAA
The DNA here is from genome assembly GCA_911812115.1 of Pristionchus exspectatus. Classification (NCBI taxonomy): domain Eukaryota; kingdom Metazoa; phylum Nematoda; class Chromadorea; order Rhabditida; family Neodiplogasteridae; genus Pristionchus; species Pristionchus exspectatus. Next base: position 9,269,237 of record OU461587.1, on the reverse strand, counting down.
ATGAGGCGTTTCATTTTTAGACACTCTGATATGTTATTTTAACTAATTCCCTTGCAGGAACGACTCAATCGTAAGCGATCTCGTCATTCTCGACGATCAGAAGAAACCATCGGCCCCTACAGTCGAGCAGCAGGAGGTCACCTCCCTGCAGCAGCAGGAGCAGCCGCAGCAGCTGACTCCCGAGCAGCAGTTCGCTGCAGCAGTTGCAGCACTGCCCGATGCGCCCGTGCAGCCACAGCAGCAGCAGAGACAGCAGTCCATCTACCCTGAACTGCCCGCCCAATCTCCGTTCACTCATCGATACGGATTCGAGCCGAATGCGCAGAGAGATGCACAGAGGGAACTCGCGAGACAGGAAGCCGAATTCCGTGCTGAGAGAGAAGCGAGATGGAGAGCACAGAGGGGATCTAGAAGGTATTGATAATTGACAGACTCTCCTCGATTCGCCTGCTCTCTCGTCTGTCTGACCGGCGAGAGAGACGCGTGCCGAATTTGCAGCTACACTGAACAAACTAAAATACATTATTCCAGACCGGTGTATGACATTGAGATGGAAGACGAGGGCGGATGGGATAGAACCACTCGTCGTAGTGAAAGAGATGAAGAGAAGAGAATGAGAGATGCTGCCAGAAGAGAAACGAGAGATGAACTACTCAAGGATCGTATTCTGAGGGAAAGAAAGATCAAGGCTGAGAAGGAGTACGTTACTTTCCTCGTTTTTATCCTCATTATCTGGTACTCATGTCATAATTCCATTTGCAGGGCTCTCTACGCTAAGGCTGAGAGACTTCCCGCAGTAATGGAGATTGTTGTGCTTTCTGAGCTGGAGAATGCTCGTCCCGAGGTGAGTGACCGTTTACGAAATTCGCTTGTTTTTTTTAATCTCCACTGATTATGTGCAGAGTCGAGGACCAAAAACTAGGGAAGACTATCAAGGGCAACTTTTTTTATAGAATCCATTATTTCATAGATAGATAGTTTGACATCAGTTAGAATAAACCAATAATTGCAGACGATGGCCGATTCTCTCTCTGCCAATTGTTTCCATCTCGAGAAGAACACTCACACGAGACAGAAGCACGATCGAGTATTCAGTGATGATGAGGCTTATGATAATGAGGTGTGTATAAGTTCCATTTTTGTCTTGAAATAGGATATTTGTATCACGTGCTATTTTCAGCTCGTTCAACTGGTCGCCATTAGACTGACTCAGCGTCTGCGAGCCATGCTCAGAATCGTACGCAATTCGGTAAATTACTTTTTATTACTGTTTACAATATTTATTCTATTTATTAACAATAAACAAAAAAATGTATTTGCAGTCCCCCGACGATCGCGCTCGAATGATCAACAACCGTCTTCACGAACTGAGAAACGCCCTGACTCCCGTTGGAGCTGATGAGAAGTTCGACTATGAGGCAAAGGCCAATGAGCTTCGCACTATTCTGATGACCTCGAAGTACACTATCGCCAGACCATTCGGATTCGGAGCCCTGCCTTTCGAGGTAACAGCCTCATTTGTTCTTTAAATAATCAAAATAATTATTGCAGGGTCTGAACCAGGGACTATCTGCTCTCATGGGCAACGAAGCACTACAGGGACTGGTTAGTTTATTATCTTCTCATGTCATTCCTTTTTTCACAAGAATTATAAATTCATCACTATTTGCACACATTTTCAGGGCAGCTACCTTTCTGGATTCATGCCTCCCAGTCCTCAGCATCCCTTCTCGACTCCCCATTTCCCATCCCCGTACAACGCCGTTGCCGGAGACGCCATTCCCATGCCGCCTCCTCCTCCTTCCACCTTCCAGTACGGAGGCTTCGCCCCTGCTGCTGCAGCAACCTCGGCAGCCGCAGCTAACACCGCAGCCACTGCTACGACCGTGTCTGCTGCAATGGCCGGACCTGCTGCTGCAGCTGCAGCATCGGCACCCGAAATGCCCGACACGAGAGAGATGACCACTGAGCAGCACAGAGTGGTGAGTAGTTTTCACTTCGAGAGTGCTTTTGGTGCACATCTTTACATAAGTTCGTACATTATTCTATGAAATGGTATTTAACGATTTTTTCCAGCTCCGTCAGCTCTACGAGACGGGAATGTTCGAGGACTATGAGAGAATGGTCCAGGTGAGAAACTGATCTTTGACCTTTCAAAATCAGTCATCTTATCGATCTCTTCAGGTGTGTCGCAAGGCCGCTGATCTCAACGAGGCGATCGATATGATGCTCCAGTGAGACTACCGTATCCACCCCCATGTACACTATTGTAATCGATACTCCCCGCATACTGTAATATTCCCAGGCTTGATCCATTCTTCTCTGTAGTCGTTGTGACTTACTCATGCTTCCAAACATGTATATTTGGCACGTCCTGCATTACTATCTGAGCATACTCCGTCTATCTATTGTAGTATTAACGATAAAGAAATCATGCAATAAAAGGAAGACAATTGAACAGCATCGGGTCACTTACATCCCAACATTATCTGTGCTTATCACTTTGTAGGAGTGGTGTTTACAGATTGAAAGGGAAAGTTGGAAACAGGCTAATTTTCGAAAGCGCGGGCTTTTCTCTATTCATTTTTTCTGTGGCGTTGCCAGCAAAAAACGTCTCTCTTTCTTTCCTGTTCCCTACTAAATCGATAGTCGAGAGACGAGCGTTCTAACAGATAGTTTCTAGGGGAAAGGGCAGGGCAATATTCAATGTTCATGTGGTATTCTACTCTCCGTGATAACGCCATACTGACTGTTACTACTATCCTGATTACAGAATTTTAATGTTCTTCCTTGTTCTTCTCCTCGCGCTAATAATGATCTTCCTATTTTATATTTGCACAAGAAAAGGGTATTCCCCCATTTCGAAAGATCACTAGGATGAGACTACACCAGATTCTACAAACAGAAAGTGATTTTCGTCTTTTGTGTTCTTAATCATATTTCTCTAGCCAATTAAGAGTGTCTGAATCGAAGAGAGTGATTGTACACAAATGAGTGGCTGACGTAATAATGGACGTGCATTGAAAGAGATCATTCCTGGTTTATCGCTTCTCAAATCACCTGACGAGTTAGTAGATAAACGTCTCAATCCAACGTGCACAGTCATTTTCGGCGCTCGTTCCTCGATTCCGAAGCTACTTGTTAGTATATTTCCATATTTGATTATTCAGATGTGGATTTTCGGGTATGGAAGTCTCCTCTGGTACACTGACTTCCCATATGAAAAGGTGCAGGGAGGTGAGAAACTTTGGCTCGATTTTATGAATCTATCGTGGTGATGTTCGATTATGTTTCACCGTTAAAACAAAACCAAAACAACCGGATCCACAACAATGAGACTACCGCTGCAAAGTAAATATTAAATTAACCAAGTCAATATCTCCATACAGGTCATGTGGGTGGATTCGTTCGTCGATTCTGGCAGTTGAGTCCCGACCACAGAGGAACACCAGAGGCCGTGAGTGGGGGGATGCGCCCCTCTATGTCCCTTCTCATATTGATATACCAGTTATATCCTTTTTATCATTCAGCCCGGCCGCACAGTCACATTGATTCCGTCGTCAGAAGAGGCCTGCTGGGGACTGGCCTACAAGGTAAGTACTAATCGCGCTTTACGAATTTATTGAAACACCCGGTTTTGAAATAAATAAAAAAATATACGGTTCAGGTACCAGAGGAGCATCAAAAGACGACGATCGAGTACCTCGATCACAGGGAAAAGGCCGGATACACTGTGAGTAAATTAGTGGAGTCGGGATTGGTTCGAATATGTTTCATCAACAAGGCTAAATCTGAATCTTTCCACCCAAAACAGTTTGTTCAGGAAATCGCAGGCGTAAAATTATTAGGCATCTTCCTCATCAGTGCATTATTCGATGCAACTCGATGCAAGTTTCATGTGTCTATTCCATTGTCAGTGCGAGCGTACATGGTTCCGTCCTGACGATGGTTCTCCTCCCTTCCTCGTTCACGTTTACATATCGGGAACGGAGGACAATGAATTCCATGCGGGACCAACTGAAGACGAAGTGATAGCGAGTACGGTAGGTTATCGATTGACTGATGATATAAACATGATTGTCTTCCAGATCCTCGTTCGACACGGTCCCTCAGGACCCAACGTAGAGTACGCCCTCAAGCTAGCATTAGTATTACGGTATGAGATTATTGATTATCATTACCTACCGTACTCTTTTACAGTAGTCACTCGCCCCATTCGGATGACGACCATGTGTACTCTATTGAAAGGAGGATTCTCGAGTTGGCAGAAAAGACAGGAAAGGGAAAGGAGTCGCTGGAGAAGTTAGGTTATCGATTGGTAAAAGGGAAATGGACTCCGCCCGAGAGCAATGAATTCTCGTTGTTGAAGAAAAACTGAATAATATAAAAAAATATCAAAATATAGGAATATTGTTTGAATGTCATTTCAATGTCTTCTATTCTTTCCTCATCGTACATAACTTACCATATCTTGTTGACTAGTCATCAATTTTGTTTTCTAGTCTCGAATTTACACAGCAGTCGGTGTTCCTCCGGTTTGATAAAGTTTGTTTTTTTCGTTATGTTTGTTCAGGTCATTGGCCCCTAGGGTATTCCAATCCCAATGGAATACCGATTTCTCGTTGTGATCGTCTATTCGTCGTTTTGTGCATCCTAATTCGCAAGTATGCGTTGCTAGGGGAAAGGATGAGAAACCCCCCCCCCCCGCCCCTTTCTTTCGCTTTTACATACATTAGATAAGCGATCTTCAGAATACGTTTGACTTAATAATTCTTTGTCTATTTGTAATTCATACACTGTAGCCATTGTATAGTATCCATTCATTCATAAATATTTGTCGCTATTATATTTTCGCCTACTTTCGTTGTATCTTCTTCTGTAAATACTCCCACTCGCTCGTATTTGATTTTCACAACGCAGTAAAGGTGTTTTTTCTCCAGTCATTGTCTCGACCAACTTGGGTTAATCTCCCCGTTTCCATACCTGTTCTCTACTCTATTTATTGCACTCTAAAAAGGAAGATGGGAGGGCGCGTGAGAGGCAAAATCGATCTCACCCAAATAGCCAAAGTATCTCTACTCGCATCTTTTATTCCATATGACCTCTTGTTGTCCATACCTCCTCTTATCTAGTCTCTCTATCGAGTCCCGCCTCCTGAGAGTGAAAGGGGCCTCACTAGATACACCTCGATCAGCAGCTGGTCATTCTCACTATTAATTGGTGGTGTAGGCATTGCAAACTGCCCCTGCGCGTTTCTCCGTTGTAATCGGTTATTGCGCAATAGAGAGCGCCACTTTCTAACACACCTTTTGGACTTAATCTCTTTTCGATACTATCTTTGTGTTTACTGTCGCTATCTTCAAGTTAAACTGGATTTACTTTTCCAATTAAATATCTTTTGTTCCAGATGAAAGTGGAATCAATTCACTTCAAGATAACGCACGGAGGAGTGACAAGGAGGTGTGATTTTGCTACTTCTCGATTAAAATAGTGAGAGTGTTATCTAATCAACTGATTAAGATTCGCTCTTTCTCGTGACTCCGTCGATCTTATCGTCGATCTGAATAAACGCGTAAAGAAAATCGTTGGCTCTGACGATTTCGAGCTATTCTGGAGAGGTTAGTCACTTATTCATTTATTTATTTTCGTTACTTTGAATCTTTACAAATAAGTGTGATATAGAGAAAGGGATCGAGAATCAACTGGAACGAATCGTTGTATGGGTTGATAGGCAGCAAGGGTGTGAATAAGGTTTATATCGATTAGGAACGCTACCTGCTAGTCATTCATCATCATCGTTCACACATTATGCATATTCAGATGAGGATTCATTAATTGTACTGGAAGATGGGGAAGATATGTTCGCTGCTGTCGACTATGCCGAGACGTATGTATAATTATCCATTTTTTGAAAATAATCAAACTCTTCTTCCCCCAAAAAATGCAATGATGTGGCATCAGATAACAAATAGGCCTTGAGACGATCGCTTGTAAAACACTCAAATCGATCTCCACGGATTTGTGTCACCAATCGTAAATCATGATTCAATCATTCATCTGATTTCAATCTGACAGTAATCCTTCTTCTGTTCCACTATCTTTCTAACTATATACGAGTGTACTCTGCCGCAAACAATTTGCCTTCCATCAATAGGATACGCTTCCCTCTATCAACAATCGCTCTTCCCTCGGGGAATGTTCGCTCCCTATTTTTCATCCTGGACAACTACTCTTTTGCAGTAAGAATAAGCTCGGCTGTATATCGCTAGTAATTGGAGAAATGAGAGTGAAGAATGAAGAGGATAACCCAAAGGTGAGAAAATATTAGCTAATTATTCCACGTTCTTATAATTTACTTTATCCTTTAATTTTCAGGCTGTGTCGATGGAAGAGAGCAAGTCATCCTTCAATGGATTCGCCTTTATGTGTGATGGTTGTCATTCCTACTTGGCCTCATCGCATGGAGGACGATTCAAGTGTATCATCTGTGATAACTACGACCTGTGCGCTGCCTGTGTTGCCAAGGTGATTAGAGAAAGAGAATTTGACTTTATCCTGGATAATATGTTTATCATCCTGAATATCATCCTGAATATCTTTATCGAGCTTCTCACATTTAAGAAAATTGTCAGCATAGACAAACAACGAATCAAATTTTATAATGACGCAAGTTTCCTAATTGCAGAACGTTCATGACAATCACGCTTTTATCCTTCTTCGCAACGCCGAGACGGAAATTCCTCTAGTCAGTGAGAATGGATCAGTGCTGAGTATGATGGTCAAGGATGTCGAACGTAAGTTTATTATATGTATCATCAAAAAATAATATGAAATTAGATTCAATTACGATTTCATTCCAGGTTGCACTCCGACGTTCTTGGTGAATATTAGCGAGAAGAAGAAGGATGTGAAGGTAGAGATGAAGAAGGAAACGAAGACTGATCGTGAACTCGACTGTACAGCAAAGGCTGTGAAGGAGGAAACGTATGTCATCTCTCACCATAAAAGATCTGTGTTTTTTATCTGAATATTTCAGAACTGTGATTAAAGAAGCGACGAAAATTGAAGATAACGTGCAGAAATCTACCGGCAACGAACTCGTGAAGATTGAAGAGGTGAGATCAATTCAAGATTCACTTCAATCAGTATCTGTTATTTTCTTTGACTGCTCGACAGCGATACATTTGTAAACAATTTATCTTTAATTTTAGAAAGTCGAGAAGCCCATCGAGAAAGAAGTGAAGAAGCAGGCTGAATATTCGAGGGAACAGATGATGGAAATAAAGAAGGAAACGGTACGTGAAATATTTTGACTTGCCAATGGATCTCAAGTACCTACTGACTATCCTATCTGAATCAAGATATGATTTTCAGGTCATCCCTGCCTCTTCATCCATTCCCGCCGAACTTCATCCATTGTTCCCGAAGAAGAAAGGATCGAGCAAGAACAAGACATTAAACAGCCAGTCAATCTTCTATCCTGTCGTCATTCGTGATGGAGGGAAGAAAGAAGACTTTGGAAGGGATCGAAAAGATACTCGTGACTTTAGAGGAGATTATTGGAGAAGTGGAAGGGATGATCGTCATGAAGAACGTTCGTACAGAGAATACGACAGAGGAGAGAATAGACATGACACCAAGTGGAATTATCGACGAACTGATGATCACAGAGATAATGATAGAGAAAGAAACAAAGATTACTGGGGAGAGTATGGATACGATGATAGAAGATTCGATATGGGATACGATACTCATAGAAATTATAGAGAGGAAGATTTGAGAGACTTATATAGGGAACTGCGATATGAAAGGGAAGGAAGAAGACAGGAAGATAATGAACGGAGAGATAGGGAGTATGATGGAGGAAGAGATGTGAGATACCGAGGAGGAAGGAGAGAGGAATACGTTAATCGAAGATACGATGAAGAAGAAAGAAGGAATGATCATCGTGGAAGTGGAAGGAGAGATGAGAGTAACGATCGAAGAAGAGAGGATACAAATGAGGAGAGAGATCCCTTTTGTGAATGGCATAAGATACTACAGAAAGGAATCATCTTCGGACCAGGTCATGAGAATAGAGAACTCGATGAATTCCTTAATCGAAGAGAGGCCGCTTCCCGTGATAAAAATGCATCGTCGGGTAGAAGAGAAGAGAGACGATACATCAGAGAAGCAATTGATCAAGAGGAAGAGAGTAGAAGAATGGAGGAATTGGATCGATTGAGAAGGGAAGAGGAGGAGGAAGAGGCTGATGAGGATGGATATGGAAGAGATAGGCCGAGGGATGGGAATGATCGAGGATATGGAGGAAGGGAGGATGCGAATCGAAGTAATTGGAATAGAGCAGATGGACAGAGAGAACAGCAAGAGAACACTACTCATCGTCATGGAAATGAAGAGAGAAATGGATGGGAGAACAGAGAGGAAGAAAGGATAAAACGAAGAGAAGAAGGGGATGGAAGAAGAGATTGGGCTGAGGAATCGGATTCGGACAATGGCAATGGATGGGAAACGGCGTCTGAAGATTCCGATCAGGTAAAATATATACTTCTTGCTTATTCACGCATTAATTAGTTAGGCTAAAGTCAAATCACTAAAAGAACTGTTATTTCACTTGCTTAAAAACAATTGTTTCAAGTTACTAATAGAAAATTTGCTTCCACATAGCTTCTAATATGCAGTAACGATTTAGAACGTTAGGAATCGAGAAAAGGTTTGACCTTCTCTATTTAGATGGCGCGTGAACGTGGCGAACGAGGAACAGACAGAAAATACTTGGGAATTCCATGTGGATACGATTCGAAGCATCCCGATCCACGTCAAGTTCATCCATACTATAGAAAAGATGCGAAGACGAAGAGATTGGAGGATAAGAAGAATAGAGCCAAGGAAATTGAGTGAGTTGACCAAAGAAAAACACGGTCTATTTCGCACAACTCCGTGCAAAAAGGGGATGGGAACGATCATTTCGAAACTCGATTATGTTTCACCATGTCTTCAACTTTTAAATATCGCTCAGGAATTATTGATATCTTCATCACAAATTAGAAAACCCGACAATTAATTCTGATTTTGCAGGGCAGACTACTCTATGGCCTCTCAGATTCCGTCTCATTTGGCAATTGCCGCGATGAAAGACGACGAATTGTGGAAAATGTCGATTCCGGTGAGAAATAACATTAGATCAGTAAAGTAATAAATCGTCCATTTCAGGGCATGGTAGACAGATTCGATAAGTACATTAAGCACGTCCAGAACAATACTTACTCACTCAAGGTGAACATTTTGTTGTGTTTTCCCAAGTAGTAAAAATTGGAATTATTGCAGCCACACATCCGCATCTTCCGCGACGGAGATGACGTTGAGGTAAGAAACAAAACATACATCGAAAATGTAGAAATTGCCATCGAAAACTACAAAATATTATGCATTTCCAGTTGATTGGCAACATCGCCATCGATCTCGTTAAGCATCTGCGCAATATTCGCAGTATCATTCGCAATACTCGACAGGTGTGTTTCACCTTACAGTTCGAGTGCTCGTTCAAATAATTCATTCAGGGCGATTTCGATCGTCGTGATTGTTTGAATGCACTGGACGATCGCGTTGCTCAATTGTATGATGCACTGAGACAGAATGGAGCTGATGGAAAGAAGTACCGGGAGATTGCGGATAAAGTACGTTCATTTCTCACTTGATATTTGAAAAATGATGTAATTTCAGCTCTACCCAATTCTCCTCACCGACAAGTTTACAAGTTTCGATGGGCAACCGCATGGCAACTGGGTGAGCTTTTTTACGCCGTTTCGCAAACTAATTAATGTGAAATTATTTTCCGTTCCACTCGTAGTTGACCTTTGACGAACTGAGTGGAGGGAGGAGGGAGGAAGAGGCCGGGAGGAGGCTAGTGATCTACCTGCTCACCTCCCCCCTACCTCTTCCCTTCCTCCCTTTCCCAGACAATCAATACGCTAACCAGCACATTGAGTTTGCTGAGCATTTGAAACGCACGATATGACTAATGATAAGGCAATTTCAGGACGATGAATTCGTGGGATTCATGGTAGCTGATCCCCTCCGTGACTTCGCCACTCCTCCTCGTGTCCCATCTGCTGATCCCTCTCGTGAGGGTCTATTCGCACCCATTCCGAAGGGATGTCGAGGAGGGAAGAAGATTGTCCCGACTGTATCTGATGCCATGCCGGCTGAGACCAACGAGAAACTGGTTAGTATATATTGTTTTATTAATTTCGCAAATAATAAATTATAATTAAAATTCAGTTGAACGAATTGGACGATACGAATCTATTCGATGACTATCAGAGAATGTACAGGGTACGTCGAGTTTGAGATTCCATATGAGTAGACGTTATTTCTCTTTATTTTCCTATTTAACGATGCAATGGAAAGAAGTAGCTCATCTCTTCTTCAGGTGTGCGCTGTCGCGAGTGATCTCCGTGAGGCAATCGATATGATGCTCGAGGGAGACAAAGGATTCACTTCCTACTGATTAATTCACGAATTCTCTTTCACTCATTTCGCCTTCTCGTTCTAGAATACTGTAATTTCTGTATTACTATAAATTCCCTATTGTATCCTTCATTTCCATAGTATTCCCTATACACAATGTATCCATGAAAGTGTATTATATTAGTTTTGTACAAAATATAGTACCATCATTCCTGTAACATTTCAGACATGTATAAACTTGATTCGTTTTGAAATGCTGGATAATTGATAAACTAACGTGCACGGGTGGCTAACATCCCCTTGTTATCTTTCACTTACTGATTCACTGCTAACGAGTCCTACTTTCCATGTTATTTCATTGAAAGAAGCTGCATTGTGGTCATAAACTATACTATTCGCGTTTACTTCAAATCCTTCCCTAATCAACTCTTTCTATATTCTGTTTTCAGATGTCTGGGAAAATTCATTTCAAGCTTACGCATGATGGACTTACTCGAAGGTGAAGATTATCCTTATTTTATCATCGTTTGTTTTGTTCAGATTCGGAGTTTTTCGAGACGAAAAAGACCTCGTCTCTCAGCTGAAAGAACGTGTCAGAAAACTGAGTGGATTTGCTGATGTATCGTTATTCTGGACAGGTTCTGCTAATAACTGAAACATTATTTGCATATTTTATATGCTTTTTGAAGAAGAGTACTTATAGAATTAGAAAAAAGTTGAGAATTTTCCCGTTCAGACGATGATTCGAGCATCGTTCTCGACAGTGAAGAGGATCTGGAGACTGCCATTGACTTTGCGCAATCGTGAGCTGTTTACTTTCTTCATTTTCTTATTTTTTTAATTCACGGCCAATTACTCAATTTGCAGGAAGAACAAGCTTGGCTGCGTCTATCTGGACTTTGAGGAGACTAAGATTGTGGTGAAGGAGGAGGAGAAGAAGAAACCCGAGAGGAAGGTGCTAGAATGTCACTCAATAATGTCTAAAAGTTCACATTTCAGATAATGGTGACTGCAGAGGAGAGCGCATTATCCTTCAATGGTCGGGTCTTCCAATGTGATGGTTGCGATTGTTTCCTCGCTCGTTCGAATGGAGGCCGATTCATGTGCATTATCTGCTCCAATTTCGATCTGTGTAAGGAGTGCCTTGACAAGGTAAATAATTCGAAACTTTCCACATCATTCATTAAATATTGAGGATGAGCATCCTAATCATGCCTTTGTTCGCATTCTCAATGGAGATACGATCATTCCATCGAAGGAAATTCAAGAAATGAAAGCTGAAATTGCCCCTAGTGAGTTGTAAATATTCGCCCGTTTATCTTGCTATCTGCGAATTTTGCATTTGAATGAAGCGCACTTTTTTTAAATCTTCAAATTGCAGACTGCACGCCCAAGTTCGTTGTCGACTTGAACGAAGACAGACACTTGCCGATGAAGAAGAAGACGGAAGATAAGGTGAACAAGGTGAAACGGATTGCTGAAAAAAGTGAAGCAACAAAATGAACTAGGATGAACATCGTTGTTTTATCGCCGAGGTTAGAATATAATTCATTTTAGCCCGCAGTAAATCAGAAGAAGAAGGAGGAGGCAAAGAAGGAAGAGATTCTGAATTACTCTAGAGCTGAACTGTTCAAAATCAGAAACACGACTGTGAGTTACCGCTGCTAACATGAAAATGATGACTTGTAAAAATAAAATAAATTGCTCAGGATAATGCCAACTCTATCAACGGTATTCCTCTTAATATTCGTGCCGCTGCATCCATTCCAATCGAGGTTCGCAGACAACAAATGCAGCAGAAAGTGGACAAAATGCAGCAATTGAAGGCGAAACGAGTGAGTATTCGATCAACAGATCACAAGCAAATATAAATCGAATGGCATTTAATGATCATATTTTCAGGAGGACCAGAGGAACGCTCTCATTAATAATATATTGGCAAACTCTGGCCAAATCTGGCGAATGCGATTCCCTCAGAATGAACAGACATTGAGAGATAGTGTCGATCAATGTGAACTCACTTGGAAGGAAATCATGAAAGTGGAACAGAAAAAGGTTGAACAGATCAAGAAAGAAGATGAGCAAAAGATGGAATATTCAAGAAATGAAATGATGAAGATCAAAAGAGAAATTGTGAGTTATCAATTTTTATTTTTATTTCTCTACACCGCATCGATTCACTCTCAAAACAAGCATAAACGAATGAAAATCACAGGAAGGAGACAAATCTACAACTACCGCTTTCGTCAATAATCTTCCTAGCTCTACTCCGTTGACGAACAAAGTGGAAAAATCGTCTCTATCCCAGAAGCCAAAACAGAAGAACATCAATGTGGGTTGATCCTAAGAACCACTTAATACATCATCTATCTAACAGTGCATTGAGTCATCAATAAAATTCAATAATTTATCTATTTGTCGCCAATATAATATTTTCAGGAGGACCAGAGGAACGCTCTGCTGAATAAAATACTCTCCAGTAGCGGGCAGAGTATGCGCTTCCCCATGAGCGACCAGGCATTGAGAGATAATATCGTTGAATCTGAACTCGCTTGGAATAATGTTAAGAAGGAAGCTCAGTTGAAGATGGGACTGAAAGTGAATGAAGAAGATAAGAAGAAGATGGATTACTTGAGAAATGAGAAGGACCTTGATCGACTTGCCCTTGGATTGGGATGGACGGATGAGGAGGAATTGGAGATGCGTGGAATTGATCGCACGATGAGAAATCAGTCTTCTCGTGTTGATCCCAGAGATCAGAGAATGAATCACTCATTCACTTCCGGCCGTCCTTCAAATCAGAGAGTCGATCGGGATGTTGTCTACGAAAGATATCAGGCCGATTTCAAGAAGGACAAGTCATTCGATGAAATGCAGAAGAATATGGCGAAATATGGAGTGAATGATATCCGTCGTTGTGAGTGTATGTGGGGAACCTGCGAAGAATGTCAGAAGATTGAAGAAGAAGAGTATCGGAAGTTGCAAGATCGGATGAGGCAGAAGAACGATCAGTACAAATCGTGAGTTTATGGACCGATCTTAGGATTTCAAATTTAATTGTTCAGTGCTTTCGAGAAGGCGAGTAGCCGTCCCTTCTCTGAACCACGTGATTCTGTCTACACGAGTGTATTCACTCCGTATTCAATCTCTTCCACTCCGTATTCCACTCGTCCAATGGATAAGACGGAGAGAACTGATGCAGTGAAGTGGCCAACTGATCAGAAGAACGTGAACAAGAATGTGGTAAGCGAGTTGAAAAAGAGCAGATAAAAGAAATTGATTTGAGCTGAAACAACTGAGAGCCACCGGATTATTCGTTGACGATGCAAAGATGGTCGCTGTGAGTTGCACACATTTGGACCCTAAAGTATTCATTAAAATTATTCGTTCAGATTTGCCGCAAGGCAGCTACCCTCGAGCAGGCTATCGATATGATGCTGCAGTAAGAGCAACGCCTTCCATTCGGCCACCCTTCAAACTCCATACTTGATAATATTCTGCTGTATTGCTATGTTTAGACTAGCTTTAGGTATCGCGATCTGTTTGCTGTAACCATATTTCCTTATCGAAAAGATAAATTATTCACTCCGTATTCAATCTCTTCCACTCCGTATTCCACTCGTCCAATGGATAAGACGGAGAGAACTGATGCAGTGAAGTGGCCAACTGATCAGAAGAACGTGAACAAGAATGTGGTAAGCGAGTTGAAAAAGAGCAGATAAAAGAAATTGATTTGAGCTGAAACAACTGAGAGCCACCGGATTATTCGTTGACGATGCAAAGATGGTCGCTGTGAGTTGCACACATTTGGACCCTAAAGTATTCATTAAAATTATTCGTTCAGATTTGCCGCAAGGCAGCTACCCTCGAGCAGGCTATCGATATGATGCTGCAGTAAGAGCAACGCCTTCCATTCGGCCACCCTTCAAACTCCATACTTGATAATATTCTGCTGTATTGCTATGTTTAGACTAGCTTTAGGTATCGCGATCTGTTTGCTGTAACCATATTTCCTTATCGAAAAGATAAATTATTTATCATATTACTGAAGTTGTTTGTCATCGAAGAATAAGTAGAATTTCATCTTCAAATATTCAAAACATCCGATCTCTAACTCTACACCCTCTGGCAGTCATACACTCGGGGAAATTAGGCTTCCAATCTCCTACTCTCCGTTTAGCATGACTAGTTGTAAACCCCCAGTAGGTGCTGAATACGATCTAACGATGGTGGAATCCGGCGTCCTCTGAATTCAAGATAGCCCAAAACTGCCACTCGCCCTAACAACACTGTCTAAGTGTTGAACTTTTTCCTTCTGTTATCACAATTTTTCTTTGTCTTTTGTCTCTTTGTCTCTAGCTATTCCTCTTGTATCTTCTCTTTCTCATAATGTTGTCTCCTGTCTCTCCTCCACAGAAATTATCTCGCTTTGGTTCGACCGACAGGAGAAGAGTGGTTAGTTATTTATTAAATTATTTTGATTTTTGTTTTTAAATATTTTTTTAAATTACTTATCCAGGTCCTGCAAGTGACTCTTTCTTCTCCCACTCCTCGCTCTCCCTCATTCACTCCTGTCGACAATTCCTTACTGGCGACAAATTTCATTGTTCTCAGAAAGCTGGGCGAGGGCGATTTCGGAGTGGTAAGTTATTCGAAATAAATATTTAATCAAAATATCTTCGCAATTTTAGGTCAAAGAAGTGCAGTGCAAATCTACCTCTAACAAATTCGCCATCAAAATCTCTAAAGTCGATGCTCTGAAAGTGAGGAATGGTCTTCACTACACGAGAGCTAATCTCAATGAGGTATTTTCCGTTTTGTTTATCTTCTCCAAACAACCTTCTTAATTTCCAGGTTCGTGCCCATATGTCCATTCCTCCTCATCCTCATCTTGTTCATCTCTATCGAGCATGGAAGGAAGGAGGATATGTCTACATGCAACTGGAATTGTGCATGGAATCACTGGATGACTACTGGAGGGAGAACAATACCATCTCCATGGAGGATCTGCGCAATGTGCTCAGAGACTCGCTGAGGGTGAGCTAATTAATTAATTTATTAATAATTCAAACAATTAAATAATTGTAGGCCCTAAAACACCTCGCCAGCCACAATCTTGTTCACTTGGATGTCAAGCCCGCAAATATTCTGAGATGTGAGAAAGGACAGTACAAACTGGCAGACTTTTCAGTCACTCTGGATCTCAATCAGGTAGGAAATAATGTCGTAATTTCAATGAATTACCTTGAATTTTCAGCGCGCAACATCGGACGAAATCGGGAGTGGACTCTACGCGGCGCCGGAGTTGCTCGGCCACAATTTGTTTACCCCTAAGGCCGATATTTATTCCCTTGCAATCTCACTTTCTCAGGTGTCGACGCCCTCGGATGAGACATTGACGAGAGAAGAATGGAGGGAATTCAAGGAGGGACGAATGCCTGAGAGAGTGGATCATGGTATCTATCATTGTTGTCCCAGACATATCGGAGTTATCTTTACTGTCCCATTTCAGCACTCAAGGGAGATCTCGGAAGAAAGGTTCGGTCGATGCTCCGACCTCTCTCAACTCGCCCTACCGCTGACGATCTACTCACCGGTGATGAGAACGAGCCGGCAGAATCCTATTTTGAGCTGAAGTGGGAGGTAATGCATCAAGGGATCAGTGATTCCTCTCAATTCCACCCATGTTCTCAATTGCAGAACAGTCTTCATCGTGGTATGAGCCGACAACTATCGATGTCCCCTTCTACCGGGAGGCAGACGACGGAGAATGTATCGCCACTGGTCAATGTGGGCACTGTGAGATATTCCATTCTAGGGTTCACAAATGATCTCCTCATTTCGCAAGCTCTCAGAAATAAACGAAATAATTAGACTGATCAATTTATTTCAGAATTCCTCAGTGATCTTCCACAGGGATCCTCGTTTCTTCGAAATGGCAAAGCCTTCTCGTGTTCATCCTTCGATAGGATCGAGAAGACCACGACAGATTAACTTTCTCGATGATTAAAATGTATTTTATCATCGCTTGATCGGTCGTTATAATGTATATTTTGTATTAAATATTATTTTTTTCTGAAAAGGCTATTGTGGCCTCGATTATTGATTTCCAAACAGCGATTTTAGGCACTAGGTCGAATGGTAACCTACTGGATACAAATCAACCTTTTTGAAAATACAAACAATCTGTAGGGATTCAGTAGGGTATCATCCGAGTGCCTCATCAGACCTAGTGCTATGATTTTATTCATTCGTCATATTGTATACTTCGTATTGAATTTTATCTTCGAGCGTTAGTGATAATAAAATATTAATTCCGAAAAATATATAGGTTATTATCACATATTATCATTACATATACATAATAATACATTCAAATTAAAGAAAAATAGAGCCGTTTAAATTGTTGTACAATTCGATAGAAATGTCTAACATCTACACGGCAAACCAATTTAAATGTTTGACAAAGTTGATGATGAGTGAACAAAATTCTTTGAATAGCAAAAAAAATTTCTTGGATACTCGAGAATAATAACGTAATCATGTCAGACTATTAATCTCCACGATTATCATTCAAACAGTGTTTACGATATCTTTCGTTCGATCATTACGGAACCCTGTTCGGATGTGGTTAGCAGAGTCTTCCCAAAATTATACGTGCATCTCATTTCGTAGTGCCGTCTCTCGTGACCTCCATGAGAAATGAAAAGTGCGTTAATGTTTTGAACACCAGTTTTGTTGTATCTGTCACCGAAGTTAATTCATATCGGCTTTAGCTATAGAAGTGTATGTGAATAATCTGTCCTTCTTAGAATTATTTCATTCATATGAAGTAACAAATAAAAACATGCTAATCTCTGCTTAATCATGTTCACTAATTCACAAATAAGCGCAAGACGTATGTAAAGGTGATTGCTGTTTCAGGACTTCTCCATTTTTACAAACCCCTAAAAGACATAACGAATATCCATGCAAAGGTACAACCTCAAAATATTTTGTGACATTGTCCCTACCAATTAAAATTCTTCAATTTAATAATTGAGTGTCCTCTCAGAATTGCTCTCACAATCAGGTTAATGCGTCATGCGTTTTAATGCATTTTAATGCGTCACCGACGTCAATTCAAAATCGTTTGCAAGAGAAACATATTTATCTTTCATTAGCAGATGATTTGGATATTATTTAACAAATATTCAATGAAGATAAAAATCAACATACGAGCAAACATAAAGGCCAAAACAACAACAATAAAAAAAGATATGAAAGTCTATTATAAATTTAGGCTCTAGCACAATCTTCACTACGTTTTCTATAAAATCTTCTATTATACCAGAATTGTTTTGCTTGGTATTGCTCTACTAGAATTGTACGAATACTCCTTTCCATCTGCACTAATACCTTTCGCTTCTCGTTGACTTCCTCTCGAATTGATATCTGAAAAAGGATCATTATCTCAAGTAAGAATGATTAAATAATAAAATAACAAACGAGATTCGATGGAAGGTCAGCTTCATTTCCAAATGTATCCATCATCTCGAGAGCATCGCGAACTTTCGCATGCATTTTGGATTCCTTGCTTGCGAGAATTCGAAGAAAATCATCCTTAACATAAGATTCCCGTGAACGCACTACAGAAGTTCTTTATAAAATAGAATTTTAATAACTTACTGGGATCGGTTCGTCAATACCATTTCTCAGTTTTAACAGAACAATTTGTTCTTTAGCGATCTCTTCTTTTTTCATTACCAAAACCTCGTCAACGGCATCAGAAGCACTCATTAAAGAGTCTAACTGAAAATAGAACATTCATCCGACCCAAAGACTGGTAAAAAAGTGATCAAAAAGGGCCAATTGGGTGAAGTACCCGTCTCTTCTATAAGTGCTTAATCTCTTTACTCTGAACTGAGATGAGAAAGGAAGAGACCGGCTATGGTCCATATCAAGCGGTTAGTAAGAACATGAAAGTAAAAGAGGAAGGCATAGGAAGATAAGATAAGACGGGCTGAATAATATCCGATTGATACTAGATCCGCATGGGATCCGAGGGACCGCGCCGTTTGTGCTCTAAAATGTCTGAAATAGTGCATTTATTGTATCACTGATCAATTTCGTCACCAGGCAGAAGCCTTCAGTTTGAAAAGTTTGGCACTCATCGAAAATGAATATCATTTAAGCACCTGAATCAGAAACCATCTACACTTCCCTTCAGTGCACCCCTTCTCAAAGGGAATGGATCTAGGCCGAAGATGGAAAATTGTTTGTGGTTTCTGACTCACGATGTCTTCAATAGAAGGCCCGATATCGTTCGTATGAGATGGAAAAGACGGCGAAGTGTAGACTGCTGTTGGGGCGATCGACGGAGCACCAGGCACCTGCAATAAGTACATACATTGGCGTTACGATTTCCTTATCTCGAAAGGACTTCCGTAGTTCCTATTTCATGACTATGTTTTTTTCCTAGGACTTCATGCTTCATTGTAGTAGAGGTCAGAAAGATATTAGTCTTCACTATATGCACTTCTAGTGAAAGATTATCGTTTGATTCTAGTACAAGTTTGCGCGGGTCTTCACTGGAAACGTATAATTATAAATTACGGAGGATGGTAACTCACGATATTTTCGAAGGACGAAGTCTTTTCATCGGGCGAAGAAGGAGAAGTCATCAGTGTTGAGTCGCAGATTGTCGAATCGTGTGGGACAGTTGATGCGGCCCCATTTATTCGGGCAGTCATAATAATCAATATAATAATAATAAACAATAAACGCGCGCGCTTCCCTAGGGGCCCTAAGACTGCTTACTGCTCATGAATTTGCTCGCATAAGTTCATCTGTAGATGGTGGCATCCTTCCGTATCTTGGGTGGACTCCGCCGGAGATATTGTATCGATTTGATTCGCACATCGTAAATGATGATCTTCTGATCCGGATGTGTGGAGGCTGGGGGGGGGGGGGGCAAGGGAGCCCGGAAGGTCAATCGTTCCCAAGGAGGTGGTTATGTGGGGCTGCCAGAGGGGAATTGATGGTTCATACGGAAACGAACTGATGGAAAAGAACAATAAAATGGGGGAATGTCTTGGAATCTATCATTGAGTGGATTGAAATTGAGATAACTATGCCACAGGAGAAATTTCAATAATTATTCAATAATTATGGAAATGACGTATTATTTTCAAGATTGTATTTTCACTACAATGAGCTTGTCCTGTCTAATCTTTTCATCTTTTGAACACCCTCTGGCGTATTAACCCAAATTTGTTTTATTTTTTATCTTGAATGTGGTTCTCCCACCATAGAGGGGTCACGCCACGGTGGCAGTCCCACCGAATGTCCGTCGATCGAAATCATAGTAAGGGATGGGCATCCCCTCACACTAGCCCGCTAAAAACACAGAAAACGCGTACAAACTATCATCAAATTCTAAATTTATTGGAAGGGAGTACGGGAGAAATCTCGTTACTCTCGGAAATCACACATCACACACCGGTCGTTCTTGTGCTAATAAGCGGTGCCGAATCTGTCCAAAAACAAATTTTAAAATTGGAGTTACTAGTAATATTACAGAAGACATTTTCCTTACAAATAAAGAAGCTGAAGATCATTGTATGACAAGAAACGTAGTTTATCTCATTACTTGTACTGTGTGCTCCATGCAGTACGTTGGTGAGACTACACAGACATTAAAGTCAAGAATCTCACAGCATAGTTATTCTTTCGAGAGTGGTCATCTGAAAACCTTCCTCAGTCAACATTTTAAAGAACCTCTGCACGATAGACATTCGTTCACTGTTGATATTCTCGATCACGGAAAAGACAAAACAGAGCTACTGCAGAAAGAGCTTCTATGGATTAGAGCATTGAACACAGCATTTCCATTTGGTTTGAATGATTCCATTAAAAACTTTGGTTACATTTCTGAAGGAATAAATCCTCTCGAAAAATCATCTCATCCATACCAGACTCTACCGATTTCTGATCTTCCGAAGAATAGTAGAGGAAAAAGAAAACGAAACCGAAGAAAACCAGCATACAAATGCACTAAGACTGCTCAGGATATTGTATATGAAATTGAGATAAGAGATACACGTGAGCTTTTCATCTATGGTAGATCACTCAGGCATCACGACCTTCGAAAATTGGAATATTTTACCGCTTCTACGGATTTCCATGCTTTAGATCACGAGCTAAAATATAAGATTTTTTCAATTATTTGCCCCCATTACTGGGAGTCTAAAAAGACAATGCAGAGTGATGACCGACCAAAGACAATTTTAAAACTACAGTATTTCGGAAAGTTCATGGAAAGACTAAAACTTACGAAACTTTTGAATTCTGATAGAGTTCGTGATGTTTTGAAAGAAATCACTGGAGATGTGAATAAGGTTCCTCGTGTACAGATCACTTACTCTCTAAACAATTCGACCTCACAATTTCTGTGCAACTATGGAAAGTTCCTGAGAAACTTGACCACCCAAGAGATTCAAACGATCCTGAGTTCCACATGTAGTTGTCACAAATATCCAAATTTCGTGGATTCCCACTATAAACATGTCTGCTCAGGCAACACAAATATAATTAGTGATTCTGAACTAAGAAAACTCTTTGAAAAGGGAACCAAATTCCGAGTGAGAACTTTCACTGATCGAAAAACAATATTGGATACTGTGCGGGACTCATGCCAAAATCTATTTGCTAATCTCATACGAAAATATAAACCTCCAAAAAATAAATTGCCCTCCATTTATGATGCATTCACTGGACTTATCAACGATAAAATAAACATTAAACTAAAACTACACCAACATGATTATGTTCAAACAAAATCTCTTATCAGAAAAGTGACAGAATTGCACAAAGATTTCGTGATCACCATGGTTGACAAAGCATCAGGAAACTACGCAATCACATGTAAGCAATTGTATCTTCAATTTATGGAGAAAGAGTTAAATACGCAAAGCACTGATGGTAAAACCTACGAGATCAAAGATCAACTTGATCCAGTCAACATCAAATTAAATCATGAGAAATTCACACGCAGCTTCGGTATTTCTCCGCAAACAGAAGGAAATCTACCCAAAATTTACGGAATTCCTAAAATGCACAAGAATCCGATAAAGTTCAGATTTATTACTGGTGCTCATGACAGTACCTTAAAACCACTTTCTGTTGAGCTACAGAAAATTCTAAGATTTTTGCATGGTCATTTCAGAAGATATTGCAATAACATCACCAGCCATGATAAAATTAATCGATTCTTTTCCATACAAAATACGTTCCGTGTGGTTCAGCAATTGAGTACAGTTCAAAACAAAGAGTCCAAAATTTTCTGTGCTGACTTCTCTTCACTGTTTACGAATCTTCCACATGATGTAGTGAAAGAAAAGATGTACTACCTCTTTGACTTAATGTTCAAAAATGCTGGTTCTGAATACATCGTAGTTCAAGGAGGACATGTCAGATATGATCGAAATAACTCGAATACCAGTGGTAGATCATATCACAAAAACGACCTCAAAGGAATTGTTGATTTCATCCTACGAAACTCATTTGCCTATTATGGTGGAAAACTATATCAACAACGAAAGGGAATTCCTCAAGGTAATAACGCATCTCCTCAAATAGCAGATCTTACTCTTGCTGTCATGGAATACCAATACATCCGCAACAACATTCGAATTGGGCATACTCTATCCTTTTCGCTAAATCGGACTTTTCGATATATAGATGATCTCTTTCATATATCCGACAAGACAGACGAATTCATGAGAATAACGACCGATATGTATCACCATTCACTCACTCTAGAACAGACTAATACAAGTCCGAAAGAGTCAGCCTTCCTTGACATGTCTGTAACAGTAACCAATACTGGTACGGTACAGACCTCACTATACAACAAGACCGATGATTACTCATTCTCAGTCGTTAGATACCCTCACTATGAATCGAATATTCCAATTAGTATGGGTCTGAACACGTTGCATGGCGAAATAATTCGCATCTTCCGAAACTGTTCTCTATTCGAACACTTTTTGGAAAGAACTCGTCAACTTACACTTTATTTCCTGCAAATTAAATACCCAAAACAAATCCTATACTCTAGGCTGTATTCAACATTGAACAGAACCCCAGCGATATCACTAAAATATGCAGTTTGTAATAATGACATATGCATGCGTATTGTCGAAATCCTGTGATTTCCCCCTAATGAGATTTCTTCCCTTCCCTTCCCTCTCTTCCCTACTCCCGGCAGGGGGTAGATCATTGATCTCTTGACCTTCCGATCTCTCCTCTCTCTATCTATCGACCGCTTCCCATATTCCTCCAGTCAGCAATCGGTCGAACTAGCGATGGGATGTTTCTTCTCTCTGTCAAATTTGTTTTTCCACACCCTCCTTGTAGCCTATATTGATGTCAAATACTTACAGTCCCCATTAGTTCATTTGCGCTATATATTGACTCGTTTCCGCGTTAGTTGTTTGTTGTTTACTTTCATCTTCATCATTCCCTATCTCTCTTGTTTCCCCACTTGCGAAGGGCGTCGTACTGACGAGGTCCACCCTTCGTGAGGCGGTTGGGTGTCTACGACCCAATGGACCGAAACATCCAGCCGCATTATTCTAGGAAGTCTTTCTCTATTCTTGCCCCAGTTAGCAGTTTTTCCTCTATACTTCTTCACTTAAAAACCAAGTTTCTTTTTAATACCACATTTCTCAAGATAAAAATTTCTCAAAATGATCTCCCCAGAGACCATTGAAACACATGAGTCACAGGCACAATACACGCACATTAGAGGGGAGGGAATGCACGCAATTATTGGGTTCGATCACATGCTTTCGCTCAATTGATTGTGATCGTGGGGATGAACAATGTAATTAAAGCACTTCGTAATCAAACTTCTATTGTAGATGCGGGTCGAAGAAGTGTCGTGAAACGGCATATCAGAAGTCAATGGTCTCTGGGGAGATCATTTTGAGAAATTTTATCTTGAGAAATGTGGTATGTTCAAGATAAAAAATAAAACAAATTTGGGTTAATACGCCAGAGGGTGTTCAAAAGATGAAAAGATTAGACAGGACAAGTATTGTTAGGTAACTATGACAACATTTCAATTTCTCCCTTTATCATTGTCTCTGTAAAATGCAATGTCAAGATGCAATGTCGTGATCAAGATGTGAGGCGCAGAATGACGAGAAAGCGATTTCTAGCGCATACAAATTGACTGGAAAGAAGCAATAAAAATCCGTACGGTATATGATGCAAGCAGTAGCGCCCCCCCCCTCCCCCGCCCGTCCCACAGATAAAATTTTAATTTAAAAAAATACCCGATCAAGCTCAAACGCTTGCTTCTCCTCAAGCGGTGATCTGTGCTCTTCCGATGAGGCATTTACACGACTTGGGCTCTTAATGCGCAACAGTCAAGGCAAAAACTCGACAACAACGGGGACAAGCACAAAGGAAAAGCTAACTAAAAATTTTAGGCGAAAATATAATTTGACCTACCGTAGTAATGCACTTTGTGTCTGAACACTGATCACGAACTGACGTTTCTACTTTTTTGTTTCATTGAAAGAAGAACTGCGGAGATAGATGCAATCAACGTTTATGACACGAAGTATTACTAAAAAATAGTAATGATTCAAATAAATAATATATTCTATGTAGAAGACTTCATCGTTTAATATCGTTTGACATCGCTTCATCAATGAGAAATTTAGAAATTTTATTTATTTTCCTCTCTTTAACTCCTTTCTTACGCCTTCACAAGTCCAAATTTTTTATCTGAATAGACCCGTGTTACCGGAAATGACGTTACCAGATAAAGAGAGATTCGGTTGAAATAGTTAATCAAACGAAAAATATTCAAGTGAGAATGTCATGTTACGGAGGACATTGCATTTTACAGAGACAATGATAAAGGGAGAAATTGAAATGTTGTCATAGTTACCTAACAATACTTCTTGTTAGCAGGGACAAATAAATGGGGAAAAATGTGGAGAAAAAATAGCTGTTTCAACGGCTCAATTTCGTAATCAACAAAGCGCAATCATTGAGAGATAATCGACTGAAAACTGAGAAAGAAAAAAATTGCAAGGGCATCAAGAACATGGTACAGTTTGTTTACAAGTAAGAATATGCAACGGATTCGGAATTATCATCTGAAAGAGGAATCGACTAGCGGTTTCTACGGTATAATTTAGATGGAAATCGACTCTTCAGATTCATTGAGAGAATTACTAACAATAATAAGAAAAAAAGGATCGACTAAGAAGAAAGACGGAAAAATGGGCAAGAGAACGATATAATCAATCTTCATTCTTCTGTTGCTTAATCATCTTTTGGTATGCAGTCTCGCGACATTTCTTCGAACCGCATCTGTAATGCAAATTATGGGTAGTTTAGATTATGAAAACGTTTTGTTCTACCCCAAAACAACAGTAAATTACAGAGAGACCAAAGGGATGTGAAAGAACACAACAGTATCGAAATTCTTCGTTTTTTTCAATATTTTACTAGATGAAAGTAAAAGAATGAAATTCTGACTTGCAAGTGAACTTGGCGAGTGTCGTTCTCTCGTGAAATTGCTGTAGATCTTGCACGTCCGCGTAGTAGTCGAATGTCAATTCTTCACCTGAGAAAATACTCATTTATAGGCATCATATTGATCAAATATATTGATTAAAGATAGTTGAACCTCGATTCACCGTTGCCCCCCCCTCCTTTTTTTCGTAATTCTTCTCACTCACCTTCTTTAATATCTCGACCAGCGAAGAATCCGACGTGACGCTTCGGACGACCCTCGATCTGCAAGAATTATGATATCTTGCTGATTGTAATCAATAACTAAATTCGTTTGAAATACTGATCGATGCATCTAACTACCATAATCCCTTCCCCAGACTTACGTCGAAATGGATTCGCAAGGGGAAGAGACTCGGTTCACATGAATGAGCGAAGAAACGACCCTCATTTCCCTGCAAATAATGAGCTAATTATTTCATTCAATTTTTGATCTCTACACTAAAAATTTAATGAATAGTTAATTAAATCTTCCGAATGATGAAAAAATGAACGAAAGAATGAACCTTTTCCTGAGCATCGATGACGAGTTTTCCTTCTTTACCGTCCTTCTTCCGTCTGAAAATAAAGAACTATTCAATCTGTGCACCGCGTCAAGAATCGATCGAAACGTGAAACTCACACATCAATGTACATTTGGTATGTCGTGTCCTTCATTGAGGCTTCCTTTACTGTCATCATCTACGAATTTATATGTAGATATCAACAGGCTTATTGAAATCAGCAACTAACTTTTCCAGTGTATTCACAAACGAACGATCCGTGTGAGATGTCATTGCCCGCTCTGACAGTCCAACTCTTGAGATGGTGACGGAATATGATCAGAGTGTGACTGTGGCCTCTCTGTTAATGGATTGACTCATTATTTGTGAAGGAGTAGAGCTACATAACTTTTCGAATTGAGGGCTAAATGGAATGTTTCTCACCTGCATAACTCGCTGTTGGCATGATGAAGTGGTACATGAGCACGAGTCACCGCATTCATACTGATCCACGACTGAAAAACTCTTTTTATTATTATTTAGATTGAAAACAGAAATACTACAGTCTTAATAAATGATCATAATCGAAATAAACTCACAATCGTGGGACTTCTCGATTCGTCCAGTAAATTCATCGTCATCAGAAGAGTCGTCGACCTCCGACTACAAATTCGAATTTAAATGAAACAAAATTAGAAATGATAATATGAGGGATTGTGACTAATGGGCCATCGTTACTCCATATTCACGCGAAAGTTCCTTGACGTTAGGGTCTATCGGCAGTGGATCAAAAAATGTTAGTCAATAGATTCCCCACCCGTCTGCGTTCACCGTG
Source organism: Pristionchus exspectatus (assembly GCA_911812115.1). Taxonomy (NCBI): domain Eukaryota; kingdom Metazoa; phylum Nematoda; class Chromadorea; order Rhabditida; family Neodiplogasteridae; genus Pristionchus; species Pristionchus exspectatus. The sequence continues at coordinate 9,242,873 of OU461587.1, read as the reverse complement.
CTTCTTGATGTTTCCGATTACATTCTTTCTGATGTAGGCCAGCTTCGAATATGACTTCTGCAATTGATTTATGTAGTTCAAATTTAAAAAAAACAAACAAACTTACAAAGGCACAGCAGCTTTCTACCAATGATTTGCATGTCTCTCCGCACTTGCAGCTACAATGAAGGTCAGTAAAGAGATGTGATTCCCCCCTCCCCCCCCCCCCGAATTCAATATTTATGACGTATAATGGCAATATCCAAGTTGATTATTGTTTCTTCCTCACCTTCTTTTGTTTGTGACAGCCTCCTCGATAATACATTTTGCATTAGCGGTCTCTTCCACATTCATTATGTACTGAATCCAGTAAGAATTTTTTGCGACAGTTTTTATTAGACAAACATTCACAAAAAATCGTATTATACCTCGAAAGTAGGAATTGAAGAATCTCTGAAGTTCGTTGCGTCGACGAACATAATTGTCGGTCCTTTGCTATCTGCAATGCATACATTCAATGGGAATAACAAAAAATAGACAACATTAACTAACTGTAAATCTCATTGTAGTACTGATAGATGTAATCATTGATTTGTTGCTCCCGTTTTAGGAGTCCCGAGAGATAGAGAATTCCCTGAATCAAGTATGTAATTGCTTATTCTCTATCAATCATCAGGGCCCACATATTAACGCTGAGTTTTTCTCCTTCTTTCTATGATCCCTTGATAACCCTTAGTACTCACTGGATTGGTCACGTATTGTGAGTAGTCTTCGGTCTGAATGAGTTCCATATTGCGGTAGTGACTGAAATTGAAAATAAATTACAAGATATCCAAGGCGATAGTTACGCTACGATTACTCACAGCATGAGATCTGATTGCATTAGTTTCTCTGTTTGTTGAATGTTCGCCCACACTTTATCCATAATCCTTCTTCTTCTGTTATACTCCTGCAGGGGTCCGTCCTGTAATGCATTACTTCACTATCAATTCATTAACAAGATCGATTGAAACTTTCCCTTTTTGAATGGGTCAGCACGTAAGTTTATTTATAACCAATCATTTAAATATACTAACCGTAATTCCTCTCTTCACAATGTTTTTTCCTTGCCATGTGGGATATCTAAAGCCATGCCAGTTGATCAGAACCTCAAGAAGTAAGGAATTACAATAATTTATTATTGAAAACAAAAATTATTCTCTCTAAAATACTTTCTGACTGTGAAAAAAACCAGAGTTTCACGGCATTATTACTATCTATCAGTGACAACGATTGAATATTGAATAAATACAGATAACATACGGATTCATCATCGACATAAATCAGTCCATTGATGTGATAATCCGTGTCCGTCTCAACATTTCCTTCCGTCTCAACGTCTCCTTCCACCTGCAATTATGAAAGATGAATTGCAGAACAAATTATCGATTGTCGACCTCTCCATCGAGGACTAAATCCAGCAGTCGTTTCGAATTGTACTTTCTTCCGCTCTGCAATCAGTTCAATCGATATTTATCAATCAGTTTTTTATGTACTCACAACGGTAAAGGGATTACGCCGCGGATAAGGATAGAGAATGCACGATTTTTGCTCGATTTGATCGCGTTTCTTGGGCTGAAATAAAACTATCCTTGAAATTAGACAGCTTTCGATGCTGATTCACACTGACAAAGCGTCTTGGTTTTTATCATTCGTGCCACCGTCACAGTCGAGTTGAGATCTGTCTAATGCCCCTATTTCACTCACATCGATAGGTCCTCCGATGAGTCTTCCATCCTTCACTATGATCTCTCTGGTAGGTGACGAATCACGAGATTCTTCCTTCACTTCGACCTTCGGCACGATCACACTCGAGCAAGACTGAAATCAATACTACATCGATTAGCTTTTAAAAAATTGTTTGTGTTTCATTCGCAAATCATCTTCTCTTCCTTCTCTTCCGTCTTTTCTTCCTTAACACTTTCTTATCAAATGGCACTTTCGGACTCGTTGGGCCTCAGATAATTTGTAATTTTCACCTAGTTCATAAGTATCATTACTGGACTTACACTTCCTCTTTTCGATCTCTTCGTCTCTTTACTATTCTTCACATGATGATCATTTTCTTGATCCTCATAAGATGCATGGCTCTGCAAAGAATTTAGATAAAAAAGAAAAGAAAAATATAAGTGCATCAATAGACTAAGTTAGTTGGTCACTAACCCTCTTCGAGCCTCTTTTCCACGATCCTCCCTGCTGGGAAGAATTTGTCGCGTGGAGAACTTTAGACTGAAAGAGAAAATTGGAAGGTGCGCGAACATTATTTTCATTGCTCATGGGTATTATTGATGATTGAGTAATCTATCCCAATAAGTGCAATCGCTGCAGACAGATGTTTGATAGTTGAGAGTGCATGAGTCACTCGCACTCTCATAAACAGCTGTGAGTGTTTGAGAGGGAACATTAAACATATTGTAGTCTTTGTGACACTAAAATTCGATACAGAAGCTACTCCTTACATCGTTGACCTCCATCATCGGTAGTTGGAAGAACTATCAACTTGTTTGCGAAGTCGCTGCAAACATTTGGATAATTTTGAGTAAGCGGATTAAATTAAGCATCACTGAAGGGAAAGATTAATTATAAAGTCATACAGATTGTAAATAATAAAATAAATGCAACAGGTTGTTTATACAATTTGAGCAGCGCCGGTTGGCGGGAAAGAGTATTCTAGCGCCTACAAATGGCGGGAAAACATCAATACACGGGGTGCGAGGATGACAGAGGGTGAAGGGTATTAGAGAGAGAGATAGTGATTGCAGACAGACACTCATTATTGACCTCTTGAGAGGCTATAATTGCAGATGGCACCCGAAGATCGCAATATCCCGGATGATCAAATTTTCGTACCTGTCGTTTCGAATTGAAATGAACGTTTTGTTAGACACTAAAAAGGCCTCCTTCAATGCGAACTCATCTTTTGTATCACTTTTGATACAAAATAGCTGCCAGGCCAGTTCTACATGAACAAGTAGTGCTTCTATCATTTCGATAAATCATAACTCGATTTTAGAAGACATTTGCACTAGATAATGACATAGCCAAAGGCCTCCTTCCATGCGAACTCATCTTTTGTATCACTTTTGATACAGAAGAGCTGCCAGGCCTGTTCTACGTCAACAAGTAGTGCTTCTATCATTTCGATAAATCATAACTCGATTTTAGAAGACATTTGCGCTAGATAATGACATAGTCAAAGGCCTCCTTCCATGCGAACTCATCTTTTGTATCACTTTTGATACAAAAGAGCTGCCAGGCCTGTTCTACGTGAACAAGTAGTGCTTCTATCATTTCGATAAATCATAATTCGATTTTAGAAGACATTTGCGCTAGATAATGACATAGCCAAAGGCCTCCTTCTATGCGAACTCATCTTTTGTATCACTTTTGATACAAAAGAGCTGCCAGGCCTGTTCTACGTGAACAGGTAGTGCTTCCATCATTTCGATAAATCATAATTCGATTTTAGAAGACATTTGCGCTAGATAATGACATAGTCAAAGGCCTCCTTCCATGCGAACTCATCTTTTGTATCACTTTTGATACAAAAGAGCTGCCAGGCCTGTTCTACGTGAACAAGTAGTGCTTCCATCATTTCGATAAATCATAACTCGATTTTAGAAGACATTTGCGCTAGATAATGACATAGCCAAAGGCCTCCTTCCATGCGAACTCATCTTTTGTATCACTTTTGATACAAAAGAGCTGCCAGGCCTGTTCTACGTGAACAAGTAGTGCTTCTATCATTTCGATAAATCATAATTCGATTTTAGAAGACATTTGCGCTAGATAATGACATAGCCAAAGGCCTCCTTCTATGCGAACTCATCTTTTGTATCACTTTTGATACAAAAGAGCTGCCAGGCCTGTTCTACGTGAACAGGTAGTGCTTCCATCATTTCGATAAATCATAACTCGATTTTAGAAGACATTTGCGCTAGATAATGACATAGCCAAAGGCCTCCTTCCATGCGAACTCATCTTTTGTATCACTTTTGATAAAAAAGAGCTGCCAGGCCTGTTCTACGTGAACAAGTAGTGCTTCTATCTTTTCGATAAATCATAACTCGATTTTAGAAGACATTTGCGCTAGATAATGACATAGCCAAAGGCCTCCTTCCATGCGAACTCATCTTTTGTATCACTTCTGATACAAAAGAGCTGCCAGACCTGTTCTACGTGAACAAGTAGTGCTTCTATCTTTTCGATAAATCATAACTCGATTTTAGAAGACATTTGCGCTAGATAATGACATAGCCAAAGGCCTCCTTCTATGCGAACTCATCTTTTGTATCACTTTTGATACAAAAGAGCTGCCAGGCCTGTTCTACGTGAACAAGTAGTGCTTCTAGCATTTCGATAAATCATAACTCGATTTTAGAAGACATTTGCGCTAGATAATGACATAGCCAAAGGCCTCCTTCCTTGCGAACTCATCTTTTGTATCACTTTTGATACAAAAGAGATGCCAGGCCTGTTCTACGTGAACAAGTAGTGCTTCTATCATTTCGATAAATCATAACTCGATTTTAGAAGACATTTGCGCTAGATAATGACATAGCCAAAGGCCTCCTTCCATGCGAACTCATCTTTTGTATCACTTTTGATACAAAAGAGCTGCCAGGCCTGTTCTACGTGAACAATAGTGCTTCTATCATTTCGATAAATCATAACTCGATTTTAGAAAACATTTGCGCTAGATAATGACATAGCCAAAGGCCTCCTTCCATGCGAACTCATCTTTTGTATCACTTTTGATACAAAAAAGCTGCCAGGCCTGTTCTACGTGAACAATAGTGCTTCTAGCATTTCGATAAATCATAACTCGATTTTAGAAGACATTTGCGCTAGATAATGACATAGCCAAAAGCCTCCTTCCATGCGAACTCATCTTTTGTATCACTTTTGATACAAAAGAGCTGCCAGGCCTGTTCTACGTGAACAAGTAGTGCTTCTAGCATTTCGATAAATCATAACTCGATTTTAGAAGATATTTGCGCTAGATAATGACATAGCCAAAGGCCTCCTTCCATGCGAACTCATCTTTTGTATCACTTTTGATACAAAAGAGCTGCCAGGCCTGTTCTACGTGAACAAGTAGTGCTTCTAGCATTTCGATAAATCATAACTCGATTTTAGAAGACATTTGCGCTAGATAATCACACAGCCAGAGGCCTCCTTCCATGCGAAATCATCTTTTGTATCACTTTTGATACAAAAGAGCTGCCAGGCCTGTTCTACGTGAACAAGTAGTGCTTCTAGCATTTCGATAAATCATAACTCGATTTTAGAAGATATTTGCGCTAGATAATGACATAGCCAAAGGCCTCCTTCCATGCGAACTCATCTTTTGTATCACTTTTGATACAAAAGAGCTGCCAGGCCTGTTCTACGTGAACAAGTAGTGCTTCTATCATTTCGATAAATCATAACTTGATTTTAGAAGACATTTGCGCTAGATAATGACATAACTAGAAAAACACCCATAAGCGATCGCATGATTTACTCTATCTCGCACCGTTGAATCCTCTAAAGATTTTTCTTCATTTGGGTATCTGTCGACTCTCAGAAGCTATCAAGTAGTTCAAGAGACAAAAAAACTATGTAATTGTCCGATTCTCTCTTTGTTTCGATCTCCGGATAGAAAGATATGATCTAATCACTGATCACTTTATTGTCATCACAACATTACAAATTTCGAAACAGGCGATATGACATAAAATTAGAAACGTCTTCTAGTCAATAATTACACAACAATGAACCCGTACTCTTCACACTTATTCTTTTCACTCTGTGTCTACCGTAATTCTATCATAATCTATCTAATCTGTAGTAGTACAACTCCGCACGAATTCCCTCGCTGCGCCCAATCGAGATAGTTGCTTGCGACAGGCAGCTGCCCTCTCGTTCAGTGTATTCCGATCGATTGGAATGTCCAGCCTGATATACGGTGGGTTATGCAATTGCTAAATCACTGTTTCTAGATATATTTGCTACGATTAATGTATGAAGTGTTTGTTTTCGCTGTTACAATACCTGCAAACGACGTCTTTAATTTCTTCTGCAAGCCTAGCGTTGTCGGAATTAGACATGAAGACCTGGAACAGTGCCATTTAACCAACAAATTTTCATTCAACTTTTCAATTCTCTGATTCGTATATCACATACCTGCACTACATTGCCATCGATTCCATCGGAATCCTTGATCTCCGATCCTTCCGCAACGCGCCACGCAACGCGCATCATAGAGGTCCTAAGAGGAAAAGGTTACTGTACTTTATTTAGGGTACGGTAGGATCACAATGACCTACCTCCTCTTCGCAATCATCGTTTGGTGCATGAGAATCCCCTCGGCCGATGGCACATTGATCACCGTGTTGAAGGAATTGCAGCCAAAGTCGAACTGAGAAGGGCAATTGATAAATTGGATACCGTGGCCATCAAATACAGTTTCTTTGAATATCTTACCTCGCTTGCATCTGTAGCAAAGAAGCTCATGAGTGCGATCGATTCCCAGCCTGGAGACTCCCTGAAATATTTTTGATGATTTCACCATCCCGAATACTGCAAGAAATCATACAAGTCATTTCCTTCAATACATGAGAAGGTGGTGAAACACAATTAGTAAATCTTTTTACATAAAATCGTTTCATCTTTCAAATGTTTCCTTGTTTCACCTCAAGATCTAACAAAAATCAAAATCATGAAAATCTCACTCACTTGGGCATTGCGATCAAACTTCGTATCGTCTCAGACGACGGTTGCAGTTCCACTCCCAGCAGAAAAATGTCGTTGTGACCCTGCAATCATATACCATAACCTATCTCAGTATGCGGAAGAAGTGACATCTCGATGGACTGACCTTGTAGAAGCCGCGAATGAAGAGAGCTCCACTGTAGTTGTTTGCGAACAGCGCCTCAATAGTATATCGTATGTTACCGAACATTCGATTTCCCATGATTACGGTACCTTTGTTGTTTGATTGACGAATGATTCCAGACCGGGCATCATATCGCGTGTCTGATCGATCGAGTACACTTGTAGGGCGTATCTGCATAGAGATTACTGTAATTCGACCGTACTCAAGATTATGGCAATGAAATGATCTAAATATATCATATGTGCAAGGAAGAAGAACATTAATGAATCAATACGCTACTTCATTTGTCATAAATGCCCAATAAAACAAATGGCTGACGGTTTGCCGGTCGTTATGCTCTCGAACATGGTTCGATCGTAGTCGACAGTTGAGACACAGTCTGCAATCGATTACAGTAATCCATCGGTACCGTATCCTTCACTATTCTCAACTCACAGACTAATCCGGATATGGAAGTGCACATGACGACAAAGTCCAAACCATCCTCGTAGCATTCTTCCAGCACCCAATCGGAGGAGGGAGAACAGGCAGAGTAGATACGCTGTGATGAGAGAGACATAAATACTGTGAATTTTCCCATCTACATGTTGAGAGATCGTGAAGTGTAGAATTCGAAATGACTTTTATAGCACCCAAACGGCCGACAAACATTGTGAAATATGATATCGATAAAAATTTGGGAGCATTGTGAAACATATCGATTTATAGATTTTTTAAGGGAATCTTCCCTCCTGATTCCATCCAACTGGCGGGCCGACACGAACCGGAGAAGGACAATTGTCTGAGAAGGAAGTTATCAAGTTGAGGGAGGCCATGAAATTCGCTCTAAATCTAGCCATATCCCGAATGTGTTAGACATGTGAAAAACGATTCATTCCTGATTCAACCCCTTGAGGGGTCCTCTCTGCATCAACCAGATACATTGTACTCACTTGGGTGTAGCAATTCCTCCTCTCCTCGTGAGTTGAGATGCTTCTCTCACTCTAATCCACATTCTCAGATCGTCTTCGTGTTCCAATCTCGTTACTCCAACGATACTCTTCCCTGCGTCAGCCGAACCACTGAATTGATTGATAGTTTTGTATCTTGATCATTCTTCGAAATGCGCTGGCTATCTATTCAAAGATCAGTTATATTTCACACTATTCTAAAAGATGATAGTGAAAATCAAAACAGATTTTTCTTCAATCAATCATCTCTTAGATAAAATTTCAACTTTTCTAGATGTGCGTGGGGAGCCTGGAGCCGGATCCATGATCTCATGACGTCACCCCGACTGTCACTCAAACACAAGAGAAAAGCTTTCCGTACCTTCATAACGCCTGCTGCTTTATGCGGAGCTGAATTATGGTCGCTACGAGAATCTGACAAAGAGAAGTTGCGTGTCGCACAAAGAAAGATGGAAAGGAAGATGATCGGTATCTCGCTGTTTCACAGATGGACCAATCTGCGAGTGAGGAAACGGACCAAAGTCCAAGATTGGGTGAAATTAGCAGAGAGGAAGAAGATAGATTGGGCCAATCGCGTACGACAAATGGATGGAGTTGGATTGAGTGGGAATGACAAAGTAGTTCCGAGATAAGAGGCATCATCTACAAACTTGTATTCCTCTCCGTCGATCACAATTGGAGCTCGTGTTGTTGTGCAGTTCGTCATTAATACCGTCTTCTTCGCATTGATGGACAAGCCACAGACAGCTGCATTCGTCTTCAGAGTTGAGATCATTCTCTCCAGTGCTGGCTTGTTCTTAGCAATAATCACTATGTCGTCCGCATAGGCGAGATAAGTGAGAGGCCTTCCATCAATCTTGATCCCGTCGTTAGTGCTTCTATCATTTCGATGAATCATAACTCGATTTTAGAAGACATTTGCGCTAGATAATGACATAGCCAAAGGCCTCCTTCCATGCGAACTCATCTTTTGTATCACTTTTGATACAAAAGAGCTGCCAGGCCTGTTCTACGTGAACAAGTAGTGCTTCTATCATTTCGATAAATCATAACTGGATTTTGGAAGACACTTGCGCTAGATAATGACGTAACTAGAAAAACACCCATAAGCGATCCTCGCACCGTTGAATCCTCTAAAGATTTTTCTTCATTTGGGTATCTGTCGAAAAAAATAGTCGTCAGAAGCTATCAAGTAGTTCAAGAGACAAAAGACTATGTAATTGTCCGATTCTCTCTTTGTTTCGATCTCCGGATAGAAAGATATGCTCTAATCACTAATCACTTTATTGTCATCACAACATTACAATTTTCGAAACAGGCGATATGACATAAAATTAGAAACGTCTTCTAGTCAATAATTACACAACAATGAACCCGTACTCTTCACACTTAATCTTTTCACTCTGTGTCTACCGTAAATCTATCATAATCTATCTAATCTGTAGTAGTACAACTCCGCACGAATTCCCTCGCTGCGCCCAATCGAGATAGTTGCTTGCGACAGGCAGCTGCCCTCTCGTTCAGTGTATTCCGATCGATTGGAATGTCCAGCCTGATATACGGTGGGTTATGCAATTGCTATATCACTGTTTCTAGATATATTTGCTACGATTAATGTATGAAGTGTTTCTTGTCGCAATTACAATACCTGCAAACGACGTCTTTAATCTCTTCTGCAAGCCTAGCGTTGTCGGAATTAGACATGAAGACCTGGAACAGTGCCATTTAACCAACAAATTTCATTCAACTTTTCAATTCTCTGATTCGTATATCACATACCTGCACTACATTGCCATCGATTCCATCGGAATCCTTGATCTCCGATCCTTCCGCAACGCGCCACGCAACGCGCATCATAGAGGTCCTAAGAGGAAAAGGTTACTGTACTTTCTTTAGGGCACGGTAGGATCACAATGACCTACCTCCTCTTCGCAATCATCGTTTGGTGCATGAGAATCCCCTCGGCCGATGGCACATTGATCACCGTGTTGAAGGAATTGCAGCCAAAGTCGAACTGAGAAGGGCAATTGATAAATTGGATACCGTGGCCATCAAATACAGTTTCTTTGAATATCTTACCTCGCTTGCATCTGTAGCAAAGAAGCTCATGAGTGCGATCGATTCCCAGCCTGGAGACTCCCTGAAATATTTTTGATGATTTCACCATCCCGAATACTGCAAGAAATCATACAAGTCATTTCCTTCAATACATGAGAAGGTGGTGAAACACAATTACTAAATCTTTTTACATAAAATCGTTTCATCTTTCAAATGTTTCCTTGTTTCACCTCAAGATCTAACAAAAATCAAAATCATGAAAATCTCACTCACTTGGGCATTGCGATCAAACTTCGTATCGTCTCAGACGACGGTTGCAGTTCCACTCCCAGCAGAAAAATGTCGTTGTGACCCTGCAATCATATACCATAACCTATCTCAGTATGCGGAAGAAGTGACATCTCGATGGACTGACCTTGTAGAAGCCGCGAATGAAGAGAGCTCCACTGTAGTTGTTTGCGAACAGCGCCTCAATAGTATATCGTATGTTACCGAACATTCGATTTCCCATGATTACGGTACCTTTGTTGTTTGATTGACGAATGATTCCAGACCGGGCATCATATCGCGTGTCTGATCGATCGAGTACACTTGTAGGGCGTATCTGCATAGAGATTACTGTAATTCGACCGTACTCAAGATTATGGCAATGAAATGATCTAAATATATCATATGTGCAAGGAAGAAGAACATTAATGAATCAATACGCTACTTCATTTGTCATAAATGCCCAATAAAACAAATGGCTGACGGTTTGCCGGTCGTTATGCTCTCGAACATGGTTCGATCGTAGTCGACAGTTGAGACACAGTCTGCAATCGATTACAGTAATCCATCGGTACCGTATCCTTCACTATTCCCAACTCACACACTAATCCGGATATGGAAGTGCACATGACGACAAAGTCCAAACCATTCTCGTAGCATTCTTCAAGCACCCAATCGGAGGAGGGAGAACAGGCAGAGTAGATACGCTGTGATGAGAGAGACATAAATACTGTGAAATTTCCCATATACATATTTTCTAGGGTTGCACGTTCGGGATCGGCAATCCCGAGCTCAATGAGTCCCTTCCCTTCACGTGCTCTTTAGGGAGGGCACACCCTCTTCCCTTCCTCAAAAAGTTTGAGGAGATGGGAAGGGGGCTCAAAAAATTTGAGATAGTCAAATTTTTTGAGCCCTCTTCCCTTCCCTCTCCCCTCTCGATCGGACGTGCGATAGGGAAGGGCGGAGAAGGGAAGAGGGGCCGGCAATACCGAAACCGATCCCGAGTGGACAACCCTAATGTTTTCTACAATAGTTTTGGAGAGATCGTGAAATGTAGAATTCGAAATTACTTTTATAGTACCTAAATGGCCGACAAACATTGTGAAATATGATATCGATCAAAATTTGGGAGCATTGTGAAACATATCGATTTATAGATTTTTTAAGGGAATCTCCCCTCCTTTCACTCACTCTAATCCACATTCTCAGATCGTCTTCGTGTTCCAATCTCGTTACTCCAACGATACTCTTCCCTGCGTCAGCCGAACCACTGAATTGATTGATAGTTTTGTATCTTGATCATTCTTCGAAATGCGCTGGCTATCTATTCAAAGATCAATTATATTTCACACTATTCTAAAAGCTGATAGTGAAAATCAAAACAGATTTTTCTTCAATCAATCATCTCTTAGATACAATTTCAACTTTTCTCACCTCGCTGGTCTCACATACAATGGGAATCCTCCGATCTGTCCGGGCAGTGATTCCATCCAACTGGCGGGCCGACACGAACCGGAGAAGGACAATTGTCTGAGAAGGAAGTTATCAAGTTGAGGGAGGCCATGAAATTCACTCTAAATCTAACCATATCCCGAATGTGTTAGACATGTGAAAAACGATTCATTCCTGATTCAACCCCTTGAGGGGTCCTCTCTGCATCAATCAGATACATTATACTCACTTGGGCGTAGCAATTCCTCCTCTCCTCGTGAGCTGAGATGCTTCTCGTATTCGAGACAGCACGTCTAACTGAAAATTGAGAACTTTTAGATCTATCTGGATAGAGGAATCCTCCATAATTTCTTCATTTATTCACAACTTTCTCACCCCCTTTCTTTTCTTCAACCATTTCATCTCCCTCATCATTCATCTCCTCTATCCCACTCTTTTCGTTTTCTTTTTCTGCAAAATCTCTCACCTTTCACCTGCCAAAAGGCAATTTATTGTTTGACTTCGCATTAGTTTCAGGATCTCACAAGTTGGAGCTGATCAATGATCACTTCTCGCATCATTTGTTATCTATCTATTTCGAAAGTAACGTTTCCTAAACACTTTTCGTGGACATTAATCAAAAGGTTAGTATTTTAAATTGCCACGGAACCAAACAGTTCCAACTCACTTGTTCATGTGTGAATCCTTCAATATCCATTTCGTATCTCATTTTCGCTAGTGGATGTTGCAGTGTTTGCTCGAATGCGATCACTCGGACCTGAATGGTTCAAATACTTTCTTTCAGGTTTCTCGACCACCACAGTTACCTAGACAATTCAGATGACTAGAATCATAACACACATCACGCAAGGTTCTCGCTTGAGTAGGTGTTGTCTAGTAACCAACTAATTACCCATTACAACACCTGCGCAGATCTTCGACACTTTGTTTCTCTCTGTTTCACTCCCCTTTTCCCTTCTCGAAACGACTTCGGGGGAAATTCCAGCTGCTCTCTGAATCGAAAGAGAAACAATAAATCACCTGCGTCGTACTGAATGTCTGCGCCAGCTCACGGGTCTGAAATGAAACGAATTATCGATTGGTGAATTTAGGGTCAGGAAAAAAATGGATTGAATGGCAAAGGTTAATCTATCGAATTCGCATCGATTGTAGGTTTACGATGTATCTCTGAAACATATGCAAACCTTGGACAGTAACGGACTGAGATCCTGATCGCCAACAGGAGTTTCCACTTGATAGATCACGTCGATGCTAAAGAGACAAGTTTATAAATTGTCTCAATCTACAGTAGTCATCCAACCATACCCCGTCTCGTCAGCCAACAATCGAGGGGGCGTCACAACGAACACTCTCACGTTGTTCGGTTTCTGCATTTTGAAGAGCGAGAGGCGGTGCTGCAACGGGTATCGATTACTCTCTGCACCTACCGTAATCGTTGACTACCGTACCTTGTACAAAACGATGATGATGGTCTTCATTCTTCCGCCGTACATTGAAGCCATTTCCTGGAATATTAAATTAATTTTCATATCTAATAACATGCACCCAATATTTGTACACGCGATGCGATAAGTCATCATAGATTAGTACCCAAACTAGAGTTGGGGAGTCAATACCCTCCTATTTTTCCATTTTCGGATTTATTGTTTTCGAGATTCGAAGAAACATCCCTACTCAAACCTCGTCTATATCTGTCTACTCTCGCGGTAACCAGATTATTGCTGATTGCTAGGCGCGCGCACATTAGAAATTTATTGCGGATTTCGCGTCATTTCGGAAAATGTGAAATAGATTGCAGATAAAATCGGAACGATCTAATGAAATGGCAAAAAGGAAATGAGCTTGAGGGTAGGCTCAAATCCATCATTTGATGACAATCTGTCCATGAATCTGAGCTGAGTGATGGGAAGGAAGAAATAGCCCTTATGAATCAACGGAGGAGGAAGCCCCCCCCCCCCCCCCCAACAATCTCGCAAATCGTATCCAAGGTGTCGTTATGACATGCGAATTTCCACTGGCAAACCCGAAATAAGGGAGGAGGAGGTGGGAGGAGAGATACATACGAAAAGGAGGAGGAAAAACGTAAGGTGCGAGAGGGAGAAATAAGCTCCCATTTCGGGAGCAGGTGATATCATTCTTTTGAAATATCATTGGTACTCTGTTAGTCTATCCGTTTCTCTCGCGCACTATGGGAGGCGGACTAGGATGAGATTGGAATATCCCATGAGGTCTACATGTTCTCAACTCGTCTTCACGAACTGAAAAATATCTCGATATTGTAGGTAATAAAAGATAATTTCATTCTGGTTCGTATTTCGCCCATCGGAGATACGAGAAAGCAGATAATGAAGTCATTCACAGAAGTCATCTTTACAGCGTCATTAATTTACGTCAAATACGAAGCCCTCTTGACCAATTGAAAGCCCTGGCTTCATCGAGACGATCACAACCATGAACAGTGATTAGTCAAGAGCTGACGACAAGAAATCATTGAGCAACTCCATTTCACACCAGTTCTTGACAACTGGAAACGGCGATATCACTGGAGACAAGAAACGTTTTCTCATGAGCCGGCAATTCTCACGGTGTTGAGACCATAAGGAAGGAAAGTCAGTGAGAAATGAGGGGATGAGAAGGGGGGGGGAGGGATAGACTGGACGGGAGGAAACGTTGGCCCATGAGAAATGTCGTATGAATACACGAACAGCTTGAGAGGAATTTTCATAGCGCCCGTTTGGAGTCGAATCCGCACGAAGGAAGGGGATAATTTAGACTGAAGGAGGAGGAGAAACAGACACAACCCAACAATTAGAAGTCTGATTCATCCTTGGTTATTCAAGATATTCAATGCACATGAACCCTGTGAGAGAGCATTGGAAAGTAGGAGAGTCATTCCCCTAATGGGATGTTGATTGACCCTCACTATCATTACCAGAATATGAAAGTGACGAGTAGACCCTCTCCTACGCAAATAGTAATAGGAATAGGAAGAGTCCACTCTAATCCAAAACAGCCTTCCAACAAGGACGAGATTCACGTTTAACTTGTGATCGCCTCAATCAACAGATCGGAAAAGGCTTCCAGATTGAAGAAATTGAAGTCCTATCCGTGGCTATCTTCATCCAAACCGTTACCTCACTAGTAGTCAGAAAAAATGAGAGACTAGGAGAAATGGTGAAAGACATAGGATTTCTAGAGGGAAAAGGGTGCATCCGTTTCGGTCCATTCACAAATCCTCCTCATCTGTTTCAGGGACACTCCCTTTGAATGGGAGCGATAACGAATTCCTTCCCTCTTTTCTTCCCATTTTCTTCCCATTCTCAAGCTGAAAATGCATTCGTGTTCGCCTCATCTCTCATGCAGTCAAGAAGATGTACTGGTGTCTAAGAGACTACGGTCATTCCAGGATTCGATAAAAGGAGGCTTTTCTCAGATGTTCTCAGATGAAATAATGTAATGAGTTTCAGACAGAAATTTTTTCGCAGTGTAGACGTTATAAAACTTACATCGAAGCTTCCTCCATTCCCATTCGACTCAATCGATGGTATCTCAGTGGAGGGCGCAGGTGCAATCATGACTACGGTAGGTCCTTAGGTTACGGTAGTCCACGTCGATTATCGATCACCGAAATCAGCGCATCTGCAATGGACAATGAATGAAGAATGACGTGCAACAACGAGATAATGTTAAGTTAAGTGAATAATGTTATAATAATGTTATGTTATAGTGAGATAATGTTATGTTAAGTGAACAACTGGTAGGAGGGAACACATTAATCGACCTGGATGAAGAAGGTACGAGGACAAACAAATGGCGAGAACTATTCGCGAATTGGCTACAATTTGAGGGTGACCATCCAAAACAACCATAGATTGTGGAGAGTTTACGAGAAAGACACCGTTTCGAAATAGGACAAACCTGACATTGAGTCACAAATCTATTTTTGTGCCGAAATCCATAAATCAGGGGGAAACCTCGGATATCTCACGGGAATTCATCACTGTGAGCACGGGAACAGAAGGAATGAAGGAATTCTCCGAAGGGAAAATGAAGAATGGAGACGACAAAAAACAGTGGCGACTGTGTGAGACGAGATAATATCTAACGAGAGAAAGATGGAGGGAGGGCGAACATTTGATGATGAGGGTTTGATGATGAACATCATTCGAATGTCATCATAGCCCCGTCTAATTTTGTCCATCCACCGTATCGATTACCGTAATCCCCAAATTCGCTGCGGGAGTTAGATGGTCGATAGATGAGGGATATCTGTATACCAAAGAGGGGAAAGAGAGAAAGGGAGGGGATGAAAAAGAGGGGGGGATATAGCCAGTGTGTGTAGCAAAATAGCGGAAAGAGTAATTCCCTCTTCCTCTCTCTTTTCTCTCGTCCTTCCCTTCAGTCTGCCATATCCATCCACTGGTCACTCCTCTCCTATGAATTTCCAACAGACTCCGAGGCGAGAGAAGGGGAAAGGGGAGAGGGGAGCGACCTCTAAGTGGAAGCCAACTAATGACTGAAGAAGTCCCAGACTAGCTGCACTCTCCACTCTGAAACGGCCTTCCGACGAGGAATAACGACGCGATTCCTGCTAATTCGAATTATCGTCCCCAATGGATGTATGTTTCACGGTTCTCAAAAAGGGCGCGTAAAAAATATAAATCAATCCTGCAGCGATTCTTCGTGCTAAAAAACCCAATTTTCAAATAGATTGAAAATACAGCGCTTGTTAGCGAAAGGCAAAGCTGTAGATCAGCAAGGCTATAATTGTCTTTACTCTCTCAGTCACACTGCACTACCTCACAGAGAAAACAAATAAAGAGATACCCAACTCCTCCTTTCTTACCTAGAAATGCAGAGAGGAAATCATTAGCAGCAAATACTTCAAACGATCTGTTGAAATACAGAAGCTCGTTTAGTGAATAACATCATGCGAAGAAATGATGGAATGAAATGCGTCTTTAAAAAGTTTGCTTCAGTATCCCGGACGTTAGCAAAGAAAAAGAATGCGTCACAGAAAATAGGCAAAAGGAAATGAGTTTCGTTAAGAAGCTGATTGGTACTGAAGAATGAATGGTATTGTCTGACTTTTCACGGCAGCTTATGAAATATGTAATAGTGAAACGAGAAACGGAACGTTAGTTCAACTAGAATGAGTCAAGTGATACCCTAGGGCACTTCCCTTGCACTACCTCATAGATAAGATAGCGATAAATATGCACAATCTTCCTCCTCTAGCCATCTCGTAAGAGAAAGAGGAGAGTGAGTGTAAGCAAAACAGTCATAGATGAGTTGGGACGAAATGAATACTCTCTCAGTTTCCCATGATATTTTTGCGTCTGCTACAAAATATCGGTAGTCTTCTTGAAGCAAAAAAGAGGCAGTGAGAAGCAAGGGAAGAAGCCTCTCTACAGACGGAATATTTATTGTCGAGAGATTCGATGGATTTACCACGCGCGTGTGCGATAGAAAGAGATTGTCGGCTTGAGGGAAGGAGAGACTCTCGTGTGATCTACCTCTCACTGTAGCCAAACCATGTGATTATTATTACAAATATATCAATGGAGGCAAAGCTTGTGATGTGACAATATTGTAGGTGGGGCTATTTTTATCTATCTACCTTTTGCGTCATTGCACGGGGAAAATTATTTCCATTAAACAATAAAGGAATGAAGAAACGGTCGTACTACAAATTTTCCTTGTGAAACTTTGCAGATTATAACGCAATAACGTGCGAGAGCGCGAGTAGACTCACCAACCAAACTCAATCATCTAATCTCTTCCCTTTGTTCGCTCCTCTTACTACACTCGGATTAGGCTTATCGCAATCGAAGTGAATAGAGTACTGTCGCCACGATGACCTACCATCCTTCCGTAATCGCCCGAACAAATGATCTATCAATACAAAAAAGACTAACTAAGAAGTAGTTCGGGGAAGAAAGAAAGAAGAGCTCCACCATTTCGACTCATCCCTTTCCTTTGTCTTCCTTCTCTTCTCTCATGGGAATGGAAGCGTTCATGTTGCAAGTTTTCTTCGACATATTTCTATTTTTGCAGCCCCTCCCTTTTTCGACAAAATAATTTACAATGTATTGCACATCAAATCAGTTTACTCAACATTTAACATTTTGATTTCCTTTGAACATACAAGAATGTCATAGTGCAACAATCGTCTACAATCTCTGTTCTTACAGTATATAAATTAGTATTCGATAAGTACTGCCGTATCTCATTGATTACGGTGGATTAGTTCAGTTTGGCCTTCTTACTGAATACATCATTGGAGTTCACTTTGGCCTTCTTGTTGAATACTTCGTTCGAGTCAGTGTAGAATGCGGCTTTACTCTCGATTGTCGCAGAGAGAGGATCAGGGGCTGAAAAAAGAGCAATATTGGAACACAAACACATAAAAATAGGTAAACGTAAGAAGTTTTTAAAAACAAATTCACATTCACATCTCAAGTTTCACAGGTCTACCATAAGAGTAAGGACCTTCAATATGATTTACTCACTCTGGTTCTACTTCCACGAATCAATCAATCTACCGTATCCCTCCCTTTTCTCACCACTAGTCGTCTCCGGTAGTACATGAGAGAATCTACATCTCGTTCCTCTTGTACATCTTCCCTCAAGGAATTGTCTGCACGGCTGTCCCTTTCTCTTACCACGGAAACCACGATTATCAGCCTTCTCCTGAATTATCGGACGTATTCAAGGTTTGTAAAATAATGCGATGCGTCTCTAAGCCAAACAGTCCTATTACAGGATTTAGAATTCGCTAAAATATGTCTAGATTTGAAAATTGTCATAATGTAATATAAATAAGAATAAACCGTACCCTCTCGGAGACAGGAACGTGTTGACTGAGCATCGCATTGTTCGCATCTTGTTCCTTCTCTGCCTCAGAGATAAACAAAGATGATTCCTGAAAATAAAGTTAGTAGAGGAATTACTTGTTTGTGATGACAGAGTTCTCTCTTATCGTTCAAATACTTGCGTACTTTGGTAATTGTTAGATCAGCTTATGGAACTATTCGACTTCGATAATTTGAATTACGATAAATATAAATAAACTTGATAATGTAACGTTCCCTTACATATAATACACATTATTTAATAAACTCGAAGCCGCAAATAAATTTGAAAGGATAAACTGGGAATCCGAATAACCAACCAGCTTGGCTGTGCCCGTGAGTACACTCCTTGCGGAAGGGAGACGAGGTACTTCTGGAGCCAATTCTACCTGAAAAGGGATCAACGATGAACGATAACCTCGAAAAATGCCCAAAATATTGTTTTCATCACGAACCACGAGATTAACCTATTAGTCATTAGTATTAGTCTATTATCCTACTAGAGATTAGTCATTCGAAGTTAGCCTATTAACGCATCGATAACAAAGACTTAGAATCCTTGCAATTTGCCCATCCGATTTTCAATAGTACCCTTTGCACAGTCATTCAAGCCAAGTCGAATTCATTACATAAATAACTCACCTCTTCCTCCTCCTCATCGTCCTCACTCGAAGAAGCGAAATCAGACGAGAAGAAGGACTTCTGAACGGATTTAATGGCTAATTTATTTAGTCGAACGGCGGTACACTAATTTTAACAAAGTCAAACCTGCTTTCCATCGTCCTTCTCCTCCTCCTTCGCATCTTCTGACGTCGAGGGATTTCCATCCACAATTTCCTCTTTCTCTTCTACATCCTCACCATACTCGTCTTGGTCCTACAATAATAAAAAATAGCTTGAATAATAAGGAAAGCAAGAACAAAAAAAAGAACAAAAGTTAACCTTCTCTTCTACGCTATCCTCGTCGCTGCCATAACCAGCCAATAGATTGAGTGACATCTGTAATGAACGTATGGCATCATTCAAACGAAATTGTTACCAAAACAAACTATAATGACTCTAGAAACCAAAATAGAAAAAATTCGAAAAGAATAAAGTCATTCGTCGATCTGCACAGTTCAAAATGTTTTGCTCTTTAGTGGATACGGTTCTAGCCAGATTACCCGGCTATAGAATATTTCCCGGTCCTGTATTATTAAAAAAAAATTTATTTCTCATTTTCTCTTCATTTCTACATCTTTCCCCAATGCCAAGTGGTCGACAACTCTCTTCTCGCGATCGCAAATGAGTGCAAAACGCGTTAGACGTTCGTTTCTCCTCTTTCTACCGTAGCTCAGATTACCGTAGTAGACTATGTCTATCTACAGTACGATTGCATCTGCACTTTCATTCGATAAAGTAAGATCTACCGTATCCTCACTTACCATACTCCTCTTTCAGTCATACCATCAGCCGAAGAGGCCATAGCGGCAGCTGCCATACCCGCCGTGTGGCAGGGTAGCCCCGCACAAACGCCCAATAGGAACGGCCCTCTCCCTCAATCAATTGAGAAGAGGACGGATTCCATCTCGGCCGGCATCCGGCGAATAGTCGAAGAGGAAAAGCGGACGGAGCGACTCGGAATTGCACCCTCCGATCGATCACACACGGATAAGGAAACGGTACGGGTACGATAGATGGGAGCGTTCACGACAAACAAAGTGAAGATAGATTACGGTATATCTCGGAAGATTACGATAGTTTCAGCCGGGCGAAGGTGGATTTCACGAGGGCGTAGCAGAGCCGAAACAAGAGGTCCGAGTTTGAGTCTTAAGTGGATATCGAGATACTGTATGAAATGCGCTTCATTCCACCGACACTTGTCGGTGGAATGAGTGAAATGAAACGGAATTAATAAAATTGAATTCTAAGGATACAGTATGCTTGCAGGGAGAGCAGAAACCGGAGGCTGCGGATGATTGCGGGTACGGTAATCTACAGAAGGAGTGACGTGGATTGATTGAAGAATCTTTGAACACTAATTTTTGCTTGCACGCTTTGTGCATTTATTTTTTCCAAATTTTGGATTACGTTATGATATAGTTTTCTATATATAGTTTTCTTGGGCGAACAGATTTGTCGACTTGATCTACCGTTATCATGATTTGCAACTGAAAAAAGGGAATCTCACTGCACTGATTTTTATCAAACAAGAACACTTCATTACTTTCTTTGTTCGCTCAACTTCGCTCAAAATCCTTGATTCTTATCGTGATTATTATTATCATTGTCATTGATTCCATCTAGCCAGCTTTTAACACTCATCCATTCATTTTCATATTGTGATTTGTTCAGAATATTAGCCTGAAATGAGTAATTGTTAGACTTTCGAAAGAAAAGAAAACAAGTAAAATGCCTTGAAAAATGATACCTTGCAAATGGTATGCCCATCTCCATCTGGTACTAACTCAAACAAGCTGACACGTTCTTCTTCATTTTCAGTGATACGAATCTGAAAAAAAAACAATTGAAATATCTATTAAAGAAATGTAAAAAACTTCGGCCACGAATCCACCGGATGTCTCTATTCTGTCAATGGGAAGACCCATTCTCCGCATTGTAGAGAGAATGACTTCGGTGTGCTGGAAATGAGATGAATAAGAAGAAAAACAATGAAATATGTATTACCGTAGCGAACATTGCTAACATATTCCTTCTCGACCCATTATTATGATTTACTTTAGCTGTCCCTATCATTTCAGTGATATGTCTCAACCAATTATCAGACATGAGATCACGACAAGGACCATATCGAGAGACACACACTTGTGAATACTCTTCTGAATGGACAATTAATATTACAAAAGTTTTGATAACTTACTGAATGTAGCCACCTCTCCGAGCACACGGCACTTGTCATAACCAGGAAGATCAGGATTCTCTAGCCATTGAGGCACATTCTATTCAAACATTGGAGCGATGCAAAAGTCGGTAGTTCACCTGGTGAAATTTATTCATTTGGTCAATGTTGTCCGCAAAATCGCCAAGATCACTAACTGTCATATTCCAGCCTAAAAAGACATCATACGATTATGGCTACCCTTTTTTTACCGGTGTTCTTCCTGAGATAGTCAACTAATGATCTCTTCCGGCAGAGATCGGTCTGTATTTCTGGCAGTAAATCATCAGTGAAATCCGAAGAAACGGGTTTCCACACTGAAGAACCAGTAGGAGTTTTAAAAAAAAGATGCTGCCATTTCCGATCAAACCATCCTCATTTCTTGGATCGACTACTGCATACATTCTCAACATCTTATCGTCTATCGTTACTTTTTCTTTGCCGAATCCCATTCGACTCTTCACGATCTGTATTACTTTATATTCTTTTTATTTACTAAAAAAAGCATGGATAAATACTTGTATTGTTTCGAGACACCTCTCCGTCGAGCTGCTGTACAGTTCTATTTCATTTATTTCGTCGTTATTGATGAGATATCGATTGATACAATCTCCAAGAGAGCGAGTGAGATATCGATTGATACAATCTCCAAGAGAGCGAGTGAGATATCGATTGATACAATCTCCAAGAGAGCGAGTGAGATATCGATTGATACAATCTCCAAGAGAGCGAGTGAGATATCGATTGATACAATCTCCAAGAGAGCGAGTGAGATATCGATTGATACAATCTCCAAGAGAGCGAGTGAGATATCGATTGATACAATCTCCAAGAGAGCGAGTGAGATATCGATTGATACAATCTCCAAGAGAGCGAGTGAGATATCGATTGATACAATCTCCAAGAGAGCGAGTGAGATATCGATTGATACAATCTCCAAGAGAGCGAGTGAGATATCGATTGATACAATCTCCAAGAGAGCGAGTGAGATATCGATTGATACAATCTCCAAGAGAGCGAGTGAGATATCGATTGATACAATCTCCAAGAGAGCGAGTGAGATATCGATTGATACAATCTCCAAGAGAGCGAGTGAGATATCGATTGATACAATCTCCAAGAGAGCGAGTGAGATATCGATTGATACAATCTCCAAGAGAGCGAGTGAGATATCGATTGATACAATCTCCAAGAGAGCGAGTGAGATATCGATTGATACAATCTCCAAGAGAGCGAGTGAGATATCGATTGATACAATCTCCAAGAGAGCGAGTGAGATATCGATTGATACAATCTCCAAGAGAGCGAGTGAGATATCGATTGATACAATCTCCAAGAGAGCGAGTGAGATATCGATTGATACAATCTCCAAGAGAGCGAGTGAGATATCGATTGATACAATCTCCAAGAGAGCGAGTGAGATATCGATTGATACAATCTCCAAGAGAGCGAGTGAGATATCGATTGATACAATCTCCAAGAGAGCGAGTGAGATATCGATTGATACAATCTCCAAGAGAGCGAGTGAGATATCGATTGATACAATCTCCAAGAGAGCGAGTGAGATATCGATTGATACAATCTCCAAGAGAGCGAGTGAGATATCGATTGATACAATCTCCAAGAGAGCGAGTGAGATATCGATTGATACAATCTCCAAGAGAGCGAGTGAGATATCGATTGATACAATCTCCAAGAGAGCGAGTGAGATATCGATTGATACAATCTCCAAGAGAGCGAGTGAGATATCGATTGATACAATCTCCAAGAGAGCGAGTGAGATATCGATTGATACAATCTCCAAGAGAGCGAGTGAGATATCGATTGATACAATCTCCAAGAGAGAGAGTGAGATATCGATTGATACAATCTCCAAGAGAGCGAGTGAGATATCGATTGATACAATCTCCAAGAGAGCGAGTGAGATATCGATTGATACAATCTCCAAGAGAGCGAGTGAGATATCGATTGATACAATCTCCAAGAGAGCGAGTGAGATATCGATTGATACAATCTCCAAGAGAGAGAGTGAGATATCGATTGATACAATCTCCAAGAGAGCGAGTGAGATATCGATTGATACAATCTCCAAGAGAGCGAGTGAGATATCGATTGATACAATCTCCAAGAGAGAGAGTGAGATATCGATTGATACAATCTCCAAGAGAGAGAGTGAGATATCGATTGATACAATCTCCAAGAGAGCGAGTGAGATATCGATTGATACAATCTCCAAGAGAGCGAGTGAGATATCGATTGATACAATCTCCAAGAGAGAGAGTGAGATATCGATTGATACAATCTCCAAGAGAGAGAGTGAGATATCGATTGATACAATCTCCAAGAGAGCGAGTGAGATATCGATTGATACAATCTCCAAGAGAGAGAGTGAGATATCGATTGATACAATCTCCAAGAGAGAGTGAGATATCGATTGATACAATCTCCAAGAGAGAGAGTGAGATATCGATTGATACAATCTCCAAGAGAGAGAGTGAGATATCGATTGATACAATCTCCAAGAGAGAGAGTGAGATATCGATTGATACAATCTCCAAGAGAGAGAGTGAGATATCGATTGATACAATCTCCAAGAGAGCGAGTGAGATATCGATTGATACAATCTCCAAGAGAGCGAGTGAGATATCGATTGATACAATCTCCAAGAGAGCGAGTGAGATATCGATTGATACAATCTCCAAGAGAGCGAGTGAGATATCGATTGATACAATCTCCAAGAGAGCGAGTGAGATATCGATTGATACAATCTCCAAGAGAGCGAGTGAGATATCGATTGATACAATCTCCAAGAGAGCGAGTGAGATATCGATTGATACAATCTCCAAGAGAGCGAGTGAGATATCGATTGATACAATCTCCAAGAGAGCGAGTGAGATATCGATTGATACAATCTCCAAGAGAGAGAGTGAGATATCGATTGATACAATCTCCAAGAGAGCGAGTGAGATATCGATTGATACAATCTCCAAGAGAGAGAGTGAGATATCGATTGATACAATCTCCAAGAGAGCGAGTGAGATATCGATTGATACAATCTCCAAGAGAGCGAGTGAGATATCGATTGATACAATCTCCAAGAGAGCGAGTGAGATATCGATTGATACAATCTCCAAGAGAGCGAGTGAGATATCGATTGATACAATCTCCAAGAGAGCGAGTGAGATATCGATTGATACAATCTCCAAGAGAGCGAGTGAGATATCGATTGATACAATCTCCAAGAGAGCGAGTGAGATATCGATTGATACAATCTCCAAGAGAGCGAGTGAGATATCGATTGATACAATCTCCAAGAGAGCGAGTGAGATATCGATTGATACAATCTCCAAGAGAGCGAGTGAGATATCGATTGATACAATCTCCAAGAGAGCGAGTGAGATATCGATTGATACAATCTCCAAGAGAGCGAGTGAGATATCGATTGATACAATCTCCAAGAGAGCGAGTGAGATATCGATTGATACAATCTCCAAGAGAGCGAGTGAGATATCGATTGATACAATCTCCAAGAGAGCGAGTGAGATATCGATTGATACAATCTCCAAGAGAGCGAGTGAGATATCGATTGATACAATCTCCAAGAGAGCGAGTGAGATATCGATTGATACAATCTCCAAGAGAGCGAGTGAGATATCGATTGATACAATCTCCAAGAGAGCGAGTGAGATATCGATTGATACAATCTCCAAGAGAGCGAGTGAGATATCGATTGATACAATCTCCAAGAGAGCGAGTGAGATATCGATTGATACAATCTCCAAGAGAGCGAGTGAGATATCGATTGATACAATCTCCAAGAGAGCGAGTGAGATATCGATTGATACAATCTCCAAGAGAGCGAGTGAGATATCGATTGATACAATCTCCAAGAGAGCGAGTGAGATATCGATTGATACAATCTCCAAGAGAGCGAGTGAGATATCGATTGATACAATCTCCAAGAGAGCGAGTGAGATATCGATTGATACAATCTCCAAGAGAGCGAGTGAGATATCGATTGATACAATCTCCAAGAGAGCGAGTGAGATATCGATTGATACAATCTCCAAGAGAGCGAGTGAGATATCGATTGATACAATCTCCAAGAGAGCGAGTGAGATATCGATTGATACAATCTCCAAGAGAGCGAGTGAGATATCGATTGATACAATCTCCAAGAGAGCGAGTGAGATATCGATTGATACAATCTCCAAGAGAGCGAGTGAGATATCGATTGATACAATCTCCAAGAGAGCGAGTGAGATATCGATTGATACAATCTCCAAGAGAGCGAGTGAGATATCGATTGATACAATCTCCAAGAGAGCGAGTGAGATATCGATTGATACAATCTCCAAGAGAGCGAGTGAGATATCGATTGATACAATCTCCAAGAGAGCGAGTGAGATATCGATTGATACAATCTCCAAGAGAGCGAGTGAGATATCGATTGATACAATCTCCAAGAGAGCGAGTGAGATATCGATTGATACAATCTCCAAGAGAGCGAGTGAGATATCGATTGATACAATCTCCAAGAGAGCGAGTGAGATATCGATTGATACAATCTCCAAGAGAGCGAGTGAGATATCGATTGATACAATCTCCAAGAGAGCGAGTGAGATATCGATTGATACAATCTCCAAGAGAGCGAGTGAGATATCGATTGATACAATCTCCAAGAGAGCGAGTGAGATATCGATTGATACAATCTCCAAGAGAGCGAGTGAGATATCGATTGATACAATCTCCAAGAGAGCGAGTGAGATATCGATTGATACAATCTCCAAGAGAGCGAGTGAGATATCGATTGATACAATCTCCAAGAGAGCGAGTGAGATATCGATTGATACAATCTCCAAGAGAGCGAGTGAGATATCGATTGATACAATCTCCAAGAGAGCGAGTGAGATATCGATTGATACAATCTCCAAGAGAGCGAGTGAGATATCGATTGATACAATCTCCAAGAGAGCGAGTGAGATATCGATTGATACAATCTCCAAGAGAGCGAGTGAGATATCGATTGATACAATCTCCAAGAGAGCGAGTGAGATATCGATTGATACAATCTCCAAGAGAGCGAGTGAGATATCGATTGATACAATCTCCAAGAGAGCGAGTGAGATATCGATTGATACAATCTCCAAGAGAGCGAGTGAGATATCGATTGATACAATCTCCAAGAGAGCGAGTGAGATATCGATTGATACAATCTCCAAGAGAGCGAGTGAGATATCGATTGATACAATCTCCAAGAGAGCGAGTGAGATATCGATTGATACAATCTCCAAGAGAGCGAGTGAGATATCGATTGATACAATCTCCAAGAGAGCGAGTGAGATATCGATTGATACAATCTCCAAGAGAGCGAGTGAGATATCGATTGATACAATCTCCAAGAGAGCGAGTGAGATATCGATTGATACAATCTCCAAGAGAGCGAGTGAGATATCGATTGATACAATCTCCAAGAGAGCGAGTGAGATATCGATTGATACAATCTCCAAGAGAGCGAGTGAGATATCGATTGATACAATCTCCAAGAGAGCGAGTGAGATATCGATTGATACAATCTCCAAGAGAGCGAGTGAGATATCGATTGATACAATCTCCAAGAGAGCGAGTGAGATATCGATTGATACAATCTCCAAGAGAGCGAGTGAGATATCGATTGATACAATCTCCAAGAGAGCGAGTGAGATATCGATTGATACAATCTCCAAGAGAGCGAGTGAGATATCGATTGATACAATCTCCAAGAGAGCGAGTGAGATATCGATTGATACAATCTCCAAGAGAGCGAGTGAGATATCGATTGATACAATCTCCAAGAGAGCGAGTGAGATATCGATTGATACAATCTCCAAGAGAGCGAGTGAGATATCGATTGATACAATCTCCAAGAGAGCGAGTGAGATATCGATTGATACAATCTCCAAGAGAGCGAGTGAGATATCGATTGATACAATCTCCAAGAGAGCGAGTGAGATATCGATTGATACAATCTCCAAGAGAGCGAGTGAGATATCGATTGATACAATCTCCAAGAGAGCGAGTGAGATATCGATTGATACAATCTCCAAGAGAGCGAGTGAGATATCGATTGATACAATCTCCAAGAGAGCGAGTGAGATATCGATTGATACAATCTCCAAGAGAGCGAGTGAGATATCGATTGATACAATCTCCAAGAGAGCGAGTGAGATATCGATTGATACAATCTCCAAGAGAGCGAGTGAGATATCGATTGATACAATCTCCAAGAGAGCGAGTGAGATATCGATTGATACAATCTCCAAGAGAGCGAGTGAGATATCGATTGATACAATCTCCAAGAGAGCGAGTGAGATATCGATTGATACAATCTCCAAGAGAGCGAGTGAGATATCGATTGATACAATCTCCAAGAGAGCGAGTGAGATATCGATTGATACAATCTCCAAGAGAGCGAGTGAGATATCGATTGATACAATCTCCAAGAGAGCGAGTGAGATATCGATTGATACAATCTCCAAGAGAGCGAGTGAGATATCGATTGATACAATCTCCAAGAGAGCGAGTGAGATATCGATTGATACAATCTCCAAGAGAGCGAGTGAGATATCGATTGATACAATCTCCAAGAGAGCGAGTGAGATATCGATTGATACAATCTCCAAGAGAGCGAGTGAGATATCGATTGATACAATCTCCAAGAGAGCGAGTGAGATATCGATTGATACAATCTCCAAGAGAGCGAGTGAGATATCGATTGATACAATCTCCAAGAGAGCGAGTGAGATATCGATTGATACAATCTCCAAGAGAGCGAGTGAGATATCGATTGATACAATCTCCAAGAGAGCGAGTGAGATATCGATTGATACAATCTCCAAGAGAGCGAGTGAGATATCGATTGATACAATCTCCAAGAGAGCGAGTGAGATATCGATTGATACAATCTCCAAGAGAGCGAGTGAGATATCGATTGATACAATCTCCAAGAGAGCGAGTGAGATATCGATTGATACAATCTCCAAGAGAGCGAGTGAGATATCGATTGATACAATCTCCAAGAGAGCGAGTGAGATATCGATTGATACAATCTCCAAGAGAGCGAGTGAGATATCGATTGATACAATCTCCAAGAGAGCGAGTGAGATATCGATTGATACAATCTCCAAGAGAGCGAGTGAGATATCGATTGATACAATCTCCAAGAGAGCGAGTGAGATATCGATTGATACAATCTCCAAGAGAGCGAGTGAGATATCGATTGATACAATCTCCAAGAGAGCGAGTGAGATATCGATTGATACAATCTCCAAGAGAGCGAGTGAGATATCGATTGATACAATCTCCAAGAGAGCGAGTGAGATATCGATTGATACAATCTCCAAGAGAGCGAGTGAGATATCGATTGATACAATCTCCAAGAGAGCGAGTGAGATATCGATTGATACAATCTCCAAGAGAGCGAGTGAGATATCGATTGATACAATCTCCAAGAGAGCGAGTGAGATATCGATTGATACAATCTCCAAGAGAGCGAGTGAGATATCGATTGATACAATCTCCAAGAGAGCGAGTGAGATATCGATTGATACAATCTCCAAGAGAGCGAGTGAGATATCGATTGATACAATCTCCAAGAGAGCGAGTGAGATATCGATTGATACAATCTCCAAGAGAGCGAGTGAGATATCGATTGATACAATCTCCAAGAGAGCGAGTGAGATATCGATTGATACAATCTCCAAGAGAGCGAGTGAGATATCGATTGATACAATCTCCAAGAGAGCGAGTGAGATATCGATTGATACAATCTCCAAGAGAGCGAGTGAGATATCGATTGATACAATCTCCAAGAGAGCGAGTGAGATATCGATTGATACAATCTCCAAGAGAGCGAGTGAGATATCGATTGATACAATCTCCAAGAGAGCGAGTGAGATATCGATTGATACAATCTCCAAGAGAGCGAGTGAGATATCGATTGATACAATCTCCAAGAGAGCGAGTGAGATATCGATTGATACAATCTCCAAGAGAGCGAGTGAGATATCGATTGATACAATCTCCAAGAGAGCGAGTGAGATATCGATTGATACAATCTCCAAGAGAGCGAGTGAGATATCGATTGATACAATCTCCAAGAGAGCGAGTGAGATATCGATTGATACAATCTCCAAGAGAGCGAGTGAGATATCGATTGATACAATCTCCAAGAGAGCGAGTGAGATATCGATTGATACAATCTCCAAGAGAGCGAGTGAGATATCGATTGATACAATCTCCAAGAGAGCGAGTGAGATATCGATTGATACAATCTCCAAGAGAGCGAGTGAGATATCGATTGATACAATCTCCAAGAGAGCGAGTGAGATATCGATTGATACAATCTCCAAGAGAGCGAGTGAGATATCGATTGATACAATCTCCAAGAGAGCGAGTGAGATATCGATTGATACAATCTCCAAGAGAGCGAGTGAGATATCGATTGATACAATCTCCAAGAGAGCGAGTGAGATATCGATTGATACAATCTCCAAGAGAGCGAGTGAGATATCGATTGATACAATCTCCAAGAGAGCGAGTGAGATATCGATTGATACAATCTCCAAGAGAGCGAGTGAGATATCGATTGATACAATCTCCAAGAGAGCGAGTGAGATATCGATTGATACAATCTCCAAGAGAGCGAGTGAGATATCGATTGATACAATCTCCAAGAGAGCGAGTGAGATATCGATTGATACAATCTCCAAGAGAGCGAGTGAGATATCGATTGATACAATCTCCAAGAGAGCGAGTGAGATATCGATTGATACAATCTCCAAGAGAGCGAGTGAGATATCGATTGATACAATCTCCAAGAGAGCGAGTGAGATATCGATTGATACAATCTCCAAGAGAGCGAGTGAGATATCGATTGATACAATCTCCAAGAGAGCGAGTGAGATATCGATTGATACAATCTCCAAGAGAGCGAGTGAGATATCGATTGATACAATCTCCAAGAGAGCGAGTGAGATATCGATTGATACAATCTCCAAGAGAGCGAGTGAGATATCGATTGATACAATCTCCAAGAGAGCGAGTGAGATATCGATTGATACAATCTCCAAGAGAGCGAGTGAGATATCGATTGATACAA
The DNA here is from genome assembly GCA_911812115.1 of Pristionchus exspectatus. NCBI lineage: Eukaryota > Metazoa > Nematoda > Chromadorea > Rhabditida > Neodiplogasteridae > Pristionchus > Pristionchus exspectatus. Next base: position 9,212,377 of record OU461587.1, on the reverse strand, counting down.
TCTCCAAGAGAGCGAGTGAGATATCGATTGATACAATCTCCAAGAGAGCGAGTGAGATATCGATTGATACAATCTCCAAGAGAGCGAGTGAGATATCGATTGATACAATCTCCAAGAGAGCGAGTGAGATATCGATTGATACAATCTCCAAGAGAGCGAGTGAGATATCGATTGATACAATCTCCAAGAGAGCGAGTGAGATATCGATTGATACAATCTCCAAGAGAGCGAGTGAGATATCGATTGATACAATCTCCAAGAGAGCGAGTGAGATATCGATTGATACAATCTCCAAGAGAGCGAGTGAGATATCGATTGATACAATCTCCAAGAGAGCGAGTGAGATATCGATTGATACAATCTCCAAGAGAGCGAGTGAGATATCGATTGATACAATCTCCAAGAGAGCGAGTGAGATATCGATTGATACAATCTCCAAGAGAGCGAGTGAGATATCGATTGATACAATCTCCAAGAGAGCGAGTGAGATATCGATTGATACAATCTCCAAGAGAGCGAGTGAGATATCGATTGATACAATCTCCAAGAGAGCGAGTGAGATATCGATTGATACAATCTCCAAGAGAGCGAGTGAGATATCGATTGATACAATCTCCAAGAGAGCGAGTGAGATATCGATTGATACAATCTCCAAGAGAGCGAGTGAGATATCGATTGATACAATCTCCAAGAGAGCGAGTGAGATATCGATTGATACAATCTCCAAGAGAGCGAGTGAGATATCGATTGATACAATCTCCAAGAGAGCGAGTGAGATATCGATTGATACAATCTCCAAGAGAGCGAGTGAGATATCGATTGATACAATCTCCAAGAGAGCGAGTGAGATATCGATTGATACAATCTCCAAGAGAGCGAGTGAGATATCGATTGATACAATCTCCAAGAGAGCGAGTGAGATATCGATTGATACAATCTCCAAGAGAGCGAGTGAGATATCGATTGATACAATCTCCAAGAGAGCGAGTGAGATATCGATTGATACAATCTCCAAGAGAGCGAGTGAGATATCGATTGATACAATCTCCAAGAGAGCGAGTGAGATATCGATTGATACAATCTCCAAGAGAGCGAGTGAGATATCGATTGATACAATCTCCAAGAGAGCGAGTGAGATATCGATTGATACAATCTCCAAGAGAGCGAGTGAGATATCGATTGATACAATCTCCAAGAGAGCGAGTGAGATATCGATTGATACAATCTCCAAGAGAGCGAGTGAGATATCGATTGATACAATCTCCAAGAGAGCGAGTGAGATATCGATTGATACAATCTCCAAGAGAGCGAGTGAGATATCGATTGATACAATCTCCAAGAGAGCGAGTGAGATATCGATTGATACAATCTCCAAGAGAGCGAGTGAGATATCGATTGATACAATCTCCAAGAGAGCGAGTGAGATATCGATTGATACAATCTCCAAGAGAGCGAGTGAGATATCGATTGATACAATCTCCAAGAGAGCGAGTGAGATATCGATTGATACAATCTCCAAGAGAGCGAGTGAGATATCGATTGATACAATCTCCAAGAGAGCGAGTGAGATATCGATTGATACAATCTCCAAGAGAGCGAGTGAGATATCGATTGATACAATCTCCAAGAGAGCGAGTGAGATATCGATTGATACAATCTCCAAGAGAGCGAGTGAGATATCGATTGATACAATCTCCAAGAGAGCGAGTGAGATATCGATTGATACAATCTCCAAGAGAGCGAGTGAGATATCGATTGATACAATCTCCAAGAGAGCGAGTGAGATATCGATTGATACAATCTCCAAGAGAGCGAGTGAGATATCGATTGATACAATCTCCAAGAGAGCGAGTGAGATATCGATTGATACAATCTCCAAGAGAGCGAGTGAGATATCGATTGATACAATCTCCAAGAGAGCGAGTGAGATATCGATTGATACAATCTCCAAGAGAGCGAGTGAGATATCGATTGATACAATCTCCAAGAGAGCGAGTGAGATATCGATTGATACAATCTCCAAGAGAGCGAGTGAGATATCGATTGATACAATCTCCAAGAGAGCGAGTGAGATATCGATTGATACAATCTCCAAGAGAGCGAGTGAGATATCGATTGATACAATCTCCAAGAGAGCGAGTGAGATATCGATTGATACAATCTCCAAGAGAGCGAGTGAGATATCGATTGATACAATCTCCAAGAGAGCGAGTGAGATATCGATTGATACAATCTCCAAGAGAGCGAGTGAGATATCGATTGATACAATCTCCAAGAGAGCGAGTGAGATATCGATTGATACAATCTCCAAGAGAGCGAGTGAGATATCGATTGATACAATCTCCAAGAGAGCGAGTGAGATATCGATTGATACAATCTCCAAGAGAGCGAGTGAGATATCGATTGATACAATCTCCAAGAGAGCGAGTGAGATATCGATTGATACAATCTCCAAGAGAGCGAGTGAGATATCGATTGATACAATCTCCAAGAGAGCGAGTGAGATATCGATTGATACAATCTCCAAGAGAGCGAGTGAGATATCGATTGATACAATCTCCAAGAGAGCGAGTGAGATATCGATTGATACAATCTCCAAGAGAGCGAGTGAGATATCGATTGATACAATCTCCAAGAGAGCGAGTGAGATATCGATTGATACAATCTCCAAGAGAGCGAGTGAGATATCGATTGATACAATCTCCAAGAGAGCGAGTGAGATATCGATTGATACAATCTCCAAGAGAGCGAGTGAGATATCGATTGATACAATCTCCAAGAGAGCGAGTGAGATATCGATTGATACAATCTCCAAGAGAGCGAGTGAGATATCGATTGATACAATCTCCAAGAGAGCGAGTGAGATATCGATTGATACAATCTCCAAGAGAGCGAGTGAGATATCGATTGATACAATCTCCAAGAGAGCGAGTGAGATATCGATTGATACAATCTCCAAGAGAGCGAGTGAGATATCGATTGATACAATCTCCAAGAGAGCGAGTGAGATATCGATTGATACAATCTCCAAGAGAGCGAGTGAGATATCGATTGATACAATCTCCAAGAGAGCGAGTGAGATATCGATTGATACAATCTCCAAGAGAGCGAGTGAGATATCGATTGATACAATCTCCAAGAGAGCGAGTGAGATATCGATTGATACAATCTCCAAGAGAGCGAGTGAGATATCGATTGATACAATCTCCAAGAGAGCGAGTGAGATATCGATTGATACAATCTCCAAGAGAGCGAGTGAGATATCGATTGATACAATCTCCAAGAGAGCGAGTGAGATATCGATTGATACAATCTCCAAGAGAGCGAGTGAGATATCGATTGATACAATCTCCAAGAGAGCGAGTGAGATATCGATTGATACAATCTCCAAGAGAGCGAGTGAGATATCGATTGATACAATCTCCAAGAGAGCGAGTGAGATATCGATTGATACAATCTCCAAGAGAGCGAGTGAGATATCGATTGATACAATCTCCAAGAGAGCGAGTGAGATATCGATTGATACAATCTCCAAGAGAGCGAGTGAGATATCGATTGATACAATCTCCAAGAGAGCGAGTGAGATATCGATTGATACAATCTCCAAGAGAGCGAGTGAGATATCGATTGATACAATCTCCAAGAGAGCGAGTGAGATATCGATTGATACAATCTCCAAGAGAGCGAGTGAGATATCGATTGATACAATCTCCAAGAGAGCGAGTGAGATATCGATTGATACAATCTCCAAGAGAGCGAGTGAGATATCGATTGATACAATCTCCAAGAGAGCGAGTGAGATATCGATTGATACAATCTCCAAGAGAGCGAGTGAGATATCGATTGATACAATCTCCAAGAGAGCGAGTGAGATATCGATTGATACAATCTCCAAGAGAGCGAGTGAGATATCGATTGATACAATCTCCAAGAGAGCGAGTGAGATATCGATTGATACAATCTCCAAGAGAGCGAGTGAGATATCGATTGATACAATCTCCAAGAGAGCGAGTGAGATATCGATTGATACAATCTCCAAGAGAGCGAGTGAGATATCGATTGATACAATCTCCAAGAGAGCGAGTGAGATATCGATTGATACAATCTCCAAGAGAGCGAGTGAGATATCGATTGATACAATCTCCAAGAGAGCGAGTGAGATATCGATTGATACAATCTCCAAGAGAGCGAGTGAGATATCGATTGATACAATCTCCAAGAGAGCGAGTGAGATATCGATTGATACAATCTCCAAGAGAGCGAGTGAGATATCGATTGATACAATCTCCAAGAGAGCGAGTGAGATATCGATTGATACAATCTCCAAGAGAGCGAGTGAGATATCGATTGATACAATCTCCAAGAGAGCGAGTGAGATATCGATTGATACAATCTCCAAGAGAGCGAGTGAGATATCGATTGATACAATCTCCAAGAGAGCGAGTGAGATATCGATTGATACAATCTCCAAGAGAGCGAGTGAGATATCGATTGATACAATCTCCAAGAGAGCGAGTGAGATATCGATTGATACAATCTCCAAGAGAGCGAGTGAGATATCGATTGATACAATCTCCAAGAGAGCGAGTGAGATATCGATTGATACAATCTCCAAGAGAGCGAGTGAGATATCGATTGATACAATCTCCAAGAGAGCGAGTGAGATATCGATTGATACAATCTCCAAGAGAGCGAGTGAGATATCGATTGATACAATCTCCAAGAGAGCGAGTGAGATATCGATTGATACAATCTCCAAGAGAGCGAGTGAGATATCGATTGATACAATCTCCAAGAGAGCGAGTGAGATATCGATTGATACAATCTCCAAGAGAGCGAGTGAGATATCGATTGATACAATCTCCAAGAGAGCGAGTGAGATATCGATTGATACAATCTCCAAGAGAGCGAGTGAGATATCGATTGATACAATCTCCAAGAGAGCGAGTGAGATATCGATTGATACAATCTCCAAGAGAGCGAGTGAGATATCGATTGATACAATCTCCAAGAGAGCGAGTGAGATATCGATTGATACAATCTCCAAGAGAGCGAGTGAGATATCGATTGATACAATCTCCAAGAGAGCGAGTGAGATATCGATTGATACAATCTCCAAGAGAGCGAGTGAGATATCGATTGATACAATCTCCAAGAGAGCGAGTGAGATATCGATTGATACAATCTCCAAGAGAGCGAGTGAGATATCGATTGATACAATCTCCAAGAGAGCGAGTGAGATATCGATTGATACAATCTCCAAGAGAGCGAGTGAGATATCGATTGATACAATCTCCAAGAGAGCGAGTGAGATATCGATTGATACAATCTCCAAGAGAGCGAGTGAGATATCGATTGATACAATCTCCAAGAGAGCGAGTGAGATATCGATTGATACAATCTCCAAGAGAGCGAGTGAGATATCGATTGATACAATCTCCAAGAGAGCGAGTGAGATATCGATTGATACAATCTCCAAGAGAGCGAGTGAGATATCGATTGATACAATCTCCAAGAGAGCGAGTGAGATATCGATTGATACAATCTCCAAGAGAGCGAGTGAGATATCGATTGATACAATCTCCAAGAGAGCGAGTGAGATATCGATTGATACAATCTCCAAGAGAGCGAGTGAGATATCGATTGATACAATCTCCAAGAGAGCGAGTGAGATATCGATTGATACAATCTCCAAGAGAGCGAGTGAGATATCGATTGATACAATCTCCAAGAGAGCGAGTGAGATATCGATTGATACAATCTCCAAGAGAGCGAGTGAGATATCGATTGATACAATCTCCAAGAGAGCGAGTGAGATATCGATTGATACAATCTCCAAGAGAGCGAGTGAGATATCGATTGATACAATCTCCAAGAGAGCGAGTGAGATATCGATTGATACAATCTCCAAGAGAGCGAGTGAGATATCGATTGATACAATCTCCAAGAGAGCGAGTGAGATATCGATTGATACAATCTCCAAGAGAGCGAGTGAGATATCGATTGATACAATCTCCAAGAGAGCGAGTGAGATATCGATTGATACAATCTCCAAGAGAGCGAGTGAGATATCGATTGATACAATCTCCAAGAGAGCGAGTGAGATATCGATTGATACAATCTCCAAGAGAGCGAGTGAGATATCGATTGATACAATCTCCAAGAGAGCGAGTGAGATATCGATTGATACAATCTCCAAGAGAGCGAGTGAGATATCGATTGATACAATCTCCAAGAGAGCGAGTGAGATATCGATTGATACAATCTCCAAGAGAGCGAGTGAGATATCGATTGATACAATCTCCAAGAGAGCGAGTGAGATATCGATTGATACAATCTCCAAGAGAGCGAGTGAGATATCGATTGATACAATCTCCAAGAGAGCGAGTGAGATATCGATTGATACAATCTCCAAGAGAGCGAGTGAGATATCGATTGATACAATCTCCAAGAGAGCGAGTGAGATATCGATTGATACAATCTCCAAGAGAGCGAGTGAGATATCGATTGATACAATCTCCAAGAGAGCGAGTGAGATATCGATTGATACAATCTCCAAGAGAGCGAGTGAGATATCGATTGATACAATCTCCAAGAGAGCGAGTGAGATATCGATTGATACAATCTCCAAGAGAGCGAGTGAGATATCGATTGATACAATCTCCAAGAGAGCGAGTGAGATATCGATTGATACAATCTCCAAGAGAGCGAGTGAGATATCGATTGATACAATCTCCAAGAGAGCGAGTGAGATATCGATTGATACAATCTCCAAGAGAGCGAGTGAGATATCGATTGATACAATCTCCAAGAGAGCGAGTGAGATATCGATTGATACAATCTCCAAGAGAGCGAGTGAGATATCGATTGATACAATCTCCAAGAGAGCGAGTGAGATATCGATTGATACAATCTCCAAGAGAGCGAGTGAGATATCGATTGATACAATCTCCAAGAGAGCGAGTGAGATATCGATTGATACAATCTCCAAGAGAGCGAGTGAGATATCGATTGATACAATCTCCAAGAGAGCGAGTGAGATATCGATTGATACAATCTCCAAGAGAGCGAGTGAGATATCGATTGATACAATCTCCAAGAGAGCGAGTGAGATATCGATTGATACAATCTCCAAGAGAGCGAGTGAGATATCGATTGATACAATCTCCAAGAGAGCGAGTGAGATATCGATTGATACAATCTCCAAGAGAGCGAGTGAGATATCGATTGATACAATCTCCAAGAGAGCGAGTGAGATATCGATTGATACAATCTCCAAGAGAGCGAGTGAGATATCGATTGATACAATCTCCAAGAGAGCGAGTGAGATATCGATTGATACAATCTCCAAGAGAGCGAGTGAGATATCGATTGATACAATCTCCAAGAGAGCGAGTGAGATATCGATTGATACAATCTCCAAGAGAGCGAGTGAGATATCGATTGATACAATCTCCAAGAGAGCGAGTGAGATATCGATTGATACAATCTCCAAGAGAGCGAGTGAGATATCGATTGATACAATCTCCAAGAGAGCGAGTGAGATATCGATTGATACAATCTCCAAGAGAGCGAGTGAGATATCGATTGATACAATCTCCAAGAGAGCGAGTGAGATATCGATTGATACAATCTCCAAGAGAGCGAGTGAGATATCGATTGATACAATCTCCAAGAGAGCGAGTGAGATATCGATTGATACAATCTCCAAGAGAGCGAGTGAGATATCGATTGATACAATCTCCAAGAGAGCGAGTGAGATATCGATTGATACAATCTCCAAGAGAGCGAGTGAGATATCGATTGATACAATCTCCAAGAGAGCGAGTGAGATATCGATTGATACAATCTCCAAGAGAGCGAGTGAGATATCGATTGATACAATCTCCAAGAGAGCGAGTGAGATATCGATTGATACAATCTCCAAGAGAGCGAGTGAGATATCGATTGATACAATCTCCAAGAGAGCGAGTGAGATATCGATTGATACAATCTCCAAGAGAGCGAGTGAGATATCGATTGATACAATCTCCAAGAGAGCGAGTGAGATATCGATTGATACAATCTCCAAGAGAGCGAGTGAGATATCGATTGATACAATCTCCAAGAGAGCGAGTGAGATATCGATTGATACAATCTCCAAGAGAGCGAGTGAGATATCGATTGATACAATCTCCAAGAGAGCGAGTGAGATATCGATTGATACAATCTCCAAGAGAGCGAGTGAGATATCGATTGATACAATCTCCAAGAGAGCGAGTGAGATATCGATTGATACAATCTCCAAGAGAGCGAGTGAGATATCGATTGATACAATCTCCAAGAGAGCGAGTGAGATATCGATTGATACAATCTCCAAGAGAGCGAGTGAGATATCGATTGATACAATCTCCAAGAGAGCGAGTGAGATATCGATTGATACAATCTCCAAGAGAGCGAGTGAGATATCGATTGATACAATCTCCAAGAGAGCGAGTGAGATATCGATTGATACAATCTCCAAGAGAGCGAGTGAGATATCGATTGATACAATCTCCAAGAGAGCGAGTGAGATATCGATTGATACAATCTCCAAGAGAGCGAGTGAGATATCGATTGATACAATCTCCAAGAGAGCGAGTGAGATATCGATTGATACAATCTCCAAGAGAGCGAGTGAGATATCGATTGATACAATCTCCAAGAGAGCGAGTGAGATATCGATTGATACAATCTCCAAGAGAGCGAGTGAGATATCGATTGATACAATCTCCAAGAGAGCGAGTGAGATATCGATTGATACAATCTCCAAGAGAGCGAGTGAGATATCGATTGATACAATCTCCAAGAGAGCGAGTGAGATATCGATTGATACAATCTCCAAGAGAGCGAGTGAGATATCGATTGATACAATCTCCAAGAGAGCGAGTGAGATATCGATTGATACAATCTCCAAGAGAGCGAGTGAGATATCGATTGATACAATCTCCAAGAGAGCGAGTGAGATATCGATTGATACAATCTCCAAGAGAGCGAGTGAGATATCGATTGATACAATCTCCAAGAGAGCGAGTGAGATATCGATTGATACAATCTCCAAGAGAGCGAGTGAGATATCGATTGATACAATCTCCAAGAGAGCGAGTGAGATATCGATTGATACAATCTCCAAGAGAGCGAGTGAGATATCGATTGATACAATCTCCAAGAGAGCGAGTGAGATATCGATTGATACAATCTCCAAGAGAGCGAGTGAGATATCGATTGATACAATCTCCAAGAGAGCGAGTGAGATATCGATTGATACAATCTCCAAGAGAGCGAGTGAGATATCGATTGATACAATCTCCAAGAGAGCGAGTGAGATATCGATTGATACAATCTCCAAGAGAGCGAGTGAGATATCGATTGATACAATCTCCAAGAGAGCGAGTGAGATATCGATTGATACAATCTCCAAGAGAGCGAGTGAGATATCGATTGATACAATCTCCAAGAGAGCGAGTGAGATATCGATTGATACAATCTCCAAGAGAGCGAGTGAGATATCGATTGATACAATCTCCAAGAGAGCGAGTGAGATATCGATTGATACAATCTCCAAGAGAGCGAGTGAGATATCGATTGATACAATCTCCAAGAGAGCGAGTGAGATATCGATTGATACAATCTCCAAGAGAGCGAGTGAGATATCGATTGATACAATCTCCAAGAGAGCGAGTGAGATATCGATTGATACAATCTCCAAGAGAGCGAGTGAGATATCGATTGATACAATCTCCAAGAGAGCGAGTGAGATATCGATTGATACAATCTCCAAGAGAGCGAGTGAGATATCGATTGATACAATCTCCAAGAGAGCGAGTGAGATATCGATTGATACAATCTCCAAGAGAGCGAGTGAGATATCGATTGATACAATCTCCAAGAGAGCGAGTGAGATATCGATTGATACAATCTCCAAGAGAGCGAGTGAGATATCGATTGATACAATCTCCAAGAGAGCGAGTGAGATATCGATTGATACAATCTCCAAGAGAGCGAGTGAGATATCGATTGATACAATCTCCAAGAGAGCGAGTGAGATATCGATTGATACAATCTCCAAGAGAGCGAGTGAGATATCGATTGATACAATCTCCAAGAGAGCGAGTGAGATATCGATTGATACAATCTCCAAGAGAGCGAGTGAGATATCGATTGATACAATCTCCAAGAGAGCGAGTGAGATATCGATTGATACAATCTCCAAGAGAGCGAGTGAGATATCGATTGATACAATCTCCAAGAGAGCGAGTGAGATATCGATTGATACAATCTCCAAGAGAGCGAGTGAGATATCGATTGATACAATCTCCAAGAGAGCGAGTGAGATATCGATTGATACAATCTCCAAGAGAGCGAGTGAGATATCGATTGATACAATCTCCAAGAGAGCGAGTGAGATATCGATTGATACAATCTCCAAGAGAGCGAGTGAGATATCGATTGATACAATCTCCAAGAGAGCGAGTGAGATATCGATTGATACAATCTCCAAGAGAGCGAGTGAGATATCGATTGATACAATCTCCAAGAGAGCGAGTGAGATATCGATTGATACAATCTCCAAGAGAGCGAGTGAGATATCGATTGATACAATCTCCAAGAGAGCGAGTGAGATATCGATTGATACAATCTCCAAGAGAGCGAGTGAGATATCGATTGATACAATCTCCAAGAGAGCGAGTGAGATATCGATTGATACAATCTCCAAGAGAGCGAGTGAGATATCGATTGATACAATCTCCAAGAGAGCGAGTGAGATATCGATTGATACAATCTCCAAGAGAGCGAGTGAGATATCGATTGATACAATCTCCAAGAGAGCGAGTGAGATATCGATTGATACAATCTCCAAGAGAGCGAGTGAGATATCGATTGATACAATCTCCAAGAGAGCGAGTGAGATATCGATTGATACAATCTCCAAGAGAGCGAGTGAGATATCGATTGATACAATCTCCAAGAGAGCGAGTGAGATATCGATTGATACAATCTCCAAGAGAGCGAGTGAGATATCGATTGATACAATCTCCAAGAGAGCGAGTGAGATATCGATTGATACAATCTCCAAGAGAGCGAGTGAGATATCGATTGATACAATCTCCAAGAGAGCGAGTGAGATATCGATTGATACAATCTCCAAGAGAGCGAGTGAGATATCGATTGATACAATCTCCAAGAGAGCGAGTGAGATATCGATTGATACAATCTCCAAGAGAGCGAGTGAGATATCGATTGATACAATCTCCAAGAGAGCGAGTGAGATATCGATTGATACAATCTCCAAGAGAGCGAGTGAGATATCGATTGATACAATCTCCAAGAGAGCGAGTGAGATATCGATTGATACAATCTCCAAGAGAGCGAGTGAGATATCGATTGATACAATCTCCAAGAGAGCGAGTGAGATATCGATTGATACAATCTCCAAGAGAGCGAGTGAGATATCGATTGATACAATCTCCAAGAGAGCGAGTGAGATATCGATTGATACAATCTCCAAGAGAGCGAGTGAGATATCGATTGATACAATCTCCAAGAGAGCGAGTGAGATATCGATTGATACAATCTCCAAGAGAGCGAGTGAGATATCGATTGATACAATCTCCAAGAGAGCGAGTGAGATATCGATTGATACAATCTCCAAGAGAGCGAGTGAGATATCGATTGATACAATCTCCAAGAGAGCGAGTGAGATATCGATTGATACAATCTCCAAGAGAGCGAGTGAGATATCGATTGATACAATCTCCAAGAGAGCGAGTGAGATATCGATTGATACAATCTCCAAGAGAGCGAGTGAGATATCGATTGATACAATCTCCAAGAGAGCGAGTGAGATATCGATTGATACAATCTCCAAGAGAGCGAGTGAGATATCGATTGATACAATCTCCAAGAGAGCGAGTGAGATATCGATTGATACAATCTCCAAGAGAGCGAGTGAGATATCGATTGATACAATCTCCAAGAGAGCGAGTGAGATATCGATTGATACAATCTCCAAGAGAGCGAGTGAGATATCGATTGATACAATCTCCAAGAGAGCGAGTGAGATATCGATTGATACAATCTCCAAGAGAGCGAGTGAGATATCGATTGATACAATCTCCAAGAGAGCGAGTGAGATATCGATTGATACAATCTCCAAGAGAGCGAGTGAGATATCGATTGATACAATCTCCAAGAGAGCGAGTGAGATATCGATTGATACAATCTCCAAGAGAGCGAGTGAGATATCGATTGATACAATCTCCAAGAGAGCGAGTGAGATATCGATTGATACAATCTCCAAGAGAGCGAGTGAGATATCGATTGATACAATCTCCAAGAGAGCGAGTGAGATATCGATTGATACAATCTCCAAGAGAGCGAGTGAGATATCGATTGATACAATCTCCAAGAGAGCGAGTGAGATATCGATTGATACAATCTCCAAGAGAGCGAGTGAGATATCGATTGATACAATCTCCAAGAGAGCGAGTGAGATATCGATTGATACAATCTCCAAGAGAGCGAGTGAGATATCGATTGATACAATCTCCAAGAGAGCGAGTGAGATATCGATTGATACAATCTCCAAGAGAGCGAGTGAGATATCGATTGATACAATCTCCAAGAGAGCGAGTGAGATATCGATTGATACAATCTCCAAGAGAGCGAGTGAGATATCGATTGATACAATCTCCAAGAGAGCGAGTGAGATATCGATTGATACAATCTCCAAGAGAGCGAGTGAGATATCGATTGATACAATCTCCAAGAGAGCGAGTGAGATATCGATTGATACAATCTCCAAGAGAGCGAGTGAGATATCGATTGATACAATCTCCAAGAGAGCGAGTGAGATATCGATTGATACAATCTCCAAGAGAGCGAGTGAGATATCGATTGATACAATCTCCAAGAGAGCGAGTGAGATATCGATTGATACAATCTCCAAGAGAGCGAGTGAGATATCGATTGATACAATCTCCAAGAGAGCGAGTGAGATATCGATTGATACAATCTCCAAGAGAGCGAGTGAGATATCGATTGATACAATCTCCAAGAGAGCGAGTGAGATATCGATTGATACAATCTCCAAGAGAGCGAGTGAGATATCGATTGATACAATCTCCAAGAGAGCGAGTGAGATATCGATTGATACAATCTCCAAGAGAGCGAGTGAGATATCGATTGATACAATCTCCAAGAGAGCGAGTGAGATATCGATTGATACAATCTCCAAGAGAGCGAGTGAGATATCGATTGATACAATCTCCAAGAGAGCGAGTGAGATATCGATTGATACAATCTCCAAGAGAGCGAGTGAGATATCGATTGATACAATCTCCAAGAGAGCGAGTGAGATATCGATTGATACAATCTCCAAGAGAGCGAGTGAGATATCGATTGATACAATCTCCAAGAGAGCGAGTGAGATATCGATTGATACAATCTCCAAGAGAGCGAGTGAGATATCGATTGATACAATCTCCAAGAGAGCGAGTGAGATATCGATTGATACAATCTCCAAGAGAGCGAGTGAGATATCGATTGATACAATCTCCAAGAGAGCGAGTGAGATATCGATTGATACAATCTCCAAGAGAGCGAGTGAGATATCGATTGATACAATCTCCAAGAGAGCGAGTGAGATATCGATTGATACAATCTCCAAGAGAGCGAGTGAGATATCGATTGATACAATCTCCAAGAGAGCGAGTGAGATATCGATTGATACAATCTCCAAGAGAGCGAGTGAGATATCGATTGATACAATCTCCAAGAGAGCGAGTGAGATATCGATTGATACAATCTCCAAGAGAGCGAGTGAGATATCGATTGATACAATCTCCAAGAGAGCGAGTGAGATATCGATTGATACAATCTCCAAGAGAGCGAGTGAGATATCGATTGATACAATCTCCAAGAGAGCGAGTGAGATATCGATTGATACAATCTCCAAGAGAGCGAGTGAGATATCGATTGATACAATCTCCAAGAGAGCGAGTGAGATATCGATTGATACAATCTCCAAGAGAGCGAGTGAGATATCGATTGATACAATCTCCAAGAGAGCGAGTGAGATATCGATTGATACAATCTCCAAGAGAGCGAGTGAGATATCGATTGATACAATCTCCAAGAGAGCGAGTGAGATATCGATTGATACAATCTCCAAGAGAGCGAGTGAGATATCGATTGATACAATCTCCAAGAGAGCGAGTGAGATATCGATTGATACAATCTCCAAGAGAGCGAGTGAGATATCGATTGATACAATCTCCAAGAGAGCGAGTGAGATATCGATTGATACAATCTCCAAGAGAGCGAGTGAGATATCGATTGATACAATCTCCAAGAGAGCGAGTGAGATATCGATTGATACAATCTCCAAGAGAGCGAGTGAGATATCGATTGATACAATCTCCAAGAGAGCGAGTGAGATATCGATTGATACAATCTCCAAGAGAGCGAGTGAGATATCGATTGATACAATCTCCAAGAGAGCGAGTGAGATATCGATTGATACAATCTCCAAGAGAGCGAGTGAGATATCGATTGATACAATCTCCAAGAGAGCGAGTGAGATATCGATTGATACAATCTCCAAGAGAGCGAGTGAGATATCGATTGATACAATCTCCAAGAGAGCGAGTGAGATATCGATTGATACAATCTCCAAGAGAGCGAGTGAGATATCGATTGATACAATCTCCAAGAGAGCGAGTGAGATATCGATTGATACAATCTCCAAGAGAGCGAGTGAGATATCGATTGATACAATCTCCAAGAGAGCGAGTGAGATATCGATTGATACAATCTCCAAGAGAGCGAGTGAGATATCGATTGATACAATCTCCAAGAGAGCGAGTGAGATATCGATTGATACAATCTCCAAGAGAGCGAGTGAGATATCGATTGATACAATCTCCAAGAGAGCGAGTGAGATATCGATTGATACAATCTCCAAGAGAGCGAGTGAGATATCGATTGATACAATCTCCAAGAGAGCGAGTGAGATATCGATTGATACAATCTCCAAGAGAGCGAGTGAGATATCGATTGATACAATCTCCAAGAGAGCGAGTGAGATATCGATTGATACAATCTCCAAGAGAGCGAGTGAGATATCGATTGATACAATCTCCAAGAGAGCGAGTGAGATATCGATTGATACAATCTCCAAGAGAGCGAGTGAGATATCGATTGATACAATCTCCAAGAGAGCGAGTGAGATATCGATTGATACAATCTCCAAGAGAGCGAGTGAGATATCGATTGATACAATCTCCAAGAGAGCGAGTGAGATATCGATTGATACAATCTCCAAGAGAGCGAGTGAGATATCGATTGATACAATCTCCAAGAGAGCGAGTGAGATATCGATTGATACAATCTCCAAGAGAGCGAGTGAGATATCGATTGATACAATCTCCAAGAGAGCGAGTGAGATATCGATTGATACAATCTCCAAGAGAGCGAGTGAGATATCGATTGATACAATCTCCAAGAGAGCGAGTGAGATATCGATTGATACAATCTCCAAGAGAGCGAGTGAGATATCGATTGATACAATCTCCAAGAGAGCGAGTGAGATATCGATTGATACAATCTCCAAGAGAGCGAGTGAGATATCGATTGATACAATCTCCAAGAGAGCGAGTGAGATATCGATTGATACAATCTCCAAGAGAGCGAGTGAGATATCGATTGATACAATCTCCAAGAGAGCGAGTGAGATATCGATTGATACAATCTCCAAGAGAGCGAGTGAGATATCGATTGATACAATCTCCAAGAGAGCGAGTGAGATATCGATTGATACAATCTCCAAGAGAGCGAGTGAGATATCGATTGATACAATCTCCAAGAGAGCGAGTGAGATATCGATTGATACAATCTCCAAGAGAGCGAGTGAGATATCGATTGATACAATCTCCAAGAGAGCGAGTGAGATATCGATTGATACAATCTCCAAGAGAGCGAGTGAGATATCGATTGATACAATCTCCAAGAGAGCGAGTGAGATATCGATTGATACAATCTCCAAGAGAGCGAGTGAGATATCGATTGATACAATCTCCAAGAGAGCGAGTGAGATATCGATTGATACAATCTCCAAGAGAGCGAGTGAGATATCGATTGATACAATCTCCAAGAGAGCGAGTGAGATATCGATTGATACAATCTCCAAGAGAGCGAGTGAGATATCGATTGATACAATCTCCAAGAGAGCGAGTGAGATATCGATTGATACAATCTCCAAGAGAGCGAGTGAGATATCGATTGATACAATCTCCAAGAGAGCGAGTGAGATATCGATTGATACAATCTCCAAGAGAGCGAGTGAGATATCGATTGATACAATCTCCAAGAGAGCGAGTGAGATATCGATTGATACAATCTCCAAGAGAGCGAGTGAGATATCGATTGATACAATCTCCAAGAGAGCGAGTGAGATATCGATTGATACAATCTCCAAGAGAGCGAGTGAGATATCGATTGATACAATCTCCAAGAGAGCGAGTGAGATATCGATTGATACAATCTCCAAGAGAGCGAGTGAGATATCGATTGATACAATCTCCAAGAGAGCGAGTGAGATATCGATTGATACAATCTCCAAGAGAGCGAGTGAGATATCGATTGATACAATCTCCAAGAGAGCGAGTGAGATATCGATTGATACAATCTCCAAGAGAGCGAGTGAGATATCGATTGATACAATCTCCAAGAGAGCGAGTGAGATATCGATTGATACAATCTCCAAGAGAGCGAGTGAGATATCGATTGATACAATCTCCAAGAGAGCGAGTGAGATATCGATTGATACAATCTCCAAGAGAGCGAGTGAGATATCGATTGATACAATCTCCAAGAGAGCGAGTGAGATATCGATTGATACAATCTCCAAGAGAGCGAGTGAGATATCGATTGATACAATCTCCAAGAGAGCGAGTGAGATATCGATTGATACAATCTCCAAGAGAGCGAGTGAGATATCGATTGATACAATCTCCAAGAGAGCGAGTGAGATATCGATTGATACAATCTCCAAGAGAGCGAGTGAGATATCGATTGATACAATCTCCAAGAGAGCGAGTGAGATATCGATTGATACAATCTCCAAGAGAGCGAGTGAGATATCGATTGATACAATCTCCAAGAGAGCGAGTGAGATATCGATTGATACAATCTCCAAGAGAGCGAGTGAGATATCGATTGATACAATCTCCAAGAGAGCGAGTGAGATATCGATTGATACAATCTCCAAGAGAGCGAGTGAGATATCGATTGATACAATCTCCAAGAGAGCGAGTGAGATATCGATTGATACAATCTCCAAGAGAGCGAGTGAGATATCGATTGATACAATCTCCAAGAGAGCGAGTGAGATATCGATTGATACAATCTCCAAGAGAGCGAGTGAGATATCGATTGATACAATCTCCAAGAGAGCGAGTGAGATATCGATTGATACAATCTCCAAGAGAGCGAGTGAGATATCGATTGATACAATCTCCAAGAGAGCGAGTGAGATATCGATTGATACAATCTCCAAGAGAGCGAGTGAGATATCGATTGATACAATCTCCAAGAGAGCGAGTGAGATATCGATTGATACAATCTCCAAGAGAGCGAGTGAGATATCGATTGATACAATCTCCAAGAGAGCGAGTGAGATATCGATTGATACAATCTCCAAGAGAGCGAGTGAGATATCGATTGATACAATCTCCAAGAGAGCGAGTGAGATATCGATTGATACAATCTCCAAGAGAGCGAGTGAGATATCGATTGATACAATCTCCAAGAGAGCGAGTGAGATATCGATTGATACAATCTCCAAGAGAGCGAGTGAGATATCGATTGATACAATCTCCAAGAGAGCGAGTGAGATATCGATTGATACAATCTCCAAGAGAGCGAGTGAGATATCGATTGATACAATCTCCAAGAGAGCGAGTGAGATATCGATTGATACAATCTCCAAGAGAGCGAGTGAGATATCGATTGATACAATCTCCAAGAGAGCGAGTGAGATATCGATTGATACAATCTCCAAGAGAGCGAGTGAGATATCGATTGATACAATCTCCAAGAGAGCGAGTGAGATATCGATTGATACAATCTCCAAGAGAGCGAGTGAGATATCGATTGATACAATCTCCAAGAGAGCGAGTGAGATATCGATTGATACAATCTCCAAGAGAGCGAGTGAGATATCGATTGATACAATCTCCAAGAGAGCGAGTGAGATATCGATTGATACAATCTCCAAGAGAGCGAGTGAGATATCGATTGATACAATCTCCAAGAGAGCGAGTGAGATATCGATTGATACAATCTCCAAGAGAGCGAGTGAGATATCGATTGATACAATCTCCAAGAGAGCGAGTGAGATATCGATTGATACAATCTCCAAGAGAGCGAGTGAGATATCGATTGATACAATCTCCAAGAGAGCGAGTGAGATATCGATTGATACAATCTCCAAGAGAGCGAGTGAGATATCGATTGATACAATCTCCAAGAGAGCGAGTGAGATATCGATTGATACAATCTCCAAGAGAGCGAGTGAGATATCGATTGATACAATCTCCAAGAGAGCGAGTGAGATATCGATTGATACAATCTCCAAGAGAGCGAGTGAGATATCGATTGATACAATCTCCAAGAGAGCGAGTGAGATATCGATTGATACAATCTCCAAGAGAGCGAGTGAGATATCGATTGATACAATCTCCAAGAGAGCGAGTGAGATATCGATTGATACAATCTCCAAGAGAGCGAGTGAGATATCGATTGATACAATCTCCAAGAGAGCGAGTGAGATATCGATTGATACAATCTCCAAGAGAGCGAGTGAGATATCGATTGATACAATCTCCAAGAGAGCGAGTGAGATATCGATTGATACAATCTCCAAGAGAGCGAGTGAGATATCGATTGATACAATCTCCAAGAGAGCGAGTGAGATATCGATTGATACAATCTCCAAGAGAGCGAGTGAGATATCGATTGATACAATCTCCAAGAGAGCGAGTGAGATATCGATTGATACAATCTCCAAGAGAGCGAGTGAGATATCGATTGATACAATCTCCAAGAGAGCGAGTGAGATATCGATTGATACAATCTCCAAGAGAGCGAGTGAGATATCGATTGATACAATCTCCAAGAGAGCGAGTGAGATATCGATTGATACAATCTCCAAGAGAGCGAGTGAGATATCGATTGATACAATCTCCAAGAGAGCGAGTGAGATATCGATTGATACAATCTCCAAGAGAGCGAGTGAGATATCGATTGATACAATCTCCAAGAGAGCGAGTGAGATATCGATTGATACAATCTCCAAGAGAGCGAGTGAGATATCGATTGATACAATCTCCAAGAGAGCGAGTGAGATATCGATTGATACAATCTCCAAGAGAGCGAGTGAGATATCGATTGATACAATCTCCAAGAGAGCGAGTGAGATATCGATTGATACAATCTCCAAGAGAGCGAGTGAGATATCGATTGATACAATCTCCAAGAGAGCGAGTGAGATATCGATTGATACAATCTCCAAGAGAGCGAGTGAGATATCGATTGATACAATCTCCAAGAGAGCGAGTGAGATATCGATTGATACAATCTCCAAGAGAGCGAGTGAGATATCGATTGATACAATCTCCAAGAGAGCGAGTGAGATATCGATTGATACAATCTCCAAGAGAGCGAGTGAGATATCGATTGATACAATCTCCAAGAGAGCGAGTGAGATATCGATTGATACAATCTCCAAGAGAGCGAGTGAGATATCGATTGATACAATCTCCAAGAGAGCGAGTGAGATATCGATTGATACAATCTCCAAGAGAGCGAGTGAGATATCGATTGATACAATCTCCAAGAGAGCGAGTGAGATATCGATTGATACAATCTCCAAGAGAGCGAGTGAGATATCGATTGATACAATCTCCAAGAGAGCGAGTGAGATATCGATTGATACAATCTCCAAGAGAGCGAGTGAGATATCGATTGATACAATCTCCAAGAGAGCGAGTGAGATATCGATTGATACAATCTCCAAGAGAGCGAGTGAGATATCGATTGATACAATCTCCAAGAGAGCGAGTGAGATATCGATTGATACAATCTCCAAGAGAGCGAGTGAGATATCGATTGATACAATCTCCAAGAGAGCGAGTGAGATATCGATTGATACAATCTCCAAGAGAGCGAGTGAGATATCGATTGATACAATCTCCAAGAGAGCGAGTGAGATATCGATTGATACAATCTCCAAGAGAGCGAGTGAGATATCGATTGATACAATCTCCAAGAGAGCGAGTGAGATATCGATTGATACAATCTCCAAGAGAGCGAGTGAGATATCGATTGATACAATCTCCAAGAGAGCGAGTGAGATATCGATTGATACAATCTCCAAGAGAGCGAGTGAGATATCGATTGATACAATCTCCAAGAGAGCGAGTGAGATATCGATTGATACAATCTCCAAGAGAGCGAGTGAGATATCGATTGATACAATCTCCAAGAGAGCGAGTGAGATATCGATTGATACAATCTCCAAGAGAGCGAGTGAGATATCGATTGATACAATCTCCAAGAGAGCGAGTGAGATATCGATTGATACAATCTCCAAGAGAGCGAGTGAGATATCGATTGATACAATCTCCAAGAGAGCGAGTGAGATATCGATTGATACAATCTCCAAGAGAGCGAGTGAGATATCGATTGATACAATCTCCAAGAGAGCGAGTGAGATATCGATTGATACAATCTCCAAGAGAGCGAGTGAGATATCGATTGATACAATCTCCAAGAGAGCGAGTGAGATATCGATTGATACAATCTCCAAGAGAGCGAGTGAGATATCGATTGATACAATCTCCAAGAGAGCGAGTGAGATATCGATTGATACAATCTCCAAGAGAGCGAGTGAGATATCGATTGATACAATCTCCAAGAGAGCGAGTGAGATATCGATTGATACAATCTCCAAGAGAGCGAGTGAGATATCGATTGATACAATCTCCAAGAGAGCGAGTGAGATATCGATTGATACAATCTCCAAGAGAGCGAGTGAGATATCGATTGATACAATCTCCAAGAGAGCGAGTGAGATATCGATTGATACAATCTCCAAGAGAGCGAGTGAGATATCGATTGATACAATCTCCAAGAGAGCGAGTGAGATATCGATTGATACAATCTCCAAGAGAGCGAGTGAGATATCGATTGATACAATCTCCAAGAGAGCGAGTGAGATATCGATTGATACAATCTCCAAGAGAGCGAGTGAGATATCGATTGATACAATCTCCAAGAGAGCGAGTGAGATATCGATTGATACAATCTCCAAGAGAGCGAGTGAGATATCGATTGATACAATCTCCAAGAGAGCGAGTGAGATATCGATTGATACAATCTCCAAGAGAGCGAGTGAGATATCGATTGATACAATCTCCAAGAGAGCGAGTGAGATATCGATTGATACAATCTCCAAGAGAGCGAGTGAGATATCGATTGATACAATCTCCAAGAGAGCGAGTGAGATATCGATTGATACAATCTCCAAGAGAGCGAGTGAGATATCGATTGATACAATCTCCAAGAGAGCGAGTGAGATATCGATTGATACAATCTCCAAGAGAGCGAGTGAGATATCGATTGATACAATCTCCAAGAGAGCGAGTGAGATATCGATTGATACAATCTCCAAGAGAGCGAGTGAGATATCGATTGATACAATCTCCAAGAGAGCGAGTGAGATATCGATTGATACAATCTCCAAGAGAGCGAGTGAGATATCGATTGATACAATCTCCAAGAGAGCGAGTGAGATATCGATTGATACAATCTCCAAGAGAGCGAGTGAGATATCGATTGATACAATCTCCAAGAGAGCGAGTGAGATATCGATTGATACAATCTCCAAGAGAGCGAGTGAGATATCGATTGATACAATCTCCAAGAGAGCGAGTGAGATATCGATTGATACAATCTCCAAGAGAGCGAGTGAGATATCGATTGATACAATCTCCAAGAGAGCGAGTGAGATATCGATTGATACAATCTCCAAGAGAGCGAGTGAGATATCGATTGATACAATCTCCAAGAGAGCGAGTGAGATATCGATTGATACAATCTCCAAGAGAGCGAGTGAGATATCGATTGATACAATCTCCAAGAGAGCGAGTGAGATATCGATTGATACAATCTCCAAGAGAGCGAGTGAGATATCGATTGATACAATCTCCAAGAGAGCGAGTGAGATATCGATTGATACAATCTCCAAGAGAGCGAGTGAGATATCGATTGATACAATCTCCAAGAGAGCGAGTGAGATATCGATTGATACAATCTCCAAGAGAGCGAGTGAGATATCGATTGATACAATCTCCAAGAGAGCGAGTGAGATATCGATTGATACAATCTCCAAGAGAGCGAGTGAGATATCGATTGATACAATCTCCAAGAGAGCGAGTGAGATATCGATTGATACAATCTCCAAGAGAGCGAGTGAGATATCGATTGATACAATCTCCAAGAGAGCGAGTGAGATATCGATTGATACAATCTCCAAGAGAGCGAGTGAGATATCGATTGATACAATCTCCAAGAGAGCGAGTGAGATATCGATTGATACAATCTCCAAGAGAGCGAGTGAGATATCGATTGATACAATCTCCAAGAGAGCGAGTGAGATATCGATTGATACAATCTCCAAGAGAGCGAGTGAGATATCGATTGATACAATCTCCAAGAGAGCGAGTGAGATATCGATTGATACAATCTCCAAGAGAGCGAGTGAGATATCGATTGATACAATCTCCAAGAGAGCGAGTGAGATATCGATTGATACAATCTCCAAGAGAGCGAGTGAGATATCGATTGATACAATCTCCAAGAGAGCGAGTGAGATATCGATTGATACAATCTCCAAGAGAGCGAGTGAGATATCGATTGATACAATCTCCAAGAGAGCGAGTGAGATATCGATTGATACAATCTCCAAGAGAGCGAGTGAGATATCGATTGATACAATCTCCAAGAGAGCGAGTGAGATATCGATTGATACAATCTCCAAGAGAGCGAGTGAGATATCGATTGATACAATCTCCAAGAGAGCGAGTGAGATATCGATTGATACAATCTCCAAGAGAGCGAGTGAGATATCGATTGATACAATCTCCAAGAGAGCGAGTGAGATATCGATTGATACAATCTCCAAGAGAGCGAGTGAGATATCGATTGATACAATCTCCAAGAGAGCGAGTGAGATATCGATTGATACAATCTCCAAGAGAGCGAGTGAGATATCGATTGATACAATCTCCAAGAGAGCGAGTGAGATATCGATTGATACAATCTCCAAGAGAGCGAGTGAGATATCGATTGATACAATCTCCAAGAGAGCGAGTGAGATATCGATTGATACAATCTCCAAGAGAGCGAGTGAGATATCGATTGATACAATCTCCAAGAGAGCGAGTGAGATATCGATTGATACAATCTCCAAGAGAGCGAGTGAGATATCGATTGATACAATCTCCAAGAGAGCGAGTGAGATATCGATTGATACAATCTCCAAGAGAGCGAGTGAGATATCGATTGATACAATCTCCAAGAGAGCGAGTGAGATATCGATTGATACAATCTCCAAGAGAGCGAGTGAGATATCGATTGATACAATCTCCAAGAGAGCGAGTGAGATATCGATTGATACAATCTCCAAGAGAGCGAGTGAGATATCGATTGATACAATCTCCAAGAGAGCGAGTGAGATATCGATTGATACAATCTCCAAGAGAGCGAGTGAGATATCGATTGATACAATCTCCAAGAGAGCGAGTGAGATATCGATTGATACAATCTCCAAGAGAGCGAGTGAGATATCGATTGATACAATCTCCAAGAGAGCGAGTGAGATATCGATTGATACAATCTCCAAGAGAGCGAGTGAGATATCGATTGATACAATCTCCAAGAGAGCGAGTGAGATATCGATTGATACAATCTCCAAGAGAGCGAGTGAGATATCGATTGATACAATCTCCAAGAGAGCGAGTGAGATATCGATTGATACAATCTCCAAGAGAGCGAGTGAGATATCGATTGATACAATCTCCAAGAGAGCGAGTGAGATATCGATTGATACAATCTCCAAGAGAGCGAGTGAGATATCGATTGATACAATCTCCAAGAGAGCGAGTGAGATATCGATTGATACAATCTCCAAGAGAGCGAGTGAGATATCGATTGATACAATCTCCAAGAGAGCGAGTGAGATATCGATTGATACAATCTCCAAGAGAGCGAGTGAGATATCGATTGATACAATCTCCAAGAGAGCGAGTGAGATATCGATTGATACAATCTCCAAGAGAGCGAGTGAGATATCGATTGATACAATCTCCAAGAGAGCGAGTGAGATATCGATTGATACAATCTCCAAGAGAGCGAGTGAGATATCGATTGATACAATCTCCAAGAGAGCGAGTGAGATATCGATTGATACAATCTCCAAGAGAGCGAGTGAGATATCGATTGATACAATCTCCAAGAGAGCGAGTGAGATATCGATTGATACAATCTCCAAGAGAGCGAGTGAGATATCGATTGATACAATCTCCAAGAGAGCGAGTGAGATATCGATTGATACAATCTCCAAGAGAGCGAGTGAGATATCGATTGATACAATCTCCAAGAGAGCGAGTGAGATATCGATTGATACAATCTCCAAGAGAGCGAGTGAGATATCGATTGATACAATCTCCAAGAGAGCGAGTGAGATATCGATTGATACAATCTCCAAGAGAGCGAGTGAGATATCGATTGATACAATCTCCAAGAGAGCGAGTGAGATATCGATTGATACAATCTCCAAGAGAGCGAGTGAGATATCGATTGATACAATCTCCAAGAGAGCGAGTGAGATATCGATTGATACAATCTCCAAGAGAGCGAGTGAGATATCGATTGATACAATCTCCAAGAGAGCGAGTGAGATATCGATTGATACAATCTCCAAGAGAGCGAGTGAGATATCGATTGATACAATCTCCAAGAGAGCGAGTGAGATATCGATTGATACAATCTCCAAGAGAGCGAGTGAGATATCGATTGATACAATCTCCAAGAGAGCGAGTGAGATATCGATTGATACAATCTCCAAGAGAGCGAGTGAGATATCGATTGATACAATCTCCAAGAGAGCGAGTGAGATATCGATTGATACAATCTCCAAGAGAGCGAGTGAGATATCGATTGATACAATCTCCAAGAGAGCGAGTGAGATATCGATTGATACAATCTCCAAGAGAGCGAGTGAGATATCGATTGATACAATCTCCAAGAGAGCGAGTGAGATATCGATTGATACAATCTCCAAGAGAGCGAGTGAGATATCGATTGATACAATCTCCAAGAGAGCGAGTGAGATATCGATTGATACAATCTCCAAGAGAGCGAGTGAGATATCGATTGATACAATCTCCAAGAGAGCGAGTGAGATATCGATTGATACAATCTCCAAGAGAGCGAGTGAGATATCGATTGATACAATCTCCAAGAGAGCGAGTGAGATATCGATTGATACAATCTCCAAGAGAGCGAGTGAGATATCGATTGATACAATCTCCAAGAGAGCGAGTGAGATATCGATTGATACAATCTCCAAGAGAGCGAGTGAGATATCGATTGATACAATCTCCAAGAGAGCGAGTGAGATATCGATTGATACAATCTCCAAGAGAGCGAGTGAGATATCGATTGATACAATCTCCAAGAGAGCGAGTGAGATATCGATTGATACAATCTCCAAGAGAGCGAGTGAGATATCGATTGATACAATCTCCAAGAGAGCGAGTGAGATATCGATTGATACAATCTCCAAGAGAGCGAGTGAGATATCGATTGATACAATCTCCAAGAGAGCGAGTGAGATATCGATTGATACAATCTCCAAGAGAGCGAGTGAGATATCGATTGATACAATCTCCAAGAGAGCGAGTGAGATATCGATTGATACAATCTCCAAGAGAGCGAGTGAGATATCGATTGATACAATCTCCAAGAGAGCGAGTGAGATATCGATTGATACAATCTCCAAGAGAGCGAGTGAGATATCGATTGATACAATCTCCAAGAGAGCGAGTGAGATATCGATTGATACAATCTCCAAGAGAGCGAGTGAGATATCGATTGATACAATCTCCAAGAGAGCGAGTGAGATATCGATTGATACAATCTCCAAGAGAGCGAGTGAGATATCGATTGATACAATCTCCAAGAGAGCGAGTGAGATATCGATTGATACAATCTCCAAGAGAGCGAGTGAGATATCGATTGATACAATCTCCAAGAGAGCGAGTGAGATATCGATTGATACAATCTCCAAGAGAGCGAGTGAGATATCGATTGATACAATCTCCAAGAGAGCGAGTGAGATATCGATTGATACAATCTCCAAGAGAGCGAGTGAGATATCGATTGATACAATCTCCAAGAGAGCGAGTGAGATATCGATTGATACAATCTCCAAGAGAGCGAGTGAGATATCGATTGATACAATCTCCAAGAGAGCGAGTGAGATATCGATTGATACAATCTCCAAGAGAGCGAGTGAGATATCGATTGATACAATCTCCAAGAGAGCGAGTGAGATATCGATTGATACAATCTCCAAGAGAGCGAGTGAGATATCGATTGATACAATCTCCAAGAGAGCGAGTGAGATATCGATTGATACAATCTCCAAGAGAGCGAGTGAGATATCGATTGATACAATCTCCAAGAGAGCGAGTGAGATATCGATTGATACAATCTCCAAGAGAGCGAGTGAGATATCGATTGATACAATCTCCAAGAGAGCGAGTGAGATATCGATTGATACAATCTCCAAGAGAGCGAGTGAGATATCGATTGATACAATCTCCAAGAGAGCGAGTGAGATATCGATTGATACAATCTCCAAGAGAGCGAGTGAGATATCGATTGATACAATCTCCAAGAGAGCGAGTGAGATATCGATTGATACAATCTCCAAGAGAGCGAGTGAGATATCGATTGATACAATCTCCAAGAGAGCGAGTGAGATATCGATTGATACAATCTCCAAGAGAGCGAGTGAGATATCGATTGATACAATCTCCAAGAGAGCGAGTGAGATATCGATTGATACAATCTCCAAGAGAGCGAGTGAGATATCGATTGATACAATCTCCAAGAGAGCGAGTGAGATATCGATTGATACAATCTCCAAGAGAGCGAGTGAGATATCGATTGATACAATCTCCAAGAGAGCGAGTGAGATATCGATTGATACAATCTCCAAGAGAGCGAGTGAGATATCGATTGATACAATCTCCAAGAGAGCGAGTGAGATATCGATTGATACAATCTCCAAGAGAGCGAGTGAGATATCGATTGATACAATCTCCAAGAGAGCGAGTGAGATATCGATTGATACAATCTCCAAGAGAGCGAGTGAGATATCGATTGATACAATCTCCAAGAGAGCGAGTGAGATATCGATTGATACAATCTCCAAGAGAGCGAGTGAGATATCGATTGATACAATCTCCAAGAGAGCGAGTGAGATATCGATTGATACAATCTCCAAGAGAGCGAGTGAGATATCGATTGATACAATCTCCAAGAGAGCGAGTGAGATATCGATTGATACAATCTCCAAGAGAGCGAGTGAGATATCGATTGATACAATCTCCAAGAGAGCGAGTGAGATATCGATTGATACAATCTCCAAGAGAGCGAGTGAGATATCGATTGATACAATCTCCAAGAGAGCGAGTGAGATATCGATTGATACAATCTCCAAGAGAGCGAGTGAGATATCGATTGATACAATCTCCAAGAGAGCGAGTGAGATATCGATTGATACAATCTCCAAGAGAGCGAGTGAGATATCGATTGATACAATCTCCAAGAGAGCGAGTGAGATATCGATTGATACAATCTCCAAGAGAGCGAGTGAGATATCGATTGATACAATCTCCAAGAGAGCGAGTGAGATATCGATTGATACAATCTCCAAGAGAGCGAGTGAGATATCGATTGATACAATCTCCAAGAGAGCGAGTGAGATATCGATTGATACAATCTCCAAGAGAGCGAGTGAGATATCGATTGATACAATCTCCAAGAGAGCGAGTGAGATATCGATTGATACAATCTCCAAGAGAGCGAGTGAGATATCGATTGATACAATCTCCAAGAGAGCGAGTGAGATATCGATTGATACAATCTCCAAGAGAGCGAGTGAGATATCGATTGATACAATCTCCAAGAGAGCGAGTGAGATATCGATTGATACAATCTCCAAGAGAGCGAGTGAGATATCGATTGATACAATCTCCAAGAGAGCGAGTGAGATATCGATTGATACAATCTCCAAGAGAGCGAGTGAGATATCGATTGATACAATCTCCAAGAGAGCGAGTGAGATATCGATTGATACAATCTCCAAGAGAGCGAGTGAGATATCGATTGATACAATCTCCAAGAGAGCGAGTGAGATATCGATTGATACAATCTCCAAGAGAGCGAGTGAGATATCGATTGATACAATCTCCAAGAGAGCGAGTGAGATATCGATTGATACAATCTCCAAGAGAGCGAGTGAGATATCGATTGATACAATCTCCAAGAGAGCGAGTGAGATATCGATTGATACAATCTCCAAGAGAGCGAGTGAGATATCGATTGATACAATCTCCAAGAGAGCGAGTGAGATATCGATTGATACAATCTCCAAGAGAGCGAGTGAGATATCGATTGATACAATCTCCAAGAGAGCGAGTGAGATATCGATTGATACAATCTCCAAGAGAGCGAGTGAGATATCGATTGATACAATCTCCAAGAGAGCGAGTGAGATATCGATTGATACAATCTCCAAGAGAGCGAGTGAGATATCGATTGATACAATCTCCAAGAGAGCGAGTGAGATATCGATTGATACAATCTCCAAGAGAGCGAGTGAGATATCGATTGATACAATCTCCAAGAGAGCGAGTGAGATATCGATTGATACAATCTCCAAGAGAGCGAGTGAGATATCGATTGATACAATCTCCAAGAGAGCGAGTGAGATATCGATTGATACAATCTCCAAGAGAGCGAGTGAGATATCGATTGATACAATCTCCAAGAGAGCGAGTGAGATATCGATTGATACAATCTCCAAGAGAGCGAGTGAGATATCGATTGATACAATCTCCAAGAGAGCGAGTGAGATATCGATTGATACAATCTCCAAGAGAGCGAGTGAGATATCGATTGATACAATCTCCAAGAGAGCGAGTGAGATATCGATTGATACAATCTCCAAGAGAGCGAGTGAGATATCGATTGATACAATCTCCAAGAGAGCGAGTGAGATATCGATTGATACAATCTCCAAGAGAGCGAGTGAGATATCGATTGATACAATCTCCAAGAGAGCGAGTGAGATATCGATTGATACAATCTCCAAGAGAGCGAGTGAGATATCGATTGATACAATCTCCAAGAGAGCGAGTGAGATATCGATTGATACAATCTCCAAGAGAGCGAGTGAGATATCGATTGATACAATCTCCAAGAGAGCGAGTGAGATATCGATTGATACAATCTCCAAGAGAGCGAGTGAGATATCGATTGATACAATCTCCAAGAGAGCGAGTGAGATATCGATTGATACAATCTCCAAGAGAGCGAGTGAGATATCGATTGATACAATCTCCAAGAGCGAGTGAGATATCGATTGATACAATCTCCAAGAGAGCGAGTTCTTGATACCGAATATTATCGCGTATTGATTGAATTTGTATCATGTAAGTGACCTCATTCAAAGAAAGTTCTCCATCAGATCCCCAAGTTAATTTCGAGATTGGATCAGGAAGCGAGAGGGATTCCTGTTTGCGTGTCGGAAAGCCCTGTAAAATGAATGAGTGAAAATCGATCTGGAATAAAGGTACCCAATAGAATAGTAGAAGCGTCGTCGTTCATGTGTCAAAATACACTGGAAATTCAGCAATAAATGAAATTTATACAATTGAAAATCAATTGTAGATAATGTTAGATGATGTTAGAGAAACTACTGAAAAAGTGAGGCCTTGTTTCTGAAGCCCTCTCTCTAAGGTGAACAAATGGATTTCAGTGGTCATGGAGACCTGAAGAAGAGCTCGACTCTTTGATCATCCTAGTTTTGCCACAATATCTAATTCGAGAAAATTTGATGGTCATTATCGCAACTGTTGAAACGTATTCTACCATCCCTCGCCAGTCCTAGACACTTGATTTTATTTCGGAACTGTTTTCCTCGCTATTGCCCAATAATGCGCATAATATTCACCAACAACTTCATATTTTCATTATAATGGTTTTCATGTGTTTGCACGGATATTATAATTTATTATGTTTATTCATTCAGACGTTGAATGTGGGTGGAGAGACTAATAATTAATGAACGCGGAAGTTCGAATTATTATTTTCGCTGCTATTCGTCGTATTGATTGAAACTTGAATCGGAAGACTCACTTCTCAAGAAACTGAAAATATAAAATTGAAATGGATGTTGGAACTCTAGAACACATTACAATCACACTCGAGATGGCAAAAAGACTCACTGTTCACAATCGTTCCTCTCTTCTTGAAAACGCATTCCTGATATTCCTATCAGCCACGATCTTATTCATAGACTTCAAGGTAATATGGAAATTAAGAGGCCTCTCGCTTTTCGACAGTTTCTGAAAAAAAGTTATTGATGCTTTTGAAATAATTTTAAAATATTGTCACTTCGACGAGCGAATCCATTTCTTCTTTCGTGACGTCTTCACTTGATTCTCGAGAACACCCGAATTGACGGTCACGTTGTCGATTCCAGCCTTGGCTAGATTCACAAGGATATCGAATGCGAATGAAGGCTGCAAATTCGTAAATTGAATAGTAAATTGAGACGGTCACTATTAATCAATGTTATAAAAATTTCTTGTGCTTACGCAAAAACAAATAGATAAATTATTAGGAAAATATACCTTTCCCCTTCCTTGTCTGGATGGTCGTCTCTCTCAGGCTGCGCCTCCTGCAGTCTCCCATACACTTCATCACTGGAGAATGTGACCTCACGAACACCCGCCTGGCTAATCGTTGGCGAATTCTTCTGAAAAAATTTTTTGTATAATTATATTTTCCGCCTTATCAAAAATCAGCCATTGATAATGAAGTTCGTACAGATAGGAAGGGAACGAGCATATCGTAGTGATTTACACTCTGAAGAACGAATTCGACATGCCTCGCATAGATTGAACAGAGCGGATGCACTTTGGACCTGAAAATTAATGCAATTTTATTGAATAATTGAATGGTAGACTCAATATTAACATTTAAATAAATTCGACACTTACACGTATTAAGGCTCTTCTGTCAACATGAGTGACTTTGTCGACAGAGCATCCGGCAAAGAGTGTCGTCAGTGGTCAATATTGGCGTTCTCGAGGAATAAGGGAACCACCTGCAAAAACATTTGTTTGAGGATTTCTCTCAAAACATATCATTTCTCTCAAATTCATTTGTTTGATTGTTACCTTGCTGATCTCAAGATGTCCAATTTTTGCTTCAAAAAAGACAGAGTATTTCCCGTCGGAGGGAAGACGAAAGTACGGAAACAATTGACCTGATAATTGAGATTATTGAAGCTTCGAATATCGTGATGGAATGAATTAAAAGATTCTTACAACTCTGGCATCGGAAGTTCTTTTCTTCCATGATCTCATAGAGTGGATTGTGCGTAGCGAAGAAATGTTTGGCCTGCTGGCGATCGAGATCGTTGGACGAAATGCTCATCGAATTGGAAACTGAAATGTTGCTTAATTATAATAATTCACATAGTTCTCACCATCTGAAGTCGAAGCAGCGGAAGTTCGCAAGGCGAAATGTTGAAGTTGGTCGAGACCTGGAGATAAATCAATTTGCTCAAGTTTTTAACTCAACATTATGTTTATATTAACACATATTATATATTTTGAACCTTTGCTAACGGGAAAGCGTATCTTGAGTCATTCGATCGACGATGATCTCGAGAATTTCAGGAGGGAAGGAGAGAATAGAAGACATGAGTAGACGATGGATTGAATGAACGCAAGAGCGAATGGATCAGAGTTGTGGTTTAATATAGGGACAGGTCGGATGGTCACTTCTAACATCCAATCAGAATTAAATCCAATTGGAGAACGGATTTCCAGAGTTCGATGGATATTGTCACGGTATCCGATCTTATCCCAATTGCTCAGCCAGAGGGGAAATATACTTCTTAATTTCCACTGATCTCTTGATCTTTAAAAAAACTCTTAAAAATCCAAGAGTAGAATTTCAGAAAAAAAGTATGAAGTGCATTTTATATTTGCATTCTTGAGTATTTCTTGAGTACGGCATTCTTGAGTATCATATTCTTCACCCTTTTTATGTTTATTAGTGATATCCATTAGCTATGATCTCCCATTCGTCGCTACGATGCGCTCTTTCCATTTATTATATTTGTCTAGGTGCGATATTGTAGCAACGATTTACCAATTGTCCTCTGTATAAAATATTTTATCTGTTCGTTTGCTATTGCATAAAATATTTATACTGGCGATAAATTATCAATTTGATTCTTATTGTACTGTCAGATCTATAATTGTATTTTGACAGTGTATGCACAAAAAACTGAAGGTTCAGTTAGATAGAAGAAGCGAGAAAACTTATCATTAAAAATTATTTGCAGTGAACCTCTGACTGGTCGCAGTCGACTTGAGAAATTGATCAAGGATAGAAAAAATCGAAGAGCAGACGAAGTGAAGAGAGGAAGGATCGAAAAAGAGAGCGAAGGTAATCCATTAGTTAGCTCTTCACAATTTACGCAATTCTTCTTTTAATTTTGAAATACTAGGATGAGTAATTATCATAATTTACGCTCAATAAACACAATATTTTAGCGATTGGCGGAGGCGAATGAGGAGGAGCCATTTGATAAGGAAGTGCAGAGGAGGAGAAGTTTCCACTCCAGAAGTGAAAGAAGTACGAAGGAAGCGGCACTGAAGGAGAGTGTGAAGGATAGTCCTCCTCAAGAGAGACATATCATTATCTCTCATTATTTTATTTCTGAAACCAAACGCAATAATTTCGGAAATTAGATTTTTCATTTTCACCTGCAAGTATTTCTCCGTCGGAGGGAAGACGAAAGTACGAAACAGTATGAGGGAAGAATTGAAAGTACGAAACAATTGAATGAATTAAATTGAGAATTATTAAGCTCTCGAATATCGTGAATGGAATGAATTAAGTTCTTCTTCCAACTCTCATCGAAGTTCTTGCGTTCTTCCAAGATCTCATAGATCGATCGTTGGCGAAGAAATGTTTGGCCTTGGCGAAACTGAGAAGGTCGTTGGACGAAATTATAATTGGGAAACTTCACAAAGTTCTCAAAAATTCACAATAGTCTCACGAAGAAGTCGAAGCAGCGGAAGTTCGCAAGGCGAAATGTTGAAGTTGGTCGAGACCTGGAGATATCAATTTGCTCAAGTTTTTAACTCAACATTATGTTAGTATATTTGATATATTTGAACCTTTGCTAATCGGGAAAGCGTATTTATATTCGATCGACGATCATCTCGAGAATTTCAGGAGGGAAGGAGAGAATAAGACATGAGTAGACGATGGATTGAATGAACGCAAGAGCGAATGGATCAGAGTTGTGGTTTAATATAGGGGACAGGTCGGATGGTCACTTCTAACATCCAATCAGAATTATCCAATTGGAGAACGGATTGTCCAGAGTTCAGATGGATATTGTCACGGTATCCGATCTTATCCCAATTGCTCAGCCAGAGGGGAAATATACTTCTTAATTTCCACTGATCTCTTGATCTTTAAAAAAACTCTTGAAAAATCCAAGAGTAGAATTTCAGAAAAAAAGTATGAAGTGCATTTTATATTTGCATTCTTGAGTATTTCTTGAGTACGGCATTCTTGAGTATCATATTCTTCACCCTTTTTATGTTTATTAGTGATATCCATTAGCTATGATCTCCCATTCGTCGACTACGATGCAGCTCTTTCCATTTATTATATTTGTCTAGGTGCGATATAGTAGCAACGATTTACCAATTGTCCTCTGTATAAAAATAATTTTATCTGTTCGTTTGCTATTGCATAAAATATTTATACTGGCGATAAATTATCAATTTGATTCTTATTGTACTGTCAGATTCTATAATTGTATTTTGACAGTGTATGCACAAAAAACTGAAGGTTCAGTTAGATAGAAGAAGCGAGAAAACTTATCAATTAAAAAATTATTTGCAGTGAACCTCTGACTGGTCGCAGTCGACTTGAGAAATTGATCAAGGATAGAAGAAAATCGAAGAGCAGACGAAGTGAAGAGAGGAAGGGATCGAAAAAGAGAGCGAAGGTAATCCATTAGTTAGCTCTTCACAATTTACGCAATTCTTCTTTTAATTTTGAAATACTAGGATGAGTAATTATCATAATTTACGCTCAATAAACACAATATTTTAGCGATTGGCGGAGGCGAATGAGGAGGAGCCATTTGATAAGGGAAGTGCAGAGGAGGAGAAGTTTCCCACTCCAGAAGTGAAAGAGAGTACGAAGGAAAGCGGCACTAAGGAGAGTGTGAAGGATAGTCCTCCTCCGAAGAGAGACAAAAGTGAGATTATCCCTCATTATTTTATTTCTGAAACCAAACGCAATAATTTCGGAAAATTAGATTTTTCATTTTCACCTGCAATATTTCTATCACCTGTAGCAGATCTAGACCAAATCGTAGATCACAGAATATCGTAGGCCAATAACAACAACAACTGACAAAAACAACAACAACAACAACAACACGTGTTTAAGAGGCATCTCCGAGTAAGAAGACACGGACGACAGTCCATTCCACTCCCACATCATCTCGATCGTGTGTCCATGTCAACTATCTCGCCATCTATGATCGACTCGTTGAGGAGGAAAGGAAGGACTTTGGTAAGGAAATGATAATCCCAAAATTACATTAGAAAATTAATAAATTGGCAAAAATTAGCAAATTTGTTTCAAAAATTCGGCCGTCTCTATCGCAATTGTACTTAAAGTCGGTTATGAGAAGTTAATCAATTTGAGAGAGCAAATTCCGTCGGAAGATCACGATTCGTTTCATGATCATCTTCACTATCACCACTCTCTTCTTCCTTAGTTAGTGTATTTGATATATTTCAAGCCCTTTCTGTTTCTTTTTTTAAAATAATTTATAAAATTTTGCAGCCCTGACGATCACTTTCGCTGTTCTTCACTTTGGAAAGCCGTGTAAGGGCTGACGAAGAGAGAAGGGGAATTCGTCCCATTGATCGTCCCACTTGCCCCCTACCGTATATCCCGCTCATTCAGTTACTCATCGCAAGATCAATGATATTTTCTTGGAATTATCCATGTGTTTGTGGTCGCATCGCAAACAAATTTCCAGTCCATAAACACTGAAGGGACTGAGGTGAAGGGAAGGACTGAAATTTCATAAAATATCCGGAAGTCAGGAAAAAAGGAGTCAAATCATCATCCATTTTTGCATAGGCTCTCACCCGTCCACCAGTCATCCATCTCCCCCTTTTTCATTTCTTCCACTCTTCTTTTCGCATGCTCTATCCTTCTCATTATTGGCTATTCAATAGTAAGTTATGCATTGGGGAATGGGAGTGAGATGAGACGACTCCCGATTCAGAAGGCTATCTCATCTTCTCTGTCCTTTATAGTGGATTCTCATTCGAGAGTTGAGCGGGTTCTATTCCAGAAGTGGAATTTGGTGTGAGCAGGAAGGGAATTCTGCAGGGTTTCAGACATTTATTCGGGCTTGAGATAATGAGAATTTTCCATTGAATGTACGCGCGTCGTCTGAGGACTGTGTAGCTCTTTCCATTTCATAAGGTCTTCTCCGACCCACAAGATTACATTCCGAATGAGGAGAGTCCCATCAAAGGGAGATATCCAATAAATGTCGTCGTGTAATGTCCCCTCTTTGATAGTTTCCTTTCCTCATTTTCCTCCCTTCTCTTCTTCTTCCTTCTTCCAAACCACGCGAAAATGCTTCCTAATCTCGGATTTCTCTTCGTTTTGGGGGCAGTAAATCAGCGAGTGATTGGTTGCGAGTACAACTACAAATCATTTATTACATTTCTTCTATCCACAATGCTCGTCATACTTAGCCCATTTTCACCGAAAGCAATACACATTATATCGAATCCATTAAGTACGTCAGTAAGTCAACGTATTATGTAGAAGACCTGTTCACCTGTTCAAGATGGAATTCCTCTCGGATCCTACTACTGCTCCTCCTAGATACGAAATGAATCTTCGGTCTGTCATTGTTACCCAGAGCAACGCTCCCATTGTTCGTTGCTGCTTTTCCTCTGCATTTTCCCCACTGCTTTCCATTCTTTCCAATTCTGCAAAGATACCCACAAGAAAGTGTTGTTTTTCGCGCCTCACTCCCCTCTTCCCAGGGATACTGAAGACTCGGGAAGCCCAATTATTGCATTACTCAGATTCAATCCTCGATTTTCACACTCCTCAGTGCTTCCCAATATATTTTCGAACGAGATTTTTCTTAGAATTACATCTAAGTGCACTTAAATATTGCATGTTTTTGGCCAACTGTCATGGTATCTAAGAGTTTGCAAAAGCAACTGAAGATTTCACATGATATAATTATCGTACAGTTTCTAGAAAGCCCCGATTCATCCTTATTGGCTATTATCGACCACTTGTAAATGCTCAATCTTTTTCGGTTGATCGATTCTGTCGTCCTCTCTTCGCTCTTCTCCCATTCATCATTTCTCCCATCCTCTTCCCCTTTTCCGCTCTTCCTTTCATGATCGCTTTTCATTACATCTTTTCGGCCTTTCGTCCTTTATATCCGCCGATATATGGAGAAAAAATTGGAGCAGTCGTCTGAATTCGAATGAGGAAATGACGAAATCGCTTCATTTCTCTGATTGAAATGCTAAAATGGCCTTTCTTCTTGAGCTTACTATGATGTATCATGTCAAAAGTGAACATAATTGCAGTGTTCAATCCACTCTTTTGTCTTTCTGTCTCAATATTGCATCATATATAATTGTAGTTTGATAGATTGACCCTCGCCTTCGTTCGCACCCTCACAATTGGTAGTATCGACGATGCGCCAATTTGCTAGTTTGTTCAAATTGTCGGGTTCGATCCACCCTCTCACTCACTTTTGGACAACCCTCACTTTCCTTTCAGTGAATTGTAAATTTGCAGGTGCCCAAACAGATGTGTAGTAAAGAGAAGATTCATGTTCTCTCTAACGGATGAAATTGGTCGATGCTTCATTCACAATCCCTAATCCAACTCTCCTGCCATATCACACCAATCTTCCTCACCTCACCCCTCTCATCTTATATTGGAGAATGGAAAGGATCCTATCTATCTCGGTCTCTCATCAGACAGACAGAAGAGAGACAATGTAGACAGAGGAGTGCCTCCTCTTTCCTTCGTGGACATCTCTCGCCCTTTGCCCATTCCCCGCGATTTCCATTTTCTCCATTTCCGAAATCCGCCCCCTCCTCGTCTCTCCCTCTAATATTCCTCCTCCTTGCGTGCACATGACACATTTCACATGGACAGCACACTCAAAATTGGGGCCATCCCACAATTTTGGCCTGTGGGGAACGAGATTCGGGTTCGAGAAATGTAGCATCTTCAGTCATGCTTCTGAACGTTCACTGAGAATAGTTATGTCCTATGGACTGCATACTTGAATAGGTATCTAGATAGATCCAGACTGCGCATGTCCTCAATGGATATATCCACCTTTGTTTTCGTGGAAGAGATTCAGTTACTTGTCGTCTCGTGACCGTAGAATGAGTCATCACCTAGCGCCGTTTCAGTCAAAACAGTAATTATCGCTCGAGTTCAGAGCACCTGTGATAAACGAGTGAAGCCTTTCTCTATCGCTGACGTTTCGGAATTCCTTCTTGATCAGAAATGATTCCTCTGACATAAACGCCCTCCGTATGCTTTAGGAGAGTTAGTAAATCTCAGTCGCATTCCTTCATGCAGGGATTATATTCTCTCGCTCATCTAATCATGGTAGAGTAGTAAGTATCTCTTCCCTCTCTCTCGTTTCTCTTACCCTCTCTCCTCTCTACAATCGATGCTGTCATGCCTCCGAGTCTCTTTTCGCCTTATTTGAGTCTCCCCTCCCTCTCTCCCTCTCTCGCTTTCTCTCTCTCTCTTATTTCGTGTCTCTGAATCCGACGTTGCGCGCGTCAACTTACGCTGTTTAGCGACGTTCGCGACTTTTGACCAATTCATGTGGACACTTTCGTGTTGCTGCTAACGAGAGTAAGTCTGCAGGCAATGTCTACTCCTCAAACAAAAAGGAAGGAGGATGAAAAGGAGAAGAAGTTCCTCGGAAGGCTCAGCTACAAACTTGACTATGATTTCGACAAGAATTCGGTCAGTCTTTCTTCGCTGTGGGGCCATGCTAATCAAGTAGTCCTAAAAGCCCAGAAATGTTTTCCAAAGAAAGTCCCTTGGGAGGACGTTAGCGCGCCTTCTCGCGACACTGCAGAAAAAAGAAAGAGGAAACTTTGTTAGCCCCAAAGTGTGTCGTCGTTTGCTCTCCCTAGGGAACCTTTTGCCCCATTTTTCCTTCCGGGAGTTCTCAAGTAGGTTGGAAGGGAAATTTTTGGAGTCTGTGTCCTGTCGCGTTGGCTGTGGCGCAAGTTGTTGCAATGATATTGGAAGGGAAGGATGTTCAATCAATCATACAGTGACCAATCTGATTTCGCTCATATTCTGTATCCATTTGTTTGTAAATTTAAATTTAAATCTCTGCCTTGCCACTGCATTGAAGCTCAGCTGCTCAACAATCCATTCGAGAAAGCTGATTATTCTTAATTTTGAACGATAAGATGTACTCTATCGAATAGAAAAGATGGTTCTCGTTTTCTAAAGTGTCCGAACACCTTTATTTCCTCTGTGAAAGCACTACGCTCTGTGTGAGTGGAAATAATTCATGGGCAGTCGGAGTGGAGAAAGGAAGGAGGCCGAGAGTGGAAAGAGAGAAGAGAAAGAAAACAGAAACGAAGTAAGCATCGAGGGAAAGTTAGCTGCTGAACTCATGATTTTCTATTTCAAATCCTTCTCATTGGCGAGTAATGCCGGAATTGCGGTCTTTGGGTATCGGCAGCATTCTTTATGGATGTCCGATATGTCTCATGACAAAGGTTGAACGTCTATGCATCAGTATTCTCTTCTTCCCTTCTCTTCGTATTGGTGTGGCTTCCATTCGAGATGAGGAGCTGTCGTGTGTGGTAGAAAGAAGCGAAAAACAAGCGAATTACCCTCTGGTCGTAGGGCTGGAGAGGGGAATGATGGTGAAATACGGAGGAAGAGAAGAACAATAGAACATTGTTACTCCATCATGAGGGGATGAACTCACTTTGTGCAGCTTTTGAATAGAACATGAAGAGGCTCTACTCTAATCAGAACAACCACATTCGAAAATATTAACTGTTGAAACAATAAAGTAATCACCATATTCCAGCTCACAGTGTGTATCATTCAAGCAGAGGAGTTGCCAGCAATGGATTTGGGAGGAACTTCGGGTACGTTTCACTCATTCTACTTATTCCGATGTGCTCAGACTGGTTCAGTAAGCACCATATCGATTAATAAATTAAATATAAATAAGTGCAGATCCGTACGTGAAGTTATTCCTGCTGCCGGATAAAAAGAAGAAGTTCCAGACAAAGGTAAGTAATTTTTTACAGAATTTTTGATTCTTCGGTAGCCAATAGTGATAATAATTTCCAGGAACAACTTATTATCCCATTTTAGGTGCAACGCAAGTCGCTGAATCCGGTCTTCAACGAGAGCTTTACATTCAAGGTAACTTTCCCTTCCGGGTCCTGTTTTTTCATCCCAAACCGGATCTCGAATTTCTTCGTCGATCATCGCAGTTCTCTCTTTCTGTCATCTGAATCTCATCGTTGTTTGTTCCGTACTCGAATTACTCTCCAGATAGACTAGATAGACTGCCATTCTGAGCCCCTTCTGCGAAAGTCGTTGGGACCCAAAAATAGCGCAGATGCAATCAAACTCCTTGTTTCCACGTCTTTTCCCACGCCGAAAATAGCCTTTCGAAGGAAGAATTTTCGGCTCTAGTCTAGTTGGGGGTCCCATGGAATTTGACTGGTCCCAACTTATTTGACTGGTCCCAAAATCGGCAGTTTTTATTTGAGTGGTCCCATAAAAATTGGGTGGTCCCAAAAAAGTTGAGTGGTCCCATAAAAATTGAGTGGTCCCATAAAAATTGAGTGGTCCCATAAAAATTGAGTGGTCCCATCTAAAATAGTTCTCTCAATGGTTTCGAATGCATAGCTACTTGGCTGGTCCCATCACATTTGACTGGTCCCATCTTCTGTTCTTTTCATGAATTCGAACTCAACATGCTACTGATATACTGTTATCATGATGTATGTTAGTCACAGATGAAATTTTGAGATCGTATGAATGGAAAATTTTAATTGGAAATACCTACAAATGTCACACAATTATTTTTCTATTTTGATCATGCTACCCTCCTAATTCCGGTAATAGTTTCAAGTGAATTTGATTCCTCTAATGGCGATTCAAGTAGTTCCATAGCAGGTAGTTCCGATTCGCATACAGTCTCGCACCAACAGTATATTAATAGCATTTTGATGTCAAAATGATGATAAGAGTAGAAGATGGGACCAGTCAAATGTGATGGGACCAGCCAATTGGCGGCATTTAAAACCTTGGAGAAAAACTGTTTTAGATGGGACCACTCAATTTTTATGGGACCACTCAATTTTTATGGGACCACTCAACTTTTTTGGGACCACCCAATTTTTATGGGACCACTCAAATAAAAACTGCCGATTTTGGGACCAGTCAAATAAGTTGGGACCAGTCAAATTCCATGGGACCCCCCAACTAGACTAGAGCCGAATTTTCCTCCTTTCTGGAAGCAACTCGACAAATTCGTTTAGACTTTTGGGCTCCAAGGACCAACTAGCACTTTTTCGGCCCTCGTTTCTTCCGGATTCGGAGATGTTGCCTGATCTTATTTGTGAAGGATACATCATGCTCGTTTCCGTGAATTGTTACATACACGAAGCAAACGGCATTTTGTCCCCAGTCTATTCCTGATTTGTAGTTATCACGAAGAAAAATGGACGAATTGATGTCAAATACGTCGCAAAAAGCGACGAAATTGTCCGTAAAAACAGGCACTTAGTAGGGTAGACGAGCATGTTTTCGAGATTCGGAAGGACATCCTTTAGTGATCA
Organism: Pristionchus exspectatus; assembly: GCA_911812115.1. Classification (NCBI taxonomy): domain Eukaryota; kingdom Metazoa; phylum Nematoda; class Chromadorea; order Rhabditida; family Neodiplogasteridae; genus Pristionchus; species Pristionchus exspectatus. The sequence continues at coordinate 9,170,972 of OU461587.1, read as the reverse complement.
TCGTGTTCCTTATCCTTATTGGCCCGACTGATAGAGATAGAGCATGAAAACTAAACTGAGGAGCAACGGTATCTCATCCTAATGAGGGACAACGGTCTCGATAGGCCTTTTCTTTCCTCGTTTATCTCCTCAAGTGCCTCTGGTAGACCATTCTTTCTTCCTTTCTTTATTCTCTTCTTCTCTCTTTCTCAACCCTCTAAATACTTCTCAGCAACGCGATTCTGTGTGTGGAATAGAGTAATTTTGTTGACATCTGTGGAAGGGACGAAAGAGAGATCTGGCCATGGATAGGGGATAGGGATGCCATGGATAGGGGAGAAGGGAAGGGAGGAGGATTGAGAAGGATTGGAACTGAGAGGAGAAGGCACGATAACAGTTGAATAAAAGTTATAAAATAAGTAAATTCAGATTCCATTCAATGAGATCGGCGGTCAAACTCTCGTGCTAAATGTCTTCGATTTCGATCGATTCGGAAAGCATGACCAAGTTCGTTGTTTCAATAATTTTGGAAAAAGAAAACAAGATCTTCTTGGTATTTAGCCAGAATAAAAAATGTGATAAGTATTTTTCACATATACTTGGAATTGCAACTATCAATGTTTGCAATTCAATCGCTATGCATTCATGGTGAATCATAAGTAACCAACTTTTTTTTAGATCGGCCAAATTTCGATTCCACTCGGAAAAATCGACCTCACTGCAACAACAGAGAACACGGCACTCATCGAGAGTCCACCGGTTAGTTATTTCTCAATTTTCGGAAAATGTTTCGTCAATACGGCTATGTTTCACTGAGCGCATATCTTAGCGAGCGAATGGTTTGAGATAATTTTCTCCAGGAACACTGCCGGATTCGAAGGATATAAAATATTTGAGAGTATCAGATTAACTGATCATATTATTATCAGGAGAATCGTTTGGGCGAAGTTTGTCTGGCACTTCGATACGTTCCGAATAAGAATAAATTATCAGTGGTTGTGATGGAATGCAAAAACCTTAAGAAGATGGATGTTCTCGGATTATCCGGTTAGTTATTATTCATTCATCAATTTTGTTACTTATCGAAAAATATGATTGACCAATGGCAGATTCCGAATTTTTCTGGATGCCAAGTTGTAGAGTTTAGGAATATCTCAAATCTATTTCGGAAGTTTTTCGCCCGAAAAGTCTCGAATCTTCCTGAATGGAAGCGCTGATTGCGAAATCCATTCTACTATGAGGCGTAAAAGGACGAGAAAAGCGCGAATGAATTCAATGGGTGCTTGTTATTGCGGGAATGCGAAATCCACTCGAGAAAAGGAAGGGAAGGGGGAATTGTCGAGTGCTCAATGGTTTCTGAGCCCCCTTAGGAAGTGCGTCAGAATTAAGCGCATTTCCAGGGAAAGGCAGCGCGAAGTAATGGAAAAAATATTAAATTATTTAAAGGAAAATACCTCTTCAGATCCGTACGTCAAAATCTACCTGATGATGCAAAACAAACGATTGGAAAAGAAGAAAACAACGATTAAAATGAAGACACTCAATCCGTATTACAATGAGAGTTTCTCGTTTGATGTCAGTCCAGAGAAAATGCAGGTAAGAAATTGTTCGGAAAAAAAGCTTTTGAGATATATTTCAGCGTTTTCATGAAAATCGCACATGAAGATTTTCGCAATGTTGGCATCACGGGCTTGATAAAACAAAAATTATGTTGCAGAAAGTTCATCTGCACGTGACAGTTTCCGATTACGACAGAGTGGGATCGAATGAGAGAATCGGACAGGTTCAATTTATGATCCATTGAATTCATAGTTATTCCTTCTGCTCAATCTCGTATGGAAGACAGGTGTGTAGTGTGACAGGAGAGGTTTTCAATTCAGGCTTAAGCAAGCTTTCGGGGAATGATTTCTTAATTTGATGTAGTACAATTGAGATAATAATCGGGGAGAACACAACAGGAGCGGGACAGAAGCAATGGTTGGATATGATTGCCACTCCGAGGAGGTGAGATACAGAATTATCCTATGATGTATATACTGTACGCACATTATCTGTACATAGAGAGATCGAACAGAGAGATAAAGAATGAAATTGACGATTCCTCTTCTCTCATTCTCGAACCGACCGATCCCTCTAGTCGATTTCATCTAGAGAATGAGAGTGCATTGAAACAATTCACTACAAATATTTTTCACAAATGTTATATCACATCTAATGATCGCCCTTGTTCATTTTGCTTCGAATAATCGTTTGTTGTCACTGCAGATCAGTCGCTCAATGGCATACACTCCAACCATTCAACGATGATTAGATTCACTCTAATCATCTATATGACCCATCCTGTCCATATACCGAACCACCGATGGTCTACCGTACCCCGATGTCCCCCATTCTTTCCTGCGTTATCCTACGTGTTCTTCTATTTCTCTCTGTATTCTCCTATCTTCACTAAACATATTGCACCCCTTCTTCTCAATCTGTGCTTACTGTCGCTAGGCTTAGTTCAGCAGTTTACCCTTATTCCCAGTTTTGGAGTTTGGAAGATGGAAAATGGTCTCTTCGATCCTTTTCCGGGAAAGAGTAGAACCCATTTCTCAATCATCAAACTCTTCTTCGTATTCATACATCGCATACCAAAGTGGGCGAAATCCTATGGCATTTCACCGGAATATTTGATTAGAGCTTCTCTCAGTTTCGAAAAGCAAATCACAAAAGAATTGTGTGCTTTCTTCTAATCTTCGACACTTTGCACACCACAGGAAGAGATCCTACTCAATCGACAATTCCTCCTCACGAATTCATTCTTTCCCCGTGCACTTTACTGTATCACTCACGCATCTCAGACTTATTTGTGACCGAATAAACAAATGGAACGAAATCTGCTTATCGGGAAACAATATATCTATATCGGGAAACAACTTGTGGAATCTATTCTCGATCCCCATCTAATATTCAATCCCTTGATCTTCAGGAAGGCTCTTTGCATCTCTTCACCCTCAAAGAAGAAGCATTTTGTCCATGTGATTACACACTGAAACATTGCCTCCGAGCACTCAAAAAGTGTTGATCAAACAGAGTAAAAGTAAGACGATTATCTAACACCCGGAAGCATGTTTGCTATCCACTTGTACCCTTGTGTAGTTTGATGTGTGAAGAATGAATGAATAGGCGAGAAATAGTTTACTCGTGATTCGTTCGGGTGGGTGAAATTCACCATATTTGTACAAACAATCAATCGATAATCTACAATTGTCCGATTCTTCTCTACTCGGATTTCTTTCCCTTGTTCGATCCAATGAAATATGCGGGAGATGCGAAAGGAGCGAAGGCCGGAGCGTAAGCGACCTGAAAACTTACGATGGTTAGCATGGAATTGATATTCAAGTCAAATATCGACAAGAATCGAGACAAATCACTAAATGCAGTAAGTCTTACCGGGGCGGGAGCTGCGAGAACGGGGGCGGGAGCGAAGGCAGGAGCAGCAGCAACCATGGGAGCAGCGAAGGCCTAGAGATCAAAGATCAATATGGTACGGTAGATCAGTTATCGATCGATTAGATTACGGTACTTACAGGGCGGATCATGGGGGCAGCCATGACGGGAGCAGCAAGGGGAGCAGTGAGTCCAACTGCGGGAGCTGCAGCAAGGACCTGAATACTTACTGTGGTTAGTGACGAATGAGTAGTCTGATGAAGAAATCGACAAGAAACAGAGTGATTACTAAATGGCGTAAGTCTAACCGGTGCGGGCGCGGCGGCAACAACTGGGGGAGGGGGAACCAAAGCGGGTGCAGCGGCAACAACCGGAGGCTGAAGTTACTGTGTTTAGCGACGATTCTCAGTTATAATCGTTTTATCACTGAAAGAGGTGTCTATTCGCTAAGCGGCGTAAGTCTTACGGGAGCGAATGCTGGTGCAGCAGCGACAACAGGGGGAGCGAAGGCGGGAGCTGCAGCAATCACTGGAGGAGAAAGCATCTGTAATACTTACTGCCGTTAGTGAGAAGATCAAGTCTAGTCACAATTTTTAAAGAGATGATAATTAGTCACTAAACAGAGTAAGTTCACTGACCGGTGCAGCTGGGGCAAGAACGGCACGTCCAGCGGTAGCATAATAACGACCGAAGAATGGAGCCTGAGCTGCGAAGAATTGAGCTGTTGATCCAGATAAGAGAGCGAAGCTGCAATCAGTTGGTGATTGGGTGACTACAGTATCCCTCTGATGCACTACCGTAACCAATCTACAATAATCACTCACCAGAGAAGAGAAGCGGAGAAAGTGTTCATTGTAGAGAGTTGATCAGTAGACTGAATCTGTCTTTCTCCCTTCATTCGTCTCTTTTATACTTCAGATGAGTAGATCAGCCAAGGGTCTTTACACGTTTGGAACACGCCCCGAGGCGATCTCTTCATTCTAAACACTATATCGTCTGTCTCTGACGTTAGTACTCTCTTCCCTCTCTTCTTCTCAAACAATGTCGACCTCTGGGGCAGATTCCTGTTCGAGCATGGCAAGCAACTTCACACGCTTTTTACTCTGGTAGGGGCCTTCTGAATAGGCGCACCAACCGGATTCATAGGATCAGTTTACACGAATGAATAAGGCAACAGAGCTATTTGTTACTCACAAACTGCACTTACAGTTTTCGTCAGATGAAAGTGGAATGACTAGCTTAAGCCACTATTCAGATGAGTTTCACAGGCTGCGTTTCAATCAATAATTTTGCAACGTCTAATAGAAGAGACGATTCACTTTTCAGCGAAGAATACAATTTCATCTTTATTTAATGTACTCATTATCGTCAATTGCATCCCTCAGAATGAAGGATCTGCTTTATGTGCACTTTCTCACAGCTAAGAGTGACTAGAGAGTATCTATGTGGAATGAAGAGATGAATTGTTTTGCCCGACAGCCCTAATCTAGTCTTGGGCACAAACCAAATGAGTTTCACAGAATGCATTTCAATCAATAAACGCGCAAAACTTTAATGCTGCATCGATGTTGTTTGAAAAATATTAATTCAATCCCTATTCAATATCTTCATCGCCGCTGACGATATCTGAATTCCTCATGGACGTCTTCCGCATTCTTCTTCTCTGTTTTTATCCCCTCGTTTTCTCATCATCGACGATCTTCGCACCTTTTCTCTTTTCTGTTTGTGATTCCATCGAAGATCACGAAGGGGAAATTTTCGAAGATAAGCACGCAAAGAAGAAACGATGTTCGTCTTTTTGTTTTTGTAATGGCATCACTGCTATTTGTGTGGTTCTCGTACAATAATTCATGCATGCATTTATTTCGATCGACTGATAATCTCTGTGATTTTCTAAGTAAGCACCAGTGAAATGAATGATTGCGGCCTGCAATTATTGAATTATTGGAGTATGTCCAATGGTCTGCTCGCAGTTCAAAACATCATCATAACTCCTTATCGGAGTAAAGTGTCTGCTACTGAAGACCACACAGATTTGTAAGCATACTATCAGGTGAAAATGGTTCAAAAGATTCGCCAATAATCAAAATAATTAGTATCGTCTATCTAATAACGTAATCGTGAAACTCATTTCCCCAGTATCTCAATCAGTCTTCTGCGTATTCATTACTTATTGCGAATGTTGTTGTGCGTTCATCAACAATGAGTAGAAAAATGCACTTTATTTGGAGTCTTCGAGACAAATACATTACGAATTTGTACAGAAACCGCGTGAGTGGATGGCTAGAGGGGGCGTCATTTAGTGCTTGGCAATGATGGCTGCGGGGGCGACCATCGGAGCAACGAACTTAAACACTTACTGTATTTAGCGCCCTCTCAAATTCTAGTCCAATTTGTGACAAGATCTCTGATCGTTGCTAAACAGCGTAAGTCTCACCGCTACGGGGGCACGGAGGACGGGAGCAGCAGCCACGAAGGGAACTGCGGGGCGGATGACGGGGGCGGCTGAAAGGAGAGGAGGTGAGAGAGTGTGCAAAATGAGGAGAGCAGAGGCGAGAGTTCATGTGAAATGGAGAGAGTCATACCATAGACGGGGGCGGGGGCAGCTACGACGGGAGCGGGTGCGTACGCCTGTAATACTTACGCTCGTTAGCAGCCTTTTATTGGTCTAGTGCAAAAGTTGATAGGATTTCCGATGCTCGCTAACCACAGTAAGTCTCACCGGGACCGCGGCGCGGAGGACGGGAGCAGCTGCGACCACTGGTGCTGCGGCAATCTGAAGCATACTGTGGTTAGCGGACTGCGTGGAGTCTAGTCGATTTTTCGACTAAGATTGGAGAGGGCGCTAAAACAGCGTAAGTCTTCTCGTACCGGTGCTACGGGTGCTGCCTGTGGGAGGACGGGGGCGGCAACGGGAGCAGCGGCCACAGAGGCCACGGGCGTCTGAGCTGCGGCGAAGAGAGACTGGTAGTACGGAGAGTACGACTGGGCGGGCCACTGAAATTACAATTTAAATTAGTACATTTTCGGTTGAGTTTCGCGAGATCTTTAAGGTTTTATAGGAACACAAAAGATCAATGGCTTTCTTGTTGCTTTACAAATGATATAAATAATTATCTGACAGCTGCGTACTGAGCGGAGACAACGGCGACGACAGCGAAGGAGATGATGAACTTCCTGGAATATTAAAAGATCAATTTTAAAAAATCGGAAGCCATAAAAGAAGGAGAAATCGAATGAACTCACTGCATGATGAGTAGAAGGAGTGATTGATGTCGATTGATCGATGCTTCTATCCCCTTCTCTCCCCTCCTTTATACCCCCCAGACACGGTGGTAGGTCAAACTGCCCCTCCGTGTGAAATGGATATCGTACTCTGTCTGTCTGCCCTTTCTTAAATTCCCGTTGTCTCTCTCCTTCTTTTTGTTGCTCAAGAGACGAATGGCGCCTTCTGAGGGGCGGAGATTCAACTGGTTTCAAAGAGAAAAGAGAAGAGAGACTTCCGAGTTTCTTACTGACGAAGCTAAAAAGGGTGTGAGGAATGTGCACGCGAGCTTGTCAGGTTTGAGCTGATTGAGAATACGAAGTGGAGGACGATTGGAGATATAGTGCAAAAGAATTGAATTTGATCAATACATTTTTCAATAGATTTTTGATCAATAGATTTTTTTATGTTTCAGAGTCTGTCCTTGAGGAGTTTCTGCTCTGATCTTGCAGTAACCAAATCTCTAATGAGTGAAAAAAATCAAAGTAACAATGAGGTAAGGACTGTCTAATTCGTTCCGTGAGGCCTGACACATACATCGAATCGGTGTCGACGATGACAAGGAAACAATTGATTTATGTTCTCATAACAAAGTAGATCTAACAACGATAAAACAGTATTTCATTCAATCTCAAATCGTCTAATATCTCCTGTACTACTTCTCCTCTTCAGTAGTTCATCGATCATTCCAACCAGTTATCGACCTCATTCATCCTAATCATCGACACTATCGGTATCGAGTATCATGTACTTGCCCCCTCTCCCTCTCCTCCAACTGGCTTCAGAAGCGTGCCCTCGGGGTCGACATTGTTTGAGAAGAAGAGAGGGAAGAGAGTACTGACGTCAGAGACAGACGAGATAGTGTGTAGAATGAAGAGATTGCTTCGGGGCGTGTTCCAAACGTGTAAAGACCCTTGCTTGATCTACTCATTGGAAGTATAAAAGAGACGAATGAAGGGAGAATGACAGATTCAGTCTACTGATCAACTCTCTACAATGAACACTTTCTCCGCTTCTCTTCTCTGGTGAGTGATTATTGTAGATTGGTTACGGTAGTGCATCAGAGGGATACTGTAGTCACCCAATCACCAACTGATTGCAGCTTCGCTCTCTTCTCTGGATCAACAGCTCAATTCTTCGCAGCTCAGGCTCCATTCTTCGGTCGTTATTATGCTACCGCTGGACGTGCCGTTCTTGCCCCAGCTGCACCGGTCAGTGAACTTACTCTGTTTAGTGACTAATTATCATCTCTTTAAAAATTGTGACTAGACTTGATCTTCTCACTAACGGCAGTAAGTATTACAGATGCTTTCTCCTCCAGTGATTGCTGCAGCTCCCGCCTTCGCTCCCCCTGTTGTCGCTGCTGCACCAGCATTCGCTCCCGTAAGACTTACGCCGCTTAGCGAATAGACACCTCTTTCAGTGATAAAACGATTATAACTGAGAATCGTCGCTAAACACAGTAACTTCAGCCTCCGGTTGTTGCCGCTGCACCCGCTTTGGTTCCCCCTCCCCCAGTTGTTGCCGCCGCGCCCGCACCGGTTAGACTTACGCCATTTAGTATCACTCTGTTTCTTGTCGATTTCTTCATTAGACTACTCATTCGTCACTAACCACAGTAAGTATTCAGGTCCTTGCTGCAGCTCCCGCAGTTGGACTCACTGCTCCCCTTGCTGCTCCCGTCATGGCTGCCCCCATGATCCGCCCTGTAAGTACCGTAATCTAATCGATCGATAACTGATCTACCGTACCATATTGATCTTTGATCTCTAGGCCTTCGCTGCTCCCATGGTTGCTGCTGCTCCTGCCTTCGTTCCCGCCCCCGTTCTCGCAGCTCCCGCCCCGGTAAGACTTACTGCATTTAGTGATTTGTCTCGATTCTTGTCGATATTTGACTTGAATATCAATTCCATGCTAACCATCGTAAGTTTTCAGGTCGCTTACGCTCCGGCCTTCGCTCCTTTCGCATCTCCCGCATATTTCATTGGATCGAACAAGGGAAAGAAATCCGAGTAGAGAAGAATCGGACAATTGTAGATTATCGATTGATTGTTTGTACAAATATGGTGAATTTCACCCACCCGAACGAATCACGAGTAAACTATTTCTCGCCTATTCATTCATTCTTCACACATCAAACTACACAAGGGTACAAGTGGATAGCAAACATGCTTCCGGGTGTTAGATAATCGTCTTACTTTTACTCTGTTTGATCAACACATTTTGAGTGCTCGGAGGCAATGTTTCAGTGTGTAATCATCACATGGGCAAACATTTCTTGACAAGCATAATTATGTGTACTCATCTTCTCTTCCCGTACTCGTTCGCATTTATATCTCATACGAAACTTCTTATCAATTGTATGCAAACTATCTGCCCAATACCTCTTCTTCAATTTTTTCTATCGAAAACTGATTGTGAACACTCAAGAATATTTTTTTTCTAGTTTATCGATCGCGTTTTAAAAATAGAATACAATAGTGTTATTAGCTTGAAGCTAACATCGAGGTAGTTGCTAAGGAGAATCAGTTTCTATTAGTTATCGATCTGTCACTAGTCATAAATTCTAGTCAATATTCACAGATAATCAGTCAATGATATGACTTGATAGGCAAATTCAAACGAGTGTGATGTGTTCAGTCAGTAAGTGGTTATGATTATGAGGGTACGATAAGTGATGGTTCGAGGGTCAAGATACAGTAGAGAGATCAATCAATATAATGAGCAAGAGTACGGTAATGGGAATGATACAGTAAGTGGGGAGTACAATAATCTACCTTCTGGGAGGTGGAAGGGAGGTAGCGATGATATTCCTCAATTGTCGCTTCCTATTGTCATCCGTTGGAGCCATGGGAGGACCGCGACTGGCAGCTGAAAGAGATCAACATTATGCACAGAAATAACATCCCCAGTTCCCCAATCTTTAATTTTTCACTGACTATTGATAACCATAGTAAAGGGAAACTTGCATTTATAAATCACAATAAAAAATCTACTATATAAAAACAAGTTTGAAAGATTAAAGATCAAACTACAATCTATCGATAATCCAGTAAAGATCAAAGATCAACCATACGTCTCGGTTGATCGATCGGGGCTGGAGATGGATCTCGTCTGCGAGAGGAGAAGAGCGGATAGGAAGTGGCATTCTCTTCGTCTGCAAGTATTCATTATTTATTATTGAAATGAAAGAACCCTCAAATTTCACGATTAGAAGTTAAAAATCAAAGATCAAAGAGCACGAAGACATAATTCTTACCTCCAGTCATAATTCGTCGACGGGGAGCGATATCGGACATGATCCCACGATACGACGATGCGATCTGCTTCTGCTAATTTATGACTTCAAATTAGCACAAAAATAATATTCCCAGTTCCCACCTCTTTTTGGTTTCGCTAGTTTTTCATAACGTGAAATGGTAATTCCAAGAACACTTACATTCTATAGACCAAATGATCGGCCCATATTTTGAAAGATCAAAGACAAATGATCATTCCTTACCTGCAGCTCCGCCCTTTCTTCCTCGATACGCTGGTCGAACCGTTGCTGCCATTCAACCACCTCAAGATCCAATATCGGTATAGAGATCCAATATAGTTTGAATATTTTGAATCCTTCTCTACCGTACCATACCAACTACCATACGTACCTTTGCTTCACTCCTTCTCACTCTATCGGCGTATCTTTCCACAGTCTCATTTTCCTTCCTCAGATCATCTGCTAATTTTCTTGCTTTCGTCTGCAGTTGTTGGTACTCCGCTGCCATTTCAGCCCTGAATTAAAATTCATTTATCTTTAATATAATTTACGCTTCATAGGAAAATCATTAATTGTTAATGGGTAGCGTTGGCATAAGTCGTCCAATTGGCAAATTGATAAAAAAATATTACATTGTCCGGGGTGCAGTGAGAGGACAAGTAACGTTAATATTTCGTGCACAATTGAATCTAAAAAGTATTGTCTCACCTTATCCTTTCCAGGTCTGCATTCGCCTTCCTCTCGTTCTCATTCAATCGACGATTCTGCAATCATTAATCAATTATATCATATCGTTGAGTAAATATGTTCACATATTCGATGCTGCGCTGATGTCACACCAATCGATCGAGTGTCTCCATCTTTAAAAATCAGCCACTCATTTTATACACCAAAGTTCGTCAAACGTGTCGGTTTCACTCATTTTTATAGTAATTAAAGTGGTGTTTCTATAATCTTTCTTTCGGATTGCATCATTAACAACATTCAAATCAACTGACAGCTTCTCTCGTGACCTCCGCTACTCTTCTCTCTTCACTCTCTCTCGCTCCTCTCGCTGTGTCCGCAAGTCGTGCAGATTCCGTCCTCGATTCTCTCTCTCGCTCCGTTACATCAGTCAACTGATGCTGCAGTGATCGCACTTGCTCTTCCAGTCCTGAGAGGGGAATTTTGATTTAAAATGCACCCAACGATTTACTGTTTCACACCCCTCTCAATATGCTCCGCATTAGCATTACACAATAGTTACACGCATAAGCATTACACAGCAGCCAAAGGCCAACAAATAAGTAAACGTGATGTTTAACTGAGATCAATCACTTGACTTACGTGCATTCTCTCCTCTGGTTGTCTCTATCATTGTAGCAGCCTTCTGTTGTTGTCCGATTGCATTACGATACGCAGCAGTCACCTCTTCCACTTCCTGAATTTGAAGTTCAATAATGTTGTTATACATACAAGTGCGTACGTAAAAGAAGTATCAGCAAATGAATAAATTTAATGTACGAGCAACGCCTAAGTTAGCACTCAAATTCAGTTTATATCTACTTTTAATTAAAAACTCGGATTCATATCATTCAAATCAGTAACTATTAATCACCGTACCTTTCTGACTGCTTCCTCTCTCTTACTCGTCGATCGAAGATTCTCCTTCACTTCCTCTATCTGATCCATCAGCTTCCTGACACAAAGTAAATTAAATAATTAGTTTCACATGCCTACCAAAATAAGGAACACGCTATTCAAATGCGTATCTAATGACGAAAAGAAGGAGTACGGTAATGAAAATAATTCAGACATAATCAATTGACAGCAATCCCTTCTTACCTCCTTTCTCCTTCCGCCTTCTCCACTCTCACAAGTAATTCGATCTCCTTCGCACGAATTTCTCCCAGTAGGGAATGAACTTCATCCGTTGTCTGCAAGAGGAATACAAGAGAATTACTCGCACTACCAGTGATTCAACTAATTATAGTAAACTATTATGATTTGTGTTTCACTGATTCTTCTTCTACCTAGTGTAGGACTTCTTTCAATGTAAAAAACAAGGGGTAAAAATATATTTTTAAAAATCTATATGAGGCGGTTTGCGTTAGGATCAACAAGTGTCGGGAACAGGTAAAAAATCGAAAGAGCTCAAAAGTTGGCCCTAGGGGTTATTTTTGATGCTGAACAACCTGGTGTGGTCGATTTCGTAATATGTCCCCTTTTCGCTCCATGGGGGGCACCCCCCATTTAGCCCTTAAACGCGTTTTTCGATGTTTTTTCTTTAAAAATAGGTCAAAATGGCCCAAAATTTCGCGTGTCCTATCAGAATTTTGTGCTCTTTCTCGTTGTTATGCTGAAATCTCATGATTATTTTTCGTTTTCGAGAAAAAGTCGATTTTTGACCCAATCGAGTGCGGGCAGAATCCCTTGGCCAAGGGAAAGAGCATGTTCTACTGATCATTTTGCGCTATTGGATGAGGTATTTCAGATGACATAAAGATATTTTATATCGATTTTTGTGAAAAGATGAAAAATAAATTTTTCTGAATACCCCCGTGTTGGTGCTCATTTTGAAGAGCTCGTTGAGTTTATCATTTTTTGTGAACACATCATATCATTTAAACCTCTCTGTAAGAAGTTACAGCAGACTGAGGTCCACTTTTCATGAGGGGTTGCGGATATGCACCTTTTCCGCACTTGTAACTTCTTACAGAGAGGTTTAAATGATATGATGTGTTCACAAAAAATGATAAACTCAACGAGCTCTTCAAAATGAGCACCAACACGGGGGTATTCAGAAAAATTTATTTTTCAACTTTTCACAAAAATCGATATAAAATATCTTTATGTCATCTGAAATACCTCATCCAATAGCGCAAAATGATCAGTAGAACATGCTCTTTCATCTGGTGAAGGCATTTTGCCCGCACTCGATCGGGTCAAAAATCGATGTTTTCTCGAAAACGAGAAACATTCATGAGATTTTAGCATAACCACGAGAAAGAGCACAAAATTCTGTTATAAAACGCGAGATTTCGCGCCATTTCATGCACTTCCCGGCGAGATTTGGTCGAAAAACGCGTTTTAGGGCAAAATGGGGGGTTTCCCCCCTGGAGCGAAAAATGGACATATTGCGAAATCGAGTGCACCAGCGTGTAGAGGGTCAAAAATAACCCCTAGGGCCAACTTTTCAGACATTTTGATTTTTTACCTGTTCCAGACCCCCGTTAGGGCTTGTTGATCCTAACGCAAACCGCCTCATATATCAGATAGCTGATCAACCGTACCTTCTTGTAGTATACATCGTAGATTTTCATCGCATAAGTTTCAGCATTCCTCACTTTCTTCTCAAGATCATCACATCTCTTCGTGTATCGAGACAATTTCTTCTCTAACTGCTCAGAATTCTGAAAAAAAGTTATTTCATTAATACGATTTTTTTGGTGATTTGGACTCATGTCCCAAGCGTATCAATAAATATATTTGAATAAAACAAAGTAAAATCTACGGAAAAACCACCTGCAGCTCAGCACAGAGTAGATCCCTTGCGTCTTGTAGCGATAGATTTCCCACGTGAGCCTCTTTCTCTTTGTACGAAGCATCACCAAAGTGATTCTCCCACTGAGTAACCGCAGCCTGAGAAGAATACCGTTAGTATGACGATTTGCCGGTTTATTTATGGCAAAGAAATTAAATAATAAATACTTCACAACAAAGGCTAACCCACTTATATGAGTGGTTGAATAAGTGAAAACCGTAACGGGCAATATATTTTCAATGTTTTTTAAATGAAAAAACTTCCCGAATTTTTAGTAATTTAGAATACAAATAATCTGACTTTTGTACTATGGAGAGCATCCAATCCCTCTGCGACCTCGTTGAAACACGGAGTGAGACGCTCCGCGAATCTGGTATTTATTATTTTATATTTGCGAAGTGTTTTTTAAAAAAATGCATCAACAATTAACTATAAATAAATAAAATACCGGTCAGCGAGAAGAGTGAGGCCGGCAGGAATCTGAGGTAGTTGCGGACTGGAAGAAGAAGGATGCCTAAACGTGAAATATTATAATGAATGATAGATGTATCTCCTTTCATTATCACCCACTTCAGACGTAGCAGGGAATTAAATTAATCGCGTGAACAGAATAGAACTCGTTATTTTCATTCCAAGATTCACTTTTAGAGATCTCACTTATCAGACTCCTCGAATAGCCGACGACTCAGACGGGGATGAGTGTCTCTGGAAGAAAAGAGGATTCCAGAGACACTCAAGCAAATGGGAAATAGACTGGGGAAATAGAAAAATCAAAAGACAAGAGTAAACTCCTGTAATTAGAGGAATATCAAACCTGACGGAACCGAGGAAATTCACAGCTTCAGCTCCAGTCGGCAGTGAATCGTTGAAGTTTACCATCTGACTGAAAAAAGAACAAAAATTAGAAACAATAGAGAAAGTGATACAAGAGCAGTTTTAAAAATAGATTCGCACTTACTCTCGGTTCAGGCAACTCGGTTTCATTCTAATGACAATGGACTTATAATCGAATTTGAGCATTCTTAACAAAAACCATGACAGAAATAGCTTTGAAATATTGGCAGAAACAGCTTTGAAATATTCTGATTCGATTCCCAGTTGTTCTAATTAGGTTCTAAAACTTTCTAAACATATTCAAGACTAATTACCTTATTGTAAGTAAGTAAGATGAGAGTCACAGGGAATGCAATAGAACACTAACCTTTGATGGGCCGGGGCTTGTTGAGTTTGAGCTGCTGCAGCTTGCGCCTTAGAAGCAGCGAGACGTAACCGCGCTTCTTCGACGCGGTCCGCCATCTAGAATATCGAAATTTAGACAAGAGAAATTGAAAGAAATAGTCCACGCAGGTAAGACCATAACAAACATATTTATGGTGATCAATTAGTTGAGCATTTGGTGACATGGACATTATTGACACTTACCAATATAGTTAGAATAATAATAACAACAAAGTAGCGACATAAAACAAGAAAACAAGCTTAACAAGAAAAGCTTTCATAAAATAAAAGCTCGCGCTTCCTCCCGTTTCTCGGCGTCTCTCACTTTTGTGTACTCTCTCCTCTACCGTATAACTAATTTTTGAGTTGGAGCACACACTCGGTCAGAATAGTTACCCATTCAGTAAACAATTCATTAGTTTTCGCGATCCTTTAAATTCCTTCTATGACGTTTCTTCTTTTATAATTTGTTTTTGGATTCATCCATTGTTCAAGTAGTTGGAGTCTGAAGGTCGTAAGTACAATCTGGTCTCCTCCTCCTCTCTCAGTTGATAAGGAGAGATTGACGCGCGTAGTTCTTATTGTTATCAGCGACAGAGAGCGGTCATCACATGCAATCCATTTCCTCATATCATTGACAAAATGTTTCTTCAAACGGTTTGATTGACTCCATGATTTGACTGAGCCTTTTCTCTCCCATCCTCGTAGTTATATTACCTTGCTTGAACATTTAAAGTTTATTATCTCTCTCTATTTTGATCTTCTCCGTTGCGACGTTGATTTAGCTGTCCAATTGGATTTCGTTTCAGCCATGAGTAATCTAAAAGTGGCCTGCTTCACATTGGTCGTTCTGTTCGGATCTTCGTCATGGATGGGCACCAATTCAGGTATTTTGTTATTATTTTAGGCTCTTTCTTCAATGATTATTGACGTTCTCACTTCTTTTTTTGACCATTGGATTTTTTCAAAATAAATTATACGTATACCGACGTTGCTTTCTTAGTATTAATCTAATTGCATAATATTTAGTGTGGATGCAGTTGCCACTGCTCACTTCATCATTGCCTGAAGGATGGAGTCTACCCAGCTACTTGGCCATGGTCGTTCAGGTTAGAAATATTTTTTTTATCTCTATTCGTATATGTGCATATCGCTGAACATGTAGCTATGATTTTTTCCGAAACTTTGGGTGTATTTATCTGTAACGTTACGTATCAGCTCGCAATCTACGCTGCTCACAATGCAGTGATGATTGTGGAGCATGTAACCACAATACAAATCGCAAATCGCACACCCTTATCCGACATCAAATTGTGATCTTTTAGTATGAAAAGTTTACATGCACTGTATCTTTCTTATCACCTAGCTCTCATCTATATAATTTTCAGATCGCATGTATCGGCCCTCTCGTCTACGGTCTGCTGCACAAATGCTGCTGCAGTCTCTCATCGGCAGCACTCATTCTGGCTGCACTGTTGATGGCCGTCAGTTGTCAGGTTCGTTCTACTATTATTTTTGAGATTATTCTTCTCGTAAATTGCCCCTTTTCCGTGATCAATCATGGATAGTTTTCCATTAGAAGACATAGGTGTTACAATCAAATTCCAGTAGCTATCGCTATAATTCTAGTCGGGTCTCGCTGTCTTCTGGTCGTACACTGCAGGCGGATACTCAGTGCTCCTCTACGCATTCATGTTCGGGTACGGTAATCGATCTGAAGTAATCCTCAGATATTTGTTATTCGATTAAGTGTACACCAATTTCCATACTAGCAGTTTTTTTTACGTTGTTTCCCACTTATCCAATGCAAATATTGAAATTGGACAAATAAATATTCATTGTGAAACATAAATTCAACAGGTGATCAGGCCGGTAAATAAACTATTCCATGTCATTCCAGTCTCGCCCTTGTGAATGCGACATCGAATCTGCTGTTCATGCCATTCATGTCTCAGTATCATCCCTCCCTTCTTCATGCATACTTCGTCGGAATGGGATTGAGCTCACTCGTGCCCAGTCTACTCAGTCTCGGACAAGGTACGGTAGTCAAATAGGTATTCTTGAAATCAATAATTCGAGATTACGGTATTCAGGGACCTCCAACTTCGAGTGCGTCGCGAATAACGGCACGATGCAGCCCGTCTTCCAGCCACCCAGGTGGGATACTGTGGGAGGGTATACGGTAGTTCAAGAGTTGCCATTCGGAAGAAAGTTATACACAATGGCGTGATGTCGTGGGCATCTTTCGTATCGAGAACCTATGCGAATTGATGTTTTACGCTTCAGTTAAAACAGATGTGTTCGTATACCAATTCGATTACTTCTCGGAAACATGGTGTTTTAAATACATGGTGTTCTGGTAGTATTTCAGTTATAAGATTGTAATAATGTCGTTCAGATTCTCAGTGTCAGTCTATCTGTGGATGATCGCTGCTTGGACTGGATTGGCAACTGCTGCATTCGTCATTCTACAGTACAGAGAATGGAGTGATGAACAACAGGGAGAGAAACATGTGAGTACGGTAGAATGGAATGACTAGGGGGTATGGTAGAAGGGGAGGAGGATGCAGAAGAGTCATTCACTGAAAATATGGAAATCACGGAAACATGTTGATGTGAGCGTTTTGGAATGACAATTGTGTTAAAGCCAATGTGATTTGTCATTAGACTAAAAATGTAGCAAATACCTGACTATTTATATAATTTTTACACAAGGCGATATGAGAACCATTGAAGCATCTGCAATTCCGATAGGCTTATCTATTCGGTGCAGCAGAAAACTCCCTAGTGACTCATTTTCAAAGTGCTTCTTTAAAATTTTCGGGATCATGCAAAGAATATACCAACGACAGGAATGCGATTCGTGTACTGAAGAGGCGACTCCACTCAAGGATGGAAGAGGAAATGAAGTGAGAACGACGAGTGTAGAAGATCCATCGAGTACGGTAAGTGATGTATATTTAATCAGTACCAACGAATTGTTTGATTTGTCATTAGATTTTGTGTGATTACAGAGAATGTCAGAAATATCGGCTTAATTTATTTAGTTGACTATTTTGAGTGATAGTGAAGCACAAATCCATCAAGCGGTTTGACAAATTTTTTTCTGATGAAAGTTTTGAAATTATCCCGGTGTCTTCTCGTTCTTGTCATATCTTATAGTATTTTGATAAATGCAGTTGCTAGTTATTTTACCCTTTTCTCCTCTAACAATACAAATCTAAAAATGATTCGATCCTGATTTCATTTCAGTCACCTCCCACTTCTTCTCCTTCGTCTCATGCCTCTCCCTTCATGCTTCTTCTCTTGACTGCAGTAGTGAATGCACAGATGAATGGAGTCATTCCAAGTGTCCATTCATTCGCTGCACTACCGTACTCACAGGTGTGTGATTGAGCTTTAGACGAGGCAAGATGTCTGCTTTTAATAATGTATTCTTATAGGCCAAGTTCATTCAAAACTGGATAAATTTGAGTTTCGATCATAGGTTATAGTTCGTAAAAATTGTTCAGTGCAAAGCGACCTGCACTTATTGTCCTATAAAACATTATTACAATGTTCACTTTAACGACTAACATAATACTGTAAATTAATCCATCATATATTTCATTCTAGCGTGTGTATCACTTTGGTCTCACTCTGTCTAATATCGTCTCTCCCATTGCTTCCTTCCTTCCCATGTTCATCGGAATACGGTATGATTATATTGATTTTTTATCTCGAACAAACCACGTATTGGACGGTCACTCGAAAGAAGTCCCTTTCTTTTAATTTCGGGTGAAACATCCTCTCAGAATTGACTTACCCAGTATATTTCCTGATATAATGGAATTGCCTGTATCAGACAATATAATCAACACTCTCTCTCTCTCACAATAATTACTCTATCGCAGCTCATACTCTGTCTTCTAATCCCCTACCCTTCAGATCTCTGGCCGTTCTCTCCATTCTCACTGCTCTTTCAACAGTGACGACTGCCTTCATCGTCTATCTCGGCCTTCTCAGTCCCGGATATCTCGCCCAATCACAGACGGCCGGAGGAATACTATCGGTCAGTATAATCATGGTGAAAATATTATTTAGTTGGTGTTTCATGCGATTTTTTTTACATCCATTCTGAATATTTTTCGATGGCGAATGTGTGTTTCACAAAAGTTTGAAGTATTGAGAAATCGATTGTGAGTGATTTCAACCGATTTTGGATTAAATTACCGAAAATTAATAATTAATTTTTGCATAAAAAAACTTGTGAGCTGTTCCTGTTCAGGTGCTGTCAGTAGTCGTTGCGGCGGGTCTGCACTCGTTCCTTCGCACGACATTCGCGTCTTCCCTTCGCGAGAGTGGAGGAGGCAGATCCGAACACTGGCTCTTCTGGTGTGGTGTCTTCATCCAGGTGAGATTTACTATTAATCGCCTGTCGAAATTCCAACAAGAATAGTAGTGGATTTACTGTAGTAGTAAACGTCGCCCTCTACAGATCGGTTCGTTCCTCGGTTCAGCAGTGATGTTCCCACTCATCAACTACACTTCACTCTTCCAATCCGCACCAATGTGCCAATAATCGAATCTCGATTACAAATAGGTATTACGTTTCACAAAGCCGCTGTATTTTAGCATCCAGAGTTGTTTGTACTTTTTGAGAATTTGTGAAATTATCTGAGCTTTTTGTAGTTCGTTATGACCGTGTTACCTCTAATTAACATTTCTAACCCGTATTAATAAATTCCATGCCTAGGATCCCGATTTGCTCAGTGTAAAGATCTCGAAGAAGATCAAAGATTATTGTTCATATCGTTGAAATGTGATTTTTGTGATTTACAGCTCAAATAGGTTCGATAAAGATATTGTTTAAAAAATATTCGGCAATACATTGGATAGAGATAAGCTCAATCGATAAAGTAAATTGATGAAGACTCGCAAGACAGTCAGTGCATTTTATGTCTCCATTCCTCGTATACTCGATTGCTAAGAACTTTCTACACAGTAACTCATCTACGATTAGTCATGTTGGCTTCATTTGGCACAATGTTTTAGATTTCATGAGAAGTATTCATGCTCAGTGAAATGTAATTTATGATTTACAACTTAAATAGGTCCAATAGAATTAATTCTGAAAACAACTGATTGCAAACCGGGAAATTTGTTGAGAAAAGTAACAGACAAGCTCAGAGATCGGAAGAGTACCCTTGGTTTGATTACGGGGAATGGGGAGACTAATTCTAACACAGTGATGATTAAACTCTCAAACGGGACAGTTATCGGCCTCTTGAATGGCTCGGAAGAATCGAGCGAGATCTGTTTTCGTCGCCACTCCGTCATTATCCCTGTCCAATTCCTGAAGGGAAATCGGTGACTACGGTTATCGATTAGCACTGTCAATTTAAGCAGCCTTAAGGGCATCTTCTATTTTTGGCGATTCGGCAAGCTCTATAGTGAAAAATATGGATTACTTTTATTGGCCAAGACGAGTATCTACAATAGTTGCAGAACGAGGCAAATGATCAACCTTGAATATGGTCATCGCTCTCTGTCTCGCTGTTTCCTTCTCGGTATTTCTCTTCATTCTCTCATGAGCATCTCCCAGAGCGAAGACTGACGAGACGAATGTTGCGAATTCCTGCACATGACAATCAGGCTTCTGGCTATTTCTGGCCCGCTCCATTTAGCCGTTCCCGGTGAACTATTTACCAGTTTTCCATGTGTTTTCCCTTCAGCGGTTTTATTCGCAGAGCGTCCCTATCACATAAATCGTAATCCTACGTCTTCCATAATTGCTGGGACTAACAATAAAGAAGTTGTGAAATACCATACCGGATACTGGAAGTTGTCGTCGCCTCTTCCTGTGATCAGTCTAACTGTCCATTCTGCCTGTACTTCGGGTGTACCCTCGGCGAGGAACGTGAGACGATCAACGATGTCCTGACATGAGCAAATAGTGCTAGCGTTATGATTGAATGAAATCACATAATTGTCCCATAAGAAATTAGATTACGGCCTATTGAAACCTTCATTGTGCATCCTGCAAGTATTCTGAATTTTCAACATATCTGACATTTTTGTGGAGACTGGAAGACCGTAGAATATGACAGATATTATAAATTGTGAATAACAACAAATAGAACAACAAATCATAACATTTGTTAAGGATTCATTGATATTTCCCCTGCGAAACATATCTTCCTCACCTGGAAAGTGATCACGTTGTCCGTTGGATCAGAGGAGAAAGCACAGAAAAGACGAGTGATGTACGGATCGGAGACCTGAATTGGTTATTTCCAATGAGAAGATTAATTATAGTTATGTTTCTTATGTTTTATGTCTTCACATGGAGAAAATGAGTTCAAACCTGATTCGAATCAATAACACAACAGATTATTCGCCGGAAGTCCGCTTCGCGCATTCGACCAGTAGGGCATTCCTGAAATTGTTCCATTTTCAAGCAAATTATTGTGTGTACCTTCAAACAGTAAAGACTCAAGCGGGCAGGCTATGGCTCATTGAAAGTCTTGATTCAGTAAATATTCAGTGCACTCACATTCTTGAACCGAGCGTAGAAATACTTGATCCAGCGGGGAGAAAACTTGGTCGAGGCCTAGAATGAATTTATGTACTGATTAAAATCCATTAAAACCACTTTGCACGTCCAGCTATGTTTCAGGAGTGGTTCAAATCACAACAATCTCAATAAAATCAATAAATGATTGAAGAAAGATCCAAGGAACCAAAATATTTCGATGAACTCACAGTAATCTGGCTGATACTTGGTGGTTGTAGAGTCGATTCCCACTTCTCAGCTGGATCCTCTGCGTCCAACTCTGAGAATTGGAGAAACATGAGGACCGGGATTTGGTCAGGACCGGATTTTGCCCGATATCGTCTTCTATCGAGTGAGCCCAGACTTGACACTATGCGCTGCTTGAGAGCAACAAAGACTGGGGATGTTAGCGGGTTGAGTGGGAGGATGAGAGGGGAGGGGAGGGATGAGAGGGGGGGGGGAGAGGCGTAAGAATGGGTATCTGATGACTGTGTGTGGATGGATTGGATTCAGTGGTTGAGTGAGGGTGGAAGAGAGGGAGAAGCAAATTTCCTCTTTTCTCCCACTCGAAGAGATGGGAAATTGAGCATAAATTAGCGCGCTTTTGAGGGTGTGAGTTTTCTCACTATTCTGACCTAATCTAATATTGATATTCATGGAAGGGATTTTAATTTATACTAGGGCTTTTTAAAGAGAACTTACTGATGAAAAGATGCATTTGAGTCGGTTGAAGTGATCTCACTTCACTTCAAGATTCGGAACACATTTCGGACAGAAAAGAGAGGGGAAATGGAAGAGAGCGCAGAGTGAATGAGATGGGATTGAATGGAGAGCGGAAGAATGAAAAAAAATGAATAATACTGCCTTAACGTTGGTTCCAATGACACTATGATAGCCTCGTAAAAGATTTCATTTGGTTTCGGAGAAAATTCAGAAGAAAGAAACTAGAGCAACTGCAGTAATCTTGGATGTGGGTCCTAAGTTAAATTCCGAACATTTTTATTTATAAATTACCTCGGTTGGAGCCGATAAATGGGACTTCTTCTTCCATTCGGCTAAAATTTAGTCAAAATGAAATCGTCGAAGTGAAAAAGTTATAGCAAAACAAAAGCGAAATTCAGAGAAAATTCATTCATGAGAAGCACAATGTCGGATTTTTTCACGTGAGATGCAGAGCAGAAAAAAGTGTCTACGAGAGAAGTATCAAAGTGGTTCCGGAATAGAGAGAAAAAGAGGTGTGTGCGAAATCTAGTAGCCGATGTGTGGTGAAGAGAGTCTCTCCTCGTTTCACATACTTTCTCGCTTTCTCTGACTGTTCAGAGATAATTTAGTAACTGGAAAGATGTCTGGCTACTCTCCCTCGCTAGTAAGGGAAATCGAGAGATCATTGGAAACGGGTAGACTCAAGTCAAAAGCAACGCATAGTAATTGAGAGTTGGTGAAGCGAGTTAGAAACATGTGTAGGGCTGAAGACTGGGAGGACGGCATGTCAGAATTTGGCAATTCCTAGACGAGGAAAGTGCGATAAAACTGAAGGATGTTGTAATTACACAGGCATGCAAGTCGACAGAGAAATGACTAAATGGCGAAAGAATTCTTTAGAAGCAGCAAAAGTTCATGCATTTGTCGATTTGTGAGCAGAGCAGAAGACAAACTTGTTCAAGCATCGAAATTCAGCTTGTCGGATAGATCAGCTGTAGAAGAGAAGAAGGAAGAGGAAGAAAAGGAGAGGAGAGGAGCTAATGCATGATAGTATTCATGAATAATGAGTATGTGAAGGAAAGGAAGAGAAGGCATCTCTGATTTGGAAAGCATCTCAGCAAAATATTTCTCGAAGCTAAAAAACGGCAGGTTTGGGAGTAAATCGTCGTCTAGAATTGAGACAGAGGGACGGTTTGGGCTTAATGGCCGGAACCAGCTAGAGATTCCAGACTTTTCCAGATTCGAAAATACAAAAGAAATCGAAAGGCAGTATCTATAGCCCCCAAATGAGAAGTATTGAATGCACCCAACTCGGGTAAATGCTTCACTTTTATGGGAGAGTATAGCTCCGATGAATGGGAAGGCAGTGAAAAGGCCCCTTCGCTGTCTTTCGATTAAGCGGAGTCATGGTGATAAAAGGACGGAGAGAAGAGGAAAGAAGAGGAGGATATTGAACGACGATAAAGAGAATGAAGAGAACGGAAGAAGAGACGTATACCCCTTGTTAGGGATTGAGAAGGAATATGGATTACTCTAAAGAGAATGCTGCGAATGAGATACTGAACGATGGTATAGGCGAAATTAGTGACGTTCGAGAATCTTTTGCAAATATGTGGAATAGCGCGAGAGACAGACGATGGATGATCGTGGGAATATTGCCCGTCTCGTCTCTTCATTGGGACAACTCTTTCGTTGGATAGAGAGATATCTCATACTTCCTCGAGCTTTCTATCCTTAGATACATTTGACACTATTTTCTAGTTTCACATAGTTTCTCACATTTATGAAATCTCCAAGGAAGCGCAAATAGGGAGATAATTGTTATGTTTCGATATTATCAAAGGCGACAAATGTTGATAAGGTGCGGGGAAAATATTAGAATATCTATCGAAGTTAAGCCTAAGAATGCACTATTTCATTCATTTGATGTATGTGAGTGAATAAAAGAAGGATTCATATGGGGATGCGAAGGTAGAGAACAAAAGCTAGCCCAATTTGTTTTCAACTAATAATATTAAAAAAACAATATTCAGATATTTACCGTCATTCTTGTAGAAGATGCGAAACTGGATGGAACGAACGAGCCAGTAGATGCGAATAAAAATCTTAAATATTTTCCAAATGAAAAAAAATATTCAGAAGAATATAAATGGTGTAATTTACCGCATGAAGTACGGGATTGTTGCATAGTCGATTCGGTTCGTTGTAGAAACGATGGAGAGCTCGGTCGAACTGAGAGAATTATTTATTACTGTTCATTAAAATATTGATATCACTGAGATCTTATTATTCAGGAAGTTTGCGGTGATTATTTATGAATGAAGTTCTGAATAATGGTCACAATTTCCGTTTATTGTCAATGAAGAATCCGCACAATATTCTCACATTTTCACTTTCACGAAAAATTTAGAAGATTTAGAAGATCTTCATCAAAATATATCAGAAACTGAAATAATCAAAATACCTGTAGATTTACCTGACTTGGTCGTCTCCTTATTCGATCGTTATTCACACCAACGAACGGATTCTTGCCTGAATTTCTAATATTATTTATCGTAATAGTTACGGAATAATTAAGTGTAATAAAAATAATAATTGCGATGACGTGGTCTCACCTGGTTTGAACATTCCCCGTGACTCGAAGAAGGGAATTTCACCAGTATCAAATTGTTTTGAAACCTTGGGGCGCGGTTTTCAGGAATTTTGTGAGAATTTCAGTGCTCTTGAAAGGCGAAAAAGTCTTGAGGACGGGAAAAAAGGGAATAAGAGGGGGTGAGGACTATCTGAATGCTATATCCTGTGAATTCTAGGGAATCGTCCCCTCTTCTCCTCTCTATTCTTATTCGTCTCGGCCTATCTTTTGCTGCTTGAGAATCTCAAGTTGAGATCCAATTGGAAATGAACGACCGAGCAAATTTAAATTTGAGAAAACTCTACAGGAAATTCAGTCCTATTCGAACGAAAAGCAGATGCAAAAATGGGATATACAATTACGAAAATATCTTACTCAGTCTGCGGAATGCGTTGGAAATGGCCGACTTGCCTGTAGCTGCATACATCTTTTGCTCTTTTCTCACAAGTGATTCCTTCTTTTATCCCGTCGACCTTATTTATTCCGCTTCTCCTCCTTCTTTAGCTTCTTTTCTTCTCTAATTTCCGCCGCGAGCTAACAATTTGCATATATTTTCTCACGAAGAGAATTTTCGAAAAACAGACAACGAAAATTGAGACGGAGCAGTGAGAACGAAAGAGAGAATAGAGTCGATTGAAATAGCGGTTGAACAGATATTTCACTAATATTTTCTTTTGCAATAATTCTCGACTTAGTTGGGAACAAATTTTCGAAGTAATAATGGAAGTGCACATAAGAGAGGGAACGGAGAATGTATTGTGATCGACAAAAGCAGAACGATAAATAATGAGATTTGCGTGGTTATCGAGGGAGCTATCATTTTCCTTAGAATCTGAGACAGAAAAAGACCGCTAATAATTACTGGCCAAGTAGTCCAGTCAGAAGTGAAATGGTCAGAGGAAGGGATGGAACGGTGGTGTTGTTGACAAGCTTAGTTGCTCATTTCGAAGAGAACAAAGCCGGAAGGAATCTTTGACTGTAAGAGCGGCCAAAGAAAGGGGGCAGAAATGGGATAGCTGGAGGGGAAGGCATAGACTAACAACTGATTCTCACAACAACCAAAAAAAATCGTTCCCATCATCAAAATCGAATCAAAAGTCACCCCGATAAACACTTCAATGGGATCTTTGCCCACATCAATGGTAGATTATAGTGGTGGATCATTGATAGAGTATACGATCAAATAGATATAGCTTGTGAGTAAAAGAGAAGTCGGGTAGGAAGATTCAAGAGATGTCTCAGCCCTTCCCCGTCTTCCATCTCCTAATTTCGCGTCGTATTTCACGCAGCGAGTTCAAATAAAGGCAAGAGTGATGAACATTTCCCATCTCACAGTGAAATCGAACCTTCTCGTGAGAGAGATAACGCGAAACGAGGAGGGTCCGAGAAGTTAGAGAAAATAGGAGAACATTTGAAACTGGGAGAGTGGAAAGGTGTGAAAATGAGCACAGAAATTCGAGAAATTCCTTGGATATTTTCTGAGAAGATTTCGAAGAGTAAAAGTGCGACTATTGAACTCGAACAATTTGGAATATTATTGCACCCAAGGGGGTGAACTTTGGGAGAGAAAGGAGAATAAGAAAGAGCACGGAGGAGATTTGTCTAGAATGACTCGCTTCCTCTCTCGGATCATTAAAGAAACGAGGCCACTCTTATGGACTCTCACTCCTTCGACAACTTGACTTGAGTTTTCAACGTGACTCGAGTTATCGCAGGCTTTTAAAGCCCCGGAACACGCCCCGTGTTATTCCGTTCTGGATTTACGGAGATTTATGCATCAATGTTCAAGAAATTTTGGTCGTACCATCACTAGCCAATACATTGATTAAATTAAATTCTAGAACAGGATCTTCCCAAACTATCAATGATGATCAAACTTGACAACAACTGTGTTTACCTGGGGCAAAACTACTTAGAAAAAAATAATTGAATTACCTCCTCGCACCTCCACTCCCGTGTAGTCCATCCCCGCGCGCATTGACATTGACATGGCTCTGCAAAATTCAAAATAACAACAATAACAGAGTCGCCAAAACAACAACATTATCAACCTTGAGAATCGGGAGGGTCTTTCAGTGAGATGAGGAGCGAGAAAGAGATTCAGTGTCGACAATGGGCGCTATGAAACGACGTCAAATCTGTCATTCACGGGAATTGTTGCGAGGCAGCGAATAAGATTCGAACAGAACGAATTTCGAAAATGATTTGGTACAATATTTTTTCTAAAGATTTTAAGAAGATGATCAAAACTGAGGAAGTGCGAAATTCCCATTCATGTCTCGTTGCCAGTCAGTAAATGAAACGAACACGAATTGATGCACTAAGTAAGGCTTCTGCTCCAACCAGGAAATTAAAATGTACGAAATTTTTGAAGTGCGGAAGATGGTCGACATTTGAACGGGAAAAGGGATATTCAGAGAACAAAGATTCGAGAAATAAACAACGTAAATCCACAGTGGATTAGGAAGTGAGATGAGTATCTGGAACAGAAACGGAAGATCAAAGTCTAGAGAGGTGCTAAAAAATAAAGGAAGAATTTGGGGATGTGTTGGTAGCGTTGAGCTAACTTTCCCACGAACCGAAGTGAGTGAAAGGAAGAGAGAGAGAGAGAGAGGCAAAGTTGACATTGGTGTAGGATGACCGATGACACGACGTAGTAGTGAGAATTGACGACGATTAGGAAACGGCGGAGAGAAGAGTGGTGTATGAGCACACACAACGGGGATTGGGAAGTGATCACGATTTAATGTGATGGAATGGATCACTCGCGGATCAGTTTATTTGCTTAGATGATAAAATACGCTTGCACTTCTGCAAATTCTCTAGAGAAAGCATTATTGCGATGACAATTGTTGCATTTTAAACTAACATTATTTTTGTTTACAAATTTTATCGAATTAAACGTGGAATATTCGAAAAAGGAGTGGAATGAGCAAGGGAGAAATACCTCAAGACAAGTGCTGTCTCTCGTCGGAAGGAGGCTAATTAAGTGAGTGCAAGTTATGGAATGGGATATTGGAAGGAGAGACGAGCGACGACTAATTTCCACTCCCAAAGAGGGAGGGGAGAGACTTGTCACTGCCAGACACTCTTTTGAGATGCAAAACGATCTATGAGACAGGTGAAGTCGCGATTCCTGCATGCAAACATTTCTTAAGTTCCTTCGAAGAGGATACGATTGAGTAGCGTAGGAACAGAATGGACGCAAAAGAACATAAGACAAGTAGCCTCTCCTACTCGTAAATCAGTCAGGATGGAATGGAGTGAAGACGTCGAGACGAGCATTTCCTGCTTACGGGCTGAAGAAGGAAACTCGAGTTTGCAATGAACGGAGAGAGAGGAGATTCCATGAGAGATATACATAGGATCTATGAGCAACAATGCGGATCTCATCTGTGCAGAAGGTAACTTGAAGGAATCGAAAATGTGCAAATACATCCTTACCACAATTAATGTGCCTTTAGATAGAGAAAACATGACTCATCATCTCAACTAAACATCTAGGGAGAAAACATAATTGTGCTCAACGTCATGTTGATGTCGTTTTGAATGATCCTCGTAACCTCTCCAGAGAAGTATTGCCATTCTTCGGGGGTATATTGTGCGTCGACAAGGATCGAAATAATGAAGATGCGATTTATTTGTGTATGTACACGACACGAGGATATTTCTGTACAACGCGTCATTCTGATCTACCGAACACGAAGATTATTGGGATATTGTGGTGCGACGTGTACACATACATGGGGGCTAATGCTGCGAAGGCACTAGCTAAGGAGGAGGGGGAGGGGACTAAGGAAGGGAGACTACTGAGTGGATGATCTAAGCACACACGAGCGTGTTGTTAATAAGTGATTTGATGTAGGGTGCACAGCACGTCTTTGTCGGGAATGTACACAGCTTGTTGCTACCGCACGCGTTCGATTGAGATGCGTCGCCACTGAACAGAATCATGATAAGATCGTGAACGTAGCATGAGTGCTGGGTCGGTTTCGGGATTTCCTACTATTTTTCCTACTATTTTTAGGAGATGTGAAATAGTGTGCGAAAGTGAGAGAAACGTCAAGAGAATAGATCGGGATTCCCGAATTACACCATAGTTCCATGAATTTAGAACCACCATATATCGGACAATCATTGAAAGTTACTCACTCGCAGGGGCATCCGATGGTCGGATCTAGAGTGCAATCGCGAGTTCTCGTCTGCTTATCACAGAGACCGCATGGAGCGACATTACAGGCGCCCGAGAAGGCCGTCCACTGTCCCCATGTCCCCATGTTGCCTAAACGAATTGTATTGACATCGTTCATCGTCGCAAAGGCGTTAGAGATCTTATTAATCATGACTGCCTTTTTACTTTTATAAACATCATATCGGGTTCGAGTGAATTCTCACTGCTAATGATTCCAAGTTGTGACGCAACGTCTCGATAAACCATCTATCAATGCTACCCTTCTCATATTAGAATTAGTCTCCTCTAAGGACAATCTCAAAAGTTCACTATATTTTTGACGACAAAACGCAGTAACTGACCAGCATTGCAACAACCGGACAGGGCGATGGTGGTGGCCGTTGATCCACAATATTGAGCGCCCGTGTTCGGATTGATCATCACCGAATAGCCAGAGCAGCAGATGGTACCTGTGGCACACGGGGCACGACTGCACGGACCAGTGTCAGAAGAGGAACCACTAAAATGGTCAATCGTTCGAGTATTCATTATTCACGTTTTGTTTAAAGGAAAAGGTGATCGGAGGATAATCCGGTCCGATGGGCTAGTTACAGCTCAAATATAAGTATAATTCGCTTACGTGCACGGGCATCCGTACGTCGTCGAAGCACAAGTTCTCGTTCGAGCGACGGTTGTACACGATCTGAATCAATTCATGTTGTGACGAAGAAGAACCTACAAGCTTCTTCGCTTGTTCTAACTAGATACATGCAAATACATACCCGCAAGAGGTGGCACATGTTCCACTGGCGGGCACCCATTCATTCCACACTCCTCCCGTAGGACAACAACACTGTTGACTCTCCGTCGCGTCACCACTGAAATAGGAGCAGTTGGATGAGGCCGCATGCTGTTTCGTCATTCTGGCCAGTTAGAGAGTATGAGCAATTGAGAGACGGCTTCGTCATCCTGACATCCCAAGTAATGGGAACTCACTCGCAATTGCATCCCTTGTCTGCTCCACTGCACACTCTCTTTCTCGTTTGTCCTCCAGTGGTGAGACAAGTTGCAGTCCAATCAGACCATGTTGACCAGTACGTGTTACTGTCTGTAAATTGAATCCTTATATTTTCTAAAATCAACGAAGTTAGATATTGCCGTTATGAGCTTCTAAAAGAATGCCGGTATTTCGGCTCAAGATGGGCCGTGCTAAACAGTAGCATAACATTGTCTCTGAAGGGAATCACTTACTAATGGGACAACATGCACCGGAAGTGGGCGGGGCCACATCATTGCCCATTCCGCAGTAGAACTCATTTGTCTTGTAGTTCAACTGCAATACGAATCTTCCTTAGAGTGAAATCCGTAAAAGAAAGATAGTTTAATTATCATACACTCTTCACGTATGTTCCGCAGCAAGTGTTGGTGGGGAAGGGACAGAGGGCATTGCCGCAAGGACCAGTCTCGCTGGTGGCGCCACTAAATGGACACAGTTTGAGTTTGAGCTCATTTTGTTGTATATTTCTGTTCTTTCACAAGCCTCTTCAACTAGATAAACAGGAGAAATGCTTACACGCAAGGACATCCGTCGGCGGCACTCGAGCACACTCTCGTTCTCGTGAGTGTCGAGCATGAACCACATGTGGTCGGACAAGTTCCTTGTGTGACCCATTCAGTCCACAGACCTCCCACCGGACAGCAACTGCCCTGAAGAAAAGGAAACCATTTGAGCTATTATTGTATTTCGAGTAGTTACCACAGTGGTCGTGGTTGTTGGCGCCACAGTCGTAGTCGTCGTCGTTGTTGTGGATGTGGTCGTACTGACACAGTTGTTCACCGGGTCGAGAGGGACACTGCTCATTCCACAGAAGAAGTAGTTCTCTTGGTCTGAAATGGTTGTTCAACGTTATAAGTTTCGTGTTGGTTTACTCACAGTTGAGTGATTTGACGTAGCTGAAGCAGCAAGTGTTGGTAGGGAAAGGACAGAGGGCAATTCCACAAGGTCCGGAATCCGTAGAGACACCACTGAATGATAGGATTGATGTACAAATAAATACCATGAGATGAATGTGATCTATCTATTATCTCATGTCAGTAAACTCACGTGCATGGGCAACCGGAACCATCGGTCATAGACTTGCAAGTTCTTGTTCTAGTAGCGTTGTTGCATGATCCACACGTTGTTGGGCAAACACCAGTCGTCGTCCAGTCACTCCAAATTCCTCCTGCAGGACAGCAAGCGGGCTGAAAGTATGTAAGTTTTTTAAAGTCAGGTTTTAAAAGTCATTTTTTGCTGTGCCAGCTACTGGAGGCAATTGCTTGATTCTTTCGCAACCGCCCTCATATAAGGATATCGTTTATATTAATAATTTGTTCTAAAAGAATGATTACCACAGGTGCAGTTGTAGTTGTCGTCGGTGCCAGGGTTGTTGTGGTCGTAGTGAGACAATTGTTCACAGGATCAACAGGAACACTGCTCATTCCGCAGAAGAAGTAGTTCTCTTGGTCTGTAGTTCAATAATCGCGATCTTGATCGTAAATATTCACTTACAGTTGAGTGATTTGACGTAGCTGAAGCAGCAAGTGTTCGTAGGGAACGGACAGAGTGCAATTCCACATGGTCCGGAGTCCGTCGAAACACCACTGAATGGGACGATTAGTAATTTTTGTATGGCTATGGATGATGTGTTACGTGTACTATCTACCAATAAACTTACGTGCATGGGCAACCGGAGCCGTCAGTCATCGATTTGCATGTTCTTGTTCTAGTAGCGTTGTTGCATGACCCACAAGTTGTTGGGCAAACACCAGTCGTCGTCCAGTCACTCCAAATTCCTCCTGCAGGACAGCATGCGGGCTGAAAGTATACGATTATATGAAATTATCAGAAATCAAGATTAGTATATTATTATTTCCTATTAATCTCTTTATATAAAAATGTGTACCGGAGCAACAGTGGTCGTGGTCGTCGGTGCAACTGTTGTAGTCGTCGTTGTTGATGTAGTCGTACTGATACAATTGTTCACTGGATCAACAGGGACACTGCTCATTCCGCAGAAGAAGTAATTCTTTTGGTCTAGAATTCAATAATTGATATTGGCATCGCAATTATTCACTCACAGTTGAGCGATTTCACGTAGCTGAAGCAGCAAGTGTTGGTAGGGAACGGACAAAGGGCAATTCCACAAGGTCCGGAATCCGTAGAAACACCACTGAAATTTCCATCAGATGAATGTGATCTATCTATTATCTCGGTAAACTTACGTGCATGGGCAACCGGAGCCATCAGTCATCGACTTGCAAGTTCTTGTTCTAGTTGCGTTGTTGCATGATCCACAAGTTGTTGGGCAAACACCAGTCGTCGTCCAGTCACTCCAAATTCCTCCGGCAGGACAGCAAGCGGGCTATAATGAATGCTTTGTGGTTAGGAATAATTATTTCTTCGATATTTCGACGAGATAAACTACCCCAAAGTGTGACGAAAAACGTATACACGCTATGAAGGTTTTCAAATTTAAAATTAATATCACGATCAATTGTAAGACAGTAACGAAGTTAATAATTGGATATTTTGTTCGAAAGTCCAATTATTGTTATTTTTCTGGAAAGTATATACCGCAGGAACAGTCGTCGTGGTTGTCGGTGCCAGAGTTGTTGTGGTCGTAGTGAGACAATTGTTCACAGGATCAACAGGGACACTGCTCTCTCCACAGAAGAAGTAGTTCTCTTGATCTGTAATTAATTGTGTTACTGGTTGAAATAATGAGTGTTCACTTACAGTTGAGCGATTTGACGTAGCTGAAGCAGCAAGTGTTGGTAGGGAAAGGACAGAGTGCAATTCCACATGGTCCGGTATCCGTAGACACACCACTGAAGAGAATCATTAATAACTTATCATTTTCTTCGAGAGGTCATTATTTTTCACTAAACTTACGTGCATGGGCAACCGGAACCATCGGTCATCGATTTGCATGTTCTTGTTCTAGTTGCGTTGTTGCATGATCCACAAGTTGTTGGGCAAACACCAGTCGTCGTCCAGTCACTCCAAATGCCTCCTGCAGGACAGCAAGCGGGCTGAAATGAATGATTAATGGATTGAAGAGGAAAAAAACCCCTAAAATAGTGTCCAAGTATTGAAAATGAAAGCAATATCGATGCTCCCGATGATAGTGTGCTAATACTTATCTGAAATACATACCGCAGGAACAGTCGTCGTTGTTGTCGGGGCCAGGGTTGTTGTGGTCGTAGTGAGACAATTGTTCACTGGATCAACAGGAACACTGCTCATTCCGCAGAAGAAGTAGTTCTCTTGGTCTGTAGTTCAATAATCGCGATCTTGATCGTAAATATTCACTTACAGTTGAGTGATTTGACGTAGCTGAAGCAGCAAGTGTTCGTAGGGAACGGACAGAGTGCAATTCCACATGGTCCGGAGTCCGTAGAAACACCACTGAATGGGACGATTAGTAATTTTTGTATGGCTATGGATGATGTGTTACATCAATTAACTCACGTGCATGGGCAACCGGAGCCATCAGTCATCGATTTGCAGGTTCTTGTTCGAGTAGCGTTGTTGCATGATCCACAAGTTGTTGGGCAAACACCAGTCGTCGTCCAGTCACTCCAAATTCCTCCGGCAGGACAGCAAGCGGGCTGAAATGAATGATTTTATTGTCGTCTGTATTAATCCAAGCTTGCCCTAAAGATCAACAGCATATGCTACGCCTTCGATCACAATTCACGAGCAATAACTCTATTTGATAACTTCGTTCAAAATTCGAAGATCATACCACAGGCACGGTGGTCGTGGTGGTCGGCGCAACAGTTGTCGTCGTCGTTGTGGTAGTCGGTTTCGTCGTTGTGGTAGACGTCGTTGTCGTCGTCTTACAATTGTACACCGGATTCGCCGGAGTATTGCCCAAACCGCAGAAGAACGCGTTCGTGTTTCCTGCAATAAGTTCAGTTCATGATGATAATGAGAAGGAAATCGAACCATTGAGAGACTTCTTGTAGGTGAAGCAGCAAGTCTTCTGAGGGAATGAGCACATGGCAATTCCGCAAGGGCCCACATCAGTGGCATCTCCCCTGAACATTATATTCATTTGAGTAAATACTTTATTGAAACGTATTTGTGCTTCAATTTTAATTTCGAATTGACTCACGTGCAAGGACAGCTGTCAACCATCGACGTGCAGGTTCTGACACGAGTAGCATTGTTACACGATCCACAAGTGGTGGGACAGGCTCCTGTTATCGTCCATTCACTCCACACTCCTCCAGCAGGACAGCAAGCGGGCTACAATCACAATCATTATCCTTCTGTGTAAGTGCATGCATAATTCAATCGATTACCACAAATACAGTCGTCGTTGTCGTTGGCACAGTGGTGGTGGTGGTGGTCGATGTTGTTGTAGTAGTGGGGGCCGGGGTTGTAGTCGTTGTTGTTGTTGTTGTGGGCTCTGAAACTCTTAACGTAAATAGGACAAAAGAGTGAATATAAATTTCATAATTTGTGAAAATGGGACTGGCCTGTTGTTGTCGGCTCGGTGGTCGATGCACTTGTCGAGGGCTCAGTCGTCGATGCCGAGGTGGAATGCTCGGTGGTCGATGCACTTGTCGAGGGCTCAGTCGTCGATGCCGAGGTGGAAGGCTCGGTGGTCGATGCACTTGTCGAGGGCTCAGTCGTCGATGCCGAGGTGGAAGGCTCGGTGGTCGATGCACTTGTCGAGGGCTCAGTCGTCGATGCCGAGGTGGAAGGCTCGGTGGTCGATGCACTTGTCGAGGGCTCAGTCGTCGATGCCGAGGTGGAAGGCTCGGTGGTCGATGCACTTGTCGAGGGCTCAGTCGTCGAGGCAGAAGTGGAAGGCTCGGTGGTCGATGCACTTGTCGAGGGCTCAGTCGTCGATGCCGAGGTGGAAGGCTCGGTGGTCGATGCACTTGTCGAGGGCTCAGTCGTCGATGCCGAGGTGGAAGGCTCGGTGGTCGATGCACTTGTCGAGGGCTCAGTCGTCGAGGCTGAAGTGGAAGGCTCGGTGGTCGATGCACTTGTCGAGGGCTCAGTCGTCGAGGCTGAAGTGGAAGGCTCGGTGGTCGATGCACTTGTCGAGGGCTCAGTCGTCGAGGCAGAAGTGGAAGGCTCGGTGGTCGATGCACTTGTCGAGGGCTCAGTCGTCGATGCCGAGGTGGAAGGCTCGGTGGTCGATGCACTTGTCGAGGGCTCAGTCGTCGATGCCGAGGTGGAAGGCTCGGTGGTCGATGCACTTGTCGAGGGCTCAGTCGTCGATGCCGAGGTGGACGGCTCAGTGGTCGATGCACTTGTCGAGGGCTCAGTCGTCGATGCCGAGGTGGAAGGCTCGGTGGTCGATGCACTTGTCGAGGGCTCAGTCGTCGATGCCGAGGTGGAAGGCTCGGTGGTCGATGCACTTGTCGAGGGCTCAGTCGTCGAGGCTGAAGTGGAAGGCTCGGTGGTCGATGCACTTGTCGAGGGCTCAGTCGTCGATGCCGAGGTGGAAGGCTCGGTGGTCGATGCACTTGTCGAGGGCTCAGTCGTCGAGGCAGAAGTGGAAGGCTCGGTGGTCGATGCACTTGTCGAGGGCTCAGTCGTCGATGCCGAGGTGGAAGGCTCGGTGGTCGATGCACTTGTCGAGGGCTCAGTCGTCGATGCCGAGGTGGAAGGCTCGGTGGTCGATGCACTTGTCGAGGGCTCAGTCGTCGATGCCGAGGTGGAAGGCTCGGTGGTCGATGCACTTGTCGAGGGCTCAGTCGTCGAGGCTGAAGTGGAAGGCTCGGTGGTCGATGCACTTGTCGAGGGCTCAGTCGTCGAGGCAGAAGTGGAAGGCTCGGTGGTCGATGCACTTGTCGAGGGCTCAGTCGTCGATGCCGAGGTGGAAGGCTCGGTGGTCGATGCACTTGTCGAGGGCTCAGTCGTCGAGGCTGAAGTGGAAGGCTCGGTGGTCGATGCACTTGTCGAGGGCTCAGTCGTCGAGGCAGAAGTGGAAGGCTCGGTGGTCGATGCACTTGTCGAGGGCTCAGTCGTCGAGGCAGAAGTGGAAGGCTCGGTGGTCGATGCACTTGTCGAGGGCTCAGTCGTCGATGCCGAGGTGGAAGGCTCGGTGGTCGATGCACTTGTCGAGGGCTCAGTCGTCGATGCCGAGGTGGAAGGCTCGGTGGTCGATGCACTTGTCGAGGGCTCAGTCGTCGATGCCGAGGTGGAAGGCTCGGTGGTCGATGCACTTGTCGAGGGCTCAGTCGTCGAGGCAGAAGTGGAAGGCTCGGTGGTCGATGCACTTGTCGAGGGCTCAGTCGTCGATGCCGAGGTGGAAGGCTCGGTGGTCGATGCACTTGTCGAGGGCTCAGTCGTCGATGCCGAGGTGGAAGGCTCGGTGGTCGATGCACTTGTCGAGGGCTCAGTCGTCGATGCCGAGGTGGAAGGCTCGGTGGTCGATGCACTTGTCGAGGGCTCAGTCGTCGAGGCAGAAGTGGAAGGCTCAGTGGTCGATGCGCTTGTCGAGGGCTCAGTCGTCGATGCCGAGGTGGAAGGCTCGGTGGTCGATGCACTTGTCGAGGGCTCAGTCGTCGATGCCGAGGTGGAAGGCTCGGTAGTCGATGCACTTGTCGAGGGCTCAGTCGTCGAGGCAGAAGTGGAAGGCTCAGTGGTCGATGCGCTTGTCGAGGGCTCAGTCGTCGATGCCGAGGTGGAAGGCTCGGTGGTCGATGCACTTGTCGAGGGCTCAGTCGTCGAGGCAGAAGTGGAAGGCTCAGTGGTCGATGCGCTTGTCGAGGGCTCAGTCGTCGATGCCGAGGTGGAAGGCTCGGTGGTCGATGCACTTGTCGAGGGCTCAGTCGTCGATGCCGAGGTGGAAGGCTCGGTGGTCGATGCACTTGTCGAGGGCTCAGTCGTCGATGCCGAGGTGGAAGGCTCAGTGGTCGATGCGCTTGTCGAGGGCTCAGTCGTCGAGGCAGAAGTGGAAGGCTCGGTGGTCGATGCACTTGTCGAGGGCTCAGTCGTCGATGCCGAGGTGGAAGGCTCGGTGGTCGATGCGCTTGTCGAGGGCTCAGTCGTCGATGCCGAGGTGGAAGGCTCAGTGGTCGATGCGCTTGTCGAGGGCTCAGTCGTCGAGGCAGAAGTGGAAGGCTCGGTGGTCGATGCACTTGTCGAGGGTTCAGTCGTCGAGGCCGAGGTGGAAGGCTCGGTGGTCGATGCGCTTGTCGAGGGCTCAGTCGTCGAGGCAGAAGTGGAAGGCTCGGTGGTCGATGCACTTGTCGAGGGCTCAGTCGTCGATGCCGAGGTGGAAGGCTCAGTGGTCGATGCGCTTGTCGAGGGCTCAGTCGTCGATGCCGAGGTGGAAGGCTCGGTAGTCGATGCACTTGTCGAGGGCTCAGTCGTCGATGCCGAGGTGGAAGGCTCGGTGGTCGATGCACTTGTCGAGGGCTCAGTCGTCGATGCCGAGGTGGAAGGCTCGGTGGTCGATGCGCTAGTCGAGGGCTCAGTCGTTGATGCCGAGGTGGAAGGCTCGGTGGTCGATGCACTTGTCGAGGGCTCAGTCGTCGATGCCGAGGTGGAAGGCTCGGTAGTCGATGCACTTGTCGAGGGCTCAGTCGTCGATGCCGAGGTGGAAGGCTCGGTGGTCGATGCGCTAGTCGAGGGCTCAGTCGTCGATGCCGAGGTGGAAGGCTCAGTGGTCGATGCACTTGTCGAGGGCTCAGTCGTCGAGGCTGAAGTGGAAGGCTCGGTGGTCGATGCACTTGTCGAGGGCTCAGTCGTCGATGCCGAGGTGGAAGGCTCGGTGGTCGATGCACTTGTCGAGGGCTCAGTCGTCGATGCCGAGGTGGAAGGCTCGGTGGTCGATGCGCTAGTCGAGGGCTCAGTCGTTGATGCCGAGGTGGAAGGCTCGGTGGTCGATGCACTTGTCGAGGGCTCAGTCGTCGATGCCGAGGTGGAAGGCTCGGTGGTCGATGCACTTGTCGAGGGCTCAGTCGTCGATGCCGAGGTGGAAGGCTCGGTGGTCGATGCACTTGTCGAGGGCTCAGTCGTCGAGGCAGAAGTGGAAGGCTCGGTGGTCGATGCGCTTGTTGAGGGCTCAGTCGTCGAGGCCGAGGTGGAAGGCTCGGTGGTCGATGCACTTGTCGAGGGCTCAGTCGTCGAGGCCGAGGTGGAAGGCTCGGTGGTCGATGCACTTGTCGAGGGCTCAGTCGTCGAGGCCGAGGTGGAAGGCTCGGTGGTCGATGCACTTGTCGAGGGCTCAGTCGTCGAGGCTGAAGTGGAAGGCTCGGTAGTCGATGCACTTGTCGAGGGCTCAGTCGTCGAGGCTGAAGTGGAAGGCTCGGTGGTCGATGCGCTAGTCGAGGGCTCAGTCGTCGATGCCGAGGTGGAAGGCTCGGTGGTCGAAGCACTAGTCGAGGGCTCAGTCGTCGATGCCGAGGTGGAAGGCTCAGTGGTCGATGCGCTAGTCGAGGGCTCAGTCGTCGAGGCTGAAGTGGAAGGCTCGGTGGTCGATGCCGAGGTGGAAGGCTCGGTGGTCGAAGCACTAGTCGAGGGCTCAGTCGTCGATGCCGAGGTGGAAGGCTCGGTGGTCGATGCGCTAGTCGAGGGCTCAGTCGTCGAGGCTGAAGTGGAAGGCTCGGTGGTCGATGCCGAGGTGGAAGGCTCGGTGGTCGAAGCACTAGTTGAGGGCTCAGTCGTCGATGCCGAGGTGGAAGGCTCGGTGGTCGATGCGCTAGTCGAGGGCTCAGTCGTCGATGCCGAGGTGGAAGGCTCGGTGGTCGAAGCACTAGTCGAGGGCTCAGTCGTCGATGCCGAGGTGGAAGGCTCGGTGGTCGATGCACTTGTCGAGGGCTCAGTCGTCGATGCCGAGGTGGAAGGCTCGGTGGTCGATGCACTTGTCGAGGGCTCAGTCGTCGATGCCGAGGTGGAAGGCTCGGTGGTCGATGCACTTGTCGAGGGCTCAGTCGTCGAGGCAGAAGTGGAAGGCTCGGTGGTCGATGCGCTTGTTGAGGGCTCAGTCGTCGAGGCCGAGGTGGAAGGCTCGGTGGTCGATGCACTTGTCGAGGGCTCAGTCGTCGAGGCCGAGGTGGAAGGCTCGGTGGTCGATGCACTTGTCGAGGGCTCAGTCGTCGAGGCCGAGGTGGAAGGCTCGGTGGTCGATGCACTTGTCGAGGGCTCAGTCGTCGAGGCTGAAGTGGAAGGCTCGGTAGTCGATGCACTTGTCGAGGGCTCAGTCGTCGAGGCTGAAGTGGAAGGCTCGGTGGTCGATGCGCTAGTCGAGGGCTCAGTCGTCGATGCCGAGGTGGAAGGCTCGGTGGTCGAAGCACTAGTCGAGGGCTCAGTCGTCGATGCCGAGGTGGAAGGCTCAGTGGTCGATGCGCTAGTCGAGGGCTCAGTCGTCGAGGCTGAAGTGGAAGGCTCGGTGGTCGATGCCGAGGTGGAAGGCTCGGTGGTCGAAGCACTAGTCGAGGGCTCAGTCGTCGATGCCGAGGTGGAAGGCTCGGTGGTCGATGCGCTAGTCGAGGGCTCAGTCGTCGAGGCTGAAGTGGAAGGCTCGGTGGTCGATGCCGAGGTGGAAGGCTCGGTGGTCGAAGCACTAGTTGAGGGCTCAGTCGTCGATGCCGAGGTGGAAGGCTCGGTGGTCGATGCGCTAGTCGAGGGCTCAGTCGTCGATGCCGAGGTGGAAGGCTCGGTGGTCGAAGCACTAGTCGAGGGCTCAGTCGTCGATGCCGAGGTGGAAGGCTCGGTGGTCGAAGCACTAGTCGAGGGCTCAGTCGTCGATGCCGAGGTGGAAGGCTCGGTGGTCGAAGCACTAGTCGAGGACTCAGTCGTCGATGCCGAGGTGGAAGGCTCGGTGGTCGAAGCACTAGTCGAGAGCTCAGTCGTCGATGCCGAGGTGGAAGGCTCGGTGGTCGATGCGCTTGTCGAGGGCTCAGTCGTCGAGGCTGAAGTGGAAGGCTCGGTGGTCGATGCCGAGGTGGAAGGCTCGGTGGTCGAAGCACTAGTTGAGGGCTCAGTCGTCGATGCCGAGGTGGAAGGCTCGGTGGTCGATGCGCTAGTCGAGGGCTCAGTCGTCGATGCCGAGGTGGAAGGCTCGGTGGTCGAAGCACTAGTCGAGGGCTCAGTCGTCGATGCCGAGGTGGAAGGCTCGGTGGTCGATGCGCTAGTCGAGGGCTCAGTCGTCGAGGCTGAAGTGGAAGGCTCGGTGGTCGATGCCGAGGTGGAAGGCTCGGTGGTCGAAGCACTAGTTGAGGGCTCAGTCGTCGATGCCGAGGTGGAAGGCTCGGTGGTCGATGCGCTAGTCGAGGGCTCAGTCGTCGATGCCGAGGTGGAAGGCTCGGTGGTCGAAGCACTAGTCGAGGGCTCAGTCGTCGATGCCGAGGTGGAAGGCTCGGTGGTCGAAGCACTAGTCGAGAGCTCAGTCGTCGAGGCTGAAGTGGAAGGCTCGGTGGTCGATGCACTTGTCGAGGGCTCAGTCGTCGAGGCAGAAGTGGAAGGCTCGGTGGTCGATGCCGAGGTGGAAGGCTCGGTGGTCGATGCACTTGTCGAGGGCTCAGTCGTCGAGGCTGAAGTGGAAGGCTCGGTGGTCGATGCACTAGTCGAGGGCTCAGTCGTCGATGCCGAGGTGGAAGGCTCGGTGGTCGATGCACTTGTCGAGGGCTCAGTCGTCGATGCCGAGGTGGAAGGCTCGGTGGTCGATGCACTTGTCGAGGGCTCAGTCGTCGATGCCGAGGTGGAAGGCTCGGTGGTCGAAGCACTTGTTGAGGGCTCAGTCGTCGAGGCTGAAGTGGAAGGCTCGGTGGTCGATGCGCTTGTCGAGGGCTCAGTCGTCGATGCCGAGGTGGAAGGCTCGGTGGTCGAAGCACTAGTCGAG
Organism: Pristionchus exspectatus; assembly: GCA_911812115.1. Taxonomy (NCBI): domain Eukaryota; kingdom Metazoa; phylum Nematoda; class Chromadorea; order Rhabditida; family Neodiplogasteridae; genus Pristionchus; species Pristionchus exspectatus. The sequence goes on along the minus strand of OU461587.1, from coordinate 9,130,398 downwards.
GGCTCAGTCGTCGATGCCGAGGTGGAAGGCTCGGTGGTCGATGCGCTAGTCGAGGGCTCAGTCGTCGAGGCTGAAGTGGAAGGCTCGGTGGTCGATGCGCTAGTCGAGGGCTCAGTCGTCGAGGCTGAAGTGGAAGGCTCGGTGGTCGATGCGCTTGTCGAGGGCTCAGTCGTCGATGCCGAGGTGGAAGGCTCGGTGGTCGAAGCACTTGTTGAGGGCTCAGTCGTCGAGGCTGAAGTGGAAGGCTCGGTGGTCGATGCGCTTGTCGAGGGCTCAGTCGTCGATGCCGAGGTGGAAGGCTCGGTGGTCGATGCGCTTGTCGAGGGCTCAGTCGTCGATGCCGAGGTGGAAGGCTCGGTGGTCGAAGCACTTGTTGAGGGAACAGTCGTCGAGGCTGAAGTGGAAGGCTCGGTGGTCGATGCACTCGTCGATGGCTCAGTCGTCGAGGCTGAAGTGGAAGGCTCGGTGGTCGATGCACTTGTCGAGGGCTCAGTCGTCGATGCCGAGGTGGAAGGCTCGGTGGTCGAAGCACTAGTCGAGGGCTCAGTCGTCGATGCCGAGGTGGAAGGCTCGGTGGTCGATGCGCTAGTCGAGGGCTCAGTCGTCGAGGCTGAAGTGGAAGGCTCGGTAGTCGATGCACTTGTCGAGGGCTCAGTCGTCGATGCCGAGGTGGAAGACTCGGTGGTCGATGCACTCGTCGATGGCTCAGTCGTCGAGGCTGAAGTGGAAGGCTCGGTGGTCGATGCACTTGTCGAGGGCTCAGTCGTCGATGCCGAGGTGGAAGGCTCGGTGGTCGATGCACTCGTCGATGGCTCAGTCGTCGAGGCTGAAGTGGAAGGCTCGGTGGTCGAAGCACTAGTCGAGGGCTCAGTCGTCGATGCCGAGGTGGAAGGCTCGGTGGTCGATGCGCTAGTCGAGGGCTCAGTCGTCGAGGCTGAAGTGGAAGGCTCGGTGGTCGATGCGCTAGTCGAGGGCTCAGTCGTCGAGGCTGAAGTAGAAGGCTCGGTGGTCGATGCACTTGTCGAGGGCTCAGTCGTCGATGCCGAGGTGGAAGGCTCGGTAGTCGATGCACTTGTCGAGGGCTCAGTCGTCGATGCCGAGGTGGAAGGCTCAGTGGTCGATGCGCTTGTCGAGGGCTCAGTCGTCGAGGCAGAAGTGGAAGGCTCGGTGGTCGATGCACTTGTCGAGGGCTCAGTCGTCGAGGCTGAAGTGGAAGGCTCGGTGGTCGATGCACTTGTCGAGGGTTCAGTCGTCGAGGCCGAGGTGGACGGCTCGGTAGTCGATGCACTTGTCGAGGGTTCAGTCGTCGAGGCCGAGGTGGACGGCTCGGTAGTCGATGCACTTGTCGAGGGTTCAGTCGTCGAGGCCGAGGTGGAAGGCTCGGTGGTCGATGCACTTGTCGAGGGTTCAGTCGTCGAGGCCGAGGTGGAATGCTCGGTGGTCGATGCACTTGTCGAGGGCTCAGTCGTCGAGGCCGAGGTGGAATGCTCGGTGGTCGATGCACTTGTCGAGGGCTCAGTCGTCGAGGCCGAGGTGGAAGGCTCGGTGGTCGATGCACTTGTCGAGGATTCAGTCGTCGAGGCAGAAGTGGAAGGCTCGGTGGTCGATGCACTTGTCGAGGATTCAGTCGTCGAGGCAGAAGTGGAAGGCTCGGTGGTCGATGCACTTGTCGAGGGCTCAGTCGTCGAGGCAGAAGTGGAAGGCTCGGTGGTCGATGCACTTGTCGAGGGTTCAGTCGTCGAGGCAGAAGTGGAAGGCTCGGTAGTCGATGCACTTGTCGAGGGTTCAGTCGTCGAGGCCGAGGTGGAAGGCTCGGTGGTCGATGCACTTGTCGAGGGCTCAGTCGTCGAGGCAGAAGTGGAAGGCTCGGTGGTCGATGCACTTGTCGAGGGCTCAGTCGTCGAGGCTGAAGTGGAAGGCTCGGTGGTCGATGCACTTGTCGAGGGTTCAGTCGTCGAGGCTGAAGTGGAAGGCTCGGTGGTCGATGCGCTAGTCGAGGGCTCAGTCGTCGAGGCTGAAGTAGAAGGCTCGGTGGTCGATGCACTTGTCGAGGGCTCAGTCGTCGATGCTGAGGTGGAAGGCTCGGTGGTCGATGCGCTAGTCGAGGGCTCAGTCGTCGAGGCTGAAGTAGAAGGCTCGGTGGTCGATGCACTTGTCGAGGGCTCAGTCGTCGAGGCTGAAGTGGAAGGCTCGGTGGTCGATGCACTAGTCGAGGGCTCAGTCGTCGAGGCTGAAGTAGAAGGCTCGGTGGTCGATGCACTTGTCGAGGGCTCAGTCGTCGATGCTGAAGTGGAAGGCTCGGTGGTCGATGCACTTGTCGAGGGCTCAGTCGTCGAGGCTGAAGTGGAAGGCTCGGTGGTCGATGCACTAGTCGAGGGCTCAGTCGTCGAGGCTGAAGTAGAAGGCTCGGTGGTCGATGCACTTGTCGAGGGTTCAGTCGTCGAGGCCGAGGTGGACGGCTCGGTAGTCGATGCACTTGTCGAGGGTTCAGTCGTCGAGGCCGAGGTGGAAGGCTCGGTGGTCGATGCACTTGTCGAGGGCTCAGTCGTCGAGGCCGAGGTGGAAGGCTCGGTGGTCGATGCACTTGTCGAGGGCTCAGTCGTCGAGGCCGAGGTGGAAGGCTCGGTAGTCGATGCACTTGTCGAGGGTTCAGTCGTCGAGGCCGAGGTGGAAGGCTCGGTGGTCGATGCACTTGTCGAGGGCTCAGTCGTCGAGGCCGAGGTGGAAGGCTCGGTGGTCGATGCACTTGTCGAGGGTTCAGTCGTCGAGGCTGAAGTGGAAGGCTCTGAAATTCAACATTGTTTATTTTCGAAATGATGTCATCATTTTTCATTCATGAATATTTTTTTCTAGTCAATATCTTTCTTTTCAGTGAATAATTTGTGTTTGATGTTTGTTTGATTCTGTTTGAAATGACTCTTACCAGTTGTGGAAGCAGATGTGCTTGGCTCGGCGGTAGATGCGCTAGTCGAGGGTTCGGTTGTGGAAGCACTGGTCGAGGGCTCGGTTGTGGACGCAGAGGTGCTTGGCTCGGTGGTAGACGCGCTAGTCGAGGGTTCGGTTGTGGAAGCACTGGTCGAGGGCTCGGTTGTGGAAGCAGAGGTGCTTGGCTCGGTGGTAGACGCGCTAGTCGAGGGTTCGGTTGTGGAAGCACTGGTCGAGGGCTCGGTTGTGGATGCGCTTGTGGACGGCTCAGTGGTGGAGGCGGAGGTGCTTGGTTCTTAATTGGGTATTTAATCTCGTTCATTTTTCTTTTCTTTTCATTGTTTTCATTCTACAGCATTTATTACTCAAAATATTTTTCACATCCTAAATGAGATAAATAAATATTTCGAATAATCGTACCAGTTGTCGAAGCTGAGGTACTGGGCTCGGTGGTCGATGCCGACGTACTAGGCTCAGTCGTAGAAGCGCTCGTCGATGGCTCCGTAGTCGATGCGGAAGTGCTTGGCTCTGAATTAAACATTGTTTATTTTCGAAATAATGCCATAATTTTTCTTTCATGAATATTTTTCTTCTAGTCACTCTATTTTTTTCACTAAAGAAGTTGTGTTTTGATGCGATATTTGACGTTAAGGTTTGCTTTTGTAGACATTATATAATAGTATCTGTTTGAAATAACTCTTACCAGTTGTGGAAGCAGAGGTGCTTGGCTCGGTGGTAGACGCGCTAGTCGAGGGTTCGGTTGTGGAAGCACTGGTCGAGGGCTCGGTTGTGGAAGCAGAGGTGCTTGGCTCGGTGGTGGACACGCTAGTCGAGGGTTCGGTTGTGGAAGCACTGGTCGAGGGCTCGGTGGTGGACGCAGAGGTGCTTGGCTCGGTGGTAGAAGCGCTAGTCGAGGGTTCGGTTGTGGAAGCAGAGGTGCTTGGCTCGGTTGTAGACGCGCTAGTCGAGGGTTCGGTTGTGGAAGCAGAGGTGCTTGGCTCGGTGGTAGACGCGCTAGTCGAGGGTTCGGTTGTGGAAGCACTGGTCGAGGGTTCGGTTGTGGAAGCAGAGGTGCTTGGCTCGGTGGTAGACGCGCTAGTCGAGGGCTCGGTTGTGGAAGCAGAGGTGCTTGGCTCGGTGGTAGACGCGCTAGTCGAGGGTTCGGTTGTGGAAGCACTGGTCGAGGGTTCGGTTGTGGAAGCAGAGGTGCTTGGCTCGGTGGTAGACGCGCTAGTCGAGGGCTCGGTTGTGGAAGCACTGGTCGAGGGCTCGGTTGTGGAAGCAGAGGTGCTTGGCTCGGTGGTGGACACGCTAGTCGAGGGCTCGGTTGTGGAAGCACTGGTCGAGGGTTCGGTTGTGGAAGCAGAGGTGCTTGGCTCGGTGGTAGACGCGCTAGTCGAGGGTTCGGTTGTGGAAGCACTGGTCGAGGGCTCGGTTGTGGAAGCAGAGGTGCTTGGCTCGGTGGTAGACGTGCTAGTCGAGGGTTCGGTTGTGGAAGCACTGGTCGAGGGCTCGGTTGTGGAAGCACTGGTCGAGGGCTCGGTTGTGGAAGCAGAGGTGCTTGGCTCGGTGGTAGACGCGCTAGTCGAGGGTTCGGTTGTGGAAGCACTGGTCGAGGGTTCGGTTGTGGAAGCAGAGGTGCTTGGCTCGGTGGTAGACGCGCTAGTCGAGGGCTCGGTTGTGGAAGCAGAGGTGCTTGGCTCGGTGGTAGACGCGCTAGTCGAGGGTTCGGTTGTGGAAGCACTGGTCGAGGGTTCGGTTGTGGAAGCAGAGGTGCTTGGCTCGGTGGTAGACGCGCTAGTCGAGGGCTCGGTTGTGGAAGCACTGGTCGAGGGCTCGGTTGTGGAAGCAGAGGTGCTTGGCTCGGTGGTGGACACGCTAGTCGAGGGCTCGGTTGTGGAAGCACTGGTCGAGGGTTCGGTTGTGGAAGCAGAGGTGCTTGGCTCGGTGGTAGACGCGCTAGTCGAGGGTTCGGTTGTGGAAGCACTGGTCGAGGGCTCGGTTGTGGAAGCAGAGGTGCTTGGCTCGGTGGTAGACGCGCTAGTCGAGGGTTCGGTTGTGGAAGCACTGGTCGAGGGCTCGGTTGTGGAAGCACTGGTCGAGGGCTCGGTTGTGGAAGCAGAGGTGCTTGGCTCGGTGGTAGACGCGCTAGTCGAGGGTTCGGTTGTGGAAGCACTGGTCGAGGGCTCGGTTGTGGAAGCACTGGTCGAGGGCTCGGTTGTGGAAGCAGAGGTGCTTGGCTCGGTGGTAGACGCGCTAGTCGAGGGCTCGGTTGTGGAAGCACTGGTCGAGGGCTCGGTTGTGGAAGCAGAGGTGCTTGGCTCGGTGGTAGACGCGCTTGTCGAGGGTTCGGTTGTGGAAGCACTGGTCGAGGGCTCGGTTGTGGATGCGCTTGTGGACGGCTCAGTGGTGGAGGCGGAGGTGCTTGGTTCTTAATTGGGAATTTAATCTCGTTCATTTTTCTTTTCTTTTCATTGTTTTCTTTCTACAGCATTTATTACTCAAAATATTTTTCACATCCTAAATGAGATAAATAAATATTTCGAATAATCGTACCAGTTGTCGAAGCTGAGGTACTGGGCTCGGTGGTCGATGCCGACGTACTCGGCTCAGTCGTAGAGGCGCTCGTCGATGGCTCCGTAGTCGATGCGGAAGTGCTCGGCTCTGAATTAAACATTGTTTATTTTCGAAATAATGCCATAATTTTTCTGTCATGAATACTTTTCTTCTAGTCACTCTATTTATTTTCACTAAAGAAGTTGTGTTTTGATGCGATATTTGACGTTAAGGTTTGCTTTTGTAGACATTATATAATAGTATCTGTTTGAAATAACTCTTACCAGTTGTGGAAGCAGAGGTGCTTGGCTCGGTGGTAGACGCGCTAGTCGAGGGTTCGGTTGTGGAAGCACTGGTCGAGGGTTCGGTTGTGGAAGCAGAGGTGCTTGGCTCGGTGGTAGACGCGCTAGTCGAGGGTTCGGTTGTGGAAGCACTGGTCGATGGCTCGGTTGTGGAAGCAGAGGTGCTTGGCTCGGTGGTAGACGCGCTAGTCGAGGGTTCGGTTGTGGAAGCACTGGTCGAGGGCTCGGTTGTGGAAGCACTGGTCGAGGGCTCGGTTGTGGAAGCAGAGGTGCTTGGCTCGGTGGTAGACGCGCTAGTCGAGGGTTCGGTTGTGGAAGCACTGGTCGAGGGCTCGGTTGTGGAAGCACTGGTCGAGGGCTCGGTTGTGGAAGCAGAGGTGCTTGGCTCGGTGGTAGACGCGCTAGTCGAGGGCTCGGTTGTGGAAGCACTGGTCGAGGGCTCGGTTGTGGAAGCAGAGGTGCTTGGCTCGGTGGTAGACGCGCTTGTCGAGGGTTCGGTTGTGGAAGCACTGGTCGAGGGCTCGGTTGTGGATGCGCTAGTGGACGGCTCAGTGGTGGAGGCGGAGGTGCTTGGTTCTTAATTGGGAATTTAATCTCGTTCATTTTTCTTTTCTTTTCATTGTTTTCATTCTACAGCATTTATTACTCAAAATATTTTTCACATCCTAAATGAGATAAATAAATATTTCGAATAATCGTACCAGTTGTCGAAGCTGAGGTACTGGGCTCGGTGGTCGATGCCGACGTACTCGGCTCAGTCGTAGAGGCGCTCGTCGATGGCTCCGTAGTCGATGCGGAAGTGCTCGGCTCTGAATTAAACATTGTTTATTTTCGAAATAATGCCATAATTTTTCTGTCATGAATACTTTTCTTCTAGTCACTCTATTTATTTTCACTAAAGAAGTTGTGTTTTGATGCGATATTTGACGTTAAGGTTTGCTTTTGTAGACATTATATAATAGTATCTGTTTGAAATAACTCTTACCAGTTGTGGAAGCAGAGGTGCTTGGCTCGGTGGTAGACGCGCTAGTCGAGGGTTCGGTTGTGGAAGCACTGGTCGAGGGCTCGGTTGTGGAAGCAGAGGTGCTTGGCTCGGTGGTGGACACGCTAGTCGAGGGTTCGGTTGTGGAAGCACTGGTCGAGGGCTCGGTGGTGGACGCAGAGGTGCTTGGCTCGGTGGTAGAAGCGCTAGTCGAGGGTTCGGTTGTGGAAGCAGAGGTGCTTGGCTCGGTTGTAGACGCGCTAGTCGAGGGTTCGGTTGTGGAAGCAGAGGTGCTTGGCTCGGTGGTAGACGCGCTAGTCGAGGGTTCGGTTGTGGAAGCACTGGTCGAGGGTTCGGTTGTGGAAGCAGAGGTGCTTGGCTCGGTGGTAGACGCGCTAGTCGAGGGCTCGGTTGTGGAAGCAGAGGTGCTTGGCTCGGTGGTAGACGCGCTAGTCGAGGGTTCGGTTGTGGAAGCACTGGTCGAGGGTTCGGTTGTGGAAGCAGAGGTGCTTGGCTCGGTGGTAGACGCGCTAGTCGAGGGCTCGGTTGTGGAAGCACTGGTCGAGGGCTCGGTTGTGGAAGCAGAGGTGCTTGGCTCGGTGGTGGACACGCTAGTCGAGGGCTCGGTTGTGGAAGCACTGGTCGAGGGTTCGGTTGTGGAAGCAGAGGTGCTTGGCTCGGTGGTAGACGCGCTAGTCGAGGGTTCGGTTGTGGAAGCACTGGTCGAGGGCTCGGTTGTGGAAGCAGAGGTGCTTGGCTCGGTGGTAGACGTGCTAGTCGAGGGTTCGGTTGTGGAAGCACTGGTCGAGGGCTCGGTTGTGGAAGCACTGGTCGAGGGCTCGGTTGTGGAAGCAGAGGTGCTTGGCTCGGTGGTAGACGCGCTAGTCGAGGGTTCGGTTGTGGAAGCACTGGTCGAGGGTTCGGTTGTGGAAGCAGAGGTGCTTGGCTCGGTGGTAGACGCGCTAGTCGAGGGCTCGGTTGTGGAAGCAGAGGTGCTTGGCTCGGTGGTAGACGCGCTAGTCGAGGGTTCGGTTGTGGAAGCACTGGTCGAGGGTTCGGTTGTGGAAGCAGAGGTGCTTGGCTCGGTGGTAGACGCGCTAGTCGAGGGCTCGGTTGTGGAAGCACTGGTCGAGGGCTCGGTTGTGGAAGCAGAGGTGCTTGGCTCGGTGGTGGACACGCTAGTCGAGGGCTCGGTTGTGGAAGCACTGGTCGAGGGTTCGGTTGTGGAAGCAGAGGTGCTTGGCTCGGTGGTAGACGCGCTAGTCGAGGGTTCGGTTGTGGAAGCACTGGTCGAGGGCTCGGTTGTGGAAGCAGAGGTGCTTGGCTCGGTGGTAGACGCGCTAGTCGAGGGTTCGGTTGTGGAAGCACTGGTCGAGGGCTCGGTTGTGGAAGCACTGGTCGAGGGCTCGGTTGTGGAAGCAGAGGTGCTTGGCTCGGTGGTAGACGCGCTAGTCGAGGGTTCGGTTGTGGAAGCACTGGTCGAGGGCTCGGTTGTGGAAGCACTGGTCGAGGGCTCGGTTGTGGAAGCAGAGGTGCTTGGCTCGGTGGTAGACGCGCTAGTCGAGGGCTCGGTTGTGGAAGCACTGGTCGAGGGCTCGGTTGTGGAAGCAGAGGTGCTTGGCTCGGTGGTAGACGCGCTTGTCGAGGGTTCGGTTGTGGAAGCACTGGTCGAGGGCTCGGTTGTGGATGCGCTTGTGGACGGCTCAGTGGTGGAGGCGGAGGTGCTTGGTTCTTAATTGGGAATTTAATCTCGTTCATTTTTCTTTTCTTTTCATTGTTTTCTTTCTACAGCATTTATTACTCAAAATATTTTTCACATCCTAAATGAGATAAATAAATATTTCGAATAATCGTACCAGTTGTCGAAGCTGAGGTACTGGGCTCGGTGGTCGATGCCGACGTACTCGGCTCAGTCGTAGAGGCGCTCGTCGATGGCTCCGTAGTCGATGCGGAAGTGCTCGGCTCTGAATTAAACATTGTTTATTTTCGAAATAATGCCATAATTTTTCTGTCATGAATACTTTTCTTCTAGTCACTCTATTTATTTTCACTAAAGAAGTTGTGTTTTGATGCGATATTTGACGTTAAGGTTTGCTTTTGTAGACATTATATAATAGTATCTGTTTGAAATAACTCTTACCAGTTGTGGAAGCAGAGGTGCTTGGCTCGGTGGTAGACGCGCTAGTCGAGGGTTCGGTTGTGGAAGCACTGGTCGAGGGTTCGGTTGTGGAAGCAGAGGTGCTTGGCTCGGTGGTAGACGCGCTAGTCGAGGGTTCGGTTGTGGAAGCACTGGTCGATGGCTCGGTTGTGGAAGCAGAGGTGCTTGGCTCGGTGGTAGACGCGCTAGTCGAGGGTTCGGTTGTGGAAGCACTGGTCGAGGGCTCGGTTGTGGAAGCACTGGTCGAGGGCTCGGTTGTGGAAGCAGAGGTGCTTGGCTCGGTGGTAGACGCGCTAGTCGAGGGTTCGGTTGTGGAAGCACTGGTCGAGGGCTCGGTTGTGGAAGCACTGGTCGAGGGCTCGGTTGTGGAAGCAGAGGTGCTTGGCTCGGTGGTAGACGCGCTAGTCGAGGGCTCGGTTGTGGAAGCACTGGTCGAGGGCTCGGTTGTGGAAGCAGAGGTGCTTGGCTCGGTGGTAGACGCGCTTGTCGAGGGTTCGGTTGTGGAAGCACTGGTCGAGGGCTCGGTTGTGGATGCGCTAGTGGACGGCTCAGTGGTGGAGGCGGAGGTGCTTGGTTCTTAATTGGGAATTTAATCTCGTTCATTTTTCTTTTCTTTTCATTGTTTTCATTCTACAGCATTTATTACACAAAATATTTTTCACATCCTAAATGAGATAAATAAATATTTCGAATAATCGTACCAGTTGTCGAAGCTGAGGTACTGGGCTCGGTGGTCGATGCCGACGTACTCGGCTCAGTCGTAGAGGCGCTCGTCGATGGCTCCGTAGTCGATGCGGAAGTGCTCGGCTCTGAATTAAACATTGTTTATTTTCGAAATAATGCCATAATTTTTCTGTCATGAATACTTTTCTTCTAGTCACTCTATTTATTTTCACTAAAGAAGTTGTGTTTTGATGCGATATTTGACGTTAAGGTTTGCTTTTGTAGACATTATATAATAGTATCTGTTTGAAATAACTCTTACCAGTTGTGGAAGCAGAGGTGCTTGGCTCGGTGGTAGACGCGCTAGTCGAGGGTTCGGTTGTGGAAGCACTGGTCGAGGGTTCGGTTGTGGAAGCAGAGGTGCTTGGCTCGGTGGTAGACGCGCTAGTCGAGGGTTCGGTTGTGGAAGCACTGGTCGATGGCTCGGTTGTGGAAGCAGAGGTGCTTGGCTCGGTGGTAGACGCGCTAGTCGAGGGTTCGGTTGTGGAAGCACTGGTCGAGGGTTCGGTTGTGGAAGCAGAGGTGCTTGGCTCGGTGGTAGACGCGCTAGTCGAGGGTTCGGTTGTGGAAGCACTGGTCGAGGGCTCGGTTGTGGAAGCAGAGGTGCTTGGCTCGGTGGTGGACACGCTAGTCGAGGGTTCGGTTGTGGAAGCACTGGTCGAGGGTTCGGTTGTGGAAGCACTGGTCGAGGGCTCGGTTGTGGAAGCAGAGGTGCTTGGCTCGGTGGTAGACGCGCTAGTCGAGGGTTCGGTTGTGGAAGCACTGGTCGAGGGCTCGGTTGTGGACGCAGAGGTGCTTGGCTCGGTTGTAGACGCGCTAGTCGAGGGTTCGGTTGTGGAAGCACTGGTCGAGGGCTCGGTGGTGGACGCAGAGGTGCTTGGCTCGGTGGTAGACGCGCTAGTCGAGGGTTCGGTTGTGGAAGCACTGGTCGAGGGCTCGGTGGTGGACGCAGAGGTGCTTGGCTCGGTTGTAGACGCGCTAGTCGAGGGTTCGGTTGTGGAAGCACTGGTCGAGGGCTCGGTGGTGGACGCAGAGGTGCTTGGCTCGGTGGTAGACGCGCTAGTCGAGGGTTCGGTTGTGGGAGCAGAGGTGCTTGGCTCGGTTGTAGACGCGCTAGTCGAGGGTTCGGTTGTGGAAGCACTGGTCGAGGGCTCGGTTGTGGAAGCAGATGTGCTTGGCTCGGTGGTAGACGCGCTAGTCGAGGGTTCGGTTGTGGAAGCACTGGTCGAGGGCTCGGTGGTGGACGCAGAGGTGCTTGGCTCGGTGGTAGACGCGCTAGTCGAGGGTTCGGTTGTGGAAGCAGAGGTGCTTGGCTCGGTGGTAGACGCGCTAGTCGAGGGTTCGGTTGTGGAAGCAGAGGTGCTTGGCTCGGTGGTAGACGCGCTAGTCGAGGGTTCGGTTGTGGAAGCACTGGTCGAGGGCTCGGTTGTGGATGCGCTTGTGGACGGCTCAGTGGTGGAGGCGGAGGTGCTTGGTTCTTAATTGGGAATTTAATCTCGTTCATTTTTCTTTTCTTTTCATTGTTTTCATTCTACAGCATTTATTGCTCAAAATATTTTTCACATCCTAAATGAGATAAATAAATATTTCGAATAATCGTACCAGTTGTCGAAGCTGAGGTACTGGGCTCGGTGGTCGATGCCGACGTACTAGGCTCAGTCGTAGAGGCGCTCGTCGATGGCTCCGTAGTCGATGCGGAAGTGCTCGGCTCTGAATTAAACATTGTTTATTTTCGAAATAATGCCATAATTTTTCTTTCATGAATACTTTTCTTCTAGTCACTCTATTTCTTTTCACTAAAGAAGTTGTGTTTTGATGAGATATTTGACGTTAAGGTTTGCTTTTGTAGACATTATATAATAGTATCTGTTTGAAATAACTCTTACCAGTTGTGGAAGCAGAGGTGCTTGGCTCGGTGGTAGACGCGCTAGTCGAGGGTTCGGTTGTGGAAGCACTGGTCGAGGGTTCGGTTGTGGAAGCAGAGGTGCTTGGCTCGGTGGTAGACGCGCTAGTCGAGGGTTCGGTTGTGGAAGCACTGGTCGATGGCTCGGTTGTGGAAGCAGAGGTGCTTGGCTCGGTGGTAGACGCGCTAGTCGAGGGTTCGGTTGTGGAAGCACTGGTCGAGGGTTCGGTTGTGGAAGCAGAGGTGCTTGGCTCGGTGGTAGACGCGCTAGTCGAGGGTTCGGTTGTGGAAGCACTGGTCGAGGGCTCGGTTGTGGAAGCAGAGGTGCTTGGCTCGGTGGTGGACACGCTAGTCGAGGGTTCGGTTGTGGAAGCACTGGTCGAGGGTTCGGTTGTGGAAGCACTGGTCGAGGGCTCGGTTGTGGAAGCAGAGGTGCTTGGCTCGGTGGTAGACGCGCTAGTCGAGGGTTCGGTTGTGGAAGCACTGGTCGAGGGCTCGGTTGTGGAAGCAGAGGTGCTTGGCTCGGTGGTAGACGCGCTAGTCGAGGGTTCGGTTGTGGAAGCACTGGTCGAGGGTTCGGTTGTGGAAGCAGAGGTGCTCGGCTCGGTGGTAGACGCGCTAGTCGAGGGCTCGGTTGTGGAAGCACTGGTCGAGGGCTCGGTTGTGGAAGCAGAGGTGCTTGGCTCGGTGGTAGACGCGCTAGTCGAGGGTTCGGTTGTGGAAGCACTGGTCGAGGGCTCGGTTGTGGAAGCAGAGGTGCTTGGCTCGGTGGTAGACGCGCTAGTCGAGGGTTCGGTTGTGGAAGCACTGGTCGAGGGCTCGGTTGTGGAAGCAGAGGTGCTTGGCTCGGTGGTAGACGCGCTAGTCGAGGGTTCGGTTGTGGAAGCAGAGGTGCTTGGCTCGGTGGTAGACGCGCTAGTCGAGGGTTCGGTTGTGGAAGCACTGGTCGAGGGCTCGGTTGTGGATGCGCTTGTGGACGGCTCAGTGGTGGAGGCGGAGGTGCTTGGTTCTTAATTGGGAATTTAATCTCGTTCATTTTTCTTTTCTTTTCATTGTTTTCATTCTACAGCATTTATTGCTCAAAATATTTTTCACATCCTAAATGAGATAAATAAATATTTCGAATAATCGTACCAGTTGTCGAAGCTGAGGTACTGGGCTCGGTGGTCGATGCCGACGTACTAGGCTCAGTCGTAGAGGCGCTCGTCGATGGCTCCGTAGTCGATGCGGAAGTGCTCGGCTCTGAATTAAACATTGTTTATTTTCGAAATAATGCCATAATTTTTCTTTCATGAATACTTTTCTTCTAGTCACTCTATTTCTTTTCACTAAAGAAGTTGTGTTTTGATGAGATATTTGACGTTAAGGTTTGCTTTTGTAGACATTATATAATAGTATCTGTTTGAAATAACTCTTACCAGTTGTGGAAGCAGAGGTGCTTGGCTCGGTGGTAGACGCGCTAGTCGAGGGTTCGGTTGTGGAAGCACTGGTCGAGGGTTCGGTTGTGGAAGCAGAGGTGCTTGGCTCGGTGGTAGACGCGCTAGTCGAGGGTTCGGTTGTGGAAGCACTGGTCGATGGCTCGGTTGTGGAAGCAGAGGTGCTTGGCTCGGTGGTAGACGCGCTAGTCGAGGGTTCGGTTGTGGAAGCACTGGTCGAGGGTTCGGTTGTGGAAGCAGAGGTGCTTGGCTCGGTGGTAGACGCGCTAGTCGAGGGTTCGGTTGTGGAAGCACTGGTCGAGGGCTCGGTTGTGGAAGCAGAGGTGCTTGGCTCGGTGGTGGACACGCTAGTCGAGGGTTCGGTTGTGGAAGCACTGGTCGAGGGTTCGGTTGTGGAAGCACTGGTCGAGGGCTCGGTTGTGGAAGCAGAGGTGCTTGGCTCGGTGGTAGACGCGCTAGTCGAGGGTTCGGTTGTGGAAGCACTGGTCGAGGGCTCGGTTGTGGAAGCAGAGGTGCTTGGCTCGGTGGTAGACGCGCTAGTCGAGGGTTCGGTTGTGGAAGCACTGGTCGAGGGTTCGGTTGTGGAAGCAGAGGTGCTCGGCTCGGTGGTAGACGCGCTAGTCGAGGGCTCGGTTGTGGAAGCACTGGTCGAGGGCTCGGTTGTGGAGGCAGAGGTGCTTGGCTCGGTGGTAGACGCGCTAGTCGAGGGTTCGGTTGTGGAAGCACTGGTCGAGGGCTCGGTTGTGGAAGCAGAGGTGCTTGGCTCGGTGGTAGACGCGCTAGTCGAGGGTTCGGTTGTGGAAGCACTGGTCGAGGGCTCGGTTGTGGAAGCAGAGGTGCTTGGCTCGGTGGTAGACGCGCTAGTCGAGGGTTCGGTTGTGGAAGCACTGGTCGAGGGCTCGGTTGTGGAAGCAGAGGTGCTTGGCTCGGTGGTAGACGCGCTAGTCGAGGGTTCGGTTGTGGAAGCACTGGTCGAGGGTTCGGTTGTGGAAGCAGAGGTGCTTGGCTCGGTGGTAGACGCGCTAGTCGAGGGTTCGGTTGTGGAAGCACTGGTCGATGGCTCGGTTGTGGAAGCAGAGGTGCTTGGCTCGGTGGTAGACGCGCTAGTCGAGGGTTCGGTTGTGGAAGCACTGGTCGAGGGTTCGGTTGTGGAAGCAGAGGTGCTTGGCTCGGTGGTAGACGCGCTAGTCGAGGGCTCGGTTGTGGAAGCACTGGTCGAGGGCTCGGTTGTGGAAGCAGAGGTGCTTGGCTCGGTGGTAGACGCGCTAGTCGAGGGTTCGGTTGTGGGAGCAGAGGTGCTTGGCTCGGTTGTAGACGCGCTAGTCGAGGGTTCGGTTGTGGAAGCACTGGTCGAGGGCTCGGTTGTGGAAGCAGATGTGCTTGGCTCGGTGGTAGACGCGCTAGTCGAGGGTTCGGTTGTGGAAGCACTGGTCGAGGGCTCGGTGGTGGACGCAGAGGTGCTTGGCTCGGTGGTAGACGCGCTAGTCGAGGGTTCGGTTGTGGAAGCAGAGGTGCTTGGCTCGGTGGTAGACGCGCTAGTCGAGGGTTCGGTTGTGGAAGCAGAGGTGCTTGGCTCGGTGGTAGACGCGCTAGTCGAGGGTTCGGTTGTGGAAGCACTGGTCGAGGGCTCGGTTGTGGATGCGCTTGTGGACGGCTCAGTGGTGGAGGCGGAGGTGCTTGGTTCTTAATTGGGAATTTAATCTCGTTCATTTTTCTTTTCTTTTCATTGTTTTCATTCTACAGCATTTATTGCTCAAAATATTTTTCACATCCTAAATGAGATAAATAAATATTTCGAATAATCGTACCAGTTGTCGAAGCTGAGGTACTGGGCTCGGTGGTCGATGCCGACGTACTAGGCTCAGTCGTAGAGGCGCTCGTCGATGGCTCCGTAGTCGATGCGGAAGTGCTCGGCTCTGAATTAAACATTGTTTATTTTCGAAATAATGCCATAATTTTTCTTTCATGAATACTTTTCTTCTAGTCACTCTATTTCTTTTCACTAAAGAAGTTGTGTTTTGATGAGATATTTGACGTTAAGGTTTGCTTTTGTAGACATTATATAATAGTATCTGTTTGAAATAACTCTTACCAGTTGTGGAAGCAGAGGTGCTTGGCTCGGTGGTAGACGCGCTAGTCGAGGGTTCGGTTGTGGAAGCACTGGTCGAGGGTTCGGTTGTGGAAGCAGAGGTGCTTGGCTCGGTGGTAGACGCGCTAGTCGAGGGTTCGGTTGTGGAAGCACTGGTCGATGGCTCGGTTGTGGAAGCAGAGGTGCTTGGCTCGGTGGTAGACGCGCTAGTCGAGGGTTCGGTTGTGGAAGCACTGGTCGAGGGTTCGGTTGTGGAAGCAGAGGTGCTTGGCTCGGTGGTAGACGCGCTAGTCGAGGGTTCGGTTGTGGAAGCACTGGTCGAGGGCTCGGTTGTGGAAGCAGAGGTGCTTGGCTCGGTGGTGGACACGCTAGTCGAGGGTTCGGTTGTGGAAGCACTGGTCGAGGGTTCGGTTGTGGAAGCACTGGTCGAGGGCTCGGTTGTGGAAGCAGAGGTGCTTGGCTCGGTGGTAGACGCGCTAGTCGAGGGTTCGGTTGTGGAAGCACTGGTCGAGGGCTCGGTTGTGGAAGCAGAGGTGCTTGGCTCGGTGGTAGACGCGCTAGTCGAGGGTTCGGTTGTGGAAGCACTGGTCGAGGGTTCGGTTGTGGAAGCAGAGGTGCTCGGCTCGGTGGTAGACGCGCTAGTCGAGGGCTCGGTTGTGGAAGCACTGGTCGAGGGCTCGGTTGTGGAAGCAGAGGTGCTTGGCTCGGTGGTAGACGCGCTAGTCGAGGGTTCGGTTGTGGAAGCACTGGTCGAGGGCTCGGTTGTGGAAGCAGAGGTGCTTGGCTCGGTGGTAGACGCGCTAGTCGAGGGTTCGGTTGTGGAAGCACTGGTCGAGGGCTCGGTTGTGGAAGCAGAGGTGCTTGGCTCGGTGGTAGACGCGCTAGTCGAGGGTTCGGTTGTGGAAGCAGAGGTGCTTGGCTCGGTGGTAGACGCGCTAGTCGAGGGTTCGGTTGTGGAAGCACTGGTCGAGGGCTCGGTTGTGGATGCGCTTGTGGACGGCTCAGTGGTGGAGGCGGAGGTGCTTGGTTCTTAATTGGGAATTTAATCTCGTTCATTTTTCTTTTCTTTTCATTGTTTTCATTCTACAGCATTTATTGCTCAAAATATTTTTCACATCCTAAATGGGATAAATAAATATTTCGAATAATCGTACCAGTTGTCGAAGCTGAGGTACTGGGCTCGGTGGTCGATGCCGACGTACTAGGCTCAGTCGTAGAGGCGCTCGTCGATGGCTCCGTAGTCGATGCGGAAGTGCTCGGCTCTGAATTAAACATTGTTTATTTTCGAAATAATGCCATAATTTTTCTTTCATGAATACTTTTCTTCTAGTCACTCTATTTCTTTTCACTAAAGAAGTTGTGTTTTGATGAGATATTTGACGTTAAGGTTTGCTTTTGTAGACATTATATAATAGTATCTGTTTGAAATAACTCTTACCAGTTGTGGAAGCAGAGGTGCTTGGCTCGGTGGTAGACGCGCTAGTCGAGGGTTCGGTTGTGGAAGCACTGGTCGAGGGTTCGGTTGTGGAAGCAGAGGTGCTTGGCTCGGTGGTAGACGCGCTAGTCGAGGGTTCGGTTGTGGAAGCACTGGTCGATGGCTCGGTTGTGGAAGCAGAGGTGCTTGGCTCGGTGGTAGACGCGCTAGTCGAGGGTTCGGTTGTGGAAGCACTGGTCGAGGGTTCGGTTGTGGAAGCAGAGGTGCTTGGCTCGGTGGTAGACGCGCTAGTCGAGGGTTCGGTTGTGGAAGCACTGGTCGAGGGCTCGGTTGTGGAAGCAGAGGTGCTTGGCTCGGTGGTGGACACGCTAGTCGAGGGTTCGGTTGTGGAAGCACTGGTCGAGGGTTCGGTTGTGGAAGCACTGGTCGAGGGCTCGGTTGTGGAAGCAGAGGTGCTTGGCTCGGTGGTAGACGCGCTAGTCGAGGGTTCGGTTGTGGAAGCACTGGTCGAGGGCTCGGTTGTGGAAGCAGAGGTGCTTGGCTCGGTGGTAGACGCGCTAGTCGAGGGTTCGGTTGTGGAAGCACTGGTCGAGGGTTCGGTTGTGGAAGCAGAGGTGCTCGGCTCGGTGGTAGACGCGCTAGTCGAGGGCTCGGTTGTGGAAGCACTGGTCGAGGGCTCGGTTGTGGAAGCAGAGGTGCTTGGCTCGGTGGTAGACGCGCTAGTCGAGGGTTCGGTTGTGGAAGCACTGGTCGAGGGCTCGGTTGTGGAAGCAGAGGTGCTTGGCTCGGTGGTAGACGCGCTAGTCGAGGGTTCGGTTGTGGAAGCACTGGTCGAGGGCTCGGTTGTGGAAGCAGAGGTGCTTGGCTCGGTGGTAGACGCGCTAGTCGAGGGTTCGGTTGTGGAAGCACTGGTCGAGGGCTCGGTTGTGGAAGCAGAGGTGCTTGGCTCGGTGGTAGACGCGCTAGTCGAGGGTTCGGTTGTGGAAGCACTGGTCGAGGGTTCGGTTGTGGAAGCAGAGGTGCTTGGCTCGGTGGTAGACGCGCTAGTCGAGGGTTCGGTTGTGGAAGCACTGGTCGATGGCTCGGTTGTGGAAGCAGAGGTGCTTGGCTCGGTGGTAGACGCGCTAGTCGAGGGTTCGGTTGTGGAAGCACTGGTCGAGGGTTCGGTTGTGGAAGCAGAGGTGCTTGGCTCGGTGGTAGACGCGCTAGTCGAGGGCTCGGTTGTGGAAGCACTGGTCGAGGGCTCGGTTGTGGAAGCAGAGGTGCTTGGCTCGGTGGTAGACGCGCTAGTCGAGGGCTCGGATGTGGAAGCACTGGTCGAGGGCTCGGTTGTGGAAGCAGAGGTGCTTGGCTCGGTGGTAGACGCGCTAGTCGAGGGTTCGGTTGTGGAAGCACTGGTCGAGGGCTCGGTTGTGGAAGCAGAGGTGCTTGGCTCGGTGGTAGACGCGCTAGTCGAGGGTTCGGTTGTGGAAGCACTGGTCGAGGGTTCGGTTGTGGAAGCAGAGGTGCTTGGCTCGGTGGTAGACGCGCTAGTCGAGGGTTCGGTTGTGGAAGCACTGGTCGAGGGCTCGGTTGTGGAAGCAGAGGTGCTTGGCTCGGTGGTAGACGCGCTAGTCGAGGGTTCGGTTGTGGAAGCACTGGTCGAGGGCTCGGTTGTGGAAGCAGAGGTGCTTGGCTCGGTGGTAGACGCGCTAGTCGAGGGTTCGGTTGTGGAAGCACTGGTCGAGGGCTCGGTTGTGGAAGCAGAGGTGCTTGGCTCGGTGGTAGACGCGCTAGTCGAGGGTTCGGTTGTGGAAGCACTGGTCGAGGGTTCGGTTGTGGAAGCAGAGGTGCTTGGCTCGGTGGTAGACGCGCTAGTCGAGGGTTCGGTTGTGGAAGCACTGGTCGAGGGCTCGGTTGTGGAAGCAGAGGTGCTTGGCTCGGTGGTAGACGCGCTAGTCGAGGGTTCGGTTGTGGAAGCACTGGTCGAGGGTTCGGTTGTGGAAGCAGAGGTGCTTGGCTCGGTGGTAGACGCGCTAGTCGAGGGTTCGGTTGTGGAAGCACTGGTCGAGGGCTCGGTTGTGGATGCAGAGGTGCTTGGCTCAGTGGTAGACGCGCTAGTCGAGGGCTCGGTTGTGGATGCGCTTGTGGACGGCTCAGTGGTCGAGGCGGAGGTGCTTGGTTCTTAATTGGGAATTTAATCTCGTTCATTTTTCTTTTCTTTTCATTGTTTTCATTCTACAGCATTTATTGCTCAAAATATTTTTCACATCCTAAATGAGATAAATAAATATTTCGAATAATCGTACCAGTTGTCGAAGCTGAGGTACTGGGCTCGGTGGTCGATGCCGACGTACTAGGCTCAGTCGTAGAGGCGCTCGTCGATGGCTCCGTAGTCGATGCGGAAGTGCTCGGCTCTGAATTAAACATTGTTTATTTTCGAAATAATGCCATAATTTTTCTTTCATGAATACTTTTCTTCTAGTCACTCTATTTCTTTTCACTAAAGAAGTTGTGTTTTGATGCGATATTTGACGTTAAGGTTTGCTTTTGTAGACATTATATAATAGTATCTGTTTGAAATAACTCTTACCAGTTGTGGAAGCAGAGGTGCTTGGCTCGGTGGTAGACGCGCTAGTCGAGGGTTCGGTTGTGGAAGCACTGGTCGAGGGTTCGGTTGTGGAAGCAGAGGTGCTTGGCTCGGTGGTAGACGCGCTAGTCGAGGGTTCGGTTGTGGAAGCACTGGTCGATGGCTCGGTTGTGGAAGCAGAGGTGCTTGGCTCGGTGGTAGACGCGCTAGTCGAGGGTTCGGTTGTGGAAGCACTGGTCGAGGGTTCGGTTGTGGAAGCAGAGGTGCTTGGCTCGGTGGTAGACGCGCTAGTCGAGGGCTCGGTTGTGGAAGCACTGGTCGAGGGCTCGGTTGTGGAAGCAGAGGTGCTTGGCTCGGTGGTAGACGCGCTAGTCGAGGGTTCGGTTGTGGAAGCACTGGTCGAGGGCTCGGTTGTGGAAGCAGAGGTGATTGGCTCGGTGGTAGACGCGCTAGTCGAGGGTTGGGTTGTGGAAGCACTGGTCGAGGGCTCGGTTGTGGAAGCAGAGGTGCTTGGCTCGGTGGTAGACGCGCTAGTCGAGGGTTCGGTTGTGGAAGCACTGGTCGATGGCTCGGTTGTGGATGCGCTTGTGGACGGCTCAGTGGTCGAGGCGGAGGTGCTTGGTTCTTAATTGGGAATTTAATCTCGTTCATTTTTCTTTTCTTTTCATTGTTTTCATTCTACAGCATTTATTGCTCAAATTATTTTTCACATCCTAAATGAGATAAATAAATATTTCGAATAATCGTACCAGTTGTCGAAGCTGAGGTACTGGGCTCGGTGGTCGATGCCGACGTACTAGGCTCAGTCGTAGAGGCGCTCGTCGATGGCTCCGTAGTCGATGCGGAAGTGCTCGGCTCTGAATTAAACATTGTTTATTTTCGAAATAATGCCATAATTTTTCTTTCATGAATATTTTTCTTCTAGTCACTCTATTTCTTTTCACTAAAGAAGTTGTGTTTTGATGCGATATTTGACGTTAAGGTTTGCTTTTGTAGACATTATATAATAGTATCTGTTTGAAATAACTCTTACCAGTTGTGGAAGCAGAGGTGCTTGGCTCGGTGGTAGACGCGCTAGTCGAGGGTTCGGTTGTGGAAGCACTGGTCGAGGGTTCGGTTGTGGAAGCAGAGGTGCTTGGCTCGGTGGTAGACGCGCTAGTCGAGGGTTCGGTTGTGGAAGCAATGGTCGATGGCTCGGTTGTGGAAGCAGAGGTGCTTGGCTCGGTGGTAGACGCGCTAGTCGAGGGTTCGGTTGTGGAAGCACTGGTCGAGGGTTCGGTTGTGGAAGCAGAGGTGCTTGGCTCGGTGGTAGACGCGCTAGTCGAGGGCTCGGTTGTGGAAGCACTGGTCGAGGGCTCGGTTGTGGAAGCAGAGGTGCTTGGCTCGGTGGTAGACGCGCTAGTCGAGGGTTCGGTTGTGGAAGCACTGGTCGAGGGCTCGGTTGTGGAAGCAGAGGTGCTTGGCTCGGTGGTAGACGCGCTAGTCGAGGGTTCGGTTGTGGAAGCACTGGTCGAGGGCTCGGTTGTGGATGCGCTTGTGGACGGCTCAGTGGTCGAGGCGGAGGTGCTTGGTTCTTAATTGGGAATTTAATCTCGTTCATTTTTCTTTTCTTTTCATTGTTTTCATTCTACAGCATTTATTGCTCAAATTATTTTTCACATCCTAAATGAGATAAATAAATATTTCGAATAATCGTACCAGTTGTCGAAGCTGAGGTACTGGGCTCGGTGGTCGATGCCGACGTACTAGGCTCAGTCGTAGACGCGCTCGTCGATGGCTCCGTAGTCGATGCGGAAGTGCTCGGCTCTGAATTAAACATTGTTTATTTTCGAAATAATGCCATAATTTTTCTTTCATGAATACTTTTCTTCTAGTCACTCTATTTCTTTTCACTAAAGAAGTTGTGTTTTGATGCGATATTTGACGTTAAGGTTTGCTTTTGTAGACATTATATAATAGTATCTGTTTGAAATAACTCTTACCAGTTGTGGAAGCCGAGGTGCTTGGCTCGGTGGTAGACGCGCTAGTCGAGGGTTCGGTTGTGGAAGCACTGGTCGAGGGTTCGGTTGTGGAAGCAGAGGTGCTTGGCTCGGTGGTAGACGCGCTAGTCGAGGGTTCGGTTGTGGAAGCACTGGTCGATGGCTCGGTTGTGGAAGCAGAGGTGCTTGGCTCGGTGGTAGAAGCGCTAGTCGAGGGTTCGGTTGTGGAAGCACTGGTCGATGGCTCGGTTGTGGAAGCAGAGGTGCTTGGCTCGGTGGTAGACGCGCTAGTCGAGGGTTCGGTTGTGGAAGCACTGGTCGAGGGCTCGGTGGTGGACGCAGAGGTGCTTGGCTCGGTGGTAGACGCGCTAGTCGAGGGTTCGGTTGTGGAAGCACTGGTCGATGGCTCGGTTGTGGAAGCAGAGGTGCTTGGCTCGGTGGTAGACGCGCTAGTCGAGGGTTCGGTTGTGGAAGCACTGGTCGAGGGCTCGGTGGTGGACGCAGAGGTGCTTGGCTCGGTGGTAGACGCGCTAGTCGAGGGTTCGGTTGTGGAAGCAGAGGTGCTTGGCTCGGTGGTAGACGCGCTAGTCGAGGGTTCGGTTGTGGAAGCACTGGTCGAGGGCTCGGTGGTGGACGCAGAGGTGCTTGGCTCGGTGGTAGACGCGCTAGTCGAGGGTTCGGTTGTGGAAGCAGAGGTGCTTGGCTCGGTGGTAGACGCGCTAGTCGAGGGTTCGGTTGTGGAAGCACTGGTCGAGGGCTCGGTTGTGGATGCGCTTGTGGACGGCTCAGTGGTGGAGGCGGAGGTGCTTGGTTCTTAATTGGGAATTTAATCTCGTTCATTTTTCTTTTCTTTTCATTGTTTTCATTCTACAGCATTTATTGCTCAAAATATTTTTCACATCCTAAATGAGATAAATAAATATTTCGAATAATCGTACCAGTTGTCGAAGCTGAGGTACTGGGCTCGGTGGTCGATGCCGACGTACTAGGCTCAGTCGTAGAGGCGCTCGTCGATGGCTCCGTAGTCGATGAGGAAGTTCTCGGCTCTGAATTAAACATTGTTTATTTTCGAAATAATGCCATAATTTTTCTTTCATGAATACTTTTCTTCTAGTCACTCTATTTCTTTTCACTAAAGAAGTTGTGTTTTGATGAGATATTTGACGTTAAGGTTTGCTTTTGTAGACATTATATAATAGTATCTGTTTGAAATAACTCTTACCAGTTGTGGAAGCAGAGGTGCTTGGCTCGGTGGTAGACGCGCTAGTCGAGGGTTCGGTTGTGGAAGCACTGGTCGAGGGTTCGGTTGTGGAAGCAGAGGTGCTTGGCTCGGTGGTAGACGCGCTAGTCGAGGGTTCGGTTGTGGAAGCACTGGTCGATGGCTCGGTTGTGGAAGCAGAGGTGCTTGGCTCGGTGGTAGACGCGCTAGTCGAGGGTTCGGTTGTGGAAGCACTGGTCGAGGGTTCGGTTGTGGAAGCAGAGGTGCTTGGCTCGGTGGTAGACGCGCTAGTCGAGGGCTCGGTTGTGGAAGCACTGGTCGAGGGCTCGGTTGTGGAAGCAGAGGTGCTTGGCTCGGTGGTAGACGCGCTAGTCGAGGGTTCGGTTGTGGAAGCACTGGTCGAGGGCTCGGTTGTGGAAGCAGAGGTGCTTGGCTCGGTGGTAGACGCGCTAGTCGAGGGTTCGGTTGTGGAAGCACTGGTCGAGGGCTCGGTTGTGGATGCGCTTGTGGACGGCTCAGTGGTGGAGGCGGAGGTGCTTGGTTCTTAATTGGGAATTTAATCTCGTTCATTTTTCTTTTCTTTTCATTGTTTTCATTCTACAGCATTTATTGCTCAAAATATTTTTCACATCCTAAATGAGATAAATAAATATTTCGAATAATCGTACCAGTTGTCGAAGCTGAGGTACTGGGCTCGGTGGTCGATGCCGACGTACTAGGCTCAGTCGTAGAGGCGCTCGTCGATGGCTCCGTAGTCGATGAGGAAGTTCTCGGCTCTGAATTAAACATTGTTTATTTTCGAAATAATGCCATAATTTTTCTTTCATGAATACTTTTCTTCTAGTCACTCTATTTCTTTTCACTAAAGAAGTTGTGTTTTGATGAGATATTTGACGTTAAGGTTTGCTTTTGTAGACATTATATAATAGTATCTGTTTGAAATAACTCTTACCAGTTGTGGAAGCAGAGGTGCTTGGCTCGGTGGTAGACGCGCTAGTCGAGGGTTCGGTTGTGGAAGCACTGGTCGAGGGTTCGGTTGTGGAAGCAGAGGTGCTTGGCTCGGTGGTAGACGCGCTAGTCGAGGGTTCGGTTGTGGAAGCACTGGTCGATGGCTCGGTTGTGGAAGCAGAGGTGCTTGGCTCGGTGGTAGACGCGCTAGTCGAGGGTTCGGTTGTGGAAGCACTGGTCGAGGGTTCGGTTGTGGAAGCAGAGGTGCTTGGCTCGGTGGTAGACGCGCTAGTCGAGGGCTCGGTTGTGGAAGCACTGGTCGAGGGCTCGGTTGTGGAAGCAGAGGTGCTTGGCTCGGTGGTAGACGCGCTAGTCGAGGGTTCGGTTGTGGAAGCACTGGTCGAGGGCTCGGTTGTGGAAGCAGAGGTGCTTGGCTCGGTGGTAGACGCGCTAGTCGAGGGTTCGGTTGTGGAAGCACTGGTCGAGGGTTCGGTTGTGGAAGCAGAGGTGCTCGGCTCGGTGGTAGACGCGCTAGTCGAGGGCTCGGTTGTGGAAGCACTGGTCGAGGGCTCGGTTGTGGAAGCAGAGGTGCTTGGCTCGGTGGTAGACGCGCTAGTCGAGGGTTCGGTTGTGGAAGCACTGGTCGAGGGCTCGGTTGTGGAAGCAGAGGTGCTTGGCTCGGTGGTAGACGCGCTAGTCGAGGGTTCGGTTGTGGAAGCACTGGTCGAGGGTTCGGTTGTGGAAGCAGAGGTGCTTGGCTCGGTGGTAGACGCGCTAGTCGAGGGTTCGGTTGTGGAAGCACTGGTCGAGGGCTCGGTTGTGGAAGCAGAGGTGCTTGGCTCGGTGGTAGACGCGCTAGTCGAGGGTTCGGTTGTGGAAGCACTGGTCGAGGGTTCGGTTGTGGAAGCAGAGGTGCTTGGCTCGGTGGTAGACGCGCTAGTCGAGGGTTCGGTTGTGGAAGCACTGGTCGATGGCTCGGTTGTGGAAGCAGAGGTGCTTGGCTCGGTGGTAGACGCGCTAGTCGAGGGTTCGGTTGTGGAAGCACTGGTCGAGGGTTCGGTTGTGGAAGCAGAGGTGCTTGGCTCGGTGGTAGACGCGCTAGTCGAGGGTTCGGTTGTGGAAGCACTGGTCGAGGGCTCGGTTGTGGAAGCAGAGGTGCTTGGCTCGGTGGTAGACGCGCTAGTCGAGGGTTCGGTTGTGGAAGCACTGGTCGAGGGCTCGGTTGTGGAAGCAGAGGTGCTTGGCTCGGTGGTAGACGCGCTAGTCGAGGGTTCGGTTGTGGAAGCACTGGTCGAGGGTTCGGTTGTGGAAGCAGAGGTGCTTGGCTCGGTGGTAGACGCGCTAGTCGAGGGTTCGGTTGTGGAAGCACTGGTCGAGGGCTCGGTTGTGGAAGCAGAGGTGCTTGGCTCGGTGGTAGACGCGCTAGTCGAGGGTTCGGTTGTGGAAGCACTGGTCGAGGGCTCGGTTGTGGATGCGCTTGTGGACGGCTCAGTGGTGGAGGCGGAGGTGCTTGGTTCTTAATTGGGAATTTAATCTCGTTCATTTTTCTTTTCTTTTCATTGTTTTCATTCTACAGCATTTATTACTCAAAATATTTTTCACATCCTAAATGAGATAAATAAATATTTCGAATAATCGTACCAGTTGTCGAAGCTGAGGTACTGGGCTCGGTGGTCGATGCCGACGTACTAGGCTCAGTCGTAGAGGCGCTCGTCGATGGCTCCGTAGTCGATGCGGAAGTGCTCGGCTCTGAATTAAGCATTGTTTATTTTCGAAATAATGCCATAATTTTTCTTTCATGAATACTTTTCTTCTAGTCACTCTATTTCTTTTCACTAAAGAAGTTGTGTTTTGATGAGATATTTGACGTTAAGGTTTGCTTTTGTAGACATTATATAATAGTATCTGTTTGAAATAACTCTTACCAGTTGTGGAAGCAGAGGTGCTTGGCTCGGTGGTAGACGCGCTAGTCGAGGGTTCGGTTGTGGAAGCACTGGTCGAGGGCTCGGTTGTGGAAGCAGAGGTGCTTGGCTCGGTGGTAGACGCGCTAGTCGAGGGTTCGGTTGTGGAAGCACTGGTCGAGGGTTCGGTTGTGGAAGCAGAGGTGCTTGGCTCGGTGGTAGACGCGCTAGTCGAGGGTTCGGTTGTGGAAGCACTGGTCGAGGGCTCGGTTGTGGAAGCAGAGGTGCTTGGCTCGGTGGTAGACGCGCTAGTCGAGGGTTCGGTTGTGGAAGCACTGGTCGAGGGTTCGGTTGTGGAAGCACTGGTCGATGGCTCGGTTGTGGAAGCAGAGGTGCTTGGCTCGGTGGTAGACGCGCTAGTCGAGGGTTCGGTTGTGGAAGCACTGGTCGAGGGTTCGGTTGTGGAAGCAGAGGTGCTTGGCTCGGTGGTAGACGCGCTAGTCGAGGGCTCGGTTGTGGAAGCACTGGTCGAGGGCTCGGTTGTGGAAGCAGAGGTGCTTGGCTCGGTGGTAGACGCGCTAGTCGAGGGTTCGGTTGTGGAAGCACTGGTCGAGGGCTCGGTTGTGGAAGCAGAGGTGCTTGGCTCGGTGGTAGACGCGCTAGTCGAGGGTTCGGTTGTGGAAGCACTGGTCGAGGGCTCGGTTGTGGAAGCAGAGGTGCTTGGCTCGGTGGTAGACGCGCTAGTCGAGGGTTCGGTTGTGGAAGCACTGGTCGAGGGTTCGGTTGTGGAAGCAGAGGTGCTTGGCTCGGTGGTAGACGCGCTAGTCGAGGGTTCGGTTGTGGAAGCACTGGTCGAGGGCTCGGTTGTGGAAGCAGAGGTGCTTGGCTCGGTGGTAGACGCGCTAGTCGAGGGTTCGGTTGTGGAAGCACTGGTCGAGGGCTCGGTTGTGGAAGCAGAGGTGCTTGGCTCGGTGGTAGACGCGCTAGTCGAGGGTTCGGTTGTGGAAGCACTGGTCGAGGGCTCGGTTGTGGAAGCAGAGGTGCTTGGCTCGGTGGTAGACGCGCTAGTCGAGGGTTCGGTTGTGGAAGCACTGGTCGAGGGTTCGGTTGTGGAAGCAGAGGTGCTTGGCTCGGTGGTAGACACGCTAGTCGAGGGTTCGGTTGTGGAAGCACTGGTCGAGGGCTCGGTTGTGGAAGCAGAGGTGCTTGGCTCGGTGGTAGACGCGCTAGTCGAGGGTTCGGTTGTGGAAGCACTGGTCGAGGGCTCGGTTGTGGATGCAGAGGTGCTTGGCTCAGTGGTAGACGCGCTAGTCGAGGGCTCGGTTGTGGATGCGCTTGTGGACGGCTCAGTGGTCGAGGCGGAGGTGCTTGGTTCTTAATTGGGAATTTAATCTCGTTCATTTTTCTTTTCTTTTCATTGTTTTCATTCTACAGCATTTATTGCTCAAAATATTTTTCACATCCTAAATGAGATAAATAAATATTTCGAATAATCGTACCAGTTGTCGAAGCTGAGGTACTGGGCTCGGTGGTCGATGCCGACGTACTAGGCTCAGTCGTAGAGGCGCTCGTCGATGGCTCCGTAGTCGATGCGGAAGTGCTCGGCTCTGAATTAAACATTGTTTATTTTCGAAATAATGCCATAATTTTTCTTTCATGAATACTTTTCTTCTAGTCACTCTATTTCTTTTCACTAAAGAAGTTGTGTTTTGATGCGATATTTGACGTTAAGGTTTGCTTTTGTAGACATTATATAATAGTATCTGTTTGAAATAACTCTTACCAGTTGTGGAAGCAGAGGTGCTTGGCTCGGTGGTAGACGCGCTAGTCGAGGGTTCGGTTGTGGAAGCACTGGTCGAGGGTTCGGTTGTGGAAGCAGAGGTGCTTGGCTCGGTGGTAGACGCGCTAGTCGAGGGCTCGGTTGTGGAAGCACTGGTCGAGGGCTCGGTTGTGGAAGCAGAGGTGCTTGGCTCGGTGGTAGACGCGCTAGTCGAGGGTTCGGTTGTGGAAGCACTGGTCGAGGGCTCGGTTGTGGATGCAGAGGTGCTTGGCTCGGTGGTAGACGCGCTAGTCGAGGGTTCGGTTGTGGAAGCACTGGTCGAGGGCTCGGTTGTGGAAGCAGAGGTGCTTGGCTCGGTGGTAGACGCGCTAGTCGAGGGCTCGGTTGTGGAAGCACTGGTCGAGGGCTCGGTTGTGGAAGCAGAGGTGCTTGGCTCGGTGGTAGACGCGCTAGTCGAGGGTTCGGTTGTGGAAGCACTGGTCGAGGGCTCGGTTGTGGAAGCAGAGGTGCTTGGCTCGGTGGTAGACGCGCTAGTCGAGGGTTCGGTTGTGGAAGCACTGGTCGAGGGTTCGGTTGTGGAAGCAGAGGTGCTTGGCTCGGTGGTAGACACGCTAGTCGAGGGTTCGGTTGTGGAAGCACTGGTTGAGGGCTCGGTTGTGGAAGCAGAGGTGCTTGGCTCGGTGGTAGACGCGCTAGTCGAGGGTTCGGTTGTGGAAGCACTGGTCGAGGGCTCGGTTGTGGATGCAGAGGTGCTTGGCTCAGTGGTAGACGCGCTAGTCGAGGGCTCGGTTGTGGATGCGCTTGTGGACGGCTCAGTGGTCGAGGCGGAGGTGCTTGGTTCTTAATTGGGAATTTAATCTCGTTCATTTTTCTTTTCTTTTCATTGTTTTCATTCTACAGCATTTATTGCTCAAAATATTTTTCACATCCTAAATGAGATAAATAAATATTTCGAATAATCGTACCAGTTGTCGAAGCTGAGGTACTGGGCTCGGTGGTCGATGCCGACGTACTAGGCTCAGTCGTAGAGGCGCTCGTCGATGGCTCCGTAGTCGATGCGGAAGTGCTCGGCTCTGAATTAAACATTGTTTATTTTCGAAATAATGCCATAATTTTTCTTTCATGAATACTTTTCTTCTAGTCACTCTATTTCTTTTCACTAAAGAAGTTGTGTTTTGATGCGATATTTGACGTTAAGGTTTGCTTTTGTAGACATTATATAATAGTATCTGTTTGAAATAACTCTTACCAGTTGTGGAAGCAGAGGTGCTTGGCTCGGTGGTAGACGCGCTAGTCGAGGGTTCGGTTGTGGAAGCACTGGTCGAGGGTTCGGTTGTGGAAGCAGAGGTGCTTGGCTCGGTGGTAGACGCGCTAGTCGAGGGCTCGGTTGTGGAAGCACTGGTCGAGGGCTCGGTTGTGGAAGCAGAGGTGCTTGGCTCGGTGGTAGACGCGCTAGTCGAGGGTTCGGTTGTGGAAGCACTGGTCGAGGGCTCGGTTGTGGAAGCAGAGGTGCTTGGCTCGGTGGTAGACGCGCTAGTCGAGGGTTCGGTTGTGGAAGCACTGGTCGATGGCTCGGTTGTGGAAGCAGAGGTGCTTGGCTCGGTGGTAGACGCGCTAGTCGAGGGTTCGGTTGTGGAAGCACTGGTCGAGGGTTCGGTTGTGGAAGCAGAGGTGCTTGGCTCGGTGGTAGACGCGCTAGTCGAGGGCTCGGTTGTGGAAGCACTGGTCGAGGGCTCGGTTGTGGAAGCAGAGGTGCTTGGCTCGGTGGTAGACGCGCTAGTCGAGGGTTCGGTTGTGGAAGCACTGGTCGAGGGCTCGGTTGTGGAAGCAGAGGTGCTTGGCTCGGTGGTAGACGCGCTAGTCGAGGGTTGGGTTGTGGAAGCACTGGTCGAGGGCTCGGTTGTGGATGCGCTTGTGGACGGCTCAGTGGTCGAGGCGGAGGTGCTTGGTTCTTAATTGGGAATTTAATCTCGTTCATTTTTCTTTTCTTTTCATTGTTTTCATTCTACAGCATTTATTGCTCAAATTATTTTTCACAACCTAAATGAGATAAATAAATATTACGAATAATCGTACCAGTTGTCGAAGCTGAGGTACTGGGCTCGGTGGTCGATGCCGACGTACTAGGCTCAGTCGTAGAGGCGCTCGTCGATGGCTCCGTAGTCGATGCGGAAGTGCTCGGCTCTGAATTAAACATTGTTTATTTTCGAAATAATGCCATAATTTTTCTTTCATGAATACTTTTCTTCTAGTCACTCTATTTCTTTTCACTAAAGAAGTTGTGTTTTGATGCGATATTTGACGTTAAGGTTTGCTTTTGTAGACATTATATAATAGTATCTGTTTGAAATAACTCTTACCAGTTGTGGAAGCAGAGGTGCTTGGCTCGGTGGTAGACGCGCTAGTCGAGGGTTCGGTTGTGGAAGCACTGGTCGAGGGTTCGGTTGTGGAAGCAGAGGTGCTTGGCTCGGTGGTAGACGCGCTAGTCGAGGGTTCGGTTGTGGAAGCACTGGTCGAGGGCTCGGTTGTGGAAGCAGAGGTGCTTGGCTCGGTGGTAGACGCGCTAGTCGAGGGTTCGGTTGTGGAAGCACTGGTCGAGGGCTCGGTTGTGGAAGCAGAGGTGCTTGGCTCGGTGGTAGACGCGCTAGTCGAGGGTTCGGTTGTGGAAGCACTGGTCGATGGCTCGGTTGTGGATGCGCTTGTGGACGGCTCAGTGGTCGAGGCGGAGGTGCTTGGTTCTTAATTGGGAATTTAATCTCGTTCATTTTTCTTTTCTTTTCATTGTTTTCATTCTACAGCATTTATTGCTCAAATTATTTTTCACAACCTAAATGAGATAAATAAATATTACGAATAATCGTACCAGTTGTCGAAGCTGAGGTACTGGGCTCGGTGGTCGATGCCGACGTACTAGGCTCAGTCGTAGAGGCGCTCGTCGATGGCTCCGTAGTCGATGCGGAAGTGCTCGGCTCTGAATTAAACATTGTTTATTTTCGAAATAATGCCATAATTTTTCTTTCATGAATACTTTTCTTCTAGTCACTCTATTTCTTTTCACTAAAGAAGTTGTGTTTTGATGCGATATTTGACGTTAAGGTTTGCTTTTGTAGACATTATATAATAGTATCTGTTTGAAATAACTCTTACCAGTTGTGGAAGCAGAGGTGCTTGGCTCGGTGGTAGACGCGCTAGTCGAGGGTTCGGTTGTGGAAGCACTGGTCGAGGGTTCGGTTGTGGAAGCAGAGGTGCTTGGCTCGGTGGTAGACGCGCTAGTCGAGGGTTCGGTTGTGGAAGCACTGGTCGATGGCTCGGTTGTGGAAGCAGAGGTGCTTGGCTCGGTGGTAGACGCGCTAGTCGAGGGTTCGGTTGTGGAAGCACTGGTCGAGGGTTCGGTTGTGGAAGCACTGGTCGAGGGTTCGGTTGTGGAAGCAGAGGTGCTTGGCTCGGTGGTAGACGCGCTAGTCGAGGGTTGGGTTGTGGAAGCACTGGTCGAGGGCTCGGTTGTGGAAGCAGAGGTGCTTGGCTCGGTGGTAGACGCGCTAGTCGAGGGTTCGGTTGTGGAAGCACTGGTCGATGGCTCGGTTGTGGATGCGCTTGTGGACGGCTCAGTGGTCGAGGCGGAGGTGCTTGGTTCTTAATTGGGAATTTAATCTCGTTCATTTTTCTTTTCTTTTCATTGTTTTCATTCTACAGCATTTATTGCACAAATTATTTTTCACATCCTAAATGAGATAAATAAATATTTCGAATAATCGTACCAGTTGTCGAAGCTGAGGTACTGGGCTCGGTGGTCGATGCCGACGTACTAGGCTCAGTCGTAGAGGCGCTCGTCGATGGCTCCGTAGTCGATGCGGAAGTGCTCGGCTCTGAATTAAACATTGTTTATTTTCGAAATAATGCCATAATTTTTCTTTCATGAATACTTTTCTTCTAGTCACTCTATTTCTTTTCACTAAAGAAGTTGTGTTTTGATGCGATATTTGACGTTAAGGTTTGCTTTTGTAGACATTATATAATAGTATCTGTTTGAAATAACTCTTACCAGTTGTGGAAGCAGAGGTGCTTGGCTCGGTGGTAGACGCGCTAGTCGAGGGTTCGGTTGTGGAAGCACTGGTCGAGGGCTCGGTTGTGGAAGCAGAGGTGCTTGGCTCGGTGGTAGACGCGCTAGTCGAGGGTTCGGTTGTGGAAGCACTGGTCGAGGGCTCGGTTGTGGAAGCAGAGGTGCTTGGCTCGGTGGTAGACGCGCTAGTCGAGGGTTCGGTTGTGGAAGCACTGGTCGATGGCTCGGTTGTGGATGCGCTTGTGGACGGCTCAGTGGTCGAGGCGGAGGTGCTTGGTTCTTAATTGGGAATTTAATCTCGTTCATTTTTCTTTTCTTTTCATTGTTTTCATTCTACAGCATTTATTGCTCAAATTATTTTTCACATCCTAAATGAGATAAATAAATATTTCGAATAATCGTACCAGTTGTCGAAGCTGAGGTACTGGGCTCGGTGGTCGATGCCGACGTACTAGGCTCAGTCGTAGAGGCGCTCGTCGATGGCTCCGTAGTCGATGCGGAAGTGCTCGGCTCTGAATTAAACATTGTTTATTTTCGAAATAATGCCATAATTTTTCTTTCATGAATACTTTTCTTCTAGTCACTCTATTTCTTTTCACTAAAGAAGTTGTGTTTTGATGCGATATTTAACGTTAAGGTTTGCTTTTGTAGACATTATTTAATAGTATCTGTTTGAAATAACTCTTACCAGTTGTGGAAGCAGAGGTGCTTGGCTCGGTGGTAGACGCGCTAGTCGAGGGTTCGGTTGTGGAAGCACTGGTCGAGGGTTCGGTTGTGGAAGCAGAGGTGCTTGGCTCGGTGGTAGACGCGCTAGTCGAGGGCTCGGTTGTGGAAGCACTGGTCGAGGGTTCGGTTGTGGAAGCAGAGGTGCTTGGCTCGGTGGTAGACGCGCTAGTCGAGGGTTCGGTTGTGGAAGCACTGGTCGATGGCTCGGTTGTGGAAGCAGAGGTGCTTGGCTCGGTGGTAGACGCGCTAGTCGAGGGTTCGGTTGTGGAAGCACTGGTCGAGGGCTCGGTTGTGGAAGCAGAGGTGCTTGGCTCGGTGGTAGACGCGCTAGTCGAGGGCTCGGTTGTGGAAGCACTGGTCGAGGGCTCGGTTGTGGAAGCAGAGGTGCTTGGCTCGGTGGTAGACGCGCTAGTCGAGGGTTCGGTTGTGGAAGCACTGGTCGAGGGCTCGGTTGTGGAAGCAGAGGTGCTTGGCTCGGTGGTAGACGCGCTAGTCGAGGGCTCGGTTGTGGAAGCACTGGTCGAGGGCTCGGTTGTGGAAGCAGAGGTGCTTGGCTCGGTGGTAGACGCGCTAGTCGAGGGTTCGGTTGTGGAAGCACTGGTCGAGGGCTCGGTTGTGGAAGCAGAGGTGCTTGGCTCGGTGGTAGACGCGCTAGTCGAGGGCTCGGTTGTGGAAGCACTGGTCGAGGGCTCGGTTGTGGAAGCAGAGGTGCTTGGCTCGGTGGTAGACGCGCTAGTCGAGGGTTCGGTTGTGGAAGCACTGGTCGAGGGCTCGGTTGTGGATGCGCTTGTGGACGGCTCAGTGGTGGAGGCGGAGGTGCTTGGTTCTTAATTGGGAATTTAATCTCGTTCATTTTTCTTTTCTTTTCATTGTTTTCATTCTACAGCATTTATTACTCAAAATATTTTTCACATCCTAAATGAGATAAATAAATATTTCGAATAATCGTACCAGTTGTCGAAGCTGAGGTACTGGGCTCGGTGGTCGATGCCGACGTACTAGGCTCAGTCGTAGAGGCGCTCGTCGATGGCTCCGTAGTCGATGCGGAAGTGCTCGGCTCTGAATTAAACATTGTTTATTTTCGAAATAATGCCATAATTTTTCTTTCATGAATACTTTTCTTCTAGACACTCTATTTCTTTTCACTAAAGAAGTTGTGTTTTGATGCGATATTTGACGTTAAGGTTTGCTTTTGTAGACATTATATAATAGTATCTGTTTGAAATAACTCTTACCAGTTGTGGAAGCAGAGGTGCTTGGCTCGGTGGTAGACGCGCTAGTCGAGGGTTCGGTTGTGGAAGCACTGGTCGAGGGCTCGGTTGTGGAAGCAGAGGTGCTTGGCTCGGTGGTAGACGCGCTAGTCGAGGGTTCGGTTGTGGAAGCACTGGTCGAGGGCTCGGTTGTGGAAGCAGAGGTGCTTGGCTCGGTGGTGGACACGCTAGTCGAGGGTTCGGTTGTGGAAGCACTGGTCGAGGGCTCGGTTGTGGAAGCAGAGGTGCTTGGCTCGGTGGTGGACACGCTAGTCGAGGGTTCGGTTGTGGAAGCACTGGTCGAGGGTTCGGTTGTGGAAGCACTGGTCGAGGGCTCGGTTGTGGAAGCAGAGGTGCTTGGCTCGGTGGTGGACACGCTAGTCGAGGGCTCGGTTGTGGAAGCACTGGTCGAGGGCTCGGTTGTGGAAGCAGAGGTGCTTGGCTCGGTGGTAGACGCGCTAGTCGAGGGTTCGGTTGTGGAAGCACTGGTCGAGGGCTCGGTTGTGGAAGCAGAGGTGCTTGGCTCGGTGGTAGACGCGCTAGTCGAGGGTTCGGTTGTGGAAGCACTGGTCGAGGGCTCGGTTGTGGAAGCAGAGGTGCTTGGCTCGGTGGTAGACGCGCTAGTCGAGGGTTCGGTTGTGGAAGCACTGGTCGAGGGCTCGGTTGTGGAAGCAGAGGTGCTTGGCTCGGTGGTAGACGCGCTAGTCGAGGGTTCGGTTGTGGAAGCACTGGTCGATGGCTCGGTTGTGGATGCGCTTGTGGACGGCTCAGTGGTCGAGGCGGAGGTGCTTGGTTCTTAATTGGGAATTTAATCTCGTTCATTTTTCTTTTCTTTTCATTGTTTTCATTCTACAGCATTTATTGCTCAAAATATTTTTCACATCCTAAATGAGATAAATAAATATTTCGAATAATCGTACCAGTTGTCGAAGCTGAGGTACTGGGCTCGGTGGTCGATGCCGACGTACTAGGCTCAGTCGTAGAGGCGCTCGTCGATGGCTCCGTAGTCGATGCGGAAGTGCTCGGCTCTGAATTAAACATTGTTTATTTTCGAAATAATGCCATAATTTTTCTTTCATGAATACTTTTCTTCTAGTCACTCTATTTCTTTTCACTAAAGAAGTTGTGTTTTGATGCGATATTTGACGTTAAGGTTTGCTTTTGTAGACATTATATAATAGTATCTGTTTGAAATAACTCTTACCAGTTGTGGAAGCAGAGGTGCTTGGCTCGGTGGTAGACGCGCTAGTCGAGGGTTCGGTTGTGGAAGCACTGGTCGAGGGTTCGGTTGTGGAAGCAGAGGTGCTTGGCTCGGTGGTAGACGCGCTAGTCGAGGGCTCGGTTGTGGAAGCACTGGTCGAGGGCTCGGTTGTGGACGCAGAGGTGCTTGGCTCGGTGGTAGACGCGCTAGTCGAGGGTTCGGTTGTGGAAGCACTGGTCGAGGGTTCGGTTGTGGAAGCAGAGGTGCTTGGCTCGGTGGTAGACGCGCTAGTCGAGGGTTTGGTTGTGGAAGCACTGGTCGAGGGCTCGGTTGTGGAAGCAGAGGTGCTTGGCTCGGTGGTAGACGCGCTAGTCGAGGGCTCGGTTGTGGAAGCACTGGTCGAGGGCTCGGTTGTGGAAGCAGAGGTGCTTGGCTCGGTGGTAGACGCGCTAGTCGAGGGTTCGGTTGTGGAAGCACTGGTCGAGGGTTCGGTTGTGGAAGCAGAGGTGCTTGGCTCGGTGGTAGACGCGCTAGTCGAGGGTTCGGTTGTGGAAGCACTGGTCGAGGGTTCGGTTGTGGAAGCAGAGGTGCTTGGCTCGGTGGTAGACGCGCTAGTCGAGGGCTCGGTTGTGGAAGCACTGGTCGAGGGCTCGGTTGTGGAAGCAGAGGTGCTTGGCTCGGTGGTAGACGCGCTAGTCGAGGGTTCGGTTGTGGAAGCACTGGTCGAGGGCTCGGTTGTGGAAGCAGAGGTGCTTGGCTCGGTGGTAGACGCGCTAGTCGAGGGCTCGGTTGTGGAAGCACTGGTCGAGGGCTCGGTTGTGGAAGCAGAGGTGCTTGGCTCGGTGGTAGACGCGCTAGTCGAGGGTTCGGTTGTGGAAGCACTGGTCGAGGGCTCGGTTGTGGAAGCAGAGGTGCTTGGCTCGGTGGTAGACGCGCTAGTCGAGGGCTCGGTTGTGGAAGCACTGGTCGAGGGCTCGGTTGTGGAAGCAGAGGTGCTTGGCTCGGTGGTAGACGCGCTAGTCGAGGGTTCGGTTGTGGAAGCACTGGTCGAGGGCTCGGTTGTGGAAGCACTGGTCGAGGGCTCGGTTGTGGAAGCAGAGGTGCTTGGCTCGGTGGTAGACGCGCTAGTCGAGGGTTCGGTTGTGGAAGCACTGGTCGAGGGTTCGGTTGTGGAAGCACTGGTCGAGGGTTCGGTTGTGGAAGCACTGGTCGAGGGTTCGGTTGTGGAAGCAGAGGTGCTTGGCTCGGTGGTAGACGCGCTAGTCGAGGGTTCGGTTGTGGAAGCACTGGTCGAGGGTTCGGTTGTGGAAGCAGAGGTGCTTGGCTCGGTGGTAGACGCGCTAGTCGAGGGCTCGGTTGTGGAAGCACTGGTCGAGGGCTCGGTTGTGGAAGCAGAGGTGCTTGGCTCGGTGGTAGACGCGCTAGTCGAGGGTTCGGTTGTGGAAGCACTGGTCGAGGGTTCGGTTGTGGAAGCAGAGGTGCTTGGCTCGGTGGTAGACGCGCTAGTCGAGGGTTCGGTTGTGGAAGCACTGGTCGAGGGCTCGTTTGTGGAAGCAGAGGTGCTTGGCTCGGTGGTAGACGCGCTAGTCGAGGGTTCGGTTGTGGAAGCACTGGTCGAGGGCTCGGTTGTGGATGCGCTTGTGGACGGCTCAGTGGTCGAGGCGGAGGTGCTTGGTTCTTAATTGGGAATTTAATCTCGTTCATTTTTATTTTATTTTCATCGTTTTCATTCTACAGCATTTATTACTCAAAATATTTTTCACATCCTAAATGAGATAAATAAATATTTCGAATAATCGTACCAGTTGTCGAAGCTGAGGTACTGGGCTCGGTGGTCGATGCCGACGTACTAGGCTCAGTCGTAGAGGCGCTCGTCGATGGCTCCGTAGTCGATGCGGAAGTGCTCGGCTCTGAATTAAACATTGTTTATTTTCGAAAAAATGCCATAATTTTTCTTTCATGAATACTTTTCTTCTAGTCACTCTATTTCTTTTCACTAAAGAAGTTGTGTTTTGATGCGATATTTAACGTTAAGGTTTGCTTTTGTAGACATTATTTAATAGTATCTGTTTGAAATAACTCTTACCAGTTGTGGAAGCAGAGGTGCTTGGCTCGGTGGTAGACGCGCTAGTCGAGGGTTCGGTTGTGGAAGCACTGGTCGAGGGTTCGGTTGTGGAAGCACTGGTCGAGGGTTCGGTTGTGGAAGCAGAGGTGCTTGGCTCGGTGGTAGACGCGCTAGTCGAGGGTTCGGTTGTGGAAGCACTGGTCGAGGGTTCGGTTGTGGAAGCAGAGGTGCTTGGCTCGGTGGTAGACGCGCTAGTCGAGGGCTCGGTTGTGGAAGCACTGGTCGAGGGCTCGGTTGTGGAAGCAGAGGTGCTTGGCTCGGTGGTAGACGCGCTAGTCGAGGGTTCGGTTGTGGAAGCACTGGTCGAGGGTTCGGTTGTGGAAGCAGAGGTGCTTGGCTCGGTGGTAGACGCGCTAGTCGAGGGTTCGGTTGTGGAAGCACTGGTCGAGGGCTCGTTTGTGGAAGCAGAGGTGCTTGGCTCGGTGGTAGACGCGCTAGTCGAGGGTTCGGTTGTGGAAGCACTGGTCGAGGGCTCGGTTGTGGATGCGCTTGTGGACGGCTCAGTGGTGGAGGCGGAGGTGCTTGGTTCTTAATTGGGAATTTAATCTCGTTCATTTTTCTTTTCTTTTCATTGTTTTCATTCTACAGCATTTATTACTCAAAATATTTTTCACATCCTAAATGAGATAAATAAATATTTCGAATAATCGTACCAGTTGTCGAAGCTGAGGTACTGGGCTCGGTGGTCGATGCCGACGTACTAGGCTCAGTCGTAGAGGCGCTCGTCGATGGCTCCGTAGTCGATGCGGAAGTGCTCGGCTCGGTGGTAGACGCGCTAGTCGAGGGTTCGGTTGTGGAAGCACTGGTCGAGAGCTCGGTTGTGGAAGCAGAGGTGCTTGGCTCGGTGGTAGACGCGCTAGTCGAGGGTTCGGTTGTGGAAGCACTGGTCGAGGGCTCGGTTGTGGAAGCAGAGGTGCTTGGCTCGGTGGTAGACGCGCTAGTCGAGGGTTCGGTTGTGGAAGCACTGGTCGAGGGTTCGGTTGTGGAAGCAGAGGTGCTTGGCTCGGTGGTAGACGCGCTAGTCGAGGGTTCGGTTGTGGAAGCACTGGTCGAGGGCTCGGTTGTGGATGCGCTTGTGGACGGCTCAGTGGTCGAGGCGGAGGTGCTTGGTTCTTAATTGGGAATTTAATCTCGTTCATTTTTATTTTATTTTCATCGTTTTCATTCTACAGCATTTATTACTCAAAATATTTTTCACATCCTAAATGAGATAAATAAATATTTCGAATAATCGTACCAGTTGTCGAAGCTGAGGTACTGGGCTCGGTGGTCGATGCCGACGTACTAGGCTCAGTCGTAGAGGCGCTCGTCGATGGCTCCGTAGTCGATGCGGAAGTGCTCGGCTCTGAATTAAACATTGTTTATTTTCGAAAAAATGCCATAATTTTTCTTTCATGAATACTTTTCTTCTAGTCACTCTATTTCTTTTCACTAAAGAAGTTGTGTTTTGATGCGATATTTAACGTTAAGGTTTGCTTTTGTAGACATTATTTAATAGTATCTGTTTGAAATAACTCTTACCAGTTGTGGAAGCAGAGGTGCTTGGCTCGGTGGTAGACGCGCTAGTCGAGGGTTCGGTTGTGGAAGCACTGGTCGAGGGTTCGGTTGTGGAAGCAGAGGTGCTTGGCTCGGTGGTAGACGCGCTAGTCGAGGGTTCGGTTGTGGAAGCACTGGTCGAGGGCTCGGTTGTGGATGCGCTTGTGGACGGCTCAGTGGTCGAGGCGGAGGTGCTTGGTTCTTAATTGGGAATTTAATCTCGTTCATTTTTCTTTTCTTTTCATTGTTTTCATTCTACAGCATTTATTGCTCAAATTATTTTTCACATCCTAAATGAGATAAATAAATATTTCGAATAATCGTACCAGTTGTCGAAGCTGAGGTACTGGGCTCGGTGGTCGATGCCGACGTACTAGGCTCAGTCGTAGAGGCGCTCGTCGATGGCTCCGTAGTCGATGCGGAAGTGCTCGGCTCTGAATTAAACATTGTTTATTTTCGAAATAATGCCATAATTTTTCTTTCATGAATACTTTTCTTCTAGTCACTCTATTTCTTTTCACTAAAGAAGTTGTGTTTTGATGCGATATTTGACGTTAAGGTTTGCTTTTGTAGACATTATTTAATAGTATCTGTTTGAAATAACTCTTACCAGTTGTGGAAGCAGAGGTGCTTGGCTCGGTGGTAGACGCGCTAGTCGAGGATTCGGTTGTGGAAGCACTGGTCGAGGGCTCGGTTGTGGAAGCACTGGTCGATGGCTCGGTTGTGGAAGCAGAGGTGCTTGGCTCGGTGGTAGACATGCTAGTCGAGGGTTCGGTTGTGGAAGCACTGGTCGAGGGCTCGGTTGTGGAAGCACTGGTCGATGGCTCGGTTGTGGAAGCAGAGGTGCTTGGCTCGGTGGTAGACGCGCTAGTCGAGGGTTCGGTTGTGGAAGCACTGGTCGAGGGCTCGGTTGTGGATGCGCTTGTGGACGGTTCAGTGGTCGAGGCGGAGGTGCTTGGTTCTTAAAGAAGGAGTAAACTCAATATTTTCGGGGGATATCTGACGTCATAGGTCGATAGTTTCCGTAAACCACACTCCGAATTTGAAAATTAGAACTCTCTAGCTCAACTTTGAACTGAGTTACACGCGCGCAAAGTTTCTACAGGGCACAGGCAAAATCAAGATGCGCGGTGCAAAGGGAAGGGAGCTAGGTCAAGACGCAGAGGAGATGGGAAGAGACGGCACGGCCCCCTAGGAGCCGACATAGCACACAGTGAAAACGTCCGAAAAAATCAGGTTGAATCTCAGGCAAAATTGCGCAAATTCAAACTTTGGCTTGCCTGAATCAGGTTGAACCTGACCCCTATCACTGCAACTGCGTTTTTCCACATCTGCAACCAGAAAAAAGTATAACATAGTTTCTGTGTTTAGCGAGAAAAAAGAGCAGCACAAGTTTCGCAGCTCAGGACGTTTTTCTCAGCCCTATGTCGGCTTCCCGGGGGCCGTGAGACGGGAGAGGAGCGAAAAACTCTCGCGTCTGTCACTCTCACCCTCTTACAGTACTTCCCCCTGATTGCACAGGGAAGTGCTTGCCCGATTTTGGAGTTTACGCCTTCTTTAATTGAGAATTTAATCTCGTTCATTTTTATTTTATTTTCATCGTTTTCATTCTACAGCATTTATTACTCAAAATATTTTTCACATCCTAAATGAGATAAATAAATATTTCGAATAATCGTACCAGTTGTCGAAGCTGAGGTACTGGGCTCGGTGGTCGATGCCGACGTACTAGGCTCAGTCGTAGAGGCGCTCGTTGATTTTTCGGTAGTTGATGTGCTCGGTTCTGAATGAATTTTATCTTTCTTTCATTCTTTTATATTTTATAAGAGGTCTGCCCATATCGGAAGTTAGGAAACTTATATTAACTTAATTTTTGCTATCTCTATCTTTTGATGAGTGGTCACGGGGGATAGCGTACCTTCAGTCGTAGTGGACTATCTCTATCTTTTGATAAGTGGTCACGGGGGATAGCGTACCTTCAGTCGTAGTGGACTATCTCTATCTTTTGATGAGTGGTCACGGGGGATAGCGTACCTTCAGTCGTAGTGGACTATCTCTATCTTTTGATAAGTGGTCACGGGGGATAGCGTACCTTCAGTCGTAGTGGACTATCTCTATCTTTTGATAAGTGGTCACGGGGGATAGCGTACCTTCAGTCGTAGTGGAAGTGAGAAACGTTGTTGTTTCCTCTGTTGTCGTTGTTGTCTCTTGTGTCGTTGTCGCTTCAATTATTCACCATTATTTGTTCTCATTACGGTTTTGAGTTTTGAGAATCCGCCTCAATTACAAAATACATTCTATGCACAATCAATGAACAATTTAATAACAGAGAAAAATTGTATGAAAGTGTGTTCATCTTCCCGTCAGTATCGCCCCTGCAAAGAATTTTTGTATTTATTTAATATTGGTCGAACTTCTCTCTCAGTTAAATTCTTTCATTTCGACGGCCGATTTGTTGCGTTTCGAGATCTGAAATGATTAGTTAATGAAATATATTGATTCTCTTTATAAATAAATGGTTGAAAATTTGTTAGATTACCGTCCAAACCATTTTGGATGTGCACTGGGTAAGACAAAGGGAATTATAAAATGTGAATACTGCGGTACAACGATAAGAAAGGAAAAAGATGGACCATCCTTTTCTCATATTCAGATAATTCATAAAAATTAATCTTGATCATCACAGCCATATACCAGAAATTTTGAATGAAGTGCTCCGTGACTTATATTTAGTTATGATACAATCACGGAAATCGGATTAATATTGAAAGACACTCTAATATCAACTAGCATGCTGCAAACGTATAGATAGATCAGATAGGCATGGTCAGAAAATGGACATGTTAAAGAATCGAACTAAGAAGCTCTTCACAATGCGCTTGCACCATGGATAAAATGCAGAACATTCAACCGTATAATTACATTGTAACTTAAGTAACTCGATAATCAAACACAAGAAGACGCGCCGTTGTCATTCTCATACGTACGAACCGGTAAGACAGGTAAAGTTGGTCCACATTCAAGACACACGAATCACTGTGACATATAAGCGAACGAAGAATGGAATAACGTTAGAGACTTACCGTACTGTCTCTCTCGATCTCTTTCGTTGAAGAGAAGAAGCGAGTGGAATGGATTGGATTGTGAGGAGGAAATGAGGAAGGTGCGAGGATAAAATGCTCTTCTCATCGACGTTTTTCGTGTGTTCACCTGTATCGTTCCTTCTGCAATCGACGAAAGGTGGCAGATGAGGCACCATCCCCCCCCTCTCTCTCTCTTCCTCTGCCAACACACTGCACACCGAAAAAACATTGTATCCATGGACAGACCAGCAAACCCATTGCTTCATTTACACTTATCAAAATCTATTCAATCGTCTTGCATGAAATTGGAAGCATCATAAAATGTATCAATTCATAGATTTCTTCGTTCTCAGAGCCTTCAATTTTGTCTATCCAGAAATCTGTAGAATTCCCTCCTTTCAACGGTGATTGTGCGAGAATACGCATTAACTTCCACTCTTTATGCAGATAAAACAATAATTAGATGAAACGACGAGCTACGATTGCTACTGAATGGGGGCTGAGTCGGCCTCGTTACTTGATGGTAACTGACGTCTGTCGCTGCAATCACTCTCATTAGATGGGGTCAATCTTCTATCTCT
Organism: Pristionchus exspectatus; assembly: GCA_911812115.1. NCBI lineage: Eukaryota > Metazoa > Nematoda > Chromadorea > Rhabditida > Neodiplogasteridae > Pristionchus > Pristionchus exspectatus. The sequence goes on along the minus strand of OU461587.1, from coordinate 9,088,931 downwards.
TTGCATCGTCTAGATTCCATTCAGTCTCTCTCTCACTTTTTTCGTTGTTATTGTCTGGGATGGAATCTGTGGAAAGAGGAGCGAAAAGCCCCCTGGATAAGCTGAGCAAGCAAGTGCGTTCGTTAGAGAGGAGAGCATGCGGGAAAAGTGTGAATAAATCAACTGACGAGAGACTCGGACGAGGTTCGCTCTCTGGAACCGGAACCTTCCTTCGAAGGAGTTCTCTCCTTGGAGCGAGAGCCGGAGCCGGTCATTGGACGGGCCGCCTTCTGGGGCACGGACGACGCCTTCTTCGGTGCTACTCTACGGCTCGAGGTGGACGACGAACCCGGCTCCACGCGCACCTGAGTTACACGTGATGTGAGGTCAACGCCACATTGGGAAACCCATCCCCACAAGTTTATCTTTTCCATTTCACTTATTTAGCAACGTCAACATGAACCCGTTTTACCAGAAGCCCGTTTTAGCTATCTTCAAAATTCGGTGCATTTTTTTCAGGTGGGCCGTTCACAGTCGTTCTCTTTCTAATCACTAATATACCGTACCCAATCGATAATCGTGTTTCACTCACTTCTCCGGGTGATTTCGTCATGCTGCGAGAGGGAGTGTGTGCGGGCAAGCGGGAGAGACGCTGCCAATTAGTTGTTTATTGATTTATTTTATTGTTTATTGCCCTACATTCTCCATTTTTCCCTCCACTGTAGCCCCTCCATCGCCGGTCCCAGTCTAGCCTACCGTATCTCCCCCCTCCCTTCTCTTCTCCCCTCTTCCCCTTTTACCTTCTGCATCGCTCGTTCCTTCTCCTCCTCCGATATTCCTCCAAATATGTTCTTCTCCAGTGGAGAGTGAGCAGTTCCGTTCCTGTGAGGACTTTTTTTGTTAGACAGTGGGACTTCGTACATTAAATATTCATATTGAGCCCCTCTTCTTATTTTGTTTCTGCATCACAAGTTCCCTGGTGTTTCCTTCTTGGCACTGCTTCGGATGTTCAACGGTATCAGTACTTTTAGCACTATTGCAGTGCTCCTTCATTCTCCAAAAACAGTTTCCCCCTCCTCACTTGCTTGGGTTCTCCTCTACTTCAAATCCCACATTCTTCTTACGTCGAAGGGCATTCTTGATCGTCGATTTGCGCGCTTTCTTATCCTCAGCAACCTTAAAAATAATACTTCATTATTATTTACTTTCATTGTTTTGATATTTCCAGATACTTTTTTCCCAATTCTAGTCCTTCCATGAACTCTTTCGTTTTCAGATTCTTGCAGAATTATCGCGCGTTTCCGTTGCTTGTCCAGCTGTGTTTCGCCCATCAGAGATGGATGGCAAATAGTAGACGGAATAATAGAGAGGGAGGCCGCACCCACTGGAGAATCTCTCCCCTTATCTGTACGTTTTGTCGTTGGTCTAACCGGGGAGAGACTGAAGTGAATTGAGAGAGTAATCACCCACCTTCTCACTGGTGGAGAGAGACGGAGCAGCATTCGTATCGGTAGAATATCGATTTGGAGATGAAGTTTCTGGCATGAGAAAATCATTAGATTAAATGCCACAGTAGGGTGGAATATGCTATAGAAACCGTAGCCTACTCAACATAACCTATTCAGGAATCATAGCCCTATTTGACCATCAACTCACTAGCCCAATTGGCGGGTGGCGGAGTCAATCCATTCTCGAGCGAGACCGAGTTCTGCCCACTTGCACGACGATTCTGATGAAATGTTAATATATATAATTCAAAATGATCGAATTTGATCTTTGATCTCTTGTTCAGATATTGACTAGACTTGTCGATTGCTAAGTTTTCCGCTAGATTACTTCTATTTCCTAGGCATCAATCTCATTTGATCTTTGATCTTTCCCCTCTCACCTTTCCAAGGCAGCAGAAATCAACGCGCAGATCGCGGAAGAAGAAAGCGACGATCACATTCGTTAACTAAAGTAATAAATCAGTTTATGATTACACCGTTCGTCTACCGTACTCACAAGACTACAGTAGACCTACAAATATTCATAGAGTAGTGTTATTTTAGAAGTGATCCAGCACCAATACCGTACCATCACCCCACCTCATACTACCGTTCTTACCTGCAAAATGGAGAGTGACATCAGGAGTCCGGACCTGCCGTCGAAACCAGGCTGAAGAACTGATCTTTGATCTCTTAGAAATGTCGAAACAAAATAATGAGTGAACCAAGGGAAAGTACTTAAAATTCTTATTCCCGGATGCTGGCAAAATCAATTATTGCCACTTTGATAAAAAAACAGTGAATGATCGTTTGATGTTTCGGTGATATTTGATCCCCTTGGATGCTCACCCCAAAGAGGAGGACGATTGCCCAGAGGAACTCCGTACAGAAGGCAGCAACTTGAACGAGAGCGAAGACGAGAAGATATTCTGCAATGGTCAAATTATCCCCATAGTCACGTGAGTCCTACGGGAGATCACTGCTAGGCCAGTAATAATTGATTAATGATTTTGAAATGGATGCAATATTAATTTGAATCGCTTTGTTCTATGAGTCTTTTCAAGATGCTTCCTCTGTCCAAAATATCCCGCACTTTAGTTGCAAAATGGCAGCAGTACTCGGATGGATAATTGCAAGGGATAATAGGCCTAATGATGGCGTTATTTCTTCCTCATTGTCCCTCAACCTTTCTACAACAAGTACTTACTGGGTTCATTCCACATCATGTAGAGATATCCGGGCACGGCGATCACTGTCTGAAATAGAGAGAATGATTTATTCGAATACATGATTTCACGCGGAACCCCCCCCCCCCCCTTCTGAAACCGTTCTAAACATCACCCTCATGTACAGTGTACGAGAATCCCCAACATGATCTTTGATCTTCATTGTAAGAACTCCTCGTCCCCCTCCCCCCCCCTCTCTCTCTCTGTCAATGCAAATTACCAAATCCGTCCCATTTCACAGTTTCCGCTATCGAACGAGCGGTCGACAACGTTATGAGAAACCCATAACTCTTGTTGAATGAGCCCGTTACGTTCCGGTATTCAGCAACATCAAAAATTGTTTTCTACCATTTCCTACCGTCTAATCTTTGATCTTTTCCCAGACAAGAAATCAAAAAAATTCAAATGTCTAATCCCCTCTACCTTCTCATTTTACCTATTTCTCATTCTAACTATCACATTTTTAAAATGATACGCTTGTAATTGCACACCTATTAAACTATTCCGCGCACCAAACGCGTTAGCTCCGCCCACTTTCACTTCGTTTTCCGCCTAATTTTAATATTTTTCTAGATTTTTAATGATAAAACTCGATTTCTGGGATGGTTTGGCGTTCATTGAGCACCAATTATATAAATAATGCTTAATTTTAAACGCGACCGTAGTTTAATAGCAATTTCGATACGCGCGGAACAAGAAACTACTTCTAGTAAAAATGTGATAGCGGTCGGCGCCATTCCCACGTGCCACGTAAGGATCCAAATATCCCCTCAAACCCCTACCGTACCCAATTACCGTATCCTCTGTACCGTACCTGTAGTCCAGCCATCAATAGTACAGTGAGTGTATTCTCTCCATTGAATAACCGACGATAGAGAAGAGACAGATCATGAAGGCAATGTAGAATTCGACATAGACGAGAACGGAGAGAAGAGGAGGAGAGGACTTGATCACTCTGAGAAAGGAATCAGTTAGTGATTGACACAGATTACGGTATGTTTGGTTTGTTTTTACAAGTAACGTCAGACGAGAAGATATCGTGTAATCAGTTAGCGATCAGTGAAGGATACGGTAGGAGTAAGTACTATGACATAGTCACTAGACACTGTTTAATATATAGAATGATGTCAGAACTTGATCTTTGAACTCTAGGGCATCCCACACTACAGAGAATGTTCTAGTTCCAACTGATGGCAAACGAAGGATACCGTAATCCCTTAGGTACCCGATAGGACGACGAGGGTAGGTGATAGACTAGGATAAACATACCCGAAGCAGTTGCTGAGTGTCTCCTTGATCTGATTGCGACCGTTCACCATCGTGAGAAGAGGGATGAGTGAGGAATGAGGGAGAGAGAGATGAGAGGGATGAGTGAGGAATGAGGGAGAGCGAGATGAGAGGGGGAGACATTACCATGAGGATTACAATTATTGATCGAGTCGGTGATGGAAATTCGTATTGATTTGTTTTTGAACTTTCCGAAATTTTTAGAAAACGTGTGAAATTTAGCGAAATCTTAGTGATCTCGCTCGTTCTTTACTGTATTTTAGATTTATTTCGTGAAATCAAGGTCCAATGCGAAGAACGTAATTTCGATTGGTGACGCAGCGACATTTCGCTAATCTTCATCCGGCTCAATTTTGATCAAATCGCAACGAAACACGAAACCAATATTCGCAGAATTGGGCCATGGGATTAGATGGAGATTTCATTAGTGATGATCTGAATATCTTTTCCATTCGGGTCACTCTCATAGATACATCACAGAAATGAAGACGTTGAATCATGTACTCATAGATTTGACGGTTATCTCATCTTCTACTCTGCCCAGTCTGTATTTAGCATCGCTAAATTAATACTGAGCTCTATCTTTGGCTTCGTTCAGATGGTTTCCCGTACAAAAACAAGAGGGAAACCATGACTGTCAAACACAAACTTCACGGGCATAAAGCACTCTTCCTGATGAGAGAATTCTCTTCGTGTTATTCTATGCTTCTTCGTCATTCTTCCGCCTACTCAAGTCACTTTTTGTCTCTCTTCCTTCTTCCAATTCGCCTTATCATCCATTCCGCTCCATTTAATATTAACACAACTCATCATCCGCGTGGGTTAATCCTCATTCCAAACGGGTCAATCCGCCCCTTTTTCGACTCTCAATCCCGGGTCTATCAATGTTTCAGTAGCTCCAATGCATTCCACACCCTCTGAGAGGGAGGAGAAAGGGGCGGAGCTAAGGAATAACTGCAGACCTTCTTCATCCCACTCGTATGTCCTACTCATTCCGCTTATTCCACTCATGAATGGTATGCATAATTGTCCCCTATCAGATGTAGACGTGCATAACCAGATAATATCTGTCTGTATCTCCTTATTAGCTAGAGATTCTTCATTGTTGTCATGTGATGGTGATACCTTCCTAGGTCTTCTTGATTCGTCATTCGCAATGTTATAATATACCTCCTTGTCTTCGCACTAGACATACATAATTGTGTTAGTGTGTCGAACACTGTATAAATTGCAGTCGACAATCGACATCACAGACAGTATTACCCTTTCGCGCGTTCACTTAGGGTTCTCTTCTGTAGGAAGTTAAACATGAATGAGAGATAGTCTCGGCACTCCTCCCCTCCCTTCCATCCCTTTCCTTCCACTACTGAAAATGTCGTCACAACAGTCCGAAGTCGTCTTCTAAATTGTTCATTTCCGTTCGCTCGTCTCTCCTTTCTTTCTCCTATTTTCTCAGATCTCTTCATTTCATAACCTCAGTAGTATATAGACCCGGTTGGCGACGGATAAGCTCCGCCCCCTTTTGGGGCCTGACCCGTTTGGCGACGGATAGGCTCCGCCCCTTTTGGGTTCAGGACCGGCTCGGAGACGTCTAAGCTCCTCCCCCTTTTAGCCCCGCCCCTTTTCCCTCAAAATCCCTTCCATAGAGTAGAAGTCCTTAGAAGTAGAGGAGTCAGCCACACTAGACGAACGAAGAGACTAAGAATGAAGGGGGAGGAATGAGAGGGTCCTCCCTCCTCTGCCTTCGCTCCCCTGCCTCTCCAAACCCGCCCCCAGACTCTCTCACTCTCCCCGCCTCTCTACCATCGCTCCCCTTAGGCTACATTGGCGACGGATAAGCTCCGCCCCCTTTTGGGGCCTGACCCGTTTGGCGACGGATAGGCTCCGCCCCCTTTTGGGTTCACGACCGGCTCGGAGACGGATAAGCTCCACCCCTTTTGGGGCCTGGCCCGTTTGGCGACGGATAGGCTACGCCCCTTTTGGGGCCTGACCCGTTTGGCGACGGATAGGCTCCGCCCCCCTTTTGGGGCCTGGCTCGTTTGGCGACGGGCAGACCTCTCTCAGTTTTCCACAGTCTCTAACCACCCTACCACTACTCCCTTAGGCCGCATTGGAGACATGTGCAAATCTCTCACTCTCCCCGCCTCTCTCACCACCTGGTGGTCGAGTCTCGCGCTCTGTCCGCCTGTGACCAACATGTGTTGACTCTCTCACTATCGCTCGCTCTCTCGCTCTCCATCGATTGATATCTCCCTAGCTCCTCTAACCAACTGACTCTCTCACTTTTCCCCACTCTCTCCCCACCACTCCCACATTGGAGAGGGGCACATGTAATCTTTTCAATCAGGCCATACCACTGCAATTTTACTCTTATACTAGAGTTTTGATAAACTGGTGTATTTGCATTGTAAGACAGAGATCATTAAAATATGAAAGGAAATTGAAATTCACAATTGATTCACTGATAATCTTCAGGAATGAATATGTAGGAGTCTTCATTAATTTCAAAGCATTCACGCAATTTGTCTACTACATCATCTTCATCGACTGAGCGGAAAAAGTCGCGAACAACCATCAGTGTCTTTCCCAACTTGTTCTCGCCAGGGTAGTTGGGCTGAAAGTTGCTGTTGGAGAGTCCACAAGTTTCTCTGGAATGAATAGACTGACATGATTAACTGTGCAAATGTCGTACAGAACAAACCTGATATCGTGTTTATTAGGAGAACATGCAACAATTTCAGCGTTTCCTGTAGATAAGAGTGCCTTGCGCAGCGGTGAATAGTGCATAAACTGAAAGAAATTATGAAAATATACATGTAATTAAACACACACCTTGAGAAAAACAGCCATGCACAGTTCCTTGTCCATTTTCAGAGTATCTAGATCAACGAGGGAGAACGGTGTAAATGTTGACAGTACATTCTTCGCGTCAATTACATCATTCAATAGGGTCACCGCTTTTCGCGCAGATTTACCACCACGCATTTCTCAAATCAATTGTTAAATTATTATTAAAATGAAACGCTTACCTGCAATTAATGCCAGTTTGAAGTGTTCAGCGGTTGGATAGACAATTCGTTTCATTGGAGATGGAGCTCCAAACAGATTTGAAAAGTAATTGGACTTATCAGTGGCATCGAACAATACGTATGTCTTGCCATCTATCTTTGAGGGTTTCATGCGAATGTTTAAGCAGAGTGGAGGATGATAAAATTCAGGCCATGGCAGAGTAAATGTGAATTGTTGATAAAGCTCTTGCACATAAGCAGTAGTCAGATAGTCAGTTGAGACAGATTTTTCGCACGACATTTCTAAACACAAATAAAAGTAACAAATGACTAGTTATTTAATCATTAATCTATCGAATGAGAGAGAAGAGAGTGCAGAGAAGCATACAAAATATTCCAAGGTTGATGGGAAAAAAGTGATATTTTTCGAACAAGATGCAACAAAAGAAAAGAAGGAAGGGGTAAAAGGGAAGGAGGGAGCAGGAAAACCTGCAAAAGAAAAAAGGAAATCTTTCCTAGGTCCTAGGCTAGGGAACCTAGGTGTAGGGTTCCTAGGGTGGCTCTTCTTCTCGTATCCTGCAATCGACACTGACACATACACACAAGAACTTTATCAACATTACAACAACAATGTACAACATTGCAAACGCAATGTACCATATTGCAAACGCAATGTGCCACATTGAAACGCAACGTGGCACATTGCAACAACAATGTGTCAGATTGTAACAACAGTGTACCAACAACAGTGTAACAACAACAACAGTGATTGATAGATTCAGCACTCATCCGGAATGTACCCAAAGGGACGGTTTATAGCCGTCTCGTAATCATCGCCCTCCACAATTGTCTTACGGTTCACGAATTGAACAGTCTTGTTTGTCTTTCTGGTAATTATAGTACCCACTTGCGGTCGTGCAATAGTTGATTGAGGAACGGTAATTGGTGCAGGAGTTCCAGAAAAGTGTCCTTGAACAATTGAGTCTATCGCGTCAAAGTTCAGTTCACTGGTCTCTTCCGTCTGATGAATTCCCTTCGCCTTCACAACTGTACTACCATCAGCGTACTTGATACTATAGAATTTCGGGCCACTGCACATTACTTCAGCGATACGCTGGCCTTCCGGAACTTCCGATGTCAGTTGGCCGAGGTAACCAGTTACCCAGTGTTCCAAGGGATTTTTCTCATCCTTATCGCAAAGGAAAATAATTGAGTCCGTGTCATTATATTGAAGCTTGTCTCCCACCTTCTCCATCAACGAGTACAGCAGCAAGCGACCGTAACTGGTAACAAATGCAGCATGATGTAATGCTGCGAAACGAGAGGAGTGCCGCTCGGCATCTGCGAGACAGTGCGCAGCAAAGTACTGATTATGCACTGGTCGGAGCGCGAGGACTTTGCGAGAAGGATTAGTGAGAAGGGAGTAAACGTCTTCATTGGAAATCATCTCCTTTGTCACGAGGTTGTCACGTTGAGCAAACTTTCCCCTGAAAGAAACATTATTTTTCGGTATAAATTAGACATTTTCGCTATAAACGGGCCATGAATGAATCAAACTCACATAAACTGTTAATTATAAGTTTCGAAATGAAACGCATGGCTCGATTTGGACGAATTTCGTTCGCTTCAATCTCCATTCCCATATTTTCTCTATGCCAATTGAGAAAATCTTCCTTTTCCTTTTCATTCTTGATGTAATCAGGCCATCCACTGGCGCACAACTGCAAGTGGAGTTATTTAATTCATGTTATATCCTTGTTTGATGACTCACCTTAATTTTGTAGAAGAGACGGATGTAGTCAGAGTATAGTCCAGATTTCCACTGCTCATTTTCCAATTCCACACTTCAAACAGCTCGACCACACGATAACCCAACTCGATGGCCTTCTTAACTTCAATATCGGTCCATGTGCCAACCTGTATCACAATTTGATACACCTTTTGTTCATTTTACAACTAACCAAAGTGCGCTCCTCGTCGGTGTGTGTGCACAGATTCTTGTTGTCTTGTTCTGAACACCTACTGCATAAAGGAAATACCAACCGACCGGAACAACGGTACGGCAAAATTGGCTTCTTCAGGTTAGTAGGTGGTAGAATAGAAGCCTTGACAAAACCGCGAAAAGGCACTGTGGCCACTTGTTCGGGTGTGAATTCATCCAGAAACTGTGGTTCACCGACTGGGAACTGTTGAAAAAACATTTGAGAAGGGTAAAGTGACGTTACGTCCAGATAATATATGGTCTGACCCTCCTTCGCTACCACTTTGTACCTGAACAATCAACATGTTTTTTCACTGCCTATTGTAATGAAACATACTTCCAATTCTCTGTTCTTCCACCTGCCACTGGATCTCTAGGCTTAAGACGAAGATAATGACGAACCTGTGACATCGAACAATATTAGAGACATGTTAATGTTGTACTCACATCGCAGGTCTCGAAGAACCTTTTCATTTCACCATCGGTCATGTCGTGAGTGAGTTCACACTGCCAAATGCTGACAACCTTGTATTCTGTGCGAAGGAGGTCTTCGCGAGCTTTAGTATTTGCTAGAAGTTGCTTCATTTTGAAGCCATTGCTGCGATTAATCTCTTCTCCTGACTCGTAACAACGGGAACATCCGTGCCAATTAAAATTAATACAATTTACAGTCTAAACACCAAGGTAAACTCACTAACAACCATAGAATTCGTATATGGTGTTATCCTTTTCATCCCAACCGTCCACGAAAAATTTCTTCTCTCCCACGAATATCATCTGAATTATACTATCATTTGCCTGTTTTCAATTGGTGTGGATTGACCTTTTCACCACGTACACGACCCGCATGTTGAATGCGACGATCCAATTTGTGTTCAATCCAGAGAATCCACTAAACAATTCAATTATCAACATGTCTATTAAAACGATAGGCTAACCTTTAGACCCACTTCACTCTGCCTAATGTTACCATTGCCTAAACCATGCTCGGGGAGATACACCATTGAGGAAGCGTCCACAAAATTGTAACGGTGTACATGTAAAGTATAGGACGCGAGCGTATTGCACTGAAACATCCGACAATAGAGACAATAACGATAAGCGCAAACTTACGTGAATGAACGGTGACCATCCACAGACACTAGTAAGCTTTTCACTAAAGGAAATAACTCCTTCAAGAAGAATTTTGACATCCTGCCTGTAATATTTCACTTCTCGGTAAATTCTATTTCACATTCATATTAACGCACCTGCAGTATCGAAGTAACTCAGCTTGTAAGTTGAAACGGTAACCAGGTTCAAGCTCTTTCTTAAACTTTTCAAATTCTGCTCTTTTCTTCTCAGTCATAATGCCATAATACTTTTCATTTGGTAATCCTGCTTCATCATAGTCGAAGAAATCGGGGTGATTCTAAATTTAACGAAATTATTGGTTTCATTCAAGAAACATCACTTGCCAGCAGAAAAGGAAAAGTGCCCTTAATTCCACATTCTGTTAGGTCAAGATATTTAGGAAAGTCTCCGAGAGCACAGGTAATCATCCTGAAAAATGATGATAATGTGTGCGCAAAATTATCAGTGGGGAAATTCAACATACTTGTACGAATCCTTTAGCTTTAGATGATTGTATCCGCCCGTTAAATCTTCAGTTTCGATGGTAACAATGGCTGTGCCATCAATGGTATAGTTTGTGTTAATGCCCATTTCGGCGAGAGTATTGACGAGGAAGTGATTATCGTACCTGAACAAGCAGCGCTCACCCGTCTTAAACAATCAAATCTCACTTGGCCCCATTGTGCGAGAAGACTATGCGATCATTCATATGCTTGTCGGTGAGAAGAAATTGCAAGAAACGATTGACAACCTGCTTATTTTAAAGATTATGATTACTTGCTGATACTAACCTTGCGATCATTTCGGTTTTCCCACTTGAACACACGTTCCCGTTCACTTCCACAGTTTTTACAATTGTAAGAATCAGACAGAGGACGGCAGATGTAGCATGTCCATCTAACCACCACGAGATTGACCCAGTGCGCCACAGGCTCCTCACCTGGCAGTGCTTGAACACATTCGCTAAAAGGGCGGAAATGTACATTGGCTGTTATTTTGGGGTGAACAAACTTACACATCAAATGCTGCAAATTTCCACTTCTCCTGCAGTGCCTTTGCCTTAGCTCTATCTTTCTCCGTAACAGCAACCCACGTGCACATTTTACTCGGTCTGTGATATTCTCGACATCTAGCGCACCTGGGCATTATTTAATTAGATTAGTTATTATGCTGAGAAAATGTACCAGTTTGCTTTACAGTCATGTTCCTTTGTATAGTCCTTATTCCATGTTCTTTTGCACAGATGACAACATTTTATTTTCCCACAACGATTGCCTCTTCCACTTCCATCACCTCGTAGATGACGATCATAGCATGATCTCGAGTTGAAGTGAAAATTACAACCTACAAAATGATCATGAATCGATTGCAGATGACTCTGTTGACTTGCCTGCGCATGTAATTGTAACGGTTGTTTCGGGGTTCTCGCATTTATCAAGCTCTTGTGCTCCACAACGACGACAAGTTTTAGGACACCGGAAAATGAGCACTTTCACTAGAACTTAACTTTTACTTCACACCTGTGTCTGTTCTTCTTCCCAGGCTTGAGGCACATGTTGCAAAAGTCCGTCTTCAAAAGAGCTCTGACTGTACGCAATAGTTCATAGTTGCCTTTGAAATGAACGATGGGAATGATTGATTCGTGCATATGGTTGCCAGACCACTCAAGCATGCTTCCCCTCTTGATCTTCTCCTGAATATAAATGGAAGAGTACTATGAAAATGAGTGCAAAATGACTAACTCGATTAAAGTAGACGATTCTCATTGACGATTCGTCCAATACTTTTTGAATTGATCCAAGATGCTCACGACCGTAAGACGGTAAATCTGTATCTACACCTGCCAGTTCCAATAACTTTCTACACTCACGATCGACCATATCACAATCAGAACGACACTAAAAGTTTTTCCAACAGTCAACTTTGGATTATTAGCACTTACGTTTCTGATAAAGTTGTTAGTAACGAGAATCTTGCGTGACTCATCGGCATTGTTCAACTTATTAGCAATCCTATTTGCGTTATTGCGATCGAGAGAGGGGTGCTTATTCCGAAGTTGATCAAACAGATTGCGGTGCATTCCAACAACAATTGCTCCAACCAATTGAAGTGACTTCTGAAAGCAAACAGGAGTGGAAAAGGCAAACATTTACAATCAGTAAGAAAACCGTACCGAGCAAACGAAACCAATAGTTGTAGGACCATCACTGTTAGTGACCATCTCGGGACAGAGTGCAATGTCGAAATGAGCAATTTAGGCGTCATTATTTAGACTCCGCCCACATTTTTGAATTCTCATGCCCCGCCTACCCTCTGGCCATTCTGCTCATGCATGCTAGTCGTTTGAATTTTATGAAAATTTATCGATTTTATAAGCAAAAGTCTTAACAAGATCAGAGTTCGATAAATACAATGAAGTGAGTATGAATAGTTGTGCAAGCAACAATGAGAAGATTAAGACTTGGTGGTATCATGTGTAGGAATTTCGAGTTTGAAAGAGTCAGTAAAGGATAAGGATTTGCCACTTTGCATAAGTGAACGCAAGACATTAACAATCATTTCCCCTTCATGACCTGTATGGGCTCTGAAGTTGACAAAGATATTGCTACCATCGAATGGGAATGCAGGATGAGAAACAATGAGAGCATATCGAATTCCTTCGGGAAGTGTACCGCATGTCTTATCGAGAAAATTTTGAAATGCTTCGGTCAATTGAAGGTCCGGCTGTTCGTCAGGTGTAGGAATTATGCGAAAATTGTTGACTTCTAAGCGAGAAGTTCGATGACTCAAAGTAATTATCCTCGGAGTTTCAAATTCATAGAACGCTGAAGGGGGCGTGGCATTATAGGGCAATAAACCATTCTCACCTTTGTTCTTAGTGTCACAAGCGTCCATTGATGATCAGTAGATATGGAACGATCGGCCGCACACTTTCACGCTCTGTTTGGAGTGGAGACTGGACAAGTGAGAGGAGTGTCCCAGGTTTGACTCCGCCCCTTTTATCACCTATTCAAAATTGTTTTAATAAAATATTTGGTGTATTTTAGCCCTCTATTATCATGCCCGGATATCGAAACACGTCTGCTCCCGATCACAGTCACAATGTCGTCAACATTCAGCGTGCGCGTGAAGAGGTAGGTGAATTTAAAATATGTAATTATTTGAGTCGTTTGTCCTTTAGCGCTCGGGAAAAGCAGCCATTAGACCTAGCCTGTCTCCAGATTCAGATGAGGATTCTGACTCTGACCGTTCGGTATGTTTCTCAACCTAACTTTCCATTAAATTTTCGCGTAATAGGTGTCAACTTCTTCTGATCTCTCCGGAATACACCTTGAAGACAAATCAGTGAACGAGTCTCTGCTAGACAACAAAACGGTAACGTTTACCGATTATAATTTATTGACCAATTCATTCGAGAATAATTCGCCCGATCTTTCTCTTGAAGATAGTGTGCAGAAAACGAGTGGAAACAATCTGCTTAACCAGGTATATTTTCAACTCTAAGCAGTGAATATCACCCACTGGGTATATTTTTATCAGGACAGCCCTCGCAATTGTCAGTATTGCAAATCAATTTCATACCGTGAGAAATTTGACAATGCAAGTGTGCATTGAAAAAAGAAAAGAAAATGCGCCCGCGACCCCTATCTCCTACCCCTAGGGCTCCTAGGTTGGGTTCCTAGGGTCCTAGGCCTAGGGATAGACTTCCTTTTTATTTTTGCAGGTTTTGCCTGCCCCCTTCTCTTCAATTCAACTCCCTTCCGAGAGCGATGAGGGAGAAGAACGTGCATTTGCACACAGCGGAGGAGCCTCTGATCTTGTCAAAGTGGGCATAATGTTTCAGAAATCTGTTTCAAACTTTCACCAAACTAAGATTCTCACTCGTCAAATCACCGAAATGAAAATGGCTCATAACGCCACAAAGCAGGTAAACCACTAACGTTTGATTTTTATTGGCATTGAACTGTCAATTTTTAGCGTCTCCGCGAAACTGAGCATCTTAACTCCAAACTTCTTGAGAAAGTCAACGCACTTGAGCAAGAGAAAAAGGTAAACACAGTACTTTATCATTTTATTAGCGAATTTACATTACACAGGACGCAGAGCAGCGTGCCTTAATGGTGAAGCGTCGTGCGGTTACTCAGTCTGCAAATAATGGTGAAGAGAAGGCAAAGTTGCTTAGACTTATGGCAGACACCATCGAGCAGCATGTCGCTGAGAAACGTGAGGATGCACTCGAAATGGACAATATTCTCAAAAAACAATTCATTTAATCCACTTTATACACTGCATACCATTTCCATACCTTTTCGCATTCAGTACCACTTATTCCAATTCAATGACTTTATTTAACATAATCATGTATTGTGATGTATTGATTTCAAATAAAAAGTAATCATTTATTGCTAATTAGTTGCTTAATCATTCTTTCATTCTGATGTTCTGTGGGGAGAGAGTTAGGAAAAATGAGAGAGTCAGTTGGTCAGAGGATCTAGAGAGATACCAATCGATGGAGAGCTAGAGAGCAGGAGAAAGTGAGAGAGTCAACACATGTTGGTCACAGGCGGACAGAGCGCGAGACTCAGCCACCAGGTGGTGAGAGAGGCGGGGAGAGTGAGAGATTTGCACATGTCTCCAATGCGGCCTAAGGGGAGTAGTGGTAGGGTGTTTAGAGACTGTGGAAAACTGAGAGAGGTCTGCTCGTCGCCAAACGGGCCAGGTCCCAAAAGGGGCGGTGCTTATCCGTCGCCAAACGAGCCAGGCCCCAAAAGGGGCGGAGCTTATCCGTCGCCAAACGGGTCAGGCCCCAAAAGGGGCGGAGCTTATCCGTCGCCAATGTAGCCTAAGGGGAGCGATGTTAGAGAGGCGGGGAGAGCGAGAGAGTCTGGGGGCGGGGTTTGTAGAGGCAGGGGAGCGAAGGCAGAGACTGGGGGCGGGGTTTGGAGAGGCAGGGGAGCGAAGGCAGAGGAGGGTGGACCCTCTCTTTCCTCCACCTTCATTCTTAGTCTCTTCGTTCGTCTAGTGTGGCTGACTCCTCTACTTCTAAGGACTTCTACTCTATGGAAGGGATTTTGAGGGAAAAGGGGGCGGGGCTAAAAGGGGGAGGAGCTTAGCCGGTCCTGAACCCAAAAGGGGCGGAGCCTATCCGTCGCCAAACGGGTCAGGCCCCAAAAGGGGGCGGAGCTTATCCGTCGCCAACCGGGTCTATATACTACTAACCTCTCTTGCTTTTTGTCCTACCATTGAATCTTCTCTTCACAAGTCGTGATTTATACTATTTATATGTCCGGTCTCAAAATGTCCCTCAGGAGGTGGTACAAAGCTGTCTGGCTATCCGTTCTTTCATCAGCTCTATAATTCCTTCTTCTGTGCATAAATCTTTCCTCATCTCATTGTCTGATGCCCTTCTCCGATAGTCTCATCCTCCCATTCGCTCCTTTACGTCCGCATATTTAGTAAATCTCTGGCATTCATTCATCTCATAACTTCGTCAGTCCGCATTATTTCCTGCCAATTCACAAGGACTCCGGGATTTACAGCTTTGTGCTGGCTATTCATTTCTTCCGTAATCCGCAATAATTTCAGATCTCATCCTCCTGATCCTCCAACTATCCCTTCCCACCTTCCCTCCCATCGATCATGAGTCTGTGGTGGACGTTCCTCTGGTTGGCGTGTCTCGCTACAGTCACACAGCAACGGCATATCTGTCAGTAGTCTCCCCCTTTCTATCTCCCATATCTCTCAGTACTACCAGGATAAAGAATCCGTCTCTTCCTTCGCTGTGTATTCTCACTACTCTACCAGTGATAGAGTACGAGCAGTGAAGAGACGGATTCTTCATCGTGACAGTCCCCCTACTTGAGATCCCCAGAGGATGAATTATCGGGCGGTACTATCAATCTGTTTTCATGTGTCCAATTCGAGCGTGTCAGTGTCATTCTCCATTAGTACACGACTATCTTCGATTCTCAATGATGACGTCGTCTCTATTGCAGATACGGCTCTCGATTTCCCCAGTGAATCTAATGTGCTGCAACGATTCTATCGAATGAGAAGATCTGATGATGATGAGGAAGATGATGAAGGGTAAGCAGTTATTCTCTATTCCGAGACTAAATCCAGAAAAAGAATATGTATTGCGAAACGACTGTCCACCACCCATTGAGATTCCCCCACCTCCTTGCTATATTTGTATTTCATCCCAGGAATAGACAGTTGATGAACACGAGGGACATTTCTCTCTCTAAGAAGGGGCGAGTCTCTTCTTGTGTCTCCGATTCACTAGTCACCGAAAGGGAGCTTGTGTCCATTTCCAATTCTCAGTGACGTCGAAAAAGTAATTTTCGCGTTTGTACATACACACTCACGTGCTTGGACTGCAATTATCTGTCTCAGACTGTAGAGACAAAGAATTTGAAAATGCATTCCGCGAATGATTCCTCTGTTTTGCAAGAAGGTTTTGAACTACATGAACGAGATGTCTCAACGTTTTCCTTTACCATATTTTCCGAGAACCAAACGATCTTCGTTCGAAAATTAACGAAAATAACGTCAGTCAAGCGGGGAAAAATGGGATGCACCGATGCGCAATTTTGACCGGGTATAATACAATTAGTCATGCCCCTCCCACGTGTATACTATTTCGTTTTTGTGTTCTCTTCAGAAAGGTAATCTACTTTAGAATCGCATCACTGAGGGAAGAAAAGAATAGTAAAGGTCGGGCCATTTCCGGAATGAAATAGCACCACTTTGACGAGAGGGAGGGAATGAAGGGGGGGGGGGTCATAGCATGTTGTTTTCCCTTGTTGAAATCGTTTCCGAACTGGGAAGGGAACTGAAGTCTCAGTCGCATAATAACATCGTCTTGATGTCACTCGCATTCTGTCATCCATTCCTCTGTTCCATCTTTTCTTCTCTTTCTGAGCACTGATTCCTTGAAAGAAAAGCAAGAGGGAATTTCCCCCTCTCCTACTCACTTTTTGTGATTCATTTCCGGGATGAATTAATGCAATCTTGACCGAGGGTCTACGGCTAATGCGCACTATAAGCGGGCATCGAGTCTCCTCTCATTCTAGCAGTTATGCAATCCGAGGGACACACAAAAACGAGAGAATCTTCGAAGCATAAAATCGCGCTAAACTGTCCTCCCTCACTATATACGTGCCAAAATAGGCAAGGAAATACCACTATAATCTGAGATTTTCCATGCCGGATACAGATGTTAGATGTATCAAGTCTGACCACAAGTCTGCAAAAATAAGATGTTTACAATAATAATTCCAGCGTCGACAAACCGCGGCCGTTGCGATTCGGATGACATCACTTGACTGATCTTATCTGATCTTTGATCTTTGATTGCTTCACGGGTCTTCTTCTAACGGCTAACCACCCCTTCTGCAGCTCTCAATCCTCGTGCAATATCTCTATTTCTCGTAGCTCCTCCTGTTTTCGCCCACTCTCTCGCTGGTTAGAGTGAGCGAGAGAGCGGGCGAAAGTGAGAGAGCGCAGTGTCTGTTCTCCTGTCTGTCTGTCTGTATAGCCATGAGACGAATCGTAGACGTATTATTCCTGATAAATGAGACTTTTCTTGTGTCTACCTCTGCAGTTTTGCACAATACACGTGCACTCGTATGAATAGACCCTTGCCCCCGCGGAACTTCCATTGTTCCTCACAACGATTATTCGAATGGAAGAGCACTTTCTAGTTCTTCTTTACAACTTCCTCGCAGTTGTAAATCGTGACCTTTACGTGACGAATCTTTCGAAGGAAATCTTAGTGGGAAACAACAGAATGAAATAATCTAATTGTTCATCACGTGGATCATCTCGGAATAGAATTGATTCCCCTTCCCTTCCTCCCTCTCCAATTATTACGTGTAATTAACTTCCCTCAACAACTTCTTCGTGCCTCAGAAATGTGCGAGTTTGAATGAGATGAGTGCGAAGTGACGAATGTCTTACTCCATATCATTGAAGAGAACAACACTAGAGAAAAGGAGAGAGGGGAAGGATCGAGAGCAGTCTATCCCTTCTTACTCATTTCACTCACTAGACGAAATACTCTCTTGCGAACGAACTCATTCATAATCACTTTGATCGCTGATACATCATAATCTCGACCGAATGCAATTACACAAGAGCTCTTTATCAACAAGGTACACTCGGGCACAATAAGTGAGAGGGAAAGACTAATAAGTCAGTACTCGATCAATGGTGCTCCTGACTACCGTACTTATCACCGTAGTATCCTCCATCCTGTTCGTGCTTGTGCTCATCTCCTCCGTAGTAACCATGGGCCGAATCGTGTTTCGAGTCATCGTACTTCGATCCTGCACGGAATTTCTACTTTGGCGCCAAATTCGAATAATTTAAATCCTACCGTATCCCTCATGGTCGTCCTTGTGATCGTGATGGGCAGCAGCATCCTCGTGATGCTCAGCTCCCTCTCCCTCGTATCCCTGAATCAGGGCAAGTGTTGGCAGACTGCCAGAAAGTCAGTGCTCGATAGCTACCGTATACCTTCTTGTATCCGTCTCCGCCGGCTCCGGCCTCATGGTGCTTCTTGTGCTCGGAGCTGTCGTATCCTGAGAGGAAGAAAGATTACGGTAGTTCTAAAAGTGTCTCGTCGAGAGACCACGTGTCATGATGTGGTCTATAGTATTTCAGGGGTCAAGATTGAGAAGGTGAAGAGTGTGTGAATCTGTTCAAGACTAAGAGAGATCTCACACTGATTTCGTATGCACCAACACGCGATTGCAAATGTCAACAGCAGAGGAAAATGCTAAGAGAACCGAAAGATTGTGGGTTGAGGGTTTTCTTTCAGGGACAGCTGCAGTAACTCATGGTGTGCCGACTACCGTACCCTCAGATCCATAGTATCCCTTGGAGTACTTTCCGGCCGGTCCCGAGCCGCTCACGTAGTACGAGTACTTCTTGCCGCCCTCAGCGTCTGCGAATTGGGAAACGTCGGCCACCGAACACACCTCACAACACCACTTACCGTATCCGTCCTTGTGTCCCTGGTCGTACTTCTGGTCGTGGTGACCGTACTTTCCGCCGGAGCCGTAGTATGCAGAGCCGTCCTAAAGAAAACATGGTTTGAATCAGGCCCGCCAAGTTCCCAATTCGGGGCGCCACATACCTTGTGTCCATGGGCGCCATGGGCCGATCCATACTTGTCATGGTGACCGTGTCCCTGACCGTAATGAGCTGAAGAACAGGGGCGATCAAAGATCAAACTGAGAAAGTTCACTCACAGGCGCCATGGGCCTGCTCGTATCCTCCATCGTGCGCACCGTACTTTCCCGCCTCGTGACCCTGAAGGGTACGGTATGAGGACGATATCGATCGGGATACTGTAGTTCAAGGTACTGTACTCACGTGATCACCGTGGTGATGGGATTCCTCGCTTCCGTAGTAGGGAGGCACGTAGTGGGCTGCAAACAAACTACCGTAATCCGATATCGTATTCAGTGAACAAAGAGATACTGTAACTCTATCGTACCCAGGCCCA
Source organism: Pristionchus exspectatus (assembly GCA_911812115.1). Lineage (NCBI taxonomy): Eukaryota > Metazoa > Nematoda > Chromadorea > Rhabditida > Neodiplogasteridae > Pristionchus > Pristionchus exspectatus. Next base: position 9,069,336 of record OU461587.1, on the reverse strand, counting down.
CTGCAGCTACCGTAGCCACTACTAGAAGAGATGAGATGGAAGTAGACATGAGAATGAGTAGATCAGTCGACTGATGCTTCCCAGAGCGCCGCCGCGCGCTTATATTCACTCGACTGCGCGCTTTTTCTGTGACAGCGCGCGGCACGGTAGCTCCACAATGAAGAGTAGAGGAGGAGACGGAGGATGAAGAGGGGCTGACATTGAGGAGATAGTGTATGGATTGAAGAGATCATGGATGAATTACTGTGGAAATTGAGAGTGCACAGATAGTGAAGGGAAGAGTGAATGGAAGGGTGCGGGTGGTCTATTGAGAGATGATGCGGAGATTCGTAAAAAGAACCTTCGGGCGTGTCATTCCATCTCTCTTCCCTCTCGCTTTCTATTCAAATTCTACTCTGATGAGAAACGAGTTGAACACCGTCGTTTCATTGAGCTCTTCCACAGTTTGTTCGATAAATTTATTAAGCTTCAATCATAGAGATCAAAGATCAAAAGAGTAAGTGTCCCCATTCAGTTGGCATCCTTTCATCTCTTACCATCGTTCTTATCAATGCCGTCTTATTAACTGTAGACTGATAAAATGAGTTCAATTTGCAAATAATTCTGCACTGTTCGATACTGTATTAGATAAATAATCATTTATCACACCCGTATTCGCATTAACAATCGGCCTATTCAACAACTAACTAGATTCTACAATTAAATGTTCTCAAACAAATGGACGATACTTGGAGAAGGCAGATACCGTAATCTTCGAGAATATCGTATCCTTTCACTAAACACTTTGTCCTTCCTTCTTCTTCGCGAGGAATCCATCCAATCGACTTTTGTGTTTCATCGCTTCTTCCACTGTCGCGTATTGATCCGCATCCACTGAATAGTTTCATAATAAGAGACAATAAACCATTTCGAATATAGGATTCACAATTATTCGTGTCTAATGTAAAGCAAAACTTGTACTGAAATTTAAAAGCATTCGTTTCTGTTATTCTCAGTTCTAGTTATTGACACAAAAAATAAAATAAAATCACTGACGAATCTTATCCTTCATCATTGGCGACGTGTACTTAGCTAACACCTGCAAATCAATAATCGAATTTTTTTATCACTTTTTTATCATTTTTTTATACATTTATCACACTAAGTATCCTCCTACCGTACCTTGTTATTGAAGAGCGCGTACGTGATGCCGATATTGATGCCATCGACTGCACCCTGAAATTCGATCGATAATTGTCTACCGTACTCCTCGGGTACCGTACCTGGAACCGCTTCCAGTACCAGCCGATCAACCCGCACGCAACAGTGCATCGGTCCTGAATAATAAGTCATTTTGCGATACATATCAGTAGTATTACTGCAGGCTAAAAGTAAATGAATAACTAACAATGGTGAGTTCCTCTCGTCGTCTTCTGATTGCATAGCAGTGATTGACTAGTTCGGACTCGGAGATGGTCGTCGACCAAAGAAGAGCAAGGGAGGGTCCCACCACGAAGGAAGCGAGAAGGAAACGACCCTGGGAATATGGTACGATAAAATAAGTCCTTAATGAAAGAACCAACTTATATAATTGAAATAATATTTTACTAGGGCCTTTTTTGCAATATTTCCATAATTCGTTCACCTGCAGTTTTCTGCACGTGCTTCGAATGATCTTGTGCGAGTTGGGCGTCGTCTCCTCTGAAGATCAAAGATCAATCACGAGAATAAGGAAGAAGTCTCATAAGACTCAAGAATAAAGTCAGTCTCTCACCTGGTTTCAATCGCTTTGTGAGGTACCATCGATAGATCGGATGCACGATTAGACCGCCTGAACAATTAGTTCGTTTAAAGTCACTAATCGATAACTATCCATACTGCATCTACCGTACCCAGAACAGAAGCTGCCTCGGCGCCCTTGAATGAGCCGTAGATGGCAATCTCCTTGTACGGTGCGGGCACATCTGCGAGTACCTAGAGAGATCGATAGTTGACCTACCGTATCCAATCAATGGATATCCTCTACCGTACCTCTGGCGAGAGTGCCTGTGGCGTAAACTGTGTGAAGTTGTGGAACCAGGCATCGAGACCAAAGACCATCTAGACAACCAATCTTCCAATAATCAATTCCCACCCAACTTCAGATATTCTTCAGTGCATGTGTAACACTTTCACAACTTCTTCATTGATTGTGAAATGAAATTTATCAAATCGATTTAAATCGTCAATTGAGACCACGGAGTACAAGTTTATGAATGTTTTAACGTCTGAGGGGAGAGGGGAGCAGTGAACAACAACAGTATAACAATAAATGTCGATCAAATGGTGGGAATACGATCGATTGAGTGGGAGGGTACTGTAGCTCTTTATCGGCCATCGTAGACCATGAGCTTTCTGCATCTCTTCTTGTAGAGGATACGATATCCACACTCACGACATCTGATCGCATCCTTCGGTCGAATCTCGTTCTCGTGATGACACTCTGAGATAAGAGATGGTAAATATCGGGTACGGTACTCTCTCTCATCTTCTTCAATATTTCGTCAAGTTCCACTTCGCACGAAGGTTCTTTCGTTCCGATAATGATTCTATACCACAAAGATTTCAAGAGCAATGCGACTTTCGATTTCGCATTCCAACACCTCCACAGACACACCTCCACAGATGTAGATCATGCTGTTCGTCTTGATAACAGCCGACGCACTGCCAGTCTGCAACGAATTGCGTTGAAATCATAAATTTCCGAAGTATTCGGCGGGAAACTCAAATAATTCAAATCTTACAATGCCTCCGGCTCCTCCTCCGCCTCCTCCGGGCATGGGGGTCGCTCCTCCTCCTCCGTCCATTATTGATTAGCTGGAAACAAGTATGACTATCACATCACTTTCTCTCTAGATTCAAGGTATTCGACAGGGTGGTGAAACCCATAACTCACAGGTCGAAAATCACATCTTCAAAAATAGCTCTTTACCGAAACATTCTGTAACAAAACGTGATTTGATAACAACAGGAAACTAACGTGTGAAACTGTGATAATCAAACCCTAACCAAACAGCAACAACGTGAATAACAACTGTGGGAGAGTGATAGGGAAACAATCAAATGGATAGACGGGGATAGGTCAAAGATTAAGTTTCATCGATGGCCTTTCTAATCTTGCTGCTCTCCCTCTGACTGAGCATTCTGCACACGGCCTTTTTATGCTTCTTGATGTTCACTTCGCGTTGCGCGTTAAACTCGGCTTGTTTCTGCATAACAAAGATTAAACATCATCTTTAAATCTGTAACGATACCTTTCTGTACGCCTTCTGTCTGATATCCATCGCTTGACGCTCCTTATCCAGACGTTCCCTGTAATTATCCATTACAACGAGTTGACAAAGAATATTCGAAAAGTTAATTTCGATAATAGAAGTGCATACTTATTAAGTGTCTTGAGCATATCCATCATCTTGAGTCTCTTCGCTTCTTCTGGTTCCAGAATGAGAGCAGTGTGTCGCTTCTCCAGTGTGCCTCGCTCGTCCTGTAAATGTCTTCTTCCAAAATTGTATATGAAATGCGTTTTTTTTTAAATCAATTAACAGCCCAAAAAATCAATAAATTCGTATACAGATTTTTATCGTGTCCCCTACCGTACCTTCTGTTCCTTCTCGTGTTTCGGTTTGAGTGAGTATGGCAGTGACTCCTGCAGTTTCTTCGGAATAACCAGAGGCGCCGATTCCCACTCGCGACTCTTGATCTCCTGCAAAACAGACAATAGGCATTGAAAAGTCAGTTATCGATGCTCCATCCATCCATCCTACCGTACCTTGTAGAGTGAGTCCTGTTTGACGGGGGCAGCGAGTCCTCTCTCATATCGCAGTCGACCCACTGTCTTCATGCCCACCCATCTGTAATAAGACGAATTATCGTTTTGATCCGATAAAAGTTTATATAGAAGATTTGAATGGAAGATTGCAGCAATGCTACAAGCACCGGCCTTATCCAACTTGTGAAACACAAACAATCCGAGGTTTGTTGAAACTCAAAAAAAAACTGTTATGTTCGTGTTTCATCACTTACTTCTGATCGGCCGGCATGAGTCTATCGATGACTGGAGTGTAGAACTTCTTCACTGGCACGACCACCCACGAACGGAGGAATACAATGTCTACAATTAATTTGCATTATTTCCCATCAAAAATCAACAATCATCAAAGTATAGTTCATGTATTCCACTGACCTCTCATGAGTACCTTATCCTCGAAAGTAGCTCTGAATGATCCGGGTGGAGTGGAAAGGGCCTTCTTAATCTGCCCTCTGATACCCGATACAGTACGAAGTGCCGCTCCTTCGAACTTGGCCACTTCCAATTGAGAGTTGAACATTCCCTGTAATATTCACGTTTCGGCAGTGATCGACATCAAATCGTTTCTTGGCTGTGCCAATGAAATCGAAATTGCAAGTTGCATAAAATATATACAAACCTTGATGAAAGCGCTCTTCTTGAAGACCTTCTCGGGAGTTCCGACGAGCTTGAGCTTCTTAACCACCTGAAACAGGCAATTATTGATTATACCGTAATCATCTTCCATCCACCGTACTCTCCCATTACCGTACCTGACTAGCCTTATCCACGTTGAGGACGACGCCCGTCGCCGCGATGCGGAAGCCTTTCTGCAATGATTCGGAATCGTCGACTTGTCCACACACCATAAATTCCATTCTTGTCACATTTTCCATTGTGTGTGCATCTCTCGTAATCGTCGCCCTCCCCCCTACACTCACCGCTCGTTCGTCTACACTCTGTACGGCGCAGAATCCCGTGTTCTGGGCGGTGATCGGACCCCAGAGATGACCGTGACAGTGCATGTGTTGAGGAGTGTACTTGAGGAAGCGATGGCGCATGTTGTGGTCCTGAGGGGAAGAGAGGGGATTACGGTAGGCAAGGGACACCACATATCGATTTACCCAGAGGCATATCGAGAAACACGATAACATCTCGGTCGTTTGGTGTTTCACTAGCATGATGAAACCAAATCGAATTCTTCGACCCCAATCGTACCTGGATACTGTATATGACCATAGTCTGGAATCTTCTCCATCCCACACTCATAATGAGAGGATCGGATGACTTGAGCAGCCTCTCGTGCCAACGATGCTTCTTGATACGCACCTAAAATCCGGTATATTTTTCAGTCGGAAAAATTTCAAGTAAACGCGACACGATGAAACATAAAACGAACAGGGGCGAATATTAAAAAAAAAAATTGTGATACCTGTACGACTCCAATATTTTGTTCTCCTGCGAGTATTCCTCCGATGATATAGGGAGCAGAGGGATCGAAATGAGTGACGAACTCGCACGGAACAGAGTCGAATTCGATACGGACGTATCTGAACACAATTCACGATTATTCAAGTTTCACAAGTTCCCGGTCGGTTGATGTTTCACCAGCAGGATGAGACCCGGTTCAATTCATTAAATACAATGACACTCAGATCAACCATTTAAACAACGCAATCTTCATTTCTACCCTGTCTACTCCCCCTTCCTCACCTTCCCGCTCTAAATCCTTCCAGTTTCTCTCTTTCCGATTCGTCAAGATTCTCGAACACCGACTTGTTCAGCTGTGCTTGCTTGTCCAGCTCTTCCTGAATTTATTTTTATGTTGAATTTCTAACATCAAAATACAATAAATACTAAAACCCTAAATACCTTGAGATTATTATAGTGTTCATTCGTCTCATCATACTCAGCATCGAATCTCTGCTTCAATTTGATTTTCTGCTCCTTTCTCTTCTCTGTCGCCTTCTCTTCGTCTTCCTCTGTAAACTCCCACAATACATCCAATTAAGATAGTAATGTCTGACCTTTGACAATTCCTCCCTTCTTCAGTTTGCCTCCCTTCTCTCCCTTTCCATCATCATCATCGTCATCTGAATATCATCCATATTCACATATCCATACAAATCTGCTTTTATTTTTTGAGCCTCGCTCTTCTTAGTATAGTGTTCCCTCACTATAATTATCATTTACAGTCCTTCAAATTGAAAATACCGTCTGATCAATTCTCTCTCTCCATCAATCACTCCTACCGTACTCACCTTCTCCTCCTCCTCTATCTTCATCATCTCCCCAATCCAAATCCATCATTCCATCTCCGTCAATATCATCATCGTCATCGTCCATACCCAGATCATCTAAGAAAAGAAAATTTATATCAATCAACAATAATTGCAGTCGCCCATAAATTCATGAGCGATCGATGAGTTCATAAAAATATCAATATTCATCCCAAGCCACAATGGGTGGCTTTCTACTGATATACCTTGCAATTTCTTCTTCTCCGCGTCTTCCTGCTCCCATTTACCAGTGACGAAACAGTCTTGGATCGAGCCACGCACCTAAAATAGCCATTGAGAATGAACGCTAATTTTAAAATATAATAATTTAATAATAACAATAAACAAATATAAACTAAAGTGCTCGCCTCCTCATCCATCCAATCTCTCGCAGCCGTCGAGGAAGAGGCAGCAATGAGGTAGCAGAAACCATCCTCCTGCAATGAACAACATGTTAAGCTGTTCATGAAACGTCAATTATCCAGTTTGATCATACCTCCTCTCCAATCTTCTTCTCCTTCTTTCTTCCTCTCACACTGAACAATCCTCCTGCCAATTGTCCGTCGTCTCCATCCTCATTCTTCTCATGAAGAGTACGACCGTCCAAGTCTGCAAAACCCCTCGTTATATTATTGACAGTTGACTTAATGGATTAAATAGGAGAACGAAATTAATTGAAAATGTGCAGTAACAGCGAATCACCACAAAACCAATTAAAATATACTATGAGTATATTTAGCTACGAGATCGACTAACAAAAGCAAACCTCCATACTGAGCTGCAATCTATGGCTGAAACATCAATCTCCCAACAAGTAAATTTAAGTTTCACTTCTCTCACTTACCATCACTGTACACGAGTCTCGTCCAATTAATTCTCTTGGATGCAATGGGAGTGTAGCCAGTCATCGCACGACGAGCCAATTCGCCCCAATCTCCCCATCTGACAAGAGAGATCATAGAGTAAGGAGCAGACCACAAACTCAAACTCACTTCTCATTCTGTGCCTTCTCAGTCTTTCTCTTCACTCTTTCCGCTCGTTCCTCCTTTGTGATCAGGAAGTCCGATTCGTCTTCTATAAAGGACATAATAATGATGAAATAAACTCAATTTGCAATTAGAAATGAAAATAACCAAGTAATTCTCACCTTCTCCCTCATCCTCTTCCTCCTCTTGCATCATTTCACTCTCACTCATCTCCTCATCATCGAATTCCTCATCTTCGTCATCCGAACTCCATGGATCCTCAAATAATTATCATAATATGATTTTTTTTAAATCATGATGCATAACTTCCAATTTGTTTGTATGCCAATCACAACAAGAAATTTTTAAAAGTGATGCCCTTACCTCCTCATCAGCATCATCTTTCAAGGAAGCTCCATCCTTGAGCAGACTAATCTTCGATCCTTCCATCTTCTCATCCACTCCTGCTTGCACCTCACCGAGGGCAACGATCAGAGAATCCCGTTTAGCCTGACAATTTACGCATTCAGAGTATTGCAAACTATCATTCATATTTCACCGAACTTCTAGTGAAAATAATACAAGCAAAAACGAGATAATTTTTTTTTCGACCGTCCTCATCATCAACGTCAACTCACATTCTTCTGGAAGCTCTGTGCTCCTCCAGTGTCGATGTAGACGGCGTCCTTGTCGTAGACGATTCCGCCCAGACCAGAGAACGGAGCGTAGATCACTCGTTCCTGATTATGAGATCATTATTACCAGCATCAGGAAAAAAACTATTCGAAAATAGCAAAGAAGAGGCTTTTCAAAAGAATGAGCAACTTGAAACTGAATAGGTTTCCCATACCTTATCATTGAGTGTTCGCTTCATCTGCTTATCCGGGAACGGGCAGGGATCGGGCAGGGATGAGACCTTCAAAGGGACAGTTGAAACATGCATCTCGCGGGGAATCATCATACCTCCTTGATTCTTAGATCGCCCACTCCGGGGATATGCACTGCTGATCCCTGACGAAGATGCGCTCCTCGTACCCATCCATACAGACACACAGCACGATTCGCTGTCGGATCATTACGGATTACCTGAAAAGACGGAATAAACTTATTGATACCAGCTTTACTTCCTTTTTTCGAAGAACTGTTGTATCTAGTATATGTGAAACACAGAAAACTGAATAACAAAATATAAAAATGACCTCAAGATCGGTCATATCCTCGAATCGATCGCACAACACGTAGGGATGGGCTTCCTTCCATGACAATGGACGGAATTTCATTACTGAGATGAACCTGAAGAGAAATGATTTATATTTCAACCACAATGACAACAAACATAATTGTAAGAAGAATCCTAAATCGCCTCAAGGGAAATAAAACGAACCTCGCTAGATTCCTCACTTCGTTCTTCAGATAGTGTTCGTGAATGATACCCGACATGTAGAACATCTTGCATCCCTCAAATACAATGGTAAATTAAAAATATTCATTTGAATAAATAAATATGCTTACCTGGTACACTTCCGTCCAGAATCTGTGTTTGAGCGCCTTCTTTGTCGACTTCAGACGGGCCTTTTGCTGCAAGGAAATTAGTAAAATTGAGGAAAACAAAAATAAAAAGAATAAAACCACTATTTTACCGGGATCTGGTCGAGATGATTTAGTACTCCCATAATCTTAGGCATTCCGTGAGCTTGACAGATGTTAAGGAATTCGAAATGTTCCATTTCGAAGCCATACGAGGCATCCACCATGAGTAGAACCTGGACAGATCATTGTTACGACAAATAATTCAGATCCGCTTTCAACTTCTAATCAAAGACACCAAATTTGTCAATAACTAATAAATACGAACTACGAAGTTTTGTGATGTACATTGAAGCACACAATCATTAAATATTTCAACGTAAAATAATTATAAATAATGCTTACCAGATCGACGACCTTGGCCACATCAATCATATGGTTGATATCATTTCTGACTTCAACGAAGGTTACACGACGCGCCTTTCCAGTCACAATCGTGATCGGGCCTGAATCACTCCTTTTGAATCGACTCCTCACAAAGTAAATCAGCAAAATGAAGGCTAAAATAAATATACCTTTGATGTCTCCCAAATTCGTGCGTACATAATGCTTTACTAAGCACTTGAGCAGCACTGACTTTCCGACCTAAAACAGTCAAATTTTGTGATTACGACAAAACAATATAAAAAAACTAATTGGCAATTTTTTACCTTGCTCGGACCTACAATGGCAACAACGATAGGCGGAGGGAGAACGGGTGATCGATCGACCAGAAGGATATGTTTCTTCTTTTCCGAGAGATCAGCAGCTCTGATATTAGAAAAATCTTATAGTGGAAGGTTTATCAACCGATCATGAGTAAATAAAACTAACCGTCTGATTGATCTTCCAGCTTTGATCGCGGAATGGAAAGTATTTCCTTTTAGATTGTTTCCCTTCGCTGGAGCACTTTTCTCCAACTCGAGCCTCTTCTGCTTCTTGACTTTTCCTCCGCTTTTGTGCACTGAAACACATCATAAATCAATGAAAATTCAATAAAAATGTACCTCTGTGAGGTTTATTCACTGGTGCCGTATCAGAAGGAGGCGCCATTTTAATAAAAAGTCGCGGAGAGATACTCTCATGCAGCGACCTGAAATTAAAACCATAAAAATATTAAATTTGCATGAAGAAAAGCAGTAAAATCAATAATTGAAAGTCAAAAATTTAGAAGAAATCGAAAAGTTTGAAGAATATTCTTATAATTCTTACGTTTGTATTTCACTGCACAACTATCAATAACTGACTTTTTTATTTGTCATGATGTGACTTCAATCTCTTTCCCTCACGGATTCTCTTTGATATTTTGCAGCTAATTGTGATATTTTCGACTTAAGATATTCTCATTGGGATTGTGTGTTCCACGTCCCTTCCTTACAAGATCATAGTGTTTTAATGTTTATCCCACTTGAGATACCGTACTTCTGAAGATCACCATGTTCTTTTTTTCTTTTGATGTCTCACGTCAGTGAAGGTGTGGTTATGTCAATCAGGGTCATAAACCTTTTCTCTTCATTGTGATATCATAGGTGTAATCGAAGTGATTTGATCTGCTGGGAAGATAGTTTATCCCGCGAGAATTATCACAGTAATGAGAAGAGTTGAATAGTCAATGCAAAAGGGAGGATGGGTGTGGCTTGAAATGGGCGGAGTCTGCACTGTAGTCTCCTGCCATTCACGACTTCGTTCCGGACGATCTCGGAGTTACGGGCACCTATAAGGATACCGTACTCAGAGCAGGATACGGTAGTCCATCCAATCACATTTTCTCTCGATGTCTTTCTGCCGGTCGATTCTCTCGATTGTCCACCCCTGGGAGTTTTGGGACTGCGAGCCGTCTTTGGGGACTCTCTGGTACGACCGCGCTGCTTGCTCTGCAAAAAAAAGACTTTCTTGTAGAAAAAAATGATATCTACGATGATCAAAGATCATTTTATCCATCACTGTTTTTGTGTTGACTTTGATCTCAGGAAAGAATGGATTGATTTTTGATCTCTGAGAAGAGGTACCCACGTTCCTGCGAGCAGTAGCCTCGACGGACTTGCCTCTGCCTCCACTCTGAACAATATATTTATTAGATTTCTGAAATCTGTCAGAGATCAAAGATCATCCGATGTATTCCTTGAACTCACAGTCTTCTTAAATGACTCCATAGACTTTCCACTTCTCGCACTGTCCTTCTTCTCTCTCTTCTTCGATTTCTGTTTAGACTTCTCTTGTTTCTCCTCACCGACATAGTGCAGTTTGCCCTCCTTCTCACTGCAATTACAGTCATTTTAGATGTAGATATATAAAAACAGCAATAATGAGAGAAAAACGAACTGAACAGAAGCGATGTGTGCATTCTTGGCGTTATCGTTCTCGAATACAGTGAAGGCCATCGTGGTCTGACCAGCGTCAGGAATATCCGACTTCTTCCTGCAACATCTCTGTTGATGCTTGATCCGTTTAGTCTCATCTATGGAAGCGTTCTCCATCTTCGCCATTTCAAGGCAAACGTTGAAGACACCGTCATCCTTCTCTAACATACTTTTCCGGATGAGCGACCGCGAGCTCTTTCAGATCCTTGTCGGCCATCTACAATGGTTCAAGATCTACAAGAAAGAAGATCTACAAGATCGAAAGATCAAAGGTAGAAGAAAGACGAAAGAAGAAAGACCTTCTTGACAGGTTCGAGACTATCAATGTGATGGGTTCCTCCCTGATGGGGCGATCTCGGAGACCTCGGAGACTTCTGATCCGATCGACGAGAGGAAGAAGAACACGTGCTGGAGAAGATGTTGATTAGGCCACGCCCCCTCGAGGCTCCGCCTACCTCGCAGTATTTCCGGACTCCTTCGATCCTTCCTTCGAACCCTTCTTCCGTTTTCCCGATGAGAACAACTTCTTCAATCCACGGGTGATATTGCTCTCGTGCGAACGGCCTGAATGGATTCTGATGAGATACGCTAGGGAGAATTGACAACTTGTCAGAGGTACACTGTACTAGAAGGAGTACTGTAGCATGAGTAGGGTACAACATGCGATGTATAGAAGCCAAATAGGAGTGAACACAGTTGCAGTACTAGTGATCGATAGTTGATGGGTACAGTATCCCAGAACGGCTTCCATCTTCGTCACCTTTGCTTCCTCCTGCTTCTTCATCCGAAGTGATGTGTTCTGCACTGGCAGGAGGCGTCTTCGCTCCAACGTTTGGCACTTCTGAAGAGTAGTGTAGAGTACGGTAGGCAATCGATATTACTTCGATGGTACGATGTCCAGTTAGACATCAGAACCTACGAAGATTAACTCGGGAGAAATTAGTATCATTTAAGTTAGAAAAAATGTTAAAAAAAAAAGGAAAAGTAGGGTCCTTACGCGCCATCTTTTCAGTCCAACCGTACGATAGCGAGTGACGAGGAAGGAATGAAGAGAGAAATGAGAGCGAACCGAAGAGCTTTGAGAGGACAATGAGAAGTAAACAAGGGCAATCTTATGCAATATACAGATTACTCGTCTCTCTAGGAAAAATTGCACGTTTCGTATTGTATAGCAGGCGGTGACAAAGTGCAATTTCATAAGATCATTGATTGGTTAGGAGTTAGCAGAGAATGAGGCCTTTGGCTATGTGATTATCTAGCGCAAGTGTCTTCTAAAATCGAATTATGATTTATCGAAATGATAGAAGCACTACTTGTTCACGTAGAACAGGCCTGACACCTCTTTTGTATCAAAAGTGATACAAAAGATGAGTTCGCATGGAAGGAGGCCTTTGGCTATGTGATTATCTAGCGCAAATGTCTTCTAAAATCGAATTATGATTTATCGAAATGATAGAAGCACTACTTGTTCACGTAGAACAGGCCTGACAATTCTTTTGTATCAAAAGTGATACAAAAGATGAGTTCACATGGAAGGAGGCCTTTGGCTATGTGACTATCTAGCGCAAATGTCTTCTAAAATCGAATTATGATTTATCGAAATGATAGAAGCACTACTTGTTCACGTAGAACAGGCCTGACAATTCTTTTGTATCAAAAGTGATACAAAAGATGAGTTCACATGGAAGGAGGCCTTTGGCTATGTGACTATCTAGCGCAAATGTCTTCTAAAATCGAATTATGATTTATCGAAATCATAGAAGCACTACTTGTTCATGTAGAACAGGCCTGACAATTCTTTTGTATCAAAAGTGATACAAAAGATGAGTTCGCATGGAAGGAGGCCTTTGGCTATGTGATTATCTAGCGCAAGTGTCTTCTAAAATCGAGTTATGATTTATCGAAATGATAGAAGCACTACTTGTTCATGTAGAACAGGCCTGACAATTCTTTTGTATCAAAAGTGATACAAAAGATGAGTTCGCATGGAAGGAGGCCTTTGGCTATGTGATTATCTAGCGCAAATGTCTTCTAAAATCGAATTATGATTTATCGAAATGATAGAAGCACTACTTGTTCACGTAGAACAGGCCTGACAATTCTTTTGTATCAAAAGTGATACAAAAGATGAGTTCGCATGGAAGGAGGCCTTTGGCTATGTGATTATCTAGCGCAAATGTCTTCTAAAATCGAATTATGATTTATCGAAATGATAGAATCACTACTTGTTCACGTAGAACAGACCTGACAACTCTTTTGTATCAAAAGTGATACAAAAGATGAGTTCACATGGAAGGAGGCCTTTGGCTATGTGATTATCTAGCGCAAATGTCTTCTAAAATCGAATTATGATTTATCGAAATGATAGAATCACTACTTGTTCACGTAGAACAGACCTGACAACTCTTTTGTATCAAAAGTGATACAAAAGATGAGTTCACATGGAAGGAGGCCTTTGGCTATGTGATTATCTAGCGCAAATGTCTTCTAAAATCGAATTATGATTTATCGAAATGATAGAATCACTACTTGTTCACGTAGAACAGGCCTGACAACTCTTTTGTATCAAAAGTGATACAAAAGATGAGTTCACATGGAAGGAGGCTTTTGGCTATGTCATTATCTAGCGCAAATGTCTTCTAAAATCGAGCTATGATTTATCGAAAAGATAGAAGCACTAATTGTTCACGTAGAACAGGCCTGACAACTCTTTTGTATCAAAAGTGATACAAAAGATGAGTTCACATGGAAGGAGGCTTTTGGCTATGTCATTATCTAGCGCAAATGTCTTCTAAAATCGAGCTATGATTTATCGAAAAGATAGAAGCACTAATTGTTCACGTAGAACAGGCCTGGCAGCTCTTTTGTATCAAAAGTGATACAAAAGATGAGTTCGCATGGAAGGAGGCCTTTGGCTATGTGATTATCTAGCGCAAGTGTCTTCTAAAATCGAATTATGATTTATCGAAATGATAGAAGCACTACTTGTCCATGTAGAACAGGCCTGACAACTCTTTTGTATCAAAAGTGATACAAAAGATGAGTTCACATGGAAGGAGGCCTTTGGCTATGTGACTATCTAGCGCAAATGTCTTCTAAAATCGAATTATGATTTATCGAAATCATAGAAGCACTACTTGTTCATGTAGAACAGGCCTGACAATTCTTTTGTATCAAAAGTGATACAAAAGATGAGTTCGCATGGAAGGAGGCCTTTGGCTATGTGATTATCTAGCGCAAGTGTCTTCTAAAATCGAGTTATGATTTATCGAAATGATAGAAGCACTACTTGTTCATGTAGAACAGGCCTGACAATTCTTTTGTATCAAAAGTGATACAAAAGATGAGTTCGCATGGAAGGAGGCCTTTGGCTATGTGATTATCTAGCGCAAATGTCTTCTAAAATCGAATTATGATTTATCGAAATGATAGAAGCACTACTTGTTCACGTAGAACAGGCCTGACAATTCTTTTGTATCAAAAGTGATACAAAAGATGAGTTCGCATGGAAGGAGGCCTTTGGCTATGTGATTATCTAGCGCAAATGTCTTCTAAAATCGAATTATGATTTATCGAAATGATAGAATCACTACTTGTTCACGTAGAACAGACCTGACAACTCTTTTGTATCAAAAGTGATACAAAAGATGAGTTCACATGGAAGGAGGCCTTTGGCTATGTGATTATCTAGCGCAAATGTCTTCTAAAATCGAATTATGATTTATCGAAATGATAGAATCACTACTTGTTCACGTAGAACAGGCCTGACAACTCTTTTGTATCAAAAGTGATACAAAAGATGAGTTCACATGGAAGGAGGCTTTTGGCTATGTCATTATCTAGCGCAAATGTCTTCTAAAATCGAGCTATGATTTATCGAAAAGATAGAAGCACTAATTGTTCACGTAGAACAGGCCTGACAACTCTTTTGTATCAAAAGTGATACAAAAGATGAGTTCACATGGAAGGAGGCTTTTGGCTATGTCATTATCTAGCGCAAATGTCTTCTAAAATCGAGCTATGATTTATCGAAAAGATAGAAGCACTAATTGTTCACGTAGAACAGGCCTGGCAGCTCTTTTGTATCAAAAGTGATACAAAAGATGAGTTCGCATGGAAGGAGGCCTTTGGCTATGTGATTATCTAGCGCAAGTGTCTTCTAAAATCGAATTATGATTTATCGAAATGATAGAAGCACTACTTGTCCATGTAGAACAGGCCTGACAACTCTTTTGTATCAAAAGTGATACAAAAGATGAGTTCGCATGGAAGGAGGCCTTTGGCTATGTGACTATCTAGCGCAAATGTCTTCTAAAATCGAATTATGATTTATCGAAATGATAGAAGCACTACTTGTTCATGTAGAACAGGCCTGACAACTCTTTTGTATCAAAAGTGATACAAAAGATGAGTTCGCATGGAAGGAGGCCTTTGGCTATGTGACTATCTAGCGCAAATGTCTTCTAAAATCGAATTATGATTTATCGAAATGATAGAAGCACTACTTGTTCATGTAGAACAGGCCTGACAACTCTTTTGTATCAAAAGTGATACAAAAGATGAGTTCGCATTGAAGTAGGCCTTTGGCTATGTGATTATCTAGCGCAAATGTCTTCTAAAATCGAATTATGATTTATCGAAATGATAGAAGCACTACTTGTTCACGTAGAACAGGCCTGACAATTCTTTTGTATCAAAAGTGATACAAAAGATGAGTTCACATGGAAGGAGGCCTTTGGCTATGTGACTATCTAGCGCAAATGTCTTCTAAAATCGAATTATGATTTATCGAAATGATAGAAGCACTACTTGTTCACGTAGAACAGGCCTGACAATTCTTTTGTATCAAAAGTGATACAAAAGATGAGTTCACATGGAAGGAGGCCTTTGGCTATGTGACTATCTAGCGCAAATGTCTTCTAAAATCGAATTATGATTTATCGAAATCATAGAAGCACTACTTGTTCATGTAGAACAGGCCTGACAATTCTTTTGTATCAAAAGTGATACAAAAGATGAGTTCGCATGGAAGGAGGCCTTTGGCTATGTGATTATCTAGCGCAAGTGTCTTCTAAAATCGAGTTATGATTTATCGAAATGATAGAAGCACTACTTGTTCATGTAGAACAGGCCTGACAATTCTTTTGTATCAAAAGTGATACAAAAGATGAGTTCGCATGGAAGGAGGCCTTTGGCTATGTGATTATCTAGCGCAAATGTCTTCTAAAATCGAATTATGATTTATCGAAATGATAGAAGCACTACTTGTTCACGTAGAACAGGCCTGACAATTCTTTTGTATCAAAAGTGATACAAAAGATGAGTTCGCATGGAAGGAGGCCTTTGGCTATGTGATTATCTAGCGCAAATGTCTTCTAAAATCGAATTATGATTTATCGAAATGATAGAATCACTACTTGTTCACGTAGAACAGACCTGACAACTCTTTTGTATCAAAAGTGATACAAAAGATGAGTTCACATGGAAGGAGGCCTTTGGCTATGTGATTATCTAGCGCAAATGTCTTCTAAAATCGAATTATGATTTATCGAAATGATAGAATCACTACTTGTTCACGTAGAACAGGCCTGACAACTCTTTTGTATCAAAAGTGATACAAAAGATGAGTTCACATGGAAGGAGGCTTTTGGCTATGTCATTATCTAGCGCAAATGTCTTCTAAAATCGAGCTATGATTTATCGAAAAGATAGAAGCACTAATTGTTCACGTAGAACAGGCCTGACAACTCTTTTGTATCAAAAGTGATACAAAAGATGAGTTCACATGGAAGGAGGCTTTTGGCTATGTCATTATCTAGCGCAAATGTCTTCTAAAATCGAGCTATGATTTATCGAAAAGATAGAAGCACTAATTGTTCACGTAGAACAGGCCTGGCAGCTCTTTTGTATCAAAAGTGATACAAAAGATGAGTTCGCATGGAAGGAGGCCTTTGGCTATGTGATTATCTAGCGCAAGTGTCTTCTAAAATCGAATTATGATTTATCGAAATGATAGAAGCACTACTTGTCCATGTAGAACAGGCCTGACAACTCTTTTGTATCAAAAGTGATACA
This sequence comes from Pristionchus exspectatus, assembly GCA_911812115.1. Lineage (NCBI taxonomy): Eukaryota > Metazoa > Nematoda > Chromadorea > Rhabditida > Neodiplogasteridae > Pristionchus > Pristionchus exspectatus. The sequence continues at coordinate 9,052,286 of OU461587.1, read as the reverse complement.
AAAGATGAGTTCGCATGGAAGGAGGCCTTTGGCTATGTGACTATCTAGCGCAAATGTCTTCTAAAATCGAATTATGATTTATCGAAATGATAGAAGCACTACTTGTTCATGTAGAACAGGCCTGACAACTCTTTTGTATCAAAAGTGATACAAAAGATGAGTTCGCATGGAAGGAGGCCTTTGGCTATGTGACTATCTAGCGCAAATGTCTTCTAAAATCGAATTATGATTTATCGAAATGATAGAAGCACTACTTGTTCATGTAGAACAGGCCTGACAACTCTTTTGTATCAAAAGTGATACAAAAGATGAGTTCGCATTGAAGTAGGCCTTTGGCTATGTGATTATCTAGCGCAAATGTCTTCTAAAATCGAATTATGATTTATCGAAATGATAGAATCACTACTTGTTCACGTAGAACAGACCTGACAACTCTTTTGTATCAAAAGTGATACAAAAGATGAGTTCACATGGAAGGAGGCCTTTGGCTATGTGATTATCTAGCGCAAATGTCTTCTAAAATCGAATTATGATTTATCGAAATGATAGAATCACTACTTGTTCACGTAGAACAGGCCTGACAACTCTTTTGTATCAAAAGTGATACAAAAGATGAGTTCACATGGAAGGAGGCTTTTGGCTATGTCATTATCTAGCGCAAATGTCTTCTAAAATCGAGCTATGATTTATCGAAAAGATAGAAGCACTAATTGTTCACGTAGAACAGGCCTGGCAGCTCTTTTGTATCAAAAGTGATACAAAAGATGAGTTCGCATGGAAGGAGGCCTTTGGCTATGTGATTATCTAGCGCAAGTGTCTTCTAAAATCGAATTATGATTTATCGAAATGATAGAAGCACTACTTGTCCATGTAGAACAGGCCTGACAACTCTTTTGTATCAAAAGTGATACAAAAGATGAGTTCGCATGGAAGGAGGCCTTTGGCTATGTGACTATCTAGCGCAAATGTCTTCTAAAATCGAATTATGATTTATCGAAATGATAGAAGCACTACTTGTTCATGTAGAACAGGCCTGACAACTCTTTTGTATCAAAAGTGATACAAAAGATGAGTTCGCATGGAAGGAGGCCTTTGTCTATGTGATTATCTAGCGCAAATGTCTTCTAAAATCGAATTATGATTTATCGAAATGATAGAATCACTACTTGTTCACGTAGAACAGACCTGACAACTCTTTTGTATCAAAAGTGATACAAAAGATGAGTTCACATGGAAGGAGGCCTTTGGCTATGTGATTATCTAGCGCAAATGTCTTCTAAAATCGAATTATGATTTATCGAAATGATAGAATCACTACTTGTTCACGTAGAACAGGCCTGACAACTCTTTTGTATCAAAAGTGATACAAAAGATGAGTTCACATGGAAGGAGGCTTTTGGCTATGTCATTATCTAGCGCAAATGTCTTCTAAAATCGAGCTATGATTTATCGAAAAGATAGAAGCACTAATTGTTCACGTAGAACAGGCCTGACAACTCTTTTGTATCAAAAGTGATACAAAAGATGAGTTCACATGGAAGGAGGCTTTTGGCTATGTCATTATCTAGCGCAAATGTCTTCTAAAATCGAGCTATGATTTATCGAAAAGATAGAAGCACTAATTGTTCACGTAGAACAGGCCTGGCAGCTCTTTTGTATCAAAAGTGATACAAAAGATGAGTTCGCATGGAAGGAGGCCTTTGGCTATGTGATTATCTAGCGCAAGTGTCTTCTAAAATCGAATTATGATTTATCGAAATGATAGAAGCACTACTTGTCCATGTAGAACAGGCCTGACAACTCTTTTGTATCAAAAGTGATACAAAAGATGAGTTCGCATGGAAGGAGGCCTTTGGCTATGTGACTATCTAGCGCAAATGTCTTCTAAAATCGAATTATGATTTATCGAAATGATAGAAGCACTACTTGTTCATGTAGAACAGGCCTGACAACTCTTTTGTATCAAAAGTGATACAAAAGATGAGTTCGCATGGAAGGAGGCCTTTGGCTATGTGACTATCTAGCGCAAATGTCTTCTAAAATCGAATTATGATTTATCGAAATGATAGAAGCACTACTTGTTCATGTAGAACAGGCCTGACAACTCTTTTGTATCAAAAGTGATACAAAAGATGAGTTCGCATTGAAGTAGGCCTTTGGCTATGTGATTATCTAGCGCAAATGTCTTCTAAAATCGAATTATGATTTATCGAAATGATAGAATCACTACTTGTTCACGTAGAACAGACCTGACAACTCTTTTGTATCAAAAGTGATACAAAAGATGAGTTCACATGGAAGGAGGCCTTTGGCTATGTGATTATCTAGCGCAAATGTCTTCTAAAATCGAATTATGATTTATCGAAATGATAGAATCACTACTTGTTCACGTAGAACAGGCCTGACAACTCTTTTGTATCAAAAGTGATACAAAAGATGAGTTCACATGGAAGGAGGCTTTTGGCTATGTCATTATCTAGCGCAAATGTCTTCTAAAATCGAGCTATGATTTATCGAAAAGATAGAAGCACTAATTGTTCACGTAGAACAGGCCTGGCAGCTCTTTTGTATCAAAAGTGATACAAAAGATGAGTTCGCATGGAAGGAGGCCTTTGGCTATGTGATTATCTAGCGCAAGTGTCTTCTAAAATCGAATTATGATTTATCGAAATGATAGAAGCACTACTTGTCCATGTAGAACAGGCCTGACAACTCTTTTGTATCAAAAGTGATACAAAAGATGAGTTCGCATGGAAGGAGGCCTTTGGCTATGTGACTATCTAGCGCAAATGTCTTCTAAAATCGAATTATGATTTATCGAAATGATAGAAGCACTACTTGTTCATGTAGAACAGGCCTGACAACTCTTTTGTATCAAAAGTGATACAAAAGATGAGTTCGCATTGAAGTAGGCCTTTGGCTATGTGATTATCTAGCGCAAGTGTCTTCTAAAATCGAGTTATGATTTATCGAAATGATAGAAGCACTACTTGTTCACGGTTGCTATCTGGATGATAAATATATTAGATATTGTGATACATCAATTGAATTTTTATCAACTATTTTTCACTAACTTTTCACGATATTGTTGAAGAATTCGTCAACCGAACCGTTGATTAAATCGAATTCGGAATTGGTAGTATTGGAATCATTGAAGATGGAAGATAGAGGTGCAACATCATCATAATCACAGAAGAGATCTTCATCAGAAGAGAAATTGGACATCGTTTAGATGTAGAACAGATATAACTGATGAATACATTGGCACGAAGGGGGTTCTTATACCAGTGGTTATTCACATCTGTCTGGGGAATCAATAAATGGTATCGTTCCCATGTCCTTAGGTCATGAGACTCGTGTGACCTCTATCGATCCAGGGGGAGAGTCGGGGAGACTCGGATGCGTCTCACCCAGATTAGTGCCTCAGGGGTGCCTCAGGGTACGTAAGAGTAATAAATGGCCTTCCGACCTTGTTGATCGGAGACAAGCATGAACATGATCTTATGGTTGAAATCTAATTTCAATGCTAGTTAGAAATGTAATATAATACGAACATTTTTCCTATTCCATGTGGTTTGCTTTTCCTCAGCATCTTTATAGGCTAATTGTAATTGAACAACACTTTTATTTTTCATTATATTGCCATTGCGATTTTTTTGAAACTCACAGGAGTCAATCAATACCATTTATTCTTATATTACAATCTCATACGCTATAGAATCAAAGTCGTTGCGTATAAATCTGAGCAGTGACGCTATCGAATCTGATGAAGATAATTAAGTGAGTTAGTACAAGTAGAGAGGAAAGTGTATTGAGATACGAATGAAAACACAACTCAATGATGATTATGATTGATGCTAGATGAATCTACATACGACTAGCATGCAAAAAGTGTTATCTAAGTGAAATGTGCAAAGAATAGTTACTTTCAATACTCGGGGAATGCCACATAAAGCTCAAGAAGTGGACACGGGGACAGAAAAAAATATTTTCAAGCAAAATAAAGATTTGAAACAAAACTTTCACAATATTCTATAATAATCTATTATGCTACATCGCTCTGCATACAAATATACACGAAAGCACTCTTCAGATAAGTGAACATTGGTCCGATTGGTCCATCGTGTAATTGAGAAGAGAAATCATCGATTAGACGAATCTCCGCACCGAGATGTTTGATACCTGCTCGCACCTAAAGGAGATGAGAATTTCGAAAGTATTTTCACATACAAATACATACGACAACATAGATGAACGCGGGCATGAGTGTGTCAGCCTCCCACAATGGTTTCTTGCTCTCTGCATGGGCCTCAACGCACTAGAAACGGGTACGATTAGAATGGCATCTTATTTTCAGATAAATCAAAATAATTTGAACTCACCGAATTCATCTCCACAAAAGTTTCCGCCAGAATGCGTAGTTTCTCCAGTGGATTCGGCTGCGTTGGAATGTTCTGAAACATATTTTTTACAATTGAATTGGAGAATTTATCTAAATCAATACTGTAATTGATTGTATCGTACCTGCAACATCTTGATGGCACTCTCGTAGAATCGATATCTAGCCGTATTGCAGATAACTGCAGCTCCGAGATCCTCCGGATTCTCCAACTCAATTGGCCAGATGCATCTGAAACAGAGAATCAGTGTTGAGCATATGCCATTTGAACTTCAATAATGTGTTCTAACACTGATTCTCAATACACCATTAAAATGGAAGCTGACCTCGGTACATCCAGGAACGACAGCAACTTGACGTCCGTGTGAGCGTTGAGATACACGATCTTTGCCCTCAAAATATTCCCATTTGTAATTTTTGAGAATTATCTACAATATTTGTAGATGCGAACTGACCAGTAAACGTCGTCGAATTCAGCAGATGCGACGATGTATAGTGGAAGGAGAATTGGATGGAGACGAGCAAAGAAATGATCGTAGAGGAAAGAGATGACTGGAGGAGGAGGAAGGAGAGAGATTACCACCGGTGAGGGTACACTGCAATAGTTGAAATTGATGATGGATAACGATATAATCAAAGTGGAAACCATTTTCAATTCAATTACCTCTTGACACTTGCAGTTTCGCTCTCCAAGCTGATCATTTCTATTTTCTCCTCAGCCAGTGAGAGATAATCTGCTGTGAAGAGCGTCTGCAATGATTCATTTTCATAAAAATTGAGTATTTTCCTTGAGTGAATCGATAGGAATACTTCCTCGATGCGTTTATACCTCCTGACTTCCGACAGCAATTGATGCCTCGACTGCAATTTCGACGTCATCATCAGGAATTGGATCGAGTGGATTCAAAGGAAGATTCGGGAAGAGCACTCTGAATCAAATATTTATTTTAAGTTGATATTCAAATCGTCGGTTAATGAATGTTTGTGATCCTTCCATTCTTACCTGACTACTCCATAGACGGAGTAGAGTATCAATCTCAGTTCACTCGCTGCCTTTTCGTGCACACATCGATGAGCGCCTAGAGTTCCGCCGTAACTCGCCTAGAAAATCAGTTATTGATCAATATCCAGATCTACCGTAACCACAATAATTACAGTACCTGGTATATCTGCACCCATGTGTGGGCGAGTCTCGACAGGGGATGGGCGGGGTCGGCTATTGCTTCAGTCCATGCAGTTCGTATCATCAGATAGTATCCGGGACACCAGGGACGAAGATCTGCTGCAGATGCGAGATGAGAGAGACTGGAAAATGAGCATGAAATATTTAAAGAAAATATCTTATTAGTCGAGACCTCCATGGAATTGTTGGCGTATTGAATAAATGTCATTTTCTTATCGTTGTCACGTTCATTTTTCTTATTCATCAGAAAAAGTATTGATCCAATAACTGACTCAATCTCATCGTCATCATCTTCTCTTCTCTCTTCCCTATCGTCACTTCCACTTCTCTTTCTTCTCCTCACAAGGGCTTTCTCCACTCTTCTCCATGCCTCCCTCACACTCTCATCTTCTTCACCGAGAGAATCCATTTCGATCTCTGAAAGAAAGCTCAACTTGTTGATTCATTAATCCTATTGGATGAATTAACACTCACCAGTCCCCGCACTATCATCCCTCCTTCTCAGCTTCTTCTCTTGTCCCAATTCCTCCTTAAGAAATATATCAACAAGTGGTCGCCAATTCCACTTATCCTCAGCCTCAGAATAGTGTTCGATGCGAGGTCCTTCACTAAAAGTAAGAATTATATTTTCAGAGCATTCAAGAGCTTTTCAGAGCATCTCGGAATGTAATAATATTAGGTAGTGTTCACCCATGGAATACTTCCTTCAATCGATCTCTCGCTCTTCTTGTCTCAATCTTCGCATCTACGATATCCGCGTCTTCCGTGCGCTTTATCGATCCTATAATTTATACAATCTTGAAATTTATATTTTTTTAAATGTAACAACAAATCTAATGAAATAATTCTCACCATCATCTCCCAATATGGCGTAATTGAATCGGCCAATGATTCGGATAGTAGGAGAGACCTCTAGCGTACCCTAAACGAGTCGATATTTGTATTATTTTTTCTAGAGTAGAATAAAGTAGTAAGTTTCTGACCTTGCCCATCGCATGTCTCCATCCATTGAATTCTCCTCGATATTCCATCGTGTATCCTCCCGCTCCCTCGGGAGGAGGACATTGTAGACGACCGAACTGGAAAATAATATTATTTTGAATTATAAATTATTTTTTGCAGTTGCCCCCGAGACATCATATCCCGAAAGTGGAAAACTGCAGTCGGCGAGTTATACCACTGAACAAATAATGTACAATGTCTATTTTTTTCGACCACATCAGGACCACAATTGTCGTACTTTCAATTGATCAGCTTTGAATTCTCCTTCACAATAAGCTCCACATCCATCCATCATCACACCTTCTCCTTGCATCGATCCCTCGTCGAAGGCTCCGAGATACTTGCGTCCTGAAATTGTCAAGATAGAATATATTTTATTTGGATGAGTAAAACTACACATGTAAATGTATAAAAAGCGGAAGGTGAACCACTGACTTATCGTTCCCAGTTCATTAAGCTCACTGGACACTCCGTACCCGTGTGGTTTACCTCGAGAGAAGAAACCTGAATCCACCAATTCGATATTTGCTATTGAGTCAAAATCAAAAGGAAAATTTCCATATTTACAAGATAAATATTCATTGATTTCTCACCGATATAATGTTCGTCCTTCCTCATTTCTTCTCCAAATCCATGTGGGACACCTTCCTCTACGTATCCTCTGTAGGTGGTTCCAGCTGCTGTGCTGAAAATACAACAATTTTCTCAAGTCTGCGGTTTCACCTGTTTTTCATCAAGATACTTTATTCTCGTTGTATGTAGAGTGCGAAACGTGGCTATCGATATGAAAAAACTCACTCAATCCTGCATAATCCTCGTGCTTTTCCCTTCTCGAAATTTCCTCTGATCACAGTAAATTTCTTTTCCTCTCCTTTTTTCTCCGCATCTGAGAGAAATTCATTAGTATTCATGGATAAGTTCATTACGCATTTCGACCAGGTATATTTCAAGCTATCGAATAAGCGTAGCTCTAGTGATAAATCTTTCTCGACTATAATTCAGATACAATTACATGCAGTTCAGTGCACTTTCACACTTTAGAGTGCAACTAATAAAGTTCCTCAGGATTTTCAGTTTTAACTATTTATTGTTTATCTTATTGTCATCACTTATTCTCACTTCTTCCATCTGCTTCCCACGGCACGTAAAAGAGAGTGGCAGTAGATGAGGAAGGCGGCTCTTCTTTCTCTGGTACTGAGAGAACACCGAAACTGCAAAGAAGGGACAATGGGACACTAATTCAATCGGCGGGATCTGTCAATGGCTTCTAGATTAGAAGAGTGGAAGTCCATCTCAACTATCCTTCTTCCCTTCACCCTTCTCTTACCCGTGAGGTAATCCATCCACGAAATTTCCTTCGTACGTGCAAGTTGGCGTCGTTTTACGGCCACTGAAATCACGTAGTAATTCTCGAAATAGATTCTTCTTTTTTTCAATCTTTGATCGCTTTCTCAGCTGTTTATCTCTTTTGTAGTAGTGTCTCTTCTCTATCTTTTCATCGAATTCGGTGTCATTTCTCTCCTCCATTCCATAATTGCCTCCCATCCATCCCATCCTCCCACACATAACCACAGATCAACAGTTCATTCTACCGATGGATTCTACCCCAAGCAATCATACACGGCCACATCTTTTCACGCAATTATTTATTGATATTAGGAACTTGTCCATGAATAAAACGAGCACAGATCATCATTATTGACATGGGGGCAAGGATAAAGCAAAGGATGAATGCAGATCATTGGAAGGAAGGGAATGATATCGTGAGGATCCGAAGGTTAGGGATAAACGAAAGACAGTGAGGGACGAGTGTACACAAAAACAATCAAGAAATGGAAAGAGATCAATGCATTAATAAGGTCTGTATCGTTGTTGCTTGCCCAATTCCTCAGTCAATCTTCGCTGGTGTTTGTCCAGGTCGAGTTGGGAGGGTGCGGTGGGCTGCATCAGTTGCTGCTGCTGCAACATCCAGTGCTGCGGCTGCAGCTGCAGTTGCTGCATTGGCTGCAGTCCCTGCAGCATCTGCTGCTGTGCAGTGTACTGGGCGACAATGGCCTGTGCAGCCAGATACTGCTGCAGGGCCATCTGAGGATCGGCTGCAGGTGCTGCAAGGGGCAGAGTGTTCTGCTGCTGCAGCAATGCCAATTGCAGATGGAGATCGGGTTGACGGGCGGGGAATTTGGCATTTACGACGGTATTTTTCTGTCGTGAGGAATGACGGGCTGTTGCTGGATTAACTTCAACAATTCGTCCACTAAATTCCTTCATATGAATGGCCTTCTTCGCTGCTTCTGCTTCATTCGCATTCTTCATTGTGATGAATGCGAATCCCTTCGATCCCCGATCGTTGAAGATAACTTCCGCTTCCACAACCTTCAATTGCATGCATCACACTCCCGGACAGTGAAAGAGACTATTACATGACGACACTAAGTCGGATGAGAGTTTTGCACTATTTCGCAATAACACTTCTCTCGTTCTCATCCGACCAATTGCCGACTAGACACATCGTTTCTCACGCTTTTTCGCCCGTTTGGGACAAGAAAACTAGAAAAATGAGGAGTATCATGCCTAACCAATCGTTATTCTAGCCCTTTCCACGTCTATTGCACATGATCACAAAAGTTGGCACGGTTCGACCATTTTCCAATCAAGCAAAACTATTCGTCAATATTCGAAACATAACCAGAGTGCTATCACACGAAGCGTTGCCACTGGGTGGACTATTCAATCATATCAAACCGTGCCATCTCATGCATTCTACTATACTTCCAAAGCGTCAAAACAAGTGTCAAAACAGTGTCAAAACAACAGAAAAAACAACTCACATCTCCGTAGGGCTCGAACAGCTTCATCAAATCGGCATCTCTCCATTTGTAGGGAATATTAGAGATGTGCATTCTCACGGACTCTGTTTCATTTGTCGTCGAACCAGAGGTTGAAGGGGGTGAAGTAGAGGAGGGAGAAGCTTGAGATACGAGAGAATCGGGTTTAATATCTTTCTTCTTCTCATTCCGAATCTCTCTATTCTCCATGGAAGTCGACGAAGCCGCAGAGGTCGATGAGCCTGAATCCGATCGGGCAGTCGGACCAAGCTGAAGCGACGTCAGAGGTCCCTGCATCAATGGAGCTCCGGCGTAGTTCGGCAGCAGTGGGGCTGGAGGGGGAGGGATACTCGTGGGAGGGTATCCTCCCTGCAGCCCCTGCAGCTGCAGCAGGGCAATCTGTTGCTGCAACTGCTGCTGTTGCTGTTGTTGGAGGAGGTGTTGGAGGACAGCGGGATGGAGAGTTGAGAGGTCGGCTGGAGGAGTAGCGTCGCCTCCAGTGAAGTAGTTGAGTGGGAGAGACATAACTGAAGATGGAGAAAGAGATCAGACACGGCCTTTAGAGAGTAAGACGAAATAAGACGAGAGAAGAGAGAGAGAGGGTGCTGACCGACTGAATGTGAATGTGAATGAGGAGGAGAGAGGGGGAGAGAGGGAGAGAGAGGGGGAGATAGAGAGAGGGAGGAGGCTTGGTAGAGACGCCACAGATTGGGCGCCAAAAGATATACAGGGTAGAGGCCGGGTGGGTCCGATGTGAGGGGAAGGGGAGGGGAATAGATGGACAGATGGGACGGGTCGAATGAACCCACTGGATGGGATCCCCTCTGATCTGTCTCTATTGGTCCGATGTGGGGGAGCACAGCTTTTGGGGCAATACAATCGATTGGATGGATAGATCGGAAGTCACGCTGTGAATTGTGTGGGAATGGAAGGGAGAAATCCAGAGATGAATCAAGAGAAACGAAGAATGGAGGAGGTCAATCTAGACGGATTGTGAGAAGGATTTGGAGGATTAGCGAGGAGTCACGTGAAATTGATGGGTTCCAAGGGCTTAGAATCGATCTGTTGACTGGAAAGTGAAGGGGGTCTGTGGGAGGGGGAGGAATGAGGATGTTAAGGGAGGGGGACAACAAAAACCTCAGAGGGAAGGCAGCAGAGGGAAGATAGCCATCTTCTCAATTGCGCATCTGCCTCTCTCATGCGATTTCGTGAGAAAGAGAAGGGGACAAAGGGAAACGATGCGAAAGAAGAGAGGACAGGACAGGATAGAAACCCATCGGTCAATCGATCTATAGATCCATTTTTTTTCTATTCAAACCGGTCAACCCCCGGTTGAATAAGAGCCCCATTCAACTGATAACGTTCGTGTAGGCAATCGGTGATAAGGCTTATCATTATCTCGACTACCGTAATCCTTCTTCCCACCTTCCGTGCGGGACTCCATTCCTCCATTCTCCCGTGTAACTTTCGCCTGTCTTGGCGAAAACGAATCGGTCAGCTCTTCTTGTTGCAGGAGGAGCACCGAGAACGAGAGAGGACGAAGGAGACGAGGAGGAGAAGGGAGAGGAAGAGGAACGAGATGGCTGAAAAGGACATCGCGAATCATCCGATAGCGAAATATCGTCGGGAGAACTCTTTCTGTTTCTATTCATCATTTCACGTGTCGAATTGGGAAACGGCAGGTGTTCTAATATCTGAGACTTTATTGACCAGTTTCCGGCGTAATTTCCGAACAATTAACAGACCAATCATAGTCCTAACCCGTCAGAGTGTGCAACCTTGAGATGCCAAGAAAGGAAGAAGGGAATGAAAATACGACTTACCTTGGAGTCCACTGCGAAATTGGACCAATACCAGAAAGAGGCGCGACGCTTGAACGTTTCCTGAGAAGGAAATCACAATGATTGCTAGATTTTTTTCAATCCAAATCACTTAGAAAATCACGCGGAAGCTCACTCACTCTATCTTCCTTGCTGGCAAACTCAAGATCGAATGTTTCATCGGGCGTGTCAACATGAAGCACTGAAAAATACAATGAGCATTTATTTTACATTTTTTTCAAATTGCTGTCGAGTATGAAAGTGAGGGAAACTACTATTAGAAAACTTTGTATTTTTGCTATGCAAGCAGAAAAAATTTCCAATTTTAAAAAAAAAGAACATTTATTTATAAAAGAATTACATTTATAAAAGAACATTTATGTAATCAGTGAAGCATATCTGACCTTTCTTCTCTCCACTTTCATCCTTCTTATCGTTCATCCACACTAATTGTGTAGGGAAGCGTTGATCGGAATGACGCTGAAACAAACTTATTATTCAAGGATTCGTGCAAATAAGTACGCTTCTACAATAAATCTATTAATTTCCTTTTCTCTGGAAGCTCCATGAAGGTTAAATTTATACGAAATAAGTCTTGAATTGAATACCGTAGCGAAGACGATTATGTCGTTAAACACGAGAACGTGCGTATATCTCGCAGAGAGAATTCCCGCACTCCGAGCGACGACTGAGAGAAGACCTGAGTGAGGAACGTTTAGGGAAATGGTGGCAAAACGTTCACCTAGGAAAATCTTCTAACCTTCCAGAGTTTCTGTTATTGAAATTTCTATTCCGAATTTATGCTTTCAACATTTTAAATATGGTTATGTTTTAAGCAGAGCACAAAAATTGAGTTCGCTAAATGTTCAATGATTTCGTTATTCATGCTCTAAACCAATTCATCGACGAATCTTTTCTGACCTCCTTCATTATTCGATCCGTGCCACGTTCCTCCACTCCACACGAGAAGTCGACGAGGCTTATGAAGAGTACGGGCGAACTGAAGAAATAAATTCGCATTTAATATTTTGATCCGATGCACCGCAATAATCATAACACATCTTAGATGTTACGCTTCATTACATTAGTGAAACATAAATTGTTCATTAAAAGTCTAGATTTTGTGCTTTCCGTTGCTGTGCCACTAGATACCTGCACTTACAGTGGCATTCCCATCTCTCCTCCACCATACAGCAGTGGCAGTCGCTGTCTCGAGTGCAGCCGATGCCTCGGATAATTGATGAGACCACTCACTTGCGTAGCCAGATGGACCACTGTCCGACTGCAATTATTCGAACTTTATACTTGATATTTTATCCCTGCTTTTGTAAGATTTATTTCTACAAAAAAGCGTTGTTCCTTGTCGAATATTATGGGCATCGAACACTTCCGATACTAGAACTCGTTTTCCACTTTACTCAACTGCAAGGATATTCGTAAAATTATGAAATAATATATTTCCGATATACTTTCATCCCGAGATGTTTTCTTCCCAATTTTTCGCCCTTGTCAGTGTAATGTTTTGCAAAGTCTACTCAGTTCACTGCCGAATATCCGAATACCGTAATCGAATCTTATTCTTCGCATTGCAATACGGTGCAAAGTCCCTTCGCTTTTGTCCCCCACCTCACAGATGATTGGGTGCTTTCCTTGCATTGTTTGCTCTGATAATCATCACATTCCTCAATCTTCGATCATTTCCTAATGCAAACTCCCCTCTTCCCGTTCCCTGCAGCATCACTCCTCTCCCTCTCTCTCCAATCCCATTAGCTTCGTCCTCTCCTCCAAAACAGACGTGCTTCCCTGTACAGCTTTCCTGCTCTATGGACTTACCAATGCAAAATGACTCTCTCCATTTCCCTTATCTCTCACGGCCCCGAGACCTAACCACCCATTGTTCCCTACAGCCTCACATTCCTCCCTAAGTCCCCCCTAAAAGCTTCCTTACGTCATGGTCGTTCATTCCGCACATTCTCACGTAACTTGTCCCCTTTTCGCGAATTCACTTGTTATCGCCGCCTAATTTTCAACACGCTCGATTCAAATTAGTGACCTCGATTCGATCTGAGACAAAACATCGTAAAAGTGATCACTTCCTCTATGAAAGATAAGTCAGGATTGACCTATGGGTCGAGAAGAATGACCATCACTTCTACTTCCTCAACTCAGACACAAAACGCGCACAAAGTGAAATACCATATGATTGTATTCATACGATCTCTGAAATATAATCACGCGTTCTCGATTTTGTCATTGAAATCCTTCTTGTTCGACCCGAATAATTTACGATTCGTTCTCGGGTTCTCAAACTCAGCGGGAAATTCATTGCACGAAACTAGCAAAGCGACAGTTTCATTGCCTCGGATCAATTGGTTTCTTTCCCCGATTGCCAACTTTGTGCGCAGAAATTGTTGAGAACTAACTTTGTCGGTCTTTGATCAACTATCTAATGCGGAATCCATTAGTGCGACGGAATCTTTCCTCTGTTACAGTTGTGTTCCATCTCTTGCAAGACAGATTAGTCCATTCACCTCACCCTTTCAGCACTTTTTTGTGCGCTCCAAACTGAACGGAACGTTGCACACCCAATCACTGTGCTCGCTTGCCGATAATAAACTTAATTACTCACTCATTAAGAGTGTCATGCGGGGAGTGAATCAGCGATTGATCTACAGATAATCTTGGGGTGATACGTGCTTCGGGTAATGAACAAGGCAATCAAGAAACCAGTTGGACATACCGCAGATAACTCACACCCCGCATCTCACATGCTCAACATTGTTAATGTTAGCACGTTCTCTCTAATCTCATCGACCTCGTCCCAATTTCTACCTTGCAGGTGCCATTTTTTGCAAGCAAAGAACCACAACAACATTAATAGGCATCATGCGGGTTTACCTGATCAAACAAAGGCCAATTCGGCGATATTTTAACTTCTGGCTTAACGGCTCTCCAGAAATTATCCAGAATAGTTCATCCCTTGTAGATAGTTCATTCTCTTGTCCTTCTTTACGAGTCTTCGTAACGACTGTTCATAGATGACTCGTCTCTCTCTCTCTCTCTCTTTGGTGAACATTCTCAACATTCCTCTAGCTTGTTCATGGGAGAGACACGACGAATTTAGACAAGAACAAGAGGAGAAACAAAACAGTGAACGAGGAGTCGCGCATAAAACACCGCTGTCCAAATTACGACCGCACCGGCCGTTCCAAAACTGCATTCCTACGTACTTGAAACTTTTCAGTCAGCCAAAGAGAACCCTGATGAACTTCTTGAGTACGATACAATTGCAACATCAAAGTAGATTCGCTCATACTAAGCCCGTTCACTTGTGCAGTGTTATCAATCTGCCAAAATCTGCCGAAACAATCTACACAGACATCTTAATCTACGCAGTTAATCTAAAAGTTTCCTTTTGCGCACGCTAAAGTTCAGTCGTATAGAGCGGAGCGAGTCCATATCTCCTCTCTTCTCTACTAAACGACCATCATCAAATAAGAAGCAGCACTCTGCTCTGTTTAACGAGCGACCGCTCCTTTTCGTTCTGGCCCTGAAATAGCTCAAACACTACAATGGAAAAAATGAATGGATATAGGAGATCCCTTGAAGTGGACCGCCATCTTGAGCGAATGTTGTGCAATTCAGAGATCAGCTACACATCAAGACCAATTCTTCGTTAGATCGAATGATCATGGGAACAATTAATCAGGGTTACGGTGATATACGTCATGTACTTTCCGTAGACAACGTGTTGATAACGCATTGTTATTGTTCCCTATTTAACTTGTAGTATCCAAAACAAACCTTCGACCCATCTCGGGAGCTCTACTCGATCTCTTTATCTTTGGCGCCAGTCTCAATGTTTTTCCTCGAATGTCTTCAATTGGACGGGTCAGTCACTGTGAATTAGACTATCCATGCATCACTCCCTCACTCACGAAAGATCAAGTAGAGAGAGAGAGAAGGAAGGAAGGAGAAGAGAGAGGGGAGCGCCATGATGGAATAGACTGTGGCTCGGCAATGGTCAGAGTACATCTTTTCACGGTGTAATACCGTATCCGAGCTATTTTAATCCGAAGATACGGTATCTACCGTGATCTCCCTTAGTTCGAACTAGTTCGCAAACTAGTTAGTGTGACCACATGACGCATCGATGGCTATAGATATATCTCAATCAGACGGTATGCTCATCTATCTATCTATTTATCCCTCCTCTGGTTATCACACCCTTCCACTCGTGACATTTATCCCCCCCCCCCTTCGCACCCTTATTCTCCTCTCCTTTTCCCTTCTTCGTTCAGCCTAATCATCAACAACTCTCCCTTTTCATGCTCTGATCTAGAAGGTGAAGATAAGAGGAGCTAAATTTACTTATCCCCCTTCCACACCCCTCAAAGTGCAGTTCCTTAGTAGCATTTAGGGTCAAACGTCGTTCACAGAGTGCACCCTCGACTGCACCACGTGATCTAGCCTGAACAGGCGATACTACCGTATCCAGGATGCACCTCATAAATTATATCGTCACTTGAATGTCCTCGATATCTTCGTCTAAAAATACTGTGGCTGATCGGTGATTTAACGACATGAGTGCATTTATTCGATGAATGGAGAAGGGATCTCGACCTATCACTGATCTTCTTCGTCTATGATGTGAATGATTGGTTTCTCTCTAGGGAAAAAGAGAGATATCTCGATCAAAGCACATCGCAACACCTCCTCTTCTCTCCTTTACTTCTTCCTCCTTCTCAAGTTCCTCATTGGATTGAAATCTCCAATTTTGGGCTGTAATCTCCAATTATCCGTCGAATTTCTTAGTTCCGCGTCGAAATCGAGATCATCACTGATCTACGAGTTAGTTCTGCTTCAGAAATTGATCATGTGTCAATTCAAACTGCACTCTATGAAACTTCCTTCTCAGTTCACTTTACACTCGAAACACCTTTCCAACAGTTTTCAACGTAGGATTTCCCTTGCTGTACTCAGAGTCCGCATAGAACACGCACAATCTTAAATTGTGGTCGACCAATAACCAGATGTTTTCCATTAAATGATCGACGCTCAAGGGCATCTAATCAATCAAATTCTCAATTCCGCACAAACTTGACCATTTCTTGTTATTCGCACTACGACAAACCTCAAGTGATCAATTTCACACCGAACAGAGACGAAAATAATCAAGGAACTGTCCTTTGCGTAATCAGGAACTCAACACAATACGACGACCATTTCCTTCTCAACCCCATTGAGTTCATCCACCTGATAGGTCACATCGATATCTCTCAACCTCTACCCTTCCTTGTCTCCTACCGTCTATCTCAAAAGAGATATTACTTTCCCCTTGATTACCAGTTTTTGTTCGTTCCCGTTGAACTGGATAGCGAAAAGAGATGGCGAACAATTGAAATTATCGAAAACATCGCACGCGAATTTGACCTTATCACGAACCGAATCGAGACCAAGCTCACCCATTTATCAAGTTGTTTTTGACTCCCAACGATGTATTAGATTTCATCGACAGATAAGGCATCTTGAGCCTTTTCGAGAAACTCGTTCAAGTTTCACTCTGAAAATTGTTCAGAGAGTCGTTTGACTGACAGTTGAGACTAGAGGAAAGAAGACCTTGAAAGGGCGCGTGGAGATACTAAATGTCAACATCACATGAGCCGACTCATGATTTGTTATAACAAAAAACACTTCAATACGAAAAATTGAATCTAAAAATCCCACAGTGCAAACTCATCTCTCAATGCGATAAAAAGTTGCACTATTCTGCTTCCAAACTCAGCGGGATTCCTTTGAATCGGTCTGCAGACTAAAAAGACGAAGGATAAAAAGCATGAGGGATCGCACCCTTCATCATCACTCAAACGTGCGATTTCATGGGAAACGCCGACAAGACGGATCATTTTTCCACTTCTTTATCATTCTTCTTCCCAGTCTGAGCTTCCTTCGTTCACGACTCAGTGAACGAACACGGAAATTCCTCACGGCTACTCATCGATGTCACACACACTAATATGATAAGGATAGATTTCATGTCCAAGGCCACAGGACGATCCCAAAAAAAAAGCTCATGAAAACATGGCCAAATCCTTCTTGACCAGTGTCCAATCACACGAGAAATACTCAGCATTCCCGTTATCATTCCAATCAAGCTCCTCTACCTTCTCTCTCTACCGAAAAAGACTATCAAACGAACACATTTTCATTTATCCCAACTCTTTATCTCTAATCTCTCCCTTATCAAAACACTCTCTTATCCTAATCTATCTCTGTCCCATCCTCTCTCCATCTCCATGCTTCCTTCCCCTCTTCCTTCTCTCCCTCTCAACCCTCCATCATCTTCCCTTGTCTCTACTCGCTCCGCCTTATCGAACCCGCGTTCCTCTATAAAATGGCTCGATCTATGGGGCCTCGCGACTTATTCTTGTCTCTCTCTTAGATTCTTCTCTACATTCTCACTTGAAGACTACTTTGACCCATTCCTTCCTTCAGTCGAAGAGACATTCAACACCCCTTCGAAGATGATCTCCACTCTTGTCGCTCTTCTTCTCCCAATCTCTACTGCTTCTCAATTCGTTCCTCGATTCCCGTACTATTCCCCACAAGGTAATCAAACTTCCTCATTCGAATTCCATCCTACGCCTTCCTATTAATACATTGCAATTAGTGCCGCGGGTGTTGTGCATCTTCAGTTTTAACCGATCAACGAATTCCTTGTTAAACCAATTCGCTCCTTTGTAAGTAGTAGTGTAATTCACACGATAGATCGGTCATTAAGATGCCAAATGTGCTGATGGAAGCTGTTTGAAAAGGCGCTAGACACTTAATGTGACCGTAAACTAACGACTCTCTAGCTTCCCTTTCCTTCATCTAATAGTAAACCACCTTCGGCCCCGCTTTGATCAACTTTCCATCATTGGTTTCTTCGCCACTAATCCATTGTTTTATCACTGAACATTTTGTGCACAACTCTACATTCTATTCTAAGATCACCCATCTTTT
Source organism: Pristionchus exspectatus (assembly GCA_911812115.1). Lineage (NCBI taxonomy): Eukaryota > Metazoa > Nematoda > Chromadorea > Rhabditida > Neodiplogasteridae > Pristionchus > Pristionchus exspectatus. The sequence continues at coordinate 9,034,052 of OU461587.1, read as the reverse complement.
TTTTGCTTCGTGAGGTCACTCATTTCTTTTCTTTTCGTCCCCTTATTGGATACTATCGCACTTCGAGTTTTCACAACAAGTTTCCCATTGGCATCATACTGTGAGACAGCGGGAGATGTCCAAAACATTCTCATTCATCAAAGGGATAAAAAAGCTGTTGACTTCCCTGTGAGAATTTCCTTTTGGATAGCCTTGAGTGAATGAATGTCCAAATCTCGTTAACTCGTCACTCAAATAAATCCCATACTATCGAGGTCGAAGTATTCTCAAAATCTTCGCTATTTGGAAGGGGACCATCTCCCTCCCTCTCTTAAACCTCCTTTCTTCTCGCAAAAAGCGTCACTTATCGGGGAGGTTTCATCCATCGATAGGGATCTTGAACCACTCTTTCCTCTCTCCTCTTCCTACTTTACCATCAGATATCACTCTCCCTCTTGCGCAGCCAATAAATTTGATCATCTGACGGACCAAAAAAGGGCTGTTGGATCGCAATCGCAAAGGGGCTATGCAAACATCCAACTAAACTTATCGAAACAACGATCTCTGGATACCGAAATCCCTCTAAATTCGAATCCTTTCAGATTTCCTTCTCGAATACTACGCTCCATCTAACTCCCTCTCCTACGTCGATCCTTATCCTTCATACTCATCGCAGTCACAATTCCCTCAGCCTCGATCATTCGGCGAGCGACAGGTAAAATTATTTGTATTCAAAGAAATATATGAAGGCTTGGTGATGCATAACTTCAATGAAATCCTTTTAGTTTCTTCGTGATCTTCTAATCTCCTCTCAATCTCAAACCAAATTCGATCCCTTCGATCGTCAACCGGGAGTCGTTCCTAAACTGAGCGGAGGATTCCTTCGATCTTCCACCACTCGTCCCACATCATTCCCTTCCGAGGACAGATTCGCACAACCCGGAGCGGCTCCAAAGTTCACTGGAAGTTTTTTGAAGGGTGAGCACTATCTCTTTTACTCTTCTGATTGTGAGCTCTTTCAAGTGATCATCAATCATGAAGTAAACCGTGATATTCCAGACCGTGAGCCATCTCCTGCACATCTTTCGTCCTCCCAAATGAAAGCATTCAATGACGAAGAGACTGAGGCTTCAGCTCATCGCAAGCCCAACACAGCCATCAATAACTTCCAAGGGCCCATCACCAATCCCGCAGCACATTTCCTCAGTGGAACTCATTTCGAGAAGGTACGGTATCAAATCCATTGATCGATTGTTTTCGATGTACCGTACTCGATAACCAGAGCCTTCTTTTAGTTGTCCACTCCCAAATGCCGGATGCTTAACTGCGCCGGTCCCGTGCCAAATGACGGCTCGCTATCCACGACGCCCACTCTGTCTGGCAAGCGATCCGCCTGCTCACAGGTCCGTTCCATTTCACGGTTCCGGCTGATCCGTCAAATAGATCATTTCCTCATCCGTCTAATTGCAGGTTCTGGTTCCGATCAACGGCTGTGCCAGTGGCGAGGGCTATCCGATGGCGATGTTGTGCAGTGTCTGTTGTGAATGCTCCGCTCCTCTGGTTTCCGAACTGCTTAAGAGCGCCGCCAACTACCGCGCCTAAATACCGGCTCCGGCTATCCGTTCCTGGCTCTACCATGCCAAGCCCAATCCGTTAGAAACCCCTGTAGATACCACCCCAACCTCATACCGTACCCTCTTGTTTTCGCATTTCCAGTTGCATTTCCACACCAATCGGGTCAACTTCCAGAGATTTGGAAACTTTACGCTGCTCTCTATCCAATAATAATCACTTCCTTATCAGTCGATACTCTCATTCTGTCACGGGTTCCAATCCATTCCAATCGATATCCAATCTGTAAATATTCCCCCAATTGTTTGTACATCTCTGTAGCAGTTGCATCGTACTTGTACATATTAATCTTCTCCTGGCAATAAATGAATTCATTCCTCATTCAATCCGTGTATTCCTTCATTTCTCACTGATAATCTTCCACTTAGGAAGGAACGCAATTCGTTGTATTCCTCACATCGTTCGCATTCTCAATCACATTCCTTCTCCCTTTTCTCTTTCTCTTTTTCTTCCTCCTCTCCCCTAAATTGCCTCCAACACAGAGAGAGAAGATAAGCGATAACATCCCCAGTTGATTTCTAGATCACACTTTGGGTCGGAGCGAGAGAGAGAGAGGGAGGGGGGGAAGGAATTGGGCGTTTTCGATCCCGAACAAGTTCTTGACATAACATTGATTCAGTTCTAGCTAGACTACATGATCCGATCTCTTAATCGACCTCATGTGATTATTCTTATCCCCCTCTCACTCTCGATTATGGAAGTGATAGGAGGTATCTCAAGTGGAAAGAGTGGGTTGAAAAGCAGCCTTATTCGAATCAAATCTCGAGCTGGCGCCGGACTAGCTGGAACCGAGACAGATCCGCAGCAACCAGTTATGAACAGCGTGATCCATTTCTTACCCTTCCCTGTCTGTTATTTCATCGAGGTGTTGGCTCAATCTAATCGCAACCCGACCCCACACTCTCGATCGGTCTCAGTCTGGTCCTAATGGGTCGAGCTTCGACTCTTCCGGGTTCGATTTCGCACTTGATCGTTATCTATTACACTTCCTCTTCATCGCAGCTTCCTTGTCTATCTAATCGCCCTCCTCTCTAATTCCACCTCTCATCTCCATTTTTCTCTAAACGTTTGCTTCTATGATCATGCCCTCTCTTCATCTTCCTTCCTCGTTCTGTGAACATTAATAGTCGATCACAGTTCGAGAGATTAGATATCTCCTTGAATGAGTTCAATTGCACCGTCTCGAGTACATCAAGATGCGTGGTTTACACACATGCGCAATGCGCACTGCGCAGAGAGTTTTACCGGCACGCATCGAAAGACAGAACATGGGAAGCCTTGTCTGTTATTGCACTAACTTCCTCGTCTCAATCTCAAAATGGTTCGAATGAGGAAGACGAAGTGTCCGTCCATCTTCTTCTCTTTCTCGGAGAAACTTCCCTTGATTTGTTGATTGATGGTCGTTTCGAATGGATTAGAGAAGAGAGTTGATCAAGAGACAAATTGAGAGAAGGAAAACCCGAGAAATGAACCAAAGACGCAGAGCATGTGAGGAAGTTGATGAAATGGCCAATCGAGAACTAAGTATTCTAAAAATATTGTTTGTTTCTAAGAAAACGGCCGACGACCGCCCGCACTTCATTGAATGGAACTTTTCAAGCATCTGTGAAAAATATCAACTTTCAAATTTTCAACAAAAACATCTCGAATTGGTTCTTGAAATACACCCCTCATTACACTGTGAGATCATACACGTTTTCAGCGCACGAAAACAAGAGAGAAATGGACGAAAAGGGACGCCGATGTGTACTACAAATCGAGGAATTGACCGATTAGTGGGGACAGAATGAAAGAGTTAACAGATCCTTAAAATCGACCCCGACTGCTTGTTTTCGCTCCCAATTACATAGCGCAGAGAATGAGAAGGGATCGTAGAGTAAAGAATACTTCACATTTTACGTCCGGGATCAACTCGGATAAACTGACCGATTCATTGGTCATTCTCACGAATTCATCAACGCTTCGTCGTAGAAATTCCAATGGAAGAGAGAAGAGTTTGCGTACGACTGAATCTGATCTGCAACGGTAACATGAACAGCAGAAGATCAAAGATCAGCCATAGGTTGTCGAAAAACAACTGTCAAATTCCATCAATAGATCATACTTGGTCGAGCTGACATCGTACGTCAACGACAGTTTGTCCACAAAACGAACCGCTGATCTGGAATAAACAACATTTCTAATTTCTAAAGAGCTTGATTAGTATCCCACACTCCTTTCTCACTCAATGCGATCTCTTGTCAGTTATTGTTGCTATTCCCATGAATTCGCCGTATCATACTTACTCGGTGTTGAAAGGCAATGCCTCCAGTGCTCCATAGGCTCTCGCTGTCACGTAAGCGTCCACAAATTTGGTGAAAACAAGTCGAAATCTGGGCGAATTGAGCACATCAAAGGCGGCGTCGGCTGCTACCGTATCCTCGTCTACCGTATTCTCCGCACGCAACGCACCACGCACACGGTCCGCGTGTCTGCAAGGGTACGGTAACTTCAATTGGCAATCCGGGATACGGCAGTCGATGAATACCGTACACTGCTGCGAGGGTGACGAATCTCGCGAGTGCCTTGTTCAGCTTCCGAATGAGACTCGATGCCTCGGCTACCGTAACCAGTTGGGGAGATTGAGTGGTCTGAATTTGATCAAGTGTGCAAAGATTTATCGTAATTCAGCCCTACCTTCTTGCTAGGCTTCACCGGTTCAACATCCAGGGATGCCGAACTGTTTTGCTCTGAAATCAGGGAGTTATCGACTGAAAATCGAAATCAAGTTCGAATTCACTGACTGATTCTCTCCTGCAGACAATGCTTGCCCAGCTCATCCAGATTCGACAGTAATCTGCACAGTCCAATCGACTCCCGCCAGGCAGAGAGACCGCCAGTTGACTGAATTATATTATATTTTTGAGACTAGGAAAACTGCGCACATTGCGTTAAGCCATTCTTCAATTTCTTCATACGATTCCTGAAACTCAACCGAGCAAAATAAATTTGTCTCTCAAACATTGAATTCTCTTTCTAAGCCTCTTCTCTTTTTGTCGGTCACAGCATTTCTTCCTGATCATGGCAAGAATGATAATTTCTCCTCCCTTACCTCTCTACTCTTCGTTCTCATCAGAATTCTTCCGTCTTCCATCAATCTCACTCCAATCGTTCTCATTGATTTACCAGCTCCAGACAGACGAGAGACTCCTCCTCCACGTGCGAAAACGATCGATGTCGCACCTGCCATAGACGACTCTAATTCATTGATTTTGAACTTGCACTCCATTTGTAAATATTTGGATATGTTTCAGACTTCTGCCATAAGAGGCGATAAGCAGTATGACTAATCAGTAACGAAAATACAATCACACAAATTCGCCTTCTCCGTCGATGTCTGCTCACCTTCCTTATCCGCCACCAGCATCGCAATGGCGTCCCCACTCGCTGTCACGTCCAGTACACTCGAACTCTCACCCGTCTAGAAGAGAAGAAATATTAGTGGTTTTAAAGAGTGGACCCGGTCTTCTTAGAAAATATTCCATTCGCAGCCACCATTATTCCATCTGAAACATATTTCTCACTTTGAAGAGTGTTGGCGACAGTACCGTACTCCGCTCGTCCGACCATACATTCGCGCCCCAGACGTACGCCTGAAGAGGGCACGATTTCAGGAACTTCTTCGGTCTTGGCCCAGGCAACAACAACACCGAATGTGGAGGGGTGGGGAATGAAAATGGTAGGGAGGGAAAACTCTCGAGAAAAGCCTGGAAAAAAATCGAAGAAGTCCCCGATTTCATAGCACGCATGTTTCGAATACTACCGTAGTCCTCGACACTTAGTTACAGTAATCATACCGATCCGGCAGCAGTGAGTGCCGCTGCGTGCGCGTTTCCTGCCGCGATGCCGCACACTCTTCGCGCCGAATCGAACAGGGCGATTGATTGCGGTTGAGATCTGTCAGAATTTTGGTCGTATTCAAGTACTCGATCGAGAGTATCTAACAGCCAATGGGTTCACCTCTGGACATTATCTCCATGTCCAAGCTGGCCACTTCCGTTTGAACCCCATGTGAGGACGGAGACCTGAGATGGAATTTATATAGTCCCCTTCTTGGAATTTAAATGGATAACAATTGAATTTCGAAGTCAAAAACCTCGTCATTTTTCACCAAAGCGCTGTAAACCTTTCGTGTGTCTTATTGAAACTCCTAAGTCCACTTTACAAAATCAGTATTTTCAAGTTTCAGAAATGAATAATATTGGATATGTTTCATCCCTGCTTCAAGTATTCAAACAAATGTGTTCTTCAATTTTGATTTAATATAATGGTAGAAATAAGAATAACTCTCAACTGACCCTCATGGGCACTTCTCCTCCTCCATCCGCTCCCCTTCCTAACCAATCTCTCTGATCATCTCCTGATAATGATTCGCGAGTTTGACGACGACCCGGGCGAGAAGCTGGAATGAGGGATGAAATTATACCAGAACGGATTACCGATTATGAACACTGTGCTGAATGAGACTTTGTTATGATTCTATACGTCATGCTGTGCAAAACGGGAACAATCACAGTGCTTCTTTTCACTAATCTCTAGCATTTGAACTCACGTGAATCTCCTCTGACAGCTCTCATGGACACTCCATCCTCACTTCCAGCTGAGGCCTCTTCTGATAGGGCGAGCATCGAAGGCGCCTGCAACGAAAGATTCAGCATCGATTTCGAATATATTGATGTTCGTTGTCACTGGCATTGAGATCGGAAGAAAATGTGGTTTTTTGATAATGTCTAGATAATATTCGCCTTACCCTGATTCCACTAAGTCTCTCTCCGTGTTCCAATCCATTCCACAGCAAGGCCGTACGACGTTCGGCACTTGATGAAATTCTGTAAAAGATATTATGAAAAAGATGTACGTGTTCTACTTGAATAATCACTGCGAAACGTATCTTTTCCGTTTAGCTAGTAATTTTCTCAAATTGTACAAACAGATCAATCTTACCGTCTCTCTCGGAAACGAACTGCTTTCTCCTCTGCTTCCTGCAATGTTACTTGTTTTTTTTCTGATATCACAAATTAACCAATCTGAATTTTAAGCAGCGTTTCTCATTCGATCATAATTTAGTATTTCTATGGTACGATAGGCACAATTATCACTCACTCTGTCAGCCTCTCTCATCAGATGGGATAACCTCAGTCGATTGTCTTCATTGCACAGTTTGCATGGCGATTCGTGAGGCTGAAATGCAGATATTGTTTTCATTTCAACTGGTGGTTCACATGCGAAGTCATACTTAATAAAACTTGAGTTTTTTTCAAGGTAATCGTTTGACAGTAGAATGTTTACCTCCTCGAAGACATCATCATTATCTTTCTCCTCTTCTTTTTCTTCGATTCTCCTTGCGCTTTCAACAAGAGCAATGAAAAAGTCACTGAAATGAAGTGTAATAATTTTGAAAAATTAGGGCATTGATCATAAGATTTGCTGATACCTCCCAGCTCGCAGACTGAAGCATCGTTCTGCACAGATCTGTCTTGCGTATATGGCATCGTATTCACGAAACCGAACGTCAACATCTGAAATAATCACAATCAATTTGAGGAACGGTACTTGAGTACACTCGAGGAATTACACGCACCTTCCACCTCCACCTTATCCCTATCAATTGGAAACGTCCACAGTCCGTCTCTTGCTGTGACTACGGCAACTTCGGTTTTGCTGCAAACGGAAGAGACAGCGTGAATCCTTCTGAAATGAACGCTGATCTCTGCACCCATGCCACCACAAATTGAACTAACTTCTTCGCTCGTTCTCTTATTCCATGCTCGCAAGCATTTGGCATCGAATAGATCGTCCATGCTTTTGAATAACTGAACAAATCGGCATCAGTTACAGTATTACTCAGGCAACTCACCCAATCGAGATTCGACCATCGTCAAAACAAACTACTGTAGTACCGTAACCCGTGTGAATGTGAGATATCGTATCCGGTAGTTCAAGCTGCTTAGCGAAAGATTGTCGATCGAGAACTGATGATGGTTCCTGGAAGAGTAATGAATGCAGGAAGGTGAAGAGTGAACTTACCTCTTCGGATAAATAATACTCTTCGAGCTTCTCGGATCCCTCTTCATCTATCAATGTTGGCAGTGAGTCTTGTGAAGAGACTAGTGGGGTGCCTGCAAGTGTTTTCAGTTCTCGATTACTTTCCGTGTCTGTCAGAGATTCCAAAACATGGCTGAATTGAAAAAAAGAGTGTTTCATTGAAAGATAAGCATCGTTGGTAAGCATGTGAGATAATGAAGTAACTGGGTGACGATCCAAAGCTCTATCTCTTCACTTTCATTCGCATTCAAACCCTTTTTGCCATTTTATATGAACTTTCAGTGAGAACAACAGTGAAAACATTTCAAAAAATGAGTAATTGAGTGATGAAACGGTCACTAACCTGCAGTGGTAGCTGGAATGGGCGTCGCTAACCACGTCGACGTCATCTGAGCGTCTGGAAAGTGAGACAATCGTGAAATTCAGAAGAGAAAAAAGGTGAACCGATCGACTAAATCGGATGACTCACAGCTGTAATCTAGAGTGGAACACAATTGGCCAACCAAAAACAAGGAGAAAGTTTGTACAGATGTATGTAAGACATTCCACAGGGCACACAACACATTTCTATTGGGGATTTCCCCTTTTCAATTGACTATGAGTAGTACTTGTTGACTAACCTGGGTAAATTTAGTGTTGTCCCATAAATTGTGTTCATTTAATTGTGCTTTCCACTTCCTCCATTCGGGGTTCTTTTCGGACCTTTGTCTTCACTTCATTTGCAGTTAGAAATTTAATTATTATTTACTCAAACGATTTGGAATATAATAGTAGTAGTTACAGAGAGAGGTTGTGGTTCTTGGCAACGTTCCAAAATTGTGTACCGGTGGATTAACGTCGTGGCGGGACAAATTGCCCTTCACGTGAAGAATTTGTGGCAACTCTTTTTGAGTATTAGTGGTGGCCTCTTGTTTATACTATATTTAAAATTCATTTTTCAAATGTACATTTGTTGCTTGAACAAACCTAGTCCTCTTCAGGTGAATGCCCAAATCGTATCAAGATCTAATTAATGAATCACTGAAAGAAGTTGCTCTTCAGAAGGAATATTACCAGAATCTTGTAAACTCGGCTCTAAACAGTCCTTCTCTATCACCTATCTATCAACCGCGATATCAGGCTACTCAAATTCGCTCAAAGGAGCCAGTTTCACCATCAGTTTCAGTAAGTGTCGTTCTTCAAAGGATTGTAACTTACTCGTTAATACTAAAATTGTGTTCCTTCATAATTTTATTATTGCAGCCTGCCTCTTCAATCCGTCCAATTCCTGGCTGTCCGGAGCCGGGTCGATTACCGTATCGACATGATCCACTCAAGACCTATCTACAGTATGAACAGGCATGGCGAAATCGACCTTCTCCTGGAGAGAAATCTCATGACAAACTGAGATGGCAAGTGAGGAAGTCGCTGATATGAAACACATTGTGAATATTGTATGTACCTACGTATTTATGTTTCGGGGATATGCGCTGATTGTGATCTCATTTTGTTACATGATCTCAAATAAAGATTGTTTCATTCAATGGCTCGTTCATCTTCTCACAGGTAACACTCCGGACGCATCTGATTATTTATACTGTAGCAGGTAGTTGTATGGATCACTGAAGCTATATGAATACACACCAGATTATCCACAAGCACGGATTCCAGAACATTCAAATAGAATGCGTACCACCAGAGTTATGTCGACGATTCCAAGACACCCGATCTCACTAGACCCCTCCGTCGGCTCTCCCTCCATTCTCTAACCCGTCTCGAATAGATCGCATTATCTCTTCATCACCGCCGATCTCATCACTTCTCATTCTTCGTCTATGTTGTGATTTGCGGGGAACCTCTCTTCATTTTTTTCGCGTTTTTGTTCGTTTCTTACCTACCGTATCTTCAGATCCACCGTATCCCATGTCCTATTCTCCCCTTATCGATCCGGCCAATTCATGGTACGATGCGCATACGACTGCGCCCTTTGTCATCTCTGGTTCTTGGCCCGATCGGGAATGGACGAACGACGATCTCATCAAGGTACGGTAGATTACGGTAGATTATAACTAATCGATAGTGCAGCCTGATCACTATTACTGTAGAGTACGGTAGTCCAAATATTTATCGATTTCTTTGCAGAATCTTCCCGGGTCCTTCCCCGTGCGCATGGGCTCGCGTGAACTGGAGATCGGCAAGGTACGGTAACTATCGATTATTGATTCCCCTCCCTCTATTCCAGCCGAAGTATGACAATGCGTGCGAGAAGGCCGATATGACAGTGGCTGAGTTCCTCCAATGGTCATCTGCCGGAGCAAGCGGCCTCCCATCGATCAATACTCACTGGGGGTACGGTAACTATTTGGTTACTGTAGATTCTTACCGTAACCCAATCATACTCCAGATACATGGACTATCTCCATCTGGTTGAGCATGATCAGCTGGATTCCTTCTGCTCCGCTTTCCCCTGGTCTTCCCTTCTCGACGGAGACTACGATGACGTCCAGCCTACCGTATGGCTAGGTAAGTGGTGTGCCTACCGTATCCCCCTTTCTGACATTTCCCATTTAGGCACCGCGGGCGCGCACTCGCCGCTGCACTACGACACGATGGGCTGGAATCTACACGCACAACTGCGAGGAAGCAAGCAGTGGATACTCGTGCCACCCGGAGGTAGATCACTGTAGCCTATCGTACTTAGATTGGATTACGGTAGCTTCACAGGTCCGTCGGAGCAGGATCGATTGGATCGACAGAAGACACTGGGCGCCACTCGTATTCCCTACGAGAACACTACCGTATATTCGCAGTTTGATGCAGTGAGTCTACCGTACTCCCTGACCCTCTCAACTACCGTACTCCAGTTGGGCGATCCCTCTCTTCTCTCATCGATCGATGGCATTCGAGTGTTCACTCTCCTCCCTGGAGACATTCTCTTCGTGCCTCCTCTCTGGTGGCACGCCGTGTGCTGCGTCGACGAACACAGGTATACGGTAGTCTCACCGTCTTCCCCTATCGACAACTGACTTACAGTATCCCGTCCGCCCTCTCGTTCTCGTGTAATATCTGGCTGAGCGAGCGACCCGATCTGGCCAATACGGTAGCCGAAGTGGCGACTGCACTCAAACTCGACAATGAGGTACGGTAGTATTGATTGTATGTGTACGGTATTCCAATCAGGATCCCGAGACGAAGGATGCAATGGAGGAAGCGATGAGGGAGTGCATCCAATGGCTCAAGGTATTGATCATTATTGATTAGGAACGTCAGTGTACGTAATAGCAACATTACGAATATTGCTTCCTCTTGAACTAGTCGTGAAACATAACTCCTCCTAGATCCCAAATTGTTCAGGGCGAAACATACGACGAGAATCATCCCATCGTGCAGAGTCTCATAGAGCTAGTGGTACGTCCCAATTCACATCTATAGATTACGGTACCTCACTAATCGATATTCCCTTCAGGATCGCGGTCGGACTCGCTACGATGACTTCCTCTGTCGATACAAGCATCTTGTTGTCCCTCCCACTTCTACCGTATCCGAATTAGCCAAGATTGACAGGTGGAATTACTGTAGATAGAGTAGGTGAACAGTCTCTTTCTCAGATCGAAGATGTGTCTCTCATTCGTGCCCCTTCGATCAACTCCTATTGAGAAAGACCACATTCGACCATGGGACATTATGAAATGGATTGAGAGCGAGTATTGATTTACCAATTCGAGTATTGACTACTGTACGAGTTCCTATTACTTGTTCGCCATGTTGTGATCTCGCCCTTTCTAGCATTTCTATTACGATAAATAACATGTGTTTTCCACAACTTTGTCTTATGAATAAGCCCATTTATACACAATTTGAAGCCAAAAACCGACAAATCGATGATTGAGTTAAGTTCAACTTGCATTTATATTAGAATGAATCAGAGTTGATAAAGGGGAGTGGGATACGGTGACCTCCTAACCACGTTACAGTAATACTCGCACTATCGTATCAAAAGGGGGCAAATTACGAAACGAAGCGCAGAATCGAGGAGATAAACGAATCTATTCGCATTGTATGATCAACTTCCAAAAGAATCGCCCCTCAAGCATTAACAAAATGTACCCAAAGAAAAATAATAACGTGAAGTAATCGCTTAAGTGGATGTGCAGGGAAGTATTTCGTATAGACAGCACAACTATTAGAAAGGAGTGGTGCAACAATTAGTGTGGATAGTAAGCATTCTTCTAGATATTCCATCGTATGAAAGATAGACTCTGTATGGGATTCGGGAGGACGGGGAATACGGTAGTTCGGGTGGGTCATATTCCTTACGCGTCCATGTGTACAATCAGAGGACGGGTGGTCTTGATGGCGAGTGAATCGGCTAATGCAGAAGAGACACGAGCAGCAGCTGCCTCAGAGGACGAGATCGAATCCTCAAAGAGCAAGAAATAATTCAATGGAATCAGTGTTTTTTAATGCTTCTCAGTAATTGAAGCAGCAATTTTATACTAACTAAAAGTATCCGACTAGACCAATAATCAATGAATTTACTCCAATTAAATGTCTACTAGGGATGTCTAAACGGAACTCGGAACTCCCTCCCTTTCATTCCTCACCCTCATTCATTCCGTAATGCGGTCGATCAGTCTCATTTCTAACTCGGAACTAGCTCGGAACTCGGAATTCCGTCGGTCTCATTCTTCCGTCTCTGCTCCGACTAGATCGGCCTCACCCCTCAACCAACTCACACTGGCGAAAATGATTGAGTTTCAGCGATAATTCAATTAATTTCTCATTGACGGAATTCCGTGTTCCGAGATAGTTCCGAGTATTATGGAAATCGACTCGGAACAACTCGGAACAACTGAATGAATTCCGTTTAGACATCCCTAATGTCTACTATGAAACCAAAGACCACCCATAAAAAAGAATCTGGCAAAAAAGTAGCAAGTGTATTATTTTAATGTTTGGTTCAATAATAAGATATCTTCTCACCCTGGTCATGGAAGGTCTTCCCAGCCAATCAGCCGTCCTGCTTCCTGTATCCTCCAGTAACTGTCCCGTCATTCCCAGTGTCGAACCTTAAATCAATTCAATAATATTCCCCGTGATTAGGAGGTAAAAATATTGAAAGATACATAAAGTGGATTGATGTTTGATAACTTTCTAAACTGACAAAACAAAACCAAATTGTGAGAAGCGAAAAGATCAAAAATAATACTTGCCAGTTCATCAGACATTATTTATATTTCAGAAACAGAAGTAAACTTTAGGTTTCGTGTACTAGACATATTCTACCCTATAAGTCCAGATATTGCTGAGTTTAATAACATTCTCAACTAATCTCTCTTTATTTATTTCTTCCCCTATTCATCACTCCCTGTACCGGGAACTTTATTGGCAGCCGAAGCGGGCGAGCCCTTCGCTAGGCGAGTGTCGTGCTGCCTGCAATAATAACACATCGAATATTTTCGAAAATGTTTAAACACGTTCACTTTGCAATGAATCATTGAGTAAAAACACTAGCAAAGACAGGAGTATCGATATCGAGCGCATCAGTTTCTTCTAGACATGATAATAATGTAAACAAGAAGTTGATGTTCTAACCTGACAGCGTCTTCGTACTTCCTCTGTCTCGCAACGAACTCTCCAGTGTTCAATTCGGCATTCTCCAGATGAGTCACGTCGATGATGTTCTACAATTTAGTTTCAGAATAAATTGAATTTAAAAGAAGCAAGGATATATTTGTTGATCTATAAATAAAACCAATCCTCCATAGAAAAAAAAATCAATCAATTGTTGGTCAATTTTTAACGGAAGTGAGTTTCACGAGGTATTCATACACAAAATGATACTCCGTTCCACATTTCATGCGATCATCACGATGAAATACAATTTCAATAAAATCCTCTCAAACAGGAGTAACATTGCTTATACCTTCACTCCCATTGAAATATGAAAAACAAGATATACTGACGGATTGGGTGTTGTCAATGATGGCATTGAGTGCCTCCTCTTCCTGTTCCTTCTTCGATCGTTGAGGAAGATCTGCAAGAAATATTTCATATGACTCAATATTACACTTGTTTGTGTCGGAGAAGAAACAAGAAACATTAATCAGTAACTTACTCGACTGTGAATCATGAAGTGATGAATGAGCAGGGGAGAGATCACGCAGATCGGCTGCCGAATCTCTTCAATATATAACATTATATAATTTAGAACCACTAAAGTACAAAAAACAGGGTCAATTAGATATAAGAGCGAGGTATAAACATGTTAGTCACGAATTGATTGAAATTGAGTGTTTACCTGAAGTTATTATGGCCGAAGCTGCGATCCCTAACGGGTACAGTATTGTCCAATCGTTCATACGGAACAGCCGAGTCCGTTTCCTCCTCTCCGCTTCCACAACAACAACGGAAGAGTCGTTCCAGTCCCGACATCTGTACCATTACGGGGAAAATCGATTGATTGGGGACAATCTCTCTTTCTCCGAAACAAGCGGACTAGACGAGTGCCGCGGTCAGCAAAAGGTTGCAGAGCAATGCGGACTAGCCCTAGGAATAGTGATAATAGCGATAACCAACGAGCAAATGACGATAAGAGAGTTAGAAGAGAGAGATAGAGAGAGAGATCAAGAGAAGTGGCGAGGCTCTGAGGAAAATGGTGTGGTTACTCGACGTTTCACCGGCTGTTTTGCGGCTCCATACGCAGCTCTGCTCTATTTCTACAAGGTTTCAGATGCTACAAAGCACATATCAGTAAATAATTGATCAAAACACACAAAACGTTTAAAACGAGTCAATATTTGAAAGAAATAATTCATCATAACGGAATAACCGTTATACACGCGTACGTACCGTCTAAATAGCAAAACCGACCTAGGCGATCATTCACAACAAATATATACATGTATACACAGTGTATTAACGCAAATCTCAATAAAAAAACAAAAACAGATAATGACAAAACGGCGTGAAAAAAATGCAATAAAGAACATCACACTCGTCCGAAAATCAGACTTGGCACCGTGCCAGGGCTCTCGCGCGAAAAACCTACCGTAGTCTGCGTCAGCCAATCACCGTACGGCAGCCATGCTTACAATTCGCCGAAAAGCATGCATGATTTCGAAAATCGTTTTCATTGTTCTTGACGTCGTTGACGTCGCTTTTCTTTCCTTTCGCTTTGTTGTTCATGATCGTTGCATACGCTACCGGCATATGTTGTCATGATTCTTATTGCTGTCCTTTTCCCAGTGCTTATTTCCTGTTCAACCTCACAATGTATATTTTGCAGTCAACCAAGTGAAATCGAGCCCGCCGACCACGACCCCGCGTGGAAACTAGATGAGCCCTGCGCCAGCTCCCTACCGCAGCTCCCTTAATAAGATAAGTTTCCATCCCCCCTTGGACCTGCGAGAGTGCTGACTGGGTTGTAAGTAACGGGGTTGGAGACGGTAGAGAGGCCTAGGCATTTCGCCTCTTAGGTATCGCGTGTACTCACGCCCTCCGGGTACGGAGCTATGGCCACCTCGATGATCCATTCCGAGGATTTCCCGATACCGGAGGTTAGGGAGGATGACCAGGAAGTGGTGTTCCGGACAAAGGGTAGCTGTCCGATGTGACCCGAAAACCATAAAAAAATGGTTCGCACGCTAGAAAGCGGTCACTTCGGAGGTCAGAATAGATGCTGGCCTCTGTTGTGTCTTTGATCTAGCCTTTGCGCGATCGGTGGCCCGGTAGCCTCACTAGGTCATCCGATCGTGCGCCTTTCCTTGGCTCCAGATTAGGCGAGAGTGCACGTAGATTTTTCCGCTCCGCGCAGATCCTGGCGCCGGACAGTCGTGTCGTTTTGAGGGCGTTCGGATGGGTGATATGGACCCTTACGAGGAATGCCATGCGGGTGGGCCTTGAGTGCCTGGACGCGTGGCAGCTGGCGTGAGTCAAGACACGACAGTGAGGAAGTATTGCTTGTCTGAGGGGTCTCAATCTGATGCGCCGTGGGTATGGTTCCAACTGGGACTAGGCAAAGGGCTAGCGGGCGGAAGAAAAGCTACTAGATGAGAGTGCAGTAGGGAGATATGCGGTGCCGGTTAGGCCCACTAATGGGGATGGTAAGTTGTAGTTAACTGTGAGAGTGCATCCCAAAATATTGAAGTGTTATGATAGAACAGATCTGCTTTTTGCCGATTACAGGGAGACAACGAGCTGTCTGTCGTGCGAGTCGTATGTCGTATGAGAAATCAGCGAGGAAGACAAGAAGAGGAAGATGATGAGTGAGATGGTGGAAGGTACAGTTGAGACTCGAATATGACGTCATCAATCGATCCATTTCAGTTCCCCGCTTCTTCGCGTCAGGACCATTACGCCATGAGGAGGACTCGTCAGCGAGGGAACGAGTGGGAAGAAATGGAGGAGGAGGAAGCAGTATGAGGTCTGATTGGACGACCAAATACCGATCAATCAACTGATATTGTAGGTTCGGCTCCCTCTCTGCCCCATCCCGGCGATAACTGAAGATTAGAAGGATCGTCGATCGGAAGTAGGTTGATGAAAAAATAATATTGATTACGGTAACGTATCGATTTATTGCAGGGTCCTACTCTCTTCGCCTCTTTCGAGCCTCTTCAAGAGGAGTGGAGGCAACGATAGCGAGGTCGGTATCGAATCGCTCCTCACCGGGATCTAATCTGTCGAGCTGGCTTCCCGATTCGCGTTGTCTCCCAGAATTCTCTCACTGACCTATATAATTATGACGTCACTAATCGATTCACTGCAGACGCAACTCTGTTCGCCATCTCCTCCTCCCATCTCCACCTGGAGATGCTGGTCAGGCATCCACTGCAGTCCCGTTGGACCCTGTGACATTTGAAGGCCGATCGCAATAAGGAATGGGAAGATTACCTCAAGGTTGGTTCATATACATTCACTAGTATAATGAAATGTGTTCAGTGCGTATCTCTCTTCGATACCATTATCGACTCGTGCGCCCTATACAAAGCCATGCTAGTGGGATGAACATGGGTAGCGACTACTACATGATGATGGTATTGATGAATGGAAAGATGGAAGAATGGTTCACATAGATGATTCATTCAGGTAGTCTCACTCCCTCTCAACTTCTACTTGTTCAATGAGGGAAGTATTCATCCGTTCGACCTTCTTCGACAAGGTACGGTAACTGAGAACCTGCTGTTTCCTCGTTATTAAATACATCTGAAAATAATAACGTTCTGTTTCATCTCTTATTCTTCAGGTCTCGTCCCTCTGATCTCGCTCCCTCCGATGAGCGCCCCTGGCCGCCATGCAGCCACTCATCCTTCCATCAATTGAACCCGTCCATTCGACGGTAGAGCAGGTTGGTCATTTGCATTATTTCAGTGGCGTTTTTCAATGGGGCGGCCGAAGGCTATCGCCAATTATTAAATTGCGAATTAGGATCTTGCCTTTTCTGCCCTTCTACTATTGAAATCATGTTTCATCTCTTATTCTTCAGGTTCGCTATCTCGTCCCTCCGATGAGTGCCCCTTGCCGCCATGCAGCCACTCATCCTTCCATCAATTGAACCCGTCCATTCGACGGTAGAGCAGGTTGGTCATTTGCATTATTTCAGTGGCGTTTTTCAATGGGGCGGCCGAAGGCTATCGCCAATTTTTAAATTGCGAATTAGGATCTTGCCTTTTCTGCCCTTCTACTATTGAAATCATGTTTCATCTCTTATTCTTCAGGTTCGCTATCTCGTCCCTCCGATGAGTGCCCCTTGCCGCCATGCAGCCACTCATCCTTCCATCAATTGAACCCGTCCATTCGACGGTAGAGCAGGTTGGTCATTTGCATTATTTCAGTGGCGTTTTTCAATGGGGCGGCCG
This sequence comes from Pristionchus exspectatus, assembly GCA_911812115.1. Lineage (NCBI taxonomy): Eukaryota > Metazoa > Nematoda > Chromadorea > Rhabditida > Neodiplogasteridae > Pristionchus > Pristionchus exspectatus. The sequence goes on along the minus strand of OU461587.1, from coordinate 9,016,518 downwards.
AAGGCTATCGCCAATTTTTAAATTGCGAATTAGGATCTTGCCTTTTCTGCTCTTCTACTATTGAAATCATTTTTCATCTCTTATTCTTCAGGTTCGCTTTCTCGTCCCTCCGATGAGCGCCCCTGGCCGCCATGCAGCCACTCATCCTTCCATCAATTGAACCCGTCCATTCGACGGTAGAGCAGGTTGGTCATTTGCATTATTTCAGTGGCGTTTTTCAATGGGGCGGCCGAAGGCTATCGCCAATTTTTAAATTGCGAATTAGGATCTTGCCTTTTCTGCCCTTCTACTATTGAAATCATGTTTCATCTCTTATTCTTCAGGTTCGCTTTCTCGTCCCTCTGATCTCGCTCCCTCCGATGAGCGCCCCTGGCCGCCATGCAGCCACTCATCCTTCCATCAATTGAACCCGTCCATTCGACGGTAGAGCAGGTTGGTCATTTGCATTATTTCAGTGGCGTTTTTCAATGGGGCGGCCGAAGGCTATCGCCAATTATTAAATTGCGAATTAGGATCTTGCCTTTTCTGCCCTTCTACTATTGAAATCATGTTTCATCTCTTATTCTTCAGGTTCGCTATCTCGTCCCTCCGATGAGCGCCCCTGGCCGCCATGCAGCCACTCATCCTTCCATCAATTGAACCCGTCCATTCGACGGTAGAGCAGGTTGGTCATTTGCATTATTTCAGTGGCGTTTTTCAATGGGGCGGCCGAAGGCTATCGCCAATTTTTAAATTGCGAATTAGGATCTTGCCTTTTCTGCTCTTCTACTATTGAAATCATTTTTCATCTCTTATTCTTCAGGTTCGCTATCTCGTCCCTCCGATGAGCGCCCCTGTCCGCCATGCAGCCACTCATCCTTCCATCAATTGAACCCGTCCATTCGACGGTAGAGCAGGTTGGTCATTTGCATTATTTCAGTGGCGTTTTTCAATGGGGCGGCCGAAGGCTATCGCCAATTTTTAAATTGCGAATTAGGATCTTGCCTTTTCTGCTCTTCTACTATTGAAATCATTTTTCATCTCTTATTCTTCAGGTTCGCTTTCTCGTCCCTCCGATGAGCGCCCCTGGCCGCCATGCAGCCACTCATCCTTCCATCAATTGAACCCGTCCATTCGACGGTAGAGCAGGTTGGTCATTTGCATTATTTCAGTGGCGTTTTTCAATGGGGCGGCCGAAGGCTATCGCCAATTTTTAAATTGCGAATTAGGATCTTGCCTTTTCTGCCCTTCTACTATTGAAATCATGTTTCATCTCTTATTCTTCAGGTTCGCTTTCTCGTCCCTCTGATCTCGCTCCCTCCGATGAGCGCCCCTGGCCGCCATGCAGCCACTCATCCTTCCATCAATTGAACCCGTCCATTCGACGGTAGAGCAGGTTGGTCATTTGCATTATTTCAGTGGCGTTTTTCAATGGGGCGGCCGAAGGCTATCGCCAATTATTAAATTGCGAATTAGGATCTTGCCTTTTCTGCCCTTCTACTATTGAAATCATGTTTCATCTCTTATTCTTCAGGTTCGCTATCTCGTCCCTCCGATGAGCGCCCCTGGCCGCCATGCAGCCACTCATCCTTCCATCAATTGAACCCGTCCATTCGACGGTAGAGCAGGTTGGTCATTTGCATTATTTCAGTGGCGTTTTTCAATGGGGCGGCCGAAGGCTATCGCCAATTTTTAAATTGCGAATTAGGATCTTGCCTTTTCTGCTCTTCTACTATTGAAATCATTTTTCATCTCTTATTCTTCAGGTTCGCTATCTCGTCCCTCCGATGAGCGCCCCTGTCCGCCATGCAGCCACTCATCCTTCCATCAATTGAACCCGTCCATTCGACGGTAGAGCAGGTTGGTCATTTGCATTATTTCAGTGGCGTTTTTCAATGGGGCGGCCGAAGGCTATCGCCAATTTTTAAATTGCGAATTAGGATCTTGCCTTTTCTGCTCTTCTACTATTGAAATCATTTTTCATCTCTTATTCTTCAGGTTCGCTATCTCGTCCCTCCGATGAGCGCCCCTGGCCGCCATGCAGCCACTCATCCTTCCATCAATTGAACCCGTCCATTCGACGGTAGAGCAGGTTGGTCATTTGCATTATTTCAGTGGCGTTTTTCAATGGGGCGGCCGAAGGCTATCGCCAATTTTTAAATTGCGAATTAGGATCTTGCCTTTTCTGCTCTTCTACTATTGAAATCATTTTTCATCTCTTATTCTTCAGGTTCGCTTTCTCGTCCCTCCGATGAGCGCCCCTGGCCGCCATGCAGCCACTCATCCTTCCATCAATTGAACCCGTCCATTCGACGGTAGAGCAGGTTGGTCATTTGCATTATTTCAGTGGCGTTTTTCAATGGGGCGGCCGAAGGCTATCGCCAATTTTTAAATTGCGAATTAGGATCTTGCCTTTTCTGCTCTTCTACTATTGAAATCATTTTTTATCTCTTATTCTTCAGGTTCGCTATCTCGTCCCTCCGATGAGCGCCCCTGGCCGCCATGCAGCCACTCATCCTTCCATCAATTGAACCCGTCCATTCGACGGTAGAGCAGGTTGGTCATTTGCATTATTTCAGTGGCGTTTTTCAATGGGGCGGCAGAAGGCTATCGCCAATTTTTAAATTGCGAATTAGGATCTTGCCTTTTCTGCTCTTCTACTATTGAAATCATGTTTCATCTCTTATTCTTCAGGTTCGCTATCTCGTCCCTCCGATGAGTGCCCCTTGCCGCCATGCAGCCACTCATCCTTCCATCAATTGAACCCGTCCATTCGACGGTAGAGCAGGTTGGTCATTTGCATTATTTCAGTGGCGTTTTTCAATGGGGCGGCCGAAGGCTATCGCCAATTTTTAAATTGCGAATTAGGATCTTGCCTTTTCTGCTCTTCTACTATTGAAATCATTTTTCATCTCTTATTCTTCAGGTTCGCTATCTCGTCCCTCCGATGAGCGCCCCTGGCCGCCATGCAGCCACTCATCCTTCCATCAATTGAACCCGTCCATTCGACGGTAGAGCAGGTTGGTCATTTGCATTATTTCAGTGGCGTTTTTCAATGGGGCGGCCGAAGGCTATCGCCAATTTTTAAATTGCGAATTAGGATCTTGCCTTTTCTGCTCTTCTACTATTGAAATCATTTTTCATCTCTTATTCTTCAGGTTCGCTATCTCGTCCCTCCGATGAGCGCCCCTGGCCGCCATGCAGCCACTCATCCTTCCATCAATTGAACCCGTCCATTCGACGGTAGAGCAGGTTGGTCATTTGCATTATTTCAGTGGCGTTTTTCAATGGGGCGGCCGAAGGCTATCGCCAATTTTTAAATTGCGAATTAGGATCTTGCCTTTTCTGCTCTTCTACTATTGAAATCATGTTTCATCTCTTATTCTTCAGGTTCGCTATCTCGTCCCTCCGATGAGCGCCCCTGGCCGCCATGCAGCCACTCATCCTTCCATCAATTGAACCCGTCCATTCGACGGTAGAGCAGGTTGGTCATTTGCATTATTTCAGTGGCGTTTTTCAATGGGGCGGCCGAAGGCTATCGCCAATTTTTAAATTGCGAATTAGGATCTTGCCTTTTCTGCTCTTCTACTATTGAAATCATGTTTCATCTCTTATTCTTCAGGTTCGCTATCTCGTCCCTCCGATGAGCGCCCCTGGCCGCCATGCAGCCACTCATCCTTCCATCAATTGAACCCGTCCATTCGACGGTAGAGCAGGTTGGTCATTTGCATTATTTCAGTGGCGTTTTTCAATGGGGCGGCCGAAGGCTATCGCCAATTTTTAAATTGCGAATTAGGATCTTGCCTTTTCTGCTCTTCTACTATTGAAATCATGTTTCATCTCTTATTCTTCAGGTTCGCTATCTCGTCCCTCCGATGAGTGCCCCTTGCCGCCATGCAGCCACTCATCCTTCCATCAATTGAACCCGTCCATTCGACGGTAGAGCAGGTTGGTCATTTGCATTATTTCAGTGGCGTTTTTCAATGGGGCGGCCGAAGGCTATCGCCAATTTTTAAATTGCGAATTAGGATCTTGCCTTTTCTGCTCTTCTACTATTGAAATCATTTTTCATCTCTTATTCTTCAGGTTCGCTATCTCGTCCCTCCGATGAGCGCCCCTGGCCGCCATGCAGCCACTCATCCTTCCATCAATTGAACCCGTCCATTCGACGGTAGAGCAGGTTGGTCATTTGCATTATTTCAGTGGCGTTTTTCAATGGGGCGGCCGAAGGCTATCGCCAATTTTTAAATTGCGAATTAGGATCTTGCCTTTTCTGCTCTTCTACTATTGAAATCATTTTTCATCTCTTATTCTTCAGGTTCGCTATCTCGTCCCTCCGATGAGCGCCCCTGGCCGCCATGCAGCCACTCATCCTTCCATCAATTGAACCCGTCCATTCGACGGTAGAGCAGGTTGGTCATTTGCATTATTTCAGTGGCGTTTTTCAATGGGGCGGCCGAAGGCTATCGCCAATTTTTAAATTGCGAATTAGGATCTTGCCTTTTCTGCTCTTCTACTATTGAAATCATTTTTCATCTCTTATTCTTCAGGTTCGCTATCTCGTCCCTCCGATGAGCGCCCCTGGCCGCCATGCAGCCACTCATCCTTCCATCAATTGAACCCGTCCATTCGACGGTAGAGCAGGTTGGTCATTTGCATTATTTCAGTGGCGTTTTTCAATGGGGCGGCCGAAGGCTATCGCCAATTTTTAAATTGCGAATTAGGATCTTGCCTTTTCTGCTCTTCTACTATTGAAATCATGTTTCATCTCTTATTCTTCAGGTTCGCTATCTCGTCCCTCCGATGAGCGCCCCTGGCCGCCATGCAGCCACTCATCCTTCCATCAATTGAACCCGCCCTTTCGACGGTAGAGCAGGTTGGTCATTTGCATTATTTCAGTGGCGTTTTTCAATGGGGCGGCCGAAGGCTATCGCCAATTTTTAAATTGCGAATTAGGATCTTGCCTTTTCTGCTCTTCTACTATTGAAATCATGTTTCATCTCTTATTCTTCAGGTTCGCTATCTCGTCCCTCCGATGAGCGCCCCTGGCCGCCATGCAGCCACTCATCCTTCCATCAATTGAACCCGTCCATTCGACGGTAGAGCAGGTTGGTCATTTGCATTATTTCAGTGGCGTTTTTCAATGGGGCGGCCGAAGGCTATCGCCAATTTTTAAATTGCGAATTAGGATCTTGCCTTTTCTGCTCTTCTACTATTGAAATCATTTTTCATCTCTTATTCTTCAGGTTCGCTATCTCGTCCCTCCGATGAGCGCCCCTGGCCGCCATGCAGCCACTCATCCTTCCATCAATTGAACCCGTCCATTCGACGGTAGAGCAGGTTGGTCATTTGCATTATTTCAGTGGCGTTTTTCAATGGGGCGGCCGAAGGCTATCGCCAATTTTTAAATTGCGAATTAGGATCTTGCCTTTTCTGCTCTTCTACTATTGAAATCATGTTTCATCTCTTATTCTTCAGGTTCGCTATCTCGTCCCTCTGATCTCGCTCCCTCCGATGAGTGCCCCTGGCCGCCATGCAGCCACTCATCCTTCCATCAATTGAACCCGTCCATTCGACGGTAGAGCAGGTTGGTCATTTGCATTATTTCAGTGGCGTTTTTCAATGGGGCGGCCGAAGGCTATCGCCAATTTTTAAATTGCGAATTAGGATCTTGCCTTTTCTGCCCTTCTATTGAAATCATGTTTCAGCATAGCTCGGCCTGGTTATTCAACGTGCTTTATTTGAGTGACTTTTTCAATAGGGAGGCCCCACCTAGCGTAGTCTCACGACGTAAAATATACACCTTTTTTCCTCTAGGAATCTGATTTTTAATTTGCTTCTTTTCAGCCCGTGAACGTCCTTCACTTCGGTGCAAGCCTCTCCTTCTCCGCTCCCCCCCCCCTTCCCTCCCATATTTTATTCTTAGATCGAGCGCCAAGTGGATTATGTATTAAGAGCATTACCTCGAGATGGCTGCTACTTTTCAAAAATCACGTTTTAGGACCATCTCTGATTGTTTCTTGTAGTCCCTTGCCCCTTGCCCTTCCTTTTATTGTCGAAGAGGAGAGCCCTGCAGAGTGGTTGTGGTGGTGCAGACTCTCAAGAGTAATCGTTTCTGTTGTTGTTCCGTTGTTTGTTTTTGTCGTTTCAGTCATTTAAACTCTCCCCGGACTGCACTGATATGTCAGTGTTGTTCCGATGGGAACCATTGTTGTTGTGTATGGTGGAGAGGGGGCCTTTCGATGGATGGGATGTTGTGGGTTGAGTGGATACTGTACTCCACTCTCACTGAGTTCTGTAGTTGTCCGGCCAAAGTATTGATTTTCCCTGGGTACTGTAGTTGTCCGGCGAAAGTATTGATTTTCCCTGGATACTGTAGTTGTCCGGCCAAAGTATTGATTTTCCCTGGGTACTGTAGTCCGGCGAAAGTATTGATTTTCCCTGGATACTGTAGTTGTCCGGCCAAAGTATTGATTTTCCCTGGGTACTGTAGTTGTCCGGCGAAAATATTGATTTTCCCTGGATACTGTAGTTGTCCAGCCAAAGTATTGATTTTCCCTGGGAACTGTAGTTGTCCGGCCAAAGTATTGATTTTCCCTGGGTACTGTAGTTGTCCGGCGAAAGTATTGATTTTCCCTGGATACTGTAGTTGTCCGGCCAAAGTATTGATTTTCCCTGGGAACTGTAGTTGTCCGGCCAAAGTATTGATTTTCCCTGGGTACTGTAGTTGTCCGGCGAAAGTATTGATTTTCCCTGGATACTGTAGTTGTCCGGCCAAAGTGTTGATTTACCCTGGGTACTGTAGGTGTCCGGCCAAAGTATTGATTTTCCCTGGGTACTGTAGCTCCCACCCCCCACTCGCGTATTGGGGCAGAGCACAAGTCTGCAAAACTGACCTCACTGTCTTCATGAGGCTGAACGCGATATTGAAAGCGTTCGCATCGTGTGAGGCTAAGGGAACACTGCAGAACACTCTTTTCCGCTTTGGAACCCATTCTATGGCAATTATATTTCACATAGCATATGTTTATCGAAGCTTTTAGTAATTCCGGGCACATCTTCTGTGTCACACGACCTTCTTCGTTTCAGTTACTCCTTCTTCCTTCTCTTTCAACTTATCAGTTGCCTCATTCGAGTTATTCATTGATTCTTTCGAATTGTCCTTCGATCCGATATTCTCTGCCGATCCATCCACTCGTTCCGCCGAGAAATATCTCTTCGTCGGACGGACACACTTGTCTCTGAACAATTGATTTTGATCTTTCAAACGTACCTGGAACGTCCTAATCAATATCATTGAAGAGTCTGGGTACAGAATAAAAATTCAAATGAATCTGGATGTTGATTGGGAAACTAAAATATACCTGATAATGGCGACGATGAATAGGAGATACCACAGAAACTTGGTGATCGCACTCAGAAACTTGGCCGTCAATGAAGCACCGTTTGCTTGCTGCTCCTTACGGAACTGAAAGAAGAAACTCCTACGAGGAGATAGCGTCACCAGATCGATTGAAGATAGGCATTAGATTCACAGGGATACTGTAGAAATTGATAATAATATCATAATAGTGTTGAAGAGATCAAAGTATACTGAATAATGATTGTTCTTCATTGTGAAAGTTATCTATCTTCATTTCCTCACCCTCGTATGAATCTCCTTTCGTAATTTAAGATCTTGATCGTGATGTTCCAATTTCTTCGCGATCAACGTCAATTCCGATCGAGTCGTCTCAGCTAGCTTGAAACAATCAATATCATCTACCGTACCTCCATCCTACCGTACCTTATTGATCTCCATATTCATTGTCGTTCTCATGTCCATTATCGTTCTGATCACCTCCTGAACTCGCTTCCGAGTTTCCTCTTCCATCTGGGATCGATGGATGGTTACAATATCCTACCGTACTACCGTATCCCTTTCCGAGGTCTCACCGCGATCTTCTCCTTGAGTTCCTCCAATCTCCGTTGTTGCTCGTTGATGTGCTCGAGACAGCCTCTCTTCTTCTTACGAGCACCCTAATTACGGTAATACCACACCGATCGTATACACACCGATCACCGATCGTCTACCGTACCTCTTCCCTGATCCTAATTGATTCGTCCGTTTCAAGATCCTTGCACGTCTTCACTCCTCTCTTCTCCACCACACTGTCATCAGGGCTCTTTGTTGATCTGCAATCGAGAACTACCGTATCATCAGGAAACACTCCAAGGTTACGGTATTCTCAACTCGTTCACTTACGCAGTCTTCATCCTGATCTTGCCCTTCCTGATGTCCTTCAGTTCCTTCTGTACAATAAAGTCAGTCATCGATCACCATTCCCTGTTGTCTACCGTACCTCAAGCATCTGCCGTGCTCTGAACTGCGACGGATTGTTCGAATCGAGTCTGCCCAATTGCTCGGTGATCTCCTGTATCCGCTTGTCGAGTGCCGCCTTTTCCGCATCTTCCACCGGCTCCATCTGAATGACGGCTGTGGGTGAATCCTGGTTATGGACAGATTAACCTTAGTGACGGAAGTGGAGAAGCGAACCGATCGAGATCGGAACAAGTGGAAGAAATGAAAGGAGGACGTGAAGAATATATGGAATTGTTCAAATAAAAATGTTATTCGATTACCTTTGCAGACTATGGAACAATCTGGAATTTACTCGCAATTGAATACTGTATTCAACAAAACCATTTCCATTCATTTCTGCACATGCATTTCTGCAGAGAAGAACTACCAGATTAGATAGGATGTTTCCCAATGGTTACCACATTTCTTTATTATTCATTTTCCGTCACGCTTCTGCACGCAAGTGTCACTGAGATGGTGAAAGATCACGGCTAACCATGCCTCTCTTCTCTTCGTACAGTCTATCTCGCAGTTTATCGCACTGTCTGATCCACTAGAGATCACTCCAAGTCGAGATACAGCCTTATCAAGATAAGATTGTGTCGGTATAGTGACTCTCCTCTGTTGAGTGTACACACGGTGAATCGCCTGTTTGTATTCTGCCGTGCATTTCACACTTTATCCCTTTTCTCTTACCTCATTTCTCTTGCCATTTTCTCTTTCACAACGTTGTGACGTCTACAAAAGGAGGTGCGATAGATTGTGTTTCATCGGTTCAATTTCCCACTGGAGATTCGGAAAGATATGATAGACGTTTCTTCTTTCGGTACTCAACACCACCGTTCACTGTTCAAACACAATTTATCGCGTAGTTAGTTGCGTAACACTTTCACTCCCTCACCAACTCTCTCATTATTTGTATCCCACAACTTTTGTTTTTATTCTCCTTTTTCGTCTGCTCGAATACTTTTCGCTGATCGTTCCACTGTAAAGTTTCTCCGTGCAAATAGTCTAGTTTCCTTATTTTTTCTTGTCCACCACCCCATACTCTTCAATCGGTAATCATATTCTTGTTATTTTCTAATGTTGGATAACCATCAAATTGTTCCAGAGATGATTCTTCTCCTCATCATTCTCATTTCCTTTCTTTACTTCCTAAAGATCTCCGATTCCTCATTTAATCTTTTCTTCTGGTCGAGAGCATCAAAAAAGACGGAGGGTCAGTGTTTTTCTGCCTTACTAAGAGTATCGGCGAACGTTTTACAATGGCAAATCTCTTCAGGTGAGCACTACCTTAACAAAGTAGTGTGGCTGGTTGGTGGGTCTTCCGGCATTGGGGAGGACTTGGCTGTGAGGTAATTACTTACATTTAGATACACCAGCTCTGTCAATTTCACTTCCCCATCCAATTGACTCGAAGAGCATCCGGGACAACGTCAAATATATTTTATAAGAATCTTCACTCTAGATTGGCTCGTTTCTCTCCCCTGCTCATTCTCTCGGCCAGAAGGGAAGAGGAGTTGGAGCGAGTGAGAGAAAGATGCAAGAGTTAGTCCATCTTCAATTTTTATGTTTTACTGATTACATATTTTCGAATATTTATCAATCATTTAGTTAGAATGGGATTTCGCATTATACATATCACAACTGTCTATCTTTCCAGAAGTGAATGCCTCATGTGAAGTGAAAATTCTTCCTCTGGACCTTCTCAAATTCGCAGAAATGCCAGAGAAAGTAGCAGCAGCTGATGAGATATTCAGAAGAAATGCAAGCATTTCGCACTTTATTGGAATCTTCTGAAACACTGAAATTTTGTGGGTGCAGTGGTCCTCGGGGTGGACAATTGTTGAGCTAATTCCCTATCCACTCCATTCCAGGTCGACATCGTAATTCTGAATGCTGGTCGATCTCAACGTGCCGAATGGACTGACATCGATCCCTCCGTGGACGTTGACTGCTATCAAATCAATGCAATTGCACCCACACAGCTTACGAGATGCTTGCTCAAGTCAGTTTGCGATCCTCTAGAATACCATCGATCCATCGATCTACAAAACTATTTATTTTTCAGACACCGTGGACTGCATCCAACTGCTGCGAAGACAGATAACATTCAGGTAACCACATTTTCCAAAATAAATCGGATATGTTTCACAATCATATTTTATTATTTTATGAGAATGATCCTCGTTTTCAGTCTTCCATCTTCAGCAAAATAAAATAATTAAATGTGACTGCGACTCTGAAATACTGCCATTGGCTTGATTTTTTTCAGTTCGTGGTAGTCTCGAGTGTGGCTGGTCTCGTTCCCGCCGTACTCTCAGCATCATACGGAGCAGCCAAGGGAGCACTCAATGTGGGTTATCGATTCTCAACTATTGATTATCTATGAATCTTACGAAAATAACGTTCGTGCAAAAAAGTCTTTTCAAGTCTGCTATTGCAACAATTCTTCAGTAGCCCACAGTAGCCCGAAATTACAGTAATCAAGAAGATCGTCTCGATACCCATCTCCATTCCAGCAATACTTTCGTCTGCTGGCAGTAGAAATGGGCGAGAAGGGCGTTAAAGTGTCCATCGTCAATCCTTCTCTCGTCTACGCACCCAACAATCCTCTCACTGCATTCACTAGTGAGAAAGATAAAGTATGTTTCATTTGTGGGATATGAACATTACACTTCTTTTTTCAGTGATTACCCTTGTAGCGTTATAAATAGAAAATGAACAAATATAATGAGGGCGATTCGACTCACCACTTTCATCACGACAATAATACTCTTCAGTCGAATGGCGAGGTACTCACTGGTCCGACGAAAGCGCACATGAAATCAGAGAGGGCTGCCGAGTTGATCTCCCTCGCTGCAGTTTATGAGGTCAGAATGATTTTGAGTGGTTTGAATCAGATCATACGCGGTCTAGCGACACGGAAGGGGACACAAACTTTGGATTATGGATGTGAACGAAATAAATGCTACGACGATATTCAGATCTTCGAAACGGTGATCTCCGCTTCACCGATGGTTCTTCTACTCACCTATTTCAATGCAGTAGCACCCGGACTCACTTTCAAGTGAGAATTCAGTTTATAATAATCACGAATTGTGATCTAGATACATAAGATTAGATCTCATCGTTATTCATTGAAGATTGGTGATGTTCGGAGGAGTGGAGAGGATTCGCAACCTGAGAAAGGGAGAGAACTAAATTGCGAAAATACGTGCTTTGAATAAATATTTTGATTTTATGTACTCATTCGTCATTTTGTGCGACAGTGACACGATGGTGAATTGATTCAAAGGATAATCCATCCAGCCTGAAGATTCTCGAAGAACTCAGGAAGAGAGAGAACAAGAAACAAACATGAAACCCGTCGGAAGAGAAAGAACAAGAGTTGATTTGTATCTAGGTGTACTTTAATTTGAAAATGTATAACCCCTAATTATTGTTTTATCATCGATACCATCAGCTCACTTTGGACGAATGAAAAATTGTGGCAAACACACTAGCTGAAACACGCATTCGAGCAGTCTTTGCTCAGTTTGAGGGTCGAATGACATGAAACAATGACGCAAGATTGTCTGAATCGAAAATAATATTGTAGAAACTTGGCCAACAGACATAGATAAAATCGCGAGGTGAGAAACAAGGGTTATGTCATACGCTCTCTGTTCCACTGTGAGTACTACTCTACTGCTCATCTCATAACTGGCTCGGATAAGAGAGTGAAAGCTTCCTTTTATTTTTCCGTTCTTCGATCGATTGGTAGATCATGGATCTTGGATCATTTATATTGGAAATAATTGTGATAGTGGCCCTTTTCTTTCTTGTTTCTGATTCTTCACTCAATCTTTTCTTCTGGAAAGTATTCGGAAGGCGGAGCGAAGGTTCGTTCAACCATTTTAATTTCAAACTTGTTTGCCTGAATGTAATTTTTACAATATCTAGCCGATCACTACCGTGGGAAAGTTGTATGGGTCGTTGGCGCATCTTCGGGAATTGGAGAAGGAATCGCACTGAGGTTAGTCCAGTTTCTCGTTGTACGTTTTCTACTGTATTGTTCATTGTAGACTTGCGCGATTCTCATCGTTTCTCATTCTTTCGTCTCGTCGCATCGATCTACTTGAGACTGTCGCCCAGAAATGCAGAGGTCGCTTAGTTTCTCTACCGATATTGCTATAGATTGAAATGCATGTAGCAATAAGTATTGATTCCAGAAGCAAATTCATCGTGTAAAGTGAAGATTCTTCCTCTGGACATTGTCGATTTTGCCAAATTTGATGTGAAGACGAGAGAGGCCGATGAGATGTTCGAAAGAAAGGTAATTGTCTTTTTTCAGATGTTAAAGATTTATCAAGTATGCTTCACGAATCCATTGAAACTCCACTCGTTCAGTCTCGATTAATTGCACTTCCCTTCTTTTCTATCCACTAAATCAGAAATGTTGATTCTAGGTGGACATTGTGGTTCTCAATTCGGGTCGTTCCCAACGTGCAGAATGGACAGATATCGACCCTTCTGTCGATGTAGAATGCTTTCAGATCAATGCCATTGGTCCCACTCATCTAGCGAGAACCATTCTCAAGTGAGTCATTGCCCATTTCCAAATCGATATTCTCTTTCAGAAATAGAGGGATGCATCCCACTGGGGATAAGTGCGAGGATCTCCAGGTATCATTAGTCTCTTTATCGATTTTTTACCGTATTCTATCAGTTCGTGATCGTGAGTAGTCTAGCAGCCATCCTTCCCGTTATTCTTTCTCCATCATACGACGCTGCCAAAGCTGCGCTTACGGTAGCTCTCTATCAATAGAAATAATTAGCGTGCGGTGTTTCTGTGTAATCGCGTTTCCATTGCAGCAATATTTCCGTCTTCTCTCAGTAGAAATGGCTGAGAAGGGCATCAAAGTGTCCATTATCTATCCATCACACGTCTATGCTCCTAATATGCTCAAGGCAGCATTCACAGGGACATCTGGAGAGGTTAGAATACAACACAGTTAATACAATATCTAAAATTGAGGAACACGGTGAAGAGATTTCATCCATTCGAAATGCTCAGATGAGTCCACAGCGAGCGGCTGAGTTGATTTCTTTAGCAGCCGTGAATGAGGTGAGTCGTGAAATGGATGAATTTTCATCAGCAACACCATTTTTTCCAGCTTCATGAATGTGTGATTGCCAGTAAACCAGCCTATCTTGCTTCCTCATACGCTTACGTCAATTTTCCTGGTATTTTCACGAGGTATCTAATTTGCTATCTCCTTATCCAAGACCTTTACTATCTATCGTCATCTTTGTGTGCACTCTTCATTTTTCCTAGATTTGTCTTGGTGATATGCATTATTTTTGAACAACCACCCTGCTCGAAAACGCGGCTCGAAAACACAAAAATATCGTGTAGAATCATAGCCTCCTAATCTGCAATTGCAGGGTGCTCAACTACGCTGGTATTGCGAGGATAAGGAACGCTCGAGGCGCTCATCAATAGAACATCTGAACTTGGATCTACCGACGGCATTGAGCTACAAAATATCAATATTATCCGATCAGGATAAAATGATGAACGTTTTTTCGATTTATTGCATCGCAATATGTCGCTAAATAGATGTTATCTGATGTTTGATTCTCACGCTGTCAAATGTACGTGAATTGCATTGGTTCGATATTTGGCACCTCATTCGCTAAGTTTTAGGAAACTCAGCTAATTTTGCCATTGTTTATAGCGAAGTACGCGAAGGAAAAGACAGAGAAACATAATAATTATGAGTAAAAGCGGAAGCAATACTAAGTCAGGAACATTACTATGATGACTGACATTGATGAGCAAGGCCGAGTCTCAGTCGATTTGCAGTGTAAAGCAATGAGTGACCCAGAAGAGATCCTTAGATCCCTTTGTTTTTTCGTGTGACTCCTAGTATCCCCTCACTACTCAACACCACACGGAATCTTATCACTGCTTTCTGATAAGAGTGTCTCTCTCTGTCCATTTTGGTATTGATTGAGTAGATCATGTTTACCATAATACTCTTCCTTATTCTGCTTGGAATCTTCCTCAAGATCTCCGATTCGTCATTCAATCTCTGGTTCTGGACGAGATTTGGAAGAAGAAATGAAGGTTTGATCTATCTAAACATTTTAGCTGAAATCGAAACCAATCGAAGTGTTTCGGGATGTGATTTTAGACAGTTATTCCATTTTTAGCCGATCATTACCGTAGCAAAGTCGTATGGATCGTGGGAGCATCTTCGGGAATCGGAGAGGATATCGCTTTAAGGTTTCTTGACACCGAACCGTCTTGATTTTGTGAACTTTTCTGACTTGCACCAATATAAATGGTTCAGACTCGCTCGATTCTCGCCCCTCCTCATCCTTTCAGCTAGACGAACCAAATTGCTGGAGACTGTCGCCCAGAAGTGCAGGGGTTAGAGTGATTTTTTTAAAATATCTACATTCGTGGAAGACACCCGTGGAAGACATTTCTTTCTCAAATAGTCTTTCAAATCTCAATTCGGTTCCAGATGCACATGCGTCTTGCCAAGTGAAGATTCTGCCTCTCGACATGGTTGATTTCCCTAATCTCGAATCGAAGACCAGAGAAGCTGACGAGATATTCCAGAAGAAGGTAAGAATTTCATTGAAGATTCGCAGAATGTTGTAGTATGTTTCACGGGGAATTTGTAGTCTAAACATCGAGAGAGCATCAATTGATTTCTTGCGACTTTTTTTAACTAAACGATACATCTAGGTTGACATCGTCGTTCTGAATGCTGGTAGATCTCAACGCGCAGAATGGACTGATATCGATCCCTCCGTCGATGCGGAATGCTTCCAAATCAATGCAATTGGCCCCACTCAAGTGGCAAGAACTATTCTCAAGTGCGTTACCTCAATTGTCCTTCAGCCTTCAGGCTTCAGAATCAGAGAAATCCGTTCAGGAACCGCGGTCTTCATCCTACCGGGGATAAGCACGACAACCTCCAGGTACCGTATCCGTAATATCGATCTATACCGTAAACTGAATATCGATTGTTTACCGTGTCCTCACAGTTCATCGTCATAAGCAGCGTTGCTGGTCTCCTTCCGGCCATTCTCTCTCCTTCCTACGCAGCTGCCAAAGCCGCACTCATGGTAATCTACAGTACTCAAGGACTACAGTAACCGCGTAGATCGTGTTGAGACCCATCTCCATTCCAGCAATATTTCCGTCTGCTGGCAGTTGAAATGGGCGAGAAGGGCGTGAAAGTGTCTATTATCTGTCCCTCTCATGTCTACGCTCCGAATATGCTCAAGTCGGCATTCACTTCGACTCCCGGATCGGTAAGACACGGGATAAGGGCTGATGAATACAATTCTTTCTCATTTTCATCACCGTGAGAGACTACGGGGAATAAATAGGCTGATTTGTCATTCTAATTAATTTATTCAAGGAAAGGAAGGAAGGAACTACATAATTGGCAATTCGATGCCCTACATTGTTTAGTTCAAGACGATTGTTATTCTCTGATGAATCCCTGAATCAGGAACATGGAGAGGTGATCTCAGCTCCTCGTGCTGCACAGATGGCACCACAAAGAGCAGCCAAGCTAATTTCCCTCGCTGCCGTTAACGAGGTTGGTGCAATAGACTGAAGCAGGAGTACGGTATTCGATTGATCTTTTGGTTCCAATTGAAACGCAATTCAGATTCACGAGTGTGTGATTGCGAGCACTCCTAGTGTCCTGGCCGGAATCTACTTCTTCACTAATTTCCCCGGCGTATTCGCGAGGTGGGTATCGATCTTTCAGCAGTTATCACGTCAGCGATTCCAGAATCATCAACACTGTCGGTGCGCAGCGACTGAGGAAGATCCGAAGTGCTCACGAGTAGAAATAGTCCCAATACGCGAATAATTGTTATAAATAGTTCGTATCGATAAAGAATTTGATTTTTTTTGTTTTACATATAAATATAAATTTTCACAGATAATGACAGAAGAGATGAAAGATATTGGAAAAAAATGGGATCTCGAGAGATGGTCGATTAGGTGTATACGGTAGGTTTTAAATTCCCGCATTTTTCAAATGCTAAAAATAGTACATCCTTTTGCAGTGACCAAACAGATCAATAGTTTTTATATTTCAATTTTTTTCTTGCGATAAACTTTAAAAGTGTGTTTATGATCATATTAATAAAAATATTGCATAGTTGTGTGGTTTTTATGTATAAGTGTATGCGAAACTTCCGCTGGTTAACAAAATTTATCGCGACTAACTCCGCCCACTTGGAATTTTGTTGGGTTGATTTATTGATTGATTTTTATTGTTTTCCCGTTTATTATTTGCTCCTATCATATCAACTACGACGAGGTCTACCTAGTGATTTGCGTTCTTGATTGTCTATACTCCTGCGCAGAACGCAACAAGCCGTATAGTGCAGCCATGCTGAATTTTGTCACTCTTCTGTCTATTTTTCGGCATTATCTTCCTAGAATGAACTTTCCACGTTGTCTTTTTGTTCTTACTCTGTTTACTTATGACGTGTTGGATTTACGGTCAAGATATTCGTTGCAGGTAGTAAACATGGCTGCGAAGCGTGTCGCCACCTCGTCCGTCAACTGGGCCAAGCTCGGTGATAGACTCGTCCCTGAGGTATTGCACTGTTTCATTTGTTACTACCACCCTCTAACTCGTCTGCTTACCGTCTAATCAATATATTAAATAATGCATTGCAGCACGCTTCCGAGCTCGCCCGCCTGAAGGGACAGAACACCACCTTCTCGGCCGCCGTTGCTCAGCTCCCCGCTGACCTCCCCAAGGTAAATATCCGCAGTATTAATTCTATCAAGAAACAAAACCTCATATATATTTAAACCTAATATATCAACCAAATGGTTACGTGATATTTGCAGTTCGACTTCGCGGCCCTGAAGAAGGCGATGCCCACTCACTCGGCCCTCATCGACTCGCTCCAGAAGCAGTACGAGGCCGTCAAGATCCCTTACGGAGAGATCCCCGCCGAGCACAACAAGGTTCATTACATTTTTAACAAAAATTATTTTAAAAACAAGTTCTCTTGTTTCTTGCTAACTCCGAGATCATGTTGTTCATATTTATCCATTTCTTGCATTCTGAGCTTCGGAAGGAGCAGCACTTTTTTTTATTCGCGTGTTTCAACACAATTAGCTTATTTTTATCGAACGAACCTTAGATGATGTTGGAATCGCAATTTGAAAGATATTTATTCTTCTAGAATTGGTTCTTTTTAAAAAAAATTAGCTTAGCTTTTATCATCATTTCTTTCTTTTCCTCATGATTACATTATGAACTATCAGGAAATCGAGTCATGGCTCTCCTTCAACAAGGAGCGCGTCGATCTCCACGACATGAAGGTCGCCGACGGAATCGAGGAGGCCAAGAAGGTGCCTTATTTATATAAATATCTCTTTTCTGTTAGATTCATTTATTGCGAACTACCAGTCCTTCGTAACAAATGTGCGATATAAAGAACCACAATCTAGTATCAACTAAACGTTATTTCAGGTTGAGGCTAAATGGTCATCTGCTCCTCCCGTGGAACACTTCGATCGTCAGCACTTCTCCGAGTATTTCCCTGCCCACTTCTACGATCTCCGCTACCAGGCTCGCGTTCCCGATCCGTGCAACATCGGTCTCAACGAGTCTGGAGAGATCGAGAAGCGATTCGCCGACTACAAGGTGCTTAGACGTGCCGATAAGGTTGATGACCACTAGAGTGATTACCCCGTTCCTCCCTCTGACTCCCGTTAGATCGGCCTTATTATTGTGTAGAGTTGTACGCCACGAACACTCGTTGTGTGTTGCAGATAAATGAGAGTAATGAAATAAAGTTTGTTCTATTCTATACCAGATGAGGTTATCACTTTTCTTTTGGTTGCACTCGCACCTTGAACACTATCGTTGGATTTGCACTTCACTCGCGATCTCCCTCTCGTGGTTGTTTATTTCTTCCCAATTCTATTCAAACCCGTCGAGGGGCTAAGTTAGTAGCACAGAGTAAGATTATGATCTCCAGGGGATGTTTTGGACAAGGGTTTGTCGGTTTGGCCATTCACCATAGTTTGACCATGCTCCTACCAGCCCTACGCACATTGATCAGGTATTTACTCGCCAATGATCGTTCAAAAAACTTATGTTAACAGGAGTGATAGGGAACTGGTATTGATGCGAAAAGTTGAGAAGAGGGGGGGAGAGGGTGTAATGTGTAACTCTGCCTCATTGCCTGCAGCCTCACTCAGTCAGGTTGTTGACCACATTGTGAGTAGATCAGACTCCGTACGCATATCTTCCGTGACCGGGCTCGATTAATTGATCGATTTGTTGTTCGGGCAATCACCTTTTTGACACCTTGTGCCGATGACATCCGAAATACCCAGAGAGATCGGATAAATGTGATCGCTAGACTATAACGGGAGGGGGTGTTAGATGAGCTTACGTTTGATGCGCTTGCCTATCCCGTTTATATCCCTATCACTGTTATTTATTCGTTCACATCTCTGAAGGTCACTCAAACTGTTTCTACCACGTGTGAGATTTGAGATTATTTTGACTCCTGATTTGATGTTTTGGCTCTTAATTTATGGTTTCCTCCTTATTGTTTACTCAAATTAGTTCGTATACAGTGCAATCAGTATCAGATCTTTGACAATTTATCGAAGACTTGTTTGAACCCAAGAACAGTTTTCAATTACGCCTTTACTGAACCATTTTTGTAGTCAAGTTTTTGTTTTTTGTATGCGCATGCGCTGCAGATTGTTTTCACTGCATTTTGAGAGGAAAAAAACGGAACTTCGATCCGTATAAGAAGACTATCATATTTCGATAAGAAGTTCCGGCCATTCGAACCTTGGATTTCGCCCCTAAGAGGGGACTTTTTCATCGAAATGAGCTGTTTTATGACGGGGTTGAGAGTGCATAGTGCGCAGGTTCGGCCGGAAAGGGCAGAGTATAGGAGAGGGAACAGTGACTGAGTCAGATTGATCGACTACTGATAGGTACTCGAATTAGTGCTAAGGTCATGGGAACAACCCGGTGATTCTCAGCTGCTGTCGTATTGTTTGTAGCTAGGCTCTAGGTAATCGCGATTTCCTGTGATAGCTTTGTATCTAGATAAAGGTGTTTACACAGATTTGGACTAGCTTGATCAGCATTTGATTTCCGTGTGGATATTTTGCCCGTCGGCATCAATTGAATGTCTTCCCTTATCAATTTCTTGACTTGCATCTTTGCCTATCCCTCGATGTAAACAAGCGTGCGCAATTCACTCGATTGCACGGGAAGAGTAGATCATTTGGTCAGATGGAATAGAAAACAACTGAATCTGTAGTTTGTACTCAATTAGGAGTTTCCCCATCATCCCTCCTTTCCCTTACATTGTGATGTCCGGCTTACAAAAGATCTCGCGTTCATAAGATTATCACATTCCGACTTGATAAGAAGTTCACTACACAATCATCTTGTCTGCACAATATTATCGTACTTATTGATCTGGTCGTGTGTATCTCAATCTCACTATTTCCTTGTTGTGGGTGATATATTTATCCCGTGAAATGCAAATGTTGCGTCTTCTCAGATGATTGGAGGAGGGAGTTTATTGGGCGTCGAGTACCTTGTCGCCATATCACAGTGATAGCATTCGTGATAACACGACATCCCGTGAGAGACCATCCCCCTCCCCTCCACTCTCTAGCTTTTGGTCATTCCTACAGTTTTACGCGCAGTCATAAGTGGGAAACGGTCACAGTTTGTTTCGTGTGTCAGCTAGACTACAGTAGATCAGTTGGTTATATCTGCATCTCAATTCACGAAATTTTATCGCCTATGCACTCTTTCCAAGTGATAGGCAATGGATGGTGTCCATTGATTTTGCTCAGTGATTGTTGTTCATATTTTCATGATTTTAGGTTGTTTTGCTTGTTTTTTGTTGTTGTTATCTTCGAAATTACAGTGGTTCGATGGCGACTGAGACGGTGCAGCGGCGCCGGCCGCAGCAGTCGCATGCGACACTTGGGAATGGAGGTACGGTAGTTCGATGGGATGGCAAAGATACGGTATCTATGGATTATCGATTCGGAGAGGGTACGGTAGATCCCGGAATTATGGTTTGATATTGAGGGGCGGCATCGAACGGGGAGACGTCGAAAGAGATGGAGAGGAAGAATAATCTGAAAAATGAGTGAGTGATTATGGATGTTATGCTTCGAGGACTGAGATGTACTAGCACCTTCAGATTTGGATAGCCTTTCATTTATCCTGGAGACGCGAAATCACCATGTGTAACTTTTCTCTTGCGAGTTGATCATTTTTTTCGCAAATTAGAGGGGGAGATATTGATTTTTCAAAGCTTAATCTGGTTTTGGGCTGATAGTGAATCACAAATGAACCATGTGTCTGAATTGTTCACATTTATGTTAGGAACGTTATATTTTTAATTTTTTTTCACCGAATTTCTCCCGAGCACTGATTCCACGAAACGTGCCTTAATTTTGAGCCAACATTGAAACATAGATTCATCAAGTAACTCAATTTTCTAGTTTGGAGGTATTATCTGTCTAATGGGAGTTAGAGAGTGATTCTGAAACGTATTTTATATCATTCTCACTCTATTCGTTTCCTGTCCTACTTTATTCTGGAAAATATACTGGTATTCCATCCTCTCATGATCTATCATGAATTGCAGTCCTCTTGCCCGTCCGGTGCACAAACCGCAGGATTCGCTTTTCTCCTCCAGCTCCGGATGGACCAATTACAGAGGTGAGTGCTTCTTTCATCCAGATTGGATTGCGGGGAAGCGGATTGGTTATGAGGACAGGGTGAAGCGAAAAGGTGACGTGCATTTACAAAAAAAGGAGATAGTATTAAAATGGTGTTTTGTTGAAAATTGTGTCTCTGCATGGTATAAGAAACATTCGCATGGGGTAGCTTGTAGCTTTCATGTTGGCGGCGAAACCTCAATAGCCGCACAATGCTACTAAAAAAATTGGACAAGGACGATTTTGGCGGATCGCTTTATAAATCACTATTGTTCTGATGGGGAAGATGTATCCCCTCTATTACGCTGGAAATAGAGAACAGATCGTCAGATCGTGTCGATTTTGTTCGGTAGCGTATTGCTCTTGTTACATTGCGGGTACAGCAAAGGAATCTAATTGTAAGTGTGATGTTTCGATTGTTCTCATACAACAACTGAATCCTCAATTCCTCAGGTTTCTTCAATCTATCGATGCTCCTTCTCGTTGTGTCGAATGGTCGAGTCGCCCTCGAGAATCTCATCAAGTACGGAGTACTCGTGTCACCTCGTCAGTCAATTTGTTCTCTCATTTTAACACTCCGGCGGTTTGGTGCTTCTATCTCCGGATCTAGGTTTATAGAAATGGAGGGTGCTAGTTGTTTTCTGTCGATATGCTTGAAAAATATGTGAAAATGATCATTGAGAGTTCGTATCTCACGAATTCAATATTCTGGTTGATATTTATTATCGGATTGAATCCGGTGGTTTGGCGCTGTTAGATGTGCACATAGGTTCAACGAAACATAATATTCTTGTTCAGTGCTACATTCTGATTTCTAAAAAAAAATATCAAATCAACTCCATCTTTTGTTGGACTTCATTTGATGGGAGATACTAGGAGTATTAGTGCTGCAAGACAATTCCATACGGATACCGAAATTGTAAATGTTGTTTATTTATTCTTGTACAGTATAAGAAATAAAGAATTCATAAACTATGATGTAGGATGAGTCCCAACTCTCATTCTTCTACATTTCAGTTGAATGGGTACGCATGGCTCTGGCTGATTTCTCCTTCACTAATTGTCCGAATGTCTTCCTCATTCTCGCTTCCAATGGAGTCATCCTTACGGTATTCATCACCGAGAAGTTGCTGGGTAAGTATTTGCAGTGGTCGAGTATATGGGGTAAAATGCGAAAACGATTTGGGTAATTTTAAGGAATATAAAAGTAGGCAGAATCGCTGGTTTCTGAGTTGAGTGGAATATGATATGTGTGTGAAACCGAAAAGAACTGGGCAGCTCATTTGTTTTCTTTGTACAGAACGTGGTCTCCTTCCGGAATTGTTCGCTGCTGTCTTCTATCCTCTTCTCATGTGCTTCCATCTAATCGTTCCCGTTGGCGTCACACTCATCCATCAAGTGAGAGAGACATTGGGATTCGTTGGGGGAAGAATATGTTATATTTAGACATTTTGTCGGAAATTACGATTTGAGCACTTGTAAGATTGAAGTTGCACGAATTCTTGATATATGACGAAGTTTCTTGATATATGATGTGTTGAAAGTCGGAGAGATTTAAAACAATCTACTTTAATATTGTGGTGATGACACCGTTCTTTTTAAACTATATCTATTCTATCACCATGCAGACAATGAGAGAGAAAGCATGTGAAAGGTAGTTACTGTGAATGAGATCTTTCCCCATTGCAGGGTAATCCTCTCTACTCATCCGGTGCACTGATGATCTTCGTTATCGAATCACTCAAACTCGTCTCATACATGCACGTCAACTACTGGTGCAGGTACGGTAGAGGAGGGATACGGTACAGAGATATTTTGATTTTCTCACACGAAAATTGAGCTAAATTAGTTGGTGAATCCATCAGCGTTATACATTTTAACGGTTGGTGTTTGTGAGGATGGTGGAAGGCGGTTACAGAGTATCCAGATATTCGGCAATGTAACTTGGATGCAATGCACTTGACGGCTACTGATGAAACGAAACAATATGTGTAAATTACCAGGTTCTTGCTGGTCTCATGCGATTCTGATAACTGGGATGATGGTGTTGAATCTATCATCTAAATATTATTATATTCTACTTCAGATGCGCAGTTCGCGCGGCGAAGAATGCTGCAGGGAAGAAGGGAGATGAGAAGATTGCAGAGGGAGAACAGGTGAGAGGAGGGAAAGGGGGATTGGAGTTTCACTGATGGGATAGATATGAGAGATGGTTAGCTAGTCCGAGTGATTGAGGGCATAGCTCTTGATAGTAAAATAATTTGAATTATTCTTGCAATAGCGAAGATCTAGCACCCTTGATGTTTCACTGTTCGGTTATGAGAGGCAGTGGGGATGTGAGTCTGATAGAAGAGCCCTGCTGTGAGCCATTCAATTTATTAATTGATCAATATCGATTCGAGAGATTGTGTTTCACTATTTGGTTATTAGAAGCAGGTGGGCTGTGGGTCTGATAGACTTCTAATGATAAGCAATCTATTTTCCAGTTGACATCCTCTGATGCTCTCCGTCTCTATCCTGGTACTCTCACTCTCTCCAACTTCTATTACTTCCTATTCGCCCCTACTCTCTGCTATGAACTCGTCTTCCCTAGATCTCCCAGAAGAAGAAAGTCATTCCTCATTAAGAGAACTGCCGAGGTACGGTAGGAGAAGGGTTACGGTAGAGATAGCTATTGATTACAGTTGATCTTCCTGACCTTCCTCATGCTCGCTCTCATCCAGCAGTGGGTAGTGCCCCTCGTGAAGAACAGCATGGCGCCATTCAGGTGAGCATGGCGTGCGAAGGATGTCTATACGAAATGATCGTGTTTTCAAATGGGAGAGAGCTGACGCGCTTGAGGTGTGAGTAATCAATCGATAATTGCAGTGACATGAACATCTCTCGCATGACGGAACGAGTGCTCAAATTGGCCGTGCCCAATCTGCTCATATGGTTAGTTTCAAATCAGTTGAAAGCAATACTGACCGTGTTGATTGAAATGGGTTGTAGGGTGGTTCAAGCACGAATCTCCTTAGCCCAAAAAAATTTGACAGATAAATGAACTTGGATGATTCGTGATTCAACAAGGTTACTTGAACCTTAATCCACCCGCTATGCCAATGACCTATGTCATCAATCACCAAATCGGAGATTGAGCGCATCAGGTCATTGGCAGAAGTGCGAATACCGGATCAAGTACATTAGGTGAAACACAAATCGACGGATATGAAAATATTTTCCTTGCCTCAACTTGAAAGATTATAATGGTGGCAACAAAGTTTCTCCGTTTTCTAATTGGTATCTCAATTGACAATCAGGTTGATCTTCTTCTACACTCTCTTCCACTCTGCTCTCAATCTTCTCGCTGAAATACTCTGTTTCGCCGATAGAGAATTCTATCGGTTAGTTATTGTTCCACAATATTTAATTGTATTTGGATCCGAGGATTGAATTAATCAGTTAACTAGGTGATCTATATATTTGATTCGGAAACGGGACATGAATCCGACTGGTGTACATTTTTTATCTTGCAAATTTCATGCGAGCAACTCTTTATCTAATTTGCATTTAATATTCGTCGCTTATTTTTACGTTCAATTCATTCAGTTTTTTCAGTTCAGATTCAGGACGAATTGCGTTATTTTTTTGGGATTTAAAAAAAATGTATTTCTTTCACTGCAATACCTGAGAGATATCGTTGGGGGGGGGGAATAGCGTCACTTAGATACTTCAATCATGCATCTCTAGATCGACGGGATACATTCTATGCTCACATCTGAATTCCCTTGCTTTTCAGTGACTTCTGGAACGCGGAGTCGATTCAATACTTCTGGAAGACGTGGAATATTCCAGTTCATCGATGGGCATTGAGACACATCTTCATGCCAATGATGAGAAATGGATACTCGAAGAAGGTACGGTGGAATAGTGGGTGGGCGGAAGTAGAAGGAATGAAAGGAGATTCCAATTCAATAGGTGAATGCGTGATGCAAGGATCTTTGATAGTCGATGAGCTGTATGATGTTAGATGTCTTCATAATTCCCCTTTTTGTCAATAATCATTAATCCTTCCCTTCTTCCAGTCTGCAATTGTTGTCGTCTTCTTCGTATCCGCCTTCTTCCACGAATATCTGGTCAGTTGTTTTATTTTTAATACCAACGCTGCTACAGCTCAAATGTAGTTGTAGATGAATCCATGTTATGGGCTGCGCGTGAAACGACAAATTTCCTTCCTATCGCAAAAATATTTGAGCAAAGGAATTTCCACATTTTGTTTTCACATCATTTCTTACAGTGAACAGTTCGCGCTTTTAGTTGATTGTGAAACATAGAAATTCCTAGTTCGGGTGTTACTGAGGTGGTATTTTTTGCGCTCATTTTTCTATGATCATTTCCATTCATCAGGTCTCGGTGCCCCTTCACATGTTCCGTCTGTGGGCGTACTACGGAATGATGGCACAGATTCCACTCTCATTCGTTACCGATCACATCGTCAAGGGTGGAAGGGCAGGTGAGACAGGAGGAGGGGATGGATGGGTGATGTTCTCTGTAGTTTGTAGTTTGAAGTTTGATTCTAGAGGTGCAGAAGAGGAGGATTAATGGGCGGTGCGTTAGATTGGAGTTTATTGGGAAAAGGGGAAAAAAACGTCAAGGTGATGATGGGTTGCATGGTATGTTCCTATGCTGTTGCCTATCCAAGACTGTGATATGACTGAGGGATTTGAGTTTCTTAACATGAAATCAGGCTACTGCATGTTTAGTGCTATTTTAGATTGATCTTTGATCTCTCCTTCTCTTTCAGGCAACATTGTCGTGTGGCTTTCTCTCATTCTCGGTCAGCCCATGTGCATTCTGATGTACGTTCACGACTGGTATCTCATTCACTACGCGTAGAGCAAAAAGTGACTAGCGATCATTGGGAAAGGTCGTTTCGTCGTGGTGTGATCGGGTGGTGTATCCGTCTCTCCCTTTCTCTCCCTTGATCAGAGGAGTGGCCCTCTCTTCTCTCCTCGTTTGACTCTACCCTCCACTATTTGTTTGCGTGTTTCCCCACCTCTTTTTTCTCCTTCCCTTTTTCGATTGAAGTAGATCTCAATTTGAAATATATTTGATACTTTGACATAGTTTGTCGAATAGCATCGATTCTCATCGATTGTTCATTGCTTGTGATAGATTGTAAGAGATTATTGTTCCATTTCCTTCTCAATTCAGATTGAATTACATTGTTACCCTGTCCCCCTATCGAGATTCCATCAAGTTGAGTGTAGTTTTGTACCTCTCATTTCTCCGTCCCCTCTTTCTATTTTCCAATTCGGCCATCTCCCCTTTTCCCTCCCTTTTCCATTACTGAACGAGACCCTACCGAACTGCAAGTATTTTTTGCCGATACCCTGCCCTAGTTAATGTGAATATCTTCCATGTAGACAATATTGATTCGTTGTTGTATAATGTGCCAGTAACAGTATCGCCTCAGAGTAGGTCAAAACGTCGATATACGGACCTCATATTTGGCTTCGATTCTTATTTGTGTGTAGCCCACACGAAGCCATTCATGTATTCGTGTATTCATTGAGCTACCACAGATTATCAGAGTATTATAATAAATATATTGATTTTATTCAATTCTCGTCTCACAATTCTCAAAGGTTACAATCCTTTCCTACTGTATCTACCGTATTCGTCTAGTTATTAATTGTTACGAGTACAGAATCGTATGAATATAGTCAGTTTTCGATTCCATCAGGGTAACCGCGGGTGCTAATTACCGGTCGGGCGTGCCGGACCGTACCCCAATCGACGACTCGGCATCCTGGACCGATTCACACGATACGTCCGCTCCCTAGTGGATCGGCTGGTCAATTGGGTGAGTGTCATTTACATGTCTCGATGAAACAACAATGCACATGCAAAAACGACGCATAATTGAGTTTCAATCTAAATGCAAATGTGGAGACGCGAAGAGTGATTTACGATCCATTCCAGTGGGAGTGATTGAACATCTGGATATCCCATCCAAGGGGCCGACATCCCCCCTCCCCTTCCCCTCTTTTGCCCATTCTGAAATTTCTTTCACGCAGTCGCTCTCTTCTTCCCCTTCTCCCCTCTATCGACTTTCTCCCTATTCCTCCTCTCTCTTCCCCTTCTCAGGCCCTGGTTTATGCCCGTCCACGCTTTTTTCTTATGCGAAACTGACCTTCCAAACCGAAGCTAAAGGTCATTTGATCTAGCCTTCTGTCCCGAACACATATCGATTGTCAGAAAAAGCTCGCAAGTTCAAGTTTATCCGTTCCGCGCGTTTTTTTCCTTCCGGTCAGAGATTTCCGGTGGTTAGCAACGAGTTACTGTCTTTATCGATGATGATCCTTCTCAGCTGCGCGGTCCGTCGGACGCCGTCAACAGTGTGGAGGGACGAACGAGCAAGGCAAACTCCCCCAAGGGTGAGTGACGTTTCCATGTTTTGAGGATGTTGTGAAAGGTGTTTTGAGAGTTTGATGAGAGATCGAGAACTATTCCATGATTCATTGACGAATATTGAAGTCGCACTAATTTTTGACTGAGGTAGATGCGGTTATGCTAGCAGTGAAACTCAAAATTGCAAGGGATCAAAACGCGCTTCTCTGATTCACTAGGTAATTGAATCGGAATGCTGAGTATCCTGAGAGCTTTGATATATTCAGTAGCTCTACTCTCAAACAAACAATAGTACAGTACCATCGTCTACCGTAACCATATCAATCTTCCGTTCAGGAGCGGGGGGCTCAGGCGGGAGTGGCGAGGGAGCGGGTAGTAGAGAGACGTCTCCTCCTGCAAGAGGAGTATGTGAGACACTCGATCATGATGCTGTTATGAGGTACGATACATCGATTCATACTGTAGGATGCAGTGGAAATGGTGTATTTGGACTGGGCGCGTCGAGATGATGATTCGGTTAGAAACCGTCGAATCAACGATTGGATAGCTCCGGAGATTCTGCACCGATTGCTAATGAAAAACAACAACGTCTATTTTACTGAAATATAAAAGGAATATTGTGTATTGAGGATCGTTCGTCTTCCCGAGGGAGTGGATCGGAATGAGTGGATGGCCCATCATATTATCGCCTTATTCGACCATGTAAATGCACTCAGGTACGATATGGAACGGATGGGGGTATTGTAGAGGAGTACTGTGGAATATATGACAGGTTCTGATTGAAAAACGATTCCGGTAGCTATAGAGTCAAAGGATGTTCGAGCACGCATTGTTGTGATGGTTCCCGTCATTAGTTCATTCAGTGATGTAACAGGAATGTGCCGACAGAGCTTGACTCCAAATTTTTTAGCATTTAAATCAGATATTTGAATATCCGGTGCAACCTGGATTGGGCATGAAGAATGATGAGTGGAAAGCACTATTAATTAAATTTCTCATTGCAGAGGCAGCGTATCCGAGATGTGCACTGCAGCGACGTGTCCGACCATGAGCTACTCGGGTACGCATTTATTTTATAGAGAGAAGATTGACACTCTGGAAGTGATTGGTATAAAATTCGCAAAGTCCACTAGGTGATTCGATGCCACACGGATGGTTCGTAAAGCCAGATTGACCCTTGTTTGTAATTTCTGGAAACTGTCTCTTTGTAAAATTATGTTGGTGGCTGCTATCCAAAAACAATTGGCGGTAGTTCGCATATTGTGCGTGAATCGATTTCTCCTTTACCTACTCATCAATCTTCTCTTCCCATTACAGGAGTGGCCAAACTGTCGTGGGTTGACGAGAAGGGCAAAAAGCACGCGTATTCGGCCGCCCAGTATATGGATTCGGCCCTCACTCAATGTGAGCAGAAGTGTGATGATGCACTGCTATTCCCTACAAAGGTACGATAGAAGTTTTACGTTACGGTCGTGTGAGACATTTTTCATTACTATTCTGGCAGTATGATACAAGTTTCACATATTGCGCTGGTTTGGGGCCTAACTAGCGATTAATCGATAACAGCCCGTACAAGCATAATTAGAGATAGCTAAGGCTAATGCACAGATTGGGAGTCGAACCTGGCGTTTCGAACCCGGCACCAGGCAGGTGTTCTACCAGCCTGTACAATACTCGGCCTTTTTGCAGCACGGTCAGCCATTCCCCTCTCACTTTCCTCAATCTGTGGCATCCCTCACTCGACTCCTCTGGCAGTGTATTGGACATCTGTACGAAAGGCATTGGAAGCACTTCGAATCACTCAATCTCGTCCCTCAGGTACTACTGATGGAATTATTACAGCAAAAGCCATTGATTGTGAGTGTAGACTTTACATTGATGTTTCGAAAATAGAACATCATGAGAAGTATAGTGAGATGGATTTTTGTTCAGTATAGTGGAGTAGTTAATAGCAATAGTATAATCCAGTAGCATTCATGCGAACAAGTGCTGCTGTGGAGTGTTTCGAAAATTGTAGTATCTAGGTTTCATCTTTCCATGAATAATTACTTTGAATAGATAATTTGATACGATCGATCCATGCGTGTAAATGATGTTGATTAACCACTTCGCAGGCTGCCCTCGTATTCGAACATCTCGCTCGTTTCTCACAGGAATTCAGCCTATTGGATGCAGTAGAACAGGTGAGGAGAACGGTAGGATGATGCGTATGGATACGGTAAGGGATAGAAGACTACAGTAGCGAATAGCGAGCAGTAAATGATTACAATGGTGCCCAGATTTAGATTGTAATTTGTGCACACAAATATTTTATTATTATACTATTCTCTTTGCAGAAACGGATAGATGCTGTGGTGTTCGTGGTGCGGCCGCCGATTCTCGAGGGTACGGTACCCACACCAGAGGTCTGAGGTTGAACATCGATTCCTCCCTCGTCTAGATAATAGGTCGTCATTAGATGACACTAACGTACTTGTTCAGTTCGTTCTCTTATCCGCTCATGTCAGATTGTATTTATACATGTAATTCTAGATCCGTTTTATCCCTATAATTGGTCCTCGATTTTTGTTAGATTCCATTATTTTCTTTACTGAAACCCTGTTCGTGATTTATTCCGACAGTGCAAATCTCTTGTTAGATTATCGATTGATTATCTGGTAGAAGTAATAGTTCGAGTCTGGCATCTAGACTCGTTCCATTATCGTGTTAGTTCCCCCATGTCTATCCTAAATCCCGACTACGTATCCTTCAACCTACTGGTACCGTAATCCAATGCCCGTTTTTTTCGCGATCCTGTCTGTTGTGTACCAATGATTCTGTATGCGCAGAGTAATTGTGATAATAAATAATGTATTTTCAGTCAATATTTAAATATGTACTGCAGTGGATTGGTGATTGGTGGTATGCAATAGTGGTGTATTCTCTGCGTGTTTCGAGTGCGTTCACGCTCTCTTTTTTTTATATGGCGGTGTTTGAATTTCGCATCCGCAGACAAGAATGTAATTTTTTTCGCTACTCACAATATTTTCAAATTTGTCGAATGACGAATAAACTGTACTATTGTGAAGGAGAGAAACACAGAACATAAGACTGCACTCTGCGTTCTGAGTCTGTGTGTAGCGTTCTCACTAAGGTCAACAGGAAGAGATTACAGAGTCCAGTCCTCACATCTCTCACATTTGCCATAATCATCACCAATTGTTCTCTCGTCTATCTATGATTTTATTGTCTCTTTTTTTAAAATTTTCTAGAGATTTATCTAAATAATTCACTACAGATAGCTAACAATAAGATATAGCTGTGAGGAGGTAGAGTTCAGGTCAGACCATCCATCAGCACAAGGATATGACCGAAAATTTCTGAAGTGTCGACTCAAATCAAAAAAGAAATGTCTGCGATATTTGAACGCAAAGAGCGTTTGGTCGCATTTCTATCGAGGTATAGCAACAGCATTCGTAGATTCAAAAACAATGAATCATTTTAGTGCAACATTCTGGGAAATTGAGATATTTATAATTGTATTGCTACCTTTGTACATTGCATATTGCGCAGGTGAAGATCGATTTAGCTACGATAAAAATTGGCTCATTGTTTACATCATGTTATCGCTCTGTTTACATCTCATCATTTACAGGTGTTCCTTACACAGAACCGCTCGTCAATGGATGGATTTGTTTTTGCTTCATTTTTCTCGGGCTACTGCTTGCATTGGTCAGTTTCATTTTTTTAAACTTTTCAAAGAAGAAAAGCAAGCCTCTTTTAAAATGACAGCGATGCTTATTCAATTCGATACACAATGAGGTGATCAGGAGAACTGCGATACGATTCAGAAGGGCAAACTATGAGAAAGGAAATTCAGAAGAAGAAGAACAATTCGCTAAGATGTTCTTGAGAATTGTTCGTGTGATGGAACTGTTAGTATTCACACATACATAGATGCACGTTGTAAACCATGATTTATCTAGATCGGCTGATGGATATATTTGGACAAGTTTACATTCTTTGCAGATGGGCACCTGGGATTGTCTCAATAATCATTGCGGAATACTTATCCGAATATTTCGGGATGAAAGTCAATGGTGAGACTAAAGTGTTTTACCTTATGGATCGTAGCACTGTACATATTTGTAATTGAAGAAAATTCAGATCAAACGGATGAAAATAAAGCTGCTTTTGAGTCATTGGAAAACAGTCTCTACGGAGCTTGCGTCATTCTTGCAGCAGCGGTTTGTCAAAAAGGGGTTTGAGTAAAGGAAATCAAGATAACGTTCTTGAATAGTTGTCTCGAACAGATAGATCGATAGGATTGAGTGTAGACGTTCAAATGAAGATTGACAGGGTCTGGCAAGACATAATAATAGCGAGGCATCTCGAGAGAAGATATTCCAAGTTTTGACAATGAGAAGACAAAAATAGTAGATGCTTTTCATTGTCACAATTACAGATGATTGTCGGCTATAATATTCTTTTCCGAAAAGAAGATAATAAATATGCTATGGACATAACGGTAACTTGGAAGCACTTCTTCTAATAAATCTTCATTACCTTCAGATTGAAAAGAAAGAGGAAAAATTCTCTTCTCTTATCCGTCATTTTCGAATTGTTTGGGGTGTAAACGATTCATATTTAGGCGTTTTTCTTCAGTGAGTATCCGAACTTCCGCAATTTTTTAGTAATTATAGTTCACTACAGATGGTTGATCTTTTACTCCATGTTCGTTTATGCTGTTGTTTTGATGGCGAACATTGGAATACTCAACAAAGGTCATCGAACGAGTCTTCTTCTTCATAGCACTTTCGAAATTTCAGAGTTCATCGATTCGACGAATCATTCTATTCTCAAGGCACTTACAGTTGTTGTGGCTCCATGCTATTTCATCTATCTCTTCATTCGCATCACATTCGTAAATTAAAATTATATTGCATTGTTTAGTTCTAAATTGTAAATTCAGAATGTTCTTCACTCGAAGTGTACGAAATGGAAATCACCAGCGAAATCGGAAATCAATTATCCCACCGAGATATGAAAGTGAAAATGAATATAATTACATTGCTTTGTCCTCACACAAATAATATTTTATCCTGAACATAGAAAGTGCATAAAATTCTATTGTGGATATGATTATAGTGGGATGGGGACGAATGATGCAAGAATAAAAGAGAAGAGTGGGGTACGGTAGGCTACCAGTTGATTGAAGAGACGGGACGGGCTCACGAGGAAGGATGGATCTGTCCTGAAGCACAATTATTGATACATTCACTATCTAGCAATTCAAATCAGCAGGAATAATCAGCAGTTTCGGAAATATAATAAAAAAATCACTTCTCTTGGCGTCCTCCTTCCGCTTGCTCCACTTGATCCAGCCATAGACGGCGAGCGAGATCACGATGATGGCGATGAGTCTGGAATAGGCGGCACCAGATTACGGTATGTCTCGCGAAAGATGAGGTCGCAGCAACAAAGTAACTCACGGCTTGAGATAGGCCCACATGATTCAACGATGGATCTGGAATGTAAGAACAGTTAGAGATGACGAAGCAAAACGAAGACAATCTCGGATCGGATGATACAGTAAGGGAAGTCAATGCATCAAGAACAAGACTAAGAAACGAACGGCTAAGAAACGACTATAGACAATTTTTGACCAGAGAATTTGAATAGAAAGGAATTCACTCAATCCATTGTAGTTTTGGTAGATCACAAGTCTCGATCTCTCTGAGAAGCACGTTTCGAATATTCCTAAAAGCAATTAATTAGTTTCACTGACTTCTTTATGTTATATCTCTAATATATTTCATCTTTAAAATAAATAGTAATGTTATTTCCTTTTTTCTATTAAAAAAATATATAGTAATTCCTCTGACTCAGCTCAATCACCTAACGCAAATAATTACGGTAACTTATGATCGACGTTACGAGTTCAATCGTGTCTTGTTCAGCGCTAATCAGTGTTTCCTTTTGTATTCGGTCCGTTTCTCGACTTTTCCAAATTATACATTCTTATTTTGGCTCAAGTTCAAACATGTCTCGCTCTGATTTCAAAATAGCGCGCTGATTTCATTCGTCGTTGATCATTTGTGTACTTGTTCATTTCATTGCAGGTCACACCTCTCCCCTATCCCTTCTCAGGGATAATCTTCTGATCTACTATGGAGAGGCGGACGCGAATCTACACGGCGGGCGATGGACTCTACGTCTTTTGGATGCCGGATTCCAGCCAGATCGGTTAGTTATCTAGTTTAATTTTGATTTCTCACTGTTAGTTGTAGTTTTCATTCTCCACGTTTTGGAAATGTGCACGATTCTTAGAATTACACAATTCTGTATCAGTTAATATGTATTACTCAATAAATTCATGACACAATCGAAATTGTATATTTGTCAGGTGTCGCCAACTTCAACGGGCAGTGCTGGGCACGTAAGATGTCGCAGGAAGATCGGATCGGATTGGTGGGAGGAGGATTAGCAGTGACACTGCTCGAACCAAAGTGGAAGTGAGTTATGCTTTATCGATTCTGGGTGCAAAAGCTGAATTGCGATCGAAACATTCGGAATTTAGAATGCTTGTGTTTGTGTACCAAAGTTTCATTATTCTTCGAATCGTAGGCATCTGTAGATAAATATAACCAAAATGGAAAATATTTGTCGACTTCGGGCTTGTGTCCTTTGTTGATATATTGGTAATGCATTTTGAAAGTCTATAGAAAAAAGAGTTGCTCAAAAGCAAAAGCATGCTCAATTTAGGTTACTTATTACCAGAAGTTTATCATTCAACTGGATTCGTAACGTTGTAAATGATATGTATAATTACAGCGAAGTTTTCGATGAAGCTGGTTTCGCCGTGGAAAGAGAAGAATCGGAGGTAGAAGGAGAAGAAGACAAAGTTAGTCTGCGATTCGGTACCAACTGCTCCGTCGATCTGGAAAAAGTATGGCATATTTAATATTCCTCATTATCAGATTCGAAGTGATTAGAGAGATGAGATAATACTTAGACGTGTTATAAAAGTGGGCGCAGTCTAACCTAAATTTCATCTTTGGAGATATTCGAATTACGTGAAGTCATCGTGAAACTCAAAAGATCCATGGTTTCTCTCAATCCCATGTTCGGACGCAGCCTCAGTGTTCCTCTTAATAAGAGGCTCTTATTCTCAGGTGCAATCTCCTCACTCGCTCATCACAAGTGTACTCGAAGTGCTGTTGCGGAGCTACGAGGGAGCAGTGATGAAGAGGAGGAGTATGGTACGTAGGATTACGGTAGTAACTAAAGTGGCAATATTGATTCTAATCTGAATAGATCTGGCTGGTTAGATTTTCCTCACGCATTGAATATTTTGCTAACAATAAGAAGCTAAGATGAATGCGTTTATTGCAATTCATTGCAGGGCAAATCAGTGTTCAAGAAGAGGGGACTGAAAAAGAAGTTGGCTCCACCCTCGAAGATGGTCGATGTGAAGCAGGTACGGTACTACTATTTACGATATTCTTCTATGATTTGGATACTTTGTATCACTACTTTTAATTAGTGCGTATGAGCGGATATTATCTAATTATGGTTGTCTCACGGCCCCCTAGGAGCTGACATAGGGCTCTTGAAAATGAATTTTTCCGGAAATTCCAGTTTCCGGAAATTAGTAAATATCTATCGAGAACTGAACGTGCGAATCAGGGACATCGTTGTGAGACATCTCGATAGAAATGAGAGGTCTCACTGCGATGTCCCTGAACGTACAATTTTGAATTCGCGCTACTCTCCCTGCGGATCACGCAAAAAATTTCGGACGTTTTCGTTGTGTGCTATGTCGGCTCCTAGGGGGCCGTGTTGTCTGACGTTCCATTCGATATTCGATAAAGAAAATTTGATAAAATCTGCCTCCCATTGCGATGAATGATCGTACATACCGTACTGGTTTGTAGATTACCGTATTCTTTCAGGTCTCACTACTCAATCGGAATCTTAAGAAGCGAGCTGGACCAAGCAAAGGGCCGATCTTCGAATCTGATGAAGAATAGATGTCGATTGATCTGTGGGGAAATGTTTACTAGTCCAAAATGTGATCTCACTCATTATCTATTGCTCCATTCCTAAATGTCCTACAATTAGATTTATTTTCATTGTTAGTATAATTATAAGGTGTACTCACAATGTTCATTTACTGGCTCAATTCATGCCGAATCTGTACCATCCCTCCAATGTCCCTGTGATTCGTTCGTAACATGTATAATTCGCTAATTTTTATCAGCATGAAAGCATGCCATTCGTATGAATAAATACTACTGTATAATTGCCCGGATTCTGACACTATGGTACTTCGGTGACCACCTGTATTTCTCGTGCTGATAATAATAGAAGGAGATAAGCGATAATTGGATGTCTGGTCAATCGACGCAATCGTCCCGCCCCTTATGGAATCATTGTTGTGACCTGACCCCCCGAGATTGTCCCCAAGGAAGGTCATTCCATCTGTCCATCTGTCTATCCGTCTTCTCCATCCTCTCACTTCCTTTCCCGAGTGTAACTCTATGTTTGTTCTCTCGTCGTCTCGCCAACTCTCTCACTTTCGCCTTATCTCTCTCCCCTTTCTCGCGCGCGTTCTCGACCCGCCTGCCGCACACTTACTCTTCTCCTTCTCGTTCTTCAATTGATTTCATCGAAATGTGTTGTTTATATCACTTTTTGACGTGTAACGGCGATATAGAGGGAGCGTGTTAGCGGCTGGCGCGTTCCCTGTTCCATCTGGGTTTAATTCTCTCGACTGGCGATAAGTCTGCTCGCATATACTGCGGCTGGCATTGACTCATGTTTCTCTTATTAACTTATCTTTGCACGGAAGATTATTTATCTGTCATTTTCGGCTTGCATTTTTACTGTAAAGTGTTTCTACTGCCGCATTTTTGCAATGCTAAATGCTCCCTGCCGGGCCTGCGCTAATGTCCGTTATTATGGCGTTTCGATCGACAAGGAAGTTTCACAAAAATCATGTTTTTTCCATTCGAGCTTTAATAGAGTTCTCTCAAGAGATCTTGGCAGCGGTTCGTTTCTAAATAGGTCAATGTGGCCAATTCTCTTTCCCGAATCAGGTTGTGGGGTCAATTATCACCTCATAAATGCGATGTAGTCAAGTTTCAACTGTATTCTCTACTTCTTGACATCAGAACCGTGTCTTTCATTCATGATTCATTCTTTTTTTGCATGCAACTCTCCGTGTGCATTGCTTCTCTCGTTGATATCAGCTGATTGTGAGACGGTCGTTGGCGAGCTTCGAAATCCGCTTGCTTGCCCATGTGATTCCGTGTTTCTCGCAATGTATACAGTCCGAATGATGTATTATTTCCTATTGGCCCCGTAATCAATCTATCAATTCAGAATGCAGGCCCCTCAGGGTCACGGCGGCGGATTCGTCGGAGGATTTCAGTTTCTCTTAGGAGGACCACCCAGAGGTTACTATTTGGCTTATATTGTTTTGGCAAAGTGTTGAACCGGCGTTTTGTTTCTGGTTGGAAATACTTAATGTACGTTTCTACAGGCGCACAAGCCAGACACGCCCGACCTAACGTGGCCCACTTCGGAGCGGGTCTGATGGCATTGAATGTGGCCCCGCCCATTATGCAGAACCATCCTGCACCACCACCACCCGCAGATGAACCACCAGGTAAGGAGGAGGAAAGAGAGTTGAACGTCTTAACTTTAAACACTCTGGATATGTCTCGTGCTTAACTTTGTTCTACTTCACGAGCCAAATTCGTGACTCAAGTAGCAATTTGAAATTTGGCTATTCATGAGTCCCACACACACACTGTAGTTCACGGTATATGATTATAAGTTAAGGAGACGCCTCATTTGTTTTATGTTCTGTCTTCTCTATCTCCGTCATGAACGATTGATCACGTTCCCCCCCTTATATTATATTCCATAACGCGTGCAGTGTGACCTTCGTGTGCCTGTAAAAAACGGAAGATAGAAACGGTAATACGCTGGTCTGATATCCTTTGCTAGAGTTAAGGTAATAAAAGATCAACCACCAATTGTCAGGTCTACCGAATGGCGGCGTGATCGACATTGCATGCACAGCAATCAAGATGGAGTCGAGTAGAGGAGGAGGAATGACGGGAAGAATAGGAGATCAATTAGGAGTTAAGGGAACACTCAGGGAACATTATGATAAGGCGAGTGAGGGATGATGGTATGGAACAAGTGTATCTAGAATACTTTATAGTACTGGAAGTTGTATGCTTTTTGGATGTTATTCAACTGTGAAACGTATTATCACATTGTAACATTGAGAAATGTGTTTAAAATAGATAATCGTGAAATCTTGTCTCAATTGTCTCCTTTCAGTTCGTGATTCCATCTGCACCGGATGCCTTCTCAATGTGTGCTCCTTCCGAGGATATTCTACTGTGGACAGCCAAAGGAGGACAGGAGATTATGGTCGTCAAGTCAGTACATTTATTGGCTTATCGCTTTATTAATTACTATAATTACTTATTAACAATTGGTTTGCAGCACTCGTCTACAGATGATCACGAAGATCCATCAGTTTCGCACGGCACACTCACCTACGGTAAGGACGAGTACGGTAGTCTTACTGGAATCAGATGTCGATTGGAGTAATCTTGAAAACATTGAACCTGATGAGCCGTTAATTGACTGTAGGTAGGTGACAAATGACATGGTGATTTTGTTTACCGCTTGTGCATCATTTGCCCAAGGTTTAGTTAAAGCCAATGCCAATCGGGTTTGTGTCCTCTTACAATTAGATTACAAATGGTAAACAGAGCGTAGGAAAAGGGTGCGACATGTAGATCTTGAATAGGTGATACTCTCCTTCTATTTTTGTTCTATATCAGAGGGAAAACGTATTGATAAATGGAGAATTTAATACAATCTCAATTCAGGGTATCGCCCTCTCCAAGAGATGCGCCTTGTTCACCAATGAGTAAGTATTCTTTTAAATTACCTTTGTTGAAACTTTATCTATTACATATTGGAACTAATATGCTCCTTTTTATGACATATCAAAAAGTGCTGAATAATAATCTCACCAACGACGACCTTCAATTTTGCAGTAGCGGCTTCGTACTCATCATATCGCCCACGGATAAGACATTCCGTCTCGCATACGACTTCGAACTACGCTTCGTTATCAATGGACAGGTACCGTAATCTTCCCGGAATGTACTGTAAAGGTGACTATGGTGTAAAATTGTGGCACAGTGATACCTGAAGAAACATTATTTGTGATATATATATTGCTAATTGCAGATATTCCGTGGCGGGCACAAGATGCCGGGTAGATCAACGCATCTGCTTGAGGATAATGAGGTGAGAGACGGTAAGATACATTTGTAAATAGAAGTTCCATCCCCTATGATAGTTGTGTTAAAGGTTAACTTTTCACGAAAAAAATGCCCATGCCATACTAGTGAGTTTGTTGCATCACCCGCAATTCATATCAAGCAAAATAATAGATTGGACGCTTTCCTTTAACTGCTTTGTGGAAGTAAATTAATAACTAATAAAACAAAACATTCTCCTGATACAAATAATCATAGAACTTAATTAAAATGAACATTCAGACTATCGTTCATCTGATGGCGCAGCCTCCTCTCGCTCTTTACTTCCGTGTCAGTGACATCAAGGACTGTGTCACGGTGAGTACTGTGAGGGAACAAGGATACGGTAGTCAGGAATTCGGTATCGATTGAGGAATTGATTGTGGTTGTCCATGCGAGAATATCTGAGTCTCCGGATAGAAAACTAGGCGACTAGAGGTTTCATTCGTGACTTGTATTTTCGTAGCTTCGAAGTTTGCCTACTATGAGATGGAATATCTATTGAAACAACAAAGGTTGGTTAATCAATAATTGTTTTATATTTCAGAGAAACGATCACACGATTGTTCCTTTCGACGTCAAGAATCTCGCTAAGTTCGTTTTTTTTGCATTTACGATTGTTTGGTTTAGTGTTTCTAATAAGGTCAATCTCGGTTTCACAAAATGTATAAGATGACTTGAAACATTTGTGGGACACAATGATTACGATAATCTTCTCTGTTCCAGTAATCTTCCCTCTATGGTCGCCGGTCGTCTCGAACCCCTCGAATCGGCTATTATGAAGCTGAGTATGTCCATCCATTGGGGATTATCAATCTACCTCACATCGTACTGAGATTTTACATTACTCGTATGAGTTACTGGAGTTGTCAAGCGCCACTTCATTATTGGAATGTGCGAAACACAAATCTACCATGATAGGTTGACAGTCAACCAACTCTTTACGCGAACTGATAATCATATAACGATGTATGAAAAAATAAGTGTATAAATGAAGAGTAATCTCTTGCAGGAAATCGCATTTTGCTCGGTTGTCCGATAATGAACACGGATCATCTCGAGTGGGCATGGTTCGATGTGAAGACGTGAGTTGATTGTGAAAGGAAGGGGGGAGTGGTAGAGTGTTTGAGATTGGATTGTTGAAGATATTCCACGAAGATATCGGTACAATACTGATGGGTTCTAGCCTTGAGATGTCGGTAAAACATGAATATTTTGAGTAAAAAATGAATGTATTCTCAATGAGCAGCCCGATTTGAAACCTCGTAGGCGTCGAAATGTGTTGATTGAATTCTCGATGTGTGCACTACATATTATAGGTTTCCCATTTCGTTCGAGAAAGGAAGTTTACTGAAACCGAAACATGACATGATATCTCATTTCAAGTTTTGAGTTATTGTTTGCCGTCGTTTCATCGATCGACAATATTGAATTGATTGTCCTCGTATTACCATCTAATTCCTAATTAATCTGCATCTCACAGTCAATCAAATCTCTCTTTCAGACGTGAGATAAGGACTGAGAGGGTGCACAATGGACCGAATGGGCAGGGACCACAACTGCATCCACAGTTTCTGCTCAAGTCAGTTGAAGGGGGGGGGGTATTAGGGATTCTAGTATTTTCTAGTCTGAATTCTAATCGGAACTTGTAGATAATCGATTCCCCTCTCTCAGACTTCGTCTCAATCCACTGAATCTCAACGAGATCTACGTTCACATCATCAATACCACGGGCACTGAGACCCCGAGAGAGAGGAGACTCTCTAAGGTACGGTAGATGGATGGAGGGATACGGTACTTGTTTTTGTGTATCAGCAGAGTGGCTCAGAAATTAATGATCGTGTTTTGCATTTGCATTTGCCAAATGTGTGAAACACATATCAATCAAATAAAAGTGAAGCGTAAAATGTGATTGCGATTAAATATGATTAATGGAAAATTGCAGGGCGAATTATGGGTAATGGGCATGAGTACGATCAACGACACTTTCGTGTGGAAGAGAAGGGTAAGCAATTTTAAAATTCATTGCTTTGTTTATTTAAACTTTACAAAAATAGCGCCTGTATTGCGGAAAAAAGGCCTTTTCATACAGGAGCGCCCGCCCTCTTTCGACAATCCCGACTTCAAGCAGCTCACTCAGGTTTGTTATTGTTTTTAATAGTTTATTAAATTTAAATGAATTATAATTAATTAAAATAATTAAGACGCCGATGGATTGGACACGCACTCCCGAGGGAACGATGTACATCCGATGGGTGGACTTGGAGGTGAGTGATGAGGTCATTTCATAGTTAGTCTGGTGTACGGTAGATCACGAAATACACTTTACTTCACATGAACATGCAACATTCATATTTTACTTGTATGAAAACAAAACGCGGGATGATTAGATTGCCCCAGCTTCCGCTACAATTATTGATAATCTTGTGAAACCTACGTGTGGCAGGAAATTGAAGTCTGATCAATTGTCCGTTTTGATTTTTTAAAACAACAAGAACAATAACATCAATTACAATAACAACAATAACAATGTTCCTTGCAGGGTGTCGGTCCGGGCGACGAGAATCTGACGGACTTCCGTCTCTCTCGATCATTCACTCTCACGAGACTCGAGAATACTGGGGTATGATTATATAAGATTGATTCATTGACAAGCAAGCGTTCACGAAGTGCGAAATTGCCACCAGGTGGATCGAGGCTTTTCGTTGATGTCGAATATGTACACACAATGAGGATGCTTCCTAATTTTGCCAAAGCAATCTATTCAAATAAATCTTAATGGATTTATGAAGACATAACAAAGACTATGATGATATATTCTCATTCAGATTTCTCCCCTGTCCTCTATGGCGTCTCGTGCAATGCAAGGATTCGATTGTCTCTCTTTCCCTCTTCCGAGACCATGGAATCGATTAAATCCAGAGGAATGTCCAATGGTGAGTGTACACTTTATCTATACTGTATGAACTCTTCCTTTTGAGGTTATAAAAACTCAAGCACTAGTTGAAGTTGGGATTCATGAATGGTTCAATATACTTGATTTTACCCATAGGCTATTGTATTTGACTCCAGGCGGATAACAAATTCCAATATTTGAGAAAAAAGATCGCTTACTATTGAGAGTTGGGTTTCACTTGAAATACATAGCAGTTTGGTTATCTGCATGGCGATTGATAGTGGATTACCTGCTTTGACAGAATACAAATTGGCTTGAGGATATCGTGAATCTATGTTTCTGCGAGTCCGGGAAGTAAACCCTCGTAATAGTTGGCCTAGCTCTAAATCTCAAATCTCCCATCTCAGATCTCTAATTCTGATCGTCGTCGTGCCTCAGTGACGGGAGTGACGACTGCCTCTGATTTCCTTCGTTATTCGACCGCCCTTCTCATACACAACACATCTCACGTCTACTATGATGATGAACTGGTTAGTCAATTCTACGATATTGGGCAGAAACAGTCGGAAATTGATCCAAAAAGGGGAGGTGACCCATTACGTCTGAAGCTGTTTTTGAACCCGGAGACCCGTTAGCTCACGTAAGAAGCTACCATTTATCAACCTCTTTGGACAATTAAATATGGATATGAAGAAGGTGAAAAGTGACGGGGTAAGACATGGAGTAGTGACTGGGTGGGCATAGTGATCAGATAGGCAATGGATACGGTATCACTATGGCCGGGTACGGTAGAATGACTTCGGGATTGACTCAGACAAGTGAATTATGGAACGGGAGTATTATGATAGACAAGATGAAATGCAGGTTGAATATTATTATTAAGTGCACTAACAATTTATAACTTGAGACTAACCAGATACTAGAAAGAGAGGATTCAGTAGTAGGATGCGCGTACATAATGGGAGTGATCTCTATCGATACTTCTACTCTTCCTTCTCTTACTTCTCTTCCTCGGTGGTTCCTCTTCCTCTCCATCCTCCTCTCGTTCTTGTTCCTCCAGAAGACGAGTGATTCCAATGAGATGCAACATGAGAGAGGACGAATAGACATCGTCGTAGGATGATTCGGAATCCGAATCGTACGGGGAGTAGAAGGAAGGACGCCGGGGCTGGAATTTGTTTGGGTTTCGACGATTGAGCGGCTGCATGAACGCAAGATGGTGTCTATACGGGAAGTGCGAAA
This sequence comes from Pristionchus exspectatus, assembly GCA_911812115.1. Lineage (NCBI taxonomy): Eukaryota > Metazoa > Nematoda > Chromadorea > Rhabditida > Neodiplogasteridae > Pristionchus > Pristionchus exspectatus. Next base: position 8,973,565 of record OU461587.1, on the reverse strand, counting down.
CGGGTAATATACTGCCAGGAATATGAATCTAATTCAAGTGAATCTGGCATGGACTAGGAAGCGTACCTCCAATGCGATGTGCTGCGACTGCTGCTGTAGCTGCTCCGTCGTCACGATGGTTGAGGGCGTCTGAGGATGGGGCTGCGTGAATTTGTATTGCGACAATATTAGATCCAACGATCGTTGATGAACGGAATATTTTGATTATGAGGAATGCGTGAAACATAACGATCGCTGGTGATGGTTATCGAGCCATAATGATCGTGCCATGAAATAAGCGTACCTCGATCACAGCTGGCTTGGACGACACTCGCGATATCTTCGGAATACGAGTGGAAGGTGTGGGGAGGGCGATACTGTGGGACTGAAAGGATTGACAGTTTTCCAGTTGCTGTCAGTATTATTGCTGGGGATCACTATGTCCCAGCTATGACAGATGTGTGAAGCACGAAAGAATGGCGACTAATTTTGTTTGGACCAGTTCTCAATTTTTTCGAAAGGAACGAACAAACCTCAACAGCGACGGGTTGTTTCGGACGCAGCTTTGCTTCTATTCTGACGGGGTTCTTCTTAGGGACATCGCGTGGTGGCTAAAAAGAAGTTTTTTAGGAGGACAACCCTGAACCATTGCTAATGGTGGTAGCGACTTGCCTATAGTGAATACTCGAAACATGTAACACGCGGGTCCAATAGTTCATCAATTGTGAATAGAATGGAGTAGAAGGGCATACCTCGGTCGGGATGTTCGATGCAGTCTCAACGACGACATCCATCTGTTTCACTCCTCTGAGAATGGGAACACTCTCATCGTAGACGTCATCGTCCTCCGGTCCCTCGTATGGTTCGAGAATTGGTCCATCTCTCTCTCGATCGTATTCCCATCGAGGAAGAGAATGATCGGATGGAGTGGGAGAGGGAGAAGGAAGAGAGACGGAAGACGAGGAGGAGGCACAGGAATGGAGAAGCTTAGAAAGCAATATTCTGATCGGCGGGAGTGCGAGAGTCTGTAGCAGCCATGAAACAAGGATTGGTCGGGTTGCTAATGTTTTGTGTCAAAAAATGAGAAAGGCATCAGAGAGGGATCTGATGATGAAGTGTGATAGGTACAACGATGAAACTATGAGATTTACTGTAGCAAATCAATAATGACCTACCGTATCCTTATCCTTCTTCTTGGTCGTAGTCGAGATGGTCAATGGATGGACAGATGTAGAGGGAGAAGGACTCGACTTCAATCGTCGATTGGAGGAGGAAGGGAGAGAAGAGGTCTGTAGAAGAGAGAGATTTACTGAAGATCAAAGGATTGTGCACTCTGTAATCAGCTGGCCGCTGGATGGACAATTTGTGTAACGAGGAAACGGGGCTACGGTAGTGAGGGACGTGAGAAGAATGGATGAGGAACGGAAATTCTCTTCTATTCTCCCCTCTTCCCCGTTCTCACTTACTTTATGGCCCCATTCTCTTTCTCCCGATGCGAACTGCCAAAGGAGAGAGAGAGAGAGAGAGAGAGAGGGAAGAGTACTATTAGGAGAGTGGACTCGTAGTGGACGAGGAGGGTCCATTGATGGAGAGATAAGGACTATACATGGTTTAGTAGTTTCGAAAAGACTGCGGGTGAATTGTGGTTTTACAAGTGGTCTTAATTGACAAGGAGTTGAGCTTTTTCGATATCTGGTGGAAGTCTTGTACATTCGCTATTGATTCTAAATGACTGCGCGAGAACAACGCGGATAATTGGGGTTTCATGATTGACTCTTATCAAACCGTTGTTGCACAATTCTGATTCGGCTTCGGAACGGGTTGAAAAATATAACAATAAGGATGAAATGGTGTACCTTGTGGACGCGTCGTTTTTCTGGAAGGGGACGATGGATGGAAATCGTAGTTTTCTTTGATGGACGGATGTCTGAAGGCATGACGATGGGAGGAGAGATGACTCCTCTCGATGGAGAGAGGAGAGGGAGAGAGATGACACAATGAGAGATGGAAAGAGAGGAATACTCACATGAAGAGACTGCTGACCCGAGGGAAGAATGAGGGAAGAGAAGGAGGGAGAGGGAGGCCCCCTGACCTGGACTGTATATTTCTCTGCCAGAGGAGACCGATCTCTCGAATAGACACACTATCTCGTGAGAAAGGGAAGGTGGAAGAGTGCCCACTGGGGATACAGTAGGAGGGAGCAGATTGGAGGTTGGAGGAGGGAGCGCAGGTGCGGGAAATAAACTTCAAATAGTCTTGAAACCGTGCATTGTCGGGAGTCAGAGAGCTAAGATAATTCTCACGCAGAATATGAGTTTCATATTGGGATATGGAGTAAAGCAAGTCATTACTCACCATGGACATTCCAAGAATATTTTAGCAATATGTGTTAGCATGTAGTGTTGTAGAGGAATGGAATGTGAGATAACATGGAATCGAATCGTACATTTAGTTTTAAATAATTAAAATTGATATAAAATATAATAAATTGTAGGTGTACGATGATACGGAGGAGCTGATCGAGAGACAGCGACAGGCCATCACCCAAATGACCAAGAAAACTCCGTCAGTTTATTTTTAATTAAATATTTATATTTATTATGGCAACAGATAGTTTTTTTGGATAATAGCTCAATGTGAAAGTGACCGGTTCCAGTAGGTGCAGTTAGGGTCAAGTGGCAGTGCAGAAGCGGCGAAGTGACTGGAGGGGGAGTAGTGAATACGGAACCAAGTTGATAGAGATAATGTTTATGTCAGTGATCGCGAAAACATCGTTCCTGATAGTGATTCGCTTGGCTGCGAATCACAGATCGCCCGGTTGTCCGAATTTCGAAAATGGGAGCTTCTTTTATGTTTTGATCCTTTTTTCCAGATTCCGCTCAATCTTCGGATCGCTCTTCTCAAATTCGACTCGTATGGAGAATCCTGTGGATGATGGAAGTGGTGATGGAGGGAAGATGAAGATGGAGGAAATGGAAGATGAGGAAGAGGAAGAAGAGCCTGGACCATCCAATAGGTTCGGGAGATATTAATTTTATACATAATTGTAGAAGTTCTGCATTGAATGATAGATTATGCTAGTAAATCTTTTGTAATCAGGTCATAAGGCCACGTTTCTCCCTCATGTTGAATTGCGATTAGGATAATTATAGGGATTATGATTAGAATGAGGTGCGAGAGACAATGGTCTAATAACACCCATGGTTGTTTTCGACAGATGTTCACAGCTCGCATAGCTTCACAATGATAAACTGCAATTCGAGCAGATAGCGAAAATTAATAATTAATATAAATAAAATAAATAAATTTTAACAGATTGGGCCGTCGTGGTCGTCGTGATTCGTCTTCTGAAGAGGAGAAAAGTGAAGAGCAGAAAGAAGATAAGATGAGAAGAAATAGAGAAGAACAACTGAGAAGAGCAGCTGCAGGAGATAGACTTATTGATTCGGTTCGTGATTTTTGAATAGAGTTTATTTGTGTTTCAAGAGGATTGCTTAGTCAATGAGGTGGATCGAGATTGATAATTCGAAGAGCCGTATTCGAAAACATTATTCTTGATCGTCTATTCTTGATCGTCTTGATGGCTGTGCGTTTCGATGCGTTAGTTAATTCTTCGGGAAAGTGTAGACCCATAAATATTGAGTTGGTGTTTGAAAATGGTTGAGAATATTTTTAAAAATAGATGCTAGATTGTTATGCGTTTCTTGTGAGTGATTTATCTTTCGGGGATTGCCCTAAGTTGCTTTTACTATGTGCTACTATGCGCCCATCCAGACTGGCTGATTGTGATATTTTGATAGAAACTGGGCGTTGTGTGTTCCCTTTATTTCATTTATCAACTGTTGACGATTTTGTTTTGTAAAGAAAGAGTTCAATTGCTCGAAAAATCGATGTTGAGAGAAAATACTAGAATGATGTTGTTTGGGTAATTGGTTTGATCTTCAATAAATAACTTGTCGTTCGTTACAGGACGAGATTCTGGCGATGGTTCGTAATCCCGCTGCCCTCCATATACTCATGCCTGAAAATGCCCAGAGGGCCTTCGATGCTGGAAGAGCTCAAGCTGCTGCAGCTGCTGCAGCCGCAGAAATCCTCAGACAGCAGGAGGAAGAAGAGGAAGAGGAGGAACAGGCAGCAATGATGGCAGATGAGGAAGAGGAAGGAGTCGATATACGTGCAGAACTCTAAGTTCCGTCCCCCTCCCTTCGATTGGTTACTGTAGTTATCCTATGATGACACCCATCCCTAGGTTACGGTAGTCACATATCCTCACCAGTATTTTACCCCGTTTGTTTCGTTTCGCCTAGACGTTTATCAGAAGTTAATTAAGCTAAATCAATAATATTCAGAGCTACAGTAAAGTATTAGCCAAAGCATAGTCTCTTGTTTTTAGTCGCCTCCTTTTTCAGAATTGTTTAGAAGATCGTAATCACATATTTAATATATTCCGTAACAATTGTTACAATCATTCCGTTAATACTTGTTTCCACGTTGAAGCTTCATTGATGACATGTAACTTCTTCCCCTCTCCCTCTACCAAAATGAGAATGAGTCTAATAGTCTATTTATCTCTATAGTGTCACTAATAGAAGTTGCCTTATTATCGCCTCTGAGGTGCCCCCGGAGCTATTCCCTATTTTACCCCGAGTTTAACCGTTTTTGCTGGATTATGAATCGGTTTGATTTGAAGATAAAGCGGATCCCGCCAGAGTTTCAGCTATAACACTGCAGTATCGTTGTTTCCATTTGAAATAAGTATGAAGGTGAAGTTTGAAGATGGAAGAGATTCTAGCACCCCATCTTCTCAACCCCTTTCGCTCTCTCGGAGGGAAAGAGTGAGGGGGATTGCTTCTCTCGTGGTTGTTTGTGAGTCGTTTTCCTTCTCTCGTCTTCTCGAAATGTTGCACCCTCCCTCCCTCCCTTCCCTCTCTCCTTCTCTTGAGGGGGGCAGGCAAAGGGCGAATGTACTTTGCAAGAGAGGAAGCAGAGACGAAGTGAAGGAAAGTGAAGAAGGAGACAAACATCGAGAGAAGGAGGAGGGAGGGAGTGACATGGATGAGGGGAGAAGGTTTCAAACCTCCCCCGAGTAGAGTGACATGACCTACCAGGAAGTGGACGAGGTTATTGTTAAAATATTAATAAAAAAGGAGAAAATTCACTGTAGATGCATCTCGCACAGGATGATGAGGATAGCGTGAAACATACTTGATCAATTGAAATCCTTTGCAGTACTGAAAATGCATCAGAATGAATGAATAAGGAGAGCGAATGTACTTGGACAAAGGAAGCTTGCGAGCAAAAACAGAGATGAAAGGGTAAACGACCTCCCTGGATGGGAATAGGAATGAGTGTTTTTTGAAATCAAATTTGACAACGTAGTGCATCCAATGCCAATCTACTAGAGATAAAGCAAGTGTGAAGCATAATCGAATCGCCTTTCACCGATCAGTCTGGAAGGAAGGAAACAATAATTTTCCAGTCTCTGCTCCAATGTAGAAATGCTACATTCTGGTTGTCCCTCTGATACATTGATCACTCACTACAATCCTCTTTGTATCCCTCTCTCTCTCTTTCTGACCTACCGCAGTCTCTTTTTGTTTTCTGTCTTTGTCGTGATGACCTACCCCATTCCTTTTATGTCTGTAGAAGAAGGGAACGATGGATATCCCTCCCCTCCCCTCCTCTTCCTCCTCATCAGTTCGACTTCGACCCTTAGAAGGTTTGCAACTTTCTCGTGACATTCAACGAAGCGTCAATGATCTTCTCCTCTTCTCTCTCAAAGTGCATTCTAGATTAGGGCAGAGAAAAGGGAGAGAAACTCTTTCCCAACTTGTGTGCTTCCTCTTTCTCCTCGTCTTCTTCTTTTTCTTGCCCCTTTCCAGAAAGGAGAGAAAAGAAAGGGGAAAGAGTCTGCACTCTTATACGCACCGAGTCCGATTTTCGGTCATTGAAAGGGGCGCACAAAGCCACGCAGTGGGGGAGTTTCAACGAGTGAGGCAGTGCCCTTGCCCTATCTACTACTTACTCCTACTATCCCCTTTCACTTCCATCTCATATCATTCAATCTGTACAGAAGCACTGTGATACGGTAGAATGACTGAAACCCGATTAATTCGTCACTAGAGCGGGAAAGTTCATAAGTTAGTGATCGTTCATGATGTAGGCTCATAGGGGGTGTTTAGAGGTAAGTTTCAGCGCTATTCCTAACCATGCAATTACCCGGAAAGAAAATTCACCGAAAAACGAAAACCGCATATTTGGTAAATGCCGTTGTGATGTACACTACCGTATCTGTCCATGACTCTATCCCCCATTACCCATCATCTCCTTCCTCTTCATCTTCCTCCTCTTCATCTCCATCCTCTTCATCTCCTTCCTCTTCATCTCCATCCTCCCGAGGCCCGCTGAATGTTTCACGACACTATTCTCATTCACATCTGTTTCCACTAAATTGAGTGTACTACTACGCATTGAATTGCCAGAAGGCATCGCTTTCTTTTCACCTGCCAATTTCAAATGCACTTTAGGCCCAGTTTAGACCAAACCCTCACTGCTACAGTAGCCCCGCACAATTTTAAAGACAGGTGAACATAACTACAAGACTGAATAAGCAAGTATGGAGCAACAATGAGCTCAAAAAGGTATCGTATATGATATGCGATTGATTTCGTACACTTTCATCACTAGAACAGAGTGAGTGGGCGACTTTTTTGTGTTGGGTGGCTGTCCTTCTCCCCTCTCTCTTCTCTTTCTTCAGCCACATTTGGCCTTGGCCAATGTCGAACCGCCATCTGCACAAGTGAAATCGCAACCCCGCAAAAAACGCCATTTGAATTTCTCCAGACTACAGTATGGTTGTTATAGTAGTCTCACGCATTCTGTTGATCGCAATCTGACTTCTTTCTCTGCAGAGTCTCGAATGGGCCAATTAGAGGGGATAGTTTCTCTCTGTCGGATTGCAAGTGCATCCCTCTCCTCTTTTAGCCTTTTTCGCATGGGCAAGTTTCGATTGGCTTCATTCTGAGCACCCTCTCTCCCTTTCTTCTCTCTATAGTTTCCTCTCTCGCTCTCAAAGTGGGCGGGACCCCAGAGTGCACCCTCATCTCTCTTCTATTCGTATGCTGTGTCTTTTTCAGCACCCCTCGATCCGACCTTCTAGTGCTCTCTCACTTTCATGCACTCTCTCATCATCTATCATCGTCTGATCACTCTCTAAGAATGCCGTAATCTCTCGTACTCTCACAGTCTGCACTCTCTTACTTTCCCACACTCTCTCTCCAAGTGTAACTGGCAATAGTTCACAGTGAGCCATCTGCCTTCTCTCTCTCTCTTTAACCCCATGCCACTTCCGAAATGTTGGCAGGCTGCCAAACGTCGTTGATCTTAGCGCCGCCCCCTTTGGCGGTGTTGTTGTGATGCAGAAAGTGGAGGCACGACGAGAGATCAGAGGAAAGTGAGAGAGTGCAGAGAAGCAGAGGGAAGTAACTCTCTTGGTGTGACTTCTGACCGATAGACAACACCCGGTTCCGGCTTACGGCTCTCGCTCGGGGGATTTACACGGTGAAGCCCCCGAACAGTCTCGATACACTTACAATATCGCTGTGATCGCGTCATTCTCGTAAAAATCGATCCTCTTTTGTGCCGTACTCACTTGGTTTTCGCAACGTGCGATCTTGCGTGTTTGTCTTGGAGAGGAGAGAAGAGAGAGAGAGAGAGTTCGAATGCAGCAGCAGTTGCTTACTTCGTAGATCATTGTGCCTCTCTTGAAAATTCCCCCTTGAGTCAATGACTCCTCCGGGGGAAGTCACCAATGCACCTTATCAAATCGTCATTGTTCACTCAATAAATCATCACCAATTCAGTAGCTGAATCATTCGGTTTCGATCGCGGCGGAAATTCCGGTGCACTGACTATCAATAACAAACGTAACGATCGGGGGAAAGCGATTCGTGTTTTCCGTTGATCGCTATTCTAGACTCGGCTTGGCTTATATTGTTTGTATGTTCATGTTCCGTGTTGAATGGAAGACCCTCGATGCCCGGATTCTACTCACGTTTATTGAGTGAGAAGCTGAGTCCACTTCCTCTTCATTTCCTCTTCAAACTTTCGCGATTTCAAATTCCCTTGGTCCAGAAATACAATTCGAATTTGCCGCCTGATCCCTTAGCCGCGCACATTTTCTTATTATCTCTTTATGTTTGATAACTTTCACTCTTGCTCATCTTCGCCCTACAAGTATATGGAAATATGATATTATTCCTGAATGTCCTTTGACGGAGAGAGAGAGAGTTTAGACACCATGTGATCCCTTCAAGTGCTTACACTTACTACTTTCATATATGTGCCCCCTCTCGGTCCTCCTCCAGTTTCCTCTCCTTTCCAAGTCTTCTCTAGTCGACAGATTGCAATGCATATCATGGATGCAAATGGTTGAGTATGTAAGATCTCTCTCTCTTTCTCCTACTCCTTCAGTTGCTTATTTGCCCTTCTCCAATCTTTCTGTTCATTCCCTCTGCTCCGAACCGTCCAATGAGCCTGTAAGAAGCCTGTAAGAAGTCTCAAGATGTGAGGGTGATACTATGTTTAGGAACTCGCATTTATGAACGCGCGGAAAGTGACGTTCAGAAACCTTTTGAAATTATCCGACGTTTTCTGGATGTTTCAGAGCATTTTCGAGAGTTAATCACTGAAGGGAGCACTTTTACTCTTTACCTTATTCTGTCCCCTCCCCCGCTCTTCCATCCCCCCAAGAAGTCTCGTTGATATTCGATAGTCCATCATCTCTCTTCTCACCAACGGGGAAAGACATCCAGTCTTTCCCCTCCTCTGACCTCCCCTCTCTTCCCCTTCTTCTTCCCTTTCCCGTATGGAGGTTGCTCATTGCACCCACCCTTGTCTCTCTTTCTCTCTCCTTATTATGAGAACAATGGATGTCTCGGAAGCTGAGATGGGGTTTGATCCATTCAAATATCGATTAGTTCCAGACATGGAACAGTTTGCACTGAGTGTCCTTACTTGAGATTCCCTAACATTCTCCTCCCATTCAGACCCATCACCATTCCATTCATGCGATCGTAAACTTTGGCTGCCGGAAATAAAAAAAGTCTGGCGACTATAATGGGGTTTGGCCTGGTGATTCATGCGATTGTTTTAGTGGAACGGCCAATTTCCGCCGCTAGTTCGCGCTATTCTTTCTTTCTCAACATGTGCGCTTATTGTAACCTACCGATCTTCACTCTGTCTTATTCTATCCTACACGTATTCTTTCCGATCTACAGAGAATATTCTCTAGATAGTTTCCTCTTGATTCACTAAGTACTTTCGTGTAAGGGAAAATATCAATTAGACTTGAAGCGCACTCTCTATTTTCCCCGAGCCATTTTTTGCAGCGCTAAAGTGCATTTACCCTCGCTACGAAGTGTGACCGAGATATTTTCTAGTCTCGAAATCACCGGGAATTCTCCATATTTTCTCACATTCATCTGCCTCTTCTGGTGACATTTAGCCTCTGTCCATTGTGAAAGAGCTAGTGCACTACTGACCTTGAAACGTTGCATTATTTGGAGCTGCATTTGCCTCGCAGCTTTGTGTGTCTCTACTAAGGTTTCGTTTCACATAAGCAAAAATCTAACCGAAAGCTGTCTTTTTTCTTCACAGATTTCGTTCGAAACAGTCTCACTTCTTATCAGTGATCAGTCTGATTTCATAGATCATCTCCATTCTGATCGGAAGAAAGAGGCAATTCACTTCCTTGTATAGTATCTACATGATCCAATCGGACTGACAAGTTTATCAATCGATGCTTCATCGACGATGATTCAAACAGTCACAAGAGCATTTCCTCCTTCTTTTCCATTCACAATCGACAGAATTCGAATCTTACGATTCTATCAATCAAATGTGCTCTGTAACTCGATTGTCGATATCTGATCAGAGAACTAAACGAGCTGTCAGTCAAGAAATGCGATGAAAAGCGTTGAAAAGGGCACGAATAGCAGCAGAACTTCACGGCTTCTCTCATGTATCCATTCCTAATCACAAGGTCATTTCCTCCTCCATCTTCTTCCTCTCTTTCGAGGGTCCCATTCAACCTGCCAGTCAAGAGAAAGGGCGAATATCTCGGTGTGGCTTATAAGCTTAACGAGGTGAGAAAGAGAGGAGAGAGGAGCGGATCGACCTGTGATGGGGAATGACACGCCACTCACTATCTATGCACTAGAAGAGGACGAGGGAGAGAAGCTTTCACTTTCCGAGATGCCTCGTGACTCCAGATGAAGTGACCTACCATGGCAGTTTGAAACGTAACCCTGTCCGGGTATCGGGTACCCGTGAGTAACTTTCCGCATCCATTACTTGATCCGGAATACCCGTCCCGAATTGCAAAGGCTTCCTACCATGTGCAGTGTTTCAAAGAGATGATCGTCGAGAATGATCTTGGTTCCAAAGTGCAAATGTGTCTGAAGCCCTGCCCCTCTGAAGCACTCGCTCGAAGGGTTTCACTGTTCTTCTTTCGAAACTCCTCAATCTCTTCAGTGCAGTTGCATTCTATCGCAACCCTCGCGCAGTACTTCCAAGGCTAACCTTGCAAAGTGCAATCATTTCGTTTCTCCGCGGGTTCGGAGGTTCAAATCTCACGACCCTCCAATCATCTCCTCAGTCCCACCGTTTCTTCCCTAGATACATCTCTCTCTCAATCGGCCTTGGAAATATCGCGAGAGCCGTTTCGTTTCAAACGTGCGTATTGCAACATTTCACTCGCCACTCCGAAATTTCAGCAACGGTGCGCAATTTTCCCTGCTTGTTTGCCTCCAGCGTCGTCCTATTTTATACTCTTGTTTACGCGTGAGAAATCGAAAACGGTGCAGAATCCAACGACGGATGATCACTTTGCAATCCCCGATTTGTTCCAAATTGCGAAAATGGCACCATACAACGTGCATAGTTCGATCTTTCTCGACCGAACTCCGCTCTTTTTCTATCTATAATCTGTTAGATTGTCAGTACCGATTACTGAAATGATCACGAATCGAGATAGAATGTCCTTTAGTCTACACTCGTTTTTCATCCGTTGACCTCTTGCAAGTCTACGAATCGTTTCTCCTCTTCTGTCTAAGAGTTCATACCGTACTTCTCTTCCTTCTACTGTCTCTGATCATCTCTAATCGATGAGAGACCACACAGAATGAAGAGATCTCTCGTTTTCGATCTCTCGGTAAAGTGCAAACTTTCTCTTCCATCCGAACTGTTGACCTCGAACGAAGTGATGGTGCGAACCAGTTCATAGCCATAGTGCACTTCTCTCCTCTCCCTTCTCTATACTTCGTCTCTCTCTCTTTGATCATTGGCACTCTCCTCTGCCCTTCCCTCCCTCCTTTTGAATTCGCGCGCCTGCCAAGTTTCAACTCTCTCGAAAATAGATCGACCGCACTGTTGAGGGGTTTCGATGATCGGAAACTGCGAACATTATCAATGCTGGATTATCACAAATGCAGCTTCGATATTCACAAGGATCAATGTCTCTCGATCGATAGTCCATTGATCCATCCCAAAAATACGGTTCTGCACTGTTTTCCTCTTCTAGAATCAACCAACTTTTCGTCACTATGTGTTTATCACGTTATTCTCTCTTCCTCCTCTTCTTCTCTTCTCTTCCACTTTATCTTCGTCTCTTTTTCCACCCTCCTCGCCCCTCTCCTCCTTTCTCTCTCCCTTATCTTCCCCTCTCCCTCCATTGCAATGTGCACTTTGCGGTGCATCTATCGCCATCGACCCCTCTGATCTGCCCTCTCCTCCCTTCCTCGCAGGCAGCTACCGTAGCCTATCGTATCCCTAACCCTACCGTACCCTAGCTCCCCTTGTCCTACAGTATCCTACAGTATCCCAAGGCGCGGCATCGCCAGAGAGTGCGAATGAGTCACATTTTGCCGCGAGAGAGAAATCACTGACGTTTTCTCCTTATCTTCAGCGGAGCAATTGCCTGTGACATAAATCGTCCTTTTCCTACCCTCTTGCCCTTTTGCCATCCTGATGACAAACGTTGATCTTTGATCTTTCTCCCGCTTGCAAATCTGGCGGATCAAGCGTGGGAAAGTGCAAATGTAGTGCAAGGATGAAACAGTGTGACAGATGGTCTCTTTCGATGGGATCTTCCCTCCCTCCTTGGAAAGGGCATTAGCCCTCTCTCTCTCTCTCTCTCTCTCTGATCCGATGGGCGTGGCCTTCAATGGGCTTGAAACAATGCCGATTCCGATCTAACTGCCTCCATTCTCGATCCATTTGGGAGAAAGTGCATTCCCCATTCCTTCCTTGTCTTCTTCTCTTTCAAAGGGGGCGATAATTCTCAAAAGCCGCTCATAAATCATTGAAGTGAATGGGTGGTTGAAGGGAGCACTTTCAATGCCATCCAACGAGAGAAAGGAGAAGTCTTTTCAATGGGACGATCACCACAAATTTGCACTTTCGATGCAAATATCGAAATAGGATTTTCTTTTTTTTTTGATTTTTCCCCTATACCCGTTCAGGTTACGAGAAAAAAGCACTGATCGTGATTAGATTAGAGGTGATCGTTTCTCCTTTAGATCTCTTGACTAAATTGGGATTGATCCGCCAAGTGCAGATTCAGTTCAGAGAATTTATGAATTGGTAGATGAGATTGAGTTGTGCTTCATTAATCCTTCAAGAGGTCATCGTTTGACTCAGTCGAGATATTAGTAAATACGGATGAGTGAGTGCATTGAAGAATAGATTGAGGATGACAGATATGTTGACAAACTTCTATCATTGCCCTCTCTAGTGCAAGTTCATTCATTTCTATTGGCTGTCACTCATTGCCATTAGCCCTTCTCTCGGGGGCTTTTAAATGGCTCTCTTTTATCTCTCTTACTTCTTCCTCTCTTTCGAGTCTCTTAGTGCACTTGTCAAACTGTTTCACCTTCTAATCTCTCTTTTCTCTTTCTCTTTCTCGACTGCACTTTTTCGAGCGAAGAAGAGAGGAGAAGGAGAAAAGAGAAGCATGACGTGCCCTTTTGTTTGTTTCAGGATGATAAGACGACACACGACCTTTCGCCCTCTGCCGTCCCCACTTCTCCATTACCGTACCCCCTCGGGATTCGGTAGTGCGGGGGCTGCGGTAGGTCAAACTCGTGAACAGGGGGGGGGGGCGAAATGCTGCCGATCATCAGAATACACACTCATAAGCTCGTCATCTCTGAATTCTTCTCTGACAGTCTCTCGATTTCGCGTGATCTCTAGTCTGTCTCTTTTTCTCTACTCTCTCCTCGAATTCAATGATCGCTTCTCGATCGGTGCACTTTCTGCTAGAAAAAAGGGGAGAAAAGGAGAGGAAGCTGTGCGGGGGGAAACGGGAATAGATATTCATTTCGCGGAGCGTATTCGGCTTGTGCCCCTCTCCTACTCCCTCCTTCCCTTGCATACATCTTCCATTGATAACTGACGGGTTTGAAGGAGATGAATCAATGAGCGCCCTCATGTCTATTAATTCACTACATATCGACCCTCACGAGAACGAATAAACGGTGCACATGTTCAAGAATATCTCGTCCACCATTCCACAATGCTGACTTGCTTATCAATAATACCGAGAGATGTCACATTCGAAATCGAGACAACTTTGCACACTCCTGATGTGTACCGTTTTCTAGTGTGTTCGAATTCTTCGCCTAATCAGTTAGCAATCAATCATTGCGCATTCTTTACCGTATCATCTCCTATGTTATCATTCCATCGATTATCGTGCTCTTACTTGCCCTACCATATAATTTGTACCCGTTACCGTACTCCTATCGTACTCTAATCTACCGTATCATCAGACTCTCTCAATGGACATGTCAAATATGTCACCCGATGACATGGACGCATACATCCGCGGCCTCCACCACCTCAATAACGTAATTATCTTAATTAATACACATTATTTATAATTAAAATAACATATTTTCTGAAATCCCTTCGTCAAAGACCCCCCACTCTTGCGCTCTATTTTGCCCGAATTCACCATCCTTGCACTCCCTCTGCACTCATCCCCTCCTGTCCTCTCCCCCCTCATTCCTCTCCCTCCTTTCCCCCTCCCTACCCGTCGACCCCCCCCCCCTCCAATCGTCTCCCCTCAGAACCACCAACATGTTTTCGCCCTCTTCTCTCCCTTCACTTCCTGTCTTTCTTTCGCCCTCCCTTCTCATTCGTGTCAGTACTAGTAGATTGTTAATAATAATCGACCGCGCGCCCTGTGGGGTTGGGCTAGGGGTAGCTAGACAAGAAATGGTTTCTTCATTCCTCGTGCACTCTAAAAGGTCAGAGCATGTGTAAAGAAGAGACTCGTCAAACCGACAGTCCTAGTCTGTTCCTCCCTCCTTTCCTCTCCACTGCTGATTGTCTCCTTCGACGGTCTTCGGTGCACGTCTTCTAACTCTCTTTCCATGGTCGCAAGAGGGGGAAAACAGAATCCCCTCTCGCCCCTGAGATAGGACGAGGAACGAAGAGAGTTCACTGTCTCCTTCTAGTGGAAAGAGCAGTCTCTGTCTGACTAGAGTCTATTCAGAATGAAGAGATCTCCCCTCAAGGAGGCGGAGCTTCGGCCTGTTTTGCTCGGTGTCTGATCGCCTATTCGCTCGCCTCTTCGGTTTTGTGCGCTTTTCCTCGTTGAGAAAAGACTGCCCGCCACAACAACTCCCGGAAGAACGAGAAGAGAAGAAGAAGAGAGAGGAGGACTGTTCTCCGTCCAAGTCCTCTCTCTTCTTCTCACTTGTTTTCGTCCCTTCTGAGTCCGTCTTCTAGTTCCCGGTTCTCGGCCTTCGGTCCACTGGCGGAATTGCCGGCCCTCCCGCCCCTCCCGGCTATTCCCCTCCTCCCCCTCTCTCTTGTTCTTCGACCAAGATCAATCCTCTCCACGACACCAACATGTTTTGTTCACATTTTCCTCTTCCTGGTTCCCTCTCTTTCCCAATTGACCATTCATTCATCTCTCATTCTACAGCGAATCCCCTCTTCCTGTACCCTCTCCCCCTCTAGAATTCTCCGGACTCCCTTCGTTCGTACAGTCCGTTTCCTCTGCACTAGTTCCCTTCCTCCTTCCCGGGGGTACTGTACCGAGAAAGCTATTTTCCGGCTCTCGCTCATTCTCGGTATTTCCCGGTTCTCTGTCGTCTTCTCAGCTTCTATTGTTGTGCCTTCAGCCTCTGGTCTCTGATTGACGCTTGTCGTTGGGGGTAGTCGAATGGTATTGTTCTCCCTTTCCCTTCTCTCCCCCCCCTCCTCCTCCTCGTCAATAATGGATTCGAACTGTATTCGAAACCACGAGTTTCTCCCCTCTCATCATTTCAATCCACTCATTTCATCTTCATCTCATTATGAACTGAGTAATCGCTCCTACCGTATACTCTCTTGTCATCAATTCCCCTCTATTGCCCGAATGCTCTAAGAATAGATTTGGCATACTGTAGGATGGCATAGAAAGATAGAGATGTCTCACCAGGAATTATTTGAACTTTCTCGCCTCCTACGTGATCACTGAGGGACTATTACAAGAAAAGGAGGTGGAAGATTATGAAGTGAAGTGTGAAATGGGACGATAAGATCATTCTCTTCGCCATTTCGTCCTAATTCTTCCTAGACGACGTGTTGTTTTGCACTCGACAATTCACACGTTGATCCTTCCAGCAACGTTGCTGCTCTCTTCATTCCCGTAGTCTCTCATCTTCCCTGACCCATTGGCTGCCTACAGATTGAGGGAGTGTGCCCTTGCAACGCCCCCATCCCTTCCCCCTCTTCGTCCTTCCTCCACCCTCATCAGATCGTATCCGTTCTTCAGTTCTCTGTTATTCCACATCAGCCAATAAATAGCGGTGATAATTGTGAGGAACGATCTCTTGTTTGTCTCCCAGTTCTACGAACCGTCTCCGGCCTTTACGAGCGCCTGCTTATTCCCGAAGGTGGGAGTGAAAACAACTGAGAGAAAGATATGATTATTTACGCCTCGTGCCGTGTAGTTTTCTCTGTATCGTTCCGTTGTCACTACTGGATCACTACGCTTAGGGCTTCTCCCACACGATTTGTGCCTTTGATCTTCTCCTTTGAATATTTTATCGAACGAAGATTGAGTTGTTTGTTTCGTTGTTTGAATATCGAAATAGGGAGTTCCCCCGTTCCGTCTCGGACCTTCAATGGAATCACGTAAAGCACTCGTAATACGATAAGAATGCAGTTCGTACGGTACAGTACACACTCGAATTAGTATTGCATTTCATCTAATATGCAGTGTTGTATTTCCTTTCCTTCTCACTGAGCACGTACAATACGAGAGGTCTCACGATATACATTGCTAACGAAGTCTGTCTCCCTCCCAGAGAACAGCCAAGACAGAGTAATGAACAACGCCATTGTCTATAACTCTCAGTAGTACAGACATTTCTGATGAAGCTGCGCCATAGAACCGAACTAGCCTTTGAAGAGTCTCAATATGAAATGAGCGTTCGTCGCGCGCACTAATTTATGATGATGTTGCTATTGCATTCACCATAGAACAGAAGTAACTTCTAATGGAATGTAGGTGTACATGTCTAATGAATATTCTGACTCACGATGTACAGTGAATGACTAGAGATATTCATTGCCCTTCGACCCTCTGACGATACTCATTGACCATTCACTCTTTGAATGGAGGAGTGGATTCCCCCACCACGCTACGCCCATCTCTCTAGCCCGCTCGCCTTCAGGGAATCTTCATCTCGATTATCCGTTCTCGTTCCTCCATTCATCAGTCACATCTCTCACAGTAGGGGATGGTAAGAAATGGTCTCTTCATTTCACACCAGCCAGTGAGGCGAGAGAACATGCAAAATGAAGAGAGTCATTTCTCTCCAAGTCATCGTCCTTCTCAGACGTCCTCATCTTCGTTCTCACTTCCCTGTATTCATCGTCCTTCTTCTTCTCCTCTTGTTTTCGTGTACTGTCCCTTCCCTCTTCCCTCCTCTTTCTCTTCTGTTATTGTCCACGCTGCTTCCTTCTCTCCTTCAATCGGCCATTCAACGACCTCGAGTCCCGAGGGTCTTACAATCCTCGCCCCTCCACAGTATTCCTTCTTCGAGTGCTGCAGCTGCAATAACATTCTGGTTCCTTGTTCTAAATAGCGCAGTCGCCCATTCTTAGTATTTCCTTTAGACTAAAGCGTATATTTACTCCCCCAGGACAGGTAGAATTGTACGCCGCACCTGCTTCATTCCTCTAACAGTCTGTAATCGTCACTCAGTTCTGAGAATGGTCGAGAGTTCCTTCTACTCAGACTGTATTCTACGCGTAACGTTCTCTCTGCTGAATCGTAGCTCATTCTCAGGAACTTTCCGCCTCTTGCACTGCAATCACGAGTCTGTTCAATCATCCGCTCATTGTAGCTCAAGTGTACGCACTGTAATCCATCACAGACCTTTAACCGGAACCGTTTTGTATCTTCCGTTAGTTGTTATCTGCTCGTGATTTCGTTCCCCACGCATTATCACTTCACACTTCCTCCTTATGACGGTACGAAGGTAATCTTCTCTTCATTTCGTCTCTGACCATTTAGATAGCGAACACGTGAAATGAAGAGATGATTATTCGCGTTTCGAAATATTCTCCTAATCCTATCGCCCTAAGACTTCTACGTAGTTTTCCCCTGATGAAAAGTAAACACTTCAATCCTCAGCTGATTTGCCGACAATATCCCTGAGTATCATACGCATGAGCATGCAAGGTCTCCCTAGAGAGTGATCCTTGTTCTTCACTCCTTGCTTCTGCTGCTTGAAATTTCCTGTTTTGCACCATCGCTCGCCTCCATTACGCTGTACAAGGAAAATGACACGCGAATGGTAGAAGGGAAGAAGGGGAAGAGAAGGAGAAGGGGAGGAGACCTCCCTCCATTCCTCCCTTCCTTCCATCCCACCACCTTCTCTCCTTTCTCCCCTTCTTCCGACATTCCATCATCCTCAGATTCCTTCCAGTGTGCCATTTTCTCGTCTTCATTCGATCTATTCCTAGAACGATTTGCCCTTCTTCGTCCGTTCTTTGCCCCACTCTCCATCCTACCGTACCCCTTCCCCCATACCATCTCCTCCTCCTTCTCAATGATGAATGCACAATGCCCTCAGTGCTCTTTCCGTCCTTCACTCAAGCTTATTTTGGGTGTGGAAGGACGACAGTCTGGCCTTCTTTCGTATTCGCGGACTCTAAAAACACGAGACCTATACACGTAGGTCTGTCTGTCTCTCCCCCTCCTTCACTCCATTTATCGGCGGTCGCTTCATTTCGAAGCGAACGCAACGCGCAATAAATATTAAATTATTATTTTCCCCTGTCTCAGTCCTGAATTCGCTCGTGACTCAATTATGAACTCCCTTTCTTTTCTTCTTCGTTCTTTCTTCCCCCCATTCTTCCCCTTCGCAGCTTCCCATTGGGTGGTCTCACGAGATATTCTCTGAATTAGAGCCATTGTCTCGACCATCCATAGTCTCATCGTAATCATTGCAGCTTCAACTCCAAGCGTACACTACTTCTCCTCTTCTCGCTTCACTCATCCAATCAGTGATCCCTCCTTCGCCCGTCACTCGTATCACTACAACACGAGCAACGAGTACTACGTCTGAGATCGGATCCATCCCCGAGGAAGGTAAGGAATTTAGATACTTGTAATTTCCCACCTATTGTTCGATTCCAACCATTGTTATCTTGCATCAGGTAGAAGCGTTTAAAATTTGCATTTACAACTTGCCCATAAACAGTTACGTTTCAGTCATCCTACCGATGATTTATAGCCATTCTTAGGGGGGAAGTATAACAGTTCCTCTATTTGTTATATCGCTAAAGTGCATTGGTTTAATCTCCGATCTTTTCTCTTCTGTTCTGCTCGTATCGAGAAAGATTAATAAGCCTGGTGATGAAGCCATGATTGCATTTATCATTTGGTCCGGTTCATTGAATATGATGCAGTCTCGTGCGCAATATTCGCTATATTTTCCCAGCAATTTGTCTCAGCAATTTCCAATTCCTGAATCGGTGCAGGGAAAATAAGCGTAAAATCCGCCTGACTTTCCCATGTGTTCGGATAGGTACTTAAGGCGAGTATAGAACCTGAAATACTAGACTTCATTTGTCATTTGTCATTTGGCATCTTCTCTCTTATACAACAACAGCCAAATACTCTAAATTACTCTAGCAAATTCATCTCAACTGGTCTTTGGTCTTTGGCAAAGGTCTTTGGTCCCTTCGATGATGCGAGAACTTGGGGCTGTAGACCTCCTCGGTTGTTTTGGTTGAACGCCGACCACGTTCCCTCCGGGGACAAACAACCGCCCTCTTCCTTCTCTCTCTCTCAGTCCACGCGTCTGGGAGACAGCTCCTGGACTCTTTCCTTTCGATACGAGGAAAGTGGGCAATACCAGACAGACTTTTCCGTTAGACGAAGAGCAGTGAAGCGTGTCATCGATTCTCCTTATTTCACCTGTATTATATAACGTTGTCCTCTTCAGACGAATCTCCCCCCATCTCTGTCTCTGCTCCCTCTCCCTCATCCGTTACCGATATGACATCCGTCTCTGCCAGCGACGTAAGTTGCCTCGATGTAAGTAGACATGATTAGATTACTAACTATTTGATCGAAAGCGAAGGAGGAGAAAACAATACCACGAAAGGATTACAATAATGAGAATCAACTGCAGGATCTGACTGCTCGATTCCTGCTGCAGTTGCTGCAGCAGCAAGTTGCTGCATCGACCGCAGTCTCCACTGCTGCATCCATGCCCAATCTCAACCTTATCGGTACGTTTCCGTCCCTGGATTGAGTTTTGTGTTAATTGATATTACATATGTGCTTGATATCGTCTAGACCCCTCATCCCCCGCATGTATCCGATGAATGAACACACAACCTGAAAGAGGTCAAATCGAAGCAGTTTTGACAATGCCTTCAAAGTGCATATAATATATTATCCGTTCTTTCGACTAGACATGATAAGCACTTCTATTATGTTCACTTTGATTAGAGTGAATCACTCTGTCTCTGATCTCTCGACCAACAGTTTTCATCGCTTTTTATAGCCATTTTTCCTGTCATGGTGACACAATTAGTTGGTAATTCATCGCGCGAATTAGGAAAGAAGAAGAAGAAGAAGGAAAGATATGATGGCAAGAGATCGAACCTCAACGAACAGAATGAATAGATATCTCCTTTTCACCTGAGGAACATTCCTTCCTTCTTCTATCGAGTAATGAGATATTCGACCGTTGAAAACTACAGTTCGTGAGAATCCAAGAGCTCACAATCACTGAATTCCTTCAATTAGCGAGGCTGTTTTTCGGCCCCCATCATTTCGAATCATCATCACTCACAACCAAGTAATCTTGCCCTTTTGTTGCTGTACTTGCTCACTATTTCTATTCTCCTTCTTCCCTTCCCTATTCACTCTCCTTCTTTCCCCTACTCTCTCTTCCTCTCTGCTTCTCTGTCTCTCCTCATTTCACCCACTCTCTCAATCGTTGTCATGCACTGCGCACACCTCTGACTGCCCTGCAGGGTCGATTAGTCAGGACTACGCCCCTTCGGACTACCGTAGTCCTCGACGGGTACTGTAGTCAACCGACGAATCAGGACTACGGTAGTCGTGTGAGTGCGGTCATCAAATACGGTGAATTCCATCCCCGTTGAAGCACTAACTCTACCGTTCTCAACCTAGTCATCAGAGACCATTTGAGTTCAGTGCACGATAGGTTCAAATTCAGTGGGCGCGAGAGAAATACCAAGAAGAATTGCGAGAATGATGAAGACTCTCAATTTCCAACGAATCGTGAAGTGACAAGTGCAGAAAATGAATGGATACAGGCTTATTTTGAGCAGAAAACACAACAGAAATCAACGAACAAATGGGATTTATTGTGCGCTCGCTCCATTTTTCCTAATTATGCCTGCAATATCTGGATTGATTCTCGATAGAACTATCTACTCCGAAAGATCTCGAAAACAGAGTGGCTAGACAGTCGATTGAGTGGCATTTCTCGCTAGGATTCAAAAGGGCATTTGTGCCCCTCCTTCGCCCCTTTCCTTTCCTCTCTTCGTCTTCGATAGAGTTCACTTCGTCTCTCCCGCTACGGTTAATTCACAACAACAAGCTCCTTTTCCCTCTATCTCTCTCCCTCTTCGAACTACCAATGCCCTCACCACGACCTATAAACGATTTGGGCCCTGAAGAGCCTTCTCCCTCTCCCCTACCGTAATCCCCCCGGGAGAGTCACTCACAAGTACCGTAACCAGAAGACAGAGTACAGTAACCTACCGTAACCATTGTTCATTCATTGCAGGTTCACTCTCTCCGTTCCAAATGCCTCCTCCAACTACCGTTCCTTCCTCTCTGGCCGGTCTCTCTCTCTTCTCTACTGCTAATCCATCTTCATCCACACTTCTCGAGCAGCAACTCTCTTTCCAGTCTTCGGTAAGACATCTGACACACCGGACTCCGCAAGAGTACGGTAGATAATAAGCCTGACTTTTATGCCTACCGTAGTCCTTCCCTTCACCTACTGTAATAGTCCTCGTCCGGAAGTGTTGTTCTTCCACTGAGTGAGGGGTTGATCCATAGATCCAACGGTGGGATAACTCCCCTCATTCCATCATCATCATCACCAACTGTTCTTCTCTCTCGATCTCATCGGTTTTCGATGCGTTCCTCTACGTGTGTCCTCTTCCATCCCTGTTTTCTTTCTTCCTTCGACCCTCGTGGATCATTCCCTTCTCTATTTCTCTCTCTCTCTTGCATTGTCTCTTCCATTCCCCTTCGATCTTGCGAAATTGTCAATATTACTGCAGACTGGCCGTTGACTGAGACGCATTTTATGCGATGACACCTACTGTCCTACGTGATTAACCCTGTTGTTCCATCCATTGGTGATGAGTGTAGATCCACCATTGTGCCCAGGAGGGATGTACGTGTGCGATGTGAGAGTGTTATTCGCACTTTGCCTGTCTATGTGTGTACCTTCTCTTCTGTATCCTTTCGTCCTCCTGAATATAGCCCCCCTCTCCTCTTCTCGAACTCTTGGACAATATGTTGTTATCTTCTCTGCCTATCGTCCTTTTTGAGTGAGTGATGCGCAAGCACTTTTGAGGAGGACGAAGAGGAGAGAACTGAAGGAGACAGGGCAGAGAAAGGAGAGGAAGAGTGATAAGAGGGGATAAGAACCAATAGATGTGTTGCAGTTAGAGACGTTTCGTATACGGTCTCTCTCAACATTACTTTCTAGTCGTTTAGTAGCGAGGTTTTCTGATCTCACATCGCAAACTCCTGCACAATACCTATTTATCCATTGTGATATGTTCCTTATACCTAGATTGGCGCTCTAGACATGTAATACCTTCAAAGATCGTCAATGTATGCATAGTATGCATATGATCATTGCATTGCTTCCGTGTACTCCCTCCTCTCAAGCAGTGCACTTACCATCGTGACCTATCGGCTAGTGCATTTTGCAACGAGACCACGTACGAAGCAGAGAAACACCTCTGATTCACTCCCTTCTCCTCCTATGACTCCAGTCCCTTCCAACCCCTAGAATACTATTACCTAGACCACTAGAACACTGAATTCATCATAGAAAACCAATAGAGTACCGTTAGGGGACATCTAGAATGACGCTATCCAATCGCCCTCATCCTCGTCCACTTCACTAAGGGATCTCTGTCATTGTCCTTTCGAAAGGACCATGGGAAGCTTTCCTTCTTCCTCAACCACTGAACCGACGACGATACGGCGCACCCCCCAAAATAGCCCTGACATTCCTATTTTCGTGCGTTGATTTGACAGTCCTTTTAGTAGGAAAGCTGTTGATGTTCTCGGCGGCCTCTAAGAAGAACTTCCATCCTACAGTAAACAGTTCCTGCTTAGGGAGGAAAGATAGACGATCGAAGATTACGGTAGGGAGTAGGATACGGTGGAAAGGTCATCCCATTAAGCTCCCTGCTCGCATGATATCGTCCATTTCGAGTAGACTCCTTCTTCCCCTCAATGCACTCTCTCGGTCTCCTACAGTGCTTGTATCCCCAATGTACCCTCTGAGTACCCTAGTATGGATCTCCTCTCTCTCTCTCTGATACTGACTCTGGTAGTCCTCTCTCTTCCCTTTCGGGTTCCCTCAGTCCCTCAAATCACACGGTCTTTGATGCTCTATTTGGTCCTTTTTCGCCCTTCTTCTTCTTATTCTCTTACATTAGTTCAATTCTCCTCGTAGTGCCTCTTCTAGGCTTGAAAGAGAGAGAGAGACGAAGCCCGATTCAGCCTCTTGTTTTCCTCTCTCTCTCTCTTCTTCTTACTCTCTCTCTCTTTCCCCTCTTCGAACGTCCTCTTCTCGAACTTGTATTTGTGTGGCCAAATGCCCGTCCCTTGCCCTTTTCCCTCCCCTCTCTGCTCTCAAAGTAGGCGGAGTCAGTACAGGCCGATTCAGTCATTCTCCTCTCTCTCTTTACTCCTTTCCACTGTCCATTCCCCCTCCAATTGACCATCACCATCATGCCCCTCTCCATCTATTACCAATCAAAGGTCCGCCTATCTTTTATGCCTCAGGGCATTTTACCGGTCCGCTAGTACGGCAGTAGTACGGTCGCAGACTTGTGCTCGTTAGCAACGAATACATTGCAGTTGATGCGTCCTCGTGTGAATTCGGCAGCTTCATCATCAACCTCCTCCTCTTCTCTCTCCAGTCCCAATCCTACCTCCAGTCCCGAACGTCGCAGAAAGCGCGCTCGTTCCTTGCTAATGTGAGTTTCCAACGGAATCCCCCCTCCTCATTCCTCATGATCCCTCGCAGCTAGAGATTATGCGAATATGATCCTATAAGAAGCGGTGAACTTTGAGTACGCACTTTATCGATGCTGCTAGAACCCCAAAATAATCCCCCTAGTCCCTCTTTCGGACGGTCAGACGCCAAAAACCAATGGAGAAAAACCCCTCCGGGCGGCAGTTCTGATGCTGCTTGTTTGACTGTTTTCGAAGAGTGAGGGAGAGCGTATTATTCTGGACTCGGAGGAGCGTGAAAGGGCAAAGCAACAAGTTTACGTGCCATCTTCCCGAAGAATCATCCGATGACTGGTCTAACTCTCTTCATTCCTCATGCTCTCTCACCTTGTCTGACCAGCGAGATAGTGTGTGGAATGAAGAGGGACAGTTCTTCATTTCTGCCTTGACCTACCACCTCCCTTCTTCTTCTCTTGTTGTTCTCTTGTGATCGTCTCTCTCTTCACTCGGTCACTTTCCATCCTGTCATAATAGACACGAAAACATGCAGTGGAAATAGTGCGCAGACAGATTTCAATCCACCTTTTCTCCTCGAATCGTAAATATTAGTGGGTGCCTAATTAGACTTCCCCTTCTCGTCTCCATCTATAGTTAGTTCTATCACGAGTCGGATCGGAGAAAGAATGCTGACAAAAGAATGAGATGATAATTAAATAATTATATTATTTCAGCAAGGCCGAAGAGGCAGCAGCAAAGATCAATCAGGACGCAAAACTCAAGAGGTAAAAATATATTCCTATTTTCTCAAAAATAACTTTTCCCATTTGTAGATCGGATGCGCTCGCAGAACTGATTGAGGACGAACAGCAGAGAAGGGAGCTGGCAGCTACAGGTACAGTAACCCCTCCCTACCCTACCCCCTAGGGCTACCGTACCCCTAGGGCTACCGTACTTCCGTAACTTAGGTCAGAGCGTGAGAAAGAGGAGGACGAGATGTCCTTGCGGCGCCTCCTCAGTCAGTCGCTGTGCTGTCCTCCTTCCGTACTTTTGTTGTCGTGATCGCGTGCCGCGCACTTTCCTCGACAAATCTGGACGCGCGCCTGTGAGAGCCTGCCGGGAACAAGTGCGCGGCATCGCGCGTTTCCTTCTACTTTGCGGATCCCGGTTGTAGCGAGCGAGCGAGTGGCAGCGGGGCGCTCGATTGTTGTCTGTTGTAGAGGAAAAAAGTGATCACTGACCACGTCAGGGCTGGGGCAGGCAATAGAAACAGAGAGGGAAGGGACGAAAAAGAGGAAGGGAAGAAGAGAGAAGGGAACGGGGAAGAAAGAGGAAGAAGAAGAGGTGTTTTCGACGAATGTCGTTCACTCTCACTCCAAGCTGCTTTTCGCCCCCTATTTTCTGTCTGGCACCCCGTTTCTTTCTATTTCTCGGAACGTACACGCACTTGGAATAGACGTAGGCCAAATAGCGAAAAAAATGGACTTGCGGGGACGTCCCGTTGAACAATAGAACGAGTCGAGAATGGCTTATGACCCACCCTCTTCTCTTCACTATTTTCCGATGTTTTCTTCTTGTTTTTCGGTCGTGAGAGTCGAGAGGGAGAAAAAAGGCGCGCGTTGATGTTTACTCACGTGTTCACTGCGGCACGTGAAGCGAAGGGAGGAGGAGGAAGAAGAAGGAAGGGAAGGAGGAGGAGGAGGAGATTGTGTGACGTTGTTTTGCCCCATACACACAAAAACGACGATCACTGTCCCTTTTCTCGTCGCTACTCATCCAGTGGCCCCTCTTCTCTCACTTCTCCCATCCTGACTCATACCATCTCTCATCGACCTCTCTTCATTCTTCCTATTATTTTCCAGAGGATCCTTCTCCTGTACTGGAGAATATCCAATCACTGCCAAAGTGCAATCGCGAGCACAACAAATAGTCTCTCTCGCGCACTCTCGGACAGCAGAACGCGCGCGCAGACGGGGAAAGCTCCGCCCACTTTGCCTGTACTTGCTCATGAAGCTCCGCCCCCTTTCCTTCCCTCACGGCTCTTCCCTTCCAGAGGAAGAGTACTTTAACGACTCGTGGTGTCTTAACATATCTATCTCTTCCTTCTCTTCCTCTCACGATCTTATCCCCCATAATCATCACGCGCCATAGTATGCATCTCTCTATCCCCCCTGCCTAGTGTGTATGCCTACATAGTATACCCCCAGTCACACTACTACCACTACTACGTTATCCTATTACTTTCTCTCTCTCAGAGTGCAGTAAATGACTAAATTAATTCCCTCGTTGACTGTGTTAGAGTGCATACCGAAGAGAAAGTGAGCATATCGTGTACCGAGAACTATCTCCGTTCCCCTCTTGTTGTGTCCATTCTAAAGTACACGTATTGCAGTAATGGCAGCCTCAGCCAATGGTACTCTTACCACCCTCAAGTCGAGTACATCACCTGCAACGAAGGGATTGCTCGATGAATTCCCCAAGGTACTGTATCCACTCCTACCGTATCCTGTCGTAACCCACACCTTCTTCAGATCACCCTTCGACCGCTCATTCCTGATTCCAAACTGCCCGATTCTGTCGGACCCGACTCGCCTTTCCGACACCATCCCAAGTACCAGGTACTGTAATCACTCTCGGGTATACGGTAGAAGCCCCTTAGGGATGGGTTGAGTCGGAATGATGAGGACTACATCCTCACTTGTTTTGGTTAATGTCCTTTGGTGAGCGCGAGTGAATGAGTGGTGCAAGGGGAAGAGTCCAGGAGGCTGAGCGAGCGGGTGTAGTCCTTCCTATGTGTCTGTACTTATATTCCCCCCTCTCCGTCTCTATCCCTCCATCCTCTTCTCTCCCCTTTTCTCTCGTTCACTCTGCCTGTCTGGCCACTCTCACCTTCCTTCCCCTTCTCTGCACTTCTTCTGTGCAGCTGTACTTTCCCTGTGAGAGAGGGAAGGGGAGGGGGCAGAGACGCAGAGAGGTCGACCGTAGTCTCTACTCGAGCATATTCGAAGAAGAGAATAAGAAGAAGGGGATAAGATGGATAGAGAGGGGAAAAGGGCGATATGGTCGAGTAATCACGAGCACTATAAACTCATACCGGAAAGGGAAGAACGAAAACAGCTTCGTTTTGATGATAACCGTCATGAAAAGACTACAAATTCAGTCTACGACTTTCCTTTTTAATCCATTTTCTATTCAGAAGAAAATCGCTGACGCAGCGACGGATTTCAACCTGGGAATGTCCCTTGCATCGTTCACCCTTGGAAAGGACTCCAAGAAGGACGGAGAGGTAAGCAACCACTCCTATTTTACGGTTATCAGTGCCTGAATCCCGGCTCCAGAACCTCCCCGGCTCCAGTTCCTAATCCCCGGAATTGCAGGATTCCGGTCCCTCCTCAACTTCGTCATCGCTGAGCTCACTCCAGGGCAATCCAGAGGCTCTTAAGATGATGTTGAGCAAGTTCATGGATGATGTCATCTCGGGCGAATTAGTCGCCTCCAATTAGAAGAGTCAGTTAGTGATTGACCGAGGGCAGGCCCCGCCTCCTCACAGACCACCCACATCGGTTTATTCCTTTTCTTCTTTTTGCTTCCATTTCTGTACACGCCGCTTCTAGTCAGACGATGCTTTCTTCATTTTACCTTTTCTTTCTTTTTGTGATCTTCTCCCCTCTTTTCCCTCCCTCCAACTCTGGAATTAACACGGCACCCCTTCTCTTCCTCCTTCTATTACACCTCAAATATCTTCTCGATTAGGAGTGCCCATCCCCACAGGTTCGCCCTTTCTTACGGGACCGAGTAAAGTATCTAGAGAGTTCTTTCGTCGAGGCACCATTTCCAAACAGAACACCCTCAATCTACCTCACACCATCCCAATAATCACCCTTCCCTCCCTCATTGCAATGTCTTCTCTTTCTCTCGCTTCAAATGTCTATCAAAGCTTCGTATTCTCATTCTGATCTTGTCCACACAATTCACTGTCTTTTCGCGTTAAGTTATATTCGTCACCCCTTCCCTCGTTCTAGTTCCTACCGTAGTCGTTCTCCCTCCTATCGATAATCGAGTTTATTTCCCAATCGGCGAGAGTAATCAGGCAGTGACGTCGTTGTGAGACCTCTTCTCTGGTCTCTGACTTCGTCTTTTAGTTTTCACACATAATTTTACAAATTCACAGTTGAACTCTCAGGGCCAAACAATTCGTTCATTGTAACTACTCGTCCCTCCTCTTTCTAATGTACTGACCTCTCTCTTTCTGTATTCATCACCACCTCAATTGATCTTTCTCCCTCAATAATCCCCTCCTCCTTATCCTTCTATCTCGCCCATTCCTACCGTAATCCCCAGGCACGACCTACCGTACTCATGAACCTTTCCCCCTACTGCATTTATCGTATGAATAAATTTCCCCTCGGCTCAACCAATCCCAGTTATAGTGTGTTCCCGGCATTAGATCACCCAATCCCGAGAGCAAATCCAATCGATACTTACCGTACCCAATAGCTAATCACCCGAGTGAGAATTCAACCTTATCTTGGTGATTTGACCCCCCGAGTAGTGTTTTACCCCCTCGAATTTATTTGCCTTTTCTTTGTTTTTCTTTATTTTATTGAATGAAGACGTAAGTCAAGAAATTGTTTAGAGTACACAGTGAATATTACAATCGGATTACAAGATAATCAGCAGAGTACATGAATATTGCAACTGTTCGTAATGTGGGAATGATAATGTATGGAAACAAGCGACGCAATGATAAGTGTATAGAAATGTATAGAAAAAATGTGCAGATGTGCTAATCAAAGAAAATTAAGGGGAAGATTCGAAATACGAATAAGTTATTTCTAATTTAGGATTGTACTTGAAGTGTGCAATGAGAAGATACTGAATTGCTTCATCGTCTACCATTTGAGTTTGAGTGTGGAAGACAGCGTAAAGATCATTGTTCTTCGCGTGGATAGTATGATTGTTGTCATAACCACCATTCGAATACTGCAACATTATAAAATACAAATTATATTTTCCTATTTTGGAAAGGCCTAAAAGATAGATAGGCACTTGTAGCAGTCGCTTGCAATAGGAATTAAACAAATGAAGAAAAATACGTTGAATTTCGTTACCTCATAATCCGATTTGCGAATACTAGCATAGATCATTTCCGGAGTAAGCATTTTGTCTATAGCGAATATCCATTCGCCAAGGTCACACATTTTCTCAGGTTTCGGAATGGCAGAAACGAACTTTTCAAGAACCATCTAAATTATGGAGTTTCATTGAAAATATAATCAGCCCCAAAATCAATCACCATAACGAGATAGGTTATCCAGTCCGCATTGAGAGTCATTGAGAGCACTTTGAGATTTTTGAATTTGATGAGATGAGGGAGAATGGACGCTGTCGGATAGAAACGATTATCCTAAACATGTAATGAGTGATTTCCATAGCTATTTTGCTGTAAACATACGTAAGAAGAACTGCTGTTGTACTCGCAATTCATTTCACACATATTTGATTCACCGAATTTATGGAACAAATCTTCATTCACTAGAGCCACTGCCTGCTTTGAGGTTGTAATCTTAAGAATCTTCACATTTCGGACAACCTTAGCAAATCTGAAGAGAGAAAAATGCCTAGTTAATATAAAAAATCAATAACTTTTTTCTAATTGCTACCGCGAGTTTATTGCATGATTGCTGCGCTACGGATAAATTATATGATATATGCATAAAATTCAATTTCTTGATTCTGTGTCCGATAAATGCATTTTCAATACGTACAATGAATTGTGCGTCGACAGTGAGCTATAATGGATAAGAGATAGGAAGGAGATACAACAAGGTTATTCCCTTTGTTTCACACCTCGAACAATACGCTTTTTGCTTCATGAATGTGTGTAATCTTCTTGAGAGCTGTGTAGAATTTTTCCGGAATTGGCAAATTGTGTGGATCATTGAAACACTGAGAGTTGACACAGATAAATTGAATCAAAAGTCGAATATTCACCCTTATTGGTAGTGGGACGTTATTGTCCTTATCATAAACATTCATCCTTTCTTCGTATTTGCCATTATTTATCCATATTTCATAAATGTGGGTTGAAATGATTCCATTCGTGCAAAGTACAAGCTCGAATCCGTATCCGTTTTCTGTCTTCAATTAGCGGAATACTACTGTGTGAGTTTATAGAAATGATACCTGCGAGATAGTGAGGTCTCCTCCTTCTCTATCGAGTATCTTTTTCAGAGATTGTTCATTTCCGATCGAAAACATCAGCTTACTCACTGTTTTCATTGTGCGAATTTGCATTCTAAATCGTCGGGGTTATGTTTTTATAATTTTCCAAGTTGTGAATATTAATTACCCCGCTAGATTGTTGAATACTCCAAGGAGACAAAGTACTGGAAGACGCGATAGATAGTCCTCAATTCCTGTACAATTTCAATAATTGAACATAAAAATAACTGACCTTTATGCCGAAACCATCAGGGGCAACTTCATTACTGACACGCAAAGCAACATTTTCCCTAACAATTCCAGACATTTCGCATTCAAAGATGCGATAACAAACGATTGCTCTGAAAAATAAGCAGCAAAGTACGTAGCAAATCAGATATGCTTATGTGAGTCAGAAACAATAAACGTTATAATGGACGCTATTAGAGTAACCCGGAGGCAATGCCCTTATATTCGCAACTTTTTCTGAGATTAGAAAAATAATAGATACTATTATTATAACAGATGTTAATGTGAAACAAATTGATTATGAGCCATCAAAGTGGAGAGACGGACCGATCGCAACTTAAAAGGTCGATCCATTAATAATTAATCCCGAAAGAAGCCTTCAATCCATTTTTTCTGTTAGAGATGACCTGTGCAAGTGAGATTTCATGTTTATTGTTATTTTTGTCGAAAACACCACAATTTGCATACATTATTTGGCTATAAAATGGCTCGAATCAATCGATTCCTCACTTCTTCCCCCCTCCTCGACATCCATCGGGCGGTCGATAGGTGCTGAACCACAAATGATCGAGCCCGTCGGGTTCGTGCACCTACCGTATCCATCCTACAGTACCTTTACCGTATTCAAACTGTTCTCCACTACTACTGTACTACAGTATCTCGTACTCATTATCTACCGTAACCTACCGTATTCCACATCATATATTTAGGAGTGGATTCGGCGTGGGACGTCGTGGCAGTCGAAGTGGGTCGAAGACTTCACTGGAGAAGACGTAGGGGACCCCCTACATTATCCCTCTAATAGATAATTATCGCAGGCGGACGGCCGAGCACATGTCGAACGAACCGGGTGAGAGATCGATCTCGAATTAATCTTTGATCTTTGATCTCAGACTCTGATGAGGACAATCAATGGATGCCCGATCACGATCCGAGAGATGAAAGGGGCGAATTCGCGAGCAGAGCACAGGTCAATGATCTTCCCAAATGCATCAGTGACCAGTAAAGTTGTCAACGAACCTCCCGTGACAAGTGTGAAAGGTCAAAATGACTTTTTTCAGTTTCTGCTTACCGTAATCGGGTTCACACTCGGGAACGGTTCCTTCTACCACATTCCATTGGCAATGCGGACTCATGGTTGTGGTAAGAGGGGGGGGATTGATTAGTGATGACGTCATCATTCAGCCACATTCATCGTCATGTATTTGTTCTGCATGATTGTGTTCGGAATTCCGATGCTTTATCTCGAAATGATGATTGGACAGGTAATAAAAGATGAGAACACTAAGCTTCGACCAGTTAAAATATCCGCATGTCATATTTTCCAACTTTCTCGATTTGCGAAAATTATCGAATTTCATTCAGATTGTCCAAGTTGGCCCGATGCGAGCTTTCCAGCTGAACTTCCCACTACTGCAAGGTAAGGCCCGAATTATTATCACATACATGTAAATGCAATTGGATGTAGGAGTTGGTTGGGCAGTGTGTTTCCTCTCGTTCCTTCGTGCATGCAATTATTCACTTCTCAATGCTTACTCACTGGAATACGCTGTTGAGGTCACTGATTCTTTTATCAGTTTTATTATATTATTGATATCAGTCTCTCGTTGGAGTAGATCATCGCACGGTGTGCACTAACAAATGGAATTCACCCGGTTATAATCATATAAATTATATATATGATATAATTTTGATTATGAAAACACTGTTAATTTCAGCCTGTTTCTCACCTAAATCAAACAAAGAATTCTGCCACGCGAATGAAACGGTTCTAACGAAGAAGTTCGAAAATTGTAACAAAATTATATTTGTAGATGCCCGCGTTGTTCAATAATACGTGCATCTCTATGGAACAACGAGTGAAAAATGATCCTCCTGATGAAATGGCCGCGAGGGAATACTTTCGGTGAGCTGTTTCACATTCTATAATTGCATTGAAATGACTCAAGGGTAAGAATAGGACTGGTATCTCACCTCATTATTCTAGACATACTCTACGTGGTCTTCCTGCTTCATTCGACGAAGGGAGAAAGTATCACATGGAGGCTGAATACTCATTCGAATCGGGAAGAGTAAGTGTACGATAGTTGTCTTTCGAGAAATGATTATGTTCCAGGTTATTGTGTGCTTCTGTCTCGTATGGATATTTGCGACTGTCTGTCTCTTGAGAAGAATGAGATGGCTGGGCAAACTTTCTCTTTTTATCGTCAGTGGATCGTGAGAATTTTGAATGCTTAATTAGATACGAATTTAGGATGATAAAAACCTTCAATCAAACACACAGCGATCCATTATAGTGGATTTCTCACATTTCTCTTCACTATTCGATGTTTGACTATGGAAAGAGCAGAAATCGGTCTTCAGAAATTCTTCAGATTCAATCCGGCCAAATTTTATGATCCATATGTGTGTCATTTAATCACATTTCATCTGAATTCGTTTAAAAAAATGAGTTTGGAGGCAATGTGAACACTCAGGCTTGGACACATGCATTTCGTCTTGCTCGCATTTCTCTTTCGCTCGGATTGGGAGGAATGATTACAATGGCATCGTATAACAAAAGGAGCAAAGATGCATTCTGGGTACGATAATCTGCACTCAATCCCCAATACAGTATATAATTCATCCAGGACTCAATCATAGTGGGCGTTGTGGTATTTATGGTCAATCTCGTTTCGTCAATGAACGTGAATAGATCAATTGCGAAAACTGATCTAACTATCCTCGATTCAGATCTTTATTATAATCTCTTATTGTCGTCATTTATTCCCGTTTATAAACTGGGCGAATAAAGAAAAATACTTAACCGCATACATTGTGAGTTTGAAAAGTGTCACTATTTTAGCTAAACAATATTTGCAGGTCTACTACATCTATTTTCCTGAAGTGATAGGCAACATGGGCTTCAGTGTTCTTTGGTCTTTTCTTTATTACGCAATACTGTTCGGTCTAGGCGTGACTACTTTCCTCGGTGAGTAAACATCGAAAATATTTCATTTTCTATAGAATACATAATAATCACTTTTAATGTGGTGTAATAATTTGTTTCACAGTGCTATTTTCCTGTTGTTCAGGTCTTCTCGAAACTCCAATCTCCGCCCTTACCGAACAATTCAAATTCTGTCGCAAACACCGCTCAATCACAATCATCATTCTTGGTATTGTCGGATTCGCAGTGGGATTCATTCAGTGTTCGAGAGTACGCGGTTGTTGTCTTTTCCATGCAACTGAATGACCAAATTAAGGTTGGATATCACATCTTCTACATTCTCGACCTTCGAGTACTTACTTTCTACGCAGAAATTATGGTCGGATTTCAAGTGATCACTATTGTCTGTTACGGTCTGTTATAAAAGAAAAAAAAACAATAAATGGAGCAAACACTTTGTAGGTCCTGCCAATTTCTATCGTGATATAAGCGCCTCGATAGGGAAGAAAGTGAATCTGTTCGGATATGTAAGCAGAGTACGAACATCTGTCATTAATCTCCATCTTCCAGTTCATTTCTCCCTATGGTCTTCTCGTTCGTATCAGTCAATTCATACTCAGTCCGCTTCTATTGGCATACGGCTTTTACGATATCTCTTCAAAGTTTTTTGTAAGAATGTTATCAGTTTATCTTGCATTGTCAAAATAAGCATCTTTCAGATCGTGTCTAACGCAGATGGAGTGTGTAAACGCAAAGCTGAGCTGTTGGAGACAGTGCTATACCTCTGCGTCAGTTGATCTTTTATCGTTCCATTTGCAATTCGGGAGTTTCACAGACCACTCTCGCATCGATTGCTCTGATTCCGTATCCGATTATCATTGTGGGGGCAGTGATTGCACTTGTGAAACACAGAAAAGCCGGAAAGGTGTGGTGAGGGGGTGAAGTAATGGTTATTCCCTCAATTCAGCCATGGCTTGAATTGCTTCGACCCGATCCGATGCATCCTTCTGTGAGATACAAAGTACCCCCACCACTCGGATGCATTTTCGGTTCGTTTACAGTATTTATCCTAGACTTTCTCTTTGCCTAAGTGAAGTTTATGCTTATAACATCAATATTTATTCGTAATTATTTGAGTTCAGGCCTGAAACCAATCGAAGCAATGCCCCCTGCGATGGGAAATGATAATGTCGTCGTCGATTTCCCTGAGAAAGCAATTGCACCACCGAAGGAGGAAGAAGCAATATTGGAATTGAATTAGACAGAGATGATAAGAAGAATCATTCTCGAAACATTACGAAACCGATAAACAGATCTGTGATAGGATTACATTTTCAAATTCTCATCCTTTCTCTGTTGATCAAGAAATAGCTGGATTAAATTGGCCTTGTAAAATAGGCACTGGCCTAGCAATGGGCTCCCGCAGGACTTCTTGTGCCGAGAGTACGGGGTGACCTTTAGTTGGATTGCGGACTTTTGTAATTCTCTTTTGGAATTGTATCTAACTGACATTGGGTATGAACTAGGGTTACTTAACCGTTCGGAAATCGGATAGGCTGAAACTCAACTGGCAAAATCACTCTCTTTCCGGAATGAGAGTCGAACAATGGACAATGGAGTTTCGGACAATGAAGTAGTTTCGGAATAGTTTCGGAAAGTTCATTGTTCGACTCTCATTCCGGAAAGAGAGTGATTTTGCCGGTTGAGTTTTGGCCTTTCCGATTTCCGAACGGTTAACCCTAGTATGAACTAATTGTGAGATAGAAATATGAAGATGAAAATTGTTGAAGCCTCATAATGATGGCAATGACAACATCGGCAATATTGCCGCCGAATCGAATTCAAAGCGCCTTGGTATACTTCGAAATGGATATCATTCGCCCGTTTTGCAGGGAGGAGAGACAACGGGGGAGGGAGAAATCCTTGCCTATTCTCTCATATCTCCCTTCCTGATCTATGCTGCGAATAGCATAGAGAACGGCAGGGCGCTTTAAAAGGAGGAAACTTAAAGAAGGCGTAAACTCAATATTTTCGGGGGGTATCTGACGTCATAGGTCGATAGTTTCCGTAAACCACATTCCGAATTCGAAAATTAGAACTCGTTAGCTCTACTTTGAACCGAGTTACACGCGTGCAAAGTTTCTACAGGGCACAGGCAAAATCAAGATGCGCGGTGCAAAGGGAAGGGGTCTAGGTCAAGACGCAGAGGAGATGGGAAGAGACGGGAGAGGAGCGAAAAACTCTCGCGTCTGTCACTCTCACCCTCTTACAGTACTTCCCCCTGATTGCACAGGGAAGTGCTTCCCCGAATTTGGAGTTTACGCCTTCTTTAAGCGCGCTTGAGGATTGAAACCAAGCAGTTCCCATGAAGATGGTGAAGACGACAATTTCGGAAACACACCAATAGTGTTGTTCGCTCGAGCGTTTTTCGCGAGCGCTCGTCGCTCGAGCGGCCTCTCTAATTCATCGCTCGAGCGATGAGCGCTTGAGTGGATTGGAATGATGTTTCGCAAGTGCTCGGAGAGAGAATGAAGAGCGATTTGAATGCGATATCTGAAGAATAAAATGATTATAACGACTTAACTCAATTAGAACGATCGCATCGATCATTCCAATCCACTCGATCGCTCGAGCGCCGATCGCTCGAGCGCTCGTTTCTAGGAATGGCTCTCGAGCGCTCGTCGCTCGAGCGATCATTTCGAGAATTGCGCTCGAGCGCTCATCGCTCGAGCGATGAATTAGAGAGGCCGCTCGCGAGCGACGAGCGCTCGAAATAACATCACTACACACCAACACAAAAAAATTGTTGAAAATTACAATTCTATGCAATGTGAAATAATGTATTGAACGAGCCTCGGTATCTACAAGACAACTCTTTATTGCGTCTGTACGTTTTGACGGTGTGATATCAGTATTGATTACTGATCCAGGGGATACGGTATCTTCGGTCCGACTACCCTACGGGCATATCTGACTGGGCCATCTCGCTCTTGGGCTTCTTCGGGGGCGGACCCACGTGAAGGACCGGACCGGGAGCCGTCGAATGACCGCCCGGAGCTGCTGAAGAGGGTTACGGTAGGATTGTTCCATCTTACAGTACCCCGGCCAGCCTACAGTATCCTAATTACCGTACCCCTTGCAATGGCGGCGACTAGATCGTAGCTCGGCGCGGGTGCTGCTCGACCCTTCTTCTCCTTTCGTCTCTTCACTTTCCTCGCTGCACCAGCCAATGTCTCGTGATCACCCGATGCGCCTGAGAATACCGTGCAATTACGGTAGAAATGATCACTTGTTACGATGAGCTCGATATCAGCATTTTATTTAGTTACGGTAGGTACGCGGTGATTACGGTAGTGGTGTAGCTAGATACAGTATACCTGCACTCGCGCCGGCCGGATCGGACGAAACGGAGGCAGAGCTGCGCCGTGTCAGCTTGGTCGGCGCGCCGAGCAACTCGGTGCCTAAGAAAGGAGTACGGTAGTTCGGTGGATCAGATTGTTAGTTCGACAGGTCATCATTCTCACCATCTCGCTCAGTGAGCGGCACTTCCGATGGGGAGTAGAGTGTGAGGGGAAGAGGCGCGGGCGGATGAAGGGACGTCGGATGTGCCATACTTGCAAGCACCGATGCGATGAAAGCGTGTTCCACCGCGAGCTGCAATACGGTATTCGGTATGATTTGGTACTCCGGCGAGGAGGGTTACGGTATTCAGGCTATCGCAATTTGAATGAAACCGCGATTACGATATACTGTATCCATCTACAGTAGCCTACAGTATACCTTGTAGTCCCCGGGGGCGGGGGCGTCATCGTCGAATGGAGCTGCAGTTGCAGCAGCAGCCCCTGCAGCAGGCGCTGCTCCCGGTCGCACGGGCACTGCGTACGGCGGCGTCTCCGACCTCAACACTCCATCCGGACGACCCTTCGACTCTGAAGCACGGTAGAGTTACAGTAGATTGAGATATCGACATGGATTGCACGTTAGCCCCCCTTCCCTTACGAGAGGTGATATCAACGGGATCGGGGCCGGCCTTCGAATTGTTCGGATGCTTGGGAACGACGGCCTTGCGAAGACGCGTCAGCTCAGCTTTAGCCTGCAACGAGATGATCTTTGATCTTTGACCAATGATCGGGCTCCTTTATGGCATCCCGAAGAATTGAGACTACATTTTTTGCCATTTTTCGACATTATGTTGATGACGACGCTAATACCGTAACTTTGACAACGGTAAACCACGGCTTCCGTCCCCACCGTATACCTGTTCCTTCTGCTGGACCATCGCACTCAATTGGATCTTCAGTCGATGGATGAAAATCGAGATGACGACCAGACAAACACTCGCGAAGAACAGTGTCTCCTGATGGGAAAGAAGAATTTCGGTAGGGTACGGTAAGAAATATGGGCAGACGAATGGGAAACGAGGTAGACTGATATCAAGAAGAACGACTTCTGACAGTAAGGTGGACGATATGTTTTGATACGGTACTGCGGGGACGGTCTGCTCGGGGTTACGGTAGGAGTACGGTAGATGAGTATGTTAGGGATCTGACCACGAGAAGGAAGAGCATCGCATCCCAGTTCTTGTATTCGGCGACATAATCGTCGTCCATTCTTCTACTGACCGCCCGTCACCATCGATCGAAGGGAGAGTGAGGAGGAGAGAGGGAAGAGAGTGAAATATTCGATACTTTGTGACACGTAGTGAAATGTATCCAAATTGCTTTAATCTTTAACCAAATTTTTAAATCTCCGTTTTTGCAAATTATTCAAGCTAGAATATCCGCAATTATCTACCAACTGTAATGATCTTATTCAATC
Source organism: Pristionchus exspectatus (assembly GCA_911812115.1). NCBI lineage: Eukaryota > Metazoa > Nematoda > Chromadorea > Rhabditida > Neodiplogasteridae > Pristionchus > Pristionchus exspectatus. The sequence goes on along the minus strand of OU461587.1, from coordinate 8,935,625 downwards.
AATATTCCGAGTGAGACGCGATGATTACTGTAAGTGAGAGGTACTTCACTCATTCTATCGTATTATCTGTGTTTGAGTTCATTAAAAAGCCTTTATCTTATCAGATGGTTATACAAATTCATTTAGGACTGGGATTATAGAACACTGGATTTTTGAAAGTCACTCAGTTTATTCCGGAAGGAAGGAAGAAGTGAGGAAGCTCCTTGCAGTGGTTCTTTGTAGTCTCGATGGTCGATTGAACGAAGAAGGGATCAGCCAGAGTCTTCTCATTCCAGTCAGAAGAACCGAAGTAGCGAAGCCAAGGATCACCTCTGTCTCTGGAATTCAATGAATTTCGTGCCCCAACTCAGAGGAAAATGTAATAAAGATTCGATATGCGCGGTGGGATAAAAGAAACAGACCAATGACCAAATTAAAGACTAACTTCATGTCGAGAGACCACATCAGATTGACAGAATCCTTCTTGGACGAGATGCTCACTTTTCCTTCCTCTCCACACTCAATGAACTGACAACGACCGGTGTTACTCTCGATTCTGAAAAGAGACAATCCTTAGTTACGCAGAAACTGGAACATTTACATATCCAGGAGCTCATGAAATGAGTACATCTTGTGATTATAGAGAAAGTACTCACAGGAATCCGAGACAGGACGCTTCTTTGATACATGTGAGGTGACAAGTGGAGGAGGCATTGATTGTAACTGGAGGAGGTAGAGGAGGGAATATGATGGATGGAGAGGTGAAGAAACAGCCCCACTTCAAAGTAGTGGATTACAGGTAGGTCCATAGCTAATTTTCATGTGAATAGTGTTGAAAATAGTGAAACAGGGAGCACAATAAAGGGCACCTTCTCACAGTCACTGGCCAATGCCATCGAAGAAAGAGTGCACATGAAGAGAAGGATGTTAAGGACAATCATCCTGAAACTGATTTATAATATAGAAATCGCGTAGCACACAGGCTCAACAGTTCACAGTAAAAAAAAACAAAAATATCTCACTCGATTGTAATTGACGTTCTCATGGATCACACGGCCGACCTTTTTATAGTTTTTGAATCGAGCCAGGGTAATTATCTCTGAATGGCCGTTCGAGTGAAACGAAATACATTCTCTGAACAAAAAAGAGGCTCATGACGAGCTAAACGTTGACAGATATGAGAGGAACTTTGGATTCCAATACCATTCCCTGATCTTTTCATAACCTATCGGAAGCCAGGGGGTGCCAGGGGGCTTCTGCAAAGATCAAATGTTGTAAACAGCCTTCCAGACAGTCGTTTCCGAACCAGCCCATAAACAGTATTTAGGGTCTCGCTAGATAGATCGGATGTACATAAAGAATCTATAAATAGGTACACTTCCTCTGAATAAATCAGTCATAATCTCGACTTCTCAACTTATTTCATCATCATGTCAATTCCTCTGTATCCTCTCTTCTTCAACTCTCCTTCTGACGCTGAGCACAAACCGAATATGGCCATCTTCAATCCATGTGAGATTGTTTTCTATTAGTGAAAACTCCCTTTAAACGTCAAAAGTCTCAATGAAATATTTTAATCAGCACACCGTCTTTTCGCATTACGAATTCCTTTTCATTTCAGACACATCATCGACAAAGGCCGTCAATAAATCTTCTCCTCGCAAGTCGAATAAGACTACCGTATCGACCCGTGTCTCTAAGCCAATCGTATCCGGTCGAGTCACTCGCAAGCGTTCACACAAACCGACTCGAGTAGCAGAAGCAGCAATCAAGGAGATCGTATTCAAGCAGAAGACTTGCAAGGTAAGGACATAGGGCACACGAGTAGATAACAGAATAATTTATTTTATTCAGGCTGAAATTCATCCGAACGAAGACTATGGAGTATTCGATCCTTCTCGAAGACTTTATGAGGATTCGACTCTGAGCACGCACACTAACGGTACGGTAACAACAATGATTGCTTTGATCATCGAACTATAGATAGTAAACTGATTATTTTTCAGCTGGAAAGCACCAGTTCTGGTACTTCATTCTGACTCTTCTGATGGATTCATCGAAGAAAGATGTCATTTCATGGACTGGAAATGGAACAGAATTCATGTGAGTTTCATTTTTCAAAATCTGACGGACATTTTTTGAATCAGAAAATTTTAATTCACAATTTTCAGTATTTCTTCTATCACTACTCTCATCTCCCTTTGGAGCACGAATCAGGAACTTGAGAAAAAGGTCAGATATTAATTTTTTCTTATTACAACGTTTTAATTAAATTTATAACCGTGTCAATTTCAGCTTCAAAAAGACACGATCCTTCGTAATTTCCGTGCCTGCTACAAGAGACGAATTATGATTCCTGTGAATGCGCAGAAGCTGCGATTCGCTTTTTTCACAGAGGTATTGAATAATCTTTTTCGATTCGTTTTGGGAATATGGTCAAGGGAAGAAAGATTTCATCGCAAATATTTTCAGCCTTCAATCCACCTCGGAATGACTCGTGATGAACTGGCTAATTTCATCGCTAACAACAATCTGGTAAATTTTCAAACTCTAACAACTATTTTTTCTCTACAATATTTTGTTTACAATATTCTGATCATAATATTTCAGAACGGTCCGTCAACTCAGGTTCAGCGAAAATTGCCGGTAGAAGACTCTACCTACCCGACTCCGCCTTCTTCCGCAGGCGAATACATTAATTCCTTCGATCCCCTCTCCCTGTCGACCGAACCCTTCTCGGATACAGTACCTGCTCCTGTGCCCCATTATCCCGAATCTATTAATTTCTTCAATCACCAATTTGCTCAACTCCCTCCCATCCTTTTCAATAATACTGATCCCTCGTATAAACCCTACTGGAATCCACCTACTCCCATTATGCCCGAATTCGTTGACCAATTCCAGTATCAGAACACTTCAAAGAATTATAATTACCCAAGCGGTTGCAAGTTTGAAAACACTAACAATTAATTGTTCCTATTGAAGTATCGGTAATCCTAATTTGTGTCAGACTTCAACTAGGATATTCACGATTTCGTTTGTTTACTATACCAAGTGTATTATTTTCGTATGCAAACGTCCTATTTTTATCAATCCTGTAATATCATCAATAAATAGTAACTATTGTCACGTTTTTCTATACTATTATTTACAATTACACTGTAAATGCATTGAATCAATGATACAATAATACATCGTATGAAGTCGACTCGGGAAGATCAAAAGACAGGAGCAAGCACGGGGAAGGATGTGCCAGTTACCAAAAAAATAATTTATCATCATCTTTGAGTCGTGAATATCACAGGCGAAAATCATTCTGTCGCTGTATTAGTAAACCCGTAATCTAGGCACGAATGAGATGTGTGGGGAACGATTTGGAACAATGTGAATGGGATAAAAATAGAATAAATCACTAATGAAAGATACTATAATCATCGGGAATGAATCGAATAGTGGAATGTGAATTTGACAAAAATAGGCAATTCATCGGGTAATTAGTTCACATACTCGTCTCTACGAGTGTCTCTTCATCCTCATCCGCATGTCTGAAGACGTCTCGACCCGATCGATACAGGACCTGAATTGAATCGTATTTAGTTTTTTTTTATCAAAACCAGTGCATTCTCAGTGAAAATGTCAAAATGTTATTATAGAAGAAGATAGGTTGGCATACCTCCACTGGGGCGTTGAGTGCTACCAGGGATCGTGCTGCAGCTGGTGCAGTGGGCGCAGCAAGAGCCACTCCCGCCTTCCGTGGGGATCTATCGAGTGGTTGCTCGTACAAATTTGGATTTGATCGAGCAAGAGCATTCGCTGCAAGGGATGAGACGGTGGCTGCTGAGAGAGACGTCTGAGAACCACGGAGATTCGTTGACGATCTGCAAAGTGAAGTGTTTAGTACAATTCTTGCAATATTATGTACAGTTTATGGAACAATCATTGGCCGTTATGGTCCATTTCTCGATACGTAGCCAGTTTTCAATTGATTTTGATCGATTTTACCTGGCCGGTGGTGGTGGCGGAGCGGGTCGTCGTGGCATCGACTGTGCGTAGAGATTCTCGCGACGGAAGGGCTGCTGTTGCTGCATCTGTGATGGTGGTTGCTGCACGGGCTGCGTCGGTCGGGCTGCAGGCTGCGAGTACGTCGGCGCTGAGGGAACTGCAAAATAACAACATCTCGATTACATCATTTAGGTTACATCGCCAAGGATACATCATTTTATTTGGGGCGGGTTGCAGTTACCATTGTTTACTCTCAAATCAATAGCAAAATAGTAGGAAAAAGTGGTACCTCTCTGATGTGCAGCTTGCGGTCGATAGTCATGGATAGTCATCGGCGCGGCTGCAGTTGTTGCTGCAGCACGAGGGGTCGGAGCTGCGGGTCGGGCGGGAGAGGAGAAGGTTGTCACGGACGGACGACGCGCATCTTCAAACATGTTAATGAGAAATATGGTTTATGATTGTAAAAGAAGGGAGAAACTGTTTTAAAAAGAGAAACATCTAGTGGTCTCACGAATATGTAGAAATGAGTTTCATAGGCGCTTCAACTATTGAGAAAATGCGACTAGACGATGTTTGCACGACAGCTATGAATTCAATACCAGGCACAGTGATCGTTCCTTGCGATGATGCTGATGAAGATCTTATCGATGATTCGGATTCCGCCGTGTACGAGTCCCGTGCGGACGACCTGCGAGAGAATTTCGTGTCGAGCGTTTTCCAATTTCTCTAGCTGCTACTGATTCCCATTTCATGACACGACTACTAGAAAGTGTTTCGTCTAACAATGAGATGCAGCCGTACCTCTCACTATCGCTAAGACACGTGCTGCAGCTGCTGCCTGCAGTGGTCGCATCCGGATGACGATGACGACCTCCGTGTTGGACGTCACGTAATCTGCAACAGATTTGATATAGGGCTGTCAGAATTCCAGTCCTTTATACGTCGTACACTTTCACAGTCCAATGCCACGAGAGAGCACTCCGAATGAAGAGACGAATTCATTATTTTTCGTAAACAGATACAAATACAGGTCATGCCACCTTCCATTGCCATAAATAATAATTAAAAAAATATTAAAATAATAAACAGTGCTTTGGATACCTAACGTCGCCCGGCTTGGAGGGATGGTACGAAGTGAGGTTAGGAATCTCCGCGTAAGGGTTGTTAGAGGATTTGGATCCACGTCTGGAAGGGAAGGAGTTACCGGACTCTCTCCATTCCACACGCTCTCTCGCTCCGTCTGATCGGCGACAGAGCATGAGGTATGGAGAGATAGGAGAAGGGTGTAACTGAGTTAGTGCATGATCAGACCAGAACAGGTACAAAGTTACAGTATTCTCACTTCTTCGGCGATCGATAATCCGCACTGCTGTAGAGTTCGCTACGGGACTGATAGTGATACTGTAATGAGTAGTGATGAAATTGTGTCAACTTCGCTATTGCCTCTCTCTTACCATTAACCACATCTCATCTCAATTCGGAGCAGTATCCCCAAAATGAAGTAACTGCGAATAGCGAGCTCCAATATTCACTGGCGAAAGGTTACCTGATCAGTTGACAGTGAATCACTGCAAGTCGTATGCAATGTTTCCGTTGGAGATCGAGCCGAGATCGGACCGGACACAGGCTTGGGCTGGCGTCTGGAAGAAGGATTATTTATTCATTTTCAACTCGAGTGGTCTGTTGAATGATGAAGAATAATCTCAACAGTTTACAAGCATTTAGTGATACTCAATATAATCAAAATAGGAAGTAGGAATGAAATTGAATCGAGAGAACGTACTGGTAGAGTGGCACAACATCGAGTGGAGTAGTGGCGATGGATCCTTTGGCTGACTCGTGAGAGGATCCCCACGCTGACTCGAACTGCTTCTCACGCTCGTATTGACGGTTCTTTCTGCAAAGGCTATTGTTATTGTTTGTCAAAACAAGTTCACTCACTTCTGCAATTGCATACTCGCTCGCAGAATGTTCTTGCGCTCAATAGTGTCCTCACGACGACGTCGCGACTGGAACATAGGCACAATTACTTTTACATTTCGAAAATTTCGCGAATCGGAATAATTCAAGAAATGTTCATGTAATGCAAAATTAGTCTCACTTTCCAGAACCAGCAACAGCACAGGAGGATGAGAAGAATTGCGAGGACAGCGACGATTATGATTGCAATTAGAACTCCGCCCCTCCAGAGAGGAGGAGATGAATACGCTTGAGCTCCTACAAAGGAGAATTTGAAGACCACCCACTTCGAACCCAAGCATATTGTCCCATCTTCAAAAAAGAGAGACACGTTGTCTACAAACATACAGAGAAATCATGGTGAGAGAGCAGACACTACTGTCGTAATAACGGTGACTGACCTCTCTCGCACACGAATGGAAGTTGTCCATTACAATTGCGGAACATCAATTGACCGGATTTCGCCCGTAGAATACCGCATTGAATAGAAGGAATTTCAACGGATGAAACCCAGAAAGGCGTGTCCACAACACCCTCAAGAATAAGATTTGGATGGGATTTTTCATTCGGAAACTACTGGGAAGCACTGGAATCTAATGATGACGCAAATACTGAATAATCCAAAAGGTCAACGAGAGATTCTTACCGAATATTTTGTTTTCTCCAAATCAGTGTCGGTCGCAATAATGATATCATCGACTTTCCTCGCTAGAGGAAATCTCCTTCGATCCTCTGCTTGTAGGTACGGTACGAATGCGTCCATCGACTGTAAAAAAAGTTACCTATATCTTATGAATATTCTATTAATCATTTCGACATAGTAATCAAACACTACCTCGCAGTATTCAAGTGCCCTCTGATAAGTCGCTGCTGCTCCAACGAATAGATAACACGACTTGAACTCGTTATCTCCAATCATCCACCAACCGCCCGGACACTCGCCATCCACCTTTAATTAAATAATTATTTACATTGTGGAAATATGATCTCACAATCACACAACGTCTTAAATTCAAAAATATGAAATCATTGTGTAGTCGAAATAGTTGTGAAGAAAAAGGAAAACTTACCAAAGTTTGATTGCTCTCGAGCACCGGTCGGAAGTCCACGCGAATAAGTGCAGAGTAGTCACCCTGAAAATATTTAATTTTTAAATTTTAAAAGAAACATCAGGATACCTGATCTCTGATCTTTCCTGCCGCCACAGATTCCGTTCCCGGATATCCCCAGTAGTTGTTCTTCGCATCGATGACACCCAGATCGTATCTATTGAATATTATTTATTAAATTTACATTTTTAATCTAATTTATTAAACAAATTCTAGCCAAGTCACTCACTGCGTGTGCTTAGTAGTCGTCAATTCGTAATCGTTGCCCGGATTGTTGAAGACGTTTTCAGTGAAGTGCTGCTGAGAGGAACCCGCGAGGATCGTCGATCGGTACCTGAATTGACTTTTTTCAACCATTTTCAGTTGTAAATTGACACTAAGAGCACTGACCGTTCAGTCTCCGTCCCCACGTGCGTCCACCAGTCAAAGCTCACACCGCTTTGTGAGAGCACCTGTGTGAGATAAATATTGACGAATTAGTCAACGAAGAAAAGAAACCGTACCTGACGCTTTGGTCGGAGGTTGAACTCATCGGGCCATTTCGGATCGTCGGGGAAGTAACCGTAGTGCTCCTGAAATGATTAATTGCACTCTGTACAATTGAGCTCAAGTATGTTTCGCGCAGGGGCGATATTCATTGAAATCTGTTGATTTCGATTGAATCCAATCTCGGATTTTAAAATTTACAGATCTCATACCTTGTACTGGTGACCGTGTCCAAGTGCGAGATTGTCTGTGAAAACGTTGCGAATGAACGTGTGACCATCCTGAAATAGCCATCATTAATCCTGATCATGTTCATGAACTTTCTATCTGCGAAGTTTCTCTCTCCCATTACTCTCTCATTCCTCTGACTTTAGAAAGAGATAATGAAAAATGAAAATGACTCACCTGTGCAACTCTTGTGTGTCCTCTCGTCTCCACTGTGTGCAATCCCGTGTTGTTACTCACGACATTCAAAGTCGCGTTGAGAGCCACACTCTGGAAATTATTGATTGAGTGACGGTAATCATAATGTGAAATATGGAAGGTACAATTCTAACAAGTCCATCGCAAATTACTCTGGTAAATGTTGATTGATGTACGGTAATCATCAGATACGGTAGCAACAAATCTCACGGCAATTTTACCACATACGATACCCCCCCCAACAACAACAACAAGGCAGGTCCAACGATGGGATTGATTGATATAATCTGTCGATCCCTGTCACAATTCACCTCGACTAGAATTGTCTCGAAGTACGGTGCGTAGTTCTGTGTGATGATGTTGTTCAGTAGAAGAACCGTCTGAAACAACGTCCATTCTATATTTTTTTTCAAATTCTATATTCTTATTATAAATATTAGCAGCAGTATATGTTTCGCCACATGATTAAAGCCAATCTGATTCGACGAGTGTCAATGTTGATATGCTTTTTGGTTTAACTAAAAACGAACCTGATAATCATTGCCGAAGAATGCGATTGCCGTGCTGTTCGAATTTCTCGAGAATAGATTATTCTTGACGACGGCATTTAATCGAGCGACGGCTGAAGCGGAACGAGCAGCGATGAGAAGACCACCACGATTCGAGACGAGAGAATTACCACGGAAAAGTAATTGCTGGAAAGATCAGACAATATTGACAATTGTTAGATAACCAACGCACACCAATAATTACGAGAAATAGTATACCATGGTATTATGCAATCGCATCTCGACAGCCTGCATACTGCTGGAGATGTTGCCGTATAGATGGATACCGTTGAAAGAGAAGGAACAATCCTCGACGATCACAGACGGAGAAATCTCGCCTAAATGGAGGTCACGATATATCACTCTTAAGAAGCGTCTATACTTTTTTGGATGCCACTGAACATGCGAAAAATGAAATAACATACCGGTGTTAGCATACGAGAATGCACCCTGGTCGTTCTTCTCGATCCTCGACGCTCGAAGAGAAACTTCGTTCACTGTGCCTCAACGAGGTTTACTTTATTTATTTGTCCGATATTCGGCGCAACTCGCGATTATTTCAAATAGGTTTCGTTTGCACTTCAATATTCGTTATTTCTGAAATTTGTGATTAGTCTTTTTCTTCGGCCTCGATTGACAAATAATAAACTAACGAGATTCGGGCGTTCCCGGCAGTGCGACGACTTCCGCGATGAAACCATAGATTCCTGTAATTAATTATACACTGTTTACTTGTTTACAACATTATGCTTCAACGGGTTTATTAGATTCTATGGGTTCATAACGAGGAAATATTATCTTACCGTCAGCAGCTGACGCCCTTAGGTGGAGTGCCAGTTGTTCCGCTGATAGAGGGTCAGTCATCGTCGTTTTCACTGTATTCGACAGCGACGGAAAGTTCTAGAATGTGTATCGTTATTTCAAGTAGTCGTCCCATGATCGTTGCCCTTGCGAGGAAAAGCCTTTCTAACAACTCACAAAGGCCGCTTCAGGCGTAGTGTAGAGATCCTGTGCTGAGGGCGGAGCTCGGAAGTCAGCGAGAAGGAAAGAAGGAGAGAAAGTGGCCGAAGTATAGACACGAAGAGCATCCGGACGACCGAGATCGACGAAGGATGAATAGAAATTCGCCTGTGATGATTGCGGTTTAGAAATCAGAAAAGGTAATAAAGAATTCCTCTGGTCATTCTGACTTGTGACAGGTAGTTTGGTAACCGTCGATATGGTACGATTTCGGTATTGCTACAGTGTAATCGACTTACTTTGAGAAACCGAAAGGATAATTTCCTCCCTCCCGTTCCTACGAAGTGTTTGACGCAGTCTACGGGCCGTGAGTCGTACTTGTAGTAGAGAATTATTCGACCTGAAAAATTATTGGTTTTATTTTTGCAAATTGCTACTGATCAACGGAGTACGATCTCGTATGAAACATATGTGAGCAGCGTGTGAGAAAGTTGTGACTGATCGACAAATTACCTTGCACTGTGATAGTCTTGGTCGCTGCACACATGTTGATCATTCCCGGTGAGAGATACGGAAGGGTTAGAGGGCCGAGAGGTGCGTCCGCTAAAAATCATTCTTCCCTTCTCACGGTCACGGTTATCTCATTCTTCTTATTTTTACACTGCCCCACAGGCCCAAGTGTATCTTGGGCGTCAAAAAGATTAGAGCTTCAGATAGAGAAATAATATGTAAATGCTGACCACTAGCCGGTCCGGATGCCTGTAGATTCATCGTGAGTACATGCAATCCGTGACCCTTGTTGTCCGTGATGTTGACATTGTAGAGCACAAGTTGGTCTCGAGGGGAAATTACCTGAGAGTACGGTATGGATCAAGGTACTGTATCGAAAAGGTACAATCGACACTCACTTGCACGGCGTGTAGACTCGAATTGGTGATGTTTACATTGGTAATGGCTGGTGAACGGAAGAACAGTTGCAGGCCTGCAAATAGTGATTGCTTTCTCGAACAGTTTTTTTATCTCGTGCGAATGTAAAGAAATATAAAAGTGATGTCAACCTTGACCGGTGATAATTAAGATCTATTAAAAATTCACTAACCAGCACTCTGTAGCGAGTCATTGTGCCCATGTCCCCCTCCCACGATCTCAGTGTGGAGTAGGAATGACGGATCTGGAATTATTTGATTAGTTTTGTTGAATCATATTTGTTATGAAACGATCCTCAGAAGATTATTACTTATTCATTAGCACACTCACCAGCGACCCAATTCTCCCTTGCCTACTAGTGAATTACACTTGTGAATGGCAAGTAGATGTACGGTGAGAAAGATCGCACACATACCTTTGGATTGCTGCTTGTCAAAGTCGTATTCGTCATGTGCAAACGCGATTCCGCCCCAGTTACCGATGTACTCACTGAATAAAATATTCTTAGTTTGATCTTTGATCTTTCCCATACCTGCTCAGACTCTTGTTCATTCCGCAGTGTACATAATTGAAATGTTCATTGTCCATACACATCCATTGGGAATCGTTGCCAGTGAGACGAAGGGGACACTCATCGAGCCTGTCATTATTATTATTTTAACGAGAAGAATGCGATTTAATCAGAGCCATCAAAGCATCATAACTATTGAAGGTATGATGAAACATAGCTGAATAATATTTCTAAATCACCTCATTTCTTCTCCTCTACACTCACGCGGTTCCACGTACGTTTTGACAAGGCGCAATCTGTGAATTAATTGATAATTAAATTGTTTAATTGAGCCCATTCCTTACCTTGGATCGTAACCCCATTGGGGCGTTATCCAATGCTGAGCTGCCTGTGTTTCCATGCCCAGCTGTCGACACACCACCATCGCGTTTCTGAGATATTTTATTGGTGTGATGATAAATGAAAGTTTTATATCTATTTTGAAAACGACATCCAGTCCGAATTGTGAAATGAAATCGCCATAGCATTTGAATACATTCTGAAATATACCTGAGCGTGAATTGTCGATCGCAGAGTGGAATAACTTCTCCGGTTGTTGCATTGAGTGCCTCAACGAATCCAGCAAAAGGCCCGCGAGTGCTGTTTGCCGTGTTCAGACGAATCTGAAAGTGATTAGTTGAGTAATCTTAAGTGCCAATATTTCCAATTTCTCCTACTTTTCTGATTGACAAAAATTGATAATGAAGATCAAATATAAGCAAAGTGATGCACACCTCGAACGCCTGATAGTACGGATCGTCACGCCTCAGAGCGGGGAATTGCTTGTAGACAAGGTCGGCTCGTTTCCTGTATTAAATTATTTATGAAATAAGCTAATACATCTTTTAAAAGAAGAAACCAACCTATCAAAGGCGGCTCTCTTCCTCCTAATATACTCCATTACTCTCTGCTCCACATCGCTTCTTCTGTTCCTTTTTCTACTCGATGATCGTAATCTTCTTGCTGGTTCCTCCAACTGTCGAATGAATGGACCCCCTCCCTCTAGCCACCTTCCCTCGATTTCTCCTTCTCCCTGAAACACATTTAATTCAGTTCAAGATGCTAGTAAAGCGTGAAGGCATGTTGTGGGAGATCTTCTAGACCAGTGATTCCAAGCAGAAATCAATCCGGAGTGCCCAATATCTTCTTCAATCCTACTTTCAAAGTGTGATCGCACCATTTCATTCTCTCCCATTGCTGATCTCTTGTATCTCGTACCGATTCTTCCCTTGATCTCATCGTATTCCGTAGTGTTGATGGGCTAAATATAATTTTTTTTTTAATTCGTAAGATACAAAAAATGAGTTGTGACCGTCATGATAATATAGGACTGCGTACCTTAAATCTAACGGGATCATAGTACGTTCCGTCTGCCACAAGGTTACCCAGAACGAGAATTCGAACATTCGGCCAAATATGCACTTCGACTCCAGTTTCTGAACAAGACAAACGGTTTAATATTGTCAAAAATCTACTTCTCGATTGTGCTAAATGCTACGATGTAGACCCAAAACACACCAATAAAAGAGTTGCTCCAGGCATAATCGTGAGATCTCTCACTATTCTGTACGGTCGGAATGGCTTCAGGTAGTGCGGGAACTCTGGCCATTTTTCCTGCAGGTGTGGTAGATTAAGATCAATTCTCAATAGTTGACTACCGTACCTTAACCAGAGAGAGATTCTTCGTTACGTACATTCGTCCCTTGAGATCGTCAATGCCCGGTTCCACATGATCCGCTGTAGCCAATTGACCCTGAGCATTATTAATTTGAAATTTACTTAATCGATTTATCATATTAGAAAACGTGCACGTTTTAGAGCAAAATCAACTACTCACGATTCTGGGATTCCACCAGAAGTTGATAAAGTGTTCCTCAGTAACGAAGAAGGGCGAATATCGAGCCATCGTGTACGTATTCCAATCGTCGACGTCGAATATTCGTTGCGCGATCTTAACTTTCAATTTTGTTTTGTTATTGTTGTTATTGTTTTTAATAAGATAATGTCAAATTAAGATTGTGAGTTTGATACCTGTGCCTCATTTGCCACTCCCCACCAATTGTACGTCACATTCATCGAATCTTCAACGCGCAGTGGCTGTAATTATATTCCTTATTTTACAAGTTCAAAGTGTAATCTGTGAATGAGTTGAAATGTACAACTTACAATTCCTCCCGCAATCAACTCAAAGTCGAGCAGAACGTTCTTTAGACGATTGAAGTGGACATCCATCTGAGAAAAAATAATTTATTTTAAACATTCAGAGCGTTCTGACCTTCTGACTTCCGAAACAGCCAATCGCATACGATCGTGGCCACATATCAACATAGTCTTCCACTTTCTGAAAAGGGCAAGGATCAACTCATTAAATATATATATATATATTGAGTCGTTGGCTTCAATTGAGTTTCATGTTGGGTTCATCTTATCTTACACATAGAATCTTTTGGTGACAAATCGTCGAGGAACTTGAATCAAAATAACCTTGATGAAGTGATTGAACTGGACGTAATTGTACTGAATCAGTGCGGGAATCGGAGCAGCGAGAGATCGAAGGGAATGAGATGTCATCGCCGTACGAATCATCCATTGACCCTGAGTTATGAATCATTATTTCATTTTTTTGAATTTCGAAATCTGTACTTACCCAGTTAGTGAAGAATCGGTTCCTTTCCATCACAAGATGCTTCTCCATACCGGCCACCTCGAGAATTCCTGAATTCAGATTTAATATGATTTTCCAAATTTCACCTAACTCACCAAAGCGATCGGGCGCCCAATTATCCGTGAAATTATTTGACGAAATATTGGCGAACGCGTAGTATCCATCCAATAGGACACGCAATCCGGTGTTGTTCTCGAATCGATTCTCAGTCATCTGAAGGAAAATTTTTGCTTGATGTTTTCTTCGTGTAACTTACCCGGAATGAATGTGTTTTGCTCGACAGTAGATCGTAAGTGTCCGGTAGTCGAACAGAGAAACCCGTGCCGGTGTTGTTCGCGAACGTGTTAGACCTGAAGATTTTGAACGTTACACATAAAGATCTCTAAAGATCAAATCTAACCAAATGATCCAGTTGAACACATTTGCAGATGCGTAGGAATCTCGATGCGATTCGATCACTCCTCCATTGTCAACGAGAGAACAATTATCGAGGTGATACGTGATCTGGAGAACTATGTTATTTTTTTATTAGATAGGCAATGCCCAGTTCATCAATGGAAGTATGTGTAAAAAGTTTACAAGCACACGATGAAACATATATGATATGATCAAATGCCACAAATTCGATTCGTAAACTGAAACCTCAGCAATGGGAGTGCCTGGGAGTACTTGGTGCTGTGGTGAGTGAATCCATATGACCGATTCGGAGTTGCGAGTGAAGTTTACCTACAAATATTAATTGTCTTCACCTATCATAGATAATGGTGTATGCCTCCAACAAATAAACAAAACAAATCGAGAGTGAACTAAGCAGAACCTTACCTTCTGGAACCACAGCTTCTCCTTATCCCATCTATTCGTCAGCGTGCCATCGGCAAAAGACGAATTGGAGTAGTGAGCAGACGAGAACCCTGCCATGGATCGAATATTATCATAATCTAATCAATAAGTCAGGGAGCTACAGTATCCTACCGTATGCGTTATCTTCCACTCGAGATTCGTAGAGGTGCACGAATCGATCCAGATATTCTTGAGCTGAAAATAATAAAAAAATAGGTTAAGTGGAAAGCGGTTTATCGCCATCCATGTTGGAAATTTACGATTTAATTCTGAATAAAAATAAAAATTTATCATGTATATCCCTATATTTCAGCGTCTGTGTACAATTATATAGCGCAGACATTTTTTGCTTCACGTCGAGAGAAAAGTTGCACTCTCATGTCTCTCTCCATTCCACATAATCCTTGACTTTGTCTTTCCTCCCCCACTTTCGCCTCCTCTTTCACCACACTCACTCATTCACAAAGATTGCCAATGAGGAGAGTGAAAAAGGCGGAAAAGCATTCGCAACATTTGTATTCCCTTTCCTTCTGCACTCTCTTACTTCGCTAATCGAATAAAATTGATCATTGCATGTTTATTTTAATTTCAGTTTGAAATCTCTACACGGTTTCTTTCATTGACCAGTTGATCGAGCTAGAAAAGGTTACCTAAAATAAGAAGTATCTATGTATAATGTCATATTATATTTTCAGAACAACATTGGTATTAATACCGGATAACTTCAAAATTTCGTAGATTTCATGATCTGGATGTGGGTTCATTCTCATCTCATTATCTGCAAAAAAGAGTTAATTTCAGTCGAACACCACTTCTTGTACAAAGGAACTAACATGTGTGGAATAGAACAAGATATTTATTTTGCATCGTTCATGCTCATCAGATTTCGATTACGGGCCGTCGACATTTTGTGGATAAATTACTTTTCTGACTCGCTTCCGTGTGCATGATGTGTACTCTTTACGCAGACATTTATTGTTCTCTCCCCCTCTCATTCCTCTCCTTCTCTCACACTCTCTCGGGATTGATTGCAAGAGTGTAAGCAAGAGAGAAAAGGGACAGAGAGAAGGACATTCGCAACATTTATATTTCCTCCCCTTGCTTAGTTGGTTCTACTAGAGCGATGTTTCCTTGTTCAATTGTTTCACAACAATCGATTTATTTTATTGGATGTCTCTATAATGTCATTAAACAAACTATCATTATTTATGTATTTCAGACTAATTTTCGTCTGAATAAATGAAAATTGGAACTGGAACGAGAATGATTCAAGAGTAACGGAGACAATCGTTCATAAATAATTTATGGTAAAACTGGATGTGAGTTCATTGCCTCCTTCAACAATATTTGAGATTTTTTCAGTAGAGCACGTCTTTCAATTCGAGAACTGTCATTTCTCTCTCGTTCAACCACCTCCATTCCCTTGTAACGATTCTCACGAATATGTTACGTATGTTCGATTTGTTGTTGATAAATTGTTTTCCCATAATTGCTGGATTTTTCGTGCAATAACAACGTTCAAAAAGACTCACTATCCAGGAAGAGGAAGAGCAGTACGAGCTTGGGTTTTCCTCTTGATCGCGTGTATTGAACCATGAGAGATCGCTCGCTTGTTACGAGTGGGAACCTGGGAATCAAAGTTCATTCAATTTACCGGGGTCAATTAGTCGTCACTAAAATTCGCTTGAATGTTCTCAATGATCTCTCTCCTCTCAGAAACAACCAGATAGCATTTCGAAATGATGAAAATGTTTGAACACCGATGATTCCCACCTAATATGGTCCTTCCTCGCACTCCATTTTCTTCCCGTTCCCTTCTCCCACAGAATCGCATCCTCATCCGTCTCATTCCCAGCCGGATTCACGATCTGCAATTTATTTACAATTCAATTATGTGTTTTTTTTATTCCATCGCTCAAATCCTAGCGAGATAAGGACAGATACGAATGCCGAGCAATGATGGGAGAAATGGATACGTTTCATTCAGGAATCAAGAAGGAAGCCTCGGCCCTTCCTTGATTTTCGCCCTGTCCCGGCTTTGTTCGACAATAAATCATTAAAATAATTACCTGGACAGCCATTTTGCTGTCCATTCCATACTCCCACCCTGAGGCGAGCATCTCCACTTCATACGTGCATGGAGCAGAGGGATCTGCATGAACAAAAGATCAAAGATCAAATCTATCTTATTCTAAGAAAATGATTCAGTTATGTTTCACAAAGTTGACAAAGCACGAGCGGCGATCTGTGTTCGATATGAAGGCGATCTTTGTGCACAAAATAATATCTTACTCAGTGGGCATTCATCATTGGCCACGGCGACGAGGAACTTTCTCTGATTTAGCTGAGATTCGAACACTTGCAGTTTGCTGATCGATCGATTTGGAATGTAGTACACATTGTTCGCCTGAATGAGAGAATGAGAGTTCAGATGATTTACCATTTTTGGAAGTTTTTTTTGACTTTTTTAGAATGAAAGAGCTGTCCTACCTCAGCTTCCGGTTGTTCCTTGTGAGTCAACCAGCTGACAATATCTGTCTGTTCCCATCCAGAAACACGAGGATCGTAACGAAGACCCGCTTCGCCACTACGAGAGAGAAGCACCTGCAAATAGTGAATTAATGAGATAAACATTTATGAAACAAATATAAAAGAATGCGATTCCATACGCACTGCTTTATCATTTTTGTATCAGGAATATGTTAAGGAAATTTTCTGATTCTAGAATGCTAAGATCAAACTGTCCCAGTCTCCGTCCCACATAGAAGCCACTGGAGAGCAATATTTATGAGTCGTTCAAACATTGCCGTTCCTGTTCCTTTATTACTCTAGTTATGAGCGGTGGCTGCGGATAAAATGGCAGCGACTGAATCCTCTAAGGGAAAAACGAAGGGCGATGGTCGATTTTCTATGGCTTCTGTTCAGTTTTCCGATCGTTCGAACGTACACCTTTCAACCGACAGTTCATAATGGTCTCTTTTTCTGACAATTTCTAAAATATAATTCTGTAAGTTCAGAGGATACTTATAAAGTGAAATGCGACATCCTTCCGTATCGCACATTCTATTTCGATCACACCTGCTTTTTCGCTATTATAAATTCCGAGGTATCCTATCTGAATATTTCACATTATAATCTATACGAATTGAAGAAGGGTCTTCTAACAGTGGGGCAATCACGAAGTTTGTGCAGTAAAGCAATGCCTTCGGCTAAGCTTACTATACCGAGTGAGGATATTTCGCAACAGTTATTTCTAAAGGTGAGAAATATTTTTATCACTTCATCAGCTCCTTTTAGACATCTGATTTTGTCGTGGACAACTCGACTGCTGCACGCAACAAGATTGCCCTTTGCTCTTTCAGTTCGCTATTTATTCAGTTATTGCTGCCAATTCCTGATTCCAGAACGTGGCTTGCAATGTTCCATCGAAGAATTCTATGAGAAAGTAGGAGGAAAGTGTGTACTCAAGGTGCAGGAGAAAATGACCTATCCGGATGTAACATATTTACCCCAAGTTATTAAATAGTTGGTAATTCAAAGGCTGTCGATTTCTGTTCTTCACGAGGAGCCGAACTGCCGATAGTTCATAATGTTGTTGAGAAATCGAAGCTATACGGTGAGTTCGCCATACTTTCCTTCTGAGGTTTGGTGATTGACAAATAACTTGAGATTCCGAACGAACATCTGCTGTCTGGTTAGGAGTAAGCGCAGAGGGAAATGGATGGAAGCATGAGAATCCCCACACATGGCACACGACGTGTACAGTGGACAAACTACGTGGGTCCATTGTCCCGGTTCCATCTACATTCTTTCTTTGAAGCACCCCCTAAAGAGCTGTCGTCGTACTGCGATGATAAATTCGCGGAAGTGTTGAACAACCAATCGTACACGAGTGTCGCCGGACAATCAGAATTGTGAGTTGCTTGTTGAATAGGATAGGAAGGGGAGTGAATCGCTAAAGGATCTCTGGATCATATAAACTGGGCGGTTTCGAAAGTGTTATCGGGGTATTCACAGTAGTCAGATGGAAGAAGAGTCTCTTCATTCTCCAGCATAAGAATAATTTTCATATGAATTCAGAATGAACGTAATTTGTATTCGTGAATCCGCGTCATACTTCTGGACTGTGAAAGAACCGCCCAAGCCATCAGTATCACCAGAAAAGGAAAAATCAGCGACCTCATCTCCGACAGAGGTCCATATATGCCGTTTCCATCTCGTGAAACAAATTTATTGATCTCAGAAACCCGATACTGATGGTTGCGATGGTCGATGGAGCGAATGGCAGAGAGTGGACAATTGTGCGACTACTTGTGGATCGTGTAGTGTGGCCAAGAGAAAGAGAGTGTGCAATGCAACCTGTGGTTGCTGCAAGTGAGTTGGAGCCAGGGCTGAGTGTGAGATACTATTGATAATATGAATTGTCCTAAAAAAATTCAGAGGCGAAGCAGAAGACATTGGTCCTTGTGGAATTGCACTTTGTCCTTTCCCTGGGAAACCTTGCTGTCTGAACTTCAAGAAGTCCATGAATTGTATGAATTAAATTCGAAGAAAAAACAGGAATTATTTTATTGCAGTCCGCACACTGAGTTTCTTCTGTGGATTAGATAATCCAGCCGAGTATCCTCCCAATTGCGCCCCTCTTCCCGCAGTTCGCCCTCTTCACAAGCCAACCACGGTTAGAATGGAGAATCTCGTTGAAAATAACCCTAATTAAATTTTAATTCATAGTGTAAAAATGTTTTTTTCTAAACGTTTTCATCGGTGTCCTAGTATACTCCTAACTATGTTAGGGTCAGGAATCCGCCTCTTCAATTCCTAATCATAGCCCATCCACTTCAGACGACAACAACGACTAAGACATCGACATCTACTACAACTACGACACCGACCACAACGACGACTACTCCTACTACAACGACAACGACTACACCGAAACCGACGACTACCACTACTGTAAGTGATTATTAAATTTTCGCATAGCGATATTGCCAAAAGCGCTAAGATACGCTTATGGTAATTACAACAAGCTTCTGTGTTTTAGACGACTACCACAACAAAGACAACAACTCCGGAACCCACCACAACAACTACTACGCCAACTACCACAACAACAACCACGCCGGAGCCAACGACCACAACTACCACCGAACCCACCACAACGACTGCGGTAAGGGCTTAAAGCTGATAACATACAGCAACGATATACAACTTTTAGCGTGCCTGCTGCCCTCCAGGTGGAATCTGGAGTGACTGGACGACGATTGGCCCATGCTCTGCGTCTTGCGGTTCATGTCACAATGCAACACGAAAGAGAACGTGCAAATCGATGTTCGATGGTTCCGGGTGTCCGTGCACGTAAGTGAATAGAAACTCTCCAGATATTCAAAAGAAATTGAATCTTTAGTGGCGTTGCGAAGGACATCGGACCATGTGGAATTGCCCTCTGTCCGTTCCCAACCAACACTTGCTGCTTCACCTACGTCAAATCACTCAACTGTAAGTGATTAAGCCAGGAATCAGTCTAGAGATTTTTTCAGATCAGCAAAACTACTTCTTCTGCGGACTGGCCAGTGTGCCCGTTGACCCTTGGAACAATTGTCTCCCACCAACTACAACAACGACGACGACACGGGCTCCGACCACAACCACAACTGTAGAAACAACTACGACAACAGAGGAACTGAGGAAGATAGAGGAAACGGTATGTAAATAGCTATTTACAACCACGAGTTTCGACCAGAAAGTGATTAGCAATGGGTTGCTAAGGTAGGCCCGCAAATTACCTTATTATTCATTTTTGCTTCTAGCTATCTAGATTGCACGTAAGAACCAATATTCTCAGCAACCCGAGTGTACTGATGGTAATGGAAAGTGGAGTGAATGGACGACTATCGGACATTGCCCAACCACTTGTGGATCGTGTCATGTGGCCAAGAGAAAGAGAGTGTGCGATACAACGTGTGGATGTTGCAAGTCAGTTGGTGCTCAGGGATTATAAAGTCGAAACGATTTGAGAGGCAAAGCAGAGGACATTGGTCCATGTGGAATTGCCATGTGCACGTTCCCACAAAAGACTTGCTGCTTTACTTACCGGAAATCTTTAAATGGTGAAGCAGCGTTTTGTTCCGTCCCAACCGTTTCTTGTTTCAGAGCGAACAAAATATTTCTTTTGTGGAGATGGGAATATTCACGATTACGCGGACGACTGTTCTGGACGCCGCAAAGAATCACTGATATACACCGTGGTGATTGAACCAGAGGATACGACTACTCTAGCAACGACTACTGAATCAGTTAGATTCCAATTACCATCGCTAAATAACACACACACACACATCAAGAAGAACTGAACTGATCAATTTGCACAAACTTTTTCAGAAGTCCGTGTGTGCTGATGGTAATGGAAAATGGAGTGAATGGACGACTATTGGAAAATGTTCGACCACTTGTGGATCATGTAATGTGGCCAAGAGAAAGAGAGTGTGTAATACAACGTGTGGATGTTGCCAGTGAGTTGATTTTCATTGAATGTAAACACCACCTTACGTTCAGAGGCGAAGCTTCGGACATTGGTCCTTGTGGAATTGCACTGTGTCCTTTCCCGGCCAAAACTTGTTGTTTTTCATATGTAAAGAGTTTGAATTGTATGGAATATTTCCTTCAGAACAATAGGAAGCTAACAATTGCAGATCGAACAAATAGTTTCTTTTGCGGAATGGATAGTGTTAGACTATACGTTGACGATTGCTCAGGCGCTACGGTACCCTATAATCAGCCTGTTATTCAGAATCCTGTCACCGAAGCAACGGTTAGAAAACTTTTTTTCATTATCGCTTATTCAGGAGGTTCCATTTGAAAATTACTCATGCACAAAACCAATATCCTGACTAAGTACAATAATTATGAAATGCATCTTAGAAACCCGCTGTGTGTACTGATGGTAATGGAAAATGGAGTGAATGGACGACTATTGGAAAATGTTCGACCACTTGTGGATCATGTAATGTGGCCAAGAGAAAGAGAGTGTGTAATACAACGTGTGGATGTTGCCAGTGAGTTGATTTTCATTGAATGTAAACACCACCTTACGTTCAGAGGCGAAGCTTCGGACATT
Organism: Pristionchus exspectatus; assembly: GCA_911812115.1. Taxonomy (NCBI): domain Eukaryota; kingdom Metazoa; phylum Nematoda; class Chromadorea; order Rhabditida; family Neodiplogasteridae; genus Pristionchus; species Pristionchus exspectatus. Next base: position 8,914,060 of record OU461587.1, on the reverse strand, counting down.
GGTCCTTGTGGAATTGCACTGTGTCCTTTCCCGGCCAAAACTTGCTGTTTTTCATATGTAAAGAGTTTGAATTGTATGGAATATTTCCTTCAGAACAATAGGAAGCTAACAATTGCAGATCGAACAAATAGTTTCTTTTGCGGAATGGATAGTGTTAGACTATACGTTGACGATTGCTCAGGCGCTACGGTACCCTATAATCAGCCTGTTATTCAGAATCCTGTCACCGAAGCAACGGTTAGAAAACTTTTTTTCATTATCGCTTATTCAGGAGGTTCCATTTGAAAATTACTCATGCACAAAACCAATATCCTGACTAAGTACAATAATTATGAAATGCATCTTAGAAACCCGCTGTGTGCACTGATGGCAAGGGAAGATGGAGTGAATGGACGACTATTGGAAGTTGTCCGACCACTTGTGGATCGTGTAATGTTGCTAAAAGGAAGAGAGTATGCAACACAACGTGTGGATGTTGTCCGTACGTTATTTTTCTTTGATTTTGTTATAATTTTTTTACAGTGGCGAGGCATCGGACATTGGCCCTTGTGGAATTGCACTTTGTCCTTTCCCTGCAAGTACTTGCTGTAAATCATACGTGAAATCATTAAATTGTAGGGGATACTTTTTCTAATCTTTCAGGATGAATTAATTCCAGATCGAACAAATAGTTTCTTCTGTGGAGAAGATAGTGTCAGATTATATCCTGATGGCTGCTAAGGCGCGGAAAATAGAATTGATTAATATCCTAATGATTTTTCAACTCGAACTGAGGCTCACAAATAAAGAATTTATTAATCACAACTGGAAAGCACTTCAAGCAAATGCGGGAATACATATTTGGACGCATTTTACAAAAAGATCAAACGTCATGTATTTATTATCTAAAGATCTAAAGAATCTAAAGAATCGTTATCTAAAGAAGCCGCAAGGATGTCGCTTATTCTTTTAATCGAATCATTCCGGTGTTTTATTTGTAGTTATAAGCTATGGAAGATAAAAGAGCAGCGATAGAGTAGAGAGAGCGCAACAATGGTCGTTTTTCTATTGTTCTTGTTCTTGCTCAATTCTTCTACCGTCCATGCTTACGAAATCCAATCGATAATTCATGCTGGTGATTTTCTCTGATGATTGCTTCGAATATATTTGATTTAGCGGATATCGTCAAAATCAAATGCGATTCACTTCCATATCGTACGATTTATTTCGAGCGCGCGTGCTATTTCGCTATTGTACTAACCGAGGAGGTAAAACAAAATTCAACTAATTCTTCATTTATACCAAAAATGTACATCTAATGTTATACGCCAGTACAATTATTTCAGCAAACAATGGCTGAAGCGCGAAATGCGTGCAGAAGTGCTATGTCTCTGTCAGATATTACTAAACCAAGTGCTGACATTGCCCAGATGATGTTTCTAGAGGTATCAATTTATTCGATTTCTTCATTAATAAATTTTCAGTTTTCCAATTTCCTCTCTGATGATTCATCTGTTGGTCCGAATAAGATCGCTCTTTGCACTACCGGTTTGACATTTCGCCTACTCGTTGTTTCGAAGTCATACTTGAAGATCGTCCCTTGCAATGCCCAATAGGAGATGGATACGATAAAGCAGGAAGAAGATGTGTGCTCAGAGCACCGAAAAAAATGACCTACCCGGATGTAAATTATATTTTTGTTGAGAAAATATTGATCAATCAAAGGCGCTCTACTTCTGTTCTTCGCGTGGAACCCAACTGCCAGTGGTCAGAAACGTGCTCGAGAAAACACAATTTCTCGGTGAGCAATCCTGATTATCACATCATCAATTATTTTTCTTTCATTCAGAATTGGTTCAATCCGGTCCCATCTGGCTCGAAGTAACGGCGAGCGAAAAAGGATGGTCAGAGAATAATGAATATTCATGGTATACGACTTGTCCGGTTGAAACCCTACGTTGGTCTTAATTGTTGGTCAATCAATTATCCTTCTTTGTAGAACCGCCTCGCGACAGATCAGCGTTTTGCGACGCAAAATTCGCGCAAGTGTTAAGCAAAGACGCGTATACGAGTGTTAGCGAGCAGTCCAACTTGTGCGTTCCTCCTATTGACGCTAATCCAAACATTTTATTTGTATTTAGAATGGACGTGATGTGCACTCGCGAATCGTCTTCTGAATTCTGGATTCCTCCTGAACTCCCGATGCCACTTACAACAAGAAGAACTTCCTACTGGCCTACTACGCCTACTTCGCCAAAACCGGTTCATCAATTGGCGCTATTCAGATCTCATTTGGCCCATCTTAGAATGACCCTTGCCCTCTTGGCTATAACGGAAGATGGAGTGAATGGACGACTATTGGAAAATGTTCGACCACTTGTGGATCGTGTAATGTGGCCAAGAGAAAGAGAGTGTGCAACACGACGTGTGGATGTTGCAAGTGAGCTGCTGCTCAGGCATTTCATTACAATGCCATTTTTTTAATTTTTTAAATTTTTTTCCAGAGGCGAAGCATCGGACATTGGTCCGTGTGGAATAGCCCTCTGCCCATTCCCTACAAATACCTGTTGCTTCAAATATGTGAAATCGCTGAACTGTAATGGGTTAATTTTATAGTTAACCGCGACAAGTTCCCATTTAAGATCGTGCAAACAGTTTCTTCTGTGGATCTTATAGTCCTAGACTCTATCCTGAAGGCTGTGGACCACTCCCAGACGAGCCTCGTCCTGAACCAGTCCAATCTAAACCTGTCACTGTTGAGACACCCGTTATCGTGAGATTATTTTTACATTCCTCGTTGATGAATGCACGAGAAGTCGGAGACACACGATACGTACATAAGCACGATAGCGCCTCAATATTGTGATCTTCAATGATCAACAATCAAACTAGTGCCGAAACACGAGATTCAGAGTTAGTCTTCGCAGAAAGACGATTGTTCACGTGTAGTATGGGGAGAGTGGACGACAATTGGAACACTTTTTTGTGAACTTTTTTTTACGTTATAGCGTGCGTGTTGTCCACCCGGTGGAATCTGGAGTGATTGGACTACGATTGGCCCATGCTCAGCCAGTTGCGGCTCATGTCACAATGCAACGCGAACAAGAACATGTAAATCAATGACTGACGGCAGCGGATGTCCATGCACGTCAGTGAATCGAAAAGTATCCAAAGAAGTACACGAATCTTTAGTGGCATTGCAAAGGACATCGGACCATGTGGAATTGCCCTCTGTCCGTTCCCTACGATCACTTGCTGCTTCAGCTACAGGAAATCACTCAACTGTATGTGATTAATCCTTGAATTAATCTAGAGCTTTTTTCAGACCAAGAAAATTACTTCTTCTGCGGCCTGACCAGTGTACCTGTCAACCCTACCGGATGTCCTGTGAATTCGGATATCGTCAACAAACGTCAAGAAACGCCGGTATGTGCGCATTTAGCACCAGTGCCCCAATCAACCTTAAAGGAGGCGTATCATGAAAAATTAGTTCATGCTCTTGAGATCATGATCCGATTGGAATCCAGAACGATATTAGAAAGCCGAAGTTTGAAAGTTGTACGTCCACTCTGGGACGAGATATCCCCGTCCAAAGTATCAGGAAAGGACAGGGAAAACCCCGCGAAAATTCAAATATTTTACGCAGCGCCAATGGGGAGGAAGGGAAGGTAGATCAAGAAGGATAGATCGAAAGGTCATCGTTGTCTCGCCCATTATTGATTGACTAGGAAGGGATTTTTCTTTGTTCCCGCAGGTTCTTCCCATCGACAAAAACTGATATACTCCTTGGCGATTTGCCATTAGAACCTTGGCAATTTTCCAAAATCTTGCAAGGCTCGGCATATCGTTGTAAGAGTCGCAACATTTGAATTTCAAAAGTTCATGATACGCCTCCTTTAAAATATCCATTCCAGAAAAGTTGCTGGAGTGAATGGTCGAACTGGGTGGGCGATTGCAATAACAAGGACCCATCGTCCTATGATAGATCAATTCGGCCCAATATCAATGGCGAGTGTGGATGGTGTGGAAAGCGGACGAGAACACGTAGACGCACTAACAATTCGTGCGAGTGAGTCCAAGTTTTTCGATTCAATGACATTTAATCCACATTCCATAGTGGCGCAGATAGAGAAACGGAGCCGTGTGGAAGCAGAAAACTGTGCACTTTCCCTACGAAAACGTGCTGTACGCCATACAGAAAATCAATGATCGGGACAACACAAATGTGTGGAACTGGGAATGAGCTGTAGAGTTTGAAACGTTCATGTGTACATCACTCATCACCGAGATTGCAATCGAATTTCCTTTTGCCCATATTAATAAAACGTTTCTCAATATTTTAAACAGGAGAGAGTATTCCTAGATCGAATGAATAGTTTCTCCTGTGGAGCCGATAGTGTTTGACTATACTCTGATGTTTTTTCACCACCTTCTGATCCCATTCAATAAAGAACTTATGAATTACGACTGAATCGCACTTCAAGTAACCGATGCCATAAAAATAGAAAAAAGTGGGTGTAACAAATCGCTATTCAGATTTAAATGTTTAGAAGTTTTACAAAGATTCGAAATGAAGTGATCCGCAATCTATATAAGCGGCAAAGATGACGCTCATTCTTTTAATCGAATCGTTCCGGTGTTTTATTAGTAGTTAGGGTCCGTGGAAGATATAAGGGCAGCGATAGAGTAGAAAGAGAGCAACAATGGTCGTATTTATATTGTGCTTGTTCTTGCTCAGTTCTTCTATCGTCAATGCTTACGAAATCCAATCGATAATTCATAATGGTAAAAATTTCTGATGATTGTTTCAAATATATTTTGCTTTAGCGGATACCGTCAAAGTGAAATGCGATTCGCTTCCCTATCGCACGATTTATTTTGATCGCGCTTGCTATTTCGCTATTATGCTAACCGAAGAGGTAAGATAAAATTTAAATAAAAGACGGACTCTAATGTTATTTTCCCTCAAAATGCTGCACAACAGTTCGATAATTTCAGAAAACAATGATTGAAGCAAGAAACGAATGCAAAAGTGTTCTCCCTCTGTCAGATATTACAAAGCCGAGTGCTGATATAGCACAGATGATGTTTCTTGAGGTACGACCTTTTACGATTGTTTTCATTCAATGTTTTCAGTACGCCAATTTCCTCGTTGATGAATCATCTGTTGGTCCGAATAAGATCGCTCTTTGCACTACCGGTTCGATATTGTGTCTATGTATGTGTTGTCCAATTCATAATTAAAGATCGACCCTTACAATGTCCTATGGGTGATGGATACGATCAGGCTGGAAGAAGATGCGTGCTCAGGGCACCCAACAAAATGACCTACCCGGATGTATGAATTATTCCAACAAATGGCCAAATAATGAGTATTCACAGGCCGTTTACTTCTGCGCTTCTCGTGGAACTCAATTGCCTGTGGTCAGAAACAGTGGTGAGAAAACGCAACTGTTAGGTGAGGCATCATCTTGATGAAACCGTCAATTATTTGCTCTTGCATTCAGTATTGGTTCAATCCGGTCCCATTTGGCTCGAAGTAACGGCGAGCGAAAAAGGATGGTCAGAGAATAATGAATATTCATGGCATACGACTTGTCCGGTTGAAACCCTACGTTGGTCTTAATTGTTGGTCAATCAATTATCCTTCTTTGTAGAACCGCCTCGCGACAGATCAGCGTTTTGCGACGCAAAATTCGCGCAAGTGTTAAGCAAAGACGCGTATACGAGTGTTAGCGAGCAGTCCAACTTGTGCGTTCCTCCTATTGACGCTAATCCAAACATTTTATTTGTATTTAGAATGGACGTTGTGTGCACTCGCGAATCGTCTTCTGAATTCTGGATTCCTCCTGAACTCCCAATGCCACTTACAACAAGAAGAACTTCCTACTGGCCTACTACGCCTACTTCGCCAAAACCGGTTCATCACTTGACGCTATTCAGATCTCATTTGGCCCATCTTAGAATGACCCTTGCCCTCTTGGCTATAACGGAAGATGGAGTGAATGGACGACTATTGGAAAATGTTCGACCACTTGTGGATCATGTAATGTGGCCAAGAGAAAGAGGGTGTGCAATACAACGTGTGGATGTTGCAAGTAAGCTGGCTGCTGCTCAGGCATTTCATTACAATGCCATTTTTTTTAATTTTCCAGAGGCGAAGCATCGGACATTGGTCCGTGTGGAATAGCCCTCTGCCCTTTCCCTACGAAAACGTGCTGCTTTAAATACGTGAAATCGCTGAACTGTAATGGGTTAATTTTTATAGTTAACCGCGACAAGTTCCCATTTAAGATCGTGCAAACAGTTTCTTCTGTGGATCTTATAGTCCTAGACTCTATCCTGAAGGCTGTGGACCACTCCCAGACGAGCCTCGTCCTGAACCAGTCCAATCTCAACCTGTCACTGTTGAGACACCCGTTATCGTGAGTTTTTTTTACATTCCTCGTTGATGAATGCACGAGAAGTCGGAGACACACGATACGTACATACGCACGATAGCGCCTCAATATTGTGATCTTCAATGATCAACAATCAAACTAGTGCCGAAACACGATATTCAGAGTTAGTCTTCGCAGAAAGACGATTGTTCACGTGGAGTGTGGAGAGAGTGGACGACAATTGGAACACTTTTTTTTGTGAACATATAGATACGTTATAGCGTGCGTGTTGTACACCGGGTGGAATCTGGAGTGACTGGACTACGATTGGCCCATGCTCAGCCAGTTGCGGCTCATGTCACAATGCAACGCGAACAAGAACATGTAAATCAATGACTGACGGCAGCGGATGTCCATGCACGTCAGTGAATCGAAAAGTATCCAAAGAAGTACACGAATCTTTAGTGGCGTTGCGAAGGACATCGGACCTTGTGGAATTGCCCTCTGTCCGTTCCCTACCAACACTTGCTGCTTCAGCTACGTCAAATCACTCAACTGTATGTGATTAATCCTTGAATTAATCTAGAGCTTTTTTCAGACCAAGAAAATTACTTCTTCTGCGGCCTGACCAGTGTACCTGTCAACCCTACCGGATGTCCTGTGAATTCGGATATCGTCAACAAACGTCAAGAAACGCCGGTGTGTGCGCATTTAGCACCAGTGCCCCAATCAACCTTAAAATATCCATTCCAGAAAAGTTGCTGGAGTGAATGGTCGAACTGGGTGGGCGATTGCAATAACAAGGACCCATCGTCCTATGATAAATCAATTCGGACCAATATCAATGGCGAGTGTGGATGGTGTGGAAAGCGGACGAGAACACGTAGACGCACTAACAATTCGTGCAAGTGAGTCCAAGTTTTTCGATTCAATGACATTTAATCCACATTCCATAGTGGCGCAGATAGAGAAACGGAGCCGTGTGGAAGCAGAAAACTGTGCACTTTCCCTACGAAAACGTGCTGTACGCCATACAGAAAATCAATGATCGGGACAACGCAAATGTGTGGAACTGGGAATGAGCTGTAGAGTTTGAAACGTTCATGTGTACATCACTCATCACCGAGATTGCAATCGAATTTCCTTTTGCCCATATTAATAAAACGTTTCTCAATATTTTAAACAGGAGAGAGTATTCCTAGATCGAATGAATAGTTTCTCCTGTGGAGCCGATAGTGTTTGATTATACTCTGATGTTTTTTTCACCACCTTCTGATCCCCTTCAATAAAGAACTTATGAATTACGACTGAATCGCACTTCAAGTAACCGATGCCATAAAAATAGAAAAAAAGTGGGTGTAACAAATCGCTATTCAGATTAAAATGTTTAGAAGCTTTACAAAGATTCGAAATGAAGTGATCCGCAATCTATGTAAGCGGCAAAGATGACGCTCATTCTTTTAATCGAATCGTTCCGGTGTTTTATTAATAGTTAGGGTCCGTGGAAGATAAAAGGGCAGCGATAGAGTAGAAAGAGAGCAACAATGGTCGTATTTCTATTGTGCTTGTTCTTGCTCAGTTCTTCTATCGTCAATGCTTACGAAATCCAATCGATAATTCATAATGGTAAAAATTTCTGATGATTGTTTCAAATATATTTTGCTTTAGCGGATACCGTCAAAGTGAAATGCGATTCGCTTCCCTATCGCACGATTTATTTTGATCGCGCTTGCTATTTCGCTATTATGCTAACCGAAGAGGTAAGATAAAAATTTAAATAAAAGACGGACTCTAATGTTATTTACCCTCGAAATGCTGCACAACAGTTCGATAATTTCAGAAAACAATGATTGAAGCAAGAAACGAATGCAAAAGTGTTCTCCCTCTGTCAGATATTACAAAGCCGAGTGCTGATATAGCACAGATGATGTTTCTTGAGGTACGACCTTTTACGATTGTTTTCATTCAATGTTTTCAGTACGCCAATTTCCTCGTTGATGAATCATCTGTTGGTCCGAATAAGATCGCTCTTTGCACTACCGGTTCGATATTGTGTCTATGTATGTGTTGTCCAATTCATAATTAAAGATCGACCCTTGCAATGTCCTATGGGTGATGGATACGATCAGGCTGGAAGAAGATGCGTGCTCAGGGCACCCAACAAAATGACCTACCCGGATGTATGAATTATTCCAACAAATGGCCAAATAATGAGTATTCACAGGCCGTTTACTTCTGCGGTTCTCGTGGAACTCAATTGCCTGTGGTCAGAAACAATGGTGAGAAAACGCAACTGTTAGGTGAGGCATCATCTTGATGAAACCGTCAATTATTTGCTCTTGCATTCAGTATTGGTTCAATCCGGTCCCATTTGGCTCGAAGTAACGGCGAGCGAAAAAGGATGGTCAGAGAATAATGAATATTCATGGCATACGACTTGTCCGGTTGAAACCCTACATTGGTCTTAATTGTTGGTCAATCAATTATCCTTCTTTGTAGAACCGCCTCGCGACAGATCAGCGTTTTGCGACGCAAAATTCGCGCAAGTGTTAAGCAAAGACGCGTATACGAGTGTTAGCGAGCAGTCCAACTTGTGCGTTCCTCCTATTGACGCTAATCCAAACATTTTATTTGTATTTAGAATGGACGTGATGTGCACTCGCGAATCGTCTTCTGAATTCTGGATTCCTCCTGAACTCCCAATGCCACTTACAACAAGAAGAACTTCCTACTGGCCTACTACGCCTACTTCGCCAAAACCGGTTCATCACTTGACGCTATTCAGATCTCATTTGGCCCATCTTAGAATGACCCTTGCCCTCTTGGCTACAACGGAAGATGGAGCGAATGGACCACTATTGGGAAATGTTCGACCACTTGTGGATCGTGTAATGTGGCCAAGAGAAAGAGAGTGTGCAACACGACGTGTGGATGTTGCAAGTGAGCTGCTGCTCAGGCATTTCATTACAATGCCATTTTTTTTATTTTTTTCCAGAGGCGAAGCATCGGACATTGGTCCGTGTGGAATAGCCCTCTGCCCATTCCCTACAAATACCTGTTGCTTCAAATATGTGAAATCGCTGAATTGTATGGGGCGCACTTTCCAATCAATATGGACAAGTTCCCATTTTAGACCGTGCAAACAGTTTCTTTTGTGGAGCGTCTAGCGCTAGACTCTATCCTGAAGGATGTGGGCCTCTTCCCGATGAACCACGCCATGAACCAGTCCAATCTCAACCCGTGACTGTTGAGACCCCCGTTATTGTGAGTTTATTCTATTTTCCACTCATTGACAAAGTTAAAGGAGGCAGAGGGCGGAGGATGAATGGAGGCCGGTTGGAGTTAGATCTAGCCTCCTCCCTCCCGGGGAATTTGTGATCGCTATCCGGCACATTTTGTTTGTGTTCAAACCCCTCAACCCCTCAGCATCTCAATATTGAGACCTTCAAAAAGCAAAAAAAAAATCAAAAGAGAGTTTCGAATGATATTCTTCACAGAAAGACGATTGCTCTCGTCGTGCTGATTTCTGGATCAGTATCTGGAGCGAATGGACTGTAGTCGGAGACTGCGCGACCACTTGTGGATCGTGTAGTACAGCGAAGAGAACGAGAGTATGCGACTCGAGGTGCGCATGTTGCAAGTAAGTTCCTTTCCATTTATTATTAGAGCTCACAATTCGAAAAAAAACTCTCTTCACTTTGCACCCACTTTCGCATATCTAAGCAGCTCAAGAGTCCAAGAAATGAAGATTCTTTGGCCCTAGTTTCTGTATCTATTAGTTATAAAGGAAACTGCTTCCAGAGGTCCCGCCGAGGATATCGGTCCTTGCGGAATTGCATTGTGTAGGTATCCATCGAAGATGTGCTGCTTCGATTACAAAAAAGCATTAAATGGTTCGTATCCACTTCAGTTTTCAGCGTTAGTTATGCATATGTCAGGAAACACGAATCAATTCTTCTGCGGTACGGGTAACGTTGCCGCGAATCCAATCGGGCAGTGTAATATCGAAGATCGAAATAAACCACGACAAGCCGCTCAGCCCAAGCCTGAACCCGCTAAGCCCACACCCGAGGTCTACAAACCACCGGTAAGAACGCCGTGCGCACTACCGCTGCAATATACATGAAATTATTCTAGAAAAGTTGCTGGAGTGAATGGTCTAACTGGGTGGGAGATTGCAACAGGGATCCATCCTTCTACGATAAATCAATGAGTCGCAGCTCGTCAGGACCCTGTGGATGGTGTGGGCAACACACGAGAACTCGCACTCGTCTTACCACTCCTTGCAAGTCAGTCCAACTGAATCTATGCATGTTGTTATCCCATTATTCAGTGGTGACGCTAAACAAACGGAGCCATGTGGAAGCGCAAAATTGTGCACTTTCCCTACGAGGACGTGTTGTAAACCATACAAAAAGTCGCTCGTCGAGAACCGTCTTATCTGCGCATAGAGGTAAGTACGCTAATCTCTGTTTTTTTCGATTATTTTTATTATTGCAGACTCCTCCAAGGCTACACTGTGAATGCCATCGCAGTCATTGCTTCAGTGCACATCGATTGTTATGCCAATAAAGTGCTTATTTTTGCTCCTTGGTCGTTTCATATGCATATGTCTAAATAACTCACATTCTCAATGGTTATTCCTGCCGATCGGACGATCATTCCGTTCTTTCTGTTGTTCGTGATCACGGAATCACTGCAAGAATTATTGTGAAAAAAGTGAAATCTTCTATATTGCTCATTTTCTGTCTCTATTTTGATATATCTACGTGAAGTTCATTGCGCACTACGAAAATTTTGAATATTTAGGAAATCACCGAATCGCAGGTTTCTTCGTTAGATCATTGTAGACGACGTCGATTCCGTTCCAGAAGTTGTCACGCACCTGAACATTGTACCCTTTTCATTGCAATGTAAAGAAGGAGCCCAATAATGTGTTTTTTTCACAACAATAGACGAGAGATATTGATGAATTCTCCATTCATCACCAAATGAGCGCGTCGTGAAACACAATCAAGAATTATTTCACTCACTTCAAGATTGTTGAACGTGTGGTAGTTCCAATCAATCTGTAGCGCAGCAGAGAACTCGGGCACTCGGAAATCGAAGACACCGGCCTGAGTAGTTATTGATTGATCTTTCACTCGTAATTTGTTTTCTTCGGAATTGGCAGCGGAGTCGTTATACCTTCTCAATTCTCCAATTGTGCATCGTCCTCTGTCCAGTGACAGTGGGCGGATTGGCGAGTAGTGAGAAGCGAACGCCCGCCCATCGAGGTTCAGCACAGCGAACGCCTCAACAATAATCACCTTATTTTTTCCATTTATTCATACTTTCTTTTCTAGAATAAATCGCTATGCCCATATTTTCGCATACACACAATAAATGTATGGAACAAGACTGTTCTCACCAACGACCTCCGTCGGTCTGCAACCTGCGGCGACGTTATGTCGAACGCCGTCGTGACGACATCGAGTTATGTCCACCTAGAAATATTTTATTTGTTTTATTTATCTATTCCAATAGACTGCCATACAAGGGGTACACTGCATTACTTCATCGATCGATCAAGAAATGTTGCTGCTCGACAACGAGCATATTCATTGTCCCAATCGCTTACCTCATTTTCCTCGCATCGAATATTGTCCATGACCATCGGCAGGTCGCCCCGGGAAGGGAAGATGCGCCAGTTCTGAAATGTTTACTTAATATTTTTTTCAGGATGCGTGCAACGTACTGAAAACTATCCCGTTCAATTGAGTCATTTTACCTGTGAAACTCATTCGAATATTCGAATTTACGATTCAGAAAATGCTGTCGTGATCCATTCTCACCTCAAAATACTGTGGGTCCATCACCAATCCGAGTCGATTGCACACCATCTGAGCGTGAAATGCAGTCCACGATCGATTGCATACCGTACCCCACTCGTTGTCTACTAGCACCTGCAATGTACTGCTTCATCTCATTCACATCCGAACTCTCATTGTCTATTGACACTCTAATCTTTTGTCTGCTCCCCCATTTCAAATGTGTTTTTTTATTCAGCTACATCCACCCTCACTACATCCGCCGCTGTTTAGAACAATTGATAGTTGATCGTCCGCTGTCATGTTATAAAACACTTATTCAATCTCGCTGACCTCGACTCTTCCCTCCAGTACTTCACTACTTCCGTCCTCATCAACTAGACGGATGTCATCGATGGTCGGAAGGACGAAGGGACGAGCAGTGAATGTGATCAGTTTATCCTCATCTTCGTCGAAGCCAGAACGGGCTAGCTCGCCCTGGAATGGATGCATAATTTCATGGTTAAATTAAGCAATGACAGATCGAATAGTCTTGGTCTGGATTTTCAATATGAATTGATCACAATTGAGGAAACAATGTGATGAAAATGGGAAGTGTAGTAACCTGCACGAGCATGCCGATTCCATCCTGGAACTGCAGCACTGAACCAGGAGCAAGAGTGAGTCTCGCCCCGGGCACCACGTGCAGATCGTCAGTTACGTGATATCTGTATTTTAATATTGTAATTTGTTTATTCTTGTAACTTTAAAAATTTAACGATTTGGACATGAAACTCTGCTCGATGTTGAGGACTCAACGTTAGAAAATTGATTACTCACGTTCCAATGGGCAGATCGTGATTCTCGTACACGGCGCCACCAAGAAGGAAGGGCTGCGATTCCTTGCGGAACTGAAATATCGGTTCAGCTTTAGTCCGGAATATCTTATGCTAACCTGTCTGAAGTACTCCAGAATCTGCGTGATATGAGCGTTTCTCTCATTGCAGACTGCAGCGAATGGATTGATGTCGATTGTGGCGAGAGAGTAGCGATAGAACTGGAAAGGAAAATGTAAAATCAATCCGGCATTCACGATCACTGCGAAGACTGAGATAACCATTGATTACAGAAAACAAAATTACCTGATCGAATATCTTGGCCATGAACTGTCTTCTATCCGCCGTTCCCCAATTGTTTTCCCTTGCATCGATCCCTTTCGCATGCTCGGACAATTCAGTTGCGATTTCGTACCTGAAATTTTAATAAATTTTCTATTTCGAAAAAATTATGTGACATTCTACTGCTCAAAATATGAAAAAGCTCACTCCGCATCTCTATTCCTGAAGCAGTTTCGGTGAAGTTTCACATTGGAAGAAGTAACAATGAGAGCAGCGTGAGGTGCAGATCGAGCTTTGAGATGAGGAAAGGAAGGGAACACTTTGTTTTCGCGGACCTGAATTTAATTCATTTCAGAATGTACAACACATTTCAGCTGCCCAAATTTTGAAATTCTTGCCTCATTCTGCTGATTGAAAGTGAGAAATTGTCGGGGCGCGTCTTCATTCAATCCAATCGAAACGATGTACTTGCCACGATTGAATTTGAACGCATTCCGGGAGATTGTCAACTAGAATGGTATTTTTCCCTCAGAAATACGAAAAATTGGTGAACTTGTGACTCTGTGCAATTACCCACTCTCTGAAACATATGCGTAGCTCAATGTATGTTTGAAAAACTGAATTATCGCTCCGATTTCCAAATTCTTTACTCACATTCGCGGGTAGTCTCCACAATTGCGGCCAGGGAGAGTTCTTCACAAAAAGTGCCGTATCGTTGTTGTTCAGGAACTGAAAATGATATTATTTACATGTCACTTTTTATAGGTTTTGCAAAAAATTGTAGGTTCTAACTTCAGTATGTGAGCGAAAATAGGTTCTACCTGATTACTACTGATGACTCCCAGCAGATTCACAGCTGGCGCTATTCGTAAGCCCATTCCATTGTTTCCTGTAGAAAAATCAATAACCGTCATAGTGCGTTCTTTAAATACTGACCCTCAATCCTGTTCCCCGACACGTCGACAATGCTCCTCGCTGCTCCATTCGATTGACATGAGTGAATCTCCACTGCCGGGTGGTACTGATTGTGCACAAGTTCCACCCAATTTATCAGAAACTGCAAATATCCTCATTGTCATCTTTTCAAAACACACATCGGATATGTTTCACGAACATATCTAAACGCAATCGATCAGTACCGTAACTGATTCGTAGGCCGCAGCCTTTTCAAACAAAAAAAAATTAGATAAATAAGAAAATTGAAGCAGAAAGTACCTTTGGTTCGATCTTCCTCTCGACGGGAATACAGAAGTTTCCGATAAGAATGCCTCCCCATAGGTTCTCACTAACGATCGAGCGAACGTAGAAGATGTTGTTCGAGGGGCGACCCTGCAATAGGTGGAATAATCAGTATGTCATTTCAAATGTCTAACAAGAACGTCCTACTTGTAATCCAGAGAATTGGTGAGACAATATCATCCCTTAACCATCCCTCACCGAGTTCGAAGATGCCAATTCCCTTTCTAACTACATATGTAACCTCCTGAAGGTCCATTTCCTTATGGTAAGATAGCAACTGACAAAAATAAAAATGGTGCGAACCTTGAAAATGAACTCATAGTGCATCGCAAGGAACGGTGAGCTCTCGTTGTAGTGAACGGCCACTCCTAAAATGATTTTGAATCGAAAATGGAATCATTCTTCATTCTCCAGCTACATTGTACACTTCTCCCGCGATATGTTTCACGCTCGGGATATCATTGCTTCGATTTCAAATGAAGATAATTTTTTTGGGATCGCTTGTCTCACCTCTCCATCGATTCTTGCTCACTGTCGTTCCATTGAGATTGACCGACCCTCCCGCATAGGAGACATTCATACCGTCACCCCAATTGCCTGAACGAGAACAATCACTACTGTCTAAGCATAAATACTTCTATTTCAAATGAGTATTTTTGACCGGATAGACCAAGAAAATAGGAAACAACTCACCAACGAGTCTGGTGTCGTTCAACCACAAGTCAGCAGCGCCATCACGAACGAGAAAACCCGCCTGAATAATCATCATTCATTGATGAAATGCATGTGTGTATAAATATGGCATAGAATATGAAGAACAGTTCCACCTGTCCCTGATTGTCCTCGACAGTCACATTGTGAAGTGCCGTTCTGTCCCTCAGATCGATGCCGAGAATTCCGTTACCGATATTGGAGGAGATTATCGAGTTGGTGATGTTCAGTCCGTAGAAGGCCTTGTCTGAAGAGGAAATGGGGGCAAATGCGCAGGTGAGAGATAGATCTACATATTACTATTTATTTCACAGGCTACTTTCAATATGATACTGGCTGCGAATATCACTGAATTGCAATTAATGTACCTTTAACCGACGCGTGCACTCTGAACAACACATCTACATTTCCAGAGAGATAACCAGTGCCCGAAGCTGCAATGGATAGGATGGTAACAATTTAGATCATCATATGAGTTTTCGAAATAATCGAAACTAAATCTCACCAATTGTGTGTTCGATTCCCAGATAGAGTGGCTGACCGGACGACTTGATCGAGATCGACTGTGGAAGTTTACCTGAACGACTATCTTTACATTGTGTAGCGGGAAACCGAAACTTATCAATGAAATAATATAAAAGTGTATTAAGAGCGTTATGAAGCGTATTTCAACCGCCGCAAGCATTAAACACAGTTCACATTCCTAGGAAGAACTCACCATCGATAAGGGGAATCTTCATCTGGGGACGGTGCAAGCAGAATGCGCATCGTCTGTATCGCAAACGATGAAGGACGTTGACGAACTGAAATAATTATAGTTTTTAACTGTTTCTCATATTCTGATCAAGTCAGAATGCAAGTTAGAATGGATAATGATTGAATATTACCGTAGTTGGGGCGGGTTCCGGTTGATGACTGAGAGGAACTGCAGGGAGTAAGTGTAGTCGAGACGAGGAGGGAGGGATAGGATCTGAAGGCGTTTCATTCGTTACCGTTTCATTAGTTTCTTCAGATTGACTTTGAGCAGTTTCACATTCGATGTATCTCCATCAAGAGTGTATAATCGTTTTGATTGCGGACACAATTTAATATTTAAAATAAAGTATTAGATTCTAGTTACCATCCAGCAGTCCAATGGGAGAGAAGGGTCGACAATGCTTCCATTCTGCATGTGCGCAGAGAGAAGATGAGGAAAGAAGAGCGATGACGGAATTGAATGGATACGGCACATGTCCGCACTGGAATAGTTTTTTTTTGTCGAAATGGACCACGATTGATAATGGTCAGCACAAATGATGAAATAGATATCGTGAAACATATCCCGACAGTATTGGTTCTTTGATAACTTTGATCTCGTGAAGACAAATAATGAACGAACCGTGGTTTCTCCTCTTCAAAGAGATTTTGACGCTTTGCACGGTGTTGGATCGGGGCTGGAAAATTGTTTTATTGTACCGAAATTAGTATCCGGATAGAAAGTATAACGTACCATTGATTGGCAGCATTGCAAGTCCTTTACTGTACTGTTTGTACCACACTCCATCGCCCCAATTTCCCTCCACTCGAGTCATGTTGAGGAAGAATCTGAAATGTCATTTTCTATTCAATCAATTATGATCCAGATCGAATGAACACACTCCAGGGTGCAATAATAAATTACCCTTAAAGATATAAGTTAACTGAATCATACCGTGCATCGGTCGTTTGATCCACTGCGATTCCGTGTCCGCGATTGTGTGAGAACGTCGAATTGGCTATCAGTATAGGGCCAGCAGACTGGAAAATGTATCGTGACGAAAGGATGACAAGAGCAAATGGGTCTGACCTCATAGAGATACAATCCATCTCTCGCACTATGCTCGATTCGCAATCCATTCATTATTGGCGGTACACCTTCGATCCACAGGGCCGCCGTTACGTTCTTTGTTGATCTTTAAATACTCGAATTTACACCTCCTATAAATCGTAAGGCGCCAGCGGTCATTCGAAGGGTACCGAGTTCAATCCCCCGCCGAGGCAGACCAAGCCTTGCTATCCCCCAGGGGTCGGCAAATTGGTAGTAACCTCGGTTACGAAAGGTAAACGTGCCCTAGAAGTCTGGCCAACAAGGGACCACGCTGGCCTCGCTGTACCTGGCCTTACCTGTGTACACCACCAGGCGTTGTTGTCTGAAGACAACTGTAAAATCGCCTTGATTGTGGAAGCGAAAAAAAAAATCGAATCTGAACGTATAATGAAAAATATGTTTCACGTACAGCTCAAATGAATGTCGAAAAACGATTTAACTGACAGGTAGTTTAAATCCGGCCGACAAAAATATGTCATACCCATCGTATCCGGCATAGAGAATGTCCAGATGTTCCAATCTCGACGAAGATTCCCTCTGTACGGAGACCATATCATCGTCGGCATTCACATAAGTGAAGGGAGAATTGAAGATTTGGATTCCTGAAAAAGGGCAACAGATCATGAATTCAGGGATGTCAACGAATCCGATCGAAAAATCGAAAGGAATACATCGGTAGAGATGCGAGACCACAAGTAGTGGCGTACACAGATATATCCGGGTTCGGTCAGTGAGAGCAGGTAATACAACGAATATCTAACCTTTCCAGTGCTTTGCCCATCCCTGGAATGTCGGCGGACCCCAGCAGATGATCCCGAGATCGTCCTCACCTGTGTTTTATTATTATTGTTGTTAACAATTGGTTAGCTAATGAAATAAATTTAAAAATACTAACCCTGGCAGAGGTTCTCCGATAGCGGGATTCGATTTTCATCTGCGAGTCCGGGACAGTCGCGCAACGTTCTGAGAATAGGAATTATTGTTTTAGCATCATTTGCCGGATTCCAATTGGTGATAACGGAAAATTATGAAGTGGTATGATGCTATTGAAACAAATCCAAAATAGAAAAATGTGCTTTATTTTTTCGATAGTTCAATATGTAAATTGAATAGGGCGATAACAGAAAAGAATTCTCACTTCGCTCCGGGGTAGCAGTCCGGCTTGGGCAGTACCAGAGGATACGTCTCGTTGTTGCGACGAAACCACTTCCAGAAACCTGCAAATTTCACATTCACATTCTCAGGTCATCCCTTCAAACCACTACACTCAATCAAATTCTACCTCCCGCCTGTCACATCGAATATAATTTGCATGCTAGCAACTCTGTCCCTTCGGAATCAAGGCCAGCCCTTCTTTTTGTCCGAACTCAGTGTGCCCACACAACACTATCGCCTATCGCCAAGGCCGAGTTTCGCCTTTTTCGCGGATTATAGCCTGTTTGTAAGGGCTACTCTGTACTTTGTAAGGGCTACTCTGGTATTTTTTTCCTGGAGTCTCCCCCTTCTCAGTGGTTTCCCAGAGATCACACTGCCTAAAATACCAGAGTATATAGTGCAGAGGGACCGGAGAGGGAGAAGGGAAAGGCAGTAATTGGCTCGAATTTCGGCAGTTTCTCTCGGACAGTTTCTCTCTTGATGGCAGGTAATTGAGTAGTTGTGTGTGGGAACGTGGTCGTTTTGTGTGGACCGATCGAGAGGAGATGCTTGCAAGAGACCAGAGCTCAAGCTTCACGTAGTTTACTATCGAATTGATCGTTCTATTGTTCAGGTGTACGAAACACTTTAAATTTGGTGGTTATTCATTTCCTTGACACTTGAATTCAATATATTCTCACCTCCATCTCCATATCCCATCGTGCGACACGCAGCGCCCACGTCCACTTGTGTCCAACTGAATCATTTATATCGTACATCGCTCCCATTACCGAACAAACGGCCTTTTCTACCTTTTCGGCCTTTTTTTCCTTTTCGCGAATTCGCGCTTAATATTCTTGTTTTATGTTTCATATTTTTTGTCCATCCCGATAACTGGACGAATACAAAAATTGGCCGGTGAAATATTATTTTAAATGGGTGAAAAATTACAGCCACAGTACTGAAAAAGAACAGAAAATTTGTGATGACGTGGAGATTACGGTAGAGCCGTATTTTCATTGAAAAAGGAGGCAACGGCTCTCATTTTTCACCTATTTAAAATAATATTTCTCCGGCCAATTTTTGTATTCGTCCAGTTATCGGGGTGGACAAAAAATACATAAAACAAGAATATTAAGCGCGAATTCGCGAAAAGGAAAAAAGGCCGAAAAGGTAGAAAAGGCCGTTTGTTCGGTAATGGGAGCGATGTACGATATATTTTTCATTTACCGGGAATCTAGCAGTTAACATTGTAATTCGCCCACACGATCAAATGAAGATTCCACGAAACGTATACAGTTCTCGATTTATAAACTGGTTCAAGATGAATCCATACTCACTTCGTGACCTGTGTGCACACACTTCTCCATCTGTCTCTGAATCTCCACTGCAGTCGACCCATTCGCACGTTTGGACCGTCGATTAGTCTGCATTTTGTATTTTACACTTTTTTTATTGTCTCAAAATCATCTACATATTTCCTTATTTTGGAAAAAATAGAACAAAACCATCGGTTACAAAAAATATGACGGTCACCTCATCTCGGGCATTGTATCATCGTACTGAAATTGTTCTTGATACGGCAACATCTGGATGTGAGCGAATTCGTTGCCCTGCAATTCAGAATTTACGCTTCAGATGTATTTCATCGGTCCTTATTTCGCCTCGATTACCACTTTTTTCAATCATTCTCATATTCTCGATTCAAATGAACAAGTATCAATCCTCAAGCCATGTCCAAGTAGTAGTATAGCCACCCTCCCTCCCCTCCCTCCTCTTCCCTATCGGGTGTGTTGACCTCTAGTGTGCAGAGGAGAGGAAGTAGTGCAAATAGTGCACAATTGAATGGAAACTACGAGTAGACAGATGGCTGGTTGGAAACAGAATCACAATAACAGGTGAGTCACAGCTACAATTGTTCCGATCCGGACCAAATTCGAAGTACTGCTCTGCAAATTGTCTTCAGGATAAACAGTTCTGAGACCTTAGTCATCAAAGATCTTCTCCTCTCCTGAATTTGCCTATCAATTTCGAGTTTTCCCTTCTGGGGATTGCTCATCACTATCCATATGAGTCACTTTGTACACAAAAGAAGCGCGAAGTGGAATCGCTCGAACTTTTTTCGAGAGAATACAACTAAAGTGAACAGCTTACATCAGCAATAATGGCTCCTTTGACCCTCAGTCCAACGCCCGTGTCAAAATAGATCTGAACGCCCGTTTCGATATACATTGTGGCTCCAACCTGACATTCATTTGGCAAATTATATAAAAATATAAAAATAAAAAATTACCTCAACAGTCAGGTCCGCGGTGACTCGATAGGGCGAATTCCGCATGAACAGCGTGATATTGTCCGAATAAACGCCCGCCAGAGTATTCTTGATCCTTTCCCGAGGCGGATCCGGTAGGGGAATCTGTGATTTATAAAGTGATTTCGAAAATTGATTCAGAAAATGTACCTGTCCCTGTCCCTCGAGTGCGGTTGGCAACCATAGGAAGAGTAGTGTAGAAAGTAATAATAATTTCATCGTTGTAACCTCGGTTTCATTCGTGGAGGGATGAGATCAGTCTGCAATATACAGATCAGAAAAAAAAATTTGGCCGGTCATGAAAGCAATCCGAAATGTCAGATGGTCAGAGGAGATTAAAGCGATAAGAAAGGAAAAATACAGCGGAAAAAGCGGAAGTAGCAACGAGAAAAGTATGAGCGATCGGTCGGAAAACACCTTTGAACAGGTCCGATTTTATGGATGAACGGACAATGAAAGAGAGACAAGGGGGAAACTACTTCTACCAGTCCCCAAACAGAGTCAGAACGAATGGTATGAACGAGAAAGAATTACTAGATCAAGGACTTTTATTGTGTCAAAAATGATGGATTAGGCAGATCAGATCAGGTCAAATGAGTAGATTAATCACATAAATGACAAATGATTTGATAGTTAGTGAACATTAAAAATCAGAAGAAATATTCTAACAAATCAGTACACGAATTGGACGTCTGAGAGATACGATCAAATCAGATCCTAAAATCAGTAGATCAATAAGACACTGCACTAATCAGTGGGGTTCTAATCTCTGAGGAACACTAGAATGGAAGAGAAGAGTCACCCCAGGCGCCCCTTTTATCATATCAATGACTCAGACGAGCACGCACGATCTCTCAGTTCACTCAATCGATATCGATTGATCAGTCCCGATCAGGGGAAGACATACCATATCGATCGATATTTGGGGGGAGGGGTGGGGTCACAGGTGGGGCCCTGAGGGGAACTATCTTAGGGACAGTTCTGAATCAGAGAGTGCTTGTCTCTGTATCTCTATCGCCCACCTGGTGCCCTCTCCATCTCTCACACTCTCTCGTTCCTTTCGCTCCATGCGAAACGAGAGGCGGAGTCAAGGGAGAGAAGCAAAGGAAAAGGTAGCATCTGAAGTTAGAGAGTGAGCGCGCGCTAGACAGAGGGGGTTCGCCAAATCAATATACCTGCCGGGTGTGTGTCCAAATAAAGACAGAGAGAGAGATAGTCTGACCCCCACTGACCCTCCCTCTCCCTGCCTCCCCCATGGACCCCACTCTGGCACCAATCCCCTCCCTTGGTACCTCTCATTTCCATCTATAACGGTCTGAATGACCTCGACCGTACTCATTAATGTGTGTGAATAGTGAGATTAGTGAGGGTTTTTCGCCATTGTTGAGGGTTTGAATGAATTGTTCTTTCGTATCTCGAATTTGTTTATGAAGATTTAACGAGGAGGTATCAGATTCCCATTCTTACATGCTTCAGTTCGCCATTTTTTCGTAATAATTTAAAGAAATGTGCTTCTTCTACTCACTATATTCTCGTGCATTCTCCTGCTCCTTTAATATTCCACATGAAGCGCATCAGAAATCGTAATTGTCTCTCTCTCTCTCTCTCTCTCTCTCTCTCTCTCTCTCTCTCTCTCTCTTGGAGTGTCCTTTGGATGTTTCTCTCTCTCTCCTTCTCTTCTCCTCTCATATTTGAATCAGAATGGGAATGGAAGGAGGTAGAGTGTGAAGGAGGAAAGGAGAGAGACAATGGTGTGAATCACGCAAGGAGAGGAGGAGTGGAAAACAATTGGTTCGGGCCGAGAGAGAGAGAGCGCGTTCGACATTTTCGGGCGCATTGTCTTGATTAGAACAATACAGATCCTTTCAAATGGCGCTTACGTTTGCTCTGTTATTGTACACCGGATTTTCGCAATAAAAATACAAAATTATCCCAATAATTCGAATATTTGAGGATGCATCCGACGAGTTGGAATCAGCTCCTCCTTTCTATAGTTGGTATGGTGATCGTCATTGCACTGATGCTGGGTCAGTTATTTCATAGACGTTTGTGATAAGTGAACGCAAAAAAGTCTAGTGGGGTTGTGCTGAATTATTCATGAGTTATTTTATTCATCTTTTACGGGCTCGGATTGCAAGAGACGCAAGAAAATAATTGAAGGGCAGAGAGAAATTAATGTTTGAAGAACACGATCGCAGTTCACTGATTTACTTAGAGTTGCTTGCCATAGATATTATTACAGGAGTCTCAATCATCGCTCGACCTCCCCTACGAAGATTGAGAATGCGATATTTCCCCCAATCACCTGACTATGAGATACTCTAAACCATCACTACTATCCCGTAAATATACTTATTTTTTCCATTTTCTTCTGATACATTCCTTCCACTATTGTAAATAGTCTAGGTAGATGATCTCTTTCAAACCAAACTTCTCCTGAAACAGAGTACACACAATGAACGGTGACCGATTCAACTGATCTCAACCAAATAAATCGTTATATTATCAAGATTTTTGTATTTAATGAACGA
Organism: Pristionchus exspectatus; assembly: GCA_911812115.1. Taxonomy (NCBI): domain Eukaryota; kingdom Metazoa; phylum Nematoda; class Chromadorea; order Rhabditida; family Neodiplogasteridae; genus Pristionchus; species Pristionchus exspectatus. The sequence continues at coordinate 8,891,022 of OU461587.1, read as the reverse complement.
ATAAATGAATATAGATAATGAAAAATCACAGAGGTGTTCTTTATCGTGAACAATTCAGTCGTCTCCTTCAGTGCTACAGGGAAGCTTCACTTCATTCATTCACCAGCACCTTCCTGTCTGAGTACACGAAACACATCTGCAGAATACAATTTTTGTTATTATTTCTCAGCTAGGGTCACGTTTTGATCGGCAAGCAGGCGAATGAATTCCATATTTGAGAGTGAAATACACCGATTAGAGTGCCTACTGTAGTGACAGAACAACAGATGCACAGGAGAATACGCTGGAATTGCATTTTTTATTTTTCGAAACAAATTTCAGAATTAATTTCCTGAAATGCCACAGACATTGACGTAGAGACACTTGCAGGTTCGCTTCGTGTAGTGCCACGTCCTCCGACAACATTTTCTCGTCTTCGTTTTGCAACTCTAAAAAATCAGTTTGCGATTTCAACTGCGAAAGCTGTTCCACAACACCTTCTTCTCATTTGGATCATCTATTTGAATTGCGACGTGCCCTCCTCGACGATACTTTTTATGAGGGCTTGGAGTATAATTGTTCTTCTGAAATTATGAATGTTTCTAGGATACGAATACAGTGCATACCGCTCCAGGCTGTTGTGTGATAACTCCACGACTAATGAGCGGATCGTTTTCCGTATTGTTATCACCAACTGGATCTGGACCCTGATTTCTTTGACTACCACAGTGTCCCCCTCCTCCCCCTCCTTCTCCGCCTCCTTCTGAATGTTTCTTCTTCGATTTTTCCTCCTTTTCGGAGGAGTCCTCCTTCTGAAAATGTGCTTACTATAACTCACGAGCATTTGTTTTAGACCTCTTTGCTTTTCTTCTCCTTTTTATCTTTCTTATCCTTCTTATCTTTTTTCTCCTTTTGCTCCTTTCCAGACTTCATCTCTTTGTCCTTTCCAGAACCCTGATTTATTTCTTTTAGTTTACATCTTATATTCTGTCCTACCTTCAACTTTTTTTCGCCCTTCTTATCTCCCTTTTCCTTTTTATTCTCGGACTTTTTGCCGATATTATTTCTAGGTGAAGGACTTCTCTGAAGCGATGTAAAACTTATTTCTCATAACAATTTAATTACCTTTGCGTCATTAGCTACATTCTTCGGTGAACTTGCTTTCGGGCCCTCATTCTTAATAGGCGATGCTCCTTTATTCTTCATTGGTGAGGGATTTTTATACTTCATAGGAGACGCTCCTTTATTCTTCATTGGAGATGGGGTTTTCTACCAAAAAATATTTTTAAAAAAAGGGAAATTAGACACTTCATGTGTCACTGTTTCAAGTATCTAAATTAATTTTTTTTTAAATGCTGAATCAATAAAATTTAAAAAATACCGGTATTTTCTTCGCTTTTTTTGTGGAGACTTTTACTTTCTTTGGCGATTTCCATTTCGGTTTCGGTTTCCTCCACTTTGGCTTTTTCCACTTGATTCTTTTTAGTCCTTTCCTCTTCATTTTTGGCTTCGATTTCACCCTTTTCAGATTCATTTTTTTCGAAGTACTGCTTGAGCACTACGAACACGGGTTGTGAATCCTTTTTATGCTGCACAATAATAGAGTTCATGACAAGCTTAAAAAATGTGATCTTTCATCAAATATGTAATATAATATGAGCACTATAAAAGAGACGGGAGTGCATTGTTCGTTCATTCTCTATTCGTATAGCTTCGATCAGCATGCCTGTGCCGGGCCCACCTCCTCATGCAAAGGCATCCAATGAAATTGTTGGCTCTACTCATTTTAGTTTTATAATTTGATCGTTCTAGTCATTACGAGGAATGATGACGAATCCACCGGAGAAGCGATATGTAAATATATTATTAATATTTATAGATAAATTTAAATTGAAGGTTGGACAACGTCTCGATCGTTCGCCTTCACCGAAGAGAAAGCATTCGCCCATGGTAATTTCATTTTATTTGAATTCATTTCAGATGTGTTTCACAGGCCCTTCATCCTGCTGAATTGTTGTCCATTATCGTGTCTGCCTCAAAACAATTGTAATACCTTGAGATTCCTCATCCTCCCTCTCCGCACGTTCGTCCTCCCAGTCCCCATCGCCCTTCTCCTCTCGTGATTAGACCGCCATCTCCCATTACTCCATCGCCCATTCACTCGCCTGGAGTGCACGTAAGCGTTCACAACAGTATTTCTATTTTTAAAGTAGTCCATTTTTGAATAGTAATAAATTTTAGCACGCTCGCCACTCGCCAATGGCCTCGCCGCATCACAAAGTGCTCATTTTTTCTTAGAATATTATTAATTAGATATTTTACAGCCTCAACATCATCATCAGCAGCCGTCTCCTGTGACGCCATCGCCTCATACAGCTGTTCCGGTTAGTAATTTTTTATACAAACTAGAAGTTGATCTTTGATCTTTCAGCCGTCGCCACTGCGTCCCTCGCCGCACAAAGTTGTCCATGTAAGTGTTAGTTCGATTATAGAATAACTAGAAATATGGAATTTCGGAACTCAATCAATTGCAAAACTATGTCCCGTTCAGAAAACCCCTCAAAAACCACAAGGGATGACTACCATGCAAACGATCATGCAGAAGTTTAGAAGAAAGCCAGCTGAAAGAACGGATCATGTAAGCGTCCATCATCTTGTTCAGTCTCGACAGGACCATTTGTGTTTAGTCAGATGCATTCGAAGATGAAAAACACAAATAATTACGTTTTTATGCAGGTCATTCCTTTAATTCCGGATCCCGTCACTGAAGGAGAATATGAGACAATTCATCCACTTCGCGTAAGCGATTAACGATCGAAAAGGCCGAGACCAAACTTCAGCAACAGAAGAAAACAACTCCAACGAAGAAAACGAAGAAAGATTACACGTCTATTCAAATCGAGGAGCCGGTAGGCGCATTATCCACTCCGTCATGGCATGCAAATTATTCAGTCAAAAGCTCCCATCACAATGGTTTCGGGTGCAACTACTACAGTAAGTCCACTGATGATTTCGATAGGACAGATGTGATTTATGAGTGATTGAGATGAAACCACTTGGAGGGAAAAATGGACAGAAATGCATAGACTGTTTGCAACTTGCCGCTAAGAGACTCGGCAAGTGCATGTGGAGAAATGTGCGTTTGTTAATGTGCTCACAATCAGCAACCATTGGAAGGCAATTTCAGAAGTTTACTCTGACTGCAGTGTGCATTCTATTCTTCATTCTAGCTGGAATTCTCGCAGTATTGAAAATAGTCATGCATTCAGCAATCGTGAAGGCGCTCAAATGGTATTTACCTCTGAAATTCAATATAAATTGTTATTCTCAGTCTGTTCTCTTGGTGCTGTGAGGAAGATTGCAACAAGTGTCTCCCAGATTAATTTTCAGTACTTCCTTCCAATTGACTTATTCGTGTTTTGACAATAAAGTATGTTTGTAAATAAACATTTATCGAACAATACAACGAGAGTTTGAGGCGGATTCTCTTTTCGCTGAAACAGAAATGAATGAAAGAACAACTCACGCGTGAAAATGAGCTCTGAAAATTGATTGTTTTCGCAGTCAGGAAATAGTTTACACTTACGCGAGCAAGAGATAGCATTGTACGTCAACCAGCTATCCGGATCATTAGGAAATTGCGAATTGTCCACAGTATAATCGCTTTCCTTCATATAAATAACCCAATCCTGCCCATTGCATCTGGAAATATGAAAATATGCTAATTTATACAGCGTGCGAAGACATTTATCAACGACTGAACCTCATGTATTCAAACTGAATCGATCCCTTTGTTCCCGGTGTCGTGGCCCCATCAGTGTATGCGAGTGGTGCCTGCACGTTTATATTGGTGATGATCAACGATACTCATCCTTCAAATTGTCTACCGCAGTATCGGGATTTCCGTCGGGTGAAGCTCCATCGATTGTAGTTGAGTAGTGATCGAAGATTGTGAGTGGCTGATAACCCTGTGAAAACGGTTAATCAGATAGTATCTTTTGTATCTTAGTCGTTGATATCACAAACAGTAATCCATTCTCCCATCTCCGAAGTGACCTACCGAACATGTGACGGTGATATCACACGTTGTCGGGTCCATGTCAATCGATATTTGCCCGAGCTGAAATTTGAAGGGTCGACAACGAAAAATCGATAATGAGCACTTCGGATTGATCCTGAGGAACACCGTTGTTCAACTGCAGATTATCCTTACTGCACGCGCACGATTGAGCGGTTACAGTGGCGACTGGAATACGGTAGATGAGATGAGAAGATCAATGGATACGGTAGTCTCACCCCATCCTGCGAAGGCAAGCAGACGAACTTGCCACATCTTCAGATGCGACCGTTGATGAAGGCCACGGTTCAAGTCTTTTATTGGTGGTTCCATACTGCGCCGTTTGTGTTTAGTCAGATGCATGAGAAGATGAAAAGTTCATAAACGCGCTGGAAATTCTTCAAAATGGGCTAGACTGAAAACACCAATGCGTGAAAAAAAACTTGAGAAAAGTATGAAAGAGACAGTTCAATAGGAAGTGAATGATATTGTGAAATATTCCACAAATGAGCGAATTGGAAAGTTAGAGTAGGAAAGATTTGTTGAAGTGTATTTTTTTACAAACGCATGTGAGTTATTAAATAATTGTAACGTTCTTGCTTACATTAGCCGTTATCAAAAAATGGAAAGGAAAAAAATACGCTCCCGAGTGGGTTCGAACCACCGACCTTTCGGTTAACAGCCGAACGCGCTGCCGATTGCGCCACGGAAGCTCATATCGAAATCCTTCTCTCACAATTCGATATCCGAACGAGCTCCGTAGTGTTAAATTTTTACATCTCGAACAATCGAAAGAAAGCAATCATCTTCAAATATTTAATATGGATCAAATAAGGATGTATGACCATTGTCCTCAATCGTCAAGGTTTCAACTATCATTCTCATCGATTGAATCTGTGAATCAAGAGTGCAGTCCTTGTTAAAGTCTAAAAAACGCTGATCGGAAACCTTGATCGTATACTCTCAACTTTCAATTTACCTGATGGCAAAAATATATGCACATCTGAGTCGGATCCTTCCAACCTCTACCATGTATAAGTCGCTGAACTTCTACTCTAATCGCTTTTGCGATATCTCACTCCATCATTTATTCAGATTGTTTTTATCTATTTTTTAGTTGTTCTTCCACTATTTTTGAGACTTCCTAGTCGGGAAAAAGATCCGTCAAGAAGGTTGGCATGGCTGTGTCATCAAACGAAGTCACAAATCGTGTGGATAGACAATTTATTTAGAATTGATGCGGATCTCCGTATGAACGATTTGAACAATCTTCGTAGGAACGGAATGATATTTTGTTTGTCGATTTGTGGGAACGCTTGTAATGTATGAATACGAAATGAAATTCGTTTATCAAAGTAAACAAGACAATAATGAATGAATGAGGCGGATTCTCGGGAACCAATGAGAGAAATTAACTTACATGTCGGTGGAGGGATATCAGGCTCTGAAATGGAAAAAATTATTTTTGAGAATTTGTGGATTTCACTCAATATTTTCTATTTCCAGATTTTTCGTTTAAAAAGATCATGAAATCTCTCTTTTTCGACTGAAAAAGTAACTCACGGACGCAGAAGATATTGTTGTACATGACCCAACTGGTGGGATCACCATTCGGGTCATTCTCAGCCAAATAACTGATATCATTCATGTAAACCATCCATTGTCCGTTAGTACATCTGAATAATGTTGGTATCACATTTTCCTCGTTATAATGCTACCTCATGTATTGGAAATCGAAAGTGGTCTGCACATTATTGGGAGTGTCTTGGAAGCCGAGGTTGGCCTGAAGGTATAGGGGTTAGCTCCTGGAAATTTATGTAAAAGTCGTGAGGAAACCGTGTTGTCCGGGTCGAGAATGGGAGTGTTTCCATCGGCCGTCGACGAGTAGTACAGACCGAAGGATAGAGGAGACCAACCCTGTGATTAGGAAGATCAGCTATTACTATGTACAATACGCAATTCTGAAGACCATAGTGACTTGGCTAGCCAACACGGTGTCTTGAGAAAAATAATCGCAGCCATAATGACTAATAATTGTTGCATACTGACCTTACAGGTAGCGGTCGCGTCACAACCATCAGCAGATGTTGCGAAGGTAATCGGGGCGAACTGAAAGGTAATTCGATTAACAATAGATATTTAAATATTGAATTATGTTATAGACATTTTAATGATACTAACCGTGAAATTGGCCTGTGTCGTTCCCTCGTTGGTAGTGATTGCAGTGGAAGCAGGGGGACATGCGCACTGAGACCACACGCCAATCGCTGCAATTTGTTTATTTCGATTTACGCACGCAATGTCATCAAATATTTTTTTGCAGCGTGTGGTGGCACACGATTAAAAATTCAGCTCCTTCGCAACTAAGAGAATAGATTGAAACACATTTTTTCGTATTTGGAAATGTTGATTTTTGAAACTAAATTAATGCAAAATCAAAATGCCAATGAGAAAATGTCTCACCGAATTGCGTTGCGATAATCGTGACGACCAGCAGAAACTTACGCATTTCCGCTGTTTGTGCCCTTCCTTTCCCCTTCCCTCCTTATATACTAACGACGCACTCGAATTGTGCCCCACACGGCGATCAAAATACCTTCAGCTGCGCACATTTCGCCTCTTCTTCTGTTCATGGGCGATTATTGAAACAGTCTCATCATTCGCCCTTACTCTCCCCTTTCTGTCCCCAAGATAGCATTTGAAATCAGGAGACTTTCCTTGGTCTCTGGCTGTTTTGCACTCAAAGATGGGAGGGAAATGGCAGGCATGTGCGACGAAAACGTGACTGTGCAAACAAAAGATGGCAATTTCTAATCCTCCCACTTCGCATCATCGATTTTTTGCGCTTCGTTTTCGGCACAACTTCCCAAAAGTTCGACGAGCTTGAGATTTCTTCCATGAGTGGCAGATTTACGGATATCTGAACAAAAGAGAAATTCTGCTCAGTCAAATTGTGGCGAAGTTTGCAATGAACGAATAAGGAACGAAAAACGTTTATCAAAATTAAGAATGGTACAATATTGAATGAATGAGGCAGATTCTTTTAAACCTATTAGAGAAAAAGAAAAAGAAAGAAACTTACTCGGTGGAGGAAGATCGGGTTCTGAAACGGATTTTTTAAAAAATATTTTACTCTCTGACAAGCAAGTTTTTGCACGTGAATTTGACGAGAATCAAAACTGCGCAAACATAAAGTTGCAGTTTGAATTCTTCATGATCGATATTTTAGTGGATTGCACCACATCCCAAAAGTTCGACGAGCCTGTGATTTCTTGTGTAACGTTATTTCTCAATACACATTCGTATTTCTAAGAAGCATATTGCAATATTTGAATATTCACATTTCTTATCGAACGACTGATATTATTTACAATCATGCGAAGATACTAGCATAGGAAAACGTTTTCCTCATTCCGTGAGGTCTGTTATTTTTACCGACCTAGATACAAGAGAACACGAAGTGAGGGAGCATATGTACCTATCATATTCAAATGAAATTCATTCACACCCACTGATTCAGCGGGTGATATCGATATTGAAGGTGTCTTCTGTCTGTGTGTGCACTTGCACTCGCTGTTCTCATCATTGTCCATCGTCTTTCCACTCCACAAAGGGAAAACCATGATGTGATCTCACTGAGATGGGAGGATTAATAATATTTGAGATGTTCATTTTTTTCGAATATTTTCTGCTTCGGATCTGTCGCTATGTGAAAGTTCGTCACGCGTTATGAATGAAAAACTCGCGATGGAGTGAACTAGGGTTGTCTATTTGGAATACGGAATTCCCACAATTTCATTCTTCTATTCATTTCATCCGAATAGCTGCGACCTCACTTCATTACGTATGCGGCATTCCGACTAGATTTCGGAATTCCGTCATTTTCCATTCGCCGCTCTGCGCTGGGCAGTCTACGAATGAGATTTGAAAGAGAATAGTGATTGATCATTTTAAGTTTCACTAGATCTTAAAAGAGTTTCACTCTAATTCACTCCAAACTCAATTCGGAATTCCGAATAGAAATTGACCAGTCAGTCTGATCCGCGGAACGGCAAATGCTTTTGGAAATTGACTCGGATATTCCGAATAGACAATCCTAGAGTGAACCGCAGAAGCACCGATACTGTAAAAAAAAGTCAGTTATCGGTTGAGTTCCGTGTCCGAAAAATGACGGGAACGGTAGGTTGATGACAATAGACAGTGACATCGAATGATACAGCATCCCGATTGGATATCCAAGGGGTATTGATTGAGGAGTAACCAGGGGGATGGTAAGGATCATTAGGGTTATCCCTCCTCAATCGATTTCCCTTGGGATCCCAGCAGGATCCCCGAGGGTATCGATCGAGGAAGGGAGACGGGATCACACCATGTCAAAAGGGGGAAGAAAGCTCATTTGCGTGGCACAGCGCAGTCGAGTCATTCCGTGCCGCGCGAGAGGGAAAAGCGGTGTGAAATGAGGGTTTTTACGAGGTTGAGCGCACGTTTTCGAGTGCTGCTACCGAATGGGATCGAAATCGAACAAACAGCGAACGTGGGGAAGTGCCCAAAGGGTTTTGGAAACTTTCTGCACAAACGCTATGTCAAAAACTTTTTTCTCCGCAGAGGAGTAGGACTTCGGGTGTCCCAGTCGACAGTTTTTCACTGTTTTTACGAGGTTGAGCGCACGTTTTCGAGTGCTGCTACCGAATGGGATCGAAATCGAACAAACAGCGAACGTGGGGAGGTGCCCAAAGGGTTTTGGAAACTTTCTGCACAAACGCCATGTCAAAAACTTTTTTCTCCGCAGAGGAGTAGGACTTCGGGTGTCCCAGTCGACAGTTTTTCACTGTTTTCACTAGGTTGAGCGCACGTTTTCGAGTGCTGCTACCGAATGGGATCGAAATCGAACAAACAGCGAACGTGGGGAAGTGCCCAAAGGGTTTTGGAAACTTTCTGCACAAACGCCATGTCAAAAACTTTTTTCTCCGCAGAGGAGTAGGACTTCGGGTGTCCCAGTCGACAGTTTTTCACTGTTTTTACGAGGTTGAGCGCACGTTTTCGAGTGCTGCTACCGAATGGGATCGAAATCGAACAAACAGCGAACGTGGGGAAGTGCCCAAAGGGTTTTGGAAACTTTCTGCACAAACGCCATGTCAAAAACTTTTTTCTCCGCAGAGGAGTAGGACTTCGGGTGTCCCAGTCGACAGTTTTTCACTGTTTTTACGAGGTTGAGCGCACGTTTTCGAGTGCTGCTACCGAATGGGATCGAAATCGAACAAACAGCGAACGTGGGGAGGTGCCCAAAGGGTTTTGGAAACTTTCTGCACAAACGCCATGTCAAAAACTTTTTTCTCAGCAGAGGAGTAGGACTTCGGGTGTCCCAGTCGACAGTTTTTCACTGTTTTTACGAGGTTGAGCGCACGTTTTCGAGTGCTGCTACCGAATGGGATCGAAATCGAACAAACAGCGAACGTGGGGAGGTGCCCAAAGGGTTTTGGAAACTTTCTGCACAAACGCCATGTCAAAAACTTTTTTCTCCGCAGAGGAGTAGGACTTCGGGTGCTCAAATCAACCGTTTTTCGTAAATTTCCCCTCCTTTTTCGTGCTTTAAAAATTTGAGCTCAATATCTCAACTCAAAAATTACGCTATCACCATACTAAATACTGGAATACTAAAAACAGTAATTTTTCGGCAAAAATTTACTCAGTTCAACTATGTTTCACTCCGTCTAGAAGATATTCTTTGGTCTTCATCATTTCTCGTTCGGTAGAAATAGGTTTCGCAATATGTTTCACCATTCGAATAAGAGCAATTGAGAAGAATGATGGGAAATTCAAGCCATTCGCCACCGACCGGCTCGGTGTCTCAAGAGTCGCCAAAGTGAGAGGATGGATTTGAGTCAAAAATGTCCGTGCCACGCAAATGAGCTTTCTTCCCCCTTTTGACATGGTGTGGGGATGGGAGGGAGAATCTCATCGGAGCGCGCGAGGGAAAATGTGAAGAATGCAAAGAGAAGGAGAAATCGATCGATTGGGAGAGAGAAAGGAGTGAAGAAATGAATAGTTGTTGGTGAATCTTGACTCAAATTCTGCTATTTTGTTCTTCTGGTTGGGCGTAGTACCGTATCCGGAACGGTAATCCCGGAAATGTCTGTAATACGGACCCTTTTTTCTCCAAACTCTCTCGCTCGCGCGTGCTATTTCTTGTCTCCATCCGTCTGTTTGCCTGATTGTGCCTCGTAAATGTTCTCTGATTTGGTCGATAGCAAACCATATAATCTACTTAAATGGAAGAAATCAGCATCTAAAATTAAAGATTAAAATAGTGCCAAAGAAATTATTGTGGGAGCCGGAACCACGACCGGGAGATACTCGCGCATGTTGAAAATGCGCGGCTTCGCGTACGCCCCGCCCCCTGTTGATCGCTTGACCTCTTGATTCCCTCCGTCCCCTCTTGATCTACCTATCGATTGATCTCCCTCGTGTCTCTTCCCTTCTCGATTCGATTCACCCTTGCTTCCGTCGTCCTTGTTGTTTGCGCGCCCTCTTTTCTGCTCTGATTTGCTTTATTTTCCCTCGTAAAAGTTGATTGAAACAATCGTTGACCTTCTGGAAAGCATCCTGTTTGGTTCACCATTTCCTTTATTGAATGCTGATCCTGTCCTATTTCCCGTCCCTGCGTTCACTTGCTCTTTCGCGCGCCCCCTCTCACACAACAAACAACTTTTCGCGCGCTTACAATTTGTCAGCAACTGCCTTGTTTATCGTTCGTAATTGATGCTTCCTAACTTATTGTATCATTTGCGGGCCGCTGTTTTGCTTCACTATCGCTTTCGTGCGTTTAGAAACTTTAATACTAGTCCCCTTTTTGTATTTGCACGTTTGTACTTGCCGTTTTCGTGTTTCGCTGAGCGTGTGCAGTTTCTTCTGTCCTGGTAAACTTTATTTCCTTCCTCAGGGTGCTCCGTCGACTATAATGATGACGTGTGATGGCAGACAACGATGTCTGCTCGAGCAAGCTGCTCTACGATATAAAAGATAAGTTACACTCTTCCATTTCCTGGGTTTGTAAGACCACGACTGGCCGGATAGCCTCATCTAGCCCCTTCTGGGGTGAGTGCCAGTCGTGGTCGCGCGCGCTCCCCATAGTGCTGGCCGGGAAGCCTCTCCTAGCCTCTTCGGAGGTAAGGGCCAGTCGGGGTTGCGTCCCCGCTCTTTGTTGTGTTAGTTGTTTCCTGTTATCCCCGCTAAGACCCCGGTGCAGGTAGCCTGTGCCGATGACTCTGCTACCGTGATTCCAATGTGGGGGAATCCAGCCGAAGGGTAGCGGGGGAAGGGATGCGACCAAACGACAGAGGGCGCGGTGTATAGTGTAGGCTTAGTCTCCTTAGCCACTAAGACCCCGGTGCAGGCAGCCTATGCAGATGATTCTGCTGCCGTGGTTCCAAAGTGGGGGAACCCAGCCGAAGGGTAGTGGTGGAGGGGATTCGGCCTGCCCCACCGCGGGGAATATTGCCGTCCTTATTTAAAATATTTTTCAAACAAATACATGGCTGGCCGGATAACCTCATCTAGCCCATTCTGGGGTGAGTGCCAGTCGTGGTTGCGCGCTCCCCATAGTGCTGGCCGGGAAGCCTCTCCTAGCCTCTTCGGAGGTAAGGGCCAGTCGGGGTTGCGTCCCCGCCCTTTGTTGTGTTAGTTGTTTCCTGTGATCCCCGCTAAGACCCCGGTGCAGGTAGCCTGTGCCGATGACTCTGCTACCGTGATTCCAATGTGGGGGAATCCAGCCGAAGGGTAGCGGGGGGAAGGGATGCAACCAAACGACAGAGGGCGCGGTGTATAGTGTAGGCTTTGTCTCCTTAGCCACTAAGACCCCGGTGCAGGCAGCCTATGCAGATGATTCTGCTGCCGTGGTTCCAAAGTGGGGGAACCCAGCCGAAGGGTAGTGGTGGAGGGGATTCGGCCTGCCCCACCGCGGGGAATATTGATATTTATATACTTTATTTTATAAATATTCAATATCGTTTTTATTACCAGCCTGTGAAATTGGAATTTCAGACTGTAACAAATATTGATGTTTGTTTTCATCAGGGAAGCCGGGTCGGAGGCTGAACTGGAGACTCGTCGGCGAGCCTGCGGACGACAAATGGATAGGAAGAGAGAAAGAGGAAGGTCTGATTGAACGAGGAATGATCAATGACGTCCTCAATTGATGTTATAGGTCGTGCCCTCTCTTCGTTCAACTGCTTCTCTCTGAGGGAAGATGAGAGAAGAAGGACCATCGATCGGAGGTCGGTTGTGGATATTATTCAGCACTACTTTGAATAAAAATGATCAACTTGTGGTTTACCATTCGCTCTACTCCTATTCTTCCCCTGTTTTTTGTGGGCTTTTCCAGGGTTGTACAAAAATATAACGGACTCCTCGTTTCACATAAACTCTCGACGATCAGAAAGAGCGAGAGAACATTGCGAAAGGTGGAGTTCGTTATTTTTTTTAAAAGCCCTGATTACCGATAAGAGTTGCATTCCGACATAGAAGTCGCCCTCACATTCAAATTAGGTCATACATTTTCGTAACCACCGGGCCGGTAATCAGACACCATATTTTTGATGGAATTTGTATTCAGACCACAATATATCCACAATAAAATCGGTTTTTAGCCATTAGAGTCAGACCACTATATATTTTTCGTCCCCGGTTCGCATTGAAAATTTATGAATTAGGTTATGCATGGCAATCGACTTTTTCACTTTCTCATTCTTTTTCTTTGTTCTCACCTTCCAAAGTAGTGCCCAAAATTCAAACGTCATCGATTGCGGTGGTGTATTTATCGATTGTTTGCAGATGCAGCGATGGGACAGCGACGTGAGAGTGAAGTGGAGAAGGAAGGAAAGGCGTCAAGAAGAGGTGTGAACGCAGCGATTACTCGTCACGGATTGTTTGGCACTATCTCCGCTCCGCTGTGGAAGTGCGAAGTTCCCTAAATTAAACTGATAACGATCTGCGGAGTCCCCCGGTAGGGCAGGATGGATTTATGCGGTGCCCCCTCAAAGAAATTTCTCGAGAGTTGCGGGGCATCCGTCAACTTCCTGTCAAAAGCACGCTAGTGTCTTCAATGTAGACTCGATTTCGAGTTGACGAGCGCCTGTATCAGTCGTGCCATGTTGAGCCGTGCCATTTCGATTATCGCGCATGAAAATAGCCTGAGAATAAGTTTAACATTCTCCCCGCAACTCTTGGCACGGCAAATGCGCTTTAATGGCAAACAAATCACGAATTCTCATTGCAATTTTCGTTTTCCCCACAATTTTTCTTCGAATCCGTCAACCAAGAGGTTAGTGCACTATGAAACAAATATGTTAGCTGTAGCAGTGTGCACGGTCAGATGAGCGCAGTTTTGCTTTAACTTGGCACGTGCGGAAACTGAATTAAATCCTTGTGCCCCATTCACAAATGCGTACTTGTATTTTTACATTTTCTGCTCATATTCTGTTGAAATCATGCTTCATCTCCTTTTCTTCAGGTTCGCTGTCTCGTTCCTCTGCTCTCGCTCCTTCCGATGAGTGCCTCTGGCCGTCAAACAGCCACTCGTCCTTCAATCAATTGGACCCGGCCATCCGACGTCAGATTTGGTTGGTATTTGGATTATTTCAGTGGCATTTTTCATTAGGGAGGCCGGAGGCTATCGCCAATTTTTAAATTGCGTACTTGTATTTTTACATTTTCTGCTCATATTCTGTTGAAATTATGTTTCAACTCCTTTTCTTCAGGTTCGCTGTCTCGTCCCTCTGCTCTCGGTCCTTCCGATGAGTGCCTCTGGCCGCCAAGCAGCCACTCGTCCTTCAATCAATTGGACCCGGCCATCCGACGTCAGATTTGGTTGGTATTTGGATTATTTCAGTGGCATTTTTCATTAGGGAGGCCGGAGGCTATCGCCAATTTTTAAATTGCGTACTTGTATTTTTACATTTTCTGCTCATATTCTGTTGAAATTATGTTTCAACTCCTTTTCTTCAGGTTCGCTGTCTCGTCCCTCTGCTCTCGGTCCTTCCGATGAGTGCCTCTGGCCGCCAAGCAGCCACTCGTCCTTCAATCAATTGGACCCGTCCATCCGACGTCAGATTTGGTTGGTATTTGGATTATTTCAGTGGCATTTTTCATTAGGGAGGCCGGAGGCTATCGCCAATTTTTAAATTGCGTACTTGTATTTTTACATTTTCTGCTCATATTCTGTTGAAATTATCCTTCATCTCCTTTTCTTCAGGTTCGCTGTCTCGTCCCTCTGCTCTCGCTCCTTCCGATGAGTGCCTCTGGCCGCCAAGCAGCCACTCATCCACACGTGGGCAGCCATGTGAGGATCAAAAATGTGCAGGCCGATTCGAGCCAAAATTCAGCAAAAATACAGGCAAATGCCACGGCGGGAATTAAAATTTTTGATATATATTACTGTATGTTAAAAAAATTCGGAAAAACTTCCTTAACCACTGTTTGTTTCAAATTTTGTATATGAGGCCGTTTGCGTAAGAGGAAGAAGGAGGAAGAAGAGGACATCGTAGAATATTTGGCCGCCATGCACCGCCGTATGGTTTGGCCGGGCATCGGGCCCAGGAGGAAGAAGAGGACATCGAGAAGGCGGTGATGGGCGTGGTGGGTGGGTGGGCCTATCACTGCAAGCAGGAGGAAGAAGAGGACATCGTAGAAGATTTGGCCGCCATGCACCGCCGTATGGTTTGGCCGGGCATTGGGCCCAGGAGGAAGAAGAGGACATCGTAGAAGATTTGGCCGCCATGCACCGCCGTATGGTTTGGCCGGGCATTGGGCCCAGGAGGAAGAAGAGGACATCGTAGAAGATTTGGCCGCCATGCACCGCCGTATGGTTTGGCCGGGCATTGGGCCCAGGAGGAAGAAGAGGACATCGTAGAAGATTTGGCCGCCATGCACCGCCGTATGGTTTGGCCGGGCATTGGGCCCAGGAGGAAGAAGAGGGCATCGTAGAAGATTTGGCCGCCATGCACCGCCGTATGGTTTGGCCGGGCATCGGGCCCAGGAGGAAGAAGAGGACATCGAGAAGGCGGTGATGGGCGTGGTGGGTGGGTGGGCCTATCACTGCAAGCAGGAGGAAGAAGAGAACATCGTAGAAGATTTGGCCGCCATGCACCGCCGTATGGTTTGGCCGGGCATCGGGCCCAGGAGGAAGAAGAGGACATCGTAGAAGATTTGGCCGCCATGCACCGCCGTATGGTTTGGCCGGGCATTGGGCCCAGGAGGAAGAAGAGGACATCGTAGAAGATTTTGGCCGCCATGCACCGCCGTATGGTTTGGCCGGGCATTGGGCCCAGGAGGAAGAAGAGGACATCGTAGAAGATTTGGCCGCCATGCACCGCCGTATGGTTTGGCCGGGCATTGGGCCCAGGAGGAAGAAGAGGACATCGTAGAAGATTTGGCCGCCATGCACCGCCGTATGGTTTGGCCGGGCATTGGGCCCAGGAGGAAGAAGAGGACATCGTAGAAGATTTGGCCGCCATGCACCGCCGTATGGTTTGGCCGGGCATTGGGCCCAGGAGGAAGAGGAGGACATCGTAGAAGATTTGGCCGCCATGCACCGCCGTATGGTTTGGCCGGGCATCGGGCCCAGGAGGAAGAAGAGGACATCGTAGAATATTCGGCCGCCATGCACCGCCGTATGGTTTGGCCGGGCATCGGGCCCAGGAGGAAGAAGAGGACATCGAGAAGGCGGTGATGGGCGTGGTGGGTGGGTGGGCCTATCACTGCAAGCAGGAGGAAGAAGAGGACATTGTAGAAGATTTGGCCGCCATGCACCGCCGTATGGTTTGGCCGGGCATTGGGCCCAGGAGGAAGAAGAGGACATCGTAGAAGATTTGGCCGCCATGCACCGCCGTATGGTTTGGCCGGGCATTGGGCCCATGAGGAAGAAGAGGACATCGTAGAAGATTTGGCCGCCATGCACCGCCGTATGGTTTGGCCGGGCATTGGGCCCAGAAGGAAGAAGAGGACATCGTAAAAGATTTGGCCGCCATGCACCGCCGTATGGTTTGGCCGGGCATCGGGCCCAGGAGGAAGAAGAGGACATCGAGAAGGCGGTGATGGGCGTGGTGGGTGGGTGGGCCTATCACTGCAAGCAGGAGGAAGAAGAGGACATCGTAGAAGATTTGGCCGCCATGCACCGCCGTATGGTTTGGCCGGGCATCGGGCCCAGGAGGAAGAAGAGTACATCGTAGAAGATTTGGCCGCCATGCACCGCCGTATGGTTTGGCCGGGCATCGGGCCCAGGAGGAAGAAGAGGACATCGAGAAGGCGGTGATGGGCGTGGTGGGTGGGTGGGCCTATCACTGCAAGCAGGAGGAAGAAGAGGACATCGTAGAAGATTTGGCCGCCATGCACCGCCGTATGGTTTGGCCGGGCATCGGGCCCAGGAGGAAGAAGAGTACATCGTAGAAGATTTGGCCGCCATGCACCGCCGTATGGTTTGGCCGGGCATCGGGCCCAGGAGGAAGAAGAGGACATCGAGAAGGCGGTGATGGGCGTGGTGGGTGGGTGGGCCTATCACTGCAAGCAGGGGGAAGAAGAGGACATCGTAGAAGATTTGGCCGCCATGCACCGCCGTATGGTTTGGCCGGGCATCGGGCCCAGGAGGAAGAAGAGGACATCATAGAAGATTTGGCCGCCATGCACCGCCGTATGGTTTGGCCGGGCATCGGGCCCAGGAGGAAGAAGAGGACATCGAGAAGGCGGTGATGGGCGTGGTGGGTGGGTGGGCCTATCACTGCAAGCAGGAGGAAGAAGAGGACATCGTAGAAGATTTGGCCGCCATGCACCGCCGTATGGTTTGGCCGGGCATCGGGCCCAGGAGGAAGAAGAGTACATCGTAGAAGATTTGGCCGCCATGCACCGCCGTATGGTTTGGCCGGGCATCGGGCCCAGGAGGAAGAAGAGGACATCGTAGAAGATTTGGCCGCCATGCACCGCCGTATGGTTTGGCCGGGCATCGGGCCCAGGAGGAAGAAGAGGACATCGTAAAAGATTTGGCCGCCATGCACCGCCGTATGGTTTGGCCGGGCATCGGGCCCAGGAGGAAGAAGAGGACATCGAGAAGGCGGTGATGGGCGTGGTGGGTGGGTGGGCCTATCACTGCAAGCAGGAGGAAGAAGAGGACATCGTAGAAGATTTGGCCGCCATGCACCGCCGTATGGTTTGGCCGGGCATCGGGCCCAGGAGGAAGAAGAGTACATCGTAGAAGATTTGGCCGCCATGCACCGCCGTATGGTTTGGCCGGGCATCGGGCCCAGGAGGAAGAAGAGGACATCGAGAAGGCGGTGATGGGCGTGGTGGGTGGGTGGGCCTATCACTGCAAGCAGGAGGAAGAAGAGGACATCGTAGAAGATTTGGCCGCCATGCACCGCCGTATGGTTTGGCCGGGCATCGGGCCCAGGAGGAAGAAGAGTACATCGTAGAAGATTTGGCCGCCATGCACCGCCGTATGGTTTGGCCGGGCATCGGGCCCAGGAGGAAGAAGAGGACATCGAGAAGGCGTGATGGCGTGGTGGTGGGTGGGCCTATCACTGCAAGCAGGGGAAGAAGAGGACATCGTAGAAGATTTGGCCGCCATGCACCGCCGTATGGTTTGGCCGGGCATCGGGCCCAGGAGGAAGAAGAGGACATCATAGAAGATTTGGCCGCCATGGACCGCCGTATGGTTTGGCCGGGCATCGGGCCCAGGAGGAAGAAGAGGACATCGTAGAAGATTTGGCTTGGCCGGCGGATATGCTGGAATCGACGGATACGACGTCGAAAAAAACGGAATCGAAATACATTGATAATCTTCCTTAAATCTTTTCAATCCTTAAATAGTTCACTTACACTTATTGCCCTTCTTCCTGTTTCCCTTATTGCCGCTATCGCCAATTTTTAAACTACATATCTTTATTTTTTTTGCATTTTCTGCACTGTTGAATTCATGTTTCATCACCTATTCTTCAGGTTCGCTGTTCGCCTCTACCATCTCGTCCACTTCGATGAGTGACCATGGCCGCCACTCGTCACTCGTAGCCACTCGTAGCCGCTCGTCCTTCCAGAACCTGGATCCGTCCGTTTGGTGGCTGATCAGGTTTGTCATTTGCATTATATTAGCTGCGGCTTTCCATAGGGTGGCCGAAGGCTATCGCCAATTTTTGAAATACGCAATTCAGAATCTGGGTTTGACAATTGGCAATAGTTCTCATTTGCTTAATTTCAGTGGCGTTTTTCAATAGGGTGGCCGAAGGCTATCGCCAATTTTTGAAATGCGCAATTCAGAATCTGGGTTTGACAATTGGCAATAGTTCTCATTTTCTTAATTCCAGTGGCGTTTTTCAATAGGGTGGCCGAAGGCTATCGCCAATTTTTGAAATGCGCAATTCAGAATCTGGGTTTGACAATTGGCAATAGTTCTCATTTGCTTAATTTCAGTGGCGTTTTTCAATAGGGTGGCCGAAGGCTATCGCCAATTTTTGAAATGCGCAATTCAGAATCTGGGTTTGACAATTGGCAATAGTTCTCATTTGCTTAATTTCAGTGGCGTTTTTCAATAGGGTGGCCGAAGGCTATCGCCAATTTTTGAAATGCGCAATTCAGAATCTGGGTTTGACAATTGGCAATAGTTCTCATTTGCTTAATTTCAGTGGCGTTTTTCAATAGGGTGGCCGAAGGCTATCGCCAATTTTTGAAATGCGCATTCGAATCTGGGTTTGACAATTGGCAATAGTTCTCATTTTCTTAATTCCAGTGGCGTTTTTCAATAGGGTGGCCGAAGGCTATCGCCAATTTTTGAAATGCGCAATTCAGAATCTGGGTTTGACAATTGGCAATAGTTCTCATTTGCTTAATTCCGTGGCGTTTTTCAATAGGGTGGCCGAAGGCTATCGCCAATTTTTGAAATGCGCAATTCAGAATCTGGGTTTGACAATTGGCAATAGTTCTCATTTGCTTAATTTCAGTGGCGTTTTTCAATAGGGTGGCCGAAGGCTATCGCCAATTTTTGAAATATGCAATTCAGAATCTGGGTTTGACAATTGGCAATAGTTCTCATTTGCTTAATTTCAGTGGCGTTTTTCAATAGGGTGGCCGAAGGCTATCGCCAATTTTTGAAATATGCAATTCAGAATCTGGTTTGACAATTGGCAATAGTTTCTCATTTGCTTAATTTCAGTGGCGTTTTTCATAGGGTGGCCGAAGGCTATCGCCAATTTTTGAAATGCGCAATTCAGAATCTGGGTTTGACAATTGGCAATAGTTCTCATTTGCTTAATTTCAGTGGCGTTTTTCAATAGGGTGGCCGCGGCTATCGCCAATTTTTGAAATGCGCAATTCAGAATCTGGGTTTGACAATTGGCAATAGTTCTCATTTGCTTAATTCCAGTGGCGTTTTTCAATAGGGTGGCCGAAGGCTATCGCCAATTTTTGAAATGCGCAATTCAGAATCTGGGTTTGACAATTGGCAATAGTTCTCATTTGCTTAATTCCAGTGGCGTTTTTCAATAGGGTGGCCGAAGGCTATCGCCAATTTTTGAAATGCGCAATTCAGAATCTGGTTTGACAATTGACAATAGCTCTCATTTGCTTAATTTCAGTGGCGTTTTTCAATAGGGGGGCCGACGGTTATCGCCAATTTTTGAAATGCACATTTCAGAATCCCGAACAGCTAACTGAAACCCTAATCTGAAATCTCACTTTTTTCCTCTTGAGTAAATTGTTTCTCTTCAGCCCGTCGACGTCGTTCTCTTCAATGACAGCCTCCGCTCCTCCACACCCTTGCCTCCTCCCCTATTAGAGAAAATTCTTAGATCGAGTAGATATGTCTACTGTAAATTCTTTTTAGTAGAGCATGTTATTGAGAGAATGCTCTACTATGAAGAATCTACAGTATACTTCATCATGCAGAGAATTTCATCACCTAGTATCATCTATTGAATAGATATGTCAAAGCGACGGTCAATATTTTAAGAGCTTTTTTTCTAACTTTCGAGTGTCTTTTAATTTGCTAAACATGGTGTAGGCTCATTTCTGGTTTCTCCTAGTAGTTGACCCTCGTCGCTTCTGGAATCCAAGTGGAATCGTGGAATCCAAGTGGAATCGTGGAATCCTGCAGTGTGCTGCTGTGGCACTTAAGTGTAAATCGTTTTTGCTGTATTTTAGTTATGTTTTTTCTCTCGCCTCGGACTGAGATTTTTTCCGTTCCCGGACTGCACTGCTGTGGACAGTGCAGCTCCGGTTTTGTTCACAGTGTATGGAGGGGAAAGGGAACAGCTGATCACGTGATCGGCAACTGAATTGATTGGGTCTGTTAGAGTATCCTATCCAATTATTCAGTTTTCTTGGGGTTGACGTGTTTCTGGGTTACTGTATTGTTTTTTTTGGTTTTCATTTTTTTTACTGTTACTGGGTACTTTTATTGAATTTTTAGGAGATACCGTACTCGTCGTTTCAGGTATAGGAATATTGATTATTATCGAGGGTACTGTACTCTAGCCTGTTCCAGGATTCTGTATTGATTTTTCACGGGAGATACCGCACTCTTTCCCTATCTGGCTTGCAGTATTGAATATTCTCGGGGGGGGGGGTTGGTTGCTGTGTTCATTTTCTCTTGGTTTGCGCAGACCCTAGGCAAAAGAAATCCAGATTTGGAATGGTTATCACCAAAATGTTTCAAAACATGTAGCAGTGTTAAATGATGAAATATCGATGAACGACCTGAACAGATCGGAAGGATATCGAAAAAAAGCCCTAGCTCTGTCTCAAATGAATCTCAATGAATTTCCGACCGAGCTGAAGCACGGCTCGGCTACATCCTTCCAACTTCTAGGCGAATTGAATTCATCATCCCTAATGATCGATTTTTTTAGTGCTTCGCTTTTTTCAAAGCAGCCAAATTTCGACGAATCATTTCTTCTGGAAGGTTATTTCTCAGATAGTTCGGTTGCTTTACTATTTCTCAGAAATTTACTGCAACGTTTGCACAGTGATCATTCACATTTTTATCAACAGCTCGATTTAATTTACAATCATTCGAGATTTTGAATAACGCCGTAAAATAAAGGAGAAGCTCATTATGTGCTATTTATACTCCCGACTCGACAGGTGATATCGATATTGAGGGTGTTCTTCTGTGTGTGTGTACACTTGCACTCGCTGTTCTCATCATTGCCCATCGTCTTTCCACTCCACAAAGGGAAAACCATGATGTGATCTCACTGAAATTGGAAGGATGTTTGAGCAGCGATGGAGACGTGGATTTCGGCACTTTCGAACAAGAGCTATTGCTTTGTCTGTTCGATTTCCCCTTTCCAAATATCTCCTTCTAATTTGATACTTTCTCCACGCTGATTATCATTAACAATTCTCGCCTCCTCATTTCTCTCGATGAGCTCAGAAGTAGTCCCGGAAAGACTGCAGAGCGATTAGAAAGATATGATATTGAGTAGGAAGGTGAGACGAAAGGAGAGACCGGATGAAGAATGAAGAGGAATAAAGGAGGAGACGATGATGTACAACTGGAATGGAAATTTGAAACATTTCAAAAGAACGTTCGCTTTCAGGAAATGGAAGATTTGTGAATTACCATAATGTCTTTCAATAAAATTCAAATGCTCACAATGTACAGTCCGAAAATAACGATCGCCTGTTTGAGAATGACAGTTTCCGGTCCCATCTCGGTCGTTCGTTCTGATGAGATAGCCACTGAATGACCTGCCCCGATATGTATTCACATTTGAGCCCCAGGACTTCGCCGTTTCATATTTCAAATCTCAATATAATAATTAGTTTTTTTTCAGAGACATGCGCACACAGAATAGTAAATTCATTTTTAGTCATCATTTCAAGAGCTTCTGAAGCTCAACCGAGCATCGCTATTCTCGCTTTCTAACGATATGTATTGTTTTTCACGGATTCTTTTAGAGTTATTTCTCCTTGTCATCACCCAGACTAGGGTAAAATCGAGAATTCATCACCAGTTTGTAGCATAATTGAAATATCGATTAACGATGGCTCGAATATAATAGTAAGTTCATGTAGAATTTTGAAGCACGGAAGATAATCCTCCAATTCTAGAGACATGCGAAGGCTTGTTTTCACAGCAATGAATCATTTCGTAAATAGTTCGGTTGATTGATATTTCTAGATCTGCATCACTTCTTCAATTTTTTCAACAGCTTGATTTATTACATCATTGAAATTGAATAACTAATAAGAGAATGAATACTCCCGCTCGACACCGTCATGGACAGCACTCGCTGTATCATTGCTCGAATTTGCTTAGTGAAATAACGCGAAGAAACTTTCGAAAAGACTATCTTTGACCGATACTCTCACGATCATCTTCTTTTTATGACTCAGTACCGAAAATTTCTCGTGCAGAATGTTTGCATGCATTCAGAGAAGATTAGAATTCCCGACTTAGTGATTCGTCGGTTTTGATTACCGTAATCTCGGTGTGTCCATATAGAAGACAAACACGAGCAGGATTCGGATAAAAGTCAGAGTACTGAATAGTAAATGGATTATCATTCAAGAGCTTCAAGCAACCACATCGCTAAATTAACCGTGACGAGCTTCGTAATTAGCCAGAGTAAAGTCAATCAACGGAAAATGATAGTGCTTGAATTTCAGTAGTTTGTAGAATGCACAGAGAAGATAATAGAGACCAATCAACAGATTCTGACGTAGATTAAGTCAAGGTTGTTTTCGGAATGAACATGTTCGTAAATAGTTGGGATTGATTGAATCAGATCACCTGCGTGACTATTCTTGATTTTGTCTCAAGTCTTACTTGATTTTGATTACATCATGGTGATAAATTGGAATAATAATAAGAGCAATAAAAATAGCTTCACCTGCATAACAATCGACGTATCCGTCATCGGACAGACGTCAGCGTAAGCATTGGCAGAGGGAGAATATTGCTTAGTGCAGCCAATATCCGAGAGAATAACGGCTACAGTTATCGTAGAAGGACAGCGAAATGTTGACTAGGCGAACTCTGCAACGAATGAACTTTGATTATGCACATATTACCGAAAATCCGAATGTTTTTACCTAGAGAAAAATGGGCAAAGATTCGCAAGGTTGAAAGTGCAGAATCGATTTGCTGCCATTACCATCGAGAAGATTAGAATTCCTAAAAAACGATAAGTTTGTGATTCTCGGGTTTTTGGTTACCGTAATCTGCGAGTGTGTCCATAAAGAAGAAGAATTTGCATGTGATATCGGATAACAGAGGTCCTGAATGAGTTAAATGGATTATTTCAAATGCTTCAGCAGACCACATACCTGTACTGAGTACTGTGGCATAACAAAAATCGCCTGGACGAGGGATTTCAGTAGAGTAAATAGAGTGAGAACAGCAACAACGGAGTAAAATGTGCTCTGAATTTCAGTTTTTAGAACTTGTTTGGGAATTCGATTGGGTACCTCAAGAGCTTTCGACGTTTCCGTATGAACACTATGAGCATCGCGATATTCAATGAGATGAGAAGAGGACGAGGAGAATGTGGAGAAGCTCCAGCACACGTATTCACGATAGAAACTTCTAAAACAAAACAAAAAATGGTTATTCAAAACAACGACTGACCCATTGGAAACGGCTCTGAGCTGAACTGTCGATAAATTCACTGAAGGGGACAAATTTATTGGACAAAAATTAGCCAAACTCACAATTCTTATCGGATTGAAATATTTCTTCACTGAAGATAGACACGAGCTGTCGATTCCGAGAAAATAAAGAAGTGAGAAAGAACTGTTTTCTCGAATATCCCTTTCAGCCTGCGTAGTAGCGTCATTGCGGCGATAATAACACCATTATTATCGTGTTTTTATTGTCCAGATGTGAAAGTGCTGTCTGAACCAGCTTTAACAATATAAATAAGTATTTATCAGAGACTATTGTATTTACAAAGTTAGGAATGAACACATAATGGTTGTTTTCATTAAAAATGCTATCAATATGATGAAAAATCGCTCAAATATTTTTTCTGATCTTTCTATGATTCTCTAAATATTTTTTATTCTTGGGTGCTTATTAATCATGTGAATTATTTTAATTCAGGGCCGATGCAGACAAATAATAGAGTTCATAGATATTATTAGGAATGGTGAATAATTATGTGTGACAAGAATATTCAAAGGACTGGTTAAGAATGCGTCACTTTTGATCGTTGTAAAGGGAATTCAATAATTGCTCGAAATGGACGCCTTCGAGATGGAAACAACTCGATCTCTCGACGTAATCGTTGTCGCACTCGTAATTCTCTTCGCTCTCGACAACCAATGAGGACGAAGACCACAGAAGGACAACCAGAGAGAATCTCACTGGAAAGAACGACGTCATTGGGTTAATTCTTGTTTAGACAAGGATTATTTATCTTTTATCTCTTATCTCTTGAACTTCCATTTCATAGGATTCATCGCTTCATCAGTTAACGAATTTTTGACAATACATTCAGCCATTCACTAGAGATCATGTTCAAAACTGTAGATCGTCTGTCGATTTATGGATGAAATTGCCTCTATTCATACGAGGAAAAACTTAATCACAACCCGACCAATGGCAAACTGATCATCTATTCTGGTTCTGGTTCATAATTGGAGAACGAGAGCTTGTTTGCTTGCTCCGTTGTATCCTAATTGAGTCCACGCCACTGAGATCTCGGCCAAGCAATTATCTCTCAATTATCTATCTCTATCTCGCGCTTGCATCTCACTTCCTGCTCTAGAATTAGATATCTCTGACGTTCGAGACCGCTGCGACTGAATTTGTTACAAGATCAAAAAAGTCGGCCGCAGCGGTTTCCACGTCAGAGATAGCAAAGTCTATTTTTCAAAGAATTTCTTTGAACTTGATTCATAGCAGACGGCAACAAATGTTACAAATAATATTCGTCGTTTTTTTATTCACTAAGGCATCATTTGGTTTTCTCTTATCTGAAAGACCTGTGCTCTCACCGTCTGAATTCATTGGACGACGCAAGGAACAGTCCGGGGAAGGCAGCAGCGATGAAGAGAGCGACAATATTGAGAGAGTATGTGAGATAGAAGAAGAGACATGCCGATGCCTGTGTGCATAAGAGGGGAAGGGCTGAGGAGATACCGATCCAGAGCTACAAAGAAATTGATAAATATAAAAAGGATACTAGGCCGAATGAGAATGTTTGGAGGGTAGCGGTATCTTCTACTAGAGAGAGAAAATCTTCCGAGTGCACTTCAAAGTAATCGGTCACTCACAATGTAGAGTCCGAAAATGATGATTGCCTGCTTGAGAATGATCATCTCTGGGCCGCAGCGAGACTTCTCATTGTTCATTAGATAACCCCTCAATCCAAGTCCATTATCTACAGGACATCGGTTTCTGGTCCCAGTGCTTTAGACACTTGCGAGTCAAACTCAGAGCAGGTGTGCAAATTCCGTCGTTGCTCTAACTATAACTTGCCCTTTCTCACCTCTGATATCTGATCAGCCAATAGGTGCGAACGTAGAATGAAGCAGATACGAGACACACGACGTAGTACAGGTACATGAGCACTTTCTGGATATGAAGTCAGTTGTCGATTGAAGACTTCAGGCTACAGTACCTCGATGACTACGGTTACTCCGACTGTTGGGCACATATCGACGTAGGCGTTGGTCTGGATCGAGTACAGCTTGGTACAGCCCATTCCTGAAAATAGTTGCTCACAGCCGTTCGAACCGGTAGCTAGTCCAATTATGAATATTGGTGAAAGATTTTGGGCATACAGCTTTAGACATCTCACCAGACAGCAATGCCACGCAAACGAGGATAGTTCCAGAGACGAATCCCATCAGATAGTAGATCACCGGTCTGAGATTATCGATCTTAAAATTGATCCAGGGTCTTCACAAACTTGGCAAAGATCGGGCACTTGCATCCCAGACTAAACGTCGAGTGTCGATTAGCCGCCATGAGAGTCGAGAAGCCGAGAATGCCTGAACGAATTCATTGATTTGGGTCTCAATTGGAAAAACTACCGTAATCCGCAAGCATGTCCAGGGTGAAGATGGCCTTACGGTAGCCAGCGGGGAAGGGATCGTCCTGAAATTGGCGAGCGTTTTACTTTTTTCTTTCACATAGTCAAATTATTTGGTAGAAATTATACTAGCTGAAACTGGAATTATCTAGGAGATTGTTGGCATTTGGCCCACAGTCAATTTTTCCTTACTCACCCCTTTCATGTATTGCGGGACGAAGAATGCAGCCTGAATGACCGTTTTGAGAGTGGTGAAGATCATGAGACCAGCGACGACGCAGTAGAAAGTACTCTGCAGTCGAGTAATCATTTCATTTTCTACCCTCGGATGACGATCGTCTGTCGAATGATTGCAAATTATTCTTCCTTTGGGATATTTGCGAAGCACAAGTGAAACATTTCGATTTTAGCTTTACTAAAGTTCCAATTCAGTTGTGTTTCAGAATGATATCAAATGGGATGAATAAATTTCAAGTCAATTATATCCAAGACTCGAATTCAAAAACATTCACTCTTGTTCCCCCTCCAACTCACCTCAAACAGTTTCTTCCTCATGGTAATGAGTGTCGCATGCATTGTTCCATTGACAATGAGAGAGAAGATGACGAGAGCACAGTGGAAAGCGACAAAGAAGTAGTAGGAATCACTGAAAGATCAGAGAATGATGTCATTCTTGCTTCCAAACACTTCAGATTAAGCTCTGCATAGCTACTGCATCTACTGCAATGAGCCTATTAATTCGTTACAGTTTCCAGCGTTGCACTTTCTAACCGCATGTTTACTTCAATGAATGGCCTACGAATGTGTATTATCTTAAATATCGGCTACCGTACCTTTGCTGCACCATTCCCGCATCTTCGTATCCCTCTCCACCATATCCCCATGTGTCGGCCCTCCCCTTGGAGGGCCTTCATCCGGTGGCTCCATGCCGAATAGCGCTTAATTTGTCCAATTAATTCCTAAATAAAATCAACAATCTCACGCTTCATCATCGGATTGAACATGGTTGCTGATGATTACTGTAGATCCTTGTGGAATACGGTATTCCAGTCAGAGTCTAGGATTACGGTAGTCACCACCGCTGATTAGTGCCAGGGATAGGGAGACTTGTGACACAGAAAAGTGAATGCTGCACCTGTCTATTATCATGATTGCCAATTTGCGGCTATTCACGCGGGGAAATTACAGAGCTGCGAGGTTTTCTCCGTGTGTTCAATCTCGTCCTTATCCTGCTCTCTAACTCGAGGAGCTACGATACAGCTTCATTACACTTTCAGTCAGGCAAAGCGAGAGACCGATGGGAATCGAGAGAGTCAGACATATATTCCAGAGACACAGTAGTTGATCACCCAGCTCACCTGCTCAGAATTATCACCACACGTCAATTATGGTTTGTGCCTTTCCGTATTATGCGATTGCTGATTAGCATGAGTCAGAAGTAAATGCAGATTAGCTGCCGTGACTTCCATTTCGATCGCAATAGTCGCAGAGACCGACTGAGTAAGAGGATGATGATTGCGCCGAAATGCTCCAGATGTGTGCCAAAATGGCCGTTACGAGACTGGTCAGCGAAACTGCGAAGAGCGAGTTGTCATGTTCACGTGGCAACAAGAAGAAAATCACATACAAATTGTGTGCGTGAGAAATTTGAGGAAGGCCAGTCGCGTCGATTGTCATGTTCGCACTGCAAGGTTCAGCGAGAATTGATCATGGTGACTCATCTCGATTAAATCGCATTCTGAGAAGCGAACAATGATCAATCTCAAGTGACGAGGAAGCGATCTCTTCTCATGACACTCTAGTCTCTATAGTCTCTTTAGTCTCACTCCATCCAGTTCCTCTCCTTCACTCCTCTGCAAGTCCCTTCCTGGTCATCGAAATGTTTGCACATCCAATCAGATTAAAGACTGCATTAAAGTTCAATCTCAGTGACCATTTCCAGCCAATCCAAGTCTAACCATTTGTAAGGATAAGACGTGACGGGGAACATCGTCTGATGCACGCCGCACGCTCTAAGAAAATAACCTCAAGTGATCGAAACTATAAATGTGATGAATTCTAAAATTGTAAAATCTTCGTTTCCATGTTGCTGTCATAATTGCTTGTAAAACGTATTTCTTTGTTTTGGTGCTTGTCAACGATCATAGAGAAGTTAACTTTCTATCTAACGACAGTGTGAATAACTAATACTTTTTATTTTTATTATCCGAGTATCGAATATCTTTCTCGTTCTATGTCTCCTTTGTCTGCTCCCTTTAGTGGTTGTGTGATTCCGCATAGATATTAATATTAGAGAAATGTTTCCATAATTTATGCTGAATATATTATTAATCGCACAATATATTAGCACCGTTCGAGATGGTCTTCAGTTCATAACTTAGGGGACCAACATTAAATTAGATAGAGATGGGAAGAAGTACTAGAAGGGTCGTTCTAGCGCCGGAGGTTCCGGAGCCGGTTTTTAGCCGAGGGAACGAAAAACTCCGGCTCCAGAGGGAAATGTAAACAGAGAAGAAAGACATCTGACGGAAACAAGAGAAAGGGACCGATAATCCTCACTGAAACAGGTTGAGAACCGACCAAAAGAAGAGAGAATGGACAAATATGGAATCGAAGAGGAGATGGCAATGTTACGGTATCTTTGGACTTGTGGTAGAGATACGGTATCTTCACGTAGTTTAACCGGAAGAAGCGTAGCAAAGGTTTCCAGCTCCGCAAGTGTATCCAGTGGGGCATGCACCGTTGACGCACCTCCCAGAACTCCTGCAAATCATGCCATTTTTCTACTTGTCGACATTTCAGAAAAGTCGCCTCGCGGTGTGCACCACTCACCTCCAGATCCGAGCGGGCAGCAGTAGTCGTTCGTGTTGCAGAGGAATCCAGTGGGGCAGACACGGTTCACGCAGGGACCTGAGAGAGCCGGGGTACAGGGCCGTCGAATGGGAAGACTACTGACCGGTCGAGTTTCCGGATGCGCATCTGCAGCAGTAGTTGTTGGAGGAGCAGAAGTATCCTTGTCCGCAGAGACCTCCGATGCACGCGGCAACTGCGGCCCACCGGAGCAAGCGGCTAGAAGAAGGAATCGATTAGTGATTGGAGGAAATAGAAGATAAAGAAAGATAAACTATTCTTTTTCATTTATGATCTGGTATTTATGATCTGTGCATCATCGATTGAAGCTGTGCTCGTGACATTTTCAGTGATATTGAAATACATTGTGCATTTCATATTTATGCTAGGATTTGTTTGAAGAATTCGACGTTAACTTCGTCCTTCGTACTTTAGGCTGCTACCTAAAATCATCAGAAGATAGAAGTGAATGATGAACGAGAGCGCACGTAATGATTGAATGCCACGAACCATCATAGACTCCACGGATCCATAAGCTCCGCCCATCGAAGGGACCGGTCGATGGAAGTGATAACGGAAGTGATAGGACGGATTAGTTTCCTAGAATATCCGAAGAGGGAGGGGGTGAATGAGGTCTGGAGGAGAGAGCATCGTCCTCTTATTTGGGGACGGCTTCTCTGGAGGGACGAGATGGGAGGAGAGTGAGGTGCCTCTCCCTCCCCATCTTAGGATCTCCACCTCTTGTATACCCAAGGGGGTGTGGCTAGGGAGAAGGGCTGGAGGTGATGGGAGGAAGGGCGAGAGACTGTGGGGATTGAGGAGGAGCAGACAGGAGAGAGAGTGAAGGCACGTTGATTCCATGAAGGAGTCCGAAGAAGAAGTGCCATTGGAGTGTTTGAGGGAGCGCGCGCTTAGAGGGGAACAAAAGATGCGGAAGGGGAAGGGAGATTCTAGAACCAGAAGAGAGAGAAGTGATCAGAGGACGGAAAGGGTGCAATCGTCCATACGATCAAAGTGCAGAAGGAGAAATCGAGATAGATGATGTCAGATATCAGGAATCATGTAGACTTCTTCCTCATTCATTCGACGATGACGTGGCATCGTTTGCACCGATGATCTCATTTCTCCTCAAATGAATTAAAATGAATGCGATGACTAACTTACAATAACGATTATTCCGGATAGCTATCATTACTTCAAATATTAGCTACATCAGAACGTCATTTACTCAGCGGTGATCTCGCGATGAGCTCACAAAGAGCTCAATTGCATTGATTTGTAGGATGGTTTCACTTCCGAATTACATAATATTACGAATGATGCATCTCTTTGATTCTGAAGATTCTATGTCAGGCAATTTTACAGTCGTCAATGAACAAACTAGGCGTACAAGGCGTATCGTTCGAATTAGGATGCATCAATCCTCACCGGTTTCATAGATCGTTCTCTTCGTTTGTACATTCAACCCTCATTCAAACACTTCGCACCTTCTTGACAATACTTTTTTTTCTTCATTGCTGACCCACTAATTTCTCTCCTTCTCCAATGGGTGCGATGTAAGATGATGATGAGAGGGAGGGAGAGAAATCTAAGGAAAGAATTGAGAGGCAAACACGTCCCTTCTTTGTCTCTTCACTGTAGACGAGATGACATTCTTCTCTATTTGACTGCCTCCCGGCACTTTGAGTGAATGAATGGGAGAGAGAAGGAGAAAGATCAAGGGGAATGGAGAGAGAAGAGAGATGAGGAATGTCGAAGAGGACGTCAATCTGTAGATGGACATTATAAGAATAGATGACGAACTGATGAGAAGAGGGAACGACGATGGAATGACACGGGAGAAGTACGTTCGTTTTTGTTCATTATGCTATTCTTGCAATAATTATGGTATCTTGAATTTTAATTCAATGAATAATGTTACTTTATTCGAATTTCCATGAAGAAGCACAAGTATAATCGTATATCAACTTCTCTTCGATGAACTTTCACTGATCGAGGACTTCTGTGTACATTCCATCTTGAATAAACTTTCAGTATGCTAGATAACTCTTGTATCCCGGAATCGTTTCTAATATGCCTATCACCCCCCCCCTCCCCTCATTTTCCTTATTTTCATTAGCCAAAGATAACGGATTGACTATTTCTGCATTATGAGGCAGAAGATGACATCCGCCAAGAAAGAGCTGCTGATCCTCACAATGGTTCATTGTGCATCATTGATATACTGAATAAATTAGACAATTACACCTGATATGCGTCATCATCTACAGTTGCACCTGATATGCGTCATCATCTACAGTTGCACCTGATATGCGTCATCATCTACAGTTGCACCTGATATGCGTCATCATCTACAGTTGCACCTGATATGCGTCATCATCTACAGTTGCACCTGATATGCGTCATCATCTACAGTTGCACCTGATATGCGTCATCATCTACAGTTGCACCTGATATGCGTCATCATCTACAGTTGCACCTGATATGCGTCATCATCTACAGTTGCACCTGATATGCGTCATCATCTACAGTTGCACCTGATATGCGTCATCATCTACAGTTGCACCTGATATGCGTCATCATCTACAGTTGCACCTGATATGCGTCATCATCTACAGTTGCACCTGATATGCGTCATCATCTACAGTTGCACCTGATATGCGTCATCATCTACAGTTGCACCTGATATGCGTCATCATCTACAGTTGCACCTGATATGCGTCATCATCTACAGTTGCACCTGATATGCGTCATCATCTACAGTTGCACCTGATATGCGTCATCATCTACAGTTGCACCTGATATGCGTCATCACCTACAGTTGCACTTGTTCGCTTGTCTGATCCGTGCTGATTTTCAGCTGAAGGACAAGAAGAATGTACAAGAAGCATACATTGTACCATCCTTCCGAGACCATACTATGAATTGATTTAAATTTATTGATGAAATAGGCAGATGCAGTTACTTGTCCTTCCTGGCTCCGCAGGAATGGAAGAAAACTTGATGATTTCATACGATAAATATCTAGTCCAGCTCTTATTTTGTTGTTGTCGATAGCTATTGAGAAATCACCCAAAAAGAAGACTCCATTTTATCTAGTGCTTTCAAAAATTCAAAGCTTGATTCAAGCCTTGATGTCCAAGAGATCGAGTTTGAAAAGTGTGAGGTTTTCGAGAGCCTGAAGATTAATTTCATTACAGCGACAATTTTTTCAGTTAGAGCATTAGTAAGCTAACGATACTACATAATGCTCTAACTGAATGTGAGTTCATTAGAATTTTGATAAATTCTACGATATAATGTTCTCCAATAATTTACAAAGATTTCCTTACACAAATCGAGTTGACAGTAGTTTCATGGAAAGTGTGCTATTAATATACCAGAGTTCATTCTTCCAAGCAAAACAAGATAATGAACATGAACGTTATAAAAATGTAAGTAAGAGCGCTTCCGACCTCCAGTGAAAATAATCGTAAAACAGGAAGTTATGCTCAAAGGCGAATTCTGACTCAAAAATCTTTCGTACGATATAACTATTTTTCACAGTCTATTTCTTCACTCTTCTCAAGCCCACACGATCAACACAACAGATTACGTGCGAGAGGGCGCTGCTCTTTACAACATTCCTCTCTCGCTGACCACTCAAACTCTCTTTCATCGCACATTTCGCTTATTTTTTTATCCAATCGCACGTTTTCAAGGCCAAACTGACGGTTTCTTCAGACTTGCAAGGTTTTCTGTGAGGTTTTCTGCGTGTTCATTACTGACAGCCATGGTCTTGACCCAATCGAGTGAGATTCAATCTCTTTTCTCTTGGCATTGTCCATCGATTGATGGTCATTGAAGGAGAGTATCTCTCTCTTCAAACCCTTCTCTTTTCTCCCTTTATTTCTCTCTCTCTCGCCGCTTTCTATTCTCTATTCAGTGACAACTCTCGTACATACGTGTACTTGTTTACTTCCCTTTATCTCATGCATGAAGGTATTTCCGCTTTCTGCCATGATTGAAACGTACCTGCCAAACTCTTTTAATAATTTTTCAATTGAAAATAGCATTGTGCGATAGTCAACTCATCCCGAGCGGTCTTTCCCCTTTCCTTCCCTATTCACTCTCACTAGTTCACTCCCTATCGCGCAATGCTCCGGCGTCTCCTCTCTACTTCGTTTGTTTTTATTTCATTTGAACTTTTTTTTAGAAAGAGATGCGAAACGATTTGTATTCTGTTCACTTTTAGCTGTATTTTGCCTTAATGTTCACCCAATCTCCTTCAATATCAGCTCGAAATCAGCAATGCCGATGGTCCGTGTCGCCACCACCGTCGACAAGACGAAGATCGCTGATGATTTCGAGGTTGAAAACTTATTAAACTATTTTTAATTAGATAATCGCAGGTCAAACTCACGGACATTCTCGCGGAATCGATGGGCAAGCCACGCGAGCGAATTATGATTGAGGTTGCCATTTATCGCAAATTGATTTTTATTTCTGAAAATTTTGCTAAAGATTTTGCACCCAAGAATGATTTATTTTAAAAAATTAAATAAACAAATAATAAATAATGTGAATTGTCAGATCGATGCTGGTCGTCGTATCATGCATGGAGCCACGCCCGGACCCGTCTGTCATATTGTCGTTAGTTTGATTTGTCAACTTTATCTTCAAATCACATTTCCCTAAATAGTTAGCCAGCATCTACAGCGTAAATTGAAGTTAGATTCAAACTACAAAGCTATCGTAATAAGTTAAACATTGGAGATACAGGCGGGATGGCCGAGTGGTGTAAGGCGCCGCCCGCCATTCGAAGGGTACCGAGTTCAATCCCCCGCCGAGGCCAACCAAGCCTTGCTATCCCCCCGGGGTCGGCAAATTGGTAGCAACCTCGGTTGCGAAAGGTAAGGCTACCCGAGAAAGCATTGGACAGCCGGGTATGTAGTCCGTCTAACAGCTGGCCTTACCAGCGTTGTCTTACGACGTAAAATCGCTTGACGTGGATACACCTTTACCTTTGGAGATCAAGCATTCTGAATGATAGATCAAAGATCAATATCCCTCTCTCTTCAGATCAAATCGATCGGATGTGTGGGCGAGCAGCTGAACATTCAGCACACTCAGCGAGTCACCGACTTCATCAATGGATTGTGGGGAATTCCCAAGGATAAGGTGAGGAGACGCGAAGAATGGGATCTATTCACACAGCACTATTGATTGATTATTGTATCGAAAAAAAGAAACAAAATACGATTATCTTTGGCATAGTGGATGCCACTCATCGTTAGATGTAATAGCGAGAAAATGGTGAAATCTTAATAATCCCAATTGATTGCAGATCATTCTCGAGTTCTACGATCTCGCACCTCACCAGGTTGGATTCAATGGTACCACTGTCGCTGATGCCGTTGCCAAGCGAGAGGGAAAATAGATCAATCGATCGATAATCCTCTCTAGACTACAGTATCCCCATACGAGTTACTCTGTACACTCCTTGCGATCAATAAATATCATACTATTTATCACATTTCTCCTCATCAGCAGAACCATACAAAGAAAAAGACTGGCAAAGCAATTCAATATTTGGATATGTTCGCTCTCTATTAAACTCCATTCAATACAAACA
This sequence comes from Pristionchus exspectatus, assembly GCA_911812115.1. Lineage (NCBI taxonomy): Eukaryota > Metazoa > Nematoda > Chromadorea > Rhabditida > Neodiplogasteridae > Pristionchus > Pristionchus exspectatus. Next base: position 8,856,503 of record OU461587.1, on the reverse strand, counting down.
ATAATATCACAATAGCTCTTCGAATAAATACAGTAATAATGACAAGCGAGTACGGGTTACGTATGCACAAAACACACCGGGCTAAGGAAAAAATCATTCTAGATGGGTTAAAAGTCACTTTGTGATCAGAGAAGACTACCGTATTCTCTCTACCATCCATCATTACCCCAATCTCCATCCAATTCTGGTGGTGGATTCTGTTTGGTCGATGGAAGTTTCATCGCTCCTCCTCCTGAAGACGTCGATGTTGTCGATCCTCCCGTTCGAGCGGCACGCTTTGCTGCTAATTCCTGAGAAGGAAGGAGTGTGTGGATATATTTATTGATGCACTCTCACTACTTGAGAAAGAAAGGAATTTGATAAAGTTTGTATTGAGACAACATTCGATATAATGAAAACCCTAGCCCCAACCTGTTTCATATCTAATCAGAATCTCAAAATCCACAAGTAAACTCTAGCAGATCCATGTTATAAACTTCCATTGATATTATTTTTATGGCGTATAGAGTAAATACATTGGAAGAACGGTTCAATCTCAGACTCATACACCCATAGAAACATCAACCTTCCTAGATTCGAAACTATTAAAATTAGATCGTACCTTCTTCCTTGCTTCATTTCTCGCAGCCATCTCCGCTCTTCTCGCTTCTTTCTCTGCAGCTGCTGCACTTGCTGCAGATTTGGCTGCGACGGACGGAGCTGCTGCTGCAGGGGCTGCAAAGGATAATGTTAACTGCAGTATTGAAAACTTCAAGAGCATAACGCAGACAGCTAACAATCACAGACAGCGAGATTCACCAGAACCGTTTCGGTTTCACCAATGGTCCAAATGGAGGAACTTCGATGCGTAATGATGAATTCAAAACTGTCTTGATCAACCCAATCCCTCTCATTCACCATCATCCGTCCATCCATCTCCTTCCTCTCCCCATCCATCACTGGCTGCAGCTGCTGCAGGGGCTGCGAACTTGGATGCAGCCGATGGTTTCACTGCCAGAGCGGGGCTCGATTTCTGAAACTTAAAATCGGATGAAATATTTATTGCAGGCCGGCTAATGTTCTTTTTTAAATAACCATATTAGGGAGCACCAAATAGAACCCCTCTCCTCTTGCAGATACTCAGGTTGAAACACATTGGGTTGGTGATTATTGTATGACAACAAATTGTCGAATCTATTGCAAATGAGCCAAGTGTAAGTCTTTTGAGTCAGAGCTGAAACTCAACTGAGACTGGTCAAAATAAATTATTGTAATTGCGCAGTTGTTCGGGGAATGCTCCTGCTCCACCACTTTTACAGCAGAGTTCGAAAAACATAATTGATTCCTCGTTTCACGCACCCTCTCGATCCCTCATCCCACAATCAACTCACTTTCACCATTGGCGTCGATGCAGCTCCGAATCCATCGTCACCGAAGTCATCCCATCCACCGCCTGAGGAGACTGAAATGAATAGATTAAGAAGAGAATATCGATTAGAACATCTTCAACAGAGCAGTTGCGAGAAGAGAAGATTTTATTTGTATAAAACAGCACAAATCGCGAATGTTGCATCGGATCCCAATTAGTTATTGAACCTTTCAAGAGACGGTGAAACATAGATTTACCATCGAATCAACATGTTTTTAAACCTATTTTCAACACACACTACGGAGCTGAAACATTGATCTCTCTTTATGGAAGAGCAATCATTGTTTTTTTCACATATAAATGATATCATCATCAGATCCCCTGTGTGATATTAAACCTTCATACAGTCTGTGAAACACAAAGTTCAACTTTCACGGAATTCCACTAAATCCGCCTGTTTTCTCAATATATTTCAAACTGACGCTTTCCCAATACAAAAACCATTAATCGTATTGCGTGCCGTGATTACCGCAATCCTTCTCTGTCCATTCTCCAACCCCTTTCCCACTAACCTGCAGCCGTGCTGCTTGCTGCACTTGTCTTGCGACTGCTGCTGCTGATTCCCAGCATCTCGTCCAGATCATCCTCCAGGTCTGCCAATTACATCACAATAATGTTTTATTAATGAAAAAGTGTATCGTCATTATCAGATCTCTACGCGCTATTGACCCTTTAGTAATTCGGTGAAACACAAAAGTTCTAATTTTACAAATATTGAATAACCTTGGCCCCAATACAAAATAAATCATTCGTATTTTCTATCGTGCATACCTCATAGCCCTTCCTACGGACGATATTTAGCTCTCTCATGCAGAAAGATAAAAAATCAATAAGAATAAATACACACTTTTCTTGACAGGCTTGAATCCTCCCAGCTGCATCTTCCCTCCAGCCGGTCTCACTGCAGCTGCAGCTGCTACGGGCTTCTTGAACACCGGCTTCAACGGCTTCGAATCCTAGAAACTTATCATTTCACCCTGAGCGATTTGTGCTTCACCCTCACCCAATAACCATTTCGTCATCTCAATTTTCAATGGTGTCTCAATCTCTACTGATAAAACAATCATTGTTCACTTTTTCTAATACTTTTCTGATTACTTAGACGAGAAAATAACCACGGCGTAACTAACCATATCCCATCCCTCATCTGCCCATCCTTCCTCCTTCTCCTTCGTCTCTCCTTCCTCTGCATCTTTCCATTCATCCTCATCATCATCCCATCCACTCGACGATGTCGCTGTCGTCGCTGCAGCAGCTGCAGCAACCGGCTTCCTGCCTGCAGCCGGACTGCCGCCCACTGAATATAATTTATTATTTCGCTTACCGCGCCATCAATAACTGCAGCAAACCATTCTTCCAGCTCATATGACGCTGTTGAAACATGCATTCACCAATTCGTCTCTTCTACAATTTTAGCTCGTTCTTGCTTGAATTGCGGAAACAGTAGAGCTCAAAATGCCATCAATATCCCCTAGTTACGTCAATTCTAACAATCTATCCCCTCACCTGCAGCCCCTCCTCCTGCAGCAGATGCAGCCGGTGCAGCTGCATCTCCTGGCTGCGCGGGTGTCGGACCCTTGTAGAACTTGCCAGAGAGCGATTTGAGCGCCCACGAGGCCCATTGAGGCACCTGAAGAAGACTTACAGTAACAAAAACTCCAAATTGAAAAAAAAATCAGCCCACTAGTGAGAGAGGCGTTTCACGACCTACTCAAGACACTGCCGTTACGCTTAGGAATAATTTCGATCATTTTGACAAGGCAAAAAATAATAATCATGAAAAAGTTCCCAATCCACCTAATTTTTCACTCATGAGAAGTGAGTTTCACCGCCACTACAACACCACCTCTTTCAGTTCAGTTTCAATACTCCCATCATACTCATTTCAAAACTATAAATTGAGGACTGTATCCCTACCATTCCTTCACCAATGCTTAACCGATGAAGCCCCTCCTCACCTTATCACTGCCCAGCAGTCCCTTTCCTCCCGCTTTCACAGCTGCTTCCAACTCAGGAATGCATGCGGGATTCTCACTTGCCTGAAGAAGAGAAGTGATATAAAACATCAGAAGATATAGTTTACTACAAGCAGTAAGCATCATGATGTGAATAGAGTATGCTATAATCTTTTATAAAGGATCACACAATCTCAACGCAACTTATACATCCACTTCATTATATTTTGAAACATAAACTCAAAAAGGTCTAATTCATAATTTTTTTCAGTATCGGCAGAGCTACGATCATCACTCAACTCCACATCCCCCATTCACGATATTATTGAAACCCAAACCATCAGGGTTCAAAGCAAAACAGATTTTGAAACTCAAATATAAATAAAATTCCCTCGCCTTCTCCAGCTTCTCGATGAATCCCTTGAGGGCGCTGAATGCCTGATCACGCACCTGAATAGAATACATTCAAACAGTTTGTAGTATTGTTTCTAAACATTCAATCGTGAAGCTACTGATACTAACATCCAACCATTCTCCTATTATCCACCAATGAAACATCAAACTCATCGGATAAAATAAAAATAAAATAAAAGAAATCACCTGCTTCTCGGGGTCGCACGTGAGCGGGGAAAGGGAGGGCAGCACACGATTGGCTATCTGCAAGATGGGCGGTTATGGGCTTACAGTATCTCATGAGATTACTGTAACCCTACTTGGTATACTGCACACTTTGGTGGATAAATGCCGCAAATGTAGTGTGGCATTTTGCTCGCTAGGGGGTTAGTCAACTGTGTCATCTCCAATGTATACCGTAGTAAATTCCCTTCCCTACAGTATCATTCCTTTTCTACCTCAATGAGTGCATAGAACTGTTGAGTGGCAGAGAGGGCGAGAACGGCGGCCATTCGAGCAGGAGGGAACGGATCCTTGAGACCACGAGTGAATGCACCTGAAGGGGAATATCGATTGATAATTGAATGCGGAATCAAAGAGTAATCAACGTACTTCCACCATATTGATATTGCATACCATAACTGAAACACATAATTTCCTTATTCTTCCTTGTTTCATCCTTTCCCCATAACCCCCTCCCCTTCCTCACCAGTGAGTATTCTTTGTCTACAACTGGGATCGAGTAGATAGGCGATCTTTCCCAGACAAATCGTCGTATTCGTCCTTATTCCACCGTGCTCATCTGTGCCTGAGAATAAGGAGTTTCACATTCAGGATTGACAATAATTGTATCTGCCAGTCATTACGCTGATCAATACTCTTTGTGTTTCTAACTAATGATGCATGGACAACAATGAGCAATTGGTCAATAGTAAGTTACTCGTGATTTGGCATCCTCAACTCTTTCGCTAATGGAGCAAATATTATTTGTACCAATATAAAACCCAAGTGAACGCGTTAGTGGTCGGGACTCCCGCTCCTGACTAAGTATATCTCGTGAAACGTCAAAGTAAAAATTGAAACTCGATTTCATGTCAAAAAATTGATAAGCCTAATCACCAGCGGAAAATAACATTCTTTAAGCTTCTTCTAGTTACTCTATCCAATAATTTCGTCGAACTACGATAAACAACTGCTCACCTTGCAATTTGGCCAAATACTTCATCAAATCAGTGTTGAGATTGTGCGAATTCAGCTTTTCCGCCAGAACGACCATCGCTTTCACCTCAAATTGGCCTTTTGATTCTATTACCGGTAACTTGAACTATGCTCTTTGATCTTTAGCGGCGATCTTTGATCTTGTTAGAAAAGCCTCCAATTACCCAGCAAAAAATCAATACCCTGTCCCACTTACCGTACTCTCTCGCACGGCGGGCGAAGTGTCAAGGAATCCTTGCGAGAGGTTACTGTAATCAATATCGATTGATGTCCTTCGTGATACAGTAATCGCTACCGTAACACCCTTCTAACAACCAATATCTACTTACCCGTATATCTTATCATTAACAATGGCAGGCGTGAGATGGGGTGCGAATTCATCAATCTTCTCGAGTAATTTCACTCTCGTCGTTCGATCGGGTGAACCGAAGAGTTTGACGAGACACGGAACGATCCTGAAAGATGAAGATAATTGAGTGTTTTAGCAGTTCTGTAAGAATTATTACACGTAAGACAAGTTAGCTCCTTTCAAGAACATTGCGCAGCACGAAATCGCCTATTCCACAATTCTTCCATTTTCGATGACTTTTCTAACTAGTGAATAACATGATCCCTTCTAACATCCTACATGTATCCCTAGCCCCCTTCTTTCACTCACCTCCTCTGATACTCTTCCTCACTCAGCAATCGTCCCAATTTGAACATTGGAATGAGAATGTTCGGACCCGCATCTCCATACTCGTACGTGTGGATCAATCTGAAATTTATATTGTGAGTTTCGTTAATTAAAAATAATACTTTCTTCGCACTTCGAAATCGGGTACCCATCAATCTTGCCCTTTTTCTGTATCATAAGAGTTCTGTGTGAAACACAGCTCCTCATGGCAATGAAAATTAAATATGTCCAATATTTGAAATAACAAACCTCGGCAGGATCTTATACTTGGCGACGTCGTCGGGGAACTCGTCGAGATGATCCCTGATATCAATTGGTCTACAGTAATCCCCACTATACAGTACTTTTCATACCGTAATACACAATCACTACCGTACCTCAATTGATTGAAGAATGCATTCTTCTCCCCACTTTCCTTCAATTGGAATTCCTCGAGGAATAGAAGAGTGTCCACGTATCGCGACTTGCAGTATCCACCCGTTGAACGGAGCTCTGAAATATTGGTAACTGATTTACGAAAATCACCACCTGATCTATTGATGAAATCCAACAACAATCCAAGATAGCGCCTCGGTGAAACGCAACTCTAGCAAGTACAAAAATCACGTTTCCAGAATTCAAATGGCTCTATACCGTGAGTATCCGCCGTCAAATGGAGGTCTGAACTTCATAATATTGTTGATTTTATTTATCACCGCATTCGCCAAAACAATTGAATAAAGTCAACAATATCCCAAGATAATACCGCGATGGAACGCAACACTAGCAGGCGCAAAAACCACTTTTTCGACTAGCTATATTCTGCTCGATTATATCTACACCATCAACACCAACTAACTTCTACATGCCCCCTTCTCAATTGATCTCTAATCTACATCCGTATAGTGTGAGATCAAAAATCAAAGATCACTCGATTCCGCCCACCTCTCAATAACTCTGCGACCGTCTGTTTGGCTGCTGCAGGAGTGGCGATACGCTTGTACAGATCGTGCAGCTTTCTGGAATAATACTTCGATGTTTAAACGAGACACAATCAACTATCAACTAAAATCGGCAACTTACCCTAGCCTTGAAACCAGACATCGACTGCATTCGAAAATTTAATTTTTTTTTCCACATTTTTACATGGGTTAACACAATACTCGGAAGTAAAGACTACTGCTAGCCAGCTTACGTGTGAGACTGCTCAAAGTATCAATATTTTCACTTGTCTCAGCAGTCCTTGATAAATCTGAATTGATCTAACAACTGACTTGGGTATCTTCCCTGGTGGTTCGGCCTTCTCCATTCCCTCATTGAATCCATTGAATAGTTCCCACAGCACGAGACCCAATTGGTTGAGATCGGAGCGGGGAGAACTGAAAAGAGAGCGGAAAATTAACAATTGACAACAATTGAGTTTGAAGTTTCACAGGGTGGTAAGCATACCTGGGTACTTTTGTACTTAAGTACGCGGCCACCTGTAGAAAAAAATCAAATTTTGGAAAAATGTCGGCGACCCGTAACAAATTTTCTGAGGATTTTGTGCAAAATATGAAGGTTTTTGAGATGAATAGGTCGGCTACCCGTAGAAAAATTCCTAGTTACTTGCGGCTGCCCGTTCTTACAGGTAGCAAAAATTCCAAGTACATACTTGGCACAGGTATGGTGGTAAGGTTCCGGGAAAGTTGTTGTCTTCAATTTATTCTCTTTGCCGTGTGCCATAAATAATTCAAAGAATTGTGCTACAAGCTAAACGCTGCGTTTTTATGGAATGCAAAATCAATGATTCAAATGCTCTATTTAGGTAGATATCGTCAAATGCACGCAGTGAATACGTGATGTGTCACTTCTACAACTGCACACTATGTCAAACCATAACAATTTCGCTGCATTTAGTTTTGAATACTGATTTCGCACTTGAACTCTCTGCAATCTCTCACGATTCCCCCAATTCTTTCCAAACAGATTTCAGATTTGGTAGAGGAACCTAACCTGCGTAACCCCAGCCCCCCCCCCCTCCAGTGACTCACGTGAATCCGGTCGCCTTGTGCAATCCGGCCATCTTCCAATCTCCCGCAGTCGTAACGAAGATCGATCGACGAACATTCTCGTGAGAGATATTTGCACCGTGCAGGAACTTGAGACAACTCTGCAACCATACGATTTGTTTATTTTTATAGCACGTGGAAGAGTCACAATGATTGACATCTCGCTCACTAGACTTATGAGAACCACGAAACAAGAACTCACTATGCTCGCAATTTTTGAATATGTTAGAGATTGCTGAGTCCTCATCGTAAATCGCTCAGCGCCACATTCTTTCACTAATGTGGAACCAGTGAAACCGGGATGTTCCATGTGATGAACAAACAGTGGACGAATATTTCACCGTCTCCATTCTATTCAACGAAGATAGAACACTTCGACTAACCATGACTTGATATATTCCCCATGCGACGACACTTTCCCTCTGTTCACTCGTGAGATCGACATCTCTCATGTAGACTGAGAGAGGCTTGCACTGCTCTGTCACGAGATACAGAGTGGAATCTACCTGAAAGAATAATGGGAATTATTACTTTCGATTGGAACACCAGAACCTATTAGAGAATTGGATCCAATCCGATCTTAATCAAACTCTGCGACAGAAAAACCTAGTGATCTTATTCAGAAACCTTCTATTGTATTTGAAACGTATCTTTCGACATTATTTCAATATCCTCCTTCCCTACCGTATTCTCTTGCTACCGTACCTCTGGAATACACCCCATGAAGATTTCGCCCCCATCCTCATCTAGCAATAATTGCCTGATATGATAAATTGATTGATTGATTGACCGTACCTCAAGTGAATCGACGTAAGTGAGGATGTTCGGATGTCTCATCGTCTTCAATTTCTGTGTCTGCACTCGTAGATTAGCACAATCGGGAGCAGCCCAGAAGATGGAGAGACCCTCCGCATCTGGTTCAGCCTGAAGAAGAGAGAGATACGGTAAGTGATATTCAGAGTACGGTAATGGATCAATAGGATAAGAACTATGTGAAACAATTGACATGTAGGAGCTTCGTTGAAGCACCTAGGTCCTAGGCTTTTTTCAGTTAATTTAATTCACAGAAATGACCTGTATTTCAAAATATTCACCTGACCGAAACCCATTACACTTGCGTTTCACTGTTCCTACATTAGTCATTCCGTCGACCCTAATTCAATTAACCGCCCATGTGTCTGAGAACTAATTCTACCCTACCACATATGTCTACCGTACTCGTACCGTACCTTCTTGACGCTGTTTCCCAGTTGCACTCCCTCGATCGTAGCCACTGCCGCAGTGGGAATCTCATAGCCGAATGCCGTCCGTGGATCTCTCGAAATTAGTGAGGAAAGGAACGAAGCCATTCCCCCTGAATGACAAATCGATAACTGACGATCACTGTATCAATCAATAAATGGGAACTATGGTATCGATTAGCGGACTCGAGAACCAGCTGGCAAAACGGGTGCGCTCAATCCACGTCTCTTATTGTGGCCAATTTATAGTCAGTTCACGATCACTTTTCATCCCCTACAGTACGCTAACTGTCGTGGTGAGATCTAGTGTCCAAGCTTTCCCTTTTCTTCCAGATACATTCTGCCGTCATTTACGGTTGTTCTTGTCTAGTTGAACATCAATCGTATGAATCATTGACTATTTATCAAAGGTCGCACGTTACAATTTATGAAAAACGGCGGATCGCCCACTAAAACGGATAAGATATTTACTTTAAACATATATACTCAGGGGGGAGGGGGTGGGCTCAAACCTAGTAGAAACCGATCGAATAGGGGGCGCTCTCAATCAATCGATACTCTAGTCAGGGAAAGAGGCGTAACGAGTGTATGTTACAATTTAAGGGGGGTTTACTGGGGGCGGGGGATTACGATAGCTGCCTGATAAACAAGCAAGTGAGAAATCTTCACTTCGCAGTTCACAAGATTCTATGCAAAACTACATGTTATGAAGAGAGGTGAAGAGAGGGGGGAGGGAGGAGGGAGGCTGTACTATCGGGCGACGAGACTCGTACAACTAACATAAAACGGGGAGATTATCAGCAGCAAGGAAGGAAGGAAGGGAAAGGGAGGGGGATACAATAAGGGGGAGGCCTGTAGTACACAATTTAGACTGACCACTTCTCAAACGATAGATTTCTAATAAGTTAGCACGCATTTGTGGACGATCAATATCGAATTACCAATAGTCGTGAAGAAGAAGAAGAAGAAAAACAATTAAACAATGCTTGACTCGGTATTGAAATTTGGGATGAATTTTCGGCTGAGTTCAAAACAAATTCATGAGACTACGATTAAACTAACAAACTGGACAAGGGGATACAGTGGATTGGAGATTTAGGAAGAGGATGAGAGGGAGGAGGATAAATGACCTACCGGGAAGGGAGAAAGAACGTCTCTAGACAACTGGAAGTGTGGATAATGGTTATGCATGATTGTGTGAGAAGAAAAAGAAAAAAAAGGCAACGAAAGAAGGGGCAGACTTACTATTGTTACAGTCGATTACACGCTAGCTAAAAATGTGAATGGAAAGGATTGCGATTGGAGCAAAACTGGCTATGAAAACGAGACGATTACGACGGGAGATATATATAAATGGACGAAGCTCTTCATTACTCATTACAAGACAGAGGAGCGATAGAATACTACAAAGGCACTAGGAAAATGTTTACATATGATCGGAAGTTGCTAGCTAGAAGAGGGGCGGGACTTGGCATCGTGCCAGCAGAGGCAGAGGCCGTCACTCGTCTATTGAGCACCACTCCAGTGTCGAGACTCCGTAGTGTACACCTGAACAGAGTACGGTAATCAAAGATACTGTAGCTCATGTAAAATCTCATCTACCGTATCCCCCCTCCCATATTTCCTGATTACCGTACCTTGGCAAGGGCATCAGCGCCACCCGATCCGATCAGCGGCCTCGATGGATGCATCGCTACCGTATTCACCGCCGAGTCGTGCTTCTTACGGTGGGCGGGAAACTCCTGAAATGAGAATATTCACTGTTGATCATCATTCTCATTGCAAAGGGTCTAGCGACAACTTCAACGTACAAAGAATATTTTTGATATTATTGTCTAGGACTACGCTGTATTATTGATAGCACCTCATCAATTCAATATTAGTAAATGAGCTGTAGCACAAAATCATCTTTGCCAAAAAATGGTTTCTCATCGGCCCAAAACAGCCTGGTATTCAGCCAATCCCCCTTCTCACCTTGAGACAGATTCTCTTCTCCATATTCCACAATCGCAGACTTCCATCATGTGATCCCGATAGGAGATACAGACCATTCGAATCAATGGCAAGAGAAGAAATTCCCTCCACGTGCGCTACGGCACAGTGCAATTGAGCGCCTGCGACAGGGAAATAATTAACAATAAGCCAATGTTATTGTTTTAGTGCTACCGTATTTATGTAACCAAAAGAATTGTTGAAAACAACATGGTAAGAGAGTATGCTTCTGCAGGCAGAATTTGTTATTTTTAGTATATCGTGAAAAGGAGTCACATTATCTCGTGATGTAATAGGCCATACTTGACTTAACCTTGTAACGCAACTTCACCTACTACTACCTAACCTCCTCAAATTCCATCTTCTTGCCACATTTTCAGTTCCCAATCACTTCCCTACCCGTAAACTGACCATTGGAATTATCAAAGTATCGTATCTTCCTGTCATCTCCGGCCATAATCGTGATCGGCATCGTCGGATGAGAGAGAATCTTCGTGATACGCGCGCCCGACGTCGCGTCTGCATTCATTTTAAATTAAATATATAACAATTTTTTTTAAATATTAAAAATATAAACTAATCATGTTTTCATCGAAGTGGCTGGCAGATTAATTAAAATATTTAAATTAATTAATAAACTAACCCTCTCCAAAGTCAAAGTTGAGTACGACGGCGCCCGTCTCGATATCGATGATCATCGCCTTAATTATTATTGATATTGATACTTACTGGATTATTATTTCCATTTTCTCCAAAATCATAATGTAATTGTAATTGGCGAGACAGTGCGAACATAAAGTGGCGGCATAACCTCAAACTTGCAGGACAATTTCCATCCATTTTTAGTTATGAGAAAACTCGCATTCCGCTATCTCAATCACAGTCTATCACAACGGCTCCAATAAGTTGCTATGACCTCCCCCCACCTTCTGTCCAGTATAGGCTGCGAGTAGATGTTGTGGTTCAGTGGACGAGAAATCGACACTCGTTGGCACTGCATCGGGAGAGGGAGCGGAGAACGTACGGAGAAGGGGCTCACCGAAGTTTCCTGACAATGGACAATTCAGTCAAGTGACGATATTTTTGCCCGGTTGTTTCCCGTCGCATCGATACTTCATTTCCAGTTCACAACGTGATTCATTTAATATATCCCACGTTTTTCCGTAAAAAAATACAAATTCAGCAGCCGGTTTCAGGCTGCTCCTTTTCCATAACTCGTCTAGTCTGCAGCGTAATTAATGCTTGGTACTTTGCTCGATCAAAAACAAGCCAAAATATTTCACTTGCAATGGACTCCCCCCCCCCTCCTCTACTCACCGGGTTCCCACAGTTTGATTGTTCCATCAGCAGAGGCGGATACGAGTCGATTATCGGATGAGTGGAAGGCGACGGCCCATACGGCGTCTGTGTGTCCCGTTAGTCGCTCACGAAGCACCTTCGGGTCTGCAATGAGGCAAAATATTTATTGAATTGCGCTCATTTTCATCAAGCTCTGCCGATCTATAAGGCTGCGATCCATTTTTAAAGATAACCTGGTAGGTTTTGCGCAACACTAAAAGCATGTAAGAGCCTGCATTGTCCAACTTTAATAGGCACCCGAAATGAAACAACAACAAAAAAGAACTATGTCTAAATAAGACCTGGCAGGTTTGCGCAACGCTCACTGCATGTAATAGAGTGTAACATTCGACATGAATATATGCTTGTCCTATCCAACAACTCCACTAACTCCCCCCCCCCTCCCCTCCCCCTCACTTACCGTACACATCATATGGATCACATGCAGTCGAAGGGACCGCCCAGCAGCATACCGTACCGTCGAGACCACCCGTGAACAGACGATCACCTCAAATTAGCATTTTTTTATAGGTAATCCGGGATCCCATCAGCGATACCCTCGAATCACCCAGATACATTGTCGGTGAAACACACAACATCCAGATTTGTTATGAAACTTTGAATCGTGGAATCACGACATATTCGACAAACAACTTGTACATCTTCTCTCCTTCATCTACCGTATCCCCCATTCTACCGTAGTCTACCGTACCCGTGGGTGAGATGTCCATCGATAGCACAGCTCCGGCGTGTCCACGGAACGTGTAGATCGGCTCCAGTTCCGACGGGTTCGACGCGTCTGCAAAAATATAACTTTTAAACTCTGAGGGATCAAACATTTATCGTGTTCAAAACATCTTCACACTTGCTTGAGTCATGTTTCACGCATGCCACAAGAGTTTCAACATCACCAAAACCGCAATTTTAGACTCGGTCTTTGGTGGTAAAATATCCAATAAAAAAATTTCACTCGCTCGAGTCATGTTTCACTAGCACTACAATACTTTGTTCATCGCGAAAGCATTAATTCCAATTCGTCATGGTTTTTTTTTTAAATGAATAAACATACTCTTGGCCGCGGCCTTCTCTGCATCCTTCGCATTCAGCGGCTTCGCATCCAGATTCCACAGCTTCGTCGTACCGTCCTCACCTCAAAAATCGATATTGACCACAATACCGTATCCTCCCGTCTACCGTACCAATTCCCCTCTACATCGGAATGCATAGGATATTCCTCAAAACATTGCGACGGTGCCCCCCCCTACCGTACCTGCAGTGAATAGGACGGGTTCGACGGGATGGAATTGCATAACTCTGACACAATCAAGATGAGATCGAAGGACGGCTCGAGTTGCCCATTGAGGAGTTGATGAGACGTCGTCGTCCTGGTATGAGCATTGTAAGGATAATATTTGTACCTCTTCTTACATTATAATTATTTATGCTAATGAAAACGTCGTCGAACAGATTGTCAAACCTTAATATCAGCATTTGTTATCCCCAAAAGACCAAAGATCAATCCGCCCCTTTCCCCGTTCCTCACCTGATCGTCTCCGGCCACATCCTGAATGTTGACGGCACTCTCGTCGGGCGGCAGACCAAGGGCGTCGTTGATGTCCTGCAGGGACATTCAATCGATTGACTACAGTATCCTCCCCTGACTACCGTAATCTCTTTGGATCTATAACTGACCAGATACTCTCCTGCCCGTCTTGCACTCTTCATGGGTGCAGCTGCGGGTCCACTGGCACCGCCGCCCATCGACTGCTGCTGCTCATGCTCGTCTGCTGAAATACAATTGTTAATTATGTTAATTAGTAAAATAAACAGCTGGAAAGGTTCCTAAAAGGGACAGTCGGGCATGTGATAGACTACTGCATACAGACAGGCAGAGAAGGAAGAGCAAGTGCATGCATGGTTAACGAGCATGATTCAGCTACGGAAAACTATGAAGGGCTATCGAATTGGAGATTGTAAGATTGTGACAAGCATTAGTGTTTCTCGTTGTCTTGCCTTTTCGCTCGATTGCTTCTTCAATTCCATCCGTCGTTTCTTCTCCATTCATATCCATTTCGTTATCACGAGCTGCAATTCGAACAACGAATGTCTACTGTACTCCACTTCCAGAGGAATGATAGGCAACATAAAAAAATACATTTAAAATAACAATTTAAATGGGACTAAAGCTTCTGGTTAGTCGGCTTTTGCGATGCTTTTCTATCAATACTGCAAGGGTTAGAACACTCGAAATTGCAGTTCAAATGCATGCACGGATAACGACCGAATGTTACTGTAAGCTACCGTAGCACACTACCGATCGACAACTATCGTTATTTGTTCGGACATGAGTGAATCGATACTCTACTCCACCTCATCTACCGTATCCCTATCCTCTACCGTAATCCTACCGTACCCTTCTTGGGTGCTCTTGGGAGGAGATCTCCTTGTTCGCTGTCCTCACGAGACATCGACCCGGACGATTGCCGTTTCGCCTGCTTCTCATTCCTGCAAGGGATGTTCATCATTCAATGTTTCTCAGACTGATTTCAAAACAAAATGTCAATATTCAATGGTAGATATAACACAGTTTCACTTTATTAGAATATTTAATATTTTAATAATGATAGTTTAAAATAATAAATGTAAATGGTACTTGTACTGTGCCTTGAGTTGATCAAGCATCGAGGGGCTCACGTGCCAATCCTCCTTCGGATTCGATGACTCCTGATAAGGATAAATTGGAGCTGAGACCACTAGGGGGAATCATGTTTCACTGCTTCATCAAGTGCTCTTATTGGAGATAATTACTAATAAGCCATCATTTTCATTTTTCAAAGGACACGTATCCATCAACTCTCTCAATCAGTGCACTAACCTTCTTCTCGAGGAAATTGAATTCATCGAATACTTCCTTCAGTTCTCCGTCCATCTCTCCGCCGTGGTCCGACGACGAATCACTGCAATTTATCTTTTATTTTGAAAATGGGCGTTTTACAAATCGTCAACGACCACCACACGCACACTTACTGTATACTGGAAACCTAGAATTCGCATGTATTTTCATCCTGCGTTTTTATTTTTCCTATTGTTATCCAAACATGCCGAACATAAATTACATCGTCCCCATCATTATATTTCATAGCCCGCAATTGAAACACAAATTCACCCAATCACTAACTCATGTCTCACCTTCCTCCCCTCTGTCCTCCTCCTCCTCCCAATTTATACTTGGTCGCCAATGCTCCGAGCACATCGTCCTTGTTCCCGTTCGCCGGCCATTGACCTGCTAATACAATTAATTTATAATTATTTGTGTAATTAAACAGAGCTGTATTTCCATTTTAGTTCCGCAGCCCATCAGCAACTATCCTGCTACAAAAACCACTATTGCCGATTAAAAATACACGCAGCTTCAAAGTAGATATTGTTCCCCACCGATTGATTTAGAGTTTCACCATTGACATGAAAGTCTGATGTGCTTAGAAGGATTGATGGTCCGAACTCTTGCAATAGAAAACAAATAGGAAGGCCGAATCTTGATTATTCCCCTTCATTCTTCATAACTCGCCCCCGCCCTTCTTTCTTCAGATGCACCTAATACTTAGTGCCTTCCCTGCATCCCCTTCTCCTTCTATCCCATCCATCTAATCCCTCTCCTCCCCCCCCCCTTCTTTCCCCTCTGTCCCCATTCACATTAGTACTCACAATGATCTAGTGCATTCTCTCCTCTCCCCTTTCCTCTCTTTAGTTCAATTTCCTGATGCTGTCTTCTTCTCTTCTTCTCATGAAGATCACATCTTCCAAGAGTAAGATAAGAAAGGGAAAATCACTGTGCATTACTCCTTCCAAGCTCGCCCCCCCCCCCTTACTCTAACATCTCCACGAAACACGAAAGATTCTTTTCAGTAATGCACCTGTTCACACTTCTAGACATTGACTAGACTCGAAAGTGATCACTAACAAGAGAAGTGGGCGCCAAAATCTGATCTACATTTTCACGAATGAGGCATTTTCACTAAATAATTTGTGAGCGCAACACCATTCCAGTTGAATACGAACCCAAATTATCCTGAATTTTACAAACTAACTTTTAATTAAATTAATAAAACTCACCAGGGGGAATTGTGCCCAGGAGGTTCTTGAATCGGAATGCGCGCACATCAAGAATCGTCTCAGAGTATCCAATCTCCTGAACGATCGAAATTACGATACCATGTCAGATTTGTAATTATTAGGCCGTTTCCACATTGGAAATCGTGCATGACAACTACAACAACCCATTGGGGATTTATTCTCGTAATTATTGCTTTTGAATCCACTTGACATCGAGTACAAACGTCGCTCTACATCTCCATCTCAAGCCATAATCCTCTTCAAAGGATAGCCGCGTCGTACTCGAGTTTGACTACAATGAGCGTCCCCCTCTCTTCTTCTGACCTCAAGATATTTCTTGAGTAGTTCCCTTCCTTGTTTCCATCCGAGTGCATTCGCAGACTCCAATGGATACGCATCCACGTCCAGAGGAGCATTCGCATCTCAACAACGTATAATTAGAAATGAATGTACTTTTCGGTTTCATTGCTGGAATATGAAATACAAAAACCGTTACTATTCAATGATAGTAGCGCTATTCTTATCATGCACCTGATGTTAATACTGCACTATACACCTAAACTAATTCATGTTTCAAATGAATGATATGAGGACATGAGGACATGATATAAATTAAACGCATCAAATTATTTTATTTAACAAGTCCAAATCAATAGTTATCAATAGTAACATATAACAATAAAATGCGTACCAGGAGCACCGTCCTCCTCCTTCTCATCATAGCACGGCGGTTCCTCTCCGTTGTGTGTCAGGCGGTAGTTCTTGTTTCTGAAGGGAAACAGTTTAATATTGGCCAATCGAGTTCGTGTTTCACATTGGTGATTACAGCTCCGTCAACGAAATTCAAGCCTCGAAAAGACGAAAAAGATTCTCGGTGACCGACGGTAAAAAAATCAAAAACGTGTCATTGCTACCGTACCTCTCCTGCTTGAGACAGTACTCGAGCATCTTTATTCTCCTGACGAGGTCAGACTTCAGATTCTCCTGACCACGTCGTTCGCCCTGCAGGAAGCTGATCCGTGCCTGCAAAGAAGTTTCATTTTGTTTAAAAATAAGTCAAACGAAATAAAACATCAAAATTGAACTTTCTTGCAAGAAATGGGCACCCTTACCAAACCATTTAGCTAATTGCAAGTAAAAATGCTCACTAACATGAATCATCATCACGGGACAGTAATGCATGGCTACTTCCACTATTTTTATCCCCCGAGCAAAACAACAAGTTAGATTAGCAGACATCAGAAGTCTTCCCGTAATCCCACTAATACACCCATCAAGAAAGCCATTCTATCGTAAGACCCGTCATTATGACACATAACCAAAACTATTCTTCTAATGCACTCATCTCATTTCATAATCGTCATAATATCAGCTTAAAATAAGATCATCCTCTAATAACATCATCCAACAGGTCAATCTCCTTCTTCCTACCTGTAACTCAGTTCTTTCCATCTCCCATTTGCTCCTTTCCATCTCATATCGACTCCATTCGTGTTGGATGAAGTGCAACACACCGTGCATTGTGTAGGGAGGCTGTGATCGGGCCGGAGTCTCAAATTATTTACATTTAAAAAAGTTATAGCAGTTTGAAATTCATACATGTTCACAAAATACAGAATCCACACTTTTTATAGCTATTTCAGTTCATAGCTAGTGCTGAACGAACGCAAATGTATTCATTGCATAAATTTCCATTAGTTCCGGCACTGACTAAGGACTGAAAAAGCGTCGCCCCGATGACCTCACACACCTCATTCTCTGGTTGTTGTCCATTGGTGGCTGCATTGGCAGCACCTCCCCCTCCTCCTCCTCCCTGCATTCCACTGTTCGAGCTCATCACCTCACTGGATCTAGGGCGCATCTGGAACGACATTCGCTGAGAGGTCGCAGCAGCTGAACAAGAAAGCACACTTCCAGCAACGATGACAAATACGATTTTTTTTCGAATTACAACGAGAATAGGGTCATTTCCATTAAATTACGCTCAAAATACATAAACAAATAGTGCAAACCACTTACCTAACAGAAAAGCGAACTCGCCAACTATCCGTAGTGAAACCGCGTGGTCGCTGTGTTGAGCCACTAGCCAAGTTTCGCGCCTGAAACACAAATACACGGTTAGTCATTTCACACCTATAGTCGGCTTTGACGCGCACAGGCAGTGATTATGGAATCGGAAACAGGCGCACACAGGCGCGTAAGCCGCTATTAGAGGGAGAGAGGCGGAGGTACATCAAGGAATCGACCGGGGAAACGAACCATCACGGAAGGGAGTCATGAATCAAGCTATTTTCGGCCGAGAACTGACGGGTACTCATAAATTCACCCCCGTTTGAAGGTGAGAAGACGTGAAACTAGCAGCGACGAAGCATAAAAGATAACGGAACAATGACGTCAGAATATGACTACAAAAGGTGCAGGCTAAAAGGCCAGGTATTTCCTCTCAAACGAAATAATGAATCAGTAGTGTTGCCCACCCTAGCCGCCACTTGAAGGAATTGGAGAGCGCTTCCTAACAATGACAAGAGCTTCGCGAAATTCACTTATTGAAACGGAAGGGAAAAACGAGGCGTTTCTCGCGCATTGCGTGTCGCGTCACGAGGGTAGAGCTGGGTCAGTTTCATGATTACACTTAGATGGTCAAAGTTTAATCAACTGTTTTATGTCGACTATTTTTGCTTTCTTTGTTATTTTTCAAAATTAATTTTTCAATGAAATAATAATGTGTTACCGAAACTGCCGAAGCGCGTTAATTTCGATGATCATCGATTTATTTTTTTTAATGGCAAACTGAAATCTGATCTATGTGATACATTTCTTCTTCAATCGACTTGGTAGTTGTCTTTTCCAGGTTTGAGCTATCTTCAATCTTGTAATAAATCTACAACTATAATCTTATCAAGAAATCAAGAAGGATCTTGTTTGGATAATTGGTTCTATCTATTTCATAAAGAAGGTAGGACCTTTCAAATCGGAAAACATAAACTCTATTTCGATCTATACCAATCGGAGAATTCGAGGAAACGGATGCAGAACCAATCAAGATTCTTCAAATGATCAAGATCTCTTGAGAACCATCTCTTGAGAATCTAAGAGTCTTCTCGCCCTCCTTCTAACTCATACTTCACGTTGGTCAAGAAAAATAGGAATCATTCTGCAGTTTCGGAAGGATGTTGTATTGGCGCATCTGTCCCTACTTTCTTCCCCATTCTCCATTCAGATCCAATAAAAGGATTACATAAAGAATTGTTTTTAAAATTGAGTAGTGAGCGAAACACTTCAGATTATCATTATTTTTAATAGAATTATTACGCTTGGATATTCGTTAGGATAATAGTACAGGGATGGATACAATAATAATAATGAATAATAAAAAAACCGATTAGTGAATAATTGAGGCATACGTGAGATCATATCAGGCACAAACTCTTTTGAAAAGCCATCACTAATAATACAATAGTATCACTAATATCAATAGTTAGTGTTTTCCTACATGCAACCACTTGGGTAATTATCTATAGTTCTCGGAAGTGTTGTGATATTGGAATTGGTAAACGAATTTGGGCATAATGGGAGCAGGTGGATTCCAGTAGGGTTCGTAGCAGATTTCAGCATTATTGAAGTCAAGCATGGGTAAGGATTGATCAAATTTAGCGTTGAAGAAATTATCAGCCTCGGAACAATGGGGCATAGGAGCAGTTACTGTATCCGAGTAGGGTTCGGTCGATGGGGAGAGGGGGTTGAAGGAATTGATGAATTCACTTGCAGAAGAAGGAGGGGTCGGATAGAATGAGTCTTCGACGGGCACTTTTCGCTGAATCGCCGTTGACGGACCGTTCTAAAATATTATGATCAGAATCTTAGATGCAAATATAATATTGTAGTCAAGTACGAACCATAGTAGATAGTTTGATTTAAAAAAATTACCATATTGTTGTTAGCGATGAAATCTGCCAGTTTATCTCGAGTCATTCCGATGTGGATTGAAGGCTGAAAATATTTACGATGAAATCTTTCTTCCCTTGACCATACTCCCAATCCGAATCGATAAAGATTACATACCTCTGTGAAGAAAGCGAATCGAAGCTTCTGCGCATTCACTGGAATCATAACGCGTCTCTTGTAGCAGGCACGGAAATTGCGAAGGATCGTGTCTTTTTGAAGCTGCAATTGAGATTACAGTTTAAAAAAATGAATTACAGCAATGTAATAAAATAATGAAAACCTTACCTTTTTCTCTAGGTTCTGGTTGGTGCTCCAAAGAGAGATGAGAGTAGTGATAGAAGAAATACTGAAAATATTTAATTTTCAATCGAATTTTGATGAGGCAAAAGATTTGTGTGTGTCTAGAATGAAACTGACGTGAATTCTGTTCCGTTTCCAGTCCATGAAATGACATCTTTCTTCGATGAATCCATCAGAAGAGTGAGAATGAAATACCAGAACTGCTGCTTACCAGCTGAAAATAAACAGTTTACAATAATCCGATGATCAAAGCAATCATGGTTGGTTCCGTACCGTTAGTGTGCTTTCCCAGAGTCGGATCTTCATAAAGTCTTCGAGAAGGATCGAATACTCCGTAGTCTTCGTTCGGATGAATTTCAGCCTGAATAAAATAAATTATTCAGTTATCTCGCCCATATTTTATCTCCTTACCTTGCATGTCTTCTGTTTGAAAACGATCTCTTTGATTGCTACCTCTGCTACTCGAGTCGGTTTGTGTGAACGCTTTCGAGTGATTCGACCGGATACGATTGGCTTAGAGACACGGGTCGATACGGTAGTCTTATTAGACTTGCGAGGAGAAGATTTATTGACGGCCTTTGTCGATGATGTGTCTGAAATGAAAAGGAATTCGTAATGCGAAAAGACGGTGTGCTGATTAAACTATTTCATTGAGACTTTCGACGTTTAGAGGGAGTTTTCACTAATAGAAAATAAACTCACATGGATTGAAGATGGCCATATTCGGTTTGTGCTCAGCGTCAGAAGGAATGAAGTGAGAGTTGAAGAATAGAGGATACAGAGGAATTGACATGATGATGATAATCAGTTGAGAAGTCGAGATTATGACTGATTTATTGAGAGGAAGTGTACCTATTTATAGATTCTTTATGTGCATCCGATCTATCTAGCTAGACCCTAATTACTGTTTATGATCTGGTTCGGAAACGACTGTCTGGAGTCGGATTTACGACCTGTGATCTTTGCAGAAGCTTCCTCCCCTCTGGCGTACGACATGTAATGAAAAAATCAGTATATTTTATCGCATACGATCAAAAGTTCAAAAAGTTTTATTAATTATTAATTTTTATCACATAGTATAATCATCATTCGGTTGTGTTTTCATTCGTATCTCAATACTGTCTAACATTACACACTTTCCTCTTTACTTGTACTAACTCACTTTATTATCTTCATCAGATTCGCTAGCTTTTCTGCTAAGATTAATAAGCAACGCATTTGATTCGGTAGCTTAAGAGATTGCTAAACAAAAATTAATGGTATGTTGTTCATATAAGGTTTCTTAGTTACTTCCTTGAGATTAGAAGCTCAATCATAAGATCAATCTCAACGCTCTCTCTCTCAACAACTCTCAACAACTCTCAACACATCAACAAGGTCGGAAGGCCATTTATTACTCTCCCATACCCTCCGGCATCCCTTAGGCGCGATTCCAAGTGAGACGCTTCCTTGTCTCTTCCATACCCTCCGGCATCCCTTAGGCACGATTCCGAGTGAGACGCTTCCTTGTCTCTCCGATCTCCCCCGTGGTCTCATGACCTAAGGGCATGGGAACGATACCATTTATTGATTCCCCAGACAGATGTGAATAACCACTGGTATAAGAACCCCCTTCGTGCCAATGTATTCACCAGTTCTATCTGCTTTACATCTCAACGATGTCTGCTTTCTCTTCTGATGAAGATCTCTTCCGTGATTATGATGATGTTGCACCTATATCTTCCATCTTCAATGAATCCGATCCGTCGAATTCTGAATTCGATCTAAATGATTTTAGTGGTTCAGCTGAAGATTTCTTCAATTATCAAGCGACTGGTGAGTAAAAATAATGAAATTTCGCAGAAATTGAATCAATTGCCTTCCAGATAGCGATGCCTCTGAAGCTACAAGTAACACTACACATCACTCACTTGATTCTTCTGCTCAATCTAATGATCAAAATAGTGAATTCAATTGGGATGCTCTGAATGGATCGATCGGTGATTTCTTCAATGGTCTGCCGAATGGTTAGTTGCATTCTTTCTGAATTCATACTTATTTGATAACTGACTCAGCCTAATCCAAATATTTTTCAGATAAAAATATCGTGGAATCAGCCGTTGTCTCGACTCCTCAACTTGTTGAATCACCTTCAATCGTCTCTACTGTCTCTGTCGCACAAGCCTCCGGAAAGAATTCTCATCGTAACTCCTCAGGTTTATTTATTCTAAATATTTTACTTTATGATCATTGCTTCTCATTTAACACATGTGTTTAAGATTCGGGAGAGAATTCATCTCGTTCTAATACTCGTTTCAACTACGAGAAAGTAAAGGGAATTTCAAGTCAGAGATGTCGAAGATTCCCTGATATTCTTCCTGAGGATAAGAAACGAGATAGATTCCATAACAGCGGTTAGTAGCGCAATCGTTTGTAGGTAATAAAACATGTCTATTTTTTCGAATTTCAGGTCACCAACAGCTGTGGTTCTTCATCCTCAATCTTCTAAATGATTTTACCAAGAAATCAGTGATCCTTTGGACTGGAAACCAGCGTCAATTCAAAATCAAGAATACTGACTTGTTCAGCCATCTCTGGTCAAAGCACAAAGGAGTTGCTGATGTATGTTTGAATTCAAAGTCATATTTTAGCGATTCTTTTTGTTTGTGATCAATATTATTTTAAGGTTCAATGGGAGTCACTCAAACGCACTATTCGAACGTGTGGAAAGAATGGAATGCTGATGGCAGTTCCTTCTATGAAGCATAAAGGACGAAATGAGGATGGTCTTTTCGGATATGTGATTGAAGTTTCGTCGTATCTCAATATGACAAGGGAGGAGCTTGACAGGGTGATCAAATTGCATTGCGAGGTTTGTTATCTACAGATAATTTTTGATATAACGTGCAAAACTATAATAATGCAATATTTCAGACTGGCCCCCTCACTGTCGGATCTCCAATCGATTCATCAATCGGATATCCTGAAGGCACTCAACTCCAAGTGATGTCTATGATGCCATTGGATAATGAAGGAAACCTTCTCCATCCCATCCCTAACCATTTCATTACCGTACTTCCTCAATCGACCAATAAGTTGACCCCTTCAATTATTTCCTCTTCTTCTTCAGTTCTTCATCATTCTCAATCTCCCACACCCCTTCATTCTCCTTCAGTACCTTCCAATTCTGAGAATGTTCAACCTGCCCAATCCACCCCCGTTTTCAATTCCCTTCTCGATACCAATAGAACTCCCTCGATTCCCACTCCTCCTACTCCTATTCATCCCATGCAACTCGCTGCAGTCAATATCGATTTCTCTCACGTTTTCAACAATGATTTCACGATGAACATCTATCAATGGTCAGATGGAGGTTTCATTCCTTCAATTGTACCTCTTGATTTTCTAAATCAGCCGTTCCATGCTCAGAACCATCAATTCCAACCTCAGAATCAGCCATTGAACTCCATGAACCAGCCATTCCAAGTTCAAGATCATCCTTTCTTCGCCCATAACCAACCTTTCCATCCTCAAAATGAGCGATTCGATCCTCCATTCTAATCTCTTTTCTCCAGTCTTATCCATTGATTGAATTGCCATTCATTAGTTACCCGATATCATCAACATTGCCTAGTTTCCATGTCCGTAATAACCTCCAGTGCCCTGAATATTCTGTATTATCGTTACGTCTATTGTACTGTACCATTCTATCGAAATAAAAATATTTATACAATCAATTTGATCGTCAGACAGAGCAGGGAACAACAATCCCTTCTTCTGTCCACTACATTCTTCATTATCAGAATATATGAGAATTTGAAATGGAGGAACCAGATCCAAATTCCTGTTGAAGATAAAAGAATAAATTTTTACGTTTCATATTTTTGAACACCAAAACAATAACAACAAATACGTTCAAAAATGATGTTTCTTTATTTTAATTTTATGTAATGCTCATGATGTTTCTTCCTCATTCTTTCATAGTTCAAACTTGTCCATCGATTGAAGCACAAGAGTGAAATTTTTACTTGATAGAATATCGATTGTCAACGGAGGAAACTGCAACATTTTTGCATTGTACCCTTTTGAAAATGTAAGACCTCTGGAGTACCGTACATGCTTCGTATACCATTGGGTGGACATAAATAAATATTAGAAGGTTATTTTATAGAATCAATTGAATTTATGAAGCGGCTAGCCGAAAACTGAAGTCTATTTGGATAGTTCTTGCAAAATTTGATTCCATACCAGATGTCGTAACTATTGCTCAAATGATTCTGAGTCAAAAATGCTAGAAATTATTCATGTTCGATGAGAATCTGGAACTTCTTCGATCATATCATCCGTTGCTGAAGAACTGATCTACGTATATATGTATCTCAAAACACGAGGCTGGAATTAAAATTAATATCACATTATTGTCTCAAAGCAAAGAAATCCTCGGTAAAAAGCATACGCTTTATTACTGTTGTTCAAAAAACGAATGAGATCGAACAAATAAAGTTGAAATGTATGGCTTCGCTAGCAAACTAGATGAATGTATAATGAAAATTCCATGGAATTTCATTATCACCACTATTGAATAAGAGAATAGGCTTTCATACTAATTAACGACTATTATTCTATGCTTTCTCAATGCTATCCTTTCCTCCATTGATAATCGAGAGTATTTCTTTCCTCTTTGTCGCAGTTTTCCTCCGTTTTCTCTCACGATCGATGGCCTACAATGTTCACACAATGATTTCATAGATGGAGATCTTCTATTCATTTTTTATTTTTTAGTTATTCTTTGCCCAAGCTTCAGTCTAAAGTGACTTTGACAGTTATGTTTCATAATATCAACAAAGACAAACAATAATGGAAATTCGTCAGTATGATCTCTTCCAGTTTGAATTTAAAAAAGAAACTTGAAAGACATAATCTTTCAAGAAATGTTGAAAAATGGTTAAGAAGATAACCTGGGCAAGTCTGGCATCAAATTCAGTGACAGTCAACTTCGTCGGTGACGTCTTCGATGTCTGACGGACGTCCGAGTGGCGCATCCTCAACGAACAAACGGCGTCGATTTGACGAGTCATTCCCTAATTCTCCATTTCATTATTCTTTCAAGTTATCTTAGAATTTGAATCGTGATTTAGCAATGAGCTTTGTAAATATCGATCGATTTATGAATAAAAAAAGGTAAACTTGGAAATGAAATCCTCAATGGTCACTCGATCCGGAATGTCCTCAGTGCCCGTTTTGAAGACATTGTACTGCCAACTGCAAAGAATACATATATCTCTGAAATCTTGTAATGCCTTTTGAAAATGCAGTGTATCTCGATTTCATAAGTCACCTACCCTCTCGTAACGGTTAAACAGAAAGCCGGAGTTCCATCCGGATTAACGTGGTCAGGAATTGTCCAGTGCACCTGCGAAATTGATAAAAAAGTCTAAAATTATCCCAGAAATTTACGGGCAAATTGAAAATGCGTAATTACCTCCTGACTAACGAGCATTGGATCTCTCACAATGAGCACTCCCCAAGTTCCACCGTGCACGTCTTCGAGAATACGACGAATCATCTGGAATGAGATATCAGAGATCTCGATCGTCTTTTTTTTATTCTGCGCACACTTTTACCAATGCCTATTGCTCGAGTCGAGCAACCCTGATTGATAAAACTATATTCGGATATGTTTCACGCAGTAAAGAACTACAAACTAATACTGCCGATTTGATTTTTTTTCTTTTTCAATTTGTAGAACGAAAATCTCAAATAAACCTCCGAAAGCGAATCTATCCAATTAGACTAATTCTGGGAAGTTAAACTACAAAGGTAACAAGGCGCAAGAGAGGCTCCAATGTGGAAACGCAGAGAACAATATTCACCTGCATCTGTGTAGCGGGATCCTTGGCTGCGAGTGTTGCTCTCTGCACGATCTGTCGGATCGACGACATTGGACAATTGGAGAGGGCTGCAATCATTTATTTGTAAAAATAGCACAAATTGGTAGGTTTATGATAGTTGCTGTTTTTTAGACAAAAATAATTTGAAAGGCAACTTGCGTGAGGAGTACGAAGCTCTCAATGTGACCAATGTGAGTAGCAGCCATCGAACATTCGCTTCCATCGGAAGCTAAATGAATGATGTATTGAATCAAAAAGCTCGATCATATCTAAAATGCACACAGTATGAATCAAACAAAGAAGTATGGAATATGCTTCATGATCAACAAAAGAGGCTAGAGAGATAGAATGAGTGATACCCGGAACGCTAATTTGTAGTAAAAAAATGAAAGAAACACTGTAGAATGAATTTGTAATAATCACCAATTGATTGGCAAGACTTCCTGATGACAATTGTGAACATCAGCCACTGGGTGTACAATAACTACTGCAGAATGGATTATAAACCTATCGGGACAAATAATAAATTGATTCCCCAAGGGCAATGAACGAGGAGGAAGAAGTATGATGAGGAAGGTGGAAAGGGTGATGAATGTTCCCCTTTCTTCTTTCTCTTGATTAGCTTACTTTCTCTTTTCTGTAGCAGATTGTCGCATGTTTCCGGTATGCAACATAGTAAACATAAGTTCTTATGCAAAGAGATTTCAAAAGAACAATCATCGAGAAGCGATAATAAATGTTGATTTAATTCGTGGTCAATTGAAAATATTGACATATGATGAGAACCTCGGTGGTATTGTACGCACTAGATGCCAATAAACTTCAACAAAATATCAAACACTTCACAGATAAAAACAAATGACAATTGATAGAATATCACAGGGTGTGGTTTAGCGAGAGCAGATGAAAGTGAAGGATAGAGAATGTACACAATTGTGACAAGGCGAAAGGAAAGGAACGGAAAAGTAAGGAAAGTGAGACGAGCTGTGCAGGGTAATTTATGGATGAGAGAATGGCAGAATGGGCTAATTAACCCCCGGAGGTAATGAGATACGAGATCGAGAGTGTGGAACGGGAAAGAGCAATGAAGCGATGAATGATCTGATGATCAATTTGAAGCTATGTTTCACAGTTGGATATAAAGATGTGCGATTTGGCGGATGAATAAAATAACGGCACCACCGAACACTCGCAGACATTGCTAGTTACTTTCTTTTTTATCATCATAGTTCATCAACCCTACGAAAGTCTAATACATTCAAGAACTACTTTGAACCGGAATACCCCATTGAATCGTACACTTGGAACAGAAACAAGCCTTTGCCGCACCAATCTTTCTAGAACTGTCGCAGCCTTGGTATTCCCACTGTCCCTTCTTCAGATCACTCCCCTCTCCCTCTCGCCACTAGTCCCGCCTTCTCTTCTCCTTTGTCTCGTCTTCCATTATTCAATGTGTCGTACTATACTCTCTTCATGTGTATGTACCCTCCACCCTTCTTCCTTCCGGTCATAACCACAAAGTGAGAAAGAATAACACTGCAATTCCTCCGATCTCTGGCCAGTCAGAGAAACGAAAGATCATGCATAATGAAGAGAGTGCGCGATCACTATTCTGCGTGAGCAGGACTGGTTTGAGCCCTCACTGTTCCCTTTGAACCCCTCCCTCCCTCCCCTCCCCTCCCCTCTCCCCGACCTTCCTCATAGTCACTTGAAACAGCGGACTCTCGAGAGCCATTTGTCTCCTTTTTCGGAAGTGACGTCGTATCGACAGCCGTTTGTTATTATAATAACGCCTGCGCAAGCTATCGTTTGGTAGGGACAAAGGAGCGTGCGAGTGGAAAGTAAACGAGAATAGGGCACGTTTTGTTTCGATAGGGAAATCAAATTACTGAAGGGAGCGGATCATTCATTTTTATCATCCAGAAAACATTTATGAAAATATTAAACTTTGTGCATAAATTATTACTTGAATCGGGCCAGAAATTCGTCTGTGAGACCATGCCCGTTGGACTGGGCGTCCGCTTGAGAGATGCTTCTCATCGATACAATCTGGAATTGTTGTTATTGTTTTTGTTTTTGAATATGTGGCACTCACTCCTTGCGAAGGATGGAAAGCGATTTCACAGGCTTCATTAGATCCCAGGAAAGTCTTGACTTCTGATAGAACGTCAAAAAGGAATCCGTAGCATTGACTCGTCTTCTTTTGAGTGTCCCCAGTTGACTTGATTTCGTCCATCGTTTTTTCCTCGATCTGAAATGTACGGATCAGCATATATTTGTTTAAAAAGCTTCCAGTTTAAATAATCGTATCGGTCAAACGATCGTTGTGAGCGAAAGAAAAGTCCATGTATATTTTAAGAAACCTACATTGATAACACTGCACACTCCTCTTCTGATATCGCCTCTTTTTGTTCCCAAAACGAATTTTTTCGTACAAATTATCTCCGATTGAAGAACCATGTTCACGGATCTGATTTTTGAAAGTCATATAGAAATTTCATTAATCTAAAACCTGTCATTCCAGTCTTTTTCTCACACAGTTTTCAATTCGACGGTGTCTTGTCCTGATGTTAGAGATTGTTTCACTAATGAATGAATGAACAATTTTTAAAAATCACAACGTACCGCTTCTGAGCGAATCGATCTCGGCTCCAGAGGTCAACTTCAGCCTTTTATCTCCAACTACCAGATTCGTTCTCACCATTAACTAAAATTATTATATCATAATTATTTTAATTATTCATGCTAACCTCGAAAGTGGGTCTGTTATCGACAGGCACGTCTGTGTTCGGTGCGCCCTGAAAAAATGTTCGATATCTTTTCGATCAATAAACCTTACATTTGGCGTGTTTGATGTAATGTACTGCTCGAATTTGTAGCCAGTGTACGTCGCAAGATCTTTGGACGTGCTGTCATAACTGAAAAGGCGAACAATAATTGGGTATCATATTGTTAAAGGGGGATAGGCATCAATATTTTCGTGCATAAACTGGCAACGTGGAATGATAGAGAATGGCTACCCGATAAGAGATCACTTTATCCGAAGTTCTAGAAATGCCTCTGAAGCTCACTACAGAATTTTAAAGTTCATTGATGTTTCAGGCAAGATTTGGGGTACTGTATTCTCGTATTGATTTTATTGGATTGGGAGTCGAAAATAGCGGCAATAGTGAGGATTGCGCTCGGCGGGAGTTGAACCAACGGGTGTTGGATAGCTAGGCAAAAGCACAACCGCTAGGCTACGAGCCATGGTGATCTCCTTGCCCAGAGTCACTATGATAAGTGCGTATGTTTACAGTAGGATCGCAACGTTTCAGGCTCTTCGTGGTGGGACCCACCAACATTGATTGATGCCTATCCCCCTTTAACATACTCTTTTACTTCACTGATGAAAATAACATCCCCGACATTCTGAGCAATCATTGACCATCCGCTCTCAAAGTGATTTAATGTCAGCTATTAGTTTGATATTTTAAAAATTAGCACACTGACATTATTGATTGATTTCCAAACGTCTTTGGGAGGTTTGTAGAGAAGGGTCGAGCAAATTCGCTTGAATGTTCCTCGCCAACTCGCGAAATCCGCATGGCCAAAGACCTTAATTGTTTTATATAAACAAGAGATATGTTTGCTTCGTTGGCAGCACTGTTCAGAATAAAGAACGGTACCTCCTTGACAGTTTCTCCCGGTTGACTCATTGCCCAACTGCAGAGAGTGCCCAGACTCTTCTCTTCTAGCTTCACATCACCCTTAAGGAGAACAACGTTGATTGTAAATGAATGGCATTCATTACCTTATCGAAGAACATTCCTTCAGTTCCGAAATGCTTAGTCAAGTCAAAGTTCACTGGTGGTTTGAGGCTTGCCTCATGGAGATATTGAACATTCCTTCTGTCATTGTGCACTTCTCTATTCAGCGAGACCTCAAATGAATATGATTGTTACGTTATTCTAGAGTTTGCAAAACGCGTAAACTTCACACTACTAATAAAATACATTGGAATAGATTATTCCTCATGAAGAGTCTATGACCATTCTTTTCAGGGGTTTTATCTATCTTCTTATGTTTCCGGATGTAGGTATCTAGCTCACCGAGTATTCTGCAATCGTTGTTTGTCCTGTAAGCTTTCCATAATTCGATTCATCGTAGAAATTGATTTCGACTGGAATTTGGACCTGAAATATAATTATAACGCACAAGAGAGAGAGACTAAAACGATACCGAATTCATTGCGACGAAGCCTTCCTGTGCGTTATCTGTAAAGGGAATTTGGATAAGAACAGTGGAAATAATGACGAGATCAGGAAAAGGGATGATAACATGAAAATATATATGGAGTTGGCGGAGACAGAAAACCCGCTTTGTTAGAAATGGGACAGTAAGAGCCTGCTAATGGAAACGTAAATGAACGATGCGACTTTGAATTCCCCATATTCAATTCCCAATATGTCTTCAAAACCTATTGGATAGTTGCATTTGAATGGCATCTGTAATTCCCATCCAATTCAAAATTGTTTTGTCTCTCAAAATCTAGGCACAGCCAGAGGGGGTGCTTTCTATCGCCAGCATGCGACTGATTGTGAGACAAACACAAGGGACACTGTTCATACTTGAAATCTCCCGTTTTTAGTGTAGCAAGGACTACAAATGGACTACTACTAATGGACGCTTGCGATTTTACACTCCCAATATAAGCTATTCGAAGTGCAAAATATACGCATTTGTATAATTATTGTGCTAGTCACTTACCAGAAACATAAATATACGTTGAAGTTCATACAGATAACGTAGAGAAAAGTAATAGTTGATTTCATTTAACATGATGTTTTGAGGTGTCTAACCGACTGTCACCAAATACTTTCACTTTGAAACTGGCGCATCGCAATGCGAACCGCCACGCGTGTGAATTGGTCAGTACTGCAAAGAGAATTGCTCTGTCTTTACCAGAATAGAGAAAACATCCAAAAAGTCATAAAAAAATAATACTCCACATACGCGAAGGATTTTTTTCACCATAATTCTACAATGTTATTTATTTGCGGATCAAAAGAAGGGTCTCTTCATTCTCTTCTTCTTCTTCTTCCTTCTCAAGTATCGTTCATGAACGTGACCTTGGCCGGCACTGCTTCCGTCTTCTCCTTCTTAATATAAAAGACTTTTGAAATTCCATGAATCCAGTTTCGAAATTCTACTTTTGGTTCAAAATGGGATTACCTCGACGTTAGCGCGGAAGGCGGACTTGTAGAGACACTCGCGACTTGCACGGAACCGCTTGAACATTATTACAAGAAGATTCTGAATGGGATCGTAAGTCAAAGAACGGAAGATCAAAGACCAAAGATTAAAGATCAAAACTTGCCTCATAGACGATTCTTTCTTCCTCGATCTTATCCTTGGATGGATCGATGAGATCTTTCCTGATGTAGATCTCTGGCCAATGAAGTTGATATTCGCCCGATGCGATACAGAAGATTGGACGGAGCATCCAGTGAAGCTGCAATGGGAGAATTCAATGAATGCTGGAACTTCAAATGAGATGGTGTTGAAGAAAAAACAATGAAATGAATGCATAAAAGTGAGAAGGCATAAGACTGAACGACTACTATAGAAGTAGATCATCAATGATGAGTAGACCTTTTTTTGTCAGTAACACTCACGATATTGAAGGGTGGTGGGACGGAGAAGGATGGCTCGTAGAATTCAGAGTAGATGGCAGCACGAGTGTATTTGAACTCGAGATCCTCATTGTCCTGAAATTAATGATTCGTCGCGAAAAATGTTACTGTTATAATCTGTTAGACACACCATAGGAGGATAGCTAAACAAGTTAGAGAAGTTAAAAATATTCGTCACTCACCAGTACTTCATCGGCTTTCTTCACGAGAAGAGAGATCATCAAATTGAGAAGGGTTATGATGAGAATCGCATGGTACGACATTGAGATGCCCTGTAGAGAATGCATTGAGTTTGATAATTTATATTTTCTTTGCAAATGGAGAGTAGACTTGCCATACTGCCCATCTGCACTGTCATAAGGCAAGTGAAGCATAACCAAACCCACGTTGCAAAAGTTTATTACCTAGCGACGAGTGTTACTTAGTATGACAACGAAAGAAAATTCTGGGGTTTCGGTATAGATTCAGGTTCGGGTACGGTAGCTTCAATCGATATCTCACCTCGATGGCATACTCGACTACCGTATTCGACGCTCGATTCTGGTCGGGACCGGCATTTCCCACTGCGAGCGGGAACTGCGTGTACTCCATATACCCGTAGAACGCCCAGTACAAATGACGAGCAGAGTTAGGGATACTGTAAGGTATAGTAAGTCAGTTATCGATTCGATCTACCGTACCTCTGGAAGAAATCGCTGCTCTCCGCTGTGGTTCCATCGTGACTGCGCACTGTCGCACCGAGGTACGGCGAACTGAGAATGTTGAGACCTGAGGAGGATTAAGTGATTAACTGGAGCATTTGGTGACGTCATCGCTATCCTTTTCCAGAACGAATCTGACCGATAGCGAAGGAGAACATGATAATGCCCATTACGAAGAGATACGAATAGATCTGAGAGACACAACGACCGATTGAGATCTGAAAGGAGCATTCAATCAGTAATGAGCAAGTATTGAGCCCCTGTAGAAGTCAATCAGAAACGAGCTGACAATAGTGGCTCCGACTCCCTTGACCAATTGGAAGAAGTAGAAGGTTTTCCAGAAGGCGAATATGCATCCCGTAGCAAGGAAGACATCGTAGAAGAAGAAATAGTCGATGAACGGCTGAGATGAGGATAGTTTGAGAATGTCATGGAGCCATTGTCAATAAAGGAAACGATCTTTGTTCCGTTTAGATATTATGAAATATGTTCATTGAAGCCGTATCGTAGGGAATATCGCTGGCGTTAAATGATAGAACCGTGAAACACAACCAATCACGCTCTTTCTCTATTTCTGTGATCTGTGTCTTACCCAGTGCCGTCTGTGCATTTTCTTCATAATCTCGGGATCCTTGAAGCCAATGACGATTGCAGTGCACCTGAAGACGCGGTTGCAATAAACAATTATGAACGTGGCATGATTGTCCATTCTTCCATGGTGAATAAAGTCTTCTTCACAGATTCTCTCATCCACTCACCAAATGTGGAAGGCGAGCATGAAAAGGCCGAGCAGCATGAAGTCGAACCTTAAATTAAATTCATTATTTTGTAATTAAAAAAATAGCTAACCATCTCCACCAGAGTGAGAAGAAATTGGAGACGCCACGACGAGACAACTCGAGGTATCTGACGATTATTATTGTATTTGAGAAACAATTTCAAATCATTAATGCTCAATCCATTCTAATGATCGAGTTCGACCTCTAAAAAAAGGAAGAAAGCAGCGAAAACTAGCCGGGCTACGCCCGGCTAGACCCTGCGGGTGGCACTGCGTGGCCCCATCCCATCTTTTTTCGGCTCGCCCTCGGCCCCACGAGCCTTCCGCCAGGGACTCGCAGGCTTCGCTCGCTACGCTCGCTCGCCAGATGACGCCGGGTTAAAAACGCGCACTTAAAAACGCGTTAAACACGTTTCCCTATTGCGAAATATTGAAACATTATCAGTAAACATCGATTGGCATCGAATCTGAGCTTACTGTACTCAAAAACGCGAGTTCGCACTTAAAAACGCGTTAATAAACACGTTTCCCTATTGCGAAATATTGAAACATTATCAGTAAACATCGATTGGCATCGACTCTGAGCTTACTGTACTCAAAAACGCGAGTTGCATCATCATTACGCAATATTACATAGTGATGACGAAATTGGTTATCGATTTTTTTAGATATTTTAATTTCGAGTAGTTTGGTGCCAAGCACGATCGATTTGGTTGAGTTTCCGGTGAGAATGGAGCGAAAGACGGATTATGACGAAATGATGACGAAATCAATTATCGATTTTTTTTCGAAATTTTTTTTCATGAGAAGTTGTTTGGTAAAGGTCCGAGGGGTGTACGATCGTTTTGAGCCGAGATATGAGCAAAAAAAATTTCGAGCGTGACAGACAAACATACATACATACATACAGACAGACGGACAGACAGACATTAACTTTTTATATTACTTAGTAATAAGCGGAAATTGAAAAAAGAGAATGCAAAAACGCTTGAATCATGTCAAATGTGGTAATAACCTCTCCAGTAGCAGTCCCATCACGTACATAAACGTGTACAGCTCCATCAGCGCTTGCCACGCTGCAATTATCGATTTTCTACCAGAGATCAAAGATCAAAGATCAGATCGCTCACGTGGATTAATCATGTCCCTATCATAGATTGATGTTTCTCCTCTCGCAGATCGAATTCCAACGAGACAACAGAGAAAAACGACGTAAGAGGAAGTGTAAGAGATGTATCTGAATGCCATTTGATCTTTGATCTTTGATCTCAAAAGCAATGTTGAGAATACTGAGGGCTTGTCAAGAAACTAATCGTGCATTTCCATTACACATCTCGCTGGTCAATGAATAGATCTATCCTCTGAAAGTCATCGCCAATGCTTACCTTGCAAGAGGTACATTGAAGCTTCCTCCTACTTTTCCATTCGTGACCACAAAGAGAAGAGCGATGATGGGATAGGCGAAGACGTGACGGAGAATACGGAATGAATCACGGGATAGATTCGAACCGAAATTGCCCCAACCTGAAGGGATTGGATGGAACCGTAATGAGGCTTGGGCCAGGGTACCTTGGTACCAGAGTGTGGCACAGGCTCTCTGCACGGGAACGCTCGCTGCGAACTGCAATGGGATGATTATTCTACACTAGCTGATCCGATAAAATCGACAAGATGATTCGCTAGCAGTTTTACAATGAATATGAAACATATTAGCATTGCTTAAAAAATCACTTACATCCTTGAGCGATGCATCCAATCCCATTCGCACTCGTGGATACGATTGCTGGCAGTTTGTGAGGAGGGAGAGGGAACGTTGAGCGAGGAAGAGATCAACTTCCTCGACCTGAAAATGCAATTGTTTCAATATTTTGAAGGCTCTGTCGTCGACTCGATATTCCGAACAGAACCTCCGAGATTCCCCATTCAATACCTTCCAGCACTGTTCCACCAGTCGTAGCGCAAAGTTCTGGACGTTCTGATGGAGGCCATTGTAGACGTCCTGTGAATGGACACATTCATTCGTCGATATAGGTAGGTGTTCATGTATTCATGATTGGCGTACTCCAATCACATCCAATATCATTTTGGGTTCTTCTGTATCATTTGAAACTCATTTGATCCCTCGTTCAACTCACAATGAACTCCACATTATCATCGTCAATCGATTGTTCCAAATCCGTCGCCAGAGCGGCTGCAGCTGCAAATGGATCGGACGTCGCCAGCCAGAGGAACGCCTGCGACCGGGAATTAGTCAGAACCGGGGAGCCGGAACCGGGATTTACCTCCGATGATACGGCTCGATAGACGTCGACCTTACGGAGATGTTCGACGTTCGAGTGAGCGACGAGACGGCACGACTCGCAATTACCTGAGAGAGAAGGGATTTTCTTGTAGCAGAACTTCGGTGTAGACTAGTCAACATTCGTGTAAATGCGAACACGCTTCTATCTCGATGCTGAAATGTAACCAAACTCTGTCTGGTTTTCAAATCTGGAACTTCAATTGATCGGTCTGCTGATGAGCGATATTTCTTGTTATTTCTCATTAGAATCCGATGTCCGGTGTAAACCCACAATTAGCGTGATGGGGCACGGTAATTGAGTGTCCTCTGAGAAGCAATGTTTCCACGATGGCGAAGTTGTTGAGGATGCACGCGAGAATAAGAGGAGTGATGTGGGGAGCGAACATCGGACAATTCGTGCAACCTGTAAGTGACAAATTGAGACGGTGAACTGGTGAATATTGCAAATTGTAGTATGAATGACTTTTGTGCACGTCGATTTCGAAATACATAGTCGCTTCAACTTCTTATTCTTCTTTATGATTAGGATAAGTTCATAATAGTTAATTTCGTGTGTTTCAGTTGTGTTTCACCATCATCATTTCTGCTCACCCGATCTCTCCTCATGAGGGAAATCAACGAATAATTGGAGGATCAATTCGACGAGGGGACGAGAACCGAGAGAGATTGCAGAGAGTAGCGCTTCCTGTAGAGAAATATCGATATTTTCTGAGTTCACAAGATTCGGGATTGGCTTGTCGTTTCGGGTGCTCTTTCACTGTTCTGATTGGTGTGATAGCGTATGAAACAATAGAATCGAAACCATCACCACGCCATAAATTAAGTACGGTATATGTATCCATTGTTCTCTTGTTACCGAACCTTGGTAGTCTCTGGACTGTCTCTCTTCACGATAAGATTGGAGAGATATCGTAACTCTTGATCGTGACCAGGAAGAATCTCATTGATAATGGAGAGAATCTCCTTTCGATGACCGGTGATCACCAACTGAAATCGAGAGGGTACTGTAGGGATATACTGTAGCGGAATAAATGAATACGTGCGGAACGAAATATTCGTACTTCTCGAAACCTCTTCATCAACTGCACTTGATTGCCCGTTCGATGGTAAGTGATGTGGCCGTAGTAGTGGGCATTATCGCGCTGAAGTGATGGAAGTTTGATCTTTGATCTTTGATCTCCACGAATTAGTGTACATTGAACCGAAAACAATGGACAATGGATGGTCGACAGGCACGGTAAGACCATATCCACGTATACCTCTTCTGGCAACTGTAGATTATCGAATTTGGCGGATCGAACGGCGGCCGCCTCGCCGCCAGAAGCAGCGGTCGCCGTCATACTGTAATTATTGATTGATTAAAGAATAACTACGTTATCTTCTGCATCTAACTGCTCTCAGCATTCGATATGAATGTCTAAATAATGGTAAAAGGAGCATGAATTGCCAAAATTTACGATAAACGAGAAACAAACCTGGGAGTGGACCGTTCGAGAGCGGCGCGAGAGGCGAAAATGCGAATAGAACGTGCGAAATTCCTTTTTATACTCTCGAAATAACAAAATTATAATTGTGCAAATCACTCAATTACATTTTCCTTATATGTTTATACCCATTATGACTTCCAGAAAAGCAGATGTATCTATAGTTGCTAACTGTTTACTTTTCCCAGCTGGGCATCATTCAATATGGCTAGACGCTTTATTCCTCTTTTCTTTCCCTCCAGAAATTCCCTGTGCCCTTCAAACATCGCCCTTGAAATGGCCTTTAAGATGCACCTTCCTCCTTCTTTCTCGGGTCACTTCCGTTCAAACCTTCGTCCCTTTGAAAGAACTCTCCCGCCCGTCCCTAAGGCGATCCCATAATCCTCACTATCTCTAAGGAACCCTCACGATTAGGTGAGAGACTGTGTGAAATGGAGAGACGGTGTGTTCATTATCGGGTAGATCTCTCATGGATCCAAGAAGGAAGAAGAGAAACGCGTGCCTATCTCCTTATCCCATCTAATGTACAGCAGCAGACGCATCATTCCTTCCCTCTCCAACTTTCTCCTTCTGAACCTAAGGGTTGAAATGAGGTCACATCTATGGATCCCTCTCCTTCCTCAGGGCACAAACATGTTCCACCCTCTCTCTCTTCACTTTCGAATTCTTCACTGACTCACCTTCACTTGGAATACCACCCGCGACTTTCTATTCGTGATGATCCATATTGGAAGAAGCGGATTGAGTCCCTCCACTTTTTATTATTTGTTCGTTATCTTGTTTCACGTGAATAATGTAAAATTAAGTCAAAGCCGAAAACGTACGCTACTGCGAATCCACACAGATCGGTTAGCCCATGTATCAAACATTTTTGTTGATTGTTTTGCTCGTTGGGAAAGGCTGACATAGAATTTCACCTCTTCTGTTTGATACTAAGTCCAAAAATTTACCAAAAATCATTTATTTTGTATCTAAGGTGTTTGCTCTTGTATAAGACCCGCCTCCCCCTCTCCTGAAAAATCCGGCTCAATTTGCATCAATTCGCTCTCTTCCCTCTTCACCTGTTGCAATGATCAACGCGTGTTCATTTAGATTTCACTCGTTATCATTTATTGACTGAGATCAAATAATTGTATGAAGACAGTCTCAACAAATAAAACGTATGAATCCAATCGGACGATATAAGCTAAATCTTGTGTGAGTCTTGACGATTCGATCCATGTCTTGAAACTGTCTGATCAATTCCCAGTCTGCGCGTCTCTATCGATCGAAGGTCATAGCTATTTTCGGAGTGTAGGTACTAATCTAAGAGAGGGAAGCAAAGAGGTGAAATTACCCTATTGAGGTTTATGAGTGCAGCGCCCGTGAGAAAGGAAGGAGTAATCATTGAGAGCTTCCTTTCTCGATCATTTTATTAATTGAAACAGCTGATCTTCACTTCTTTCTGCAATCGTTTCGTACTTGTCTTTTATGGCCCTCTTACAGCTGGTATTCCCGTTTTTGTGAGAGTCGAATCAACCTCTGTTCGTTTGAATTTTGCTCGCAACCGAGTGCTCTGCTCTGTTCACTTTGGGTGCAATTTATTCAAGGTTGGAACAGCTCGCAAATCGCGTTAGTCTGATTTCGTGTGCTTATGGCTCCTACCAGTAAAAATATTTACGAACAACATGCGCGTTCTTCCTTCTGATAATTCTGTTCTTGATCCGTTCAAAGCAGCTTGCTCTAGAAGCTTCACTGCTTCCACCGCGACTGGTTCTCTTCTGAAGAGCCCCTTGCTCTTTCTCAATCCAATCCCGTTACCCACTAGCTTCACCCGTTACTTCATCCTAATTATCCTTCCGAACCCCTTCTCCCTCTCCCTTTACTCCCTCTATTGTCAGTCGACTGGCACCATTGGTAACCTAGACCACGCAATCCCCTAACCAGAGAGGAGAGGAGAGGAGAGGGGTACCCGACCTCATTTGAATGAGTACCTTTGAATGATGACTAGTGAGTAGTCTGCACTGTCCTGTCAATCTCACTGGAAAAATGGAGAAGTGACTCTGATTATAGGGCTCCCAGCTTACTTTGCATCCCTGGATACTATTGGTTCCTCTACATGGATACTTCATTATGCGTACTTTTGTTGCAACGAATTCCTCAGTTCCCACCCCATTCTCATTTCCCAGCCCCTCCCTCTCTCAGTAACTGATCGCATCCAACCGTAGCTCAGCTAGAGGAATCGAAGGTGAGAGAGAGGGGAGAGATTTCAAGGCCACACACATGTCATGATGATGCCCAGTGGAGCCTCACTACTATCGCTGATTTCCCCCTTGCCTCTTTCAATTCGCTTCTCTCTCTCACCTGTCTCTCACTGTATGGGATCTCCGTGAAATACACTGTCTCTCACATGGTTTCGGCGGCGATTTCGCATCTTCCTCCCTTGTCCCTCTCCCTCTCTCTCTCTCTCCCTCTCTCTCTCTCTCCCTCTCTCTCCCTCTCTCTCTCTCTCTCATTCCTCACTAGGTCATTGCATGGAGGCATAGCCGATACCACGCTGCGTCTATCGATCAACGCAATACTCTTTTCAAGTGCTTTTTCCCTATTCTGAAAGGGTATGTTCACAATCACTCTTCAGTTCAGGAGCGATTCCATGTTGAATGTGTTGCTTATTTCGATTTCCCATGTCCTAAACTGGCTTCAGTTCAAATCAATTCCACTCATTTCCGATTCGATCTTTTCTTCTTGAGTCATCCCGTTTTTGGTTGGTTCAAACCAGCCGGCTGGTCTATTCCCCCTCTCCTTCTCCCTTTCGTCCATTTATGCATATGAATGGACACAGTCATCGATGCGAATCGTCGTCCGTTCAATGGCATTCTTGTACTACTCCATACTATAGTGATGATGGCCACTCAAGTAGGAAAGTGGCAAATAAACGGCGAGTGTGAACTCATCCCCTTCCGACAGTTACACAGTGGACAAGTGGGCATCCATTCGCCTTTTCATAAGAATTTATTCCCTTGGTGCTCAATGTCGCAGCTTTTAGCTTCCTGATAAGAACACGTGCGACTGTTCATCCACTCCTCCCATTCCTCCTCCTCCTCCATTTCCACCTACCGTCCGTCCTCCCTTTCCCTTCCCACTGTTCCCCTGCTGACCACGAGTGTAGGGGGGGGGGCAATAACAATGTGCAATCCCCCCACCCCTTCTCTCCTCCGTCCCCTCAAATCGAAGCCTCTCCCCGTCCTTTGCGAAATCGCACGCGTCTCCCATAGCAACAAAGCGCGGCGCTCTCGTTGACCACTCGTTTCCGGCGCTTGGTAGAGGAACGAATGGGGGTATACGGTTCGGAAACCAGCCGTATGGATCGGTCTTGGCAACGAGCGATTTGTAGTGTTCCATAGCCCTCATGTTTCCGAGTCGTTTTTTGTGCACCGAGACCGTTTCCTGCGCTCACAAAGGCCTGCATTCGAAGATAATTGGGACAGGTGAATGGAATTTGTAGAACGGTCGGCACGCATTCGCCTCTTTGTCTATCCTCCCCTCTCTCACCCTGTTGCATTAGGTCACTTTACCGGTTCGCACTAACTTTCGATTTCTCTCCCTTTTGCCTTCCTTCTCTTCTATTACCTCCTCGATTTCCATTGTCTCTTTCCCTTCTTGAGTAGTACTCGACTCACACTTTCCTTCACTCCTACGAGTGTTGGGCGTAGTGAAATTCATGCCCTGCGGCTAGAGGTAAAAGCGATTTCACCATGGGGCTTCCCTTGCGAAACCGAGTCTCCCTCTCTGAATCTCTTCATTGGAAAGCCAATCCCAGGTCTTATGAAGAGACGGCACTACTTGAACCATATGATTGAGTCTGACTCACCTGAATTGATTGCCCCATTCCTTCCACCTGTAAGAATAACTCCTCTGATTGTTTGGCTGTCCCTTCGTCCGATAGTCATTTCCATGTGTCGCTCCATTGCATTTCTTTGTTCATTCACTGGATATTCAATGGATTATCGATTTTCAGATGGCGACCGTCGCTCAAAAAGCCCTTCTCGGCCTGTCCATAGTAATGATTCTCGCTGGACTCATACTCACCAGTGCTGGTAGGATATTTTATTCCTTTCGCAAATTTCAAGGCTACCTTTTTTTTGGGAAAATGCGAGTTGAAATGATAACTGATTATCTAAATATCCCATATTGCAGGAGTCTTCTCTCCCGCGTGGCAAATCGTCGCCATTCGAGAGTTCAGAGCCGAGCATCAGGTTAGTTATTCGTTGTTTTTTTGTTCAAAAATAGCCTGCGACTTATTATTGAACCAGTCTAAAACTTGGCTTTGAACGCACCGTGAAACTCATCTAAATTCTTATATGAGCGGTCTGAAACTTCAGTATCCAACTTTTTTGATTAATAAATGAATAATAATGGAAATAATTACAGCACGGTCTGTGGTGGGATTGCATTCGTGCGGAGAAGCATGTGGTTGCAGTGGGAGATTTCTACGGAGAGGCACCACTTCATTGCATGTACAAGGTAAGGAAAGGATTGTTGATCATCCTGATTACTGCATATCTATTCTGCTCGCCCCTTTTTGACGATTACTGTTTGGGGTGTATGCTTAAAGTAAAATATTATTTCACAATCGACAGGCAGCTCCAATTAGACTCCCGTTAGATTTCGTTTAACTTCGATCTCATGGTTATTGTGATTAATGGCCGATTCTAGATATCCATAAAAACTAGGCTCTCACAAATAATACACTGAAATTGCCTAATCCTCATTCAGTTCGACAATTCGGCGGAGCAAGTGATTGAGAATACACTGAATAACATCGATGAAGATGGAGCAGCCGGAGAGAGTGAACATCATCGATTCTGGGGTATATCCAATTTATTATCTATTTCTTTTACAAAGATAAACCTTCT
This sequence comes from Pristionchus exspectatus, assembly GCA_911812115.1. Taxonomy (NCBI): domain Eukaryota; kingdom Metazoa; phylum Nematoda; class Chromadorea; order Rhabditida; family Neodiplogasteridae; genus Pristionchus; species Pristionchus exspectatus. The sequence goes on along the minus strand of OU461587.1, from coordinate 8,814,189 downwards.
TTCTGTCTATCAATTCGTCTGAAAAGCGTCTAAAAATCGAATGCAGAAAGGTAGACGTAGTCTCACAATAATGAAATAAGACAAGCTACTTAAAATGGCATAGGAAAGTATTCTCATTGAATTCCGATGTTCAGCATGGCACAAGGCAATTCTGTTCTTCATCATCACTTCAATCCTTCTCGCTTTCGTATCAATCTGTACTGGAGTCTGTGCTCCCTGCTTCCCTCCCACGGCATTCTGCTTCGCCATCTCCTTGTTCATTGCTAGTGAGTTGAATACTTTTATTGGATTGAATTGAATACTTTTTGAATACTTGAATATAGTAGAGTTGAATACTTTTTTTGAATACTTTTATTGGATCCAATGAAAGACGAGGCTGCGAACGAACGACGAAAAGTGATTTAAATCAGTTGTGTTTCACGAAACCCTCATCACGAAAGCGATAGTAGTCCAGTTGATTTTCCTCAGTGTAGTCGTTGTATATATAAAAATCAATGAACCTTTTACATGAAACGAAGACCAAGGCGAAATCAAGACATGAAAATTAAAAGAACATCAAATCTAATTTGTCTCATTTGAGTGATCTTCTCGTTCATCGCTGACGGCATTTTCTTCCTCGCAGCGAATCGAGTCGATAATCGATTCGTCCAGGGAATGGTCGGCACTTATGAGGTGAGACTTACTTTCATCGCCAAAGTGGACATGAAAATACCCATCAGTCTACAAAAAATGCATGCGAATTGTTGAACGATTTGCTCTTTGGAAGAACACTAGCATTCCTTCTTCACCAGTTTCTATTGAGTTTCACAATTGTTTTTAAAGACTGAGAAGTTTCGAAAGACCCAATTTTCCAGTATTGCCCGGTTTAAAAACATAAATGATCATTGATATCAGCAATCGATCGGGTACGCCTTCTATCTCCATCTTCTCGGAACACTCTGCTATCTCGTGGCATTCATCTGTGCAATGACCACCACGTACAAGTTCATCTCCGGATCAGAGGAATCTCGCAGGTAATTAAACTATTTTAATTAATTAATGTAATTAACAACCCCGTAACAAGTGCCTGGCCCGGTTAACCGCGTTTCCGACAGTCGCGTGACATTCTTAGAGTAAACTTCAAAGTTCAAGCAATATTTCTGAGCCTGTAACGGACCTTTGACTTTGTATCCAACCCTGAACCCCAACCCTATCCTTGCTCATTCTAGCAAAGAGCCGGTGAAATTCGAGATGTGGAGTGCGGAGCCCCATCACATTCCTCACCCAATCAAGTAGGATAGAATAGTCGTCGTGATCTGAGTTTCGTCCCCGGCCTACCGTTCTCCCGTGGTTACCGTAGTATCGTGTTGATGATGAAGAGAGCGCCGAGCAAGTAGTTATTCTGTAGTTGTGTAGTGTAACGTGCCATGTGGCGCTCTTTCCCAAACGTCGACGATGGTGAGTTTGTAGTCGCCTTAGTTTGAGTGGTAGTGTAGTGGACATAAAACCAAGCTATCGTAGTCGTCAGTGTAGTGCCTATCGCAGTAGTAGCACAGTTTCGTTCGATTTCTAGCATGCCCTCAGTTCCTCCCTCCCCAGCATGACCCATCGAACCTAACTAATATCCTTCTATACTTCTGTCCCTTCTTTGATCTTCGACGGCTCACGAGAACCGGCAAATCCATTCTAAATTCCCAGTTCCGGTTCTCGTTAGCCGGCTTTCTCCCTGTCGCATGTGCCGTGTGTGCTGTCTATTTGTTCGCACTCCTCTCTCCGGCGCTCTCTTCAGGCATCCGACTACGCTGTGGGCACCCACCACGACACGGATCTAAATGCCGGCCCCGGCCCGGTCCCGGCCGTCCCATCCTAATTGCCGGCTCCCGGTTATCGTATTCTTCTTTAGCTCATCCGACATTCACTTCCGTGGTCCAGTGAGGGAGGAGCCACTACTCGACAAACCGTATCCTCCCTACGCCTCTCAACAAATATTCGGGTCTCAGCAGCAGTTTCAAGGGTCATATCGACCCTCACCCGCATCTGCTTACCGACCGACCTATAGGGAGACATCGGCCTAGAGTACTGTAGCTGATATTCCTCGCTTATTGTAAAATGACTATATTTCTTACCTCGTTGAGAGCATATCTCCCCGTTGTGTTCAGTGTACTGTCAAATAATTCCTTCCATTATTGCCTCCCTCGTCCATTCGTTTGTTCGTGTATTCTCAACTGCTCCTTCCCCCCTTTTATGATGCAATTGTACTGTTGCCCTACCTGACCGTCAAGTGCTCAGATCTACCGTAATCTTCGCCTCTTTCACCCCTCTGATTAACCGCATTCATTCGAGAAATCTCACCTGTTAGTGCTATTTCACTTACTGAATACAATATTCTTCGTATGCTTTCGTTCTAAGCGGGAATTCCGAGACCGTTCGTCTTCATTTGATTTCCTTCGCTTATCCATCTCTTTTTTCTCTCTCATGGACAACAGCCCTCTCTCCTCACTCTTTTCCATAGGCTCATAACTCCTTTTCTCCAATGTATTTGTGTGTAAAATGCACAAATTCATTAATCGTATTTCGTTTTTTTGCTGAACGATCTCTTGTAAAAATAAAATAAATTTCCTGATGTCAAATACTTCCGGTGAGCCAAACTACTTCCATGAAAGATTACCACTGAATCTATGAACATCTACGCAAATTGGTTCAGTCAGAAATCAGAAGACATTGAATAGTCCTGAAAAATGCGATTTCTGCTCAACGATTGTTCGTTCTCACAGACCAATCTTCGAAGTGCGTAGGACCTCCTGGATCTGTCGAATAATTGTTTGTGAAACTCTTTCGCTCCTTCCGCCTTGTGCATACGAGAACACTTGCAATCGGATTTGTGTCTGAGAGAGAGAAGAGAGAAAAGAGGAAGGAAAGAGGGAAGGGTACTTTCAGATGACACTGAAGACTAGAGGATTCTGAAGAGAGTCGACACGTCTGTCACGACACTTCCTTTATCTATCCTTCCTTTCTCACGTTCCTGTCGATCTGAAATTAATTTCAGGATGTCTGACCTCTTAGCTTCAATTCTAGACTCTGATCACGGACCTCCCCTACCTAGAATTGAGAGCCAATCCCATTAATGCGGCGATTCTTCCGTTCGTCTTCTTCATTCATGCAAGAACCTCACCCTTCCTCCTTCCCTCCAATTCCCATCTCAATACCTTCTTCGTCTTCTTCTTCATCACCATTTCCCTTCCTTCCTACTGCACTTTTCGTGATGCTCTTCGTTCAATTTGAAATTAGGAGTGGTTCCATCTCTGAAAAGGGGGAAGTTACCGTACTTGTCAAGTCAGTTCACGATCAGACGAAGGGACACTTCGGTACGACAAACTAGAGACACATCTTCCACGTAATTACCCTCAGTTGCTTGTCGCTTTTCTGTCACACGAAGTCCTTGTTGAGTCATCGCAGTACGTTTATCGCAGTATTCGACGAAACTTGCCTCGACAAAAATATCATCTATCCAAAAAGTAGTGAAAAGATCGCCCAGTCTCCCAGGGCGATAAAATAGACCCTATCCGAAATAGACGACTACCGCGGGAATTGCCTCTGATATGGGGTCAAGCGTAGCCATACATAGCTAAGTCTGTTTTCTAGTATCTGGCCCGTGAACTCCACTGTTTACCCTTTCAGCCAAATTATTTCTTTGGAAAAGAAACGCGTTTAGACAATCAAATAGTCTCGTGTAGACATCGCTAACCGTTTTTTCTGATAACTAACCCAGTTTTACGAACTCGCCTATGTTATTCACCCGAGTAAACTAACGTGGTCCGTACTATCCAGACCAGAGTTCTGCCTAACAACCCTTTCCCACAGAACGAACACTCTACACATTTTTCATTTCCATTTCAAGGGTTGTCCACTCTCTGGTCCAGAAGAGAGTCCAATAAGCACTGCTGTATTTCGAGCAATGGTCTCTCAATCTCTCTTTATCTCTCGTCGGTCGGAGGAACGAGAGAGTATTTCGAAGTGAGAAAGACAGACGATCCATCAGTAACCCTGTCTCTCATCCCCGTCGTCTCCTCCTTTCGTATCTTCGATATGATTCTAATTTCTTCTGTCATTTCTTCGGTCATCACGTATATTCTCAATCGAATTTCCTTCCTTTTTCTCTTTTCATTTCTTCTTCTATCGTTCCATTCCTACGTCAGTCTAGACCCGATCTGCCCTCGGGCGAGGGAACAGACTTCGCGTGTCACACTGATACTTGCACGTCACTCAGTTTGGGCATCCTAGATCAAAAGCCACTATTTGTTGATCCTTGCAATGTATTATTGTCCACTTACAGTCACTGTATATATATATACATTTATTCCGAATATATTTCGCGCATATTTTTGCTTTATAAACTCCATCCCTTGCTCCTATGCCACTGAGTTCGAGGATCCTAATCCCCTCCCTAACGATGTATCTTCCTGCAGGCCCATTTCCTGATGTCGGGATAAATCAGTAAATCAGTTATAAACTGGATTGTAATCCACGATCAATAGAAAGACTTGATTTTTGTTTTCTAGGAGGAAAAATCAGCAATTAATTGACTAAGATGATCGAGCAGAAAATAAACGACCTCAGTGAAACATATCCCAACCGCTCACTTTGCGTGGTCAGGCGAGGAGGGAAATGCGTCTGACTAAACTCGATTCATCAACATTTATCCTATACAAATGTTTACGTTTCACGCGTAATTCATCCAATTCGAACATCTCTAGAAGTTAATTGGAGTAGTGTTTGTAACCTGAATAACTACCATCGAATCCTCAAATTTCGTTTCTCATCTCTGATCTCTTCTGATCTTTGTGACCATCTCAATTGAATGCCTTCGTTCCGGATGGAAGTCATCATTGACAATGGTCAACTTCCTTCGAACGTCAGCTCTCTTCCTCCCCTCTCTCAAAATTGTCCGCTTTCCTCTTAGGCGCTAAACTCTTCTCGCCCATCTTTCCCTTCTAATGCAATATTTTTCGGAATGAGTGGAAGGAGGAGGGGCGACTATCTCTGGAGATCCTCCCCCTACTTCTCTTCTCTTTCTTGGTCGAACTCAGGTCTTCTCTCCCTCTTGGCCCTTTCTTCCTGGAAGCTTCGCGACACTTCGCTTCGCTTGCAACGAAGAGAAACTTTGTCACTCATTAGCTCTTCTTCACGCACTTTTTCTCACGTTTAGCGCCATTTTGAGACGAGTAACTTCCTTTTCTGAGAATGATCACTCGCGCGACTCGATTAGTTCCTATAAAATCTCTGAATTATCAGCATTTCCCGTATTTTTTATTCTTTGAACACCAGGTGAAACAGAGATGTTTTATCAACGGAAGTGATCAGCTCATAGTTACAGTTAATTGTTTTAGTCTCTTTAATTCTAACTCATAGCGATAGTAAATACACGTGATTTCACCGTGCTGTTCGTTGCTCTCCGAAGTCTCCGGTGCACAATTGTTGTTTCTTTTCTCTATCTTTGTTTACCTTCGTCACTCATTTCCTATCCGAACCCGGCCACGGTTCGGTGACCAACAATCACTCGCCATTCTCTTGTTCATTTGATTTTTCTGTTCATTATTTTCTCTTATTAATCACTGAAACATGTCGCTTCGACATGTGGTCAAGGAAAAGACGTTGATTTTGTTGCGTTTGTCGGCTCCATTTGGCTGGTTTTCCCTTCTACGGACTCGGTTCTTCTGCTGTTCCCGTAATCTCCACGACGAACTGATTGATGACACTCCTTCTTTCCTAATCCAACTCCACTGTTTCTCAAACTCATAAAAAGCGGGCAAGCGTGTCTCCATCCCCCTTATGACTCCTTCTCGTCTCTCTCTTATATCTATTCACTCTAGTCAGTTAGAGCATCGATAGAGCATGTGGAATAAGGAGAGTTCGTCTGACTAAGACTCGCTTCCCTCAGATTAGGAAGCAGTTCGCTGCTATATTTTTGCCTCCTGACTCCTTCGCCCTCCCGAGAAGAGAGGAATTTCCGGCATTTTATGGTGTGACCCAGTGAACCGAAGCCGAGATTGTTCCCCAATAGATTCACGCCCATACTAGATTCTCACTTGACATTTAACGGTCTGCCTCTGAATTGAGCTCAGTTAGCCTTATCACCAGTGATTTAGATCAAGAGAGAAGTTTTGTCCATTCGGTGCACTCAATTCTCGCCTGATATTTGGCGCGGATATTTTAGGTATCCGCCTTCGAATCATTCGATCAACGCATCATTCCGTCCCATGACTTGTGTTATCACTTTAGCCACTCCGGTTCGACGCCTAGCTTCCTTTTATATCTGGATGTCGTTATAGTTTTTCGACCCGAATGACCCACTTATTGACTTTCAGATGAGTGTCTTGCTGAGCTCACTTCCACTGAAACATCCTCATCTTGTTAGCATGTCTATTCTATTCTCTAGGAACTGCTATCAGATAATTGTGGGTGACATCTCTGATTTCTTCTGATTGTTTTCGATCTCGAATATATCTCATACACATTGTACACCTTCATTCCATTCTAGAGTGTCGAAGATAAACGACTATTCACTTCATTTCTAAACGACTATTCATTTATACCGGGCGATGACTATCCGACTAGTCAGAATGATCTTTAAACGAATATTCGTTTAGCCATCGACTATTCTCTCATTCTCATTCGTCTCGATTCTGTTGAGCTGAGTCGGTTTAGAGAGGGGAATTTAATTGAGTTTCAATGGAAATGTCTCACTCATTCGCTCTTCTCCCCAGTTATTCGACTATTCGCCCGCTAGATGAATAGTCGACTAGTCAGAATGAGAGGGATACGATAGTCACTGGCTAAACGAATAGTCATTTACGATTCATTCTGACTATTCGATATTCGACAAACTGTTGTCTTCGACACTCTATTCCATTCCCCCGCTCGTTTCTCTCCCGATCAGATAATTTGTGTGAGAACGCCTTCGTCGCCTACATAAATCATCCACTTTTCGCTCTTTCGCATCTGATTCTTTCATTTCTCTCGAACCACTTTTTCTTCTATTTCTGACCATAATTCGCGATTTATGTCTGCGATTCAATAGTCTGATATACTTTATCGGGCCATGTTTGCGTTACCCCATGTATGATGTCAGCCAATACCATCCGATTGGGCTAGCGATACGTATCCGAATAAAAGCCTTCATTCTCCCACTCTTTCTACCCTGTCACTTACAGTAATTTGTCTGGTGCGGTATTCTGTCGTTATTTTGCCTCAAAGCTATAGCTCGATTTCGGCATATTTTCGCATGCGTAGTCAATTTCGCAAAGAGGGAACTGTCAGGTACGGCTGTCAGTCTGGAGAGGGGTAAATACAAGAAGAGTCAGTATTCGAATAGGGAGGTCACACTTTCGAGTCACTCTTTTCACTGCTCTTGCACATTTGCACTAATGATACTGACTGACTGAAGTGATTGTGTTTTTTCGATATGCCCCACTTGTTCAAGTTACGTAAGATTCGAGTTCGAGTCACCAGGTCACTATCTATTCCATCTCTACTAGCCCGTATCCAATAACAAATCTCTCCTTCCCTAGATAGATGATGTAGATCCCTCTCTCTCTCTTTGCTCTAAAGGTCCTTGTCGGAAGTCAACCATAAAAGGTGGTTGACACCCGTACGGGCGTACCCACGTAAGACTTCTTTTTATTCTTCATGACAGATCATGAGTCTAAGTTATGCCGACACATGTGTCGTTGACTAGGTTATAGTTATTTCGACTAGTTTACACTTATAACTCTTCTTCATTAGAGATTGAGAAAAGTTTAATTTGAAGGCAGAGCGAAGCGTATTCGCTATTCGACCCCCTCCCCTCTCATTCCTGGCATTTCTGCCCGGCGTCTCAGTGCCGCATTCTACGTGTTCTATTGATTCGTACTCCTCCATTCCTCAAGTCATTCGGCCCTAATAGTCAGTCCTCTTTCTCACAGGTTGAAGTACCGAGTGAGGGATAATCTCAGTCCCAGTCATTCTTTCGTCAACATTTCTCCCTCACTTCACACTTCGACTTTTAGTCGAGATGAGAATCCCCCGGTATTCTCCCACAGTTTCCTCCATTGTATTCTGTTTATCTCGGTCTCTAAGATGTTCTCGGTGTCTCGCGTATAATTTCGAATTTAATTCGTTCTCCGAAATTTATGGATCGAATAAGCGTCTCGTTCGCCATTTCAATCATCAATTTGAACTAAGCTCGAAAACAGTTCAATTTCTGCTAATTTCTGCCCAAATAGCCGCGAAATGAATAGAATTGTGGCACTTGTTGTTGACTAAGGGAGAGGTGGGAGAGAGAGAGAGAGGCGCATCACGGGGGAATTCTCTCACCTTCGAAGATTCACTTCGGCCATTCATTGTTCGATCGAGATTTGGCCTCTCAATGTTTGTCGATAGGTCGAGGGATACATTCATTCTCATCGTGTGATCTACACCTTCGCCCACTCGATCACATCGGTCAATTTACTCTTGTTCAGATTCCTTCTCGTTCTCCCAATTGATGTGCACGATCGCGAACGAGAATGAATAAGATGGCGAATCTTTGTTTCGATACATTTCATCGGTGCTTGTTAGAGTGTTGTTGGCCTATGGCAGTTCAATCATTCCACTAATCGTCATGAAAAAATATATTATCCATACTCTCGTATAGATATCGCAGTGAATTCAGTTGAATCACTGTTTCTTCTATTCTCATTGTTCGCCGCACTATCTGATTTGTGAGTGAGCACAGTGAGAACAAAGGTTGAAGTTTGGATCTGTTTCACATTTGCTTCATGCTAGTCAGACACCAACACTTCTCAACAGCTATAATCTAGTCATTGACAGTCTCATTTCGTTCTCTCGATCACCAATTCCTTCGATCTTTCTCAGCTGACTTCTCAACTAGAGAAGAAACATCAAAGTCAGTTGCCGATTCATCTTTGTTCTCCTCTCATTTCTCTCCCCTGCTCGTCCCATAATCATGACTCGACCATATTCGTCATTCAGTAAGCTCTTCCTTCTCCTTACCTCAAGGCTTTTTCGAGGACGAATCATGTGGTAACCCCACTGGGATACAGTGCTTCACAAAGTACAAGCCCATTTTCCTTGGCAGGATTGCATTTCGACAAATCGAGGAAGCCGATAAAATATGAATGGTTTAAGGGTCCGAGTACATTCTAGATACTCCTAAGTGTCTTCAACTCGAAAGCACTCAAGTCGTCCGGTTGCAGAGAAGAAGTCTTCATCTTCTCTCTCATTTATGACTCGTTCACCTCTCTCTCTCCTCATCTTCTCTCCTCCTCCTTCTTCCATGTCTCATTACCATCATGTTACCCTTCTCTCTCAATGGCCCGTCACCATTCACAGTCCACTTCCTTCTGAGCATTCTGGACGATATGCAATCTATTAGATCGTTCTGGCCAAAATCGTGTTCAGCATGTCACGTTAGTCATCTGTCTTTGATCACATTCACCAACTTCAATCTTGTCCGTGAGAAATCTCATCTTCGATTACCGTAGCCTGATTCATTAGACGAAGCCTCATGGTTTGATCTTGTGGTGTCTCGTGCACTCTCCTAGCTCCGCCCATTTTCTGTCTGCCAATAACGGTATATTAGAATATTGTCCTCACTCAATATTACCAGAGAACGATTGTACCGTATCCTTCGGGGCTTCCTTATTGTCACTCTCACGGCCTGTCGTAGACAGAATGGCTTCATGGTTCCTCATATCTTCTCACTCATTCTTCTCATTCCGAGAATACCGTTGTTATTCGTACCTTTTCGAGAAGAACCTCATTACGAATCATCTCATTTATAATTTATATATTTGTGCTTCTACGAACTTTTCTCATTTCGATACTTTCATCTCTTCGTTATAATTTCGCCGTTCGTTCACGGAACGAATTATCGCTAATGTAATAATTCCAGTGATGATTCCGCGAGGATTTTTCCTCTTCTTTCTTCTTCTCAACTCAGTTTCGACAACTTCTGCATTGAGAATCGACGAGGATTACTCACTGAAGGATTCCGAGGATGAAACAGAGACCACCAGGTAAGAATAAATTGATAATTTGATCCTAAATTTAATTACAGGACGACCCGAACGGAACAGGTGACGCCAAGGAGAAATTGTTCGAGAGACATTCAGATCATTGACAAATTACTCAATGGAACGGGATACAATAAGTTCCGCATTCCGAGTACGTTTACCCTCAATGAGATCGAATCACATTTGAACGGATCTCTGAAATCTCACTCGATAGAAGAGCAGTGATCGCCGTTCCTTTTCTTTCTAGATCTCTGTAATAGGCTACGATACACACCCTTCACTGTACATATTTCTCTTGCCTAAGACATACTGCTTTCGGCTCTTTTGACAGCCCGAATTCGTCCTCATCTCCCATTATCTCACTTTTTCCCACTGGTCGCGCGCATAAATGAGGACGAAAGCATCACAATTGAGGCGCCTAAAATTAAAGCGAGAGCTTCCTCCACTTCTCGGCCCTTGGCACACAGAAAGATAATTGTGATGACGCAAATGGCTAAATTGACCAGAGGAATTATCTGTATTTGACGAAAACTTCAAGGTATCCTTGTGAAATCGAGAGCATTTTACAGATGCGTGAAACGCAATTGAAATTTAGGGGTCAAATGATTGAATGAATTGAATTTTCAGCCGACGAGGGAGTGACGGTGACTGTCGAATTCTGGATTCAAGCAATCACAACCATTGATGAAATCACAAACGATTTCGAGGTAAGCTTTGGAACTCAATTTATTGTGTCTCAATTCAGCTGACTCTTCACTCTTGATCACTGGGTGAAACATATCTGGGGTTTCCTCCATCCTCCTCTTTCATTCATAGCCTCCTTGCCAGGCGTTGTGTGATAGATTCCTTGTCGATTTCTGAGGTTTCTACAGGTTTTAGAGTGCGTACATGTATATCCAGAGACTGTCCACTTCTCCATAAACAGGAAATGCGAATCAGTAGTGTAGTTCTAATCGTTGATCTGCTAGGGGGAAATTGATGATAACCGAAGGGGGAGACGATTACATATTCATGCAGATATGGTTAGATTCTCAATGTGAAGCAAAGATCAAAAATTCCGCGTGTTCAATCTCGCAAATTAAGCGACGAAACGAGCAAAAGATCGAGTTGATTGTCTGTTTTTCAGATGGACATTTACATCAACGAAATGTGGTTGGATCCGGCGCTTTACTTTGACCATCTAAATCCATGCAAGCAGAATTTGTCCCTGAATCATCAGGTCAAATGAGAAAGTGGACCTACACTAAACTGAATGTGAGTATAAATTCAGGTACTTGAACGATTGTGGACGCCGAATAGTTGCTTCATCAACAGCAAAATCGCGCAGATTCACGATTCGCCGTTCAAGTTGGTCGATAGATTCCACATATTTGTAAATTCTTATTTACCAGAAACATCTTCTTAATGCTGTATCCGAACGGAACTGTGTGGGTGAATTATGTGAGTTTTGATCGACTATTTCTTCCCATTTCATGCTCGAAGGCCTTTCATTCCGGGGAGGTTTTTCGCTTCCACTAGATTGCGTTTTGCCACGTTTTCTTTCCGCCAGTCTGCTAGAGTCGATTTATGTCGTGTCTGTGAGTAGTTTAGAGTAAAGAGAATTGAACGAAATGACGAATGGGAAGGTTCGGAAGTTGCGTAGGTAAGGAGAAACGATGAAACTGATGAGAAACACGATATGAGGTCGAGGGAACAAGAGTTCAGAAGGATCAATCATGAATCTGTTGGGGTTAGGTAATACTCTCCGAATGAAAGTGAGAAACGTGAAAACGTTAACAGGAACCAATGCTGTATAATAATCGATAATGTTCAGCGAACTCGCGTAAAGGGACCCTGTCAGATGGATCTGTCCAATTTCCCAATGGATGTTCAGAAGTGCAATCTCATCTATGAGAGGTACGGTATATGGTTGGGCGATCGTTAACTGAGTACATTTCCAGTTTCAACTACAACAATCAGGAGGTACAGATGAATTGGGCGGCGGATACATTCGATGATAAGGTTTGAAATTTACTCGTTAAATGAGAAGCGTTTCCAAATATTTGTGTGCGAATTTTTGAGTACCACTAAGACAAATAAGAGTAAAAATTGAAATTTAAAAAAAAATAATATTATTTTTGAGGGAAACATGGTTGCGCCCATCCAATTACTCTCACAGATCGTCCTTCCCGATTACGATCTCATTCAGTACACTGCGAGGTCAATTTCAAATTAAATCAAAGCTCTAGAGTTCACCTTTTGAATAGACGCTAACTTCCCTATTCACTCACTACATTCTACTTGATGGAACGACTAGCTTAGACAATAAGGCCCTAATTCTAGTAGAGTCTCAATGAGTGATCACCATTCTCGAGTTAGGAAGTAAACACGTTCCCCTCTTCAGGAAACTTCAAGAACCGTATCCTGCCGGAATGTGGGATGAATTGCACTTTGAGCTTGTATTCGAACGGTATTTACAAGAATAAATTTCGAAAATGAACATAATAATTTAGACGATACATCTGGTACTTCATGCAGGCATATCTTCCTACATATCTCACCATCTTCATTAGGTAAGTTAGAGATCGATAATGACCGTATACAGAACGAATTCCAGTTGGGTCTCTTTCTCCCTTGGTCCACGTGCAATTCCCGCAAGAACGATGCTCGGTGTGAATGCATTGCTGGCTATGATTTTCCAGGTGGTTTCAAAAATGAGAAAATGTTAATTTTTGAAATAATTTCAGTTCGGAAATATTATGCGCAACCTGCCGCGCGTCTCCTACATCAAAGCTATCGGTACGTTTTTTGTCTCGAATAATTCACTTCAAAACACTATGAATGGATGTGAAAATGTTTACTCAGTATTACCAAATGGGAAATCAGACCGGTGTTCGTTAAAGGTGGTGTCCCACGAATATCTGGCTAACTGAGTTCTCTATGCTCGACGGTGGTTCGTGGTTACCCGATAACCCTTTCAAAACTCCCATGTTTTCAATTTTCGTTTGAACTGAGATATGAGCATTTGGCTGCGTGCCAAATGACCCTGAAAAGCAGGCAACGAGCGAGAGAGTATGCAAAATGAGGAGAGCTCGCTCTGTCTGACCTCACTTTGCATAATCTCTCGCGCGGTTCGTGGGACGCCTTCTTTAATTCAATTTTGTTATTTTTCAAAAGTGGCAGCTTCTTCACTATTGAATATTCAAAATTCCCTGCTCTATTTTCAATTCATCCGAAATGAAATGAACCAGTGAACAACAATGCAAAATTAGATAAACAAGAAATAATAATTATCTCTTCAGATGTGTGGATGCTCGTCTCGATGACATTCATCTTCTGTTCTCTTCTCGAATTGGCCATCGTCGGATTCAAAGTCAGTTGTCGATCAGACTTACAGTAATTATGCATAAAAATACAGTAATTAGATACAGTAATTATGCATGAAAATGAGGTTCAGAAATTCGCAAATTACAGGTGAAAGACGAGCAACCGGGTAAGAAGAAGCACACAATCTGCAAGAAGGTCAGATATTTCACTCGTTGAAATTAATATCTGGTTCTCTGGAATCTGGAAATCTCTGGAAACTACCTGCCTTATCTGGAATCGTTCTAGGAACGTAAACTCTAAATTCACTTTTTCAGGTGGAAACAGCCTTCGAATCCTCTCCTCCTGGACTCTGTCGCTACGACGAACGATACATGCTGCCGTTGGATCGAAAATCGATAGGGTAAGCTCCCCGCATCAATCGATATCGTTACCGTAATCTCTTCACAGATCCTACCGTATCCCACTTCCAAAGTGGCCGCCGGGTTGCGTATCATGGCCGCCCGAGAAGATCGATAAGATCGCTAGCATGCTCTTTCCAACGCTTTTCGCGTTGTTTAATGTAAGTTTGCTAATTCACTTGTTATCTAGAATGACTGAAGAATTGAGCAGAATTTGCATTAATTTCTCTCAAAACTGAAACATATTTAATACGAGCACTTCTCAATTGAAACGAAAGTGGATAATTAGAGCTCCATAATTTAGATCATCTACTGGTCTTACTACACGCAACGTAAGATGGAGCAACGAATGAATTTGACAGCGCCCATTCCTCCCACCGGATCTGCCGTGTGAAATCGATATTGATGTAACCAGTCATCTGATCAATGTGGTCAGAATGAGGAATCAATCTCTTCATTTCGTGTACTGTCTCATTAATAAGTGAGGCAGAATGTGGAGACGGATTCTTCATTCTGACAACCATCCATTTAATAATCTCGATTCGCCCAATCCCTTTCTTCTCTTATGTGAACTACTTCACGTATCACAATCGATATTCGTCACCCTTTTGCATATTAATTGTCTAATTTTCCTTCTCTCTCCATGATCACAAACGGGTTTAATGTTCCATAATGTACCGATGACGTCGCATATGATAAATTGTTTTGCAATCATAAATTATCTGCTTCCTACAGTCATGATGGGTAGATCATTGGGAACTTCTCTGTTTTTTTGGCCCAGAGTATTTTGCACGAGTTTCTGCAAATTGCAGAACCCCATCCTCTCGTCAAAAAAATTATTTTTAAAAATAAAAATAAATTGAAGGGTGCAGGTGCAATCGTTACGTAGGTAAAGCAAAAAATAAAAATCACGTATTCGCCCGACCTTTCAAACAAAACTCATATGGTTTTCTCTGCATCACTGCATTCTCCACAGTTCTACCGGTCTCTTTCTTGTCTTTCGCAATAATAACAAACTGGAATTACATCAGTCCGTGTACCTTTCTTTTCTACGCAAAAGACCAAACTCGATTATCGAATATCTTCTTTCGTATCTCATAGACAACGATCGTCGCTATTAGTTGTTCATGAAACACAACGAAAATTTGAACTGTCAGAATGAAGAATTTGTCATTTTATTCCATCCCTAATCTCGACACTTTCATATTGAATGAGCACGAGGAATTGTGAGATGGATACTTCAGTCGCAGCCTACTCGGAATGTTTCCCGTTCCGAACAAACTTCTCGTACTCACAGTTTCGACCCAAATTCCCTCCGAATTATCATCCAAAATGTGTTTTCCCAATCGGTCTGAGTGCTTCTCCGTGCATTTTACAGTGGTTCCGTTAATCGGGTGGCTAATTTACGATCCCGGCCACCGACTGATTCTCTCCATTCTCAATGTTATCTCGTCAGGGAGAGTGAATGAGAGAAGATGAGGAATGAGAGATTGCGCTCTTTATTCGACATCACTACACACAATTCATTCCGTTTAGTGCTTCTCTCTCTACGAGACCTTTGTTCTCCCCCGTTGTTGTGACTGCTGTGGTTTGCTCCCATTATTCTATAGGCTCATTCTGGATAGATCTGATGTCTCGTTGCAGAACGACTTCAAATTTCAGTCAGCAGCGAAATATTCGATGCTGAAATCGAGTTGTAGAAAAATAGATTTATGCACTTTGAACAAGTGGAAGTCATTATCACGTAATGGATAAAAGCAAGTGAGAAAGGGAGTTCTTTGTTCTCATTTTAATCTGCGCGTTGGGAACAATCGAAGAAATTCGCATGCGGCTTCAATTTCGTCTTTAATCTCTTCTATCTAGAAACTTCTCAGTCCACCGCGCACTCTTCAATTGAAGACTCTTCAATTGGTTGTTCGATTTCTTCCTTTCGTTTCCTCGTTTACAATCGGTTGCTGATTAGAAGAGTGAGACGATGTATTTCACACGTTATCAATCTCTTTCTTCTTCTTCCTCCTCCTCCTCCGAATTGGAATTCGCGCGGTTAAGTTTCAACCATTGCATAAAGCGATTTCACACTGCTGGTTTGCAATAGGATGCGTTTTCGCGTGTTACAATAATCAATATCATAGGAACCAGTATGGAAGTATCAACCGTAGTATCTGGAGCCTGTTCGCTAGTGTTCGCCAAATTTTGATCACGCTTCGTTGGGTTTCATCCGAGCTCTACAATTCTCTCGATCTCCTTTTGGGAGAATATCACTCGGGTTCCGTCTCCAATTCGACACTATGCATCCAGTAATCACTCATAATATTTGCGCATAGGATTATTATTGTATCCCCTTCCACAAATGATCTCACTATCTTTCACGATAGAGTGAACACTTTCCGAATCGTCAATTAGAAATTTATGACGTACTCTCCTCATTTCTCACAGTCTCTCGTAGGTCAGAGAAGTAAGAGATCATACGTAATTAAGAGAGTGCCTCATCGAACGATCAACTCATCACTTCCTCCTCTTCCGCATGGTTTCGTATGCAGGTTGGCCTTTCCTCACTCGCACTCTCCTTATTTCCCACACTCTCTCACTCGCTCTAACCACTTAGAGTGCACTATGAATAACAAGAGTCCCTCTTATGGCCACGCTGCAAAGTGGCCTAAAACTTCTAGCGAAGAACTACCAAATTGCATTTCGGCTCCTCATCTTCCTGATGACTTTTGCCGCTTTTTGAAGTTTCTCGAATGCTTTCACCAAATTGTTTGGACTAACGCACGTGGGAGATAGTTCTCTGTTTCACAATGCTAAGTCTTCTAACTTATTGTCCAACTAGACAATTGTAGAACACTTTCGATCAATGTTCTCCTTATTTGGCATTCCTCCTTACGTTAGCAATGGATATCTCCTGTCCGCTGCTACAACCAAGTCATCTCTCTCATTATCATTTCTCATTGCTCGTTTTCTAACGCTTCCGAACAATGTTCTCCATATTTAGCATGCTGCCTCGTTCTGTCTTGCTCTCATCTATAATGACTCTTCCTCATTCGTCCAATATTCCTTCGATAATTCAATCGTTATGTGAGTACACGAGCCCCTGAATGCATGTCAATCAGTCTGACGAAGGACGTTGTGATGTTTCGATAGCGCGTGTCTGTGGGTGCTAGATTGGAATATTTGCATGATGAGGAGTCTACTACACTCAATTCTCAGCTCACATCTCTGTCAAACATTGCGGTCGTGAATGAATGGCGTTTGATTACTCGCAATGATCATCACCACTATCTTTCTCATCGGAGGTTGTCTGACGAGCGTAATACCTAATGTTAGATACCATTCGCGTATTTTGAGATCCATCTCTTAGTCTTATGATTTGCACTTTTCATCACTTTTCGATCTTTTGGCATCATCTAGCAGCAACTTGATGCCTTCTTCCTCCGGGCAGGAAAGTCAGGCGCCGAAATTCAGGCGGGAGAAAGGCAAACATCGCGGTGATTCCACACTTTTTCTCATTTCGTCGCCCCCGGAAGGGCGAAGAATTTCTTAATTAGGAGAAGACGAGAGAAAGCGAATGAAGAAATGATCTCTCAATTGGGAACTATCTCTCATTCAGAAAGGAACCAAGAGGGAAGGAAGACTGAAGAGGTCTTCATTCACTGATGGTTAGAGGCCCTGTTGACCCTCGAACCATCTTTTCGCGAGAATCAGGTGCTATTGGGCTATTTTCTCTTTCGAGGTACGACGTAGCTGTCTGATCCTTCGTATCCGGGAAGGAAGTTGCTGTATTTCCTGAACAGGTGCATTCACAGTCCTTCTAATCTTGTCTATGGATAGCCGTACAGGGAAAGTATGTCTCAGACATTTCGCATCTGCTCCATCTTACTACTAATTATCGTGTTCGTTCCCCGTTCGAATGTCGTAATGTGAGCTCTATTACATCGTGAGCATCGACATGTCCACTCCTTCACGACATGCAGTAAATAATTGACTGATCTGATTATCCCATCCACCCGATCATTTCCCTGATCACTTGCAATTGACCATCTCTCGTCTAATTGATTTGATGTCGAGTTGACGATCGTTTTCTCAGCGCCGAACAACACGTGTAAATTTTAGTGTGCATGGCACATGTGCTTGAAGGAATTGGAAGGAGGAGATAACTGGTGAATGGGCCGTCGTTAGAGAAGGAAGAGTGTGGGAGTTGCTGAGTCAGGAGGGAGGATTCTGATTTCTGACGATCTGAAATTCACCATTCATTCATAGGGTAGGGTTGTCCGTGTGAAGAATTTCTTCATTTATCTTACTCTCATTCCGGTCAGAGTGACGAGAGAGCACGCGGAATGAAGAGATGCATTCTTCATCCTGACATCCCTAATAAAGATCACTGAACAGATCGAATTTCAACCATTTTCCGGCGCAATAAAATTACATCTGATCGATTGTGAATTGCGCCCGTTTGATCACTGATCGGCTCATAAAAATAGAAGAATGTTGCGAAGGTTGTCGCCATTTCGACCCATTTGATAGATCACAGTGGATATTTACGCCTAGACTTTCACGTCGATTTCACACTCCGTCGACTTTATCGCTTTTCATTCAATTCGTTGACATTTGCAACAACAACTTCTTCTTTTTGTCCGTAGTTTCGCGTGCCAAATTACATTGCTCCTCTTTCCTATGGAAATTATGCACCACTGAATTGCGCGAGGGCTTATTTCGTCACTTTTCCTTAGCAATATTCAATTAGACAGTGTACACCCACGATTAATGGAGAAGTTGACACTAGAGTGCTGCAGTAGACCGGGAAGAGGGAGGCGGACCATTCGGTTCACGCCCATTGGCTATTAGTTCTTCTTTGCTCTTCCAGTAAACTCATTCTGAGATTCATCTTCCCCATTCCACGATATTTCGCTTTACCATTACACGCCACGACAGTTCTTTAGTTCAATGGTTCTGCCCACGATAGTTGTACCCTTTCCTTTCTGTAACAAAGTTCCTCTATTTCGGTTCTGATTTTGCTCGCTCACGTCACATTTCGGATGGTACTTGAAGGAATGAATTTATTTTTACTCACTCCCTCGTCTCTAACGATCCTTCTAGAATCCTCCACGCGGGAGAGCCACGTTCTGTTTTCACGTTTTGTTTGTTGTTATCTCTCACACTGACTTTTTCTCTCTCCGTTTTAAGTCCAATCATTTGTCCCATCAGATCGACACCTCCAGTCGTTTAACACGCGCCCTGCAATTCTGAGAATTCGCAGCTGCTAGGACTCCAGATTTCCGCATTATACGTCTTGTTAGTTATTTGCAAAGTTCATCCAAATCATCACGCGCCGCGCCCTTTCGAAAATGAAGAGCGGGAACAGAGAGGGACGATAGTTTTGACGATGGGAGCGAAATTTAGAAATTACTCCGGGGTCGAGAATCTCTTCGTCTCCTCTCACAATTTCCTCTTTTGTTCCCGTGCCAGGAATGGTCTCGCCTCTCTTTGTCTTCACTATAGACAACGAGTAGGAGTTATTCTGAGACTAAGTCTATCGCGTAGCCAATCAGACCGTAATTCACGCAAAAAGGTGCTGATCCAACCACGAAATTGGCACTTCCTTGAATAAGTTCTTCCGTGATGTCTAACCATGCACGAAACATTCTTCTCGTTAAAATTTGGAATTGCCTCAATTTTCACCCGGAAACAACTCTTGAACATAAGGAAAAGGCTAAGTCGAATATATTGAGAAGGAACATGATCATGTGCCAATTTCGTCGCTGATTTGCTTCCTAGTTTGTTGCGAATAATCGCACGTTTCTCATGAATTGCATCCTGATTGGGTACACTCTAGACTCGGTTCAGAGCAGTAGACTCGTACCTATTTAAGCAGGTGGTTTCTTATTCCTTGAGTGGGAGGACTTTCGCGCATGTCTTAGTTTTCCTGAACAATGATCTCATATCTTTATTTTGCCTTGTCCCTCGTCCATCTGAGTAACGAGAGAACAGTGCGATGTGAGAGGGACAGACCATCCTTCGTTTTATTCCTCCTTCGTTTCACCTGTCTTACCTACTATATCGACGAGAGAGCGCGTGAAACGAAGAGGTTCGAGTGAGCGAGATCTGTGAGAAAAAAGCGATGCTAAAAAGAGGAGAAAGCTGAAGGGTCTGAAAGGACGAAGGGAGAGACCTACACCTCTTGAGTTGTTGTGAACTTCGTATTTTATTTTCTCCCTCTCATTCTGATTGACCACGAGTTCTTTCACGACTTCATCACTCATTTATTTGTTTGCTGCGGCCGCAAACTGATTCGTTTATTACAACCAGCCACTGGTTATCGGCATGATGTGTGTTGGCTACCAGAGTTTTTGCAACCCGAAATACCTGCGAAACGTGCTTATCTCTACTATGAATAGACGTCGAAACGGTGCACTTTACCTGCATTTTCCCGGAAAAGATGCGAATAATTCGTGTGAAAACAACTGATCATCCATCATGCTCCCACTCTCCATAGTGTGCAGTACCCACGAATCGGCCCCAATTGACTGTGAAAACAATTGTGAATTCAGGCTGTCACTCTCCTTTTCCCTCTAGTTGACTTACTCCCGCACCGATCTTTCCTGAATTCGAATTCATTGAAGAAGAATGAATGAGATGCATCGGTTACTTGCAAATTCCACCCCTTGCAAATGTCACTGCCATCCCTGATTCATTTCCTATTGTAAATTCACCTCATCTTTCGTTCTCTGCTCGAAGGCCCTCTCAACGTCATAATTTCCTTAGGGACCCGACTACCTTTCAACTGCAGTGCATTTTGACCTTCGAAAGCAGTAAAAAAAGGCTAACGAAGAGGCGTCTTCAATTATGAAACGTGAGCCCCGCAACCCCCTCCCTTACTCTGGACGATAGGACACTTCTCCCCTCCTCTCGTCCGAGTGTTTCTTTGCTCGATTAAAGAGTGGGAATGATGAAGAGACGACGTGACCCCGCAACTGTTTGGACTCTCTTTTCCCTCTCTAATTATGTGCGGACTCGTCCATTTACGAAATTGCGCTCATCTTTAAACGGCCGACAGCCCCCGCTCTGGATGGAGAGAGGTCGTCACTAGAGTTGGACCCGTCTGAGAGACGTCCTTATCGTAGACGTATATCTAACTCACATTGGCCGCAATAGCAAAAGATATGAGCAATCTTCAATATCCTGCATCCAATTCCTCATGTAAATTAGATGGGATACACAGCTCACTTTATTTTCAATATTTGTTGCTCAAATATCGCAGAGACGAAAGCCAGCTACGCACATTATTTCCAAATCGGATGGCTGTTGTGCGAACCAATATTTTCTCATTCCGCAGTATTTTCCATTTCTGTGCACCGATTTCCGCTGCTGGTCAAATAGAAATCACGGGAGTTCTCTGGTCTAGACTTTTATTGTGCCCGCATTACACTTACCTTCTCCCAATATTGGTCCGTACTTTCTTGCACGCGTCGAATAGTATTAACTGTCAATCTATCATGCTTATTTTCATCTCACTTCTTACTGGATGTGTCAAAAAACTCTGATTTTTGACAACGAAGAATTCTGCGCCAACTAATCGATCTCTTACCATTTATTATGAAATGGAATACCTGTGCCAAAAAAACAGCCATCACAATTTCAATAAAAATGGTAGCATGCTGATATTGGTATATCTTTACTTCCTTCTTCTTCTTCCATTTTTCTTACTGTCGTCGACAGTTCCTCTTTCAATCTACGCCGTCGAAATTCCATCCACGTCCCTTTCAGACAACACAGCTCACACACTCTCCCTCACATAAACTCCGCTGTCGTTTCCGCTCCCTTTTGCTTACTTGTATTATTCCCTGTATCTATTATTCCTTGTCGAAGAGCTTCCATCAATTATGCGACTTGCGTAGAATGCAATTGTTGCTTCAGGGATTTGTTCAACTAGGTTTCTAATTTTCATTTCCATTTTGATACAGAACTTGCGCGCTAGCTCGATTGAGTTTCACGCACTTCATAACAGGTGCAATTATTCGTGAATTTCGATTATAGTAGAATTCGTGAGGCAAATAATAATTGAATCATCTCATGAAGATCACAGTTCGGTACAAATCAGATGCGTTTAGTGCACGAAGGCGAACTAGAGTTCGAAATACGAAGGATCGTCTCTTCATTTCACACACTTTCTCACAAGCCAATGCGGTTAGAGACTGTGTGAAATGAAGAGACGACCACCCATAGTTCGAACTCTAATGGGAACTGTTCGCTCTAGTGACGATGTTCACTTACTCAGTACTGCTCTTTCCTCTTACTCGTGGTTCAAACACCTCCGACGGAACTGTCAATTCAGCTTACTTGCATCCTATTTTCCGCACGACTGATGAACGACGCGATAACTTGCATTCGTCTTGTTTTTCTCACTCCGAATCTGATCTTCGGGTCTTGTATCACAGTCTGCTGAATCATTGTTCGCCTCATTGCTTCCAGTTGACGTGATCTGAAGAACGTGGTTACTCATAACCCTCACTTCCCCTTCTTCAAGATCTCCTCTTGAGACTAGTACTCCTTCTTCCTCCGAAAGGACTGTACTAATTCGTTCCTTTCACCATCAGAGAATTCCATCTCCTCCTCGATATTCGGCTCCGTCCGTTAGTTCATTCCTTTCTTCCTCTCTGACGATATTTGCTCAACCTCCGTCAAATATTTCATTATTCCCACCGGTCCTGAGGCCGAATATATAGAATGTACTACAAAAATACCCACTTGGGTGTTAGGAAGACTGTTTTTGCTCGTCGCATTTCTTCATTCTTTGTTATTCATAATAGGATGCGCAACTCGTGAATGAATTGGGCGCTCACTAGAGGACCAACAATCCTCACATGGTCTTCCTTCTCACTTCGGGGTACTACGTCGATTTTTTTTTGAGTTTTTGAGAATTTTTTTCAATTTTCTTTTACAGTAGGTTGTCATCTGATATCTGTGGAAGGTCTCAGCCGACTCCGTTCCCACTTTGGGGAGGAAGGGAAGGAGGGTGTCGCATGCAGCATCAGCAGCAGATTGTTAGGCATCATCAGCTGGTGTTCGCATATTCCCGGTATAACCTCGTTTTCGTGTTTTTACCATATTCTCTGTCTATCGCACACCGTGGGCGGACTACGACGAATCAACGGATAGGGTTACTACCTTCTCTAATTGCCATCGCATTGTTCTCCCTATCTAACTCGATAATGAGGTGCACGTCTGGTAACTAGCATGTTGTGTTCTCTGGTGAGCTGCATCATGTTTCTTTCACTACAGATCAACACGATTTGCTCCATCCTGCGGATTCTTTGATGTTTCCAACCGACTTTGTTCTTCTTCTCACTGGACAAAAACACTCGACTCTCTCGGTCAACATGCCGCTTGAAAAGTCGCCGTTCTTACAACAACAAATTCTCCCGCCGTTGACTTCTGAGATCCACGCTGAATCCGAGAAAGATTCGAAATGCCAAATGAGAAAAAACCCCCATTGCTATTGCCAAGAGGGATTCAATATCGAGGAACGCTCATCCAAAACATCTCTTGCGTGTTCTGTGTATGTTTTGATCGAGATCTAAGCTCCTTCTGACTCAGAATCATCTCCAAATTCACGTGATAAATTTGTACTGTTTCCCGCTTGTCCCTCTGTACTTTCTCACCCATTCTCATTCAATCAAGTAGCTCGGTCTCTCTCTGTATCGGGTACCCCCCCTCTCCTTCCCCTCCTTGCGTATATTGAATCTCCCGCGGCCGCTTTTCTGTTGTGTTTGGCGGACAGGCCCTTCTCATATACCGCCTTCCCCTTCCTACCGCATTCATTTCTCCTCCTTCTCAGGACTGTCGAACTCATTTAGACGATGAATAGATCTCAATAAGCGTTCGGTTACTGTGCGAAATGAATTGCGGCTCAATGATGAGATTGAAGATCGATGGAAAGAGAAAAGTATGGAAATTCCTACATTTACAATACATCGATCTTCAAATGTGCGGGCGTTTTCATAGACAATTTTCCACTCATCCACCCACACAAAACGGGCCAATATTAAGACGGAAAGTTGTGCTCTGAGCTCGGTTTCATGGATATTTGTGTATTACGTAGCGCATTTCAATAATGTTTCGCGCTTTTGATCCGTGCTTGCCCACCAGCTTCATTCATCCCTTCATATCGCGCCCCTTTTCTAATATTAGATACTCGAGTATTTGAAGCTGAAATCTGCAAAAACGAAGTAGTAAAGAAGGAGTTTTCTTGCAGTTTCCCTGATTTTGCTCAGTTTACTCTTCAACGTTTTGTGGTCTAGATCCTTCGAGTGGGCAAAGCACAGCACACACCAATTCTTTGCCCAGGAGAGCTTATAAACCCGGACGCTATTCTCACTCACTAATACCTCGAAGGGAAACTCTTTGAAAGTATTTAGTGTCCTACTAATCTCTGACGTTGATTGGTCGTCTTCTCTCTTGTCACTGATACATCATTAATCATCGCCCTATTCGTACGGGGTTTCGCGCCGCTCCAAAGTTCGAATTCGTGCGAGAAATTGGCCGACTTCTTCGAATTATCTCGTGATTTGCATCCCATAAATAGTGAGAAAGTACCGGAAATGACAGCGATTCCTCATTTTAGGTGCGATTCGCCGCAAAATTGTGTTAAAAGAGGTAATTCGAAGGTATTTTTGCAATCTGTGAGCTCCCTTCCTCGATATTGGTCCGCAATTCAGCTATCGTAAAGAGTCTTTATCATTCGTTGAGGAAGCCAGAGCGAATGCGTGTTCAATAAATTTGTCATCGAGCTTCCGCACTTATTCCGTCTTAGTCCGGGCACGAATAAATCAGAGGGCGTTCAGAGTTATTCGTGCGGATATTGGCAACAGTAACTTCCTGCTCTTGTAATGCGTTCCGGAATTTAAAATGTGCCCTAACAATAATTTAGTATGCTTTTTTGTGTGAATTTGACATCAGACCGGAGAAAAAAGTGAGATAAAGTGAAGTGCAACGATATCTTCAATGATGCTCCTCACCGATGACGTCTCTCTAGGTTCCACCCCATTTCCTCCCTTCTCCTCACTGACGATTGGTTCCCGAATGTCCCATTCCCTCCTCGTCCTTTTTCTCCCCTCCATCGGCCCATTTGCCCCTTCGCTCCTTTAGAAACGACGCTGCGCCTCTCTGTTGAATTATTATCGCCTTCTCCTTTATTCTCCCTCTCTCCATTCACCGGGTCAACCCTATTATCTTCTCAGCAGTCCGTTTAGCCGCCGTTTCACACGTCAATTTGAATAATCTTCATTTCGTGTGTGCCAACCGAATGTTGAAAAGGCGTCGGTTCAGATGAACGAAGGGGATAGAATAGAGCTAAGAATGGCAAAAGAAGTAACGGGGTCAGCAGAAGAGGCCCGGGGCAGTCTAATCAGATTGAAGACCAAGAACGGCAACTGACTTTGTCCCTTGTCACTCACTAGTTCTCACTTGCTCGCTCAAGCTCCGCCCCCTTCCAAAGGTCTCCCCATCTCCCTTCCCCTCTTGCTCCTTGTCCCTCCTGTGCTGTTGATTCCCTCGAGCATTCGACCGATATTTTGATAAATGTCCCGTTCTGAAACATGCATTATTGGGAACTCCTGAGGCCCCCCCCCCTCCAATTTCGTCCCTTTGGGGGCAAACATACTGAATTTCGAGCGTGTTCTCTGGTGAAATGGGTTCTCGGGGCTTCGCGTTTCATTAGAATGGCCAGACAGACTGGGCGGTTCTTACTTTTCTTGTTGTGTCGCAATTCTAAGATGAATGTGGCTAGACTCTGAGATTTCTGGTATGCTCGCCGCATCGAGTCTTCAATTAATTTTCCGAGAACTGTCTCTTTTTTTCTTTCCTTTCCGTTCGTTGAAATCTCTATTGTTGTTGTTTCGCAATGGCTTCACTTTCCGAAATCGAGATGGAGATAGAACGGCCGGAAATGTTTCTGTGCATTTCTTATTGGAAATTTTCCAATGAACCTCAAATGATCCAAATTGAATTTTCCCTTTCGTCGATTTCATATTGTCGGCGTTTCACGTGTTCAATGATCATTTTTCAATTTTACTCATTTCGCGCTTCATAATGAGTAATGAGTTTTGCTATCGTGCATGTCGCCCATCCCTTCTGTTTAAAATACCTCTAGCATTTTTTATTGTCAATAATTGCAGAAATGCAGCGACTTCCGGCGAAGAGTCTGAACGATATCTGTCTGAGTTATGACCAGCAGATGATGCATGGATCGCTATTTGAGTACTTACTGCAGAGGTAATCTGGACAGTTCCTCGGCTTGACCTACCTCTTATTCCCTACACCCTCCACATTCTGAGTGCTTTTTGTCTAGTACAATAATGGAAAATGTTCTAAAATCTATGAAAAAAAATTTAGCGCTGTTTGATTTGACCAAATTTTTACACCTGCTATTGAATTTCTTGAGAAGCGGAAACATCAGTGACCGAAACTGAAATATTTTGCAAGTATCGCAAGAAAATGTGAGCGAAATACAAAGCAGAAAGCGAGAAATTTGATCCATTTTGCTCATTGAATTGGTTCCGTGGTAAGACATTGTCCCCCCCCCCTGTGTAGGCGTCCACTAGAGTAAATTGAGAGAGGGGATGAAGAGGCCCCGAAAAAATCCCAATCTAAACTAATAATAAGCGATTAATTAATAAATAATAAACTATCTTGCAGGTACTTCTATCCGGTCGTCGCAATCTTCGGAATTCTCGGAAATATTCTCAATTTGACAGTACTATTGAACAAGAACATGAGGAGTCGGTATGTTTAATGTTGTTGTGCAATTTACGAACCAATCCCCACTCAATTGCATTCGTCGTCATTCGTAGTATCTGAATTGGGTCGTTTTCTGACTGACAGAACGCGCTCGTTTCCACTCTGAATCATTCAGTAGTTTGGCCTCAGTGAGATTGCGTGCTTTTGCTTGCAATGGTAGAGGGGAGATTGGGCCTTTCTTCCTTCCCTCTGACTTTAGTCCATCTGGCCCCCATTCTCTTCAATATTCATGATACACAACAACCTGTGAGTAAGAAAGAAAGGAAATGACCCTAAAAGTGATGCCTGTTTTCTCCCGTTTTTTCTTCTAAGACTTTGTAGGACTTTCTGATAAAAATATCGCACTGAGGTGGCTATTTTTTTATGAGAAAAAACACATTGCAGGCGGTCCGGTCCAAAGAAAATAGAGTGAGAATTATAGAATGGTGTTGTCATCTATGAGTGATTCATTCGACGTTGAGACGTATAACAATCAATCTTTATGGGGATGGGGATTGTCTAGACGTCGAATGAACTCAACACACACTGTATGCAGTAGATGATTGTCAGAATGAAGAATGGACAATGATTCATCAAACTGATTTCATCTCACCCACATCAAAGCACCCTGAGAGCCGCTATCCTGCTCGTTTTCTCATACTCTTCCCCACAGTACACAACTCAGTTACACTACGTCCTATGTTCCCTATCGGATATGTATAACAAATAGCTGTTTCATTTGACGTTTCTTCGCAATTCTGGGTCAGAATGCGCTTCGGAATAGTGAAGAAATATTGAATTGAGGTATAAAATGGTCTATTTCAGAGCGAATACCTTCCTATCGATGCTTGCCTTCGCTGACATTATCTTCCTCACTCTTCTCTTCCCCAATGTCCTTGCAAACTACTCCGTTTTCACTTTCAACCTCTCATTTCGATGGTTGTATTTCCACACCAAGGTATTATTTCTTTTTGTGCTATGGTCAGAGGGGTTCAACAATGTTTATGAAGGAGAGTCCAGTTGTCGAAGATTGTTTGAAATTGGGAGAGGAAGCACTTGTTGACAATGAATTTTCGCACGAAAATACATTGCTATTTCACTAGACGAGATCGATGGGCACAGACTAGGCTGAAATTTGTTCACGATGTTATTGATAATTCGCTGAAACCAGTGGCTGATTAGGGTTGTAAACCAGGAAGAATCCGGGCAAGCGCATTTTTGAGTTCACTGTTCCATTTCCTCTTTTGACGGCACAGTAAACACTGGAATCTTCTTGTTTCAGTTGTAATCTGGTAGGCTGAGAAGTGAAAGCATGGAAAGCTGCGATTATACTGTTCCTTTTGCCGTTCTCTACAGAACGTCTAGCCTTCGTCCGTAATTTTGAAAGCCCAGTTTCTCGAACCCACGTCAAATTTTGCGCAAGCTCTTGCAACTGACTGCGTTTTGATGCATTTCGAAGCGCATTTCAGAGGGAGGGAGGAAGGGGCCACTCTCCAGTTATGAAAGGTCGTGGAATTGGTAGAAGCGAAGGAGTGGCTAATGGAGTGAAGAAGAGAAGAGGAAGACCACTTTTGAAAATTGATGGCCATAATTAGCTGCCAAAGGAAGTATGTGTGTGCAGTAGACACTTCATTTTGGGATTACACATTTCGGAGGGAAGGGGGGGGGGGTAATTATAGATACAATAAAAGTGTGACGTCATCGTCCCAATCCTTTCAATGAGCTATAAAAAGCGGCTCGCTTCTGTAGTCACCGTCCCTTCCCTTCTGGAATACGAATAGATGAAATCTATCGAGGTTGAAAAGTGCAATGACTTCAGCTGACAGACGTTGCATTGTGTCTAGTGTGCACCGTAGAAGCGGCAACAAGGAAGGGAAGGGGTCACACCCTCTCCCTTGAGGTTTTCTCCCTTCCTCCTTCCGGAGTAATGAGATTTGGCTGCTGGCTACTAAACTGGGTAATATCGCCCCTCGGCCATCACATGAGGGTGTTCGGAATAGAGGAAGTGCTTTTCTAGTTTGGAAGGGAAGATTAAAAGGGAATTTATTGGTTCTCAGATGGACTAAGGTTGGGAAGGAAAGCCAACGTGAAGAACAAGAAGAAGTAATTCCATTTCAGATGCACTTAATATCTCTTGCCAATTGGTGCTCAGCAATCGCAATTTGGTGTGTGATTCTTGTGTGTACTGATCGACTCATTGGAATTAGGAATCCGCTCTATGTTCGAGGTCAGTCCGTCTATCAGAATCGATCAGTTAGGAAATGAAAACATTAGAATTTTGGCTGAAGTCAAAGCTTTGGCCACGTGACATTATTTAATTTTTGAGTTCTCATCACTTTTACTCTTACTAGCGAGTTTCAATTATACTGCGGAACTCATCAGTATAATTGACGAAAGAGAATAATGGACGACCCGCTCAACTTTTATCTTGCGGTCATTTTCCATGCTAGCCTAACAAAAGAATATGCTGAAATCAGAGCCAAAATCGTGTGAGAAATCAAAAAGAATATTTGAGGAGGCTGGGGGCGAGGACGAATGCCAGCGCTTCTCGCATCAGTTATCGCCATCACAGGAAGCATCACTGCCTATCAACATGTCGAGTACGATTGCCTAGTCAGGTAAATTTGCGCCTCATCACCCCCTCAAATTTTCGCCGATTACTGGTTTAATCAAGTAGGAGGCCAGCAAGTACTACAAGTGTAAGGAAATTCAAATATATCTGTCCCTTCTGAAACATATTATTTCAAGCAAATTAAATTTGAGGTCGTACTGCAATGCGACGCAGCTCTACTCTCGATGCATGCCCATTAACAACGATGGATCGTGGTTTGGAAACAAGACGAACCCGTATTCGGAGGGATTCAGGTGTGCAGCATTTGCATACTATTATCACGTCATTCGACGTACTCTCCAACCGGTCAGAGTGGTGAGAGATCACGCAGAAAGGAGAGACCGATTCTTCATCTTGGCAACCCTAGACCCTAGCGCTTTACTTGACGGAATCTTTACAATAGACGACGAAAATTAAGATGGATTAGAAATAAAACATGAAATTGTAGGACATTCCTCAACTACTCTACACTTCTCTACGTATTCTCGATGATAATATTTCCAATCGTCCTTCTCACCATACTCAATGTCATGCTGCTATGCGCACTACGGTAATGTGGAGTGAGGACTGTGATAACTGGCGGGATGACCGGCGGCGCCGTTTCAACATCCCGCCAATTGTTTACTTTGTTTTAACAGTAAGGATAAATCAGTTTGGGAACAGTGAAAAGGGCCAGCTTCTCTAGTGACGGCGGCGCACTTTCTTCTTACTTGCTAATTTCTTGTTTTTCAATAGATCCCAGAACTATCTTTCTTTCGTGACATGCGCTCATCTCTGCTAGAAAAAAAAGAATTTTCTTACAAAAACGAACACATTTCAGACAGCGTCATCAGCAGTTCGGTTCGATGGGCAATAGCATCTCAGAGAAGTTCGTTCAGATTTGTAATTACGCTCGATTATCTAAATGCCAGAGAAAACAAAATACAGTATGTTTCACTCTTCATTTATCTCATTATCTCAGACGAGATTCGTCTGCTTTCGCAAAGACGGAACATCGAGTAACTCTCACAGTCACATGTATCGTCACTATGTTCACTCTTACGAATGGACCATCGGCACTATGGCATCTCATTAAGACTGCTTATCAGGTGGGAATACAGTGAAATACTTCCTTCAAGAAATATCAAAAACAAATCACTTTGACTTATGTTTCACGATCATTTTGAAAAGAAGATGGCGGCATGGGATTTGATTTTCCAAATGATTCTCGATAAAATAATAATAATTTCAGCTGGACATTCTCTATCCTTCCGTCTGCTACAATGTAACCATGCTGTGCAGGTAGTCATTACCACTGACATTTAGCGGTTTTGCTTGGGATCTTCAAAACAAATTTCATTCAATTTTCAACAACAACTTTGCCGTCCTGACTCACTATCGTATTGAATTTTGCCATTACTTTACATTTTAAGATTACCCTATAGACGATTGAGCCACTAATCAATAATCCTTACTACAGTACCCTCGTTATCTGCGGGAAAGCGTCGAATTTCATCGTTTTCTGTCTGGGATCGAAACATTTCCGTCTTCGATTGATGAAATTGGCACAGAAGAAGGTTCATAAGAAGATGGGTGAGTGTCGGACTAATAATAGACAAATCGAGCATGGAGAGGGGATGTTGCGAGGAATATTTTGTGTGGAATTAAGACAAATCAGGATGTGTCTGCTAACTGAATTGCATGAATTTTCAATTAAAACAAAGAAAGCAACATACCCTCTCCTCTGGTAGTCTCGATAGGCTTTTGCTGACTGAGCATGGTAGGCATGGCTCCTCGAATGCTAATTACTCGTCTAATAACGCTGCGTAGGCTTTTATAGGTCAAACGATTTTCATTCCTACCATTGGATACTTCTCAGTGAAACCATTTCGAATACAATAGAGAACATGTGCATCTTGCATTAGAATAAGAAAGTAACTATCTTCTTTGTTGATGTCCTTTCTGCGCCACTAAACAATAATAGATAGCATCTCAATCGTGTTTGATTGCCTGTATTCGAATGATTAGTCATGCTCTAATCTCTTCTCCTATCGCTTGTCTCTCATACAGTATCAATCGGTGCTGCAGCTGCCACATCAACTGAACGATCGTACATTCGAAGCTGCAGTCTGGGAAGAAAAGTGCTATTGATTACGACGGAACGACGACCTTTAACTGCTGTGAATACACCTTCGGCTCCGCCTCTTTTCAATCGAGAAAGAAGAACATCTTCATTACCCCGACAATTGAATCTAATTCAATTGGAGGATGGAGCATGTGGTGAGAAAGCATCTATTCGTCCTGTCGAAACAAGTTCACTAGTCTAGATAATATTCAATTATTCATTAGTGAACAGTGAACTCGTTTCGATATTGCTTATAATAGTCTAAGCACTAAAAACGGTCAAATTCAGCTGGAAAATGCGGTTCGACTCAAGAATTGAGGTTGGATTGAGTGATTGCGCATGGTTCAGTTACCATTTCATACCTCGAGCTTTGTGTTGTAGAGCATGTTGCTGCCTGGTCAATCATTATTTGCCGTGAATGCATGTGTCTCTTTCAATGACAGTTATGATTGCAGACTTAATCTCATCGGGTTTCGATACGATTCGTAGTCGAAGACAATCAAATCCATCCATTACTTCACCACGAACGTCCATTAGTGTGTCTTCCAGAAAGAAAACGAGGTAATCCAACTATTTATGTGGGAATTACCTAGTCGAAAGGCATCTTACCTCCAGATTTAGGTAATAATTGAACTATAATTGATGTCCCCGAAAGTTAAGAATATCTCAAACCTTCATTGTCAGGAGCTCCGTTGGTTCGGCTGAGCACGCCCTTCTTTTGCCTGCAAAGACAATAAGAGTTCGAAGTGACTCGACAGCAGGACGAATTATGATTGCACCCCTTTGATTCGACCCAACGAACTACTTGCCAATCAATGATTTTTACGAGTTTTCCATTGTCATTATCCCTATTGATCCCTATTGACCATAGACAAGATTCTTCCCTCATTCAGGTATAAAGAAAGAGCTTTTTAATAGTTAGATGAAACTTCAAAAATCCGTGAATTATTCCTCAATTAACAAGAACGAGTATTTGTGTAATCTCAAAATATATTGTAATTGATCTACGGGCGAAGAATTTCGTATTGAATTTGTCTGAATACATTCAGTCATATTGATAAACTCATGTTCTCTTGAAATGTGAATAAATAATTGTATTCTCAATTCTACTCTTCATATTACTTGACGAACATTTTAATCTTAGAAGATATATAAGATATAATCTTATCATGAGCCAAAACGCTTTCGAAAAATTATTCTGCTCGCTCAATACTGTAGAAAGGTCAACCATCTGCTTCCGGCCAGCGTTTTCACCGAAACCATATTTTTCTGAATAGACCGTAATTGTTTTTGAATTACAGCGACGTTGTCGATAAATATGCGCACTGGCTTGTCTGCACTCTATGCAGTGATTTCGTGGTTAAGGTTCCATACATGATGCTAATCACTGGCCTAGCAGTGATCTCCCGCAGGACGCAAGTGCCTTGATTAACGGGATGACCTTTACCTTTACCTTTTACATGATGCATTCCACAATAGTTCTAATTCAAAATATTGAATATCTCAGAAATGTTACTGAAGAATTAAATAAAATTGAATAAAAATCCGATTGAGTAATTCAATCAACCAATTCAATCAATATCTAAATATGTAATATATTTTGCAGCGTCCCATTGTCCACTCTCCTCCATTCTTCTCATTCCCTCTCCCTCTCCTTCTCTTTTCATTCGATACTCGTTCGCTCGTCTCAGTCGGCTGGAAGGTGGCTCGCTCCGAAGGAAGAAGAATGAAGAAGGAGGATCGCAGGTACCAGTACCCAATCCCTCACCTACCGTAACCACGACAACTTCAGGATCCGCTCGATGCCCCTTCGCGAGGATTCAAGATACCACGAGACTAATCGATCAACTTGGTGAGGATGATTGGCAGTAACCTGCTTTCCTCCCTTCACACTACAGTAACCCTCCCAACCTACCGTATCCTAGTAATCCACAGTTTCCCCGGGAGTAGAGCCCCTCAAGTGACCACGTATACCGTACCATGGGATACAGTAATCCTTCCAACGATGAGACCTACCGTATCCTAGTAATCCACAGTTTCCCCGGGAGTAGAGCCCCTCAAGTGACCACGTATACCGTACCATGGGATACAGTAATCCTTCCAACGATGAGACCTACCGTATCCTAGTAATCCACAGTTTCCCCGGGAGTAGAGCCCCTCAAGTGACCACGTATACCGTACCAAGGGATACAGTAACCCTAACAACGATCTATTGATCAGACATACGGTACTATGGGTTGAAGTGACCCTTTCAAGTCTATTACCAATATCATATCTTCAACCTAGCGTAACCATAATCTTTTCCAGGTCGCTGTGACCTGCATCCGAGTCGACGCTGTCCGTGAACGAGGGATGGAGCTTCTGCAATGAACTCGGTACAGAAACCGAGCCTATCGCACCCCGCATGTATTTAACAATCGCCTACCGTACCCCGCGCAAACAGCACCCCTCGCCTAGACTACGCCGGACGCTACCGCCAATTTTTGATACGGGAACAAGACGATCAGGCTTCATTTTGATGAGTTTTTCGTATTAATTTGCTCCGACCGTGCTCTGCGCCTATCGTGCCCCGCGCCCATGGGTCAATTTCATCTCGTATTTTTGTGTTACAATGTATTACGGTGGAAAAGGAGAGACTTGAAGATGAGAGATATTGGTTCTTTACTGGTACGAAAGAAAATAACAGGTTCTTATGGTTTCTTGTGGTACTATTATATTAATCAGGATTCGTAATATAGCGCTGATCAGGAGCGGGAATATCATTATTCTTCATCAGTTTGACTCCACAAAACTCTCTCTTCTCTCGTGTTCTCTCCTTCTATTCTCTCCTCTCCATCACTCCCGCAGCCTTCGTTGTCCTCTGTTTTTGATTCGATCATACGGGATCCATACGGATATCCGTTCACGCTACGTATTCTTCCTGCCCATCTAACTTTTTTCTTATTGGCTCGTCTACCTAATCAATGACCACTGTCTCTTCGATAGTAACCCATTGAGCACGCGGCCCTTTAGCAATGCATGCAGTTCTTTTCGCGTTAACAATGCGCATGGGAGAAGTGGTGGAGTCCATATTCAATGTGATTTTCCTGATACTTTTACATAGTACTAAGAATCACTGCACTTTCAT
The DNA here is from genome assembly GCA_911812115.1 of Pristionchus exspectatus. Lineage (NCBI taxonomy): Eukaryota > Metazoa > Nematoda > Chromadorea > Rhabditida > Neodiplogasteridae > Pristionchus > Pristionchus exspectatus. Next base: position 8,779,841 of record OU461587.1, on the reverse strand, counting down.
TATCTTCAAAGAAGCTAGGATCGGAAATACGAGTCTCCGTAAATATGAAACACCCTGTAGGTTGCATTCTGATGCGTTTTTCGAAGAGTATCGCCAATTTATTTTAAATAGGAACTCGCGTGTAGGCTTTATTCTGATGTTTTTTTCGAAGAATACGCCGAAGGCTATCGCTAATTTATGATCTGGGAACATTCCCACTTAGGATTCATTCTGATGCGTTTTTCGTTTCAATTTGCTCCTACCGTGCCCCGCACCCATGAGTCAATTTCATTTCGTATTTCTCGTAAGAGAAGTGGGAAAGAAGAGAATTGAGGATGAGAGATATAGGTTCTTTACTGTCTTTTTTCCCAGTTGCAAAGAAAATTGCGGTTTCATATGATTTTTTTTACGAAACAATGATTGCTAAAAAAAGGCCCTCCATCAATGACCTTAAGACCCGTGAGATACTGTAATATTCTGTAAGTCTGGATGCGCTGAATTGGCGACTTCAATACGTTACTGTAATGATGAACTGACCACATTAAACCTAGGGCACAGATTGACAGACTAGTGCATGTTACGGGTATGAGCACCCACCAAGCAGGGTATGAGGACCCACACACACAAGCCACACTTGTCAGTTCCTCATTAGAGTATTGTATTCTGGTAATTAATTCTGACGGTATTTTAGGTTACAGCGTATTACAGTCGGGAAGAGGAGGAAACTGAGAGAGGTTCTTTACTGATGCGTTTTTCGAAGAGTACTTCAGAGGGTATCGCCAATTTTTGAAATGGGAAAAAGACGGTTGGGCTTCATTCTGATGCGTTTTTCGAAGAGTACGCCGGAGGCTATCGCCAATTTTCGAAATAGCAGCTCGACTGTTAGGCTTCATTCTGATGCGTTTTTCGAAGAGTACGCCTTAGGCTATCGCACAATTTTCGAAATAGGAGCTCGACTGTCAGACTCATTGTGATGCGTTTTTCGAAGAGCACGCCGGAGGCTATCGCCAATTTTTGAAATAGGAGCTCGACTGTTAAGCTCATTCTGATGCGTTTTTCGAAGAGTACTTCGGAGGGTATCGCCAATTTTTGAAATAGCAGCTCGACTGTTAGACTCATTGTGATGCGTTTTTCGAAGAGTACTTCGGAGGGTATCGCCAATTTTCGACATAGCAGCTCGACTGTTAGGCTTCATTCTGATGCGTTTTTCGAAGAGCACGCCGGAGGCTATCGCCAATTTTCGAAATAGGAGCTCGACTGTTAGGCTCATTCTGATGCGTTTTTCGAAGAATACGCCGGAGGCTATCGCCAATTTTCGAAATATCAGCTCGACTGTTAGGCTCATTCTGATGCGTTTTTCGAAGAGTACTTCGGAGGGTATCGCCAATTTTTGAAATAGCAGCTCGACTGTTAGGCTCATTCTGATGCGTTTTTCGAAGAATACGCCGGAGGCTATCGCCAATTTTCGAAATAGCAGCTCGACTGTTAGGCTCATTCTGATGCGTTTTTCGAAGAGTACTTCGGAGGGTATCGCCAATTTTTGAAATAGCAGCTCGACTGTTAGACTCATTGTGATGCGTTTTTCGAAGAGTACTTCGGAGGGTATCGCCAATTTTTGAAATAGCAGCTCGACTGTTAGGCTCATTCTGATGCGTTTTTCGAAGAATACGCCGGAGGCTATCGCCAATTTTCGAAATAGCAGCTCGACTGTTAGGCTCATTCTGCGTTTTTCGAAGAGTACTTCGGAGGGTATCGCCAATTTTTGAAATAGCAGCTCGACTGTTAGGCTTCATTCTGATGCGTTTTTCGAAGAGCACGCCGGAGGCTATCGCCAATTTTCGAAATATCAGCTCGACTGTTAGGCTCATTCTGATGCGTTTTTCGAAGAGTACGTCTTAGGCTATCGCCAATTTTCGAAATATGAGCTCGACTGTTAAGCTCATTGTGATGCGTTTTTCGAAGAGTACGCCGGAGGCTATCGCCAATTTTTGAAATGTGAAAAAGACGGTTAGGCTTCATTCTGATGCGTTTTTCGAAGAGCACGCCGGAGGCTATCGCCAATTTTCGAAATAGGAGCTCGACTGTTAGACTCATTCTGATGCGTTTTTCGAAGAGTTCGCCGGAGGCCATTGCCAATTTTGAAATAGGAGCTCGACTGTTAAGCTCATTGTGATGCGTTTTTCGAAGAGTACGCCGGAGGCTATCGCCAATTTTTGAAATGTGAAAAAGACGGTTAGGCTTCATTCTGATGCGTTTTTCGAAGAGCACGCCGGAGGCTATCGCCAATTTTCGAAATAGGAGCTCGACTGTTAGGCTCATTCTGATGCGTTTTTCGAAGAATACGCCGGAGTCTATCGCCAATTTTCGAAATAGGAGCTCGACTGTTAGGCTCATTGTGATGCGTTTTTCGAAGAATACGCCGGAGGCTATCGCCAATTTTCGAAATAGCAGCTCGACTGTTAGGCTCATTCTGATGCGTTTTTCGAAAAGTACTCCGGAGGCTATCTTCAATTTTCGAAATAGGAGCTCGACTGTTAGACTCATTGTGATGCGTTTTTCGAAGAGTACTTCGGAGGGTATCGCCAATTTTTGAAATAGCAGCTCGACTGTTAGGCTCATTCTGATGCGTTTTTCGAAGAATACGCCGGAGGCTATCGCCAATTTTCGAAATAGCAGCTCGACTGTTAGGCTCATTCTGATGCGTTTTTCGAAGAATACGCCGGAGGCTATCGCCAATTTTCGAAATAGCAGCTCGACTGTTAGGCTCATTCTGATGCGTTTTTCGAAGAGTACTTCGGAGGGTATCGCCAATTTTTGAAATAGCAGCTCGACTGTTAGACTCGTTGTGATGCGTTTTTCGAAGAGTACTTCGGAGGGTATCGCCAATTTTTGAAATAGCAGCTCGACTGTTAGGCTCATTCTGATGCGTTTTTCGAAGAATACGCCGGAGGCTATCGCCAATTTTCGAAATAGCAGCTCGACTGTTAGGCTCATTCTGATGCGTTTTTCGAAGAGTACTTCGGAGGGTATCGCCAATTTTTGAAATAGCAGCTCGACTGTTAGGCTCATTCTGATGCGTTTTTCGAAGAGTACTTCGGAGGGTATCGCCAATTTTTGAAATAGCAGCTCGACTGTTAGACTCATTGTGATGCGTTTTTCGAAGAGTACTTCGGAGGGTATCGCCAATTTTTGAAATAGCAGCTCGACTGTTAGGCTCATTCTGATGCGTTTTTCGAAGAGTACTTCGGAGGGTATCGCCAATTTTTGAAATAGCAGCTCGACTGTTAGACTCATTGTGATGCGTTTTTCGAAGAGTACTTCGGAGGGTATCGCCAATTTTTGAAATAGCAGCTCGACTGTTAGGCTCATTCTGATACGTTTTTCGAAGAATACGCCGGAGGCTATCGCCAATTTTCGAAATAGCAGCTCGACTGTTAGGCTCATTCTGATGCGTTTTTCGAAGAGTACTTCGGAGGGTATCGCCAATTTTTGAAATAGCAGCTCGACTGTTAGGCTCATTCTGATGCGTTTTTGAAGAATACGCCGGAGGCTATCGCCAATTTTCGAAATAGCAGCTCGACTGTTAGGCTCATTCTGATGCGTTTTTCGAAAAGTACTCCGGAGGCCATTGCCAATTTTCGAAATAGCAGCTCGACTATTAGACTCATTCGAATGCGTTTTTTGAAGAGTACGCCGCAGACTATCGCCAATTTTTGAAATAGATGCTCGACTGTTAGGCTAATTCTGATGCGTTTTTCGAAGAGTACGCCGGAGGCTATCGCCAATTTTTGAAATTGGAGCTCGACTATTAGTCTCATTCGAATGCGTTTTTTGAAGAGTACGCCGGAGGCTATCGCCAATTTTTGAAATAGCAGCTCGACTATTGGTCTCATTCGAATGCGTTTTTCGAAGAGTACGCCGGAGGATATCGCCAATTTTTTAAATAGGAGCTCGACTGTTAGACTCATTCGAATGCGTTTTTCGAAGAGTACGCCGGAGAAAATTTTTGAAAAGAAGAGAATTGAGGATGAGAGATATAGGTTCTTTACTGTCTTTTTTCCCAGTTGCAAAGAAAATTGCGGTTTCATATGATTTTTTTTACGGAACAATGATTGCTAAAAAAGGCCCTCCATCAATGACCTTAAGACCCGTGAGATACTGTAATATTCTGTAAGTCTGGATGCGCTGAATTGGCGACTTCAATACGTTACTGTAATGATGAACTGACCACATTAAACCTAGGGCACAGATTGACAGACTAGTGCATGTTACGGGTATGAGCACCCACCAAGCAGGGTATGAGGACCCACACACACAAGCCACACTTGTCAGTTCCTCATTAGAGTATTGTATTCTGGTAATTAATTCTGACGGTATTTTGGGTTACAGCGTATTACAGTCGGGAAGAAGAGGAAACTGAGAGAGGTTCTTTACTGATGCGTTTTTCGAAGAGTACTTCAGAGGGTATCGCCAATTTTTGAAATGGGAAAAGACGGTTGGGCTTCATTCTGATGTTTTTTTTCGAAGAGTACGCCGGAGGCTATCGCCAATTTTCGAAATAGCAGCTCGACAGTTCGGCTCATTCTGATGCGTTTTTCGAAGAGTACTCCGGAGGCTATCGCCAATTTTTGAAATAGGAGCTCGACTGTTAGACTCATTCTGATGCGTTTTTCGAAGAGCACGCCGGAGGCCATTGCCAATTTTCGAAATAGCAGCTCGACTGTTAGACTCATTCTGATGCGTTTTTCGAAGAGTACGCCGGAGGCTATCGCCAATTTTTTAAATAGGAGCTCGACTATTAGACTCATTCGAATGCGTTTTTCGAAGAGTACGCCGGAGAAAATTTTTGAAAAGAAGAGAATTGAGGATGAGAGATATAGGTTCTTTACTGTCTTTTTTCCCAGTTGCAAAGAAAATTGCGGTTTCATATGAGGAGCTCGACTGTTAGACTCATTGTGATGCGTTTTTCGAAGAGCACGCCGGAGGCAATTGCCAATTTTCGAAATAGCAGCTCGACTGTTAGGCTCATTCTGATGCGTTTTTCGAAGAGTACGCCGGAGACCATTGCCAATTTTCGAAATGGGAGAAAGACGGATAGACTCATTCTGATGCGTTTTTCGAAGAGTACTCCGGAGGCTATCGCCAATTTTCGAAATAGGAGCTCGACTGTTAGACTCATTGTGATGCGTTTTTCGAAGAGCACGCCGGAGGCAATTGCCAATTTTCGAAATAGCAGCTCGACTGTTAGGCTCATTCTGATGCGTTTTTCGAAGAGTACGCCGGAGGCCATTGCCAATTTTCGAAATAGGAGCTCGACTATTAGTCCCATTCTGATGCGTTTTTCGAAGAGTACTTCGGAGGGTATCGCCAATTTTTGAAATGGGAAAAGACGGTTAGGCTTCATTCTGATGCGTTTTTCGAAGAGTACGCCTTAGGCTATCGCCAATTTTCGAAATAGGAGCTTGACTGTTAGACTCATTGTGATGCGTTTTTCGAAGAGCACGCCGTAGGCCATTGCCAATTTTTGAAATAGCAGCTCGACTGTTAGGCTCATTCTGATGCGTTTTTCGAAGAGTTCGCCGGAGGCTATCGTCAATTTTCAAAATAGGAGCTCGACTGTTAGACTCATTGTGATGCGTTTTTCGAAGAGCACGCCGGAGGCCATTGCCAATTTTCGAAATAGCAGCTCGACTGTTAGGCTCATTCTGATGCGTTTTTCGAAGAGTACGCCGGAGGCTATTGCCAATTTTCGAAATAGGAGCTCGACTGTTTGACTCATTGTGATGCGTTTATCGAAGAGTACTTCGGAGGGTATCGCCAATTTTTGAAATAGCAGCTCGACTGTTAGGCTCATTCTAATGCGTTTTTCGAAGAGTACGCCTTAGGCTATCGCCAATTTTTTAAATAGGAGCTCGACTGTTAGGCTAATTCTGATGAGTTTTTCGAAGAGTACCGAAGAGTACTTCAGAGGGTATCGCCAATTTTTGAAATGGGAAAAAGACGGCTGGGCTTCATTCTGATGCGTTTTTCGAAGAGTACGCCGGAGGCTATCGCCAATTTTCGAAATAGCAGCTCGACTGTTAGGCTCATTCTGATGCGTTTTTCGAAGAGTACGCCGGAGGCTATCGTCAATTTTCGAAATAGGAGCTCGACTGTTAGACTCATTCGAATGCGTTTTTCGAAGAGTACGCCGGAGGCTATCGTCAATTTTTTAAATAGGAGCTCGACTGTTAGGCTAATTCTGATGAGTTTTTCGAAGAGTACCGAAGAGTACTTCAGAGGGTATCGCCAATTTTTGAAATGGGAAAAAGACGGCTGGGCTTCATTCTGATGCGTTTTTCGAAGAGTACGCCGGAGGCTATCGCCAATTTTCGAAATAGCAGCTCGACTGTTAGGCTCATTCTGATGCGTTTTTCGAAGAGTACGCCGGAGGCTATCGTCAATTTTCGAAATAGGAGCTCGACTGTTAGACTCATTCGAATGCGTTTTTCGAAGAGTACGCCGGAGGCTATCGTCAATTTTTTAAATAGGAGCTCGACTGTTAGGCTAATTCTGATGCGTTTTTCGAAGAGTACCGAAGAGTACTTCAGAGGGTATCGCCAATTTTTGAAATGGGAAAAAGACGGCTGGGCTTCATTCTGATGCGTTTTTCGAAGAGTACGCCGGAGGCTATCGCCAATTTTCGAAATAGCAGCTCGACTGTTAGGCTCATTCTGATGCGTTTTTCGAAGAGTACGCCGGAGGCTATCGCCAATTTTTGAAATAGGAGCTCGACTATTAGACTCAATCGAATGCGTTTTTCGAAGAGTACGCCGGAGGCTATCGTCAATTTTTTAAATAGGAGCTCGACTGTTAGGCTAATTCTGATGCGTTTTTCGAAGAGTACCGAAGAGTACTTCAGAGGGTATCGCCAATTTTTGAAATGGGAAAAAGACGGCTGGGCTTCATTCTGATGCGTTTTTCGAAGAGTACGCCATAGGCTATCGCCAATTTTCGAAATAGGAGCTCGACTGTTAGACTCATTGTGATGCGTTTTTCGAAGAGTACCGAAGAGTACTTCAGAGGGTATCGCCAATTTTTGAAATGGGAAAAAGACGGCTGGGCTTCATTCTGATGCGTTTTTCGAAGAGTACGCCTTAGGCTATCGCCAATTTTCGAAATAGGAGCTCGACTGTTAGACTCATTGTGATGCGTTTTTCGAAGAGCACGCCGGAGGCTATCGCCAATTTTTGAAATAGGAGCTCGACTGTTAAGCTCATTCTGATGCGTTTTTCGAAGAGTACGCCGGAGGCTATCGCCAATTTTTGAAATAGGAGCTCGACTATTAGCCTCATTCGAATGCGTTTTTCGAAGAGTACGCCGGAGGCTATCGCCAATTTTTGAAATAGGAGCTCGACTGTTAGACTCATTCTGATGCGTTTTTCGAAGAGTTCGCCGGAGGCCATTGCCAATTTTTGAAATAGGAGCTCGACTGTTAAGCTCATTGTGATGCGTTTTTCGAAGAGTACGCCGGAGGCTATCGCCAATTTTTGAAATGGGAAAAAGACGATTAGGCTTCATTCTGATGCGTTTTTCGAAGAGTACGCCTTAGGCTATCGCCAATTTTCGAAATAGGAGCTCGACTGTTAGACTCATTGTGATGCGTTTTTCGAAGAGCACGCCGGAGGCTATCGCCAATTTTTGAAATAGGAGCTCGACTGTTAGACTCTCGAATGCGTTTTTCGAAGAGTACGCCGGAGGCTATCGAGAATTTTTGAAATAGCAGCTCGACTATTGGTCTCATTCGAATGCGTTTTTCGAAGAGTACGCCGGAGGATATCGCCAATTTTTTAAATAGGAGCTCGACTGTTAGACTCATTGTGATGCGTTTTTCGAAGAGTACTTCAGAGGGTATCGCCAATTTTTGAAATGGGAAAAAGACGGTTGGGCTTCATTCTGATGCGTTTTTCGAAGAGCACGCCGGAGGCTATCGCCAATTTTCGAAATAGGAGCTCGACTGTTAGACTAATTGTGATGCGTTTTTCGAAGAGTACGCCGGAGGCTATCGCCAATTTTTGAAATGGCAGCTCGACTGTTAGGCTCATTCTGATGCGTTTTTCGAAGAATACGCCGGAGGCTATCGCCAATTTTCGAAATAGCAGCTCGACTGTTAGGCTCATTCTGATGCGTTTTTCGAAAAGTACTCCGGAGGCTATCTTCAATTTTCGAAATAGGAGCTCGACTGTTAGACTCATTGTGATGCGTTTTTCGAAGAGTACTTCAGAGGGTATCGCCAATTTTTGAAATGGGAAAAAGACGGTTGGGCTTCATTCTGATGCGTTTTTCGAAGAGTACGCCGGAGGCTATCGAGAATTTTTGAAATAGCAGCTCGACGATTGGTCTCATTCGAATGCGTTTTTCGAAGAGTACGCCGGAGGCTATCGCCAATTTTTGAAATGGGAGAAAGACGGATAGACTCATTCTGATGCGTTTTTCGAAGAGTACGCCGGAGGCTATCGCCAATTTTCGAAATAGGAGCTCGACTATTAGTCCCATTCTGATGCGTTTTTCGAAGAGTACTTCGGAGGGTATCGCCAATTTTTGAAATGGGAGAAAGACGGATAGACTCATTCTGATGCGTTTTTCGAAGAGTACGCCGGAGGCTATCGCCAATTTTCGAAATAGGAGCTCGACTATTAGTCCCATTCTGATGCGTTTTTCGAAGAGTACTTCGGAGGGTATCGCCAATTTTTGAAATGGGAAAAAGACGGTTAGGCTTCATTCTGATGCGTTTTTCGAAGAGCACGCCGGAGGCTATCGTCAATTTTCAAAATAGGAGCTCGACTGTTAGACTCATTGTGATGCGTTTTTCGAAGAGTACTTCAGAGGGTATCGCCAATTTTTGAAATGGGAAAAAGACGGTTGGGCGTCATTCTGATGCGTTTTTCGAAGAGCACGCCGGAGGCTATCGTCAATTTTCAAAATAGGAGCTCGACTGTTAGACTCATTGTGATGCGTTTTTCGAAGAGCACGCCGGAGGCTATCGCCAATTTTCGAAATAGCAGCTCGACTGTTAGGCTCATTCTGATGCGTTTTTCGAAGAGTACTCCGGAGGCTATCGTCAATTTTCGAAATAGCAGCTCGACTGTTAGACTCATTGTGATGCGTTTTTCGAAGAGCACGCCGGAGGCCATTGCCAATTTTCGAAATAGCAGCTCGACTGTTAGGCTCATTTTGATGCGTTTTTCGAAGAGTACGCCGGAGGCCATTGCCAATTTTCGAAATAGGAGCTCGACTGTTAGACTCATTCGAATGCGTTTTTCGAAGAGTAAGCCGGAGAAAATTTTTGAAAAGATGAGAATTGAGGATGAGAGATATAGGTTCTTTACTGTCTTTTTTCCCAGTTGCAAAGAAAATTGCGGTTTCATATGATTTTTTTTACGGAACAATGATTGCTAAAAAAAGGCCCTCCATTAATGACCTTAAGACCCGTGAGATACTGTAATATTCTGTAAGTCTGGATGCGCTGAATTGGCGACTTCAATACGTTGCTGTAATGATGAACTGACCACATTAAACCTAGGGCACAGATTGACAGACTAGTGCATGTTACGGGTATGAGCACCCACCAAGCAGGGTATGAGGACCCACACACACAAGCCACACTTGTCAGTTCCTCATTAGAGTATTGTATTCTGGTAATTAATTCTGACGGTATTTTGGGTTACAGCGTATTACAGTCGGGAAAAAGAGGAAACTGAGAGAGGTTCTTTACTGATGCGTTTTTCGAAGAGTACTTCAGAGGGTATCGCCAATTTTTGAAATGGGAAAAAGACGGTTGGGCTTCATTCTGATGCGTTTTTCGAAGAGTACGCCGGAGGCTATCACCAATTTTTGAAATAGCAGCTCGACTGTTAGACTCATTCTGATGCGTTTTTCGAAGAGTACTCCGGAGGCTATCTTCAATTTTCGAAATAGGAGCTCGACTGTTAGACTCATTGTGATGCGTTTTTCGAAGAGCACGCCGGAGGCCATTGCCAATTTTCGAAATAGCAGCTCGACTGTTAGGCTCATTCTGATGCGTTTTTCAAAGAGTACGCCGGAGGCTATCGCCAATTTTTGAAATAGCAGCTCGGCTATTGGTCTCATTCGAATGCGTTTTTCGAAGAGTACGCCGGAGGCTATCGCCAATTTTTGAAATAGGAGCTCGACTATTAGACTCATTCGAATGCGTTTTTCGAAGTGTACGCCGGAAAATATCGCCAATTTTTGAAATAGGAGCTCGACTGTTAGACTCATTCGAATGCGTTTTTCGAAGTGTACGCCGGAGGATATCGCCAATTTTTGAAATAGGAGCTCGACTGTTAAGCTCATTGTGATGCGTTTTTCGAAGAGTACGCCGGAGGCTATCGCCAATTTTTGAAATAGCAGCTCCACTGTTAGGCTCATTCTGATGCGTTTTTCGAAGAGTACGCCGGAGGCTATTGCCAATTTTCGAAATAGGAGCTCGACTGTTTGACTCATTGTGATGCGTTTATCGAAGAGTACTTCGGAGGGTATTGCCAATTTTTGAAATAGCAGCTCGACTGTTAGGCTCATTCTAATGCGTTTTTCGAAGAGTACGCCGGAGGCTATCGCCAATTTTTTAAATAGGAGCTCGACTGTTAGGCTAATTCTGATGAGTTTTTCGAAGAGTACGCCGGAGGATATCGCCTATTTTTTAAATAGGAGCTCGACTATTAGACTCATTCGATCGCGTTTTTCGAAGAGTACGCCGGAGGCTATCGCCAATTTTTGAAATAGGAGCTAGACTATTAGACTCATTCGAATGCGTTTTTCGAAGAGTACGCCGGAGGCTATCGCCAATTTTTAAAATAGGAGCTCGACTATTAGACTCATTCGATCGCGTTTTTCGAAGAGTACGCCGGAGGCTATCGCCAATTTTTGAAATAGGAGCTAGACTATTAGACTCATTCGAATGCGTTTTTCGAAGAGTACGCCGGAGGCTATCGCCAATTTTTAAAATAGGAGCTCGACTATTAGACTCATTCGATCGCGTTTTTCGAAGAGTACGCCGGAGGCTATCGCCAATTTTTTAAATAGGAGCTCGACTATTAGACTCATTCGATCGCGTTTTTCGAAGAGTACGCCGGAGGCTATCGCCAATTTTTGAAATAGGAGCTAGACTATTAGACTCATTCGAATGCGTTTTTCGAAGAGTACGCCGGAGGCTATCGAGAATTTTTGAAATAGGAGCTCGACTAGTAGACTCATTCGATCGCGTTTTTCGAAGAGTACGCCGGAGGCTATCGCCAATTTTTGAAATAGGAGCTAGACTATTAGACTCATTCGAATGCGTTTTTCGAAGAGTACGCCGGAGGCTATCGCCAATTTTTAAAATAGGAGCTCGACTATTAGACTCATTCGATCGCGTTTTTCGAAGAGTACGCCGGAGGCTATCGCCAATTTTTAAAATAGGAGCTCGACTGTTAGGCTAATTCTGATGCGTTTTTCGAAGAGTACGGCGGAGGCTATCGCCAATTTTTAAAATAGGAGCTCGACTGTTAGGCTTCATTCTGATGCGTTTTTCGAAGAGTACGCCGGAGGCTATCGCAAATTTTTGAAATAGGAGCTCAACTGTTAGACTCATTCGAATGCGTTTTTCGAAGTGTACGCCGGAGGATATCGCCAATTTTTGAAATAGGAGCTCGACTGTTAGACTCATTCGAATGCGTTTTTCGAAGAGTACGCCGGAGAAAATTTTTGAAAAGATGAGAATTGAGGATGAGAGATATAGGTTCTTTACTGTCTTTTTTCCCAGTTGCAAAGAAAATTGCGGTTTCATATGATTTTTTTTACGGAACAATGATTGCTAAAAAAAGGCCCTCCATCAATGACCTTAAGACCCGTGAGATACTGTAATATTCTGTAAGTCTGGATGCGCTGAATTGGCGACTTCAATACGTTACTGTAATGATGAACTGACCACATTAAACCTAGGGCACAGATTGACAGACTAGTGCATGTTACGGGTATGAGCACCCACCAAGCAGGGTATGAGGACCCACACACACAAGCCACACTTGTCAGTTCCTCATTAGAGTATTGTATTCTGGTAATTAATTCTGACGGTATTTTGGGTTACAGCGTATTACAGTCGGGAAGAAGAGGAAACTGAGAGAGGTTCTTTACTGATGCGTTTTTCGAAGAGTACTTCAGAGGGTATCGCCAATTTTTGAAATGGGAAAAGACGGTTGAGCTTCATTCTGATGTTTTTTTTTCGAAGAGTACGCCGGAGGCTATCGCCAATTTTCGAAATAGCAGCTCGACTGTTAGGCTCATTCTGATGCGTTTTTCGAAGAGTACTCCGGAGGCTATCGCCAATTTTTGAAATAGGAGCTCGACTGTTAGACTCATTCTGATGCGTTTTTCGAAGAGCACGCCGGAGGCCATTGCCAATTTTCGAAATAGCAGCTCGACTGTTAGACTCATTCTGATGCGTTTTTCGAAGAGTACGCCGGAGGCTATCGCCAATTTTTTAAATAGGAGCTCGACTATTAGACTCATTCGAATGCGTTTTTCGAAGAGTACGCCGGAGAAAATTTTTGAAAAGAAGAGAATTGAGGATGAGAGATATAGGTTCTTTACTGTCTTTTTTCCCAGTTGCAAAGAAAATTGCGGTTTCATATGAGGAGCTCGACTGTTAGACTCATTGTGATGCGTTTTTCGAAGAGCACGCCGGAGGCAATTGCCAATTTTCGAAATAGCAGCTCGACTGTTAGGCTCATTCTGATGCGTTTTTCGAAGAGTACGCCGGAGACCATTGCCAATTTTCGAAATGGGAGAAAGACGGATAGACTCATTCTGATGCGTTTTTCGAAGAGTACGCCGGAGGCTATCGCCAATTTTTGAAATAGCAGCTCGACTGTTAGGCTCATTCTGATGCGTTTTTCGAAGAGTACGCCGGAGACCATTGCCAATTTTCGAAATGGGAGAAAGACGGATAGACTCATTCTGATGCGTTTTTCGAAGAGTACGCCGGAGACCATTGCCAATTTTCGAAATGGGAGAAAGACGGATAGACTCATTCTGATGCGTTTTTCGAAGAATACGCCGGAGGCTATCGCCAATTTTTGAAATAGGAGCCCGACTATTAGACTCATTCGAATGCGTTTTTCGAAGAGTACTCCGGAGGCTATCGCCAATTTTTGAAATAGGAGCTCGACTGTTAGACTCATTCTGATGCGTTTTTCGAAGAGCACGCCGGAGGCAATTGCCAATTTTCGAAATAGCAGCTCGACTGTTAGGCTCATTGTGATGCGTTTTTCGAAGAGCACGCCGGAGGCAATTGCCAATTTTCGAAATAGCAGCTCGACTGTTAGGCTCATTCTGATGCGTTTTTCGAAGAGTACGCCGGAGACCATTGCCAATTTTCGAAATGGGAGAAAGACGGATAGACTCATTCTGATGCGTTTTTCGAAGAGTACGCCGGAGGCTATCGCCAACTTTTGAAATAGGAGCTCGACTGTTAGGCTCATTCTGATTCGTTTTTTTTGAAGAGTACGCCGGAGGCTATCGCCAATTTTTGAAATGGCAGCTCGACTGTTAGGCTCATTCTGATGCGTTTTTCGAAGAGTACGCCGGAGGCCATTGCCAATTTTTGAAATGGGAAAAAGACGGTTAGGCTTCATTCTGATGCGTTTTTCGAAGAGTACGCCTTAGGCTATCGCCAATTTTTGAAATAGCAGCTCGACTGTTAGCCTCATTCTGATGCGTTTTTCGAAGAGTACGCCGGAGGCTATCGCCAATTTTTGAAATAGCAGCTCGACTGTTAGCCTCATTCTGATGCGTTTTTCGAAGAGTACGCCGGAGGCTATCGCCAATTTTTGAAATAGGAGCTCGACTATTAGGCTCATTCGAATGCGTTTTTCGAAGAGTACGCCGGAGGCTATCGCCAATTTTTGAAATAGGAGCTCGACTATTAGGCTCACTGTGATGCGTTTTTCGAAGAGCACGCCGGAGGCTATCACCAATTTTTAAAATAGGAGCTCGACTATTAGGCTCATTCGAATGCGTTTTTCGAAGAGTACGCCGGAGGCTATCGCCAATTTTTGAAATAGGAGCTCGACTATTAGGCTCATTGTGATGCGTTTTTCGAAGAGCACGCCGGAGGCTATCGCCAATTTTTGAAATAGCAGCTCGACTGTTAGGCTCATTCTGATGCGTTTTTCGAAGAGTACGCCGGAGGCTATCGCCAATTTTCGAAATAGGAGCTCGACTGTTTGACTCATTGTGATGCGTTTATCGAAGAGTACTTCGGAGGGTATCGCCAATTTTTGAAATAGCAGCTCGACTGTTAGGCTCATTCTAATGCGTTTTTCGAAGAGTACGCCGGAGGCTATCGCCAATTTTTTAAATAGGAGCTCGACTGTTAGGCTAATTCTGATGAGTTTTTCGAAGAGTACGCCGGAGGATATCGCCTATTTTTTAAATAGGAGCTCGACTGTTAGACTCTCGAATGCGTTTTTCGAAGAGTACGCCGGAGGCTATCGAGAATTTTTGAAATAGGAGCTCGACTAGTAGACTCATTCGATCGCGTTTTTCGAAGAGTACGCCGGAGGCTATCGCCAATTTTTGAAATAGGAGCTAGACTATTAGACTCATTCGAATGCGTTTTTCGAAGAGTACGCCGGAGGCTATCGCCAATTTTTGAAATAGGAGCTCGACTATTAGGCTCATTCGAATGCGTTTTTCGAAGAGTACGCCGGAGGCTATCGCCAATTTTTGAAATAGGAGCTCGACTGTTAGGCTAATTCTGATGCGTTTTTCGAAGAGTACGGCGGAGGCTATCGCCTAAAATAGGAGCTCGACTGTTAGGCTTCATTCTGATGCGTTTTTCGAAGAGTACGCCGGAGGCTATCGCAAATTTTTGAAATAGGAGCTCAACTGTTAGACTCATTCGAATGCGTTTTTCGAAGTGTACGCCGGAGGATATCGCCAATTTTTGAAATAGGAGCTCGACTGTTAGACTCATTCGAATGCGTTTTTCGAAGAGTACGCCGGAGAAAATTTTTGAAAAGATGAGAATTGAGGATGAGAGATATAGGTTCTTTACTGTCTTTTTTCCCAGTTGCAAAGAAAATTGCGGTTTCATATGATTTTTTTTACGGAACAATGATTGCTAAAAAAAGGCCCTCCATCAATGACCTTAAGACCCGTGAGATACTGTAATATTCTGTAAGTCTGGATGCGCTGAATTGGCGACTTCAATACGTTACTGTAATGATGAACTGACCACATTAAACCTAGGGCACAGATTGACAGACTAGTGCATGTTACGGGTATGAGCACCCACCAAGCAGGGTATGAGGACCCACACACACAAGCCACACTTGTCAGTTCCTCATTAGAGTATTGTATTCTGGTAATTAATTCTGACGGTATTTTGGGTTACAGCGTATTACAGTCGGGAAGAAGAGGAAACTGAGAGAGGTTCTTTACTGATGCGTTTTTCGAAGAGTACTTCAGAGGGTATCGCCAATTTTTGAAATGGGAAAAGACGGTTGGGCTTCATTCTGATGTTTTTTTTCGAAGAGTACGCCGGAGGCTATCGCCAATTTTCGAAATAGCAGCTCGACTGTTAGGCTCATTCTGATGCGTTTTTCGAAGAGTACTCCGGAGGCTATCGCCAATTTTTGAAATAGGAGCTCGACTGTTAGACTCATTCTGATGCGTTTTTCGAAGAGCACGCCGGAGGCCATTGCCAATTTTCGAAATAGCAGCTCGACTGTTAGACTCATTCTGATGCGTTTTTCGAAGAGTACGCCGGAGGCTATCGCCAATTTTTAAATAGGAGCTCGACTATTAGACTCATTCGAATGCGTTTTTCGAAGAGTACGCCGGAGAAAATTTTTGAAAAGAAGAGAATTGAGGATGAGAGATATAGGTTCTTTACTGTCTTTTTTCCCAGTTGCAAAGAAAATTGCGGTTTCATATGAGGAGCTCGACTGTTAGACTCATTGTGATGCGTTTTTCGAAGAGCACGCCGGAGGCAATTGCCAATTTTCGAAATAGCAGCTCGACTGTTAGGCTCATTCTGATGCGTTTTTCGAAGAGTACGCCGGAGACCATTGCCAATTTTCGAAATGGGAGAAAGACGGATAGACTCATTCTGATGCGTTTTTCGAAGAGTACGCCGGAGGCTATCGCCAATTTTTGAAATAGCAGCTCGACTGTTAGGCTCATTCTGATGCGTTTTTCGAAGAATACGCCGGAGACCATTGCCAATTTTCGAAATGGGAGAAAGACGGATAGACTCATTCTGATGCGTTTTTCGAAGAGTACGCCGGAGACCATTGCCAATTTTCGAAATGGGAGAAAGACGGATAGACTCATTCTGATGCGTTTTTCGAAGAATACGCCGGAGGCTATCGCCAATTTTTGAAATAGGAGCCCGACTATTAGACTCATTCGAATGCGTTTTTCGAAGAGTACGCCGGAGAAAATTTTTGAAAAGAAGAGAATTGAGGATGAGAGATATAGGTTCTTTACTGTCTTTTTTCCCAGTTGCAAAGAAAATTGCGGTTTCATATGAGGAGCTCGACTGTTAGACTCATTGTGATGCGTTTTTCGAAGAGCACGCCGGAGGCAATTGCCAATTTTCGAAATAGCAGCTCGACTGTTAGGCTCATTCTGATGCGTTTTTCGAAGAGTACGCCGGAGACCATTGCCAATTTTCGAAATGGGAGAAAGACGGATAGACTCATTCTGATGCTTTTTTCGAAGAGTACGCCGGAGGCTATCGCCAACTTTTGAAATAGGAGCTCGACTGTTAGGCTCATTCTGATTCGTTTTTTTTTGAAGAGTACGCCGGAGGCTATCGCCAATTTTTGAAATGGCAGCTCGACTGTTAGGCTCATTCTGATGCGTTTTTCGAAGAGTACGCCGGAGGCCATTGCCAATTTTTGAAATGGGAAAAAGACGGTTAGGCTTCATTCTGATGCGTTTTTCGAAGAGTACGCCTTAGGCTATCGCCAATTTTCAAAATAGGAGCTCGACTGTTAGGCTCATTCTGATGCGTTTTTCGAAGAGTACGCCGGAGGCTATCGCCAATTTTTGAAATAGCAGCTCGACTGTTAGCCTCATTCTGATGCGTTTTTCGAAGAGTACGCCGGAGGCTATCGCCAATTTTCGAAATAGCAGCTCGACTGTTAGGCTCATTCTGATGCGTTTTTCGAAGAGTACGCCGGAGGCTATCGCCAATTTTTGAAATAGCAGCTCGACTGTTAGCCTCATTCTGATGCGTTTTTTCGAAGAGTACGCCGGAGGCTATCGCCAATTTTTGAAATAGGAGCTCGACTATTAGGCTCATTCGAATGCGTTTTTCGAAGAGTACGCCGGAGGCTATCGCCAATTTTTGAAATAGGAGCTCGACTATTAGGCTCACTGTGATGCGTTTTTCGAAGAGCACGCCGGAGGCTATCACCAATTTTTAAAATAGGAGCTCGACTATTAGGCTCATTCGAATGCGTTTTTCGAAGAGTACGCCGGAGGCTATCGCCAATTTTTGAAATAGGAGCTCGACTATTAGGCTCATTGTGATGCGTTTTTCGAAGAGCACGCCGGAGGCTATCGCCAATTTTTGAAATAGCAGCTCGACTGTTAGGCTCATTCTGATGCGTTTTTCGAAGAGTACGCCGGAGGCTATCGCCAATTTTCGAAATAGGAGCTCGACTGTTTGACTCATTGTGATGCGTTTATCGAAGAGTACTTCGGAGGGTATCGCCAATTTTTTAAATAGGAGCTCGACTGTTAGGCTCATTCGAATGCGTTTTTCGAAGAGTACGCCGGAGGCTATCGAGAATTTTTGAAATAGGAGCTCGACTAGTAGACTCATTCGATCGCGTTTTTCGAAGAGTACGCCGGAGGCTATCGCCAATTTTTAAAATAGGAGCTCGACTATTAGGCTCATTCGAATGCGTTTTTCGAAGAGTACGCCGGAGGCTATCACCAATTTTTGAAATAGGAGCCCGACTATTAGTCTCATTCGAATGCGTTTTTCGAAGAGTACGCCGGAGGCTATCGAGAATTTTTGAAATAGGAGCTCGACTAGTAGACTCATTCGATCGCGTTTTTCGAAGAGTACGCCGGAGGCTATCGCAAATTTTTGAAATAGGAGCTCAACTGTTAGACTCATTCGAATGCGTTTTTCGAAGTGTACGCCGGAGGATATCGCCAATTTTTGAAATAGGAGCTCGACTGTTAGACTCATTCGAATGCGTTTTTCGAAGAGTACGCCGGAGAAAATTTTTGAAAAGATGAGAATTGAGGATGAGAGATATAGGTTCTTTACTGTCTTTTTTCCCAGTTGCAAAGAAAATTGCGGTTTCATATGATTTTTTTTACGGAACAATGATTGCTAAAAAAAGGCCCTCCATCAATGACCTTAAGACCCGTGAGATACTGTAATATTCTGTAAGTCTGGATGCGCTGAATTGGCGACTTCAATACGTTACTGTAATGATGAACTGACCACATTAAACCTAGGGCACAGATTGACAGACTAGTGCATGTTACGGGTATGAGCACCCACCAAGCAGGGTATGAGGACCCACACACACAAGCCACACTTGTCAGTTCCTCATTAGAGTATTGTATTCTGGTAATTAATTCTGACGGTATTTTGGGTTACAGCGTATTACAGTCGGGAAGAAGAGGAAACTGAGAGAGGTTCTTTACTGATGCGTTTTTCGAAGAGTACTTCAGAGGGTATCGCCAATTTTTGAAATGGGAAAAGACGGTTGGGCTTCATTCTGATGTTTTTTTTCGAAGAGTACGCCGGAGGCTATCGCCAATTTTCGAAATAGCAGCTCGACTGTTAGGCTCATTCTGATGCGTTTTTCGAAGAGTACTCCGGAGGCTATCGCCAATTTTTGAAATAGGAGCTCGACTGTTAGACTCATTCTGATGCGTTTTTCGAAGAGCACGCCGGAGGCCATTGCCAATTTTCGAAATAGCAGCTCGACTGTTAGACTCATTCTGATGCGTTTTTCGAAGAGTACGCCGGAGGCTATCGCCAATTTTTTAAATAGGAGCTCGACTATTAGACTCATTCGAATGCGTTTTTCGAAGAGTACGCCGGAGAAAATTTTTGAAAAGAAGAGAATTGAGGATGAGAGATATAGGTTCTTTACTGTCTTTTTTCCCAGTTGCAAAGAAAATTGCGGTTTCATATGAGGAGCTCGACTGTTAGACTCATTGTGATGCGTTTTTCGAAGAGCACGCTGGAGGCAATTGCCAATTTTCGAAATAGCAGCTCGACTGTTAGGCTCATTCTGATGCGTTTTTCGAAGAGTACGCCGGAGACCATTGCCAATTTTCGAAATGGGAGAAAGACGGATAGACTCATTCTGATGCGTTTTTCGAAGAGTACGCCGGAGGCTATCGCCAACTTTTGAAATAGGAGCTCGACTGTTAGGCTCATTCTGATTCGTTTTTTTTGAAGAGTACGCCGGAGGCTATCGCCAATTTTTGAAATGGCAGCTCGACTGTTAGGCTCATTCTGATGCGTTTTTCGAAGAGTACGCCGGAGGCCATTGCCAATTTTTGAAATGGGAAAAAGACGGTTAGGCTTCATTCTGATGCGTTTTTCGAAGAGTACGCCTTAGGCTATCGCCAATTTTCGAAATAGGAGCTCGACTGTTAGGCTCATTCTGATGCGTTTTTCGAAGAGTACGCCGGAGGCTATCGCCAATTTTTGAAATAGCAGCTCGACTGTTAGCCTCATTCTGATGCGTTTTTCGAAGAGTACGCCGGAGGCTATCGCCAATTTTTGAAATAGGAGCTCGACTATTAGGCTCATTCGAATGCGTTTTTCGAAGAGTACGCCGGAGGCTATCGCCAATTTTTGAAATAGGAGCTCGACTATTAGGCTCACTGTGATGCGTTTTTCGAAGAGCACGCCGGAGGCTATCACCAATTTTTAAAATAGGAGCTCGACTATTAGGCTCATTCGAATGCGTTTTTCGAAGAGTACGCCGGAGGCTATCGCCAATTTTTGAAATAGGAGCTCGACTATTAGGCTCATTGTGATGCGTTTTTCGAAGAGCACGCCGGAGGCTATCGCCAATTTTTGAAATAGCAGCTCGACTGTTAGGCTCATTCTGATGCGTTTTTCGAAGAGTACGCCGGAGGCTATCGCCAATTTTCGAAATAGGAGCTCGACTGTTTGACTCATTGTGATGCGTTTATCGAAGAGTACTTCGGAGGGTATCGCCAATTTTTGAAATAGCAGCTCGACTGTTAGGCTCATTCTAATGCGTTTTTCGAAGAGTACGCCGGAGGCTATCGCCAATTTTTTAAATAGGAGCTCGACTGTTAGGCTAATTCTGATGAGTTTTTCGAAGAGTACGCCGGAGGATATCGCCAATTTTTTAAATAGGAGCTCGACTGTTAGACTCTCGAATGCGTTTTTCGAAGAGTACGCCGGAGGCTATCGAGAATTTTTGAAATAGGAGCTCGACTAGTAGACTCATTCGATCGCGTTTTTCGAAGAGTACGCCGGAGGCTATCGCCAATTTTTGAAATAGGAGCTAGACTATTAGACTCATTCGAATGCGTTTTTCGAAGAGTACGCCGGAGGCTATCGAGAATTTTTGAAATAGGAGCTCGACTAGTAGACTCATTCGATCGCGTTTTTCGAAGAGTACGCCGGAGGCTATCGCCAATTTTTGAAATAGGAGCTAGACTATTAGACTCATTCGAATGCGTTTTTCGAAGAGTACGCCGGAGGCTATCGCCAATTTTTGAAATAGGAGCTCGACTATTAGGCTCATTCGAATGCGTTTTTCGAAGAGTACGCCGGAGGCTATCGCCAATTTTTGAAATAGGAGCTCGACTGTTAGGCTAATTCTGATGCGTTTTTCGAAGAGTACGGCGGAGGCTATCGCCTAAAATAGGAGCTCGACTGTTAGGCTTCATTCTGATGCGTTTTTCGAAGAGTACGCCGGAGGCTATCGCAAATTTTTGAAATAGGAGCTCAACTGTTAGACTCATTCGAATGCGTTTTTCGAAGTGTACGCCGGAGGATATCGCCAATTTTTGAAATAGGAGCTCGACTGTTAGACTCATTCGAATGCGTTTTTCGAAGAGTACGCCGGAGAAAATTTTTGAAAAGATGAGAATTGAGGATGAGAGATATAGGTTCTTTACTGTCTTTTTTCCCAGTTGCAAAGAAAATTGCGGTTTCATATGATTTTTTTTACGGAACAATGATTGCTAAAAAAGGCCCTCCATCAATGACCTTAAGACCCGTGAGATACTGTAATATTCTGTAAGTCTGGATGCGCTGAATTGGCGACTTCAATACGTTACTGTAATGATGAACTGACCACATTAAACCTAGGGCACAGATTGACAGACTAGTGCATGTTACGGGTATGAGCACCCACCAAGCAGGGTATGAGGACCCACACACACAAGCCACACTTGTCAGTTCCTCATTAGAGTATTGTATTCTGGTAATTAATTCTGACGGTATTTTGGGTTACAGCGTATTACAGTCGGGAAGAAGAGGAAACTGAGAGAGGTTCTTTACTGATGCGTTTTTCGAAGAGTACTTCAGAGGGTATCGCCAATTTTTGAAATGGGAAAAGACGGTTGGGCTTCATTCTGATGTTTTTTTTCGAAGAGTACGCCGGAGGCTATCGCCAATTTTCGAAATAGCAGCTCGACTGTTAGGCTCATTCTGATGCGTTTTTCGAAGAGTACTCCGGAGGCTATCGCCAATTTTTGAAATAGGAGCTCGACTGTTAGACTCATTCTGATGCGTTTTTCGAAGAGCACGCCGGAGGCCATTGCCAATTTTCGAAATAGCAGCTCGACTGTTAGACTCATTCTGATGCGTTTTTCGAAGAGTACGCCGGAGGCTATCGCCAATTTTTTAAATAGGAGCTCGACTATTAGACTCATTCGAATGCGTTTTTCGAAGAGTACGCCGGAGAAAATTTTTGAAAAGAAGAGAATTGAGGATGAGAGATATAGGTTCTTTACTGTCTTTTTTCCCAGTTGCAAAGAAAATTGCGGTTTCATATGAGGAGCTCGACTGTTAGACTCATTGTGATGCGTTTTTCGAAGAGCACGCCGGAGGCAATTGCCAATTTTCGAAATAGCAGCTCGACTGTTAGGCTCATTCTGATGCGTTTTTCGAAGAGTACGCCGGAGACCATTGCCAATTTTCGAAATGGGAGAAAGACGGATAGACTCATTCTGATGCGTTTTTCGAAGAGTACGCCGGAGACCATTGCCAATTTTCGAAATGGGAGAAAGACGGATAGACTCATTCTGATGCGTTTTTCGAAGAATACGCCGGAGGCTATCGCCAATTTTTGAAATAGGAGCCCGACTATTAGACTCATTCGAATGCGTTTTTCGAAGAGTACGCCGGAGAAAATTTTTGAAAAGAAGAGAATTGAGGATGAGAGATATAGGTTCTTTACTGTCTTTTTTCCCAGTTGCAAAGAAAATTGCGGTTTCATATGAGGAGCTCGACTGTTAGACTCATTGTGATGCGTTTTTCGAAGAGCACGCCGGAGGCAATTGCCAATTTTCGAAATAGCAGCTCGACTGTTAGGCTCATTCTGATGCGTTTTTTCGAAGAGTACGCCGGAGACCATTGCCAATTTTCGAAATGGGAGAAAGACGGATAGACTCATTCTGATGCGTTTTTCGAAGAGTACGCCGGAGGCTATCGCCAACTTTTGAAATAGGAGCTCGACTGTTAGGCTCATTCTGATTCGTTTTTTTTTGAAGAGTACGCCGGAGGCTATCGCCAATTTTTGAAATGGCAGCTCGACTGTTAGGCTCATTCTGATGCGTTTTTCGAAGAGTACGCCGGAGGCCATTGCCAATTTTTGAAATGGGAAAAAGACGGTTAGGCTTCATTCTGATGCGTTTTTCGAAGAGTACGCCTTAGGCTATCGCCAATTTTCGAAATAGGAGCTCGACTGTTAGGCTCATTCTGATGCGTTTTTCGAAGAGTACGCCGGAGGCTATCGCCAATTTTTGAAATAGCAGCTCGACTGTTAGCCTCATTCTGATGCGTTTTTCGAAGAGTACGCCGGAGGCTATCGCCAATTTTTGAAATAGGAGCTCGACTATTAGGCTCATTCGAATGCGTTTTTCGAAGAGTACGCCGGAGGCTATCGCCAATTTTTGAAATAGGAGCTCGACTATTAGGCTCACTGTGATGCGTTTTTCGAAGAGCACGCCGGAGGCTATCACCAATTTTTAAAATAGGAGCTCGACTATTAGGCTCATTCGAATGCGTTTTTCGAAGAGTACGCCGGAGGCTATCGCCAATTTTTGAAATAGGAGCTCGACTATTAGGCTCATTGTGATGCGTTTTTCGAAGAGCACGCCGGAGGCTATCGCCAATTTTTGAAATAGCAGCTCGACTGTTAGGCTCATTCTGATGCGTTTTTCGAAGAGTACGCCGGAGGCTATCGCCAATTTTTGAAATAGGAGCTCGACTATTAGGCTCATTGTGATGCGTTTTTCGAAGAGCACGCCGGAGGCTATCGCCAATTTTTGAAATAGCAGCTCGACTGTTAAGCTCATTCTGATGCGTTTTTCGAAGAGTACGCCGGAGGCTATCGCCAATTTTTGAAATGGCAGCTCGACTGTTAGGCTCATTCTGATGCGTTTTTCGAAGAATACGCCGGAGGCTATCGCCAATTTTTAAAATAGGAGCTCGACTATTAGGCTCATTCGAATGCGTTTTTCGAAGAGTAGGCCGGAGGCTATCGCCAATTTTTAAAATAGGAGCTCGACTATTAGGCTCATTCGAATGCGTTTTTCGAAGAGTACGCCGGAGGCTATCACCAATTTTTGAAATAGGAGCCCGACTATTAGTCTCATTCGAATGCGTTTTTCGAAGAGTACGCCGGAGGCTATCGCCAATTTTTGAAATGGCAGCTCGACTGTTAGGCTCATTCTGATGCGTTTTTCGAAGAATACGCCGGAGGCTATCGCCAATTTTTAAAATAGGAGCTCGACTATTAGGCTCATTCTGATGCGTTTTTCGAAGAGTACGCCGGAGGCTATCGCCAATTTTTGAAATAGCAGCTCGACTGTTAGCCTCATTCTGATGCGTTTTTCGAAGAGTACGCCGGAGGCTATCGCCAATTTTTGAAATAGGAGCTCGACTATTAGGCTCATTCGAATGCGTTTTTCGAAGAGTACGCCGGAGGCTATCGCCAATTTTTGAAATAGGAGCTCGACTATTAGGCTCACTGTGATGCGTTTTTCGAAGAGCACGCCGGAGGCTATCACCAATTTTTAAAATAGGAGCTCGACTATTAGGCTCATTCGAATGCGTTTTTCGAAGAGTACGCCGGAGGCTATCGCCAATTTTTGAAATAGGAGCTCGACTATTAGGCTCATTGTGATGCGTTTTTCGAAGAGCACGCCGGAGGCAATTGCCAATTTTCGAAATAGCAGCTCGACTGTTAGGCTCATTCTGATGCGTTTTTCGAAGAGTACGCCGGAGGCTATCGCCAATTTTTGAAATAGGAGCTCGACTATTAGGCTCATTGTGATGCGTTTTTCGAAGAGCACGCCGGAGGCTATCGCCAATTTTTGAAATAGCAGCTCGACTGTTAAGCTCATTCTGATGCGTTTTTCGAAGAATACGCCGGAGGCTATCGCCAATTTTTAAAATAGGAGCTCGACTATTAGGCTCATTCGAATGCGTTTTTCGAAGAGTACGCCGGAGGCTATCGCCAATTTTTAAAATAGGAGCTCGACTATTAGGCTCATTCGAATGCGTTTTTCGAAGAGTACGCCGGAGGCTATCACCAATTTTTGAAATAGGAGCCCGACTATTAGTCTCATTCGAATGCGTTTTTCGAAGAGTACGCCGGAGGCTATCGCCAATTTTTGAAATGGCAGCTCGACTGTTAGGCTCATTCTGATGCGTTTTTCGAAGAATACGCCGGAGGCTATCGCCAATTTTTAAAATAGGAGCTCGACTATTAGGCTCATTCGAATGCGTTTTTCGAAGAGTACGCCGGAGGCTATCGCCAATTTTTAAAATAGGAGCTCGACTATTAGGCTCATTCGAATGCGTTTTTCGAAGAGTACGCCGGAGGCTATCACCAATTTTTGAAATAGGAGCCCGACTATTAGTCTCATTCGAATGCGTTTTTCGAAGAGTACGCCGGAGGCTATCGCCAATTTTTAAAATAGGAGCTCGACTATTAGACTCATTCGAATGCGTTTTTCGAAGAGTACGCCGGAGGCTATCGCCAATTTTTGAAATTGGAGCTCGACTATTAGTCTTATTCAATGCGTTTTTCGAAGAGCACGCCGGAGTCTATCGCCAATTTTTGAAATAGGAGCTCGACTATTAGGCTCATTGTGATGCGTTTTTCGAAGAGCACGCCGGAGGCTATCACCAATTTTTAAAATAGGAGCTCGACTATTAGGCTCATTCGAATGCGTTTTTCGAAGAGTACGCCGGAGGCTATCGCCAATTTTTGAAATAGGAGCTCGACTATTAGGCTCATTGTGATGCGTTTTTCGAAGAGCACGCCGGAGGCTATCGCCAATTTTTGAAATAGCAGCTCGACTGTTAGGCTCATTCTGATGCGTTTTTCGAAGAGTACGCCGGAGGCTATCGCCAATTTTTGAAATAGGAGCTCGACTATTAGGCTCATTGTGATGCGTTTTTCGAAGAGCACGCCGGAGGCTATCGCCAATTTTTGAAATAGCAGCTCGACTGTTAAGCTCATTCTGATGCGTTTTTCGAAGAGTACGCCGGAGGCTATCGCCAATTTTTGAAATGGCAGCTCGACTGTTAGGCTCATTCTGATGCGTTTTTCGAAGAATACGCCGGAGGCTATCGCCAATTTTTAAAATAGCAGCTCGACTGTTAAGCTCATTCTGATGCGTTTTTCGAAGAGTACGCCGGAGGCTATCGCCAATTTTTGAAATGGCAGCTCGACTGTTAGGCTCATTCTGATGCGTTTTTCGAAGAATACGCCGGAGGCTATCGCCAATTTTTAAAATAGGAGCTCGACTATTAGGCTCATTCGAATGCGTTTTTCGAAGAGTACGCCGGAGGCTATCGCCAATTTTTGAAATAGGAGCTCGACTATTAGGCTCATTCGAATGCGTTTTTCGAAGAGTACGCCGGAGGCTATCACCAATTTTTGAAATAGGAGCCCGACTATTAGTCTCATTCGAATGCGTTTTTCGAAGAGTACGCCGGAGGCTATCGCCAATTTTTAAATAGGAGCTCGACTATTAGACTCATTCGAATGCGTTTTTCGAAGAGTACGCCGGAGGCTATCGCCAATTTTTGAAATGGCAGCTCGACTGTTAGGCTCATTCTGATGCGTTTTTCGAAGAGTACGCCGGAGGCTATCGCCAATTTTTTAAATAGGAGCTCGACTAGTAGACTCATTCGAATGCGTTTTTCGAAGAGTACGCCGGAGGCTATCGCTAATTTTTGAAATAGGAGCTCGACTAGTAGACTCATTCGATCGCGTTTTTCGAAGAGTACGCCGGAGGCTATCGCCAATTTTTGAAATAGGAGCTAGACTATTAGGCTCATTCTGATTCGTTTTTTCGAAGAGTACGCCGGAGGCTATCGCCAATTTTTGAAATGGCAGCTCGACTGTTAGGCTCATTCTGATGCGTTTTTCGAAGAGTACGCCGGAGGCTATCGCCAATTTTTTTAAATAGGAGCTCGACTAGTAGACTCATTCGAATGCGTTTTTCGAAGAGTACGCCGGAGGCTATCGCTAATTTTTGAAATAGGAGCTCGACTAGTAGACTCATTCGATCGCGTTTTTCGAAGAGTACGCCGGAGGCTATCGCCAATTTTTGAAATAGGAGCTAGACTATTAGACTCATTCGAATGCGTTTTTCGAAGAGTACGCCGGAGGCTATCGCCAATTTTTGAAATAGGAGCTCGACTATTAGGCTCATTCGAATGCGTTTTTCGAAGAGTACGCCGGAGGCTATCGCCAATTTTTGAAATAGGAGCTCGACTATTAGGCTCACTGTGATGCGTTTTTCGAAGAGCACGCCGGAGGCTATCACCAATTTTTAAATAGGAGCTCGACTATTAGGCTCATTCGAATGCGTTTTTCGAAGAGTACGCCGGAGGCTATCGCCAATTTTTGAAATAGGAGCTCGACTATTAGGCTCATTGTGATGCGTTTTTCGAAGAGCACGCCGGAGGCAATTGCCAATTTTCGAAATAGCAGCTCGACTGTTAGGCTCATTCTGATGCGTTTTTCGAAGAGTACGCCGGAGGCTATCGCCAATTTTTGAAATAGGAGCTCGACTATTAGGCTCATTGTGATGCGTTTTTCGAAGAGCACGCCGGAGGCTATCGCCAATTTTTGAAATAGCAGCTCGACTGTTAAGCTCATTCTGATGCGTTTTTCGAAGAATACGCCGGAGGCTATCGCCAATTTTTAAAATAGGAGCTCGACTATTAGGCTCATTCGAATGCGTTTTTCGAAGAGTACGCCGGAGGCTATCGCCAATTTTTAAAATAGGAGCTCGACTATTAGGCTCATTCGAATGCGTTTTTCGAAGAGTACGCCGGAGGCTATCACCAATTTTTGAAATAGGAGCCCGACTATTAGTCTCATTCGAATGCGTTTTTCGAAGAGTACGCCGGAGGCTATCGCCAATTTTTGAAATGGCAGCTCGACTGTTAGGCTCATTCTGATGCGTTTTTCGAAGAATACGCCGGAGGCTATCGCCAATTTTTAAAATAGGAGCTCGACTATTAGGCTCATTCGAATGCGTTTTTCGAAGAGTACGCCGGAGGCTATCGCCAATTTTTAAAATAGGAGCTCGACTATTAGGCTCATTCGAATGCGTTTTTCGAAGAGTACGCCGGAGGCTATCACCAATTTTTGAAATAGGAGCCCGACTATTAGTCTCATTCGAATGCGTTTTTCGAAGAGTACGCCGGAGGCTATCGCCAATTTTTAAAATAGGAGCTCGACTATTAGACTCATTCGAATGCGTTTTTCGAAGAGTACGCCGGAGGCTATCGCCAATTTTTGAAATTGGAGCTCGACTATTAGTCTTATTCAATGCGTTTTTCGAAGAGCACGCCGGAGTCTATCGCCAATTTTTGAAATAGGAGCTCGACTATTAGGCTCATTGTGATGCGTTTTTCGAAGAGCACGCCGGAGGCTATCACCAATTTTTAAAATAGGAGCTCGACTATTAGGCTCATTCGAATGCGTTTTTCGAAGAGTACGCCGGAGGCTATCGCCAATTTTTGAAATAGGAGCTCGACTATTAGGCTCATTGTGATGCGTTTTTCGAAGAGCACGCCGGAGGCTATCGCCAATTTTTGAAATAGCAGCTCGACTGTTAGGCTCATTCTGATGCGTTTTTCGAAGAGTACGCCGGAGGCTATCGCCAATTTTTGAAATAGGAGCTCGACTATTAGGCTCATTGTGATGCGTTTTTCGAAGAGCACGCCGGAGGCTATCGCCAATTTTTGAAATAGCAGCTCGACTGTTAAGCTCATTCTGATGCGTTTTTCGAAGAGTACGCCGGAGGCTATCGCCAATTTTTGAAATGGCAGCTCGACTGTTAGGCTCATTCTGATGCGTTTTTCGAAGAATACGCCGGAGGCTATCGCCAATTTTTAAAATAGCAGCTCGACTGTTAAGCTCATTCTGATGCGTTTTTCGAAGAGTACGCCGGAGGCTATCGCCAATTTTTGAAATGGCAGCTCGACTGTTAGGCTCATTCTGATGCGTTTTTCGAAGAATACGCCGGAGGCTATCGCCAATTTTTAAAATAGGAGCTCGACTATTAGGCTCATTCGAATGCGTTTTTCGAAGAGTACGCCGGAGGCTATCGCCAATTTTTGAAATAGGAGCTCGACTATTAGGCTCATTCGAATGCGTTTTTCGAAGAGTACGCCGGAGGCTATCACCAATTTTTGAAATAGGAGCCCGACTATTAGTCTCATTCGAATGCGTTTTTCGAAGAGTACGCCGGAGGCTATCGCCAATTTTTAAAATAGGAGCTCGACTATTAGACTCATTCGAATGCGTTTTTCGAAGAGTACGCCGGAGGCTATCGCCAATTTTTGAAATGGCAGCTCGACTGTTAGGCTCATTCTGATGCGTTTTTCGAAGAGTACGCCGGAGGCTATCGCCAATTTTTTTAAATAGGAGCTCGACTAGTAGACTCATTCGAATGCGTTTTTCGAAGAGTACGCCGGAGGCTATCGCTAATTTTTTGAAATAGGAGCTCGACTAGTAGACTCATTCGATCGCGTTTTTCGAAGAGTACGCCGGAGGCTATCGCCAATTTTTGAAATAGGAGCTAGACTATTAGGCTCATTCTGATTCGTTTTTTCGAAGAGTACGCCGGAGGCTATCGCCAATTTTTGAAATGGCAGCTCGACTGTTAGGCTCATTCTGATGCGTTTTTCGAAGAGTACGCCGGAGGCTATCGCCAATTTTTTAAATAGGAGCTCGACTAGTAGACTCATTCGAATGCGTTTTTCGAAGAGTACGCCGGAGGCTATCGCTAATTTTTTGAAATAGGAGCTCGACTAGTAGACTCATTCGATCGCGTTTTTCGAAGAGTACGCCGGAGGCTATCGCCAATTTTTGAAATAGGAGCTAGACTATTAGACTCATTCGAATGCGTTTTTCGAAGAGTACGCCGGAGGCTATCGCCAATTTTTAAAATAGGAGCTCGACTATTAGACTCATTCGATCGCGTTTTTCGAAGAGTACGCCGGAGGCTATCGCCAATTTTTAAAATAGGAGCTCGACTGTTAGGCTAATTCTGATGCGTTTTTCGAAGAGTACGGCGGAGGCTATCGCCAATTTTTAAATAGGAGCTCGACTATTAGACTCATTCGAATGCGTTTTTCGAAGAGTACGCCGGAGGCTATCGCCAATTTTTAAATAGGAGCTCGACTGTTAGGCTCATTCTGATGCGTTTTTCGAAGAGTACGCCGGAGGCTATCGCCAATTTTTAAATAGGAGCTCGACTAGTAGACTCATTCTGATGCGTTTTTCGAAGAATACGCCGGAGGCTATCGCCAATTTTTAAAATAGCAGCTCGACTGTTAAGCTCATTCTGATGCGTTTTTCGAAGAGTACGCCGGAGGCTATCGCCAATTTTTGAAATAGCAGCTCGACTGTTAGGCTCATTCTGATGCGTTTTTCGAAGAATACGCCGGAGGCTATCGCCAATTTTTAAATAGGAGCTCGACTATTAGGCTCATTCGAATGCGTTTTTCGAAGAGTACGCCGGAGGCTATCGCCAATTTTTGAAATAGGAGCTCGACTATTAGGCTCATTCGAATGCGTTTTTCGAAGAGTACGCCGGAGGCTATCACCAATTTTTGAAATAGGAGCCCGACTATTAGTCTCATTCGAATGCGTTTTTCGAAGAGTACGCCGGAGGCTATCGCCAATTTTTTAAATAGGAGCTCGACTATTAGACTCATTCGAATGCGTTTTTCGAAGAGTACGCCGGAGGCTATCGCCAATTTTTGAAATAGGAGCTCGACTGTTAGGCTCATTCTGATTCGTTTTTTCGAAGAGTACGCCGGAGGCTATCGCCAATTTTTGAAATGGCAGCTCGACTGTTAGGCTCATTCTGATGCGTTTTTCGAAAAGTACGCCGGAGGCTATCGCCAATTTTTTTAAATAGGAGCTCGACTAGTAGACTCATTCGAATGCGTTTTTCGAAGAGTACGCCGGAGGCTATCGCTAATTTTTGAAATAGGAGCTCGACTAGTAGACTCATTCGATCGCGTTTTTCGAAGAGTACGCCGGAGGCTATCGCCAATTTTTGAAATAGGAGCTAGACTATTAGGCTCATTCTGATTCGTTTTTTCGAAGAGTACGCCGGAGGCTATCGCCAATTTTTGAAATGGCAGCTCGACTGTTAGGCTCATTCTGATGCGTTTTTCGAAGAGTACGCCGGAGGCTATCGCCAATTTTTTAAATAGGAGCTCGACTAGTAGACTCATTCGAATGCGTTTTTCGAAGAGTACTTCGGAGGCTATCGCTAATTTTTTGAAATAGGAGCTCGACTATTAGACTCATTCGATCGCGTTTTTCGAAGAGTACGCCGGAGGCTATCGCCAATTTTTGAAATAGGAGCTAGACTATTAGACTCATTCGAATGCGTTTTTCGAAGAGTACGCCGGAGGCTATCGCCAATTTTTAAAATAGGAGCTCGACTATTAGACTCATTCGATCGCGTTTTTCGAAGAGTACGCCGGAGGCTATCGCCAATTTTTAAAATAGGAGCTCGACTGTTAGGCTAATTCTGATGCGTTTTTCGAAGAGTACGGCGGAGGCTATCGCCAATTTTCGAAATAGCAGCTCGACTGTTAGACTCATTGTGATGCGTTTTTCGAAGAGCACGCCGGAGGCCATTGCCAATTTTTAAAATAGGAGCTCGACTGTTAGGCTAATTCTGATGCGTTTTTCGAAGAGTACGGCGGAGGCTATCGCCAATTTTTAAAATAGGAGCTCGACTATTAGACTCATTCGAATGCGTTTTTCGAAAAGTACGCCGGAGGCTATCGCCAATTTTTGAAATAGGAGCTCGACTATTAGGCTCATTCGAATGCGTTTTTCGAAGAGTACGCCGGAGGCTATCACCAATTTTTGAAATAGGAGCCCGACTATTAGTCTCATTCGAATGCGTTTTTCGAAGAGTACGCCGGAGGCTATCGCCAATTTTTAAAATAGGAGCTCGACTATTAGACTTATTCGAATGCGTTTTTCGAAGAGTACGCCGGAGGCTATTGCCAATTTTCGAAATAGGAGCTCGACTGTTTGACTCATTCGAATGCGTTTTTCGAAGAGTACGCCGGAGGCTATCGCCAATTTTTGAAATAGGAGCTCGACTGTTAGACTCATTCTGATGCGTTTTTCAAAGAGTACGCCGGAGGCTATCGCCAATTTTTGAAATAGGAGCTCGACTAGTAGACTCATTCGATCGCGTTTTTCGAAGAGTACGCCGGAGGCTATCGCCAATTTTTGAAATAGGAGCTCGACTATTAGACTCATTCGAATGCGTTTTTCGAAGAGTACGCCGGAGGCTATCGCCAATTTTTGAAATAGCAGCTCGACTGTTAGGCTCATTCTGATGCGTTTTTCGAAGAATACGCCGGAGGCTATCGCCAATTTTTAAAATAGGAGCTCGACTATTAGGCTCATTCGAATGCGTTTTTCGAAGAGTACGCCGGAGGCTATCGCCAATTTTTGAAATAGGAGCTCGACTATTAGTCTCATTCGAATGCGTTTTTCGAAGAGTACGCCGGAGGCTATCGCCAATTTTTAAAATAGGAGCTCGACTATTAGACTCATTCGAATGCGTTTTTCGAAGAGTACGCCGGAGGCTATCGCCATTTTTTTGAAATAGGAGCTCGACTATTAGTCTCATTCGAATGCGTTTTTGAAGAGTACGCCGCAGACTATCGCCAATTTTTGAAATAGGAGCTCGACTGTTAGGCTCATTCTGATTCGTTTTTCGAAGAGTACGCCGGAGGCTATCGCCAATTTTTGAAATGGCAGCTCGACTGTTAGGCTCATTCTGATGCGTTTTTCGAAGAGTACGCCGGAGGCTATCGCCAATTTTTAAATAGGAGCTCGACTAGTAGACTCATTCGAATGCGTTTTTCGAAGAGTACGCCGGAGGCTATCGCTAATTTTTTGAAATAGGAGCTCGACTAGTAGACTCATTCGATCGCGTTTTTCGAAGAGTACGCCGGAGGCTATCGCCAATTTTTGAAATAGGAGCTCGACTATTAGACTCATTCGAATGCGTTTTTCGAAGAGTACGCCGGAGGCTATCGCCAATTTTTAAAATAGGAGCTCGACTATTAGACTCATTCGATCGCGTTTTTCGAAGAGTACGCCGGAGGCTATCGCCAATTTTTAAAATAGGAGCTCGACTGTTAGGCTAATTCTGATGCGTTTTTCGAAGAGTACGCCGGAGGCTATCGCCAATTTTTGAAATAGGAGCTCGACTATTAGTCTCATTCGAATGCGTTTTTCGAAGAGTACGCCGGAGGCTATCGCCAATTTTTGAAATAGGAGCTCGACTATTAGCCTCATTCGAATGCGTTTTTCGAAGAGTACGCCGGAGGCTATCGCCAATTTTTAAAATAGGAGCTCGACTATTAGACTCATTCGATCGCGTTTTTCGAAGAGTACGCCGGAGGCTATCGCCAATTTTTAAAATAGGAGCTCGACTGTTAGGCTAATTCTGATGCGTTTTTCGAAGAGTACGGCGGAGGCTATCGCCAATTTTTAAAATAGGAGCTCGACTATTAGACTCATTCGAATGCGTTTTTCGAAAAGTACGCCGGAGGCTATCGCCAATTTTTGAAATAGGAGCTCGACTATTAGGCTCATTCGAATGCGTTTTTCGAAGAGTACGCCGGAGGCTATCACCAATTTTTGAAATAGGAGCCCGACTATTAGTCTCATTCGAATGCGTTTTTCGAAGAGTACGCCGGAGGCTATCGCCAATTTTTAAAATAGGAGCTCGACTATTAGACTTATTCGAATGCGTTTTTCGAAGAGTACGCCGGAGGCTATTGCCAATTTTCGAAATAGGAGCTCGACTGTTTGACTCATTCGAATGCGTTTTTCGAAGAGTACGCCGGAGGCTATCGCCAATTTTTGAAATAGGAGCTCGACTGTTAGACTCATTCTGATGCGTTTTTCAAAGAGTACGCCGGAGGCTATCGCCAATTTTTGAAATAGGAGCTCGACTAGTAGACTCATTCGATCGCGTTTTTCGAAGAGTACGCCGGAGGCTATCGCCAATTTTTGAAATAGGAGCTCGACTATTAGACTCATTCGAATGCGTTTTTCGAAGAGTACGCCGGAGGCTATCGCCAATTTTTGAAATAGCAGCTCGACTGTTAGGCTCATTCTGATGCGTTTTTCGAAGAATACGCCGGAGGCTATCGCCAATTTTTAAAATAGGAGCTCGACTATTAGGCTCATTCGAATGCGTTTTTCGAAGAGTACGCCGGAGGCTATCGCCAATTTTTGAAATAGGAGCTCGACTATTAGTCTCATTCGAATGCGTTTTTCGAAGAGTACGCCGGAGGCTATCGCCAATTTTTAAAATAGGAGCTCGACTATTAGACTCATTCGAATGCGTTTTTCGAAGAGTACGCCGGAGGCTATCGCCATTTTTTTGAAATAGGAGCTCGACTATTAGTCTCATTCGAATGCGTTTTTTGAAGAGTACGCCGCAGACTATCGCCAATTTTTGAAATAGGAGCTCGACTGTTAGGCTCATTCTGATTCGTTTTTCGAAGAGTACGCCGGAGGCTATCGCCAATTTTTGAAATGGCAGCTCGACTGTTAGGCTCATTCTGATGCGTTTTTCGAAGAGTACGCCGGAGGCTATCGCCAATTTTTAAATAGGAGCTCGACTAGTAGACTCATTCGAATGCGTTTTTCGAAGAGTACGCCGGAGGCTATCGCTAATTTTTGAAATAGGAGCTCGACTAGTAGACTCATTCGATCGCGTTTTTCGAAGAGTACGCCGGAGGCTATCGCCAATTTTTGAAATAGGAGCTCGACTATTAGACTCATTCGAATGCGTTTTTCGAAGAGTACGCCGGAGGCTATCGCCAATTTTTAAAATAGGAGCTCGACTATTAGACTCATTCGATCGCGTTTTTCGAAGAGTACGCCGGAGGCTATCGCCAATTTTTAAAATAGGAGCTCGACTGTTAGGCTAATTCTGATGCGTTTTTCGAAGAGTACGCCGGAGGCTATCGCCAATTTTTGAAATAGGAGCTCGACTATTAGTCTCATTCGAATGCGTTTTTCGAAGAGTACGCCGGAGGCTATCGCCAATTTTTGAAATAGGAGCTCGACTATTAGCCTCATTCGAATGCGTTTTTCGAAGAGTACGCCGGAGGCTATCGCCAATTTTTGAAATAGGAGCTCGACTATTAGTCTCATTCGAATGCGTTTTTCGAAGAGTACGCCGGAGGCTATCGCCAATTTTTGAAATAGGAGCTCGACTATTAGACTCATTCGAATGCGTTTTTCGAAGAGTACGCCGGAGGCTATCGCCAATTTTTAAAATAGGAGCTCGACTATTAGACTCATTCGATCGCGTTTTTCGAAGAGTACGCCGGAGGCTATCGCCAATTTTTAAAATAGGAGCTCGACTGTTAGGCTAATTCTGATGCGTTTTTCGAAGAGTACGCCGGAGGCTATTGCCAATTTTCGAAATAGGAGCTCGACTGTTTGACTCATTCGAATGCGTTTTTCGAAGAGTACGCCGGAGGCTATCGCCAATTTTTGAAATAGGAGCTCGACTGTTAGACTCATTCTGATGCGTTTTTCGAAGAGTACGCCGGAGGCTATCGCCAATTTTTGAAATAGGAGCTCGACTAGTAGACTCATTCGATCGCGTTTTTCGAAGAGTACGCCGGAGGCTATCGCCAATTTTTGAAATAGGAGCTCGACTATTAGACTCATTCGAATGCGTTTTTCGAAGAGTACGCTGGAGGCTATCGCCAATTTTTAAAATAGGAGCTCGACTATTAGACTCATTCGATCGCGTTTTTCGAAGAGTACGCCGGAGGCTATCGCCAATTTATAAAATAGGAGCTCGACTGTTAGGCTAATTCTGATGCGTTTTTCGAAGAGTACGCCGGAGGCTATCGCCAATTTTTAAAATAGGAGCTCGACTATTAGACTCATTCGAATGCGTTTTTCGAAGAGTACGCCGGAGGCTATCGCCAATTTTTGAAATAGGAGCTCGACTGTTAAGCTCATTCTGATGCGTTTTTCGAAGAGTACGCCGGAGGCTATCGCCAATTTTTAAAATAGGAGCTCGACTGTTAGGCTAATTCTGATGCGTTTTTCGAAGAGTACGCCGGAGGCTATTGCCAATTTTCGAAATAGGAGCTCGACTGTTTGACTCATTCGAATGCGTTTTTCGAAGAGTACGCCGGAGGCTATCGCCAATTTTTGAAATAGGAGCTCGACTGTTAGACTCATTCTGATGCGTTTTTCGAAGAGTACGCCGGAGGCTATCGCCAATTTTTGAAATAGGAGCTCGACTAGTAGACTCATTCGATCGCGTTTTTCGAAGAGTACGCCGGAGGCTATCGCCAATTTTTGAAATAGGAGCTCGACTATTAGACTCATTCGAATGCGTTTTTCGAAGAGTACGCTGGAGGCTATCGCCAATTTTTAAAATAGGAGCTCGACTATTAGACTCATTCGATCGCGTTTTTCGAAGAGTACGCCGGAGGCTATCGCCAATTTATAAAATAGGAGCTCGACTGTTAGGCTAATTCTGATGCGTTTTTCGAAGAGTACGCCGGAGGCTATCGCCAATTTTTAAAATAGGAGCTCGACTATTAGACTCATTCGAATGCGTTTTTCGAAGAGTACGCCGGAGGCTATCGCCAATTTTTGAAATAGGAGCTCGACTATTAGGCTCATTCGAATGCGTTTTTCGAAGAGTACGCCGGACGCTATCACCAATTTTTGAAATAGGAGCCGACTATTAGTCTCATTCGAATGCGTTTTTCGAAGAGTACGCCGGAGGCTATCGCCAATTTTTAAAATAGGAGCTCGACTATTAGACTCATTCGAATGCGTTTTTCGAAGAGTACGCCGGAGGCTATTGCCAATTTTTAAAATAGGAGCTCGACTATTAGACTCATTCGAATGCGTTTTTCGAAGAGTACGCCGGAGGCTATCGCCAATTTTTAAAATAGGAGCTCGACTGTTAGGCTAATTCTGATGCGTTTTTCGAAGAGTACGCCGGAGGCTATCGCCAATTTTTAAAATAGGAGCTCGACTGTTAGGCTAATTCTGATGCGTTTTTCGAAGAGTACGCCGGAGGCTATCGCCAATTTTTAAAATAGGAGCTCGACTATTAGACTCATTCGAATGCGTTTTTCGAAGAGTACGCCGGAGGCTATCGCCAATTTTTGAAATAGGAGCTCGACTATTAGGCTCATTCGAATGCGTTTTTCGAAGAGTACGCCGGAGGCTATCACCAATTTTTGAAATAGGAGCCCGACTATTAGTCTCATTCGAATGCGTTTTTCGAAGAGTACGCCGGAGGCTATCGCCAATTTTTAAAATAGGAGCTCGACTATTAGACTCATTCGAATGCGTTTTTCGAAGAGTACGCCGGAGGCTATCGCCATTTTTTTTGAAATAGGAGCTCGACTATTAGTCTCATTCGAATGCGTTTTTTGAAGAGTACGCCGCAGACTATCGCCAATTTTTGAAATAGGAGCTCGACTGTTAGGCTCATTCTGATTCGTTTTTTCGAAGAGTACGCCGGAGGCTATCGCCAATTTTTGAAATGGCAGCTCGACTGTTAGGCTCATTCTGATGCGTTTTTCGAAGAGTACGCCGGAGGCTATCGCCAATTTTTTAAATAGGAGCTCGACTAGTAGACTCATTCGAATGCGTTTTTCGAAGAGTACGCCGGAGGCTATCGCTAATTTTTTGAAATAGGAGCTCGACTAGTAGACTCATTCGATCGCGTTTTTCGAAGAGTACGCCGGAGGCTATCGCCAATTTTTGAAATAGGAGCTCGACTATTAGACTCATTCGAATGCGTTTTTCGAAGAGTACGCCGGAGGCTATCGCCAATTTTTAAATAGGAGCTCGACTATTAGACTCATTCGATCGCGTTTTTCGAAGAGTACGCCGGAGGCCATCGCCAATTTTTAAAATAGGAGCTCGACTGTTAGGCTAATTCTGATGCGTTTTTCGAAGAGTACGCCGGAGGCTATCGCCAATTTTTGAAATAGGAGCTCGACTATTAGTCTCATTCGAATGCGTTTTTCGAAGAGTACGCCGGAGGCTATCGCCAATTTTTGAAATAGGAGCTCGACTATTAGCCTCATTCGAATGCGTTTTTCGAAGAGTACAGAATACAGAATACAGAATTTATCAGTAGTCGCAAAGTTGCGCTGATCAAGATGGGGTATCAGAGGGCCGTTCTTCTTTCAAGATAGTTATTTCGAGGGGTCTCGGGCCAGTGGATTGGTCTTCTTTCCTTGTCACAGTCGTAATGGCTGGAGAAAGATCCTGATCCCTTGCTTCCCGATAGGACTGTTGAGGGAGTTGCACGCAGATTGAGTCCCACTGTAGGTCGAAAACGGAGCCTGGCGTGTGCTGGAGTCTTCTGTGTGCTCGAGTCCTCCAAACTCGAAAATCCATCTTAGAGCGAGAGATACGAGCCTGGGTTCTGAGGGACCAAACATCTTAGGCGGTCATACCCATCACACGGCGACCAGTCCGGCTTGGATGGGGATTCCGATCTTGTTGAGTCGTTGGCAGAGATGAGGGGAATTAGGAGAAAGCACTCTCCATCAGAGAGCTCGAAAAATAGGAGCTCGACTATTAGTCTCATTCGAATGCGTTTTTCGAAGAGTACGCCGGAGGCTATCGCCAATTTTTGAAATAGGAGCTCGACTATTAGCCTCATTCGAATGCGTTTTTCGAAGAGTACAGAATACAGAATACAGAATTTATCAGTAGTCGCAAAGTTGCGCTGATCAAGATGGGGTATCAGAGGGCCGTTCTTCTTTCAAGATAGTTATTTCGAGGGGTCTCGGGCCAGTGGATTGGTCTTCTTTCCTTGTCACAGTCGTAATGGCTGGAGAAAGATCCTGATCCCTTGCTTCCCGATAGGACTGTTGAGGGAGTTGCACGCAGATTGAGTCCCACTGTAGGTCGAAAACGGAGCCTGGCGTGTGCTGGAGTCTTCTGTGTGCTCGAGTCCTCCAAACTCGAAAATCCATCTTAGAGCGAGAGATACGAGCCTGGGTTCTGAGGGACCAAACATCTTAGGCGGTCATACCCATCACACGGCGACCAGTCCGGCTTGGATGGGGATTCCGATCTTGTTGAGTCGTTGGCAGAGATGAGGGGAATTAGGAGAAAGCACTCTCCATCAGAGAGCTCGAAAAATAGGAGCTCGACTATTAGTCTCATTCGAATGCGTTTTTCGAAGAGTACGCCGGAGGCTATCGCCAATTTTTGAAATAGGAGCTCGACTATTAGCCTCATTCGAATGCGTTTTTCGAAGAGTACGCCGGAGGCTATCGCCAATTTTTGAAATAGGAGCTCGACTATTAGTCTCATTCGAAAGCGTTTTTCAAAGAGTACGCCGGAGGCTATCGCCAATTTTTGAAATAGGAGCTCGACTATTAGTCTCATTCGAATGCGTTTTTCAAAGAGTACGCCGGAGGCTATCGCCAATTTTTGAAATAGATGCTCGACTATTAGTCTCATTCGAATGCGTTTTTCAAAGAGTACGCCGGAGGCTATCGCCAATTTTTGAAATAGATGCTCGACTATTAGTCTCATTCGAATGCGTTTTTCGAAGAGTACGCCGGAGGCTATCGCCAATTTTTTAAATAGGAGCTCGACTAGTAGACTCATTCGAATGCGTTTTTTGAAGAGTACGCCGGAGGCTATCGCCAATTTTTGAAATAGATGCTCGACTAGTAGACTCATTCGAATGCGTTTTTCGAAGAGTACGCCGGAGGATATCGCCAATTTTTGAAATAGGAGCTCGACTAGTAGACTCATTCGAATGCGTTTTTCGAAGAGTACGCCGGAGACTATCGCCAATTTTTTGAAATAGGAGCTCGACTAGTAGACTCATTCGAATGCGTTTTTCGAAGAGTACGCCGGAGGCTATCGCCAATTTTTTTAAATAGGAGCTCGACTAGTAGACTCATTCGAATGCGTTTTTCGAAGAGTACGCCGGAGGCTATCGCCAATTTTTTAAATAGGAGCTCGACTATTAGTCTCATTCGAATGCGTTTTTCAAAGAGTACGCCGGAGGCTATCGCCAATTTTTGAAATAGGAGCTCGACTATTAGACTCATTCGAATGCGTTTTTCGAAGAGTACGCCGGAGGCTATCGCCAATTTTTTAAATAGGAGCTCGACTAGTAGACTCATTCGAATGCGTTTTTCGAAGAGTACGCCGGAGGCTATCGCCAATTTTTTAAATAGGAGCTCGACTAGTAGACTCATTCGAATGCGTTTTTTGAAGAGTACGCCGGAGGCTATCGCCAATTTTTGAAATAGATGCTCGACTAGTAGACTCATTCGAATGCGTTTTTCGAAGAGTACGCCGGAGGATATCGCCAATTTTTTAAATAGGAGCTCGACTAGTAGACTCATTCGAATGCGTTTTTCGAAGAGTACGCCGGAGGCTATCGCCAATTTTTTAAATAGGAGCTCGACTATTAGTCTCATTCGAATGCGTTTTTCGAAGAGTACGCCGGAGGCTATCGCCAATTTTTGAAATAGATGCTCGACTATTAGACTCATTCGAATGCGTTTTTCGAAGAGTACGCCGGAGGCTATCGCCAATTTTTTAAATAGGAGCTCGACTATTAGTCTCATTCGAATGCGTTTTTCAAAGAGTACGCCGGAGGCTATCGCCAATTTTTGAAATAGATGCTCGACTATTAGTCTCATTCGAATGCGTTTTTCGAAGAGTACGCCGGAGGCTATCGCCAATTTTTTAAATAGGAGCTCGACTAGTAGACTCATTCGAATGCGTTTTTCGAAGAGTACGCCGGAGGCTATCGCCAATTTTTGAAATAGATGCTCGACTATTAGTCTCAGCTCGACTAGTAGACTCATTCGATCGCGTTTTTCGAAGAGTACGCCGGAGGCTATCGCCAATTTTTGAAATAGGAGCTCGACTATTAGACTCATTCGAATGCGTTTTTCGAAGAGTACGCCGGAGGCTATCGCCAATTTTTTAAATAGGAGCTCGACTAGTAGACTCATTCGAATGCGTTTTTCGAAGAGTACGCCGGAGGCTATCGCCATTTTTTTGAAATAGGAGCTCGACTATTAGACTCATTCGAATGCGTTTTTCGAAGAGTACGCCGGAGGCTATCGCCAATTTTTGAAATAGGAGCTCGACTATTAGACTCATTCGAATGCGTTTTTTGAAGAGTACGCCGGAGGCTATCGCCAATTTTTGAAATAGATGCTCGACTAGTAGACTCATTCGAATGCGTTTTTCGAAGAGTACGCCGGAGGATATCGCCAATTTTTGAAATAGGAGCTCGACTAGTAGACTCATTCGAATGCGTTTTTCGAAGAGTACGCCGGAGACTATCGCCAATTTTTTGAAATAGGAGCTCGACTAGTAGACTCATTCGAATGCGTTTTTCGAAGAGTACGCCGGAGGCTATCGCCAATTTTTTTAAATAGGAGCTCGACTAGTAGACTCATTCGAATGCGTTTTTCGAAGAGTACGCCGGAGGCTATCGCCAATTTTTGAAATAGATGCTCGACTATTAGACTCATTCGAATGCGTTTTTCGAAGAGTACGCCGGAGGCTATCGCCAATTTTTTAAATAGGAGCTCGACTATTAGTCTCATTCGAATGCGTTTTTCGAAGAGTACGCCGGAGGCTATCGCCAATTTTTGAAATAGATGCTCGACTATTAGACTCATTCGAATGCGTTTTTCGAAGAGTACGCCGGAGGCTATCGCCAATTTTTTAAATAGGAGCTCGACTATTAGTCTCATTCGAATGCGTTTTTCAAAGAGTACGCCGGAGGCTATCGCCAATTTTTGAAATAGATGCTCGACTATTAGTCTCATTCGAATGCGTTTTTCGAAGAGTACGCCGGAGGCTATCGCCAATTTTTTAAATAGGAGCTCGACTAGTAGACTCATTCGAATGCGTTTTTCGAAGAGTACGCCGGAGGCTATCGCCAATTTTTGAAATAGATGCTCGACTATTAGTCTCAGCTCGACTAGTAGACTCATTCGATCGCGTTTTTCGAAGAGTACGCCGGAGGCTATCGCCAATTTTTGAAATAGGAGCTCGACTATTAGACTCATTCGAATGCGTTTTTCGAAGAGTACGCCGGAGGCTATCGCCAATTTTTTAAATAGGAGCTCGACTAGTAGACTCATTCGAATGCGTTTTTCGAAGAGTACGCCGGAG
Source organism: Pristionchus exspectatus (assembly GCA_911812115.1). Classification (NCBI taxonomy): domain Eukaryota; kingdom Metazoa; phylum Nematoda; class Chromadorea; order Rhabditida; family Neodiplogasteridae; genus Pristionchus; species Pristionchus exspectatus. Next base: position 8,737,848 of record OU461587.1, on the reverse strand, counting down.
GCTATCGCCATTTTTTTGAAATAGGAGCTCGACTATTAGACTCATTCGAATGCGTTTTTCGAAGAGTACGCCGGAGGCTATCGCCAATTTTTGAAATAGGAGCTCGACTATTAGACTCATTCGAATGCGTTTTTTGAAGAGTACGCCGGAGGCTATCGCCAATTTTTGAAATAGATGCTCGACTAGTAGACTCATTCGAATGCGTTTTTCGAAGAGTACGCCGGAGGATATCGCCAATTTTTGAAATAGGAGCTCGACTAGTAGACTCATTCGAATGCGTTTTTCGAAGAGTACGCCGGAGACTATCGCCAATTTTTTGAAATAGGAGCTCGACTAGTAGACTCATTCGAATGCGTTTTTCGAAGAGTACGCCGGAGGCTATCGCCAATTTTTTAAATAGGAGCTCGACTAGTAGACTCATTCGAATGCGTTTTTCGAAGAGTACGCCGGAGGCTATCGCCAATTTTTGAAATAGATGCTCGACTATTAGACTCATTCGAATGCGTTTTTCGAAGAGTACGCCGGAGGCTATCGCCAATTTTTTAAATAGGAGCTCGACTATTAGTCTCATTCGAATGCGTTTTTCAAAGAGTACGCCGGAGGCTATCGCCAATTTTTGAAATAGATGCTCGATTATTAGTCTCATTCGAATGCGTTTTTCGAAGAGTACGCCGGAGGCTATCGCCAATTTTTTAAATAGGAGCTCGACTAGTAGACTCATTCGAATGCGTTTTTCGAAGAGTACGCCGGAGGCTATCGCCAATTTTTGAAATAGATGCTCGACTATTAGTCTCAGCTCGACTAGTAGACTCATTCGATCGCGTTTTTCGAAGAGTACGCCGGAGGCTATCGCCAATTTTTGAAATAGGAGCTCGACTATTAGACTCATTCGAATGCGTTTTTTCGAAGAGTACGCCGGAGGCTATCGCCAATTTTTTAAATAGGAGCTCGACTAGTAGACTCATTCGAATGCGTTTTTCGAAGAGTACGCCGGAGGCTATCGCCATTTTTTTTGAAATAGGAGCTCGACTATTAGACTCATTCGAATGCGTTTTTCGAAGAGTACGCCGGAGGCTATCGCCAATTTTTGAAATAGATGCTCGACTATTAGTCTCATTCGAATGCGTTTTTCGAAGAGTACGCCGGAGGCTATCGCCAATTTTTTAAATAGGAGCTCGACTAGTAGACTCATTCGAATGCGTTTTTCGAAGAGTACGCCGGAGGCTATCGCCAATTTTTTAAATAGGAGCTCGACTATTAGTCTCATTCGAATGCGTTTTTCAAAGAGTACGCCGGAGGCTATCGCCAATTTTTGAAATAGATGCTCGACTATTAGTCTCATTCGAATGCGTTTTTCGAAGAGTACGCCGGAGGCTATCGCCAATTTTTTAAATAGGAGCTCGACTAGTAGACTCATTCGAATGCGTTTTTCGAAGAGTACGCCGGAGGCTATCGCCAATTTTTGAAATAGATGCTCGATTATTAGTCTCAGCTCGACTAGTAGACTCATTCGATCGCGTTTTTCGAAGAGTACGCCGGAGGCTATCGCCAATTTTTGAAATAGATGCTCGACTGTTAGGCTAATTCTGATGCGTTTTTCGAAGAGTACGCCGGAGGCTATCGCCAATTTTTTGAAATAGGAGCTCGACTATTAGTCTCATTCGAATGCGTTTTTGAAGAGTACGCCGGAGGCTATCGCCAATTTTTGAAATAGGAGCTCGACTATTAGACTCATTCGAATGCGTTTTTCGAAGAGTACGCCGGAGGCTATCGCCAATTTTTTGAAATAGGAGCTCGACTATTAGTCTCATTCGAATGCGTTTTTCGAAGAGTACGCCGGAGGCTATCGCCAATTTTTTGAAATAGGAGCTCGACTATTAGTCTCATTCGAATGCGTTTTTCGAAGAGTACGTCGGAGGCTATCGCCAATTTTTTAAATAAGAGCTCGACTATTAGACTCATTCGAATGCGTTTTTCGAAGAGTACGCCGGAGGCTATCGCCATTTTTTTGAAATAGGAGCTCGACTATTAGACTCATTCGAATGCGTTTTTCGAAGAGTACGCCGGAGGCTATCGCCAATTTTTGAAATAGATGCTCGACTATTAGTCTCAGCTCGACTAGTAGACTCATTCGATCGCGTTTTTCGAAGAGTACGCCGGAGGCTATCGCCAATTTTTGAAATAGGAGCTCGACTATTAGACTCATTCGAATGCGTTTTTCGAAGAGTACGCCGGAGGCTATCGCCAATTTTTTAAATAGGAGCTCGACTAGTAGACTCATTCGAATGCATTTTTCGAAGAGTACGCCGGAGGCTATCGCCATTTTTTTGAAATAGGAGCTCGACTATTAGACTCATTCGAATGCGTTTTTCGAAGAGTACGCCGGAGGCTATCGCCAATTTTTGAAATAGATGCTCGACTATTAGTCTCATTCGAATGCGTTTTTCGAAGAGTACGCCGGAGGCTATCGCCAATTTTTTAAATAGGAGCTCGACTAGTAGACTCATTCGAATGCGTTTTTCGAAGAGTACGCCGGAGGCTATCGCCAATTTTTTAAATAGGAGCTCGACTATTAGTCTCATTCGAATGCGTTTTTCAAAGAGTACGCCGGAGGCTATCGCCAATTTTTGAAATAGATGCTCGACTATTAGTCTCATTCGAATGCGTTTTTCGAAGAGTACGCCGGAGGCTATCGCCAATTTTTTAAATAGGAGCTCGACTAGTAGACTCATTCGAATGCGTTTTTCGAAGAGTACGCCGGAGGCTATCGCCAATTTTTGAAATAGATGCTCGATTATTAGTCTCAGCTCGACTAGTAGACTCATTCGATCGCGTTTTTCGAAGAGTACGCCGGAGGCTATCGCCAATTTTTGAAATAGATGCTCGACTGTTAGGCTAATTCTGATGCGTTTTTTCGAAGAGTACGCCGGAGGCTATCGCCAATTTTTTGAAATAGGAGCTCGACTATTAGTCTCATTCGAATGCGTTTTTTGAAGAGTACGCCGGAGGCTATCGCCAATTTTTGAAATAGGAGCTCGACTATTAGACTCATTCGAATGCGTTTTTCGAAGAGTACGCCGGAGGCTATCGCCAATTTTTTGAAATAGGAGCTCGACTATTAGTCTCATTCGAATGCGTTTTTCGAAGAGTACGCCGGAGGCTATCGCCAATTTTTTGAAATAGGAGCTCGACTATTAGTCTCATTCGAATGCGTTTTTCGAAGAGTACGTCGGAGGCTATCGCCAATTTTTTAAATAAGAGCTCGACTATTAGACTCATTCGAATGCGTTTTTCGAAGAGTACGCCGGAGGCTATCGCCATTTTTTTGAAATAGGAGCTCGACTATTAGACTCATTCGAATGCGTTTTTCGAAGAGTACGCCGGAGGCTATCGCCAATTTTTGAAATAGGAGCTCGACTATTAGACTCATTCGAATGCGTTTTTCGAAGAGTACGCCGGAGGCTATCGCCAATTTTTGAAATAGGAGCTCGACTATTAGACTCATTCGAATGCGTTTTTCGAAGAGTACGCCGGAGGCTATCGCCAATTTTTGAAATAGGAGCTCGACTGTTAGACTCATTCTGATGCGTTTTTCGAAGAGTACGCGGAGGCTATCGCCAATTTTTGAAATAGGAGCTCGACTATTAGACTCATTCGAATGCGTTTTTCGAAGAGTACGCCGGAGGCTATCGCCAATTTTTGAAATAGGAGCTCGACTATTAGACTCATTCGAATGCGTTTTTCGAAGAGTACGCCGGAGGCTATCGCCAATTTTTGAAATAGGAGCTCGACTGTTAGACTCATTCTGATGCGTTTTTCGAAGAGTACGCGGGAGGCTATCGCCAATTTTTGAAATAGGAGCTCGACTATTAGACTCATTCGAATGCGTTTTTCGAAGAGTACGCCGGAGGCTATCGCCAAATTTTTGAAATAGGAGCTCGACTATTAGACTCATTCGAATGCGTTTTTCGAAGAGTACGCCGGAGGCTATCGCCAATTTTTTGAAATAGGAGCTCGACTATTAGTCTCATTCGAATGCGTTTTTCGAAGAGTACGCCGGAGGCTATCGCCAATTTTTTGAAATAGGAGCTCGACTATTAGTCTCATTCGAATGCGTTTTTCGAAGAGTACGTCGGAGGCTATCGCCAATTTTTGAAATAGGAGCTCGACTATTAGACTCATTCGAATGCGTTTTTCGAAGAGTACGCCGGAGGCTATCGCCAATTTTTTGAAATAGGAGCTCGACTATTAGTCTCATTCGAATGCGTTTTTCGAAGAGTACGCCGGAGGCTATCGCCAATTTTTTGAAATAGGAGCTCGACTATTAGTCTCATTCGAATGCGTTTTTCGAAGAGTACGCCGGAGGCTATCGCCAATTTTTTGAAATAGGAGCTCGACTATTAGACTCATTCGAATGCGTTTTTCGAAGAGTACGCCGGAGGCTATCGCCAAATTTTTGAAATAGGAGCTCGACTATTAGACTCATTCGAATGCGTTTTTCGAAGAGTACGCCGGAGGCTATCGCCAATTTTTTGAAATAGGAGCTCGACTATTAGTCTCATTCGAATGCGTTTTTCGAAGAGTACGCCGGAGGCTATCGCCAATTTTTTGAAATAGGAGCTCGACTATTAGTCTCATTCGAATGCGTTTTTCGAAGAGTACGTCGGAGGCTATCGCCAATTTTTTAAATAGGAGCTCGACTATTAGACTCATTCGAATGCGTTTTTCGAAGAGTACGCCGGAGGCTATCGCCAATTTTTGAAATTGGAGCTCGACTGTTAGACTCATTCTAATGCGTTTTTCGAAGAGTACGCCGGAGGCTATCGCCAATTTTTGAAATTGGAGCTCGACTTAGTCTTATTCAATGCGTTTTTCGAAGAGCACGCCGGAGTCTATCGCCAATTTTTGAAATAGGAGCTCGACTATTAGACTCATTCTGATGCGTTTTTCGAAGAGTACGCCGGAGGATATCGCCAATTTTTGAAATTGGAGCTCGACTGTTAGACTCATTCTGATGCGTTTTTCGAAGAGTACGCCGGAGGCTATCGCCAATTTTTGAAATTGGAGCTCGACTGTTAGACTCATTCTGATGCGTTTTTCGAAGAGTACGCCGGAGGCTATCGCCAATTTTTGAAATTGGAGCTCGACTGTTAGACTCATTCTAATGCGTTTTTCGAAGAGTACGCCGGAGGCTATCGCCAATTTTTGAAATTGGAGCTCGACTGTTAGACTCATTCTAATGCGTTTTTCGAAGAGTACGCCGGAGGCTATCGCCAATTTTTGAAATAGGAGCTCGACTGTTAGACTCATTCTGATGCGTTTTTAGAAGAGTACGCCGGAGGCTATCGCCAATTTTTGAAATTGGAGCTCGACTGTTAGACTCATTCTAATGCGTTTTTCGAAGAGTACGCCGGAGGCTATCGCCAATTTTTGAAATTGGAGCTCGACTGTTAGACTCATTCTGATGCGTTTTTCGAAGAGTACGCCGGAGGCTATCGCCAATTTTTGAAATAGGAGCTCGACTGTTAGGCTAATTCTGATGCGTTTTTCGAAGAGTACGCCGGAGGCTATCGCCAATTTTTGAAATTGGAGCTCGACTGTTAGACTCATTCTGATGCGTTTTTCGAAGAGTACGCCGGAGGCTATCGCCAATTTTTGAAATAGGAGCTCGACTGTTAGGCCAATTCTGATGCGTTTTTCGAAGAGTACGCCGGAGGCTATCGCAAATTTTTGAAATAGGAGCTCGACTATTAGACTCATTCGAATACGTTTTTCGAAGAGTACGCCGGAGGCTATCGCCAATTTTTGAAATAGGAGCTCGACTGTTAGGCTAATTCTGATGCGTTTTTCGAAGAGTACGCCGGAGGCTATCGCAAATTTTTGAAATAGGAGCTCGACTATTAGACTCATTCTAATGCGTTTTTCGAAGAGTACGCCGGAGGCTATCGCCAATTTTTGAAATTGGAGCTCGACTGTTAGACTCATTCTGATGCGTTTTTCGAAGAGTACGCCGGAGGCTATCGCCAATTTTTGAAATAGGAGCTCGACTATTAGACTCATTCGAATGCGTTTTTCGAAGAGTACGCCGGAGGCTATCGCCAATTTTTGAAATAGGAGCTCGACTGTTAGGCTAATTCTGATGCGTTTTTCGAAGAGTACGTCGGAGGCTATCGCAAATTTTTGAAATAGGAGCTCGACTATTAGACTCATTCGAATGCGTTTTTCGAAGAGTACGCCGGAGGCTATCGCAAATTTTTGAAATAGGAGCTCGACTATTAGACTCATTCGAATGCGTTTTTCGAAGAGTACGCCGGAGGCTATCGCAAATTTTTGAAATAGGAGCTCGACTATTAGCCTCATTCGAATGCGTTTTTCGAAGAGTACGCCGGAGGCTATCGCAAATTTTTGAAATAGGAGCTCGACTATTAGCCTCATTCGAATGCGTTTTTCGAAGAGTACGCCGGAGGCTATCGCAAATTTTTGAAATAGGAGCTCGACTATTAGACTCATTCGAATGCGTTTTTCGAAGAGTACGCCGGAGGCTATCGCCAATTTTTGAAATAGGAGCTCGACTGTTAGACTCATTCTAATGCGTTTTTCGAAGAGTACGCCGGAGGCTATCGCCAATTTTTGAAATTGGAGCTCGACTGTTAGACTCATTCTGATGCGTTTTTCGAAGAGTACGCCGGAGGCTATCGCCAATTTTTGACATAGGAGCTCGACTATTAGCCTCATTCGAATGCGTTTTTCGAAGAGTACGCCGGAGGCTATCGCCAATTTTTGAAATTGGAGCTCGACTGTTAGACTCATTCTGATGCGTTTTTCGAAGAGTACGCCGGAGGCTATCGCCAATTTTTGAAATAGGAGCTCGACTATTAGCCTCATTCGAATGCGTTTTTCGAAGAGTACGCCGGAGGCTATCGCAAATTTTTGAAATAGGAGCTCGACTATTAGACTCATTCGAATGCGTTTTTCGAAGAGTACGCCGGAGGCTATCGCCAATTTTTGAAATTGGAGCTCGACTGTTAGACTCATTCTAATGCGTTTTTCGAAGAGTACGCCGGAGGCTATCGCCAATTTTTGAAATTGGAGCTCGACTGTTAGACTCATTCTGATGCGTTTTTCGAAGAGTACGCCGGAGGCTATCGCCAATTTTTGTAATAGGAGCTCGACTGTTAGGCTAATTCTGATGCGTTTTTCGAAGAGTACGCCGGAGGCTATCGCCAATTTTTGAAATTGGAGCTCGACTGTTAGACTCATTCTGATGCGTTTTTCGAAGAGTACGCCGGAGGCTATCGCCAATTTTTGAAATAGGAGCTCGACTGTTAGGCCAATTCTGATGCGTTTTTCGAAGAGTACGCCGGAGGCTATCGCAAATTTTTGAAATAGGAGCTCGACTATTAGACTCATTCGAATGCGTTTTTCGAAGAGTACGCCGGAGGCTATCGCCAATTTTTGAAATAGGAGCTCGACTGTTAGGCTAATTCTGATGCGTTTTTCGAAGAGTACGCCGGAGGCTATCGCAAATTTTTGAAATAGGAGCTCGACTATTAGACTCATTCTAATGCGTTTTTCGAAGAGTACGCCGGAGGCTATCGCCAATTTTTGAAATTGGAGCTCGACTGTTAGACTCATTCTGATGCGTTTTTCGAAGAGTACGCCGGAGGCTATCGCCAATTTTTGAAATAGGAGCTCGACTATTAGACTCATTCGAATGCGTTTTTCGAAGAGTACGCCGGAGGCTATCGCCAATTTTTGAAATAGGAGCTCGACTGTTAGGCTAATTCTGATGCGTTTTTCGAAGAGTACGTCGGAGGCTATCGCAAATTTTTGAAATAGGAGCTCGACTATTAGACTCATTCGAATGCGTTTTTCGAAGAGTACGCCGGAGGCTATCGCAAATTTTTGAAATAGGAGCTCGACTATTAGCCTCATTCGAATGCGTTTTTCGAAGAGTACGCCGGAGGCTATCGCAAATTTTTGAAATAGGAGCTCGACTATTAGACTCATTCGAATGCGTTTTTCGAAGAGTACGCCGGAGGCTATCGCCAATTTTTGAAATAGGAGCTCGACTGTTAGACTCATTCTGATGCGTTTTTCGAAGAGTACGCCGGAGGCTATCGCCAATTTTTGAAATTGGAGCTCGACTTAGTCTTATTCAATGCGTTTTTCGAAGAGCACGCCGGAGTCTATCGCCAATTTTTGACATAGGAGCTCGACTATTAGACTCATTCGAATGCGTTTTTCGAAGAGTACGCCGGAGGCCATTGCCAATTTTCGACATAGCAGCTCGACTGTTAGGCTTCATTCTGATGCGTTTTTCGAAGAGTACGCCTTAGGCTATCGCCAATTTTCGAAATATGAGCTCGACTGTTAGGGTCATTCTGATGCGTTTTTCGAAGAGTTCGCCGGAGGCCATTGCCAATTTTCGACATAGCAGCTCGACTGTTAGGCTTCATTCTGATGCGTTTTTCGAAGAGTACGCCTTAGGCTATCGCCAATTTTCGAAATATGAGCTCGACTGTTAGGGTCATTCTGATGCGTTTTTCGAAGAGTTCGCCGGAGGCCATTGCCAATTTTCGACATAGCAGCTCGACTGTTAGGCTTCATTCTGATGCGTTTTTCGAAGAGTACGCCTTAGGCTATCGCCAATTTTTGAAATTGGAGCTCGACTTAGTCTTATTCAATGCGTTTTTCGAAGAGCACGCCGGAGTCTATCGCCAATTTTTGAAATAGGAGCTCGACTATTAGACTCATTCGAATGCGTTTTTCGAAGAGTACGCCGGAGGCTATCGCCAATTTTTGAAATAGGAGCTCGACTGTTAGACTCATTCTGATGCGTTTTTCGAAGAGTACGCCGGAGGCTATCGACAATTTTTGAAATTGAAACAAATTTTTAATTTCAGCGACGAAATATCTCACACGAACACCTTCAACTGCTCGAATACTCATTTTATTCATTGCACTCAATGAGGGCTGCACTTTTTAATGATATTGGAACAATCTCTAACGTTCATAACATGTGATAGATGACATTATCATGCTCCACTCAAATTTTTAATTTCAGCTACGAAATATCTCACACGAACACCTTCAACTGTTCGAATACTCATTTTATTCATTGCACTCAGTGAAGGCTGCACTTGTTAATTATATGAAATGACCCATAACTACACCCATGAAATCCTCTATATTATAGAGGTAAGGGAAGTAGGGAAAATATTATCAGAAATTGAAGAGAGAAGTGAGCTAAGATCAGAATCGGGGTGAGGGTTCTACATCGAAATATTGTAACACGACAAGGAAATGGTGTTATGATGTAAATTGCTACAAGCTCGACATCGGAGGGAAGTGTAACATCGAGATGAACGAAATCAATGGAATGAAAGAGGACAAGACAAATACATACCTCCTCCATAAGAAAATCTGTCACGTCGAACGATGAAGAAATGTGTAATGCGAATAAGAAATGAATCAGTAATAGATTCATCTAGCCATGTTTCGCACACTGAAGCGATGTTAATTGAATGAAGGGATAACAGTGATAATTCCAGCCAAGATATTGAGCAGATACCGTATTGAGAAATACGAGCAATAGGTTTGGATGCGGAACAACGTTGAAAGTACCAGTGTAGACAATAGTCAAGATTCTGGTCATTGCGTGCAATACCCCTGCGATAACAGCGCTACAATAACAGGATTTATTGACAGGAGCGAACACGAGATACACGAGTGAGAGCAGAAAACAAAGTGGAAACGAGACTCATTCTGATGCGTTTTTCGAAGAGTACGCCGGAGGCTATCGCCAATTTTTGAAATAGGAGCTCGACTATTAGACTCATTCGAATGCGTTTTTCGAAGAGTACGCCGGAGGCTATCGCCAATTTTTGAAATAGGAGCTCGACTGTTAGGCTAATTCTGATGCGTTTTTCGAAGAGTACGTCGGAGGCTATCGCAAATTTTTGAAATAGGAGCTCGACTATTAGACTCATTCGAATGCGTTTTTCGAAGAGTACGCCGGAGGCTATCGCAAATTTTTGAAATAGGAGCTCGACTATTAGCCTCATTCGAATGCGTTTTTCGAAGAGTACGCCGGAGGCTATCGCAAATTTTTGAAATAGGAGCTCGACTATTAGACTCATTCGAATGCGTTTTTCGAAGAGTACGCCGGAGGCTATCGCCAATTTTTGAAATAGGAGCTCGACTGTTAGACTCATTCTGATGCGTTTTTCGAAGAGTACGCCGGAGGCTATCGCCAATTTTTGAAATTGGAGCTCGACTTAGTCTTATTCAATGCGTTTTTCGAAGAGCACGCCGGAGTCTATCGCCAATTTTTGACATAGGAGCTCGACTATTAGACTCATTCGAATGCGTTTTTCGAAGAGTACGCCGGAGGCCATTGCCAATTTTCGACATAGCAGCTCGACTGTTAGGCTTCATTCTGATGCGTTTTTCGAAGAGTACGCCTTAGGCTATCGCCAATTTTCGAAATATGAGCTCGACTGTTAGGGTCATTCTGATGCGTTTTTCGAAGAGTTCGCCGGAGGCCATTGCCAATTTTCGACATAGCAGCTCGACTGTTAGGCTTCATTCTGATGCGTTTTTCGAAGAGTACGCCTTAGGCTATCGCCAATTTTCGAAATATGAGCTCGACTGTTAGGGTCATTCTGATGCGTTTTTCGAAGAGTTCGCCGGAGGCCATTGCCAATTTTCGACATAGCAGCTCGACTGTTAGGCTTCATTCTGATGCGTTTTTCGAAGAGTACGCCTTAGGCTATCGCCAATTTTTGAAATTGGAGCTCGACTTAGTCTTATTCAATGCGTTTTTCGAAGAGCACGCCGGAGTCTATCGCCAATTTTTGAAATAGGAGCTCGACTATTAGACTCATTCGAATGCGTTTTTCGAAGAGTACGCCGGAGGCTATCGCCAATTTTTGAAATAGGAGCTCGACTGTTAGACTCATTCTGATGCGTTTTTCGAAGAGTACGCCGGAGGCTATCGACAATTTTTGAAATTGAAACAAATTTTTAATTTCAGCGACGAAATATCTCACACGAACACCTTCAACTGCTCGAATACTCATTTTATTCATTGCACTCAATGAGGGCTGCACTTTTTAATGATATTGGAACAATCTCTAACGTTCATAACATGTGATAGATGACATTATCATGCTCCACTCAAATTTTTAATTTCAGCTACGAAATATCTCACACGAACACCTTCAACTGTTCGAATACTCATTTTATTCATTGCACTCAGTGAAGGCTGCACTTGTTAATTATATGAAATGACCCATAACTACACCCATGAAATCCTCTATATTATAGAGGTAAGGGAAGTAGGGAAAATATTATCAGAAATTGAAGAGAGAAGTGAGCTAAGATCAGAATCGGGGTGAGGGTTCTACATCGAAATATTGTAACACGACAAGGAAATGGTGTTATGATGTAAATTGCTACAAGCTCGACATCGGAGGGAAGTGTAACATCGAGATGAACGAAATCAATGGAATGAAAGAGGACAAGACAAATACATACCTCCTCCATAAGAAAATCTGTCACGTCGAACGACGAAGAAATGTGTAATGCGAATAAGAAATGAATCAGTAATAGATTCATCTAGCCATGTTTCGCACACTGAAGCGATGTTAATTGAATGAAGGGATAACAGTGATAATTCCAGCCAAGATATTGAGCAGATACCGTATTGAGAAATACGAGCAATAGGTTTGGATGCGGAACAACGTTGAAAGTACCAGTGTAGACAATAGTCAAGATTCTGGTCATTGCGTGCAATACCCCTGCGATAACAGCGCTACAATAACAGGATTTATTGACAGGAGCGAACACGAGATACACGAGTGAGAGCAGAAAACAAAGTGGAAACGAGACGGGGAAAGGGTGAATCACGGAAGGGGGAGGGAGAAAAGGGAAAGAGAGGAGATAGGGAAAACGACCGATCGCCAGGTTCGCATCCGTTGAGATTTCTCTTCCCCTAAAAAATCAGATTGAGCAATTGAACAATAGATCCGAGATCTAGAGAGCTATTTCGCTCTCTGACATAATGCAAGAAGTGTGATCTTAAATGAGACGTTTCATTAAATGAGCTGCAGAGGGCATAAGGGAAATACTGGAATATGGAAATTTGGAGTGTTTTTCAGGTTTGGAAATAATAAGGAGTGTTTCCAACCAGAAGGTTCAGTATCAAAAATGAGAATGCCGCTGAAACTACTAAGATCACTTATGATAGATAACAATGTAAATGTTAGATAAGATGACCGATGTGAGGACAAGACGATAAGAGAGAGAGAGAGAAAGGGGTCTTGAAGAACGGCAAGGAATAAAGAGATCAATGACGAAGTGAACAATATTTAGGTAGGATAAGGAAACAGAGTCAATAACAGGATACAAGAGGAATAACCGATCGATTGCGATAAGATAATTGAAAGGGGAATCAACATAGGCAACACGAGTGAGGTCGCGAATTTGAGAAGGAAATTAATGAGATAGGGGAAGGAGAGAAAGAGAGAGACAAGAGGGAAAAGGGGGGTCAGAAGAAAAAAAGAAGAAGGAATTGGACGGAATAAGGAAGCGTTCGAAACCTAAGAACCAATCTAATGCTGTTCGTGGAAACCGTATAAATGTGAGATAGAGGTCACGGAAAAATCTCAATGCGGTGTAGGAACAACGGGGTCGCATACGTCACCAAACTTTTTTTGATTTTCAGGAGGCATGTGTTGTTTTTCTTTGATTATATCATTATTCTCATCGTTCAGTTATCTCTAGCTTTCAGTTTCAGCAATTTTATTCAATTATGAGAGCTTCGTATATTGATAGGCTCGCGTATTCTTGTCGGCTCGTTATTTATAACTTTAAAAGAAATGTCATTGTGAAAAAATGAAGAATATTACCCTGCAAGCTCTAACTTGCTGCCCACCCGCCAGACACCCGTTTAGTAAAATTATGGCAATGAACAAAGTAGCGTTCGATCGAAAGGTCGCAGTTAATGTAGCAGTTCTCTAAACGAAAATTCTTTTTTTTTCAATAATCTTTCTGATATAAATCATGTATTCTGCGTTTGTAGATAATGATAACGATCAAAAAGCTTGTTTTGGAACAAGGAACGCATTGCTTATTAAGATAACGTAACAAACATAGTTTGGATAAGGCATGTCACTATGAAGCTGTTCCAGAATAGAAGAAAAGAACGCTGAAAAGAATGAACTCAAGATTGTAGCACAACTATTGAAGTTACGAATAAGACGGTTGTCCGCTAGCCTGAAGAATACATTTGGGTATGGGTATCCATGGGTATCAACTGTGACCCTGGACAAATTTTCCGCTGAAGATAGTGCAGTTAAAAATCTGTTTCGAAGCATAAACAACCTTCGCGGGGGAAATCAAACCATAATCGATTGTTTCCAATATCGATTCCATTTTCACGTATGTGAAGCATCGTCTGAAAAATATTTCATGTGTCTATAGGATAGATATATCTTCAGTAATATAACTAACTAACTATATGACAACCGTGTTAAGTTAGTCTAAAATATCGAAGTTTGAGAAACGACTAAATGTAATGTTCTCAATCCAAAACAGAAACGACAGACTCAATTTCGAGAATTGCCGTTGGTTTCCGTAATCGATCGTGACTAGGAGAGTACGTTATGATCGAGATTAGTGATGAAAAATCGGCATGCGGCTCTCCTCGTTTTGCATACTATCTCGCCGGTCAGACAGACTAGAGAGCATGCAAATCGAGGAGAGGCTCGTGCCGATTTGCCATCCCTAATCGAGATCACAAGAGTCGGATATTTTAGATTTCATCAACGCTAATCAGTCTTTTTTTAGTGTTTATATATCTCACGTCAATATTGTCCAAATGTATTGATGTCACTACATCTCCGTCTGAATTCGTAGCAGTGGAGACATGTACGATTCCCTGCGGCGGACGGTCGTGTAATCGGTTGGCATCGGCGTCAGATCCTCTTCTTAGAAGCAGTATTAACCCTTCAAAGTATTTGATAGTATCGTTGTTATGTCTGCAGCTCACCGAACACTTGACCACGAACAATCTGACACCGATAGGACGCTCGACCAGATTGCTGAATACATAGGAATTAATAAAGTAATTCCAATCGATCACCTCCTGCAGAAGCACTCGCAATAGTTGTTGAAACTGTGTAACGTATCTGTTGACGTTGAATTGATTTATGCGCCCAATTAACGTTGCAATTCGCATTGAAGTTGTCTAAAAATACAGCTAATTAAAGTTTGATCCTCCATTGATAAAAGGAGGAAGAGGGAAGGATTTATTAGAGAGCTCATGCGAGATAGATTAAAAGATGAGCACAAAACACAACTTCCTCTTTTCCTCATTTTATGTAATCAAGTGATCGAGCAACGAACCTGTAGGCCTTGTCTTGGTGCCGGTAGAGGATACGGCGCAGCTCGAATCTACAATAATTGTTCTCAGTTATTAAATTATTTTTTTGGAAATGTTGTTTCATTAATACTGGAAAGTAGAGTAGTCTAATCGGTTTTTGATTATTTGGTCTCTCTCGGCCTCTTTCCCTCTCAAGCAACCTGATATTTCCTTGTCTGTCCCACGAGGGGGTAGGATAATTCACTCTCTCATCTGGCTTCGAAGGCACGGGATTGAGAAATGGTTGAGGCAGAGAAGCCGCAAATAATCCAAAACAAAAAAAAAACAACCGACAGTCCTATTGGGAAGTGTTTCAACTATGTCTGTTCTGGTGAAGAGTCTCTTCATTCCTTGCGGTCTCTCACCGACCAGAGAAACGACAAAACGAGCAGAATGAAGAGATTTCACTCTGGAAGTCTCAACCTAGCACTTACAAATCGGCCTCCGGGACCGAGCCTATAGCCCCCTCCTCCTCCAGCATTCGCACCGGGCTGCAATTTTTTCGTCTTTGCGCAGTAGCATAGTATGTATTCACCGCTACTTGAACGGGCTGGAGATGGGCTGGCTGGTTCACCCTGACCTCAGCAACCTGTGCGTTTGCAGATTAGTCATTGATGTCATTGATGGATGAACTCACGAACACTACGTCGTCTTCGGCGTCTGCAGCCGCGGGAATTATCTGCAAGAGTATGTCGTCATGTCCATCTCTCAAGGGAAAACTCATCGGAACAGCTACTACAGCAGCAGGAACGGCAGGAATCTACAAATGTACATTCACATTTCAATATTGTCCATATTGTCCTATTGTTCAATATTGTTCAATATTGTATATACCATGGACAGTGAGAGGGAATGCGAAACGTGGAGAATACGTTTCTTTATCCCTACCAGCATAGAAGGAAAATGGAAGATTCTTGTTTTTAGAAGTTGCATTGTCAAATGCAGTTTCTTTCACTCACATTCAGATGTGGATTAATGACGCCTCTTGGAAAGACCCCTGCATCAAGCTGAGGAGGCGCAATCTGTGAGTTTTTTTTTCATGTGAGACAAGCATAAAATTCAGATCCTGATGAACAGACTATTCAGTATCAATAGAGAAAGATATCGAATAAAATATCTATAGATCAAGTGATCGAATAGACCATTGAATTAATTATTCCGGCATTGCATCACTTTCGATCATGGAGCGCTCAGAAAAGGGAATGTGAAAAGACATGATGCACAATCATAGGAAGGTTAGAAATGAGAAGAGAGATAGCAACCGTACTTGAGGAACGATTTGATCCGCCATATTGTCATCTCCTCCTCCGCCTCCTGCATCATTATTCTAAAATGGAGATGTGTTCGTTTGGTATTCGATCCAATTCATCTCATTGTGAGACAAACAAAGAGAGAAAGAGAGAAGATATGAATGACCGATCCCTTCTTCTTGACCAATTTCACTCACTATCATATTGTTGTCGTTTTCCCCGCCGCCCAATAGCCAGTCCATCGCGTCCTGCAAGCAACGTTGAATATCATGACTCATCAAGTTAAAATGCTCGCTCCATTGGCAGACTCTCTTCGCTCTCTCGTTTGTTTTAATCGACAAAACAGCACAATGACAAAGAGTTTCCACTGCATTCAGATGCGTGCTCACATCAGGGACATTTTCTTCAGAAGACGAAGAGCTACTTGAGGATTGTCCTGTCACAGAAGTAAGTATGGCCGTGCTCACTATCGAGGTTTCACTCGAGCTTGACTCAGTTAGAGGTATAGTTCCTGGAGGAATCCGCCAAGGGCTCCTCCAGAAGCTAGTCGGATTTATGCTTGGCGGGTGAATGACTTGGGACTTCGTCCCTTTTGCGGGCCCCTGTACGCATTATGTGGCCATCGTTCGATGAGTGTCTAGTTACCTTTCGTTGATGCGGAGCTCCGCCATCAGGATCTGCAATGAATTGAAATGGAATCGTCAATACATCGGGATGGAGAGTGATGCGAGTGAAACTCACGCTGAGCAGCGTGCGAAATGGGGAGAGAAATGATCAAGAGCAGGAAGACGAAAAGTAGAGGGAATCGTCTAGCTGACTTCTTCTGAATTGGTGTTGAATCACAGAGTGCGAAGATCTGCACGACATCGACGTCCATTTTCTATTTTTTAAAGAAAAATATTTATTTAAAACCAAAATGTTTTCACAGTCCAGGTTGTATATCTTTTTTACATGTTTTTTTTAAGGTTCTGATGCATCCAAATTCTCGAAATTGTAGTCTCTCCAAGCCCCTCTTACCTTGTGATTCCTCTTCATTTCTCCATCCCCTGTCCAGCCTGATCCTGCAATGATTATTGCCCATTTGGCATAATGAACTTTATTTTCCGCTCTTGCAATTGCATGCATTTTTCATCATTACTGGTGAAATGATCGATCAAATTAATAAGATAAATAAGAAATAAATAATTCTCACTGTTACAGTATCCCTTGCCCCGGAAGCACTTCCACCAACAGCAAAAGACGCACACTCCAATGATGACGAGCACTGAAATTATCCACTTTAGCCATTTTTTCGTCTGACTCTCTCCATTTTGCATGCTCCCTCGCTTCGTCTGACTTGCGAGAGGCTTATACAGGGTTTTGAGCAGGATCACCAAAATGAAAAACCGGCTAGTGAGTATTAGGAAAAGTGAGAAAATCTCACCAACTAAAACAATGGCGAGAATGAAGTAAATCTTGTTGTCCTTCCACCAGTTTTTTCTGTAAAAAAAGCAAATGAGGCTCAATTTCGAAAGATCCTCCGATGTACAGCACGACGGATTATATTTTCATATTGATTAGAATAGAGTATAAACGACACTTAATTGTGTTCTCACCTTTCCACTTCGACGTGAATCTTGGCTGAGGCACTGGCCGTCTTGGCCACAATAAGAGATTCGGCGATTTGTGGAGTCACCTGAATGAAACGTTATTCATGAAGATGTGCGTGTATATTGCTAAATGATCAGATGTTCCTGCAAAATAAAAAGATATGAAGTGTGTATAAGAATTATCAGTTCATCGTTTGCACTCACAGATTGGATAATGAGATCGCGACCGTTTGTGTCCACGAATTCATTATCCTGCAAGCAAATCAGATTAAATTTTGCGTTTTTCCCCCCGAAGGTTCTCCTGAATTTGGTGGTCTCCCTACGAATTTGAACGCAAATTGGAAGAATTGACTACCTGTTGAACACACGATTCCGTCTCATCCATCATCTCCACTGCTTTACTGTCGACCGTCCAACGAACCTCAACGATCGAGAGATTAAACACATCAACAAATTGTCCAATCATTCTTTCAGAACGATGTTCATCGCCACAATCTTTTTATAAAGAAAATTACGATATGGAGTAACATCTCTGTAATATTGAAATCAAATGTCATACTCACTTTCGATCCCTTGAGTGTCGTGGGCACAATTCGAACGGCGTCGCCTTCTTTCAACTGGAAGATTAATTTGTAAATGTTATCGCGAGATTCAACTGCTAATCTCCCATAACACTACTTTTAACACACACTACAGAACCACTCGTTGATTTACAATGTTTTTGCGTTATTAGGAACCGGCATATTTTACCTACGATAAGAGCTTACCTTGATATTATTGGTTTCTGCCTCTAACTTAATCTCCTTCAATCCTTTTATGTTTGCAGGGACGCATTTCGTAGATGGAACGTCGGGGTCTTCGTCGTCGGGAGTGACGGGAACCTTACAAGTTGATCTTTGATCTTTGATCTCGCAAAAGCATTACTAATGACCGCTTTTTGACACACACAAATACAAAGGAAAAAACAAAGATCAAAGATCAACCTTGGGAATATCGAATCCTCTGCACTTGGCCCAATTGTCGCAGTCATTCTCCTCGTCGACGCACTTGACCGTATCGACGAATCTGAAATAATTAAATAATTAAATATATAAATATAAAATTAACAATAAAGAAAAAACCTCGGAGTGTGCGAGAGTCCGATCACCTTGCCGAACTAAAAAGAAATATTATTATCGAATAGAGGTCTCGATTTATCCCGTGGTGAGAAAAGAAGGTGTACAAAAAGAAGGTGTACAAGCGATGGCAATAAGAATGTTATGTGCTTACCCCTGCAGTCGGATCCAGAAGCTTCTTCTGAATTGTTATCCAGTCGGGGTGGCGGAATCTGAAAATTATTTGAAATTTATTTTATTTTTTATTTATTTTATTTATTCACAACAGTTCTTTTGACTAGTCATTTCGAAATGAAGGATGTTATAATGGAGATCTCACCTCTGCGAGTAGATTGACAGTCCGGTAGTTGCAAATGGCTCTTGCGATAGGATTGCGTTGAACTGCTTCTGAACTATTGGAATTAACGATGTAAAATTTAGTCAATTTATTCAGTCATTGGTCTGATGCCTTCACACGCAAATGAGTGAAACTCGAAAAGGTCAAAGATCAACTGCTCAGTATTTCATCACCCACCAATCCTTCTGCAATCGTATCGGGAATCGTGACTGGCTTGCCCTTATCGACCTTCTGCACTACCAGATGCCCGATGCAGGTTTTCGTGCTGACCAGATCGTAACTGGACGAGAATTGATGATAAATGTTGCTGGTGACGAATAAACAGTGATTTTGTGTTGATAGTAGTTTTGTCTCCCGACGAACATTAAAGAGTCTTTTCAATTATTTTAGTTGACAGTTTTTCTCAATATTATCGAAAGTGGAATAGTGGCAGTTTTACCAACCATTTTTTCTGTCCAGTCGCGAGTTTCTTGCCGCACTGTTCCCTCGAGCAGCAGCATGAGGAACAGCAAGAAAAAGGAGATAATTGGACAAAGAGATGGAGATTGAAGGTTGATGATATCTGAATGACATTTGGCTTTCGCATGAACAAAAGTGCGAAAACGACCCTTAGTCTGAAATCAGGAGAAATGCAAAATTTCAAGAACTATTCTCGCACATTTCTTACAGAATTCAAGGTTCGTAAGAATTCAATGATTTTTTTCTGTTGTTGCTTTATTTTTGCAAACGCTACTTTGAATACCCACAGCGTCCTTGGACTTGAATTGAGTCTCGTTGTACACTTCCCAGTCGATGAATTTGTAGCCGCCGGGAAGGTTCTGCATATATTTTTATATTGAAACTATTTGCAAAATTATTTGATTAAGATATAAAACCAATAACGCACCGTTACACCGGACAGCGCTTCATTTTTCCATTTCTCCGTGGATTCCTCAGCGTACTCGGGTTGGTGTAGTGTCTAGGATAAATATTGGACTCAAATGTCCATCTACAAGCTGTGTCAGTCTTCGGAAAATTCAGAGCGTGAATGTCCATATTTTTTTTCTTTTTCATAGGTACTATACCTCGTTAATCAATAGTTTCAATAATATATTTTCTCCGGAAATAACGCCGTAGATATAGATTTTACTTCGAAATCATTTATTGATACCTCGTGTTCTTTCTCCTTCACTTCCGTGCTGATGAATTCGACGTGCTGAGAAATTATTATTATTATTCAGATTTTACAAAATGAAATATTTGAATATGTTCAAATTCATTCTATCGATAAACCGTACCGTAATCGAGTCGGTAGCAATGGCGGGTGAAGATTGCACCTGAAAGGAGGTCGTAAGTTAACTCTGAATGATATTTCCAGCTTTGTTATCTGTGAACGATCAGAAAGATCCAATTCAGAATGAATCTCACTTGAGCGCATGCGAGTGTGAGATGGCGCGGTCGGGCATTTCTAGTCGGAAGGGGAGAAGAGAGAATACGAACGGCACCTCAAATGAAGTATTATTGCATAAGAGTCCAAAGCATCGCACTCTTCATTTCGTAATGCTGTTTTGCACTTTTTGACGGTCGAGATATTATCAGAAACACGGTTCAATTTTTTAAATCCCCTGTATAGCCCACCATCGGCGCTGAATCCAGTCAGTAGAATTCTGGCATCGGAAGGAACGCCATTCAAGAGAAATCGATCGATGGAGGAGAGACGAACTGAAGAGATATTTGTACTTTCGCATCATATTCATTGTAGGACTGTCGGGATGAAGCAGTCTCTTCATTGTGTATAATCTCTTCAGGTCATCGAGAGAGTACGAAGAATGAATAGACGGATTGTTCATCTTGGCTTTCCAAATTCTAAAAGTGCGTACGAGGATGATCGGAGACGAAAGACGATTTGTGTTTCTCCGCTTTTGCGACTTCGAGGTGATTAAAATCCTTCCAATCACTCAGTCGACGAATGAAGGAGTACTGAAAGAAATGTACATTTGTTGAGGTTACAGAAGATCTGAGAGCCATGAGCAAGCAATAATTAGTAAATTGACAAAGTTTCATACCTGAGGATCGGCCCAGGCGCCGAGTGGCAAAATCGAGTTCACAGGGAGAGGAAAATCTGCGAAAAACTGCTTTCAGCTATGTATGTTTTGCACTCAACCTGCTGAATATAATTGCGTGAAGCTAACGGGCGTCAGAGCAGCGAGATATGGCACAGAGGGATTATTGTACCTGAAAGGACTATCTGCTAATCACATCTTCATTGGCCTACATTTTTCTTTATTTTTTAAATATTTTTTTCTAACCAACCCTTGGAGATGGTAAAACTCGGTTGGGTGCAGATTCTTGGGCGACTGAGTTGTCTCGCAATAGAGACGGGAGGGGAAGGCGGGCTGCGATTTTTTTTCGATTAGGATCGTAGTTCACTTCGTATTCTTGAGCTGGCCTCGATGTTTGTGAGAAATTTAGCAAAATTTGCTTCTTTACCTCCATAATGATCGTGTGATGTCTCAGGGTTCCGCTACTGATTCCGCGAGTTGTTTGTCGCACGATTTTGGCAGCCTCCTGATTACGGTAGAAGCCGGAAACGATGGAGAGACCGGGCGCGAATCGGAAAATGAATTATTTGTTGGTTTTCGTTGTTCGCTAAACAAGGTCATTTTTAGAACATTTAGTTTGACTGCGCGGTAGAGCGAGCGAAAACAAGTGCAGATGACAAGAGAAGCGAGCTGCTCACAGCTGCTCACAGGCTAATCCAATTATCGATTTTTCTCGTACCTCAGGGCATACCAGCAATTTTGAATAGCGCCAAAGTTCTTCTATTTAGGGTACCTATCGAACAAAAAAGTCTCATTTCGCAACTCCATATCCTCCTAGCGACGTTCCCTTGTGAATCTGCGTGTTACCGACAGCGAGGATAAACTGCACTACTACTAAACGGATTGACGAATCTTCATCTGTCGTCGCAGGATTACTGTAGACGCCGAAATTAATTAGTTTAGACCCTTCCCTATTCTATTGACTGATGAAGCATAAATCAGAAGTCAGGAATACATACATCGAACTCAATCGAGTAGATAGTCTAGTATATTCACCGGAATTTCACAGCACATTATTTTAAAATTTAGACGAAGTGGTAATCACGCGTGACTTTCATTTTCTACACGATATCTTTATGTGCTTTGAGTACGCTTTCTCTAAAATAACATAATTCCTGAGAAGCACAAACGCATACAAGTTAGAGAGAAACTTTGGTTCTCAAATAGGCGCAAACTTACGATCCGCCAGGGTCGCTTATTCCGCATTGGAAGAGAAGAAGAAGGACGGCAACCGCCACTCGAGAGAACATTGGAGGAGAATGGAGAGAGGGGGGCGGACGAATAAGGGAAAATGAAGGAAATGGAAGATTATTCAAATTATCGATAAACTTTTTTCTTGGCTGGGCTTTTAGAGATAGAGAGATAGAGAGGGCTTCTATAGGATCAAGATCACAATAGATCAATAATTAGAAATGAGATGCAAATTGAGAAATTTTAAAAGACAAAGAAGAAGATTTGTGATTTTTTTGTGTTCAAGTGCCAAGGCGGCAAAGAGGAGGGGCTTCAAAGATAAGAGTGTTCGGATTGAATATCATACTGCGCTAACAATGAGAATTTCCTTAAAAAGCTCTCTGTGAATATCCTTCTCATTTATGAATATTCATCGGGAATTTTTCAGATCTTTTACATTTTGTGCTCCGTGTTCTGGCCATCCGAAGCCAGATTCTCAGAAAAGGGAAGAGTGGATAAAGAGATGCGGATTGGCACTCATCAGGAAAAGTACTGAAGGGAAGAAGGAAAAGAACGGTGAGTGTAAACAATGAGAAACAAACAGCAAGATATCAAAGAGTAAATCACTCTTTCTCATTACAGTTTATCTATCCGCCTTAAATTCTATCTAAATTAATATTCCAATGGTCGGCCATTTTTTGGCAGATTTCAATGAATAATAATGTATCAATGTTCTAAGTGATCCGAGATCTTTGAAAAAGTGCATGATTGATACATTGGTTCTTCATTCCTTCTCTTCACTGCAATATCTCCATTTCTGCATCAATGATTGTTGTGGGAAAGAAGTAAGCCAGATAAAATACATGGTTTCGTTGGGATTTCTTCATTCGATTATGAAATCGATTTTTTTTATTTCTTTATTATTGGGAGTTGCTACTGCAAATTCAGGGAATAAACCAATTCCCAAAGATCCAGATGGAAAGGTTTGCATCTAGCGCTATTTCTCGTTTTTTTTTTTGGATTTTTGAGATCGATTTTAGCTTTAGTGATTGTTGTCGTTGTAGCCTTTCTGGGACGAAGACTTTTCTCCAGTTGAGGAATTGAATTACGTTTATTACGATGATTTGGAGCACGTTAATTTCATGAAATCTAATAATGGCATAGTAAAGGCAAGTATACTACTTCACGTATCAACTAATTCAACATTCAATTCGATTCAGTGTCATTCATACAATAATTTTCGTTCTATTTTTACTCTTTATGATTTTCTCATTTATTTGCTACACTGCAGTGAAAGTACGATTTGGAAAAAAATACCCTGATGTAATAAGTATCTAGATAAATATCGATCTATTTGAAAGCATCAGTGATGGTATTATTATGTACCTATTTACTTTGAACGCACAATCAACCCCATCAGAAAACAACATCCATTTCAGACTTTTATGCGTGGAGTCTGCCATTGTGAAATACGCTCAGAATTTGCAGTCGGACGTAAGTTATATTAAAATCTCACAAAAAAAAATCTCACAGTCAACAAGCTCCTGGAAAGGTTTATTCTTCTTCTGGAACGGTTTTTTATTGAAAACATAACGTATTGTAATTGTCGTTCTTTTCTTTTAGATGTTAAGAATACTATCTATACTCGACCCTTTTTCAAAATACATATATGTCTTTCAGGTTTATTTACACATTTGAATACGATATGGTTAGCAGAGTATGAATACAATAAAGAAATTACAACGCGCGAGCTGCACGTGGGATTTATTCAGACTATGTGCGTGAATTTTACAGCTAAGATTCGGAATGATTTCTAATTGAGGTACGTCATCGATACTATTGGAGATTATATGTAGGGGCCACAAGCCCCGCCCACTTTGCGCGGACACGATCTCGCCCAAAAGCGAGACGGGGAGGGCACAATGTTCTTTCTCAACCAAATCGCTCGTTCTCAATTGCTATGGATAGCTATTAGAGTCCGCTATTGATTGATCACTATTCAAAATTTGCCTAATATCACTAAGTAGATCAAAATTGGACTTGAAAGAAGGGAATAGGGTGTTTCTAGGTGTTCCAGTATGCAAATTATGTTTGAATAGCGATTTTCTGACTAATTCGAATATTTTAGGAATTTTAGATTTTTTTTCAGATTTTTAGCATGCTTCACCGGCTTGTGCCTTTTGGGCGGGGAGAGGCGAGCGAGAGGGCGGGGGAGGGAGAGAGACACACGCAAATTAGGCTCCGCCCCCTTCCCTCTCGTCTCGCCTCTCCCTCCTCTTCCCCAGTGCGTTCCGCGCGTACTTCTCGGGCTCTAGCGCGCCTCAGAGAAAAGATATCGACAAACGGTAAAAAGTATGATGATATTGGGACCACGAGGGATAGATTGAACACAAATTTCACCCTATTGTGCAGAATCGGCTATCTGCGTTGTGGCCCCTAATTATATGAACTGTTCGGGAATAGAAAATGGAAAGAAGAAGAGAATTATATGGCGAGAAGAAGAGAAGAAAAGGAAGAATGAAGAAAAGAAAATGAAGGAAGAGAAAAGGAAGGAAAGTGAAAGGTTGAAGAAAGAAGAGGAGAGGAAAAAAGCAGACGCTGAAATTGAGGCAGCAAGGAAGAAAGAAGAAGAAAGGATAGAAGCAGAAAAGAAGAAAGGAGATGAGAAAGAGAAAAAAGAGAAGAAAGAGAAGGAGGATGAGACAAAGAAGAAGAAAGAAGAAGAAAGAGGGAAGGAAGAGGAAGGACAGAAGAAAGACGATAACGAGAAAGAAGAAGATAAAGAGAAGAATGAGGAAGAAAATAAAAAGGTGGAAGATAGGAACAATGGAGAATCTGAAGGAAAGAAGGAGGAAGAAAACAAAAGGGTTGAAGAAGAGAAGAAGAAAGAAGAAGAAATGAAGAGGGTTGAGGAGGATATAAGAAGGACAGTGGAGAAGGAAGAAGAAAGGAAAAAGGAAGAAAAAGAAGAAGAAAGAAAGAGAAGGAAAAATGAAAGGGAAAACAAAAAGAAAGAAAAGGATAATTCTGACGAGTACGAGAGAGGGAAGGGGACTACAATGGGAATTACTGGTAATCCTGATATACTCGAAGCTGAATATAATGGAGTAACTATGAAACCACGATGAAATGAATAAAGATTGCAGATGCTCATTTTGGTTCGCCACATAGATATTTTCCGGTGCACAACATTTTTTTTTTCAATTGTGAATCTATTCTCGTCCTTGTTCAATAAATTTTTGCAATGATTTAAATTTTTTGGAACACGATAGAATGAGAGTTTTTACCTTCTCGATCATTCAACAATCTCTTACTTCTAAAGATATTTTTTTCTAAAGTCATTGTCTCAAAAAATATGTTTATCGCATCTACAGTTGTTATTGTTGAACAGATGTATTCTCTAATGATGTCCGTAATGTTCGTAGAGAGGTTCATGATGATGATCGTGGTGTCCGTCGTGGTGATCTGAGTGCATTTCAATTAGTCGACCATTCCCAATCCACACCACACACCACCATGACCATAATAATCTCCTCCATGATGTCCCTCATCATGATGTCCATCATGATGATGACCATCTTCATGTCCCTTAATTATCATGATTACGGTAATTAATCAATCGATATCATACATCTTCATGTCCATGACCGTATTCTTCTCCCTTATGATGACTACCGTATCCTCCATAATGGTAGTTACCGTACTCTCCATGCTTTCCAGCATCATACTTCTTATGATATCCTGCAATAGTTTTACAGTATTCCAATCAATCGATAATTACCTTATTCCAATCAATCGATAATTACCGTACCATCAACATGTCCATGATCTCCATAATATCCATCTCCATGATGTTCTCCATGATGATGTCCATCACCATAATGACCATTACCGTAATCTGAGATTATCGATTGATTCCATTGATTAATCAATATATTCTTACAATGAGCTGCAGCTGCCGTAGCAAGAAGAAGAAGAATGAGGGATGAATTCATTGTAGAGAAGGAGGGAATGAGAAGGTGAAATGATGAGAGAGGGGGACTCTTTTATACATTGAACAGAGGAGTTATTTCGAATCGGAAGAAACGAAAAAGATCGCGCGACTCGAACAATGAATGCTCGAATACAATGCTCGAATATTCTTCTCGTTTTCGGGAAGCCATTGTTTGAATATAACACATGATTGCATTTGAAAATCAAGGATATTGAGATCATCTCGCACTTACACACAGTATTTCTACAGTTTTCCTTCAATTTCTTGGAAAAAATGTTTTTAAATAACTAAATCGTTTGGCTTGTAAAAAATGTCACTTCATTGTCTATAGAAGAAGCTTTCCTTCAATTAATAAATAAGAGAATGATAAAGCTATTGTTTCAGCAGGCTCATTATGTTGACAATTTTGCAAGTTTTCCTTCAATTTCTTGGAAAAAATGTTTTTAAATAACTAAATCGTTTGGCTTGTAAAAAATGCCACTTCATTGTCTATAGAAGAAGCTTTCCTTCAATACACACAGTATTTCTACAACAAGGACGAGATAGAAAATAATTTGTTGTGTAGATTCGAACTTTTCGTATATTATCTAGCTATGCGATCAGAAGTTCAAACACATGATCAAAATTCATGCTTCTGTCTGATCAAAAAGTTCAGAAGGCACGAGTTCGATTGAGATCCCACCTTCGCCCGACTCCTCCGCCCCCGATTCTCCAAATATGTTCTCTATCTGTTCGATTGAGATCCCACCTTCGCCCGACTCCTCCGTCCCCCGATTCTCCAAATATGTTCTCTACCTATCTGTTCGATTGAGATCCCACCTTCGCCCGACTCCTCCGTCCCCCGATTCTCCAAATATGTTCTCTATCTGTTCTACATCTCAACGATGTCTGCATTCTCTTCAGTTGAACATTTCCTCACACGATGTTGCTCCACCTCAATCCCCAATTGTCGATGCCATAAGACGAAAAAAGAAGATGCCAGAAGAGGTGTCTATCTATTAATTTGAGAAGGTTGTTGTTTTGCCTTCTTATTAGTTGTGTCTTGTTAGTAGGGCATATGTGAGAACAACACACTCACTCATCTTCACTATGCCGAGAATTACCGAGTATAATTTCTTGAGATAGAATGTGTCCTCTCAATTTCTGTCAGCTGGCGACTCCACGTGGAACTCTTACTCCTCTCTTACACACCCCCTCTCCCATCTTCAATTCGCTTGGCTAATCATTCTTTCCCGCCAATATCACAGTTGTCTCCTTTCAATTTTGCTGTATCTCCATTCTCTTTGACAATTAAGTTCATTAATATTGGAATTGAATACAAACAATTTCTGCGGTTGATGACAAAACATTTAATCAAGCGAGATATATTTTTATAAGTCTTGACAATTTTACAAAAAAAAATAACTTCATTATAGTCAGTTATCAATTCGGAGCCGGATTTTAGCCTGGGCATACTGTGGCAGTGTGCTGTGCTTTCTCCCGTTTGCCAAAAATTCGATAAGTTCGCTCTGCCTTTTATCGATTTTCTTCCGTGTTTTGTTTTCAATTTTCTTGTCGTTCCGTCCATACGATACTTCTATAATCGCTCTACAGTATCGCAGGCAGTAATGGGCGACAGCGAGGCTAAGGCGCGCACCAAGCTGGCAGAGGCCGACAAGAAGGCACGTGGTATGTGAATCAGCACTTGTTTATTGTCTAATATTTTGCCATTCGAGGTGGCGGAGGATTCTTCTCCAAAGTATTCGGAGGCGGGAGTCAAGATGATGCGGCCGATCTGTACATTCAGGTGATTTATTATTTCTTTTCCTTCTTTCTTGTAATGTTTTTGTTGTGTATCGTTCCACTCGGTAGGCACCTCCATCTGCGAGTGCAGTCCACTCGACACCAGTGGATGGAAGTAAACGAGCGAGAGTTCTGGAAGAGGAATGCGAAAGTGAGTCGTCGACCGATTTGGAGGATAACTGGATTGAATGTGCCGAGTGTGAAGGCTGTTCCTTCTCTAATGAGGCCGATTTCACGACACACTACGTGGAGGTACATTCATTCCGGTGCGAGACGTGCGTTCTCTCATTTGCCTCTCGATTCCTTCTCGATATTCATCTGGAGGAGCAACACTCACCCTTCTTCAAGATCATGCGAGAACGAGGAGACAAGGTGTATCACTGCTTGGATGAAGACTGTCTCGAGTCATTCAATAAGGAGGAAGAGAGGAATGGGCATGGACTACTGGAACATGGTCTCTCCTCACTCAGTATGCAAACTGATGATGAGAGAAGAAGAAAGATGGCCAGAAGACAACATGATACAGTTGGAATGGAGAAGAAGAATAGGAAGAAGAGACTGCCAAGGAATATTCGATTTGGCGCCCAACTCGAACAGGAACACTGATATTGTACACTATTTTGTTAACGATAAATCGTTGATGCCTCCTATTCTGGCTATTGTTGGATTGAGGATTGAGTATTATCTCATTGCAGTATTTTGCAGGCTGGCAACCTGTTCAAGATGGCCAAATTGTGGAAGGAAGCTGGAGACGCCTTCGTTAGAGCTGCCGAAATCAAAGGTAAGATCGGATTCAAAGGAGTTCGTTTAGATTTCGTTGTTTTATTGAATTAACCTCAAAGTGATGTCAATATTGTAGGTCAAGATGCGGACGCGAAGCATGATATGGCGAGTCAGTACTCGGAGGCTGGAAACTGCTACAGGAAGACGAATCCACAGGTTATGTTTTACTCATTTCTCTCTCTTTTTAACCTCTTGAGCGGTGTTATTGATCATCACTTTCCAGTTTCTCAACCAGTAAACAACGAGAAATAATCACTAATAATGGTATGGATTGCAGTTTGCAGTGGAGTGCTATCAGAAGACAGCTGACATCTACACTGATATGGGCAGATTCAATATGGCTGCTAAGATCCATGTTACTATCGCTGAACTGTGAGTGCAAATTGGCTATTTTAGAAAATTATGTTATTTATCTCATAAAACGGGATAGTTGTGCGTTAATATTTGTTGCTCAACACGATTGGATAATACATTTCTGTGTTGAAATAGCTGCCATTCTTTTGGGAGTTGTGCAGACATCGTTTGCTTCAACAATGCAATGTTTCTGTGCATAGAAAGGAGCTTTTTCGCTTGAACAGACAAAGGGGGAGGGAAACGACGGGAAGTGGATGATAATGGTTGCAGATTCGAGAGCGAATGTCCTGATATGGAACAGTGCATCTTCCACTATCAGAAGGCTGCTGATTACTACAAGGTACGGTAATTCGTAGCCAGAACAGAATATTTATTTTCTCATTAAGGGAGAGGAGAGCAAGTCTAGCGCCACCAAGTGTCTCGTCAAAGTCGCCATGGTAAGACGATTCATTATTGTTCGCCGTTGAATTTATTCATTGTGAAAGCTTGGGCCATTCTTTGATGCGTGAAGCCTGTCTGAACCGGGTTCTAATTGACTGTTATTGGCTATCCATCTGTACGCCATGAGTAAGTGCGAGGAAAAGTGGAAGGTTGTAATTGAATTAAAATAAAAAATAATTACAGCTAGCAGCTCAACTAGAGCAGTACAACAAGGCAGTGGCAACATTCGAAGAGATTGCAATGTGGGAGGCAGAGCATCCAACTCTCAAGTATGCAGCCAAGACTCACTTCTTCCAAGCACTCATCTGCAGACTAAACGTCGATCTGGTTAGTTATTGATCTGTTTTAATTAAATGTTTATAACAAATGGGGAATGTGGCCTATTTTGCATCTCTCATTCGTCGAAACGTGAGAACTCTCATTATCGCAATAGCGATCTCGTGCTTTTCTTGTTTGGAGATGGCTGGTCCCCGAAAGTGTGAAAGCACAATGCTTTTTGGGAGAGAGATATTGAGATGGATATTGTGATTCGCGTGATTCCCTGGGGATTAAAAGGGCATATAATAATGAGCGATTGCAGTTGGATTCGCAACACGCACTGACGAGATATGAAGAGGCATCGCCCTCATTCACCGATACGAGGGAGTGCAAACTAATCAAGGTATGCAATTTATTATTCATTTAAGTTTAGTTTGATCGGATTAACACGAACTCATTCGGGTGCCGAAACATGAACATGAACATCTCATTTAGGGTAGATTGTGGAATATAAATGTATGTGTGCTTTGAATTGGGTTGAGCATATAATTAATTCATAATTTGCAGGATATCATCGCATCGATCGAGGCGAATGACGAAGAGGCGTTCACGAAGGCAGTCGCCAATTATGACAAGATTAGCAAACTGGACAACTGGCACACTGCTCTTCTAGTCAAGGTATGCGGGAGATTGAGGTTTCGTCGTTAATTTAACTCTTTTTCTTATTTTGACAAGGATGGTTCGTGTTACGTAGCTATATCATTAATGATTGATATTGAGGTGAAACGAGCGATCGCAAGCGGTGGTGCAGAAGATGATGAGGATGATATGCGATAAGAAGGATTATCGATTGACCCCCTTCCCCTCCCCCCCCCCCCCCCTGTCCCATCCTTCTTCTTACCTCCTTCCCTGCCATTCCCTCCCTTACCCCGCTTGTAGAGGACTCTTATTTCCATTTCGTATTGTAATTAGTCAACGGATAGGGAGCTTTGAGTGAGCGAATGACTCATCTCGATTGGATTGTGTAATGATCGAGATATTCATTCATTCTCACTTCAATTTCTCCTTCCAATCTTTCCATACTATTCTCCCCCCTTCCTCTTCTATTTTCACTTCCATCTCAGTTGTGAGCTGGCCTCAGTGAGGCGTCTTTTCTTTGTCTGAAGGAGTCACCTCTATTTTCCCCTATTTTCCAATAGTACACTTTTCTGTTTTCTGGCTGATGTATTTATTTTCTTACTGTTCCTGGCTTGCAGTAGAGATTGACCACAGAGCATAGTGTGATTGTATGTATTTATTCCATTTTACATCGCATAAATCTAAATTATCAACCCATCGTACATGTGAAGTGAAGTAATAAGATCCCGATGGTCTTTGCGATATCTGTGGTAGGTCACTGTCAAGAGATTGAATGCTTTAGTTTCTGATGATTTACCCATGCGTTTTGATGTTCCAGTGGGAAGTTGGAGTGTCTCTCCAGATATCCCTCCCAACTATTCTTTCATTTTTATCGTCGTCTTTACTTGGCCCACCAATAGCTCTCATTCTCAGTACCATATCTCCGTCAACTCTTGAACGATGGCTCTTTGTGAAGTGGAAGGTGTTACGGATGTACACGAAAAGGAGATTGCGTACCTTCGTCGTTCCGTGGAAATGCTCAAGGGAGACAACATACGTCTCCACGAGGTACGGTAGTTCAATAGAGCACACAGATTATCGATTGATTGATTGACAGAAGGCAGATCATCTCGAAAGTCGACTGCTCTTCTTTGTCGAACAGAACGAAGAGAAGACACATATGATCGATGAGCTGAGGATGTAAGTGAGATCATTGTATACTACGGTTGAAACGCAAAAGGTGCAGGGTCATTTAAGTCGTTTATCGGTGTGGAACGAGTAGACAAGTATAATTTGGTAATGGCAGTTGATTATTCAGGCAACTATCGGATGCGGAGGTCCGGGAACGGGAGCTGAGGAAGGAATTGGACGGAATTGACAAGGTTAGGGTATTCAAAATCCTTTCTTAATGTCACGCAAAGGGCATTGGTAAAATGTGAATTCTAGGTTCGTGGTTGTGATACCACCCGGCTGTTTTGTGCCCCAGTCCGCCTGTCTAGAGACTCACTCCTTTTTAAACTTTCGTCTCTTGTTTATTCTTCATTCTTGCTCATTTCACTTCTCATTTTATCTCTGTTGTTTCATTCTGAATGGTCTATTGAATATTTTCTGTCAAAATACTTAAAAAAATATCCAAATGCGGGCGGTAACTATGTTCCTAATCTGTATGAATTCTTTCATTGCAGTCCTTATCTATTTTCTCTTCGAATAACAAACTATATGTCCGTCATGAGTATTCAATAAATGACTGATAATCAAATCCTTCAATTGCAGCCATTCCGGAAGAGTAGCATCTTCGGTCGAAAGTTCTCTCGTAAGAATTCGATGGCGAGTATGCTATCGTCGTCCCATGATACGGTACATGAGGGAGGATCGGTGAGTGGGAAGGGTACGGTAGAAGTGTACGGTAGCGAGTTATTGATTTTTCATTACTAAGCCGTGATATTTATCGAAATCCTTTTGACTTTATGAAGATGATATGGAGCATAACTTCACTTGGTGGAATGTGATTTTAATTTTCTAACAATGAGAATAAAATTGAAAATGAGTTGTTGAGATGCACATTTCTCAATCGTCGCCGTTCCTCCTCTCTTCTCATGGTGGTCATGGAGGAGGACTACTCAATCCCAATCACTCTGTCGTATTCCATCGAGGGGCCACCTCCAATACTCTATCTAGTTGCGATGATGTCGCGTCTATCGCCTTATCTGCAAGAGCCAGTCCCGATCTGAGCTCAATCGATGGTAAGGAGGGTACGGTAGTCAGGATGGGGTATTGTAGTCAGATAGAAGATGGAATGACTAGCGATGGCTGATGATGGTTGAACCTTGCAGAAATGCACATTAGTGAGCCTGGACCTAAACTGCGAAGGAAGAGTGGGACTACGGTAGCACCAGATCTTTCTGCACTGATGCGCGCACTACAGCAATGTTCGCAATGACGTGGGGATACTGTAGCATCAAAGTAGGCTAGTGCATGAAACGTAGTTTTGCAAGGGGGATGTGTGCTTCGAAAATGATAAAATACATGGTTGTTGCAGGTGATTCGTCGATCGCTTCGTATCAGAGACTGGGAAGCACCAGTGGAGGAGGATCCATTGCTGGACTGGCTGTCGGAGGAGGTGAGGGGTGTACAATCTAAATTGAACTGTTAAAAGGTGAAAATATGTTTCAGCGGTTGGTTTGACTTGAGTAGATGTTGATCGAAAGGTGAAGATTGGCCAAGGATCAAGCAGAAATGAATTAGGAAAAGTATATATTTTGTTTAAGAATTACACGGAATTTATCGATTGCACTGTGAGATTCAAAAGAGATTATTAGAGAAGAGTGAAACTTGAGTTGGATAAGATCTACAACATGAAACTTTTCTCCTCATTCTATTATTGACGTTGTTTTTTTAAAATTCATTCACCTAATAATTGATAATAAATATGTTGTCTGCAGGTGGAGATTCTCCCCACGAAGTGACGACGATTGAAGAGAAAGTTGATGAAGAGAGGGAGAATATGGGAGGAGGAAGTGAAGAGAAGAAGAAGGAAGAGGAAGTGGTTGAGGAAAAGGTTTGTGATGAGGGGGGGATAGGATTGAAGGGAGAGACGGTGCTTGCACACTAATCATACTTACCAGGAAAGGTCGTGCTAAGTATTCAGTTCGCTTTAAATTTCCTATTAATTGGCAATAATTAAGAAGGAGAAGCCTCCGAAGAGAAAGAGGAGTCTATGGATGAGAGTGACCTCGGGACTACCGAAGATTCCTGGTGAATTTGTCGTGTGAAGAGGGATGAAGACCAACTCGAGACTACACTGTAGTCTGATCTGTGAACGAGAAACACACTTGATCAACCTAGTGATCTTCTCCCTGATTATCATCCCAATTATCGATTAGATGAGTGACCATTCTCATTGTGAGAGATTGAGAGAGGCCACTCTTCACCCCAGATAGTATAGTTAGCTACTCTTGCAATTTCGTAGTATTTTCTTATTCGATTGTTAATTATTTATTTCTTCATTGAAATCCCCCCTCCCATACCCCCACGTATCCTCTCTAGCTAGAGTCTAATAAATAGGATTAGCCAAGTTGTGTTTTGTTTCTTTTCTTTACGTATATCACTTTTGCCTCTCTGGTAACTCAAAAACGACCCTCATTTCCATTGACATCTTTGTGCCTTCATCCAAACTTTTCTACCAACGTATCTCTCTCATATTTAAATATTTTCTCCCGGGTGAACAAAACAGCAAATTGATCATCGACTGCATAATTACCACCTTTCTTTCTTCCTTTTCCCGTCCAATTTCTTGCTCCGCCTTTTTTGTAATATTTCTCATTTGTTAATAAACGCATTCATGGTGAAAACGAACGATTCTTCACGACATTTATGGTTCGTAACCAACACGACTACTATTGATCAAAGGGAACGAAGGGAACACAATGGGCTAGAGGTCAAGAGGGAGAGAGGGGGCTATCTATAGCGAGGGTAGCGCGTGCCGCGTACTTTCCTCCATCTATCTCGGCAAGAATCGCGCACACTTCGGCCTGGCCGGGGGCCAAACGAGTGGGCGGGGCTGTCTCACACTATTCTGACCCGCGGCGCCGATCGGTTTGCTCTAGCACGATAGAAGAAGGAATTCCTTTCCTTCCTTTCTTTTCTTTCCTCATCATACTTCCGATGGACACATTGATTGAGGAATACTCGCGACGTCTTCCTCTATGATTCATTCCGTTTCTCGCAAGATTCCATCCATCCCCCCTTCCTTCCCCTCCCCCCCCCCTCTCCTCCTCCTTCTCCCTTGTATACTCTTATCACCACCCTCTTCGTCGCTGCTTTGTATGCGGACAGTCTTTACTAGCTTGCTTTCTTGTTTTGATAGCCAGTTATCGCTCTGAGTACTGTACTAATTGGGTATATTGATTAAGAGAGAGATGGCTCATCTGATCGAGCCATCCTTTTCCCCTACGAACGATGGAATGTGGCCATTGGCCATTCTTGTCACCGATATGAACATACAGGTAGGTCGACGAATTATCGATTGATTCGGTATACTCATGTTTTGTAGAAATTGACTAATGTATTTTACTGATCGCCAAAGGTTGCAATTCCTGTCGTATAGCACTTGAAATTCAAATCATTCTGTATCCATTGTGAAACATTTTTTCGGCGAGTAGAGGATAGATCAAAAAGTAGATCAACTGTAGGGCAGTAGATCAAAGGCCGATGAAAGAGTGAATGTGAGGTAGATCAAAGGCATTCTCATTGGAGTAGATGGTAGATCAAGAAGTAGGCCAACTGATGGGAAGTAGATCAAAGATCAAGATGAAAGGGAGGAGTGGATCTAATTTATTTCCATTGCAGAGAAATCTGTACGTGCGAGGTGACCAGCATGTGGGAGGAGTGATGATCAAGCTGACACAGGACATCGGTACGTCGACTTATTCAGTTATCGATCGATAGGAAGGGGATTACGGTAGCTAATATGGCCATTGACCATTCTCGGTACCTTCCGTTAACATAGGAGATAGGTCGGGAGGAAAGTATTATATGATGATTTACTTCCTTTTAGTACGGTAGTCTGCTGCTATGTGTCAGCCCCTCATCTTCTTTTCTTTTAGTAGATGGCAGATAGATAGGATGAAGGGGGGGGGGAGAGACTGCTGGCATTCACCCCCTCTCTGGTTGTAATAGTTAGGAGGCCTCTGAATGAGTAGGAGGGACGAATAGGAGAGTAGAGAGAGGGTAGGGATCGAAGAGAGAAGAGAAGAGAGAGACACCCCCTGGCGTCTGTTTTGAAGTACTCTATGCTAGAGGAAGAGAGAGAGAAGCAACAAGTGAGTACAGAAAGAGTCTCTTCAGTCTACCTTATCTCTCACCAGTCAGAGAAACGAGAGAGTATTGAGAATGGAGAGAGCATCCAGAGAGGGGAAGGACTGATCAAATATGCATTGGATCAGTCTCCGTTTACGAGAGAAGAGAGAGGGAAGATGAGCGGATGAGAGTACAAGGGAATTAATGGGAAGGGAATGAGTCAGTGAGAGGGAGAGATGCACTGTGCAGGGACAATCAAGAAAGGGTAATCATTGTTAGTTGTATTGGAATCAGAATACGAACAGAAAATCGTTGAGTGATGAAGGTGAAGGTGCTATGGAGATGATGAAACGGAGATGTGCGGGGTTGGAAGTTAGGTAGAGATGACTTGGATATGGAGGAGAGAAGGGCGATTGTTGTTGGTTGTATTGGATTCCGGATAGGTGCAGAATTGTTTAGCTGAGAAGTTGGTGTTATGGGAATGATGAAACGTAGATGGGCGGGGTTGGCGATCGGGGCTGAATCAGAGAGGTAGCGGGATGAATTGACTGTGGAGGAGGAATGGCCAAGACAAGTGTACAGCGGGAGATGATAGTAGTGTATGGACTGGAGATAAAAATGACTTCTCACACGATAAAGCTCATTCGCATTCGCATTGGGTAGGGAAAATGTATAAAGTGTGATGTGTGAACATTAGCGAATATGAAGAGAACGTGAAACACAAAACGACCTGTCGAAATAATGTTCTTTTCAAATATCCAATTGATTGCAGATCTATCTCGCGATTGGTCGGATCACGAACTGTGGTGGCCGGATAAGAGAAGATGGCTGAAGCACACGAGAAGTACTCTCGATCAATTGGGAATAACGGCTGATACCAAATTGGAGTTTACACCCATGCACAAGGATGCGAGGTAAGGGAGGGATTGGGTGATGGATCTGATACCCGAGATGGAATCGAATTAGAATGGATCTAACGGTGGTATAGATGGAGTGAAACGGAGAGGTGACTTGTATTGAAAATGAAAGAATTGGAGTTGTATGGCCAATTTTACTGATATCAAACCAAAGAGGATATTTGAAAATATATTGAGACTCTGGAACGCGAATGCACCATGTCCATAACATTTGCAGAAACTGAATTTAGCCAGTTTACGATTCGTTTTCCATTGCAGAATCCAATTGCCGGACATGCAGATCATCGATGCACGCGTCGATTTCTCCGTCAATGTCGTCAAGGTACGGTAGATTGTGGAAGGGGTTGGGATACGGTAGGAAATGGATTACAGTAGCTTGGTATAGTATGGTGTATATCGATAGGACGGTATTAAGATTACTGTACATCGACGTCCTATTGGTGGCAGTCAGGATATGGTATCTATTCCATCTTCTTTACAGGCGACTCAGAAGTTGTGTCGTGATCTGGGTATTCGTTACTCGGAAGAACTCTCCCTCAAGAGACATATCCCAGTGGAGATTCTGAGGAAGAATGCATCGTATGAAGCAGAGAATGGAAATGGACCACAGCCAATTCGACCTGGAGAGGTAAGACAGATGAAGATGATAGGAAGGGGATTATGGTTGAGGAAGAGGGATAGTGGAATACACTGAAGGAAACTGAACTGTAATCAATTCGAAACAAAAATCGATCTAAGTCTAAGTTTTAAAAAGTCTCATCCCATTCTAATCATCATAACTCATTTTCATTACTAGCCACTCCATGGGGAATTCTGTAATCACATTCGTTCCCAGCCTCATTCAATTATTGCAAGTTGGCTTGATCTTCTATCTTTACTACTCCCCCCCCCCGCTTTTGTTGCCAAAGAAACTCCTCTCTCCACAGATTCGATCTTACAATTAGCGACGGGCCTTTCTGGAATACCTATGTAATATTCCTTGTCCACTCACAAAACTAAAATTAATGAATGAATGAATTTGCTGTTAACTCGCATTGAGTTTTTAGTGCTGAGAAAAAAATCTGCAGTAGTTATTGGCCTTTCTGAATCAGCTATGATTTTGAGAGTCCTGTGAAAAATAGAAGATATGAGTAGTGTACGGAAAGGAAGGAAGAAGTGTCGAGTTTCATCGAGAGCATTGTTATTATTTGCCCGTGAAGAGTACGATGACACGCGATGGGGGGGATTGTATAAGGATAGAATATAGAGTTCCTTTCGGTACACTGGTGAGCGTTGATGTCATAGTTTCCCGGGGATCCGCATAAGGCCGGATCCGGTGATCCGCAGTGGTAAAAATTAACATTACGCAGACCCGCAAACCGCGTGGAGCGCCGAAATTTGTTTAACGAAAACCACTCCGCCGATCCGCAAGCCAAAAAACTATGACATTGGTAGCTCAGCAGTGTTTCGGTATTCACGTGTTGGAATGGAAGATGTCTCCATCTTGGAGGGGAAAATATAGAACCGGGGGGGGGGGGGAAGAACCGGGTTACGAACCAAAAAAATGCATGAAAATGTTAGGGCTCGAGTGTATTTTGTAGGGCGTTCTGCTCCTTCTTTCGACCTAACTAATGAAATGCATACAGGAGTCCGTGGGTCCGATGACACTTCGGAAGGCGACGCCCATCTGGGCATCCAGTCAGAATCTATCCGGATCCACTATGAGGTGAAGAATTTTAGGGTATTTGTGCTAGTGGGACGAATTACGGCATTGAAATTCCTGATTGTGAGAGAACAGTGTACTTGGGAAAGTAGTGAAACAAAATGTTGGGGGTTTTTTTGGGAGGAGTCTCCAGAATTATGGTTTGGCATTAAAATGACAGAGAAATTGTAGCGCCTAAACCCGGTGGTGACGGGCTGCACGTTTCTGATATTAGGAGTGAACTTCAGCACGGTTTAATGCCCTGTGGACTTGCGACATAAAAACAATAGGCAATGCGGTCAAAGATCATTCGATAATGATGAATCCATTCAGGATGCGTCAGCAATCTCCGGCCCTTTCGACATCCGGTCACATCTTCAATGCCCATGAGATGGGCACTCTTCCGAGACACGGAACACTCCCAAGAGGAGCATCGCCCTCTCCTGGAGCTGTGAGTGAATTGATTAGAGTGGAGAGATTTAGGGAAAAAGGGTGCGTATCTTTGTTGGTAAAATGAGGGTTGCAGACTCATTGGAGTTGAGAAATCACGCTTGAACTTGTAAGATCTGTGAAATATAGAAGAGCGGTGGAACTACAGACGGTCGAACGCGCTTATGTTTGTTGTTCAATTACTGGCGAAGGTCACATTAGAGTTTAGAAATTCCCCGTGAACTTGTAGGATCTGTGAAACATAGAAGAACGGTGGAAATAAAGACGATCAAGTGTACTTACATTTGTTGTTGAAATAATGAATAATTAGAGTGTTGGATGTACGCGTGATGTTGTACACTCAGTGAAACATAGAAGGACGCTGTCACAATTTATGAACATTTACAAGAAAATTATTGCACTGTGTCAGTGATTGTGCGGAAGGGCTGAGTTTAGATTATGTGACTACTCAATAGTAAATGTTCCTTTCCAGTACAACGAGACGCTTCGTCGTGCTCCCATTATGCCGTCTGTCTCATTCTCTGAAGGATTGGAAAGAGAGGAATTCGACCAACAACTCGTACATTCGCCAAGGATTGCACCCAATCGGTTAGTGAGTAGGAGGGGGAAAGAGATGAATCAGTAGCAATGAGTCATGGAAGATGGGCAGTTAGTTTTTGAATGGTTTGCTGATGTACATTAGGCTTTTAAAGAGCAAGGGCAATTGGTTGAGCGGTGAAACACAACACGCGACATGAAACTCTTAATGTTTCGGGTTGTAATAATTGATTTCGAAGATTCGAGCTAGGAAGATTGAGTACACTGATCTATTCGAGATGTTGAATACACGCTGAAACATCAAAGATATGGGAGATGAAATCATGGAATTGCAGCGATCTTCCCGTGTTCCGTCCACAGAACTACACGGATAAGGCCGCCCTCAACAGGGGATGGCTTGATTCGAGCAGGTACGTTAGATCTGTTATCGATTGGTTGGGATACGGTAGATTGTAGATTGAGATATTTGTGGATTACGGAAAATCAGTTATTGATCGACATGGATACGGTAGCTATATTTTCGATTACGAAGAGGATACGGTAGAGCTAATATCGATTGTATTGGATACGGTAGAGGTGAATATCGATTGATTGCAGATCTCTAATGGAGCAGGGAGTGTACGAGGGTGACGTCATTCTCCTTCGCTTCAAGTTCATGGCCTTCTTCGATATGAATGCCAAGGTGAGAGAGAGTATTGATTGATGAGGGGAGAGATACTCTATCCCGGAAACTGTAGAGAAGAATTTCAAAACAGGTGACAAGTAAGATAAGGAAAGAAATTGCCTACAATTGCCCAAGCTTTCACACAATGAGGTTTGGTGTTTCAAGGTTGGAGTATAGTGGGGTGGAGGAGTGGTGGAGTAATTTGACCATGGCAGGTCTTATAAAATATGAAATCTTTCCAGAACGAACCGACAGAATATAAAAGAAATGAAAAATATCTCAAATTTCGTATAGTTTTGATACAGTGAAGTTTTGTGTTTCAAGAGTGGAGTAAAGTTAGATGGAGGAGTGGTTGAGTAATTCGATTCTGGTCTGATTTTTAAAATAAAACAATTATTAATGTCTTTTCAGTACGATCCAGTACGCATCAATCAGCTGTTCGAGCAAGCGAAATGGAGTATTCTATTGGAGGAATTCGACCATACCGAGGAGGAAGCATCCCTATTCGCTGCACTGCAGGTGAGGAGGGTGGTAGAGGTTAAACGAAGGTAGAGCTATTCCGAAATAAGAGACGCTATGAAGTGGAGTGCAGAGGAGTATGTGGTTGAAACGAGGCAAGTCAGGAAGGAAGATATTGAAAAGTTCTTTTCTGCTCTTCACATATGCCCTAGGTGAAACAGCTTCTCTAGTGGGGTGGAGAGAATTGCTCCTGGCAAGTCACATTTGCGCTATGCAGCGGAGTGTTGAGTGTGTGATAGGCACAGTAAGGATCTATTGCTTGGTTCATTCTGATGTCTGGATATGACCAGGATGAAACACAAACCGAACTTGCCTGGTGCGAAGAAGTGAACTTTGTGTTTCACGAAGGTCTTGCAAGACTTGGGAAGTCCTCTCATTCAATGTTTGGCTGCCTCTCAATTTAAACGATAATGATAAATGAATTGCAGCTGCAAGCTCAATTGGCGCGTGATTCGCCCGAACCGGAGGGCAACGGAAGGGACGACGTCGATGTACTTCTTGATGAATTGGTCAGTGATTACGGTAGGATGAGAGGGTTACTGTAACTATAATACAAGTAGTGAATACTACAGATAGTGGGAGAGGTGGTATGGTAGATTAACTAGGATCTTGCACTTCTCTTGTGTATATTTTTGTACGACTCTGAGTGAACCATGTTTGAATGTCTCTGAAACGTCATCGAGATATTGTGCTGTTGAAACATAAGTCAACTTGTCTTCAGCATATTTGCCGAATACTTGTATGAGGGGTGTGTACGGTAGATTCCCGGTAGGCTACAGTAATCCTCGTGTTCCGTTCAGGAGCAGACACTCGACGCGGCTGCGATCGGTCGTCGATCCGATCTCACTCAAGTACCCGAATTGGGAGAGTATCTCAAGTATATGAAGTGAGTAAAGGGGGGAGGGGATTCAAGGAATATTGGGCAATTGGGTGATTGAAGTGTGTTACATCGAGAGTATCTATTGCTGGATATTGGAGGTCCCGATGATTACAGCGAATGTTCTTTTGAAGTGAGACTAATAATAGGATAACGAATCACAATGGTATCGGTGTTTCATCTGTAGTACTATTGAAGGAGATACAAATTGTGAATGATGGAAGAAAACTGTGTCTGATTCTACACTAATATCTGGAAATTATTTAGCGTGACATTCGTGCTTCATCGTGCCTACTAGGCGATAAATATTGAACATTGATAATTACATTTCTTGTCCTAATAGCTAACCAAATGAACATGTTTAATCGATAATCTTCCTTGCAGGCCGAAGAAGCTAGCGGCGTTCAAGGGATTCAAACGTGCCTTCTTCACCTTCCGTGATCTCTATCTCTCTTATCACGCGAGTGGAGCAGATGCAGGAGGAGGAGCACCACTTGGACACTTCAATCTAAAGGGTGAGAGAGAGAGAGAGGGAGAGAGAGAGAGAGAAGGTCGTCCTGATAGACGAATTGCCGTTGTAGGCTTATGAAGTCTCTTGTTAGATTGCTTGCTGATTTCTAGTTGCATCGCCAAACCATAAGTCTTGGTTGCTAACTCAAAACGTTTTTCTCCGGTTACGTTCATACAACAATTATTGATCGATGAAATAGTTACTGATTGTACCTTGGTGCTTTCAAGCTGCATTCGCACAGTAAGAACCTTTTTCCTCCGTTCAGCGAGGATTGACTCTGGAATATTATCTAGGAAAGTTCGAAACTTCGTCTGTTCAGGCTGCGAAGTCTCTCCGGATGTCTCTGTCGCTCAGGGCAAGTACCAGATCAAGTTACTCGTCCCGACTGCAGAAGGAATGACCGACCTCGTACTCAAGTGCGATACGGTAAGTACCGTATCCGGGATTTAGGTCGTAGAAGAGCACGGTTGTCGATAGAAAAAAATCGATAATACTTACCGTAATCTTCCTTCTTCCGTGCAGGAGCTGCAATACGCCAAATGGATGGCCGCGTGTCGACTGGCTAGCAGAGGGAAGAGTATGGCGGATGCATCGTATCAGAGTGAGGTCGATGCAATCAAGAACCTACTCAAGATGCAGAATGCTAATGGTGAGAACAGAGCTTATTTTTTATTCGACTGGGCCTCCTCAGAATTATTGGTTTTGCGAACCAGGAGCAAATGATAGAAGGGTGAAGCGCGAATGGTCATGGGTGGTAGCACATTTAAAAATAATAATAAGCTTTCCTGCACATTAGGGGAGACTTTGACCAATGATAATTTTCAAATATGCATCACATTGAGATTAGGTTTCGTGTTCTGATGGGATCAGGTGTAGATAGAGCGAAGCTCGAGCTGTGCGGGTGAATTGATCTGACTGTCCTACGAGCAGATTTTGTCCAAAAAAATTGTTTCTCTATTGTGGAGCAGGGAATGAAACGAGTTATTGTGCATCTAAAGGAGAGTAAACAATCCAATAACTGTATCTCGATGGTTCCATCTCAGGCAATGGTCGACACGAGAACGGTACTGGTCCGAAGAAGCAATCAGTACAACTGCCAGGGGATTTCAATGTGGATGAGTATGTGAGCGGACGATATGTAAGGAGAGCAAGGAGCAAACAGAGTGTCAGTTTTTTAATGTTTTTTTAGAGTGTCATCTATATTCCATTTTTTGACTTGTTGAATTCGCGAGAAGCGCAACTTTTGAACATGCTGATTCATGGTTTAAACGGTTTCTTGAAAGGACGGAGAAAATCTGAATCTGATGTGCTTCAGACGACGAAATCCAGAATCAATTTGTATTGAGACAAGAAAAGCTAAAACATTTTTAATATCGATGTGTGATGTACTCGCTGACTTGAGGTTCCGTGGCAATGTCAAGAGTAGATTCAATGACTAGATTTGATGTTATTGACAATGAATCGCCATTATCTAGAACTAATTCCTCTCGATTTCAGTTGCAACAGCGGATATCGGACGCGCACTCGAACGTGAAGAATCTCACTGCCACCGATGCGAAACTGCAGGTACGGTAATCGATCTACCGTAATCCTGATTAGATTAGAATCATTTGATGATTGCTTGCTCTTACAGTACATTCGCGCCTGGCAGTCCCTTCCTGAGGTGGGCACTCACTACTTCGTCGTTCGATTCCGTGCAGGAAAGAAGCCCGAGCTCATCGGTGAGTACGGTAGAGGGGTATGGTCGGGGAAGCGATCGATAAATGAGCTTTTGCACTTAGTATGTTTCGATTCATTGGCGTATGAATTTTCTAAATGATCTTGGATTTATTGAGGAATCGTCTAGCACCCAACATATATTGAGTGATTGAAACACAAATGGAACAGTGTGAAATTGTGTCGAATAAATTGTATATTTGAGGTGTGGCGACAAATCGAATCGTGAAGATCAACCCCGATAACGGAGAGACGTTGAAGACGTGGAGATTCGCCCAAATGAAGAAATGGCACGTCAACTGGGAGATCAGACATCTTAAGGTACGGTAGATATCGATTACAGGAGACATCAAGGTTACGGTATTCTTCGTTGCAGGTGCAGTTCGAGGACGAGGATCTCGAGTTCAAGCCGCTGTCTGCCGATTGCAAGGTACGGTAGTCTCACTTCAGGGAAGAATCGTTAACTGACTTGCTTGCAGGTGGTACACGAGTTTATTGGAGGATACATCTTTATGTCGATGAGGAATAAGGAGCAAAGTCAAACACTCGATGAGGAAATGTTCCAGAAGTTGACAGGAGGATGGCAATAAGAGACACACTTTGTCGGTTTCTGGCCATTCCCTCTTTCCCTCTTCCTTCTCCCTCCCCTCCCCTCCTTCCCCCCCCCCCCCAATCATTCCAGAAACCGATGAAGTAGTCCCATCAGATTACGATAGCTACACACATAGGATTACGGTAGTCAGCTGCTCCTCTGACCTCCTGAGTACAGTAGCCCTTAGTGTAGCACTAAGATTATGATTATGAATTGTTTAGAGTCCTAAGATTATTGAATTAACCATAATTTTCGACCGAATGAATGTTGCTAGTTTGAATAAGTTCATCATTTGCCCTGGGTCGTTCATTTCAAAAATGTATAACTCAGAATGTGTAAGAATTTTCATCCTATATCCCCCTGTTACCTGCAATTTCTCTCTATGCAAATTTACCAATCTCAATTTTTGTTTGATACATTTGTGCCTATCTTCCAAAGAAAGCTCAATTTTCCAATACTGTATGTGTCGACCTGAATTGACAGCCAATAAACACGACCCTCCAAACCCCTACGCTCCTCCGCATTCACTCTCCCAAAAACGCCGTCCACCGCGCCAATTTGGCCAACACGGCTCGCACTTGGAGTACCACTCCAAACTGCGGTCATCTTTCCGTTCAATAGCCAAATTCAAATTTCGGCATTTTTTTTCCGAGATATGTACTGTAGGTTTGGGCTTTCTACCGTATTTTCTGGGGGGCAGTTGTGTTTGGCTTTCTTCCAGCACTTAAATTTCGCGCATTTCTTGCCTGACGGGCCTGATTTTGCAATAGGTGGTGAGTCTTGCCGCGAGTCTTACTGCGCCGCCAATTTGGCATTGGCACCGTGCCATGACGGTTGTGAATGCGGAGGAGTGGAGGGTCGTGAATAAAACATGAATAACTCAAGATCTTGACTAGTAAGATAAATAAACAATAAAATAATAATAAATCGATAAAGTCGATAATAGTACTGTACCAAAATATAATTAGTTCTTGATTAGATAAGTTCGTTGCGGC
This sequence comes from Pristionchus exspectatus, assembly GCA_911812115.1. Classification (NCBI taxonomy): domain Eukaryota; kingdom Metazoa; phylum Nematoda; class Chromadorea; order Rhabditida; family Neodiplogasteridae; genus Pristionchus; species Pristionchus exspectatus. Next base: position 8,692,891 of record OU461587.1, on the reverse strand, counting down.
TTTCTGCAATACAGTAGAAATTTGAATTTGAATCACTAAACGGCGGGAGGGAAACGGTATTTTGGGCCTGGTTTTCACTTTTTCTTTTCGGCCGAATTCCCCGCATTTTCGTTTAATTAAAGTCCTAGACTTCGTATGAGGATCTTCATATACCCCAAGAGGGCCTCCAGAAGCCATACGAGTAGTAATCGAATGCTCCTGTCGCTTATTTCTTCCGCTATTCTAACATCCCTTCTAACCTTGTTTTCATCGTCATTTCTCACTCAAAATGGTCTCACTCTTTCCAGAATGGCATCGGATGAGCGGTCGGAGGTGGCGACTGCACTCAAGGAGGGTGAATGCACCCCGCGGATGAATGGAGAGGCCCCGAAGACGACGCAAGAGTCCGGATCCCGTCTTGGTGGTCTCAAAGATCTTACCAACTTCTCCGTTGGACTGAGTGGTGTGAGGTGTGTTCCCCATTGACTCATATACTTATGACGAGATGATATCGGTGAATTGTGAGACACGGCGAAGTTAGGGTTAATTTCTCCGTTTCTTCGGTAGGTAAAAGCACTTTTTCTCATGTTGTTTCTTCAGGAAACGCTCCACGGGCGCACAGCTCGGCCAGCGCGCCAAACCGTCACAACTCAAGTCAAATCTGCGAGACTTCTTCTACGAGTCTAAGGTCGGCCATTCGTTTTGGAAATGAGATGTTCAACCCACCTTTCTACAGTTGAACTCGCCTAGCAGAGGCAGAAAAGACAGTGGGACGCTTGAATTGATTGAGGCTGCTAAAGAAGAAGGAATCGATGTAAGTGCCCATCAGTATATCTATCATTTTCGATATGTCGAGTTTTGTTCGACATCGAAATTTGAATTCATTGACATTCTTCTATGCAAAGAAAGCTATGAAATTTCGCTGTCGGAGAAAAACGCATAGTTTTTCTCCGTGAACTAAATATGACATTGCAGGACTGGTCAGTGGAGGCGGGTGGATCGAAAGACGAAGTTGTGGAGAAGAAGGATGAATCGTACACTCGACTATTCACGGGACAAAACGAGCACCATCGTTTGTCATGAGAAAGTATTCTGAATTTCATCCATCTATTTTCAGCGAATCGCACATTCCGTCGAACGCAATCACAATATGAGGAAGTAGTTCACAGCCGGAAGAGGGGGAGTATCGATGGAGAGGAGAAGCATTGGGGTCAGTAGAATATTAGGAGAAACGAGGAAACGCAAATATTGCTTCTTTTGATTATCCTCATTTCACATGAAATAGTGAACTAAATAAGATAGTTTGTTCAGATGAGGCTCCTGATCGTAAGCGCAGTTGTGCCATCGTTCTGGCTGACGATTCCACAGTGAATGTGGTGAGTAACCGGACGGGAGGATGCAACTGCCATACAAAATCTTCATTTCGTCGTTGAAAAAAGCCCCAAGAGATCAAATTTTGCTCGAAATGATCATTGTTTTGTTATCATTTATTGGCGGTTGCTCGTATCTTGCTCATATCTCATATTGTTAAGTTTTAATTTCGTCTTCGTCAAAAAGAATCCGTTTGGTGACCGTTTTCCTGCTTAGGATCCAGAAGACGACGATGTATTCGAGGCTTCGTCGCCGACGATGAACCATCGTCCCTCTCTACTCCACACTTCGGCCTCTCCCTTGCAATTATTGGAGAAGGAAGGATCGCCTATGAGCGAGTATGGACTCGGCTACCATGCAGTCATGCACCATAGAGGTGAGTGAAAAGAGAGTGAAGGCTTAACTGTTGATAAAGATAGGTCTGGAGTCCATGGCAAATTCCCCATGAACATCAGGAAAGAGATCGTATAGGAGACTACCGCGTATATTTTTCATCCGAAGCATGTGCTGTTGTTCTTCGCGATGTTTAATCCTGCGGAATATCACCAATTAGATCAGTTGCCTTTTGTCTGATGCCCTGGTGCGTCTGGGTTTATTGTGATAATGAATTGAATGATGGGTCATTTGGTGGAATGAAACTCTCCAGCCAACTTCGAGCGTACGCTATCTGCCTCGGTTCTGGAGAGAGGCGAATTCGCCCCACCACTCAGAGACCATCCAAATCTACCCGCCCTCCCCAATATAGTGAGTGCCATGTAGGAGATGATGCATGTTTAATGATGATGTTTGGAGCACGAATCTGTCTGGTACGAAATATTTCAGACATTCTAATAATAATATCTCTATTCTGCCGCGAACTTGATTGTAGTTGAAAATATGAACCATATCCTGAAGATAATGCGGCTACTTTGATATCGGAAATGTTTTGAAGCATGAATAGTTTGGACGTTGTTTTGCTGTTGTGACATCCGTGCATGAATTTGTATATTTTTTTCCTGTTTTTAATCTATTTTATCATAGGTGTACGATCTTCCTCTGGTGTCTACTAAGGACGCGAAAGTGCACAGTGTGGCCTTCGGATGCATCAGTGCTCACACTCTGGCTGCTGAGATGCACAAACTCGGATTGGATGAGTTCCAGTAAGTATAATCCGTATGAAACATTAATCCAGACACATTAATGTTTCATGCGGTTGATTTCTCCTAGTAAACTTGACTTTTCAGTCGTAAGTACGTGCTCATCGACTGCCGTTATCCATACGAGTACAATGGAGGACACATAAAGGTACTGTAGCTGACGGATTATCGATTGATATAACGTCATCTTCCTTGCAGAATGCAATCAATCTACACGACAATTCGGATCTGCCCGCCCTCTTTTTCCCTCCCGAGTCAATTCTCGATGATATCGATGTCTCCTCGTCTTCCAATGACAGTGAGAAGACGACTTCGTCCTCCACTGTTCCCTCGAAGGAGAAGACGTCAGTGCCCCCTCCACACCGTCGTATCCCCGTATTCTACTGTGAATACAGTCAGAAACGAGGACCCACCATGTGAGCACACTTTCTACAGCTTAATCTCTTAGAAAAACATTGCTTCTCCTGGTTTAATACGGTAAATCTATTGCAGGGCTCACGACCTCCGTTCTATCGATCGTCGTCGCAACATAGATCGCTATCCGGACATCAACTATGACGTCATGTATCTGCTGGAATGCGGATACAGAAATTTCTTCAATACTTTCAATGAATCGGTGAGTGTGTGCGGCCTTGGAGTGGAAATTCAGATGCTACTCAGAAGTTTCTTTCTCAAAAAAATTAATTTTTTAATTTAATTTCAATAATTTAATTAAGTTAATTTCAGAACTGTGAGCTCTTCTCGTCCCACTGTGCGTACGTTGAGATGAAGCAGGAGAAGAAGCAACTGGGTGAGTAAAAGTAGAAAAATATCTTACCATCTTTTATCATGTGTGACATTTGAAACAGAAATTATGCTAGGAGAAATTGCTAAAAAGAAAAAAAAGAAATGAATTGATGTCATTTTCAGGCAAGTTCAAGGCCCACAGAAAGCGTGGACGCGCCCGACAAGTGCAGCTGACTGAAGGTGATTTTTATTTACATTTTTTTTTGAAAGAATAATAATAAGTATAATTGCAGCTGCGTCAGAGATGAGTCCGACGACTCCGGGAGTGCCGACGAATAAGGAGGGAAGAAGGGCATCAATGGTGGCAAGAGAGAGGATTAGAGAGACACTTGTTAGTTTCAATTCTTTCTTCCTTTTCTATTTTTGCTATGAAAAAATAATAGAGAAATGAGGCACAAATGTTAAGTTCGCGCATTTTCTATGCGCCTTGAATCTTATACATTTCACTTCTCCGTGATGCAAGAATCGAAAAACATAGTTTATAATGTTCCTTTTATAAAAAAATGGCCTAGGATATTTGGCTTAAAAATGTAGTTGATGATGTCAAGTTTATGTATTGATATTTTTTTGGTTTGTAATTAACAGTGTTGTGCTCAGGGTCAGGGTTCTCGATTGGGACCGAAGATTCGTTTGGCCTTCGATTCAGAAGATGAGAAGAGTCCAATGAAGAAGAAGGATGGACTTAAACCATTGAATCTATGAATCCCCTTCTACTCTCCCGTCCTCACACCCTCCTTTTAGTTATTGCTCCTTGTGAATTCACCCATCTGATAGTAGTTTCACCTTTGCTTCACCTCATTCCTCGTTTATTTTACATGCCACCTCTCATCCTATATGGTATTTCATCGAATATTTCGCATAGCTCATATCGCAACTCGTATTTTTACTCACTTTCTTTCATTTTCTAATCACATTTTTAGTATCGATCCTATTTATTTTCTTTTCTTTTTTTTGTTCCCCAGGGCATACTGTACCATAGAACCAAAGTCAGCCACTCTCATCTCATCGAGTAATATAATAGATCATTTAACTGATCCATGTGTTCTCCTTCTGGTATAGTACTGGTTCCATTCACATACTAGCCTTGGGATGTGTTGTATACAAGAGATATTTCTCTAATCAATGCTCTACCTTCTCCTTAGTCCCGTATACTTTCTGCCTCTGGCACTATTCCCTTATCCTTTCACTCGATAGTAAGGGCCTTCCCATTATTCGTTTGCCGATCATTTATCCCCGACCATGACCTAGTTCTGTGCAATTCAACTCTTGTCTAACCTACAGTACAATCTGGTTACCGTAGTATAAGAAGTTCCATTCGGGAATAATGTTTGGTTTGATCCTAGTTCCCATTATTGATTTGATTGTAACACCATTTCCTCCCCTAGATCCCATTCAATTTGCTCTTTGAGTAGCTTGCAAGGTTTCACCCCCCCCCCCATTCTCATTTCGATTGTGGTAATTAACGGTAGAATAAAAAAAAAGCTGACAGCCTCAATGGCTTGTGATCGACGCAACAACAGTACGAGACTGAATTGAATATCTAGAGCGATTAACTATTTGTTACAAGTGCTTTGTTCTTTAGACAACCGTTAGTGTGCAGTAGATGAATGGACCGTACCAATCAGTGTACGGAGTAGACACAGGTAATACATCGATACATAATGGAACCTCCTATCGATCTGTATTATTCAGACTCGATTCCTCAATATCAAGTGAGGGTCCCCTCGCCTGCAGCAGTTCCACCCAAGGCTGCGCCCAGATCTACCGTAGCCAGACCGGTTACTGTAGGCGCACTAAGAGAATCAAGAGCAGCCTCTTCGACGACCCAACGAGTGCCCATCGCTCAGAGAGTGAAAGAACGTCAGTTTGATTCTATTTTTGAATCAGTTGTAGTATTGGCACATCTTGGAAGATCTTGGGCATCGATCAGTACTCAAAATCGTAATTTCAACAAGAAAAACATCCTTGAGGACAATGAAATATAGTATTTTGCAAAGTAGAATACGGTAAGAGTAAAGAATGGGGAACAGACAGATATGGGTTTCACATGATAGAGATTTATCTGGAACAATAAATCGGTTCAATTAATCGTCCAGAGAGTTGAATTTTATTCCGTTTCCTATCGAATGAATTTCAGCGGAAGTTCCTGCTCGTAATAAGTTGAAGAAGAAGACGGTTGCATTCGGAGTGACTACCAACGTGTCACAAACGGTAGAGAGGGAAAAGGTACGATCGAAAGAGGATATTGATTAATGTTTGAATCTGAAAAGTTGGGGTGAAACGCATTGAAACTAGTTTGTCGCTTTGAGCTTTGATTTTGCTGTTTCGGAGTTTCAACCGCGCGATAAGTGATTGAGAGTGAGATTCACTGTCGATTTCAACAGCCGAGCTCTCAGAAAAAACTGAATGGTAAATTCGCGGGAAGAGGATTCTCTGATTTTCCTCTTCAGGACATCATCTTGGTGCGTGTTCGATATGATTGAATTACAAAAAAAAAAAAAAATTGCAATCATTGGAATTCAAACGCATTCATGTAGTATTCACTGCCGCTCTTTTTGTCTTTGAATTGTCATTCATTCCCTTCTCCTACCCTCATATAACCTTTTCATTCTCCAGGATCCTCATCCCATTGATCGGCCTTCTCTTCCTCTTTCTCGTCTCATCGTCTCCTCCAGAATCCCTCCCTCAACGACGAGAATGTCACTGGGAAGAGTGGGCGTGGCCGGCGATCGGACCACCTATGGAGCTGCCACGACCCGCCCTCTCACGACCGCAGCCCGACAGCCTGCTGCAGCAGCTGCAGCTGTCGTGGCCCCGCCCCATGTGGGAGATGAGAACCGACCACCGACAAGAGCAGAATCGATGACAGAGGAGAGGAAGGTGAGCGAAGGAAGGGAAACAGGTAGATGAGGGTTTCACTGAAATATGTAATGATTTCAATAGATCATCTCTTCAATGTCAGTAATTATTACCGTAGACTCATCACTGAAGCTAGGGAAGTTCATTGTCAGACATAGTTCTATAGATGATTTATTATGGTAAAGCGTGGTTACTGTCTACTGCTCTCCAAGTTTCCTCATGAGATGTAGTAGACCTGTGAATGAAGGAAGTACCGGACACTCATCAATCAGCATGATTGAGGACACGATTGACCGTCTGGAGATTCGTGTGGTGGAAATGGAGAAGCGAGAGAGACAACAGGGAGAGAAACACAAGGAATTACAGATACAATTCGATAGACTGGTAAAGGTGAGCAGGGGTTTCACTTGTATCCTATAGAGTAGGGCTGTCAGGATAAAGAATCCGTCTCCTCATTTCACGTACTCCCTCGTCGCTCTGACCGGTGAGAGAGTACGAGGAATGAAGAGACGGATTCTTCACCCAGACAGGCCTACTATAGAGGGCGGGTTGACAGAAACATGATTTCATCTTAATTCTCTTATTGAAACAAAACATTTACTTGTTTGGTGATTTTCCTAGGCGGAACGCTTTTCTTTCATCAATTGAGTGTCAATTCGAACCAGAGGTGCTTGAACAGAGTTCATTTGTAATTTGATGTTTTATCCATGCATTGTAGCTCTCTGAATCTAGGTGAAGGTGATGCTCGTCCCATCATAGACGAATATTATTTATTCCGTTTGCTTAAACCTGAAACACGAATTCATTTGTTTCTCACGGTATCCATATCTAAAAGCATTTCATTGCAGATCGTGACAACATTGACAGAGAAGGTGGCTGAATTGGAGGTTGATAAGGGAAGAGGAGAGAGAAGAGAGCGAAGCAGTGATGATGATGAGGTCTGATGGGGATAAGATTATGCTGTATTCTCTAATTGATGTAAGGCCTCACGTGAATTACCGGTAATGAAAGAAATGTGATGTAGTGTGATGTTGAAACTTGATCGTTACATGTGACGTTATACAGACTTTACCGTGTGGAAATTCGATATTTTGCTGTTTTACTATGGAAGGGGATTACTGGGAATAGTTGTAACTCTCGTATAATGATTCTGTTGAGAACTCTCGATCGCGTCGTCGTTTGTACTCATCGGAGGATAATCAAAGAGAAGGAGGAGGAGGAGGAGAGGGAAGAAGGGAACAGAGACAGGGAAGGGAGAGAGGAGGAGAAAGAAGAGATGAGAGAGGACTGCTGGCTAATAATGGTAAGCTACAATTTCTATTTTGTTTTGTGTTTCTGACCTGCATTTCGTGGGTTTCAATGCGAATACGAAACGTAACTTACTCAGTGTCAAGTAATTACATTCGACTCTAACTTCACATCTCCCCTTCCAGATTATCTTCGTGCACTGGAACGTCAACTCGCGACTAATCCCGTTCTCCGTCGCACTATCGATGACGCCATCGAACAGGTACGGTATCCGCGTTGAGTGATAATCGATTGATAATTGTACCCATATCAGGACGAGTACGAGCGGGAATACGGTGGTGAGGAGTACGGTAGAGGCGGCAGTCGCACTACTTCGCCCCCGATTAGGTAAGAAAGAGATCGTTGTTTTTTTTGTTGATTTATCTGACCCGCGCTCCTGGGGTTTCATGGCGACTGCTAGAGATCTTATTTTTCCATCTATTGATGTAGTCTTTTTTTTTTATATTTTAAATGTAGCATTGATCGTTTTCATGCTTTTGCACTTTCTAGTTAAAATCAAAGTTGAATTTGCGTTACCTGCCAGGATGCAGTTCTTGAGTTTCATGAAATGACTATGTCAAAGCGATTTCGTTTTCCCTGATCACCACTACACTGATCACACAAAAGTAATAATCGTCTTTCTTTCCAGACGCGGTGGTGTGTACGATGAGTACGATGATCCTCCGAGGGCGACGAATGGAAGATTACCCGCTTCTGCACCACCCACTAACAGATGGAAGGTAAGGGAAAGAGACGCCACCTTGATTTTGGATATGCTAAAACAGGCCACCGGTCGTGCTGAAACGATTGAGAATCTATTCTATTCCACTACTGAGAAGAGTGGCACATTGGGGTTACAGAATGAACTAATATATTTTCAGGAAGAAACGAGAAGTCGTCCGAGAATGACACCACCTGCAGGAGGAGGAGGAGGTGGAAGGGGAATGGGAGGAGGAATGGCCAGGAAACGATCGGATATGTGAGTGGACTGCCGTATTCCCTGCTCGAATCAATCGATACCTGATGAGATAATGCGGCTACAGTACCCCTCTTGCAGCACGCCCTCTCGACGTCGTGTGACGGAGCGTGTGACGATGACACGTGTGCACCACTTCGACGAATCCTCCGATAGCGATGGACGAGGATACGCAGCGAGGTACGGTAGCGACACACGCAACGGTCGCAACGACAACTGCCTTTTTTACAGTATCCAATTGCAGATATGACATTGACGATCCGCCGCAGCCGTACCCACGCACACAGTACAGTGAGGAGATTATCGATGATATTCACTCGGCAGGTACGGTAATTGGAGGACGATAATCGATATTCGATGTTGATTACAGTAGTCCCACAGAACGTCGGTCGAAGGGGATACGGTCAACCGACACGCAGAAATCAGCAGCATCACGAGGGTGCTCCTGTGATTACGGTAGGTGGTGGAAGGTGGTTACGGTAGTTGAATCGACAATTGCAGGAAGTGAGTGACACGGAAGATGATAGGGACAGGAAACGGAGACTGTTAAGAGAAAGAATGGAAGCAAGAGAAGGAAGAAAGTGAAGGAAATATTTCATCCAGTAACCTACTCAATTCACCCATTTTTGCATATTCCTCTTGTGATATCCCATTTTCTTTGATGAAATATAATCATGACTGGTTTGTTTTTACTTGAAACTCGCTCGATTAACTAACATTCGTTTTTTTCTTCCTTGTATTTCAACATTCGGCATATTTGTATACTTAAGATAAATGAGAAAAAAACCATACAAATGAATAATGTGTTGTCAGAGCTTGCTTTAGAGCAAATTTATCACACACTTGAGTAAAAACAAGAAGACAAAAGTACAAGATGGACCAAAGTAATACAGGATGGACAATCTTAAAAATTATTAAACTGTGGCAAAGAGCAAGGCGATACAACCGGACAACAGGAAAATAAAAATGACGGTACTACTGAAGAGAGAGAGAGGGGCTACTTGAATAAATCAATAGGGATTGTATCTCCAACTTCCTCCGCTTTTGGCCAATCCCGATCGATTATTGAGCAGAGATGAAGGCGATACAGACATCTGCCAATACTTGGAATTAGATACTAATTGTGAGAAATCTCAATCTACCTTCTCCGCTTGATGCTACATTCCGATATAGTCTAGAAGATATCTTCCAGTCAACGTACCTCATTGGATGTATGCATGGAGTTAATTGGCTGCTGCGGTCCAATCTCTTGTTTCACCATCTTCGAGTGAAGAAGATCATAGGCCGACGATACGGTAGGTGACTGCAATTTATTAATTTTTCTAGAATCTGACTCCAGCTAATACCTGTGCATATGCAGCCAACTGCTGCTGTGCCGTGGTGGCAGACTGTTGCTGCTGCAACTGCTGCAGAAGAGGCTGCGACTGAAATTGCTGCAGCTGCAAAGGATAGATGAAGATTGGACACTCGATGTGCACGTCATTATTTCCGAAGAAAACAAAAATCGATACTTGGAGAGAGATGGGGTCGAGGCCGGGCAGGTTGATATTGGCGGAATACGGTAGAGATCCACCCAGGAGCCCGGTGAGATTCGAAGTGGGCAGACCGAGTGCACTCGCGATCAGATCACTATTTTGCTGAAAGAGCAGTGGGATGATCATCGATAGAGCTGAGCGGATAAATTACTCATGGGAATTACTCATGGGACATACAATTAATGATCACGAAACATTTGGTGCGTTCCTACGAGTGTTTTCAGGCTCTCTAATTTTGTTCTAAACACGGAGCACACCTCGAACCAAAATTGAACTGTATCCAAAGGGTATACTTCAAGGATGAAACATTAAATCGCACATAGAGAATAGTGTATAAATTAAAGTTTGATCATAACTGATGCTTACCTGTGCAATCAAGTACTGTTGGAGGTGCTGCTGTGCCAGCATCTGTTTCTGCTGAAGAAGCAGAGCTCCCAATTCCTGCAAATCGAGAATATATCAAACAACAAAACATTTTCTCATGTGCACGAGTATAATATTGTATATTAGCGTAATATTTATATTTGCGTTTATATGCTTACCGCAGAGTACTTTGGTTTTCCTGTTCCTGTCATACTCGATCCCGTCTTCACAATCGAATCATTGCGTATCATATCATTGCGTCGAGTGGTTGCCACGCTCACCTGGTGAATACTCTATGTTGAAAAATATCGATTGAGCATCGCCGATAAATAAGCATAATTTGAAGCATTCGACGAATTTAGCATGACAGGGTTAAGGAGAAGGAATATATTAGTTTGGAAAGGGTTTCACTTCCTCATTATACCTGTATGGTTCTTCCACTGAAGTTCCTTCCAGAGAGGGCTTCGATCGCCTCATCGGCTGCGTCAGAATTGAGGAAGGTCACGAAACCGTAGCCCTGAATGAGTAGACATTATCATCTGACTGAACTGTGTCTATCCAAACGGATCTCAACGAAGCATATGAAAAGGCGAGAAAAATCATTGAGAAAAAACGATCATTTAGTATTTTAGAAAGATTGTGAAAAAAAGAGATTTGTGTGATGAATGTGCATTGACTTAGGAGGATAGGGCTCACATTCACAAGAGAGTATTTTTGGTAGGAGAAATTAGGCAGAGCTTTACTTAATAAGCAGCTGTATTACGCAGCATTCCAGACCAATCAACTTTCTGAGTTTCATTAGAGGCAATAAAATAGAATGTGATACCTTACTGCCTCGTTCGTTCGTAACGATGCTCACATCCTTTATTTCGCCGAACGAAGAGAAGAGATGGTCAAGATCACCCTCGCGCCACTTAATTTATTCATTCACTTCAGTTTCGAAACCAAACTTTCCCTTCGAAACTCAAAAGTGTCAGGATCAATGGCAGAATCTCATCAATCATAAAAAAAATCTTTCTGACCTTGAAGGGGATATTGGAGACATGGATTCGTTTCGGAACAGATCCATTGGATGGAGGAGAGAGATGAGTAGTCGAGTGAGGAAGATGGAGATCTTCCAGGAGAGATCGAGGACCACATTCAACCTCTGTAATTCGGGAGATAGCTTTCTGATCAAAAACAGGGGTCAACTACTTCGTTATTTTTAACATACCGTACCCGCTATTTTCAGTGTTTGTCATAAAACGTGCCCGCCGAAGGCGGGCCGACTCGAAAAATTTGGGGTGAAAATGGTAAAAATTTAAGATTTCCTCAAAATGCACCCGTATTTTCGCCATTCGGATGAAAAACGTACCCGTCTCAAACAATTGATTTTACCTAGGCAATTGACCCCTGATCAAAAATCCTCCTCTCAATCATTTTCAGGGAGTTGCGTGCTATTTATGCATTCCTCATTTCGCAACACTATCTCGCCGATCAGATAAACACTCCTCATTTCGCATGTTCTCTAGTCGGTCAGAATGAGCGAAAGAGCATTGCGAAATGAGGAGTGCGTTAAATGTTCTGATTCGAATTGCCAGATGCTTGTGATCACTGACCTGAGGAGGCTGTACTGTGCAGTGAAAGGGATGGTTCGACCTTCTCAGGTTTCATTAGTTAAAGAACGGGCTAAGAAGCACCTGCAATAGCTTCATCTTCCATTATCTCTTTCTCATTGTCAATTCAATCACGATGGTCATCACTTCGACTTATGCTAATGGAAGTGTGCGCGTCGAGTGGGATTACAAGAGACTTCCCCAGATGACACAATTCCCTCCCTCTGTTTGAGTGATTCCGTACAGTGGCAGAATCTGCCCAAGTGATAGAGCTCTTTGATTTCCGCCCCCGTCTGTTGTGATAGAGCGAGAGATTTCTCATGTCTTCTTTGCCCTCTGAGAGAGAGGGGAAGACACACAGAGAGATACTCGCAAATCCGCGTAAGATGAGAGAGAGAAACAGCAACGCTGCCAGACATCCCCGAGCTTGTGTCTCTTTGTGTAAAGTTCCCCGCTGCTCTTTTTTTCCAAGCGCTAACATCTGTGAACTGCGGTGATACGTTTCCTCCCATTGCAATGCTTTCTAACTGCCTCTCATCTCACGTTCCCGTTATTTATGATCTCTGTTGCTGACAGCTGCTTGAACATTTCGAAATAGCCGATGCAGGGCCTACGCCAATGGTATAGGATGACATAGAATAGAAAAGAACACACAAAATGGCGCGAACAACACGGAAAACAACACAGAAAATTCAAAAAAAGCTCTGTTAAGAAACCTTGTTATCGGAAATGAGAATTACTGTAAGATGTCTTATCGATCTCTTTTATCGTTCCGGAAGTTTCCCCCATTCAAATTTTTGCTTCGCAAAGGTTGCTTAATGCTGTTCCCGCCTCTTTTCAAATTCGATTGGACTGTTGTTTTGTTCTGATTTGTATTTATTCTAGTTGCATCTTATTTCCGCATGCGAACTGATACACTCATTGTGTCAATGTTTCGTGATTCGCTGTCTGTTTTTACTTGGTCTCTTGCAAGGTGTTGTTGTTGCAGCTCTTCGCGTAGATGACGAAACGGAACGGACGCACTCGCCGTCAGGGTACTAACGAGATGGCGACCGATGGAAGGAAGGGACGAGTGTCGCCCACTGCGGCTGGAGCAGAGAATATAGAGGTACTTTCCATCTTTCGCCCTTTTGACAACATTGTGAGTTACATCCTGCGTTAGATCCGGGTAGATGACACCACTGAGTATAGATGGTGCTAGTGGTGGCTATTCTAATGTCGTCTTCCTTACAGTACACGATGATCGATCTGGTTCGTTCGGTGGAGCGACTTCACTTCTGCAAGAGTGGCGACCGAAAGGATACCGTCATGTGGACTGATGTGAAGAAGCACTACAAGAAAGTGAGAAGAGCATACGCGAACCAGGGAACTCCTTGATTTTCTACTTGAACGAAAAAAAATGGTTTCAGAAGCACGGAAGGCCTCTTTTTTTGACCGATTGTTTACTATTTCGCCTCATACTCACCGGAGTACGGCTAAAATTCTAAAATGGCCTCTATTTGAACTGGTGACCGCCTCAAAGTTCTTCAATGAAGTTGACGCTCAGTTATGGGGGACAGAGATATCCTTGCTCTATCGGGCACTGTCAAAGCGTTACGGTAGATGATTAATCGATTCTCCTCACAGACGACTGGTCGCGTGCTCTCTACCGAAGCGTTCAACAAGCTGGCTGGAGTGACGGGAGTGAGCAGGTTAGTATTGATTGACTATTCGAAATACATTTTAATTACAATTATTCAATCAATAATTCGCAGGAAGGATCTGATAGCTGGTCCTCTGGCGGGTCTGTTAGTGGCTGAAGATCCTGCTGCACTCGTGCTACGATTCAAGTATGATGCCAACAAGGGAGATCCACTTATCAACCATCGATACTACTGTGAGTTGATCTAACTGACATTGATCTCTTACTCTGAATCCACACTCGACTGTGTATTGCATTTACGTCGAATCGTAGAGTGTTTGCATTGAAAGATAATAGTGCATGTATCGTGTGAGATAACTGGAATTACGAGTTCACTAGATGAAAGGTAATTAGGTAATCTTTAATTAAGATGTTGCAGTGGAGGCCTCGGGTGCGAAGACGACAGTGCACCACGCACCAGACGCCCTTTCCCCACGCAGACTCGCCGATGTAATTTGATTTACTTGATATTATTCTCTAAATTGTCTAGCGCTAAAAAACTGAATGATTTCACCCTAATTTGCTACGTCTGCTTATTTAGACTGTAAATGCGAACGATTTCAATCTGATTGATGTTATTCACTCGTTTGTCTTGCGCAAAAGAGCACATCCACGTATGATAAGGTCGATTTGTACTGAATACCCGAGGGAGCACAGTTTGATTATATTCCATTTCAGTTGACGAACACTGGTAATGGGAGCACGGTGTCTCCTTCTCGATCAGAGACGAGTTCGGCCTCCCTCTCTCCCACTTGTCTCTCACAGATATCCACTGATCCTGATGTGAGTAAATTCCCCTTTACTCTATTGAGTTGTAGGCATAAATGAACCGCTAATTTATTGGATTCTACATGTTTATCACAGTGATAGGGGATGATAAGAGTGATAAATGACTGTAATGGAATAATTATCAGACGGAGGCGCTCTCGCCCGTGTCTACATCATCGCCGCTCAGGTTGGTTGAAGTTCCACATTGTTTGTTCTTCACGTGAAACACAAATGTTGATCTCGATATATTTCAATCTGAATCTGACTTTGGCTCTAGCTCGCTGATTTCTCGTTGCAGATCTTTTTTATACGTATTGGAGTATTAGATTGGAATGATCATCAGGGGCAACTAGTGCACAATTTCCTGATCTGAAACAATTCGTGTAGATGCAGGGATTGCATTTTAAAATTATTGACACACGAATACTTCCATTTATTGGTGCATGGGCTCGTGCAATTTGCCTTAGGTATCACTTGCAACGACGAGAGATCACCAAGTTGAATGAGTCATGAAATGAAATGCTCAATGAGTACAATTCCCTCACTTTCTCATAATCTCATTCTCATGTCAGTTCTGCTCCTCTCTCTCCGAATATACGTGAATATGTGACTGCGAACGATGATCAGCCAACGGTGGGAGATTCGTCCTTCATCACGGCAAGGACGTCGCCTATGACATCGGTCAGTAAGGGGGGGGGGGTCATTTCCAACGGTGGGAGATTCGTCCTTCATCACGGCAAGGACGTCGCCTATGACATCGGTCAGTAAGGGGGGGGGGTCATTTCCAACGGTGGGAGATTCGTCCTTCATCACGGCAAGGACGTCGCCTATGACATCGGTCAGTAAGGGGGGGGGCGGTCATTTCCAACGGTGGGAGATTCGTCCTTCATCACGGCAAGGACGTCGCCTATGACATCGGTCAGTAAGGGGGGGGGTCATTTCCAACGGTGGGAGATTCGTCCTTCATCACGGCAAGGACGTCGCCTATGACATCGGTCAGTAAGGGGGGGGGGGGTCATTTCCAACGGTGGGAGATTCGTCCTTCATCACGGCAAGGACGTCGCCTATGACATCGGTCAGTAAGGGGGGGGGGGGGTCATTTCCAACGGTGGGAGATTCGTCCTTCATCACGGCAAGGACGTCGCCTATGACATCGGTCAGTAAGGGGGGGGGCGGTCATTTCCAACGGTGGGAGATTCGTCCTTCATCACGGCAAGGACGTCGCCTATGACATCGGTCAGTAAGGGAGGGGCGGTCATTTCCAACGGTGGGAGATTCGTCCTTCATCACGGCAAGGACGTCGCCTATGACATCGGTCAGTAAGGGGGGGGGCGGTCATTTCCAACGGTGGGAGATTCGTCCTTCATCACGGCAAGGACGTCGCCTATGACATCGGTCAGTAAGGGGGGGGGTGGTCATTTCCAACGGTGGGAGATTCGTCCTTCATCACGGCAAGGACGTCGCCTATGACATCGGTCAGTAAGGGGGGGGGGGTGGTCATTTCCAACGGTGGGAGATTCGTCCTTCATCACGGCAAGGACGTCGCCTATGACATCGGTCAGTAAGGGGGGGGGGTCATTTCCAACGGTGGGAGATTCGTCCTTCATCACGGCAAGGACGTCGCCTATGACATCGGTCAGTAAGGGGGGGGGGCGGTCATTTCCAACGGTGGGAGATTCGTCCTTCATCACGGCAAGGACGTCGCCTATGACATCGGTCAGTAAGGGGGGGGGGCGGTCATTTCCAACGATGGGAGATTCGTCCTTCATCACGGCAAGGACGTCGCCTATGACATCGGTCAGTAAGGGGGGGGGGGCGGTCATTTCCAACGGTGGGAGATTCGTCCTTCATCACGGCAAGGACGTCGCCTATGACATCGGTCAGTAAGGGGGGGGGGTCATTTCCAACGGTGGGAGATTCGTCCTTCATCACGGCAAGGACGTCGCCTATGACATCGGTCAGTAAGGGGGGGGGGTGGTCATTTCCAACGGTGGGAGATTCGTCCTTCATCACGGCAAGGACGTCGCCTATGACATCGGTCAGTAAGGGGGGGGGGTGGTCATTTCCAACGGTGGGAGATTCGTCCTTCATCACGGCAAGGACGTCGCCTATGACATCGGTCAGTAAGGGGGGGGGGCGGTCATTTCCAACGGTGGGAGATTCGTCCTTCATCACGGCAAGGACGTCGCCTATGACATCGGTCAGTAAGGGGGGGGGGGGGGTGGTCATTTCCAACGGTGGGAGATTCGTCCTTCATCACGGCAAGGACGTCGCCTATGACATCGGTCAGTAAGGGGGGGGGGCGGTCATTTCCAACGGTGGGAGATTCGTCCTTCATCACGGCAAGGACGTCGCCTATGACATCGGTCAGTAAGGGGGGGGGGGCGGTCATTTCCAACGGTGGGAGATTCGTCCTTCATCACGGCAAGGACGTCGCCTATGACATCGGTCAGTAAGGGGGGGGCGGTCATTTCCAACGGTGGGAGATTCGTCCTTCATCACGGCAAGGACGTCGCCTATGACATCGGTCAGTAAGGGGGGGGGGTGGTCATTTCCAACGGTGGGAGATTCGTCCTTCATCACGGCAAGGACGTCGCCTATGACATCGGTCAGTAAGGGGGGGGCGGTCATTTCCAACGGTGGGAGATTCGTCCTTCATCACGGCAAGGACGTCGCCTATGACATCGGTCAGTAAGGGGGGGGGTGGTCATTTCCAACGGTGGGAGATTCGTCCTTCATCACGGCAAGGACGTCGCCTATGACATCGGTCAGTAAGGGGGGGGGCGGTCATTTCCAACGGTGGGAGATTCGTCCTTCATCACGGCAAGGACGTCGCCTATGACATCGGTCAGTAAGGGGGGGGGGGTGGTCATTTCCAACGGTGGGAGATTCGTCCTTCATCACGGCAAGGACGTCGCCTATGACATCGGTCAGTAAGGGGGGGGCGGTCATTTCCAACGGTGGGAGATTCGTCCTTCATCACGGCAAGGACGTCGCCTATGACATCGGTCAGTAAGGGGGGGCGGTCATTTCCAACGGTGGGAGATTCGTCCTTCATCACGGCAAGGACGTCGCCTATGACATCGGTCAGTAAGGGGGGGGGGGCGGTCATTTCCAACGGTGGGAGATTCGTCCTTCATCACGGCAAGGACGTCGCCTATGACATCGGTCAGTAAGGGGGGGGGGGGGTGGTCATTTCCAACGGTGGGAGATTCGTCCTTCATCACGGCAAGGACGTCGCCTATGACATCGGTCAGTAAGGGGGGGGGGCGGTCATTTCCAACGGTGGGAGATTCGTCCTTCATCACGGCAAGGACGTCGCCTATGACATCGGTCAGTAAGGGGGGGGGTGGTCATTTCCAACGGTGGGAGATTCGTCCTTCATCACGGCAAGGACGTCGCCTATGACATCGGTCAGTAAGGGGGGGGGCGGTCATTTCCAACGGTGGGAGATTCGTCCTTCATCACGGCAAGGACGTCGCCTATGACATCGGTCAGTAAGGGGGGGGGGGTGGTCATTTCCAACGGTGGGAGATTCGTCCTTCATCACGGCAAGGACGTCGCCTATGACATCGGTCAGTAAGGGGGGGGGGGGGCGGTCATTTCCAACGGTGGGAGATTCGTCCTTCATCACGGCAAGGACGTCGCCTATGACATCGGTCAGTAAGGGGGGGGGGGCGGTCATTTCCAACGGTGGGAGATTCGTCCTTCATCACGGCAAGGACGTCGCCTATGACATCGGTCAGTAAGGGGGGGGGGCGGTCATTTCCTGGTAGTCCTGTGTTTCGTCGATTCATCTTGACGGTGAAGTTTTTTCGAGTTCGATCGTAGACATGTGTTAGGTTCTTTTAAATCTTATTACCCTGTTCGAATTTGATGGGTGCATCACTTTAGCAAGTTAAAAATTTAATCTGTGATGCGAAGATGAATTTTTATGCGCCAGGCTATCCAAGGTTTCACCGGTTGCATTTGATGACATATGGTTGATTGAATATGATTTCTTCGAAGTGCCTTGTCCTAAAAAATCATAATTCTCATCGCGCTACAATTGTTTGAGTTGATTCCGCGAACATATTTTGACATATTTTGATTACGGTAGCTGATGAGAGATATCGATCTTCAATTAATTGATACGTCATTTAGGATTGGGATACGTCGCCGTCGTCGCGTGGCACTGCGACGCCCGATGGATCACCGAGCAACTACGTGAGTGGTGTAGTCGGTGGGAAACGTCGTCCTGCTGGTGTACACTCGATACACGACGGTTACGGTAACTCTTAGTTGCAGGATCAGGAGAAGACGCTGAACGTGCTTGATGTATCGCATGGCGCAGCTGATGAGACGATTGGAGCGAGTGAGGTGAGAGAAAGAGGGAGGGGATGGAGAGGACTGGGAGGAGTTGAGTTTCATGAATAATACTTGAGGATGAATATGCCATTGAGCATGATATTATTGAAAACGGCATTGAGTAAAATAAGTTATGATACCGAGATGGGAAATTTGAGTTTCAATAGAAACATTCAATGGTAACTGAGTCCTGACATTTGTTGGATTAGACGATGTTTTTGTAAGGGAATGCATGGCCGCGGCCCTAAGACCATAGTGCGAGCACGAGGGCATGCCAGCATCAAGGGGGTATAGCTCAGTGGTAGAGCACCCGCATACGTATCGGAAGGTCGGGGGTTCGACTCCCTCTGCCTCCAACTGGCTTTTGCGCACTCCTCTGATCTAACATGGTGGAGGCAGAGGGTGGATGGCGGCGGCTCCGGCCGTGGGGTAAAACTACCTCCTAGCGCGCCCCCTTGTTTTCATTGAATCATGAGTGGCAAAGCAGTGTGGAGAGCGTAAGACTCATGGCGAGCAGCAGTGAAGGGCAACGATGTAAGACCCGGATGGATGCGTGGATGCCTCGGTGGGACTCGGCTGATGAGAGGGGCGGCATGTAAGGGAATGCATGGCCGCGGCCCTAAGACCATAGTGTGAGCACGAGGGCATGCCAGCATCAAGGGGTATAGCTCAGTGGTAGAGCACCCGCATACGTATCGGAAGGTCGGGGGTTCGACTCCCTCTGCCTCCAACTGGCTTTTGCGCACTCCTCTGATCTAACATTTTTCTACAAAGATATCCATTTTCTAGAGCAGGAGGACTTATGTTTCATCGATGATAGTAGATGGTGACTTAGTGCTCGAATTTGATTTTTTCTTGCTACTTTTATCGGAAATGAATAGTTTGTTCCTCATTGGTACACTTTGATGTGTGAGCATCTTCTCCTTTAGTCGTAAAGTCCATTCGACCTCTCCAATTACGATGGAAGTAGGGGCCGCTCCTGCTGTTCAATCGCCGCTCATTTTTGTGAATAGAAAGAAGTTAGCGTGGTCCCTCAACTCTCCTTTAACGCGGGTTTGAGATGGATAGAAGCAATAGTAGAGGGGGGGGGGCTAGAGAAGGGAGACCCGCTATTTGGATGTATTTACGTGTGTGCCGTCCAGATTCTATGAGGCGAAAAGGGCTGGAGATTGGAGGGAGGAAGGGAAGCAAGAAAAGGAGGTGAAAGAGACTGAATTCCGGGAGAAGTTTAGCTCTGGGAGCCGTTCTCTGAGAGTATTTGAGACTCCTCGATATTCTCCCCTCCTCCGTTTTGGATGCTATTTTGGTGTGAAATGGAGAGAGAAGGAGATGATGATTTGACCCACTTTGACAGGGGTTGTCTAGATGGAAAGACGTGTCTTTCACCACTATTCCTTCTGAGAATCGCTCGCTGGGTCACCCAAGATTCTGCAGCGGTCTGCGGCTTACTGGGAATTGCTTTTTGGCCTTTTAATTATTTTCGGCTGAAAGTATTGGGGCAGACGGGTTACGGTAGAAGCGCTAACCCCGGACTAAATTGCCTTGATTATCAAATCGATGATAGATGCAGCTACTTTGATCAATGCTAATCACCCCGCAGCAATTGCCCCCAGTCTATCTTCTCCCCTCTTCCCCATCAATTTCTGATTACACTGAGGATGATTAAGAGAGGACGATGCAATTCTTATGAATGTGTGGAGGAGGAAGAGAGAGGGGGGGAGAGGGAGTGGGGAGAGGGGAGGGGAGGAATATCAAGTGAATAGCTCACCTCTTACTTCATCATCTTCTTCTTCTCGTATTCTCCTCCGCCCCTTCTCAATTGACTCATCATCTTCTCCTTCTCCTACCCCTACCCCTTCCCCCCTCTCCCCCTCCTCCTCCTCCTTCTCCTCCAACTGTGCAATGTGGCCGCAGGGAATGAGTCAGGGGAGAAGGGCACACTAGCTATGTGATCCTCCCCTTTCTCCCCTTCTACACCCTCCTACCCCTCCCCCTTCTTCTTTCCCCATTACTTCACACCAGCTATCTGACCTCTGACGAAATGCTTTTTGAACCAACTTTTTATTTGAGAATTTTTTTATTCTTGAATAATTAGAGATCTAGTCTATCTGAAACAGTAATACGCCGTGGAATATGTTGTCCCTCTTGTAACGTTTCCTCATGCGACGGAGATCGTCGAATTTAAGTTCTAGATGATTTCACCTCATTGCCTCCTTTCTTCCACTTCCTACCGTAATCTGTCTTTATTGTTGATCTCATTAATCCTGATTCTTTGAGATTCTGAAGGACATGGACACGCCAGTGAAGGATGACGGAGTGCGGGGAGAAGAGGTGGAGAAGATTGAAGAGAAGAAGGAAGAAGAGAAGAGGGAGGATAGCTTTGAGGATGGATCTGATAAGGTTAGATAGGTTCAAGTGATTGTGGGAATGGGATTGCTATTCCAAAGGCGAAATGGATATTCATCGTGTCGCGAAACATAAATGACACGGGATCTTGATCACTGGTGAAAGAGATGTGCCAATTAAGAAATGATAATTGCGAATTCTAATTTATTCTAGTTGTGACCTTTTGTCGATCATTGCAATGGTATAAAAGCAATGGACCTTTCGGGCACTCTGTGAATCATACGCGCTTGCCATTTTTCTCTTCGGACGATGATATCACACTGGGTTCTTTGATGTTCATGAACTTTACTTGTGATGGTATCGATGTTTGGCAGCAGTATGAGCCATATCTTGATCTACTCCAAAAACGAATATGTACTCTATTAGCAGGCCTCAAGTTGGGAGCCAGTAATTAGTGCCTGCCTTGTCTCTTCCTCCTCTTGCTTTGCCCCTTCCACTTCCTTACACACTGCGGGCACTTTTGTTGCGATTAGAGCAGTCGCAAGGGGGTCAGAAAGGAGGGAGAACGGAGAGTAAGAAGGGGAAGGGACAGATGAAAGGACACAAGTAGTCGCTGCCCCCTTGCACATGTTCGGTTGTAAGAACGTGTGACAGAACATGAGATCAGCACTGAAATACCTCGATCACTACTGGCATTTCACATTTCCGCAGAATGTTTGAGTTTCATGAATCATACAGATTCCGGAATTTCTTTAGGAGTGAGTTCGTTCGAAATCTCTGAGATAGTTGCAGAAAATATTGAGTGTTTTCGATTTTCTAGAGATGGATGTTTCTGGTTTCACGATGCATACAGATGCACGAATCTTTTTGGAGTGCAATGTATCTCTCGTCGGCATGTTAGATAATCAATAATTGTATCTCAGGAGAATCACCTCGTCGAGTCGGCCGCTCTGCCCAAGCCCGTCGAGACGACTGAGACTGCAGTAGACGACGTCGCTGTCGTCTCCTCTCCTTCTCCTCCTTCTGTCGATGAGGTCGTCGATGTGCCTGATGCGATTGAGGAAGTTGAAGTGGAGACGTCACCCCATCCACACAAGGAGGAAGAACACGTCGAATCTCTTGTTGAGGAGAAGGAGTCCAGTGAGGTGAGCTAGTTTGAGTATGCGAGCAGTATCAGTTGTCTCATTTTGGTGATGGGGGATGAATGGGAGATGAGACTTGAAGGTTGTGGTGAACATGTGCGAATATTGTTGTCCTAAGTTTTCTACCTAAGTGTATGAGCGATGGGCGTGAGATCACCTGGATTCCATTTTTGGATTGGATGCGTTTTTTTCCAAAATTTCTAATCATCCACTAGCGCAATGAATGTAGATCAACGTGTTGAATGGGCGGTGTGGCGAGAAACAACCAGGGGAGTAATCGTTCAATATCAATCATTACAGCCCGTTGCGGTCGTCGAGTCTACAGAAGAGGAGAAGAAAATGGATGAGAAGGAGGAAGAAGAAGTGAAGAAAGAAGAGGGAGAAGAGGAAAGACAAGAGGAAAGAGAGGAGGAGCACGATCTCGCAGCTGGAGATGGTTAGTGTTGGAAGGGGGGGGAGATGGGGAAAGTGCAAAGGGGGGGGGGACTTTGTTTCACGGTGTAAAGAGACTACATTGAAGGCCTCCGCTGATCATGAATATGAGAAAGTATCGCAGCCTCAATCCACCTGAGCACATTTGTTTTGATAAATTTATGGGGAAACTGTGGGAGGGGACATCGTAACAAAGTGAAATCACGTCTCTACCCTGCCCCGACAAGTCCACCCTCCCTGGAGCAAAAGCGATATTATTATTATGTCTATGAAGGGGAGGGGAAAAGCTCGATTGGGCGGAAACTGAGCCTCTTTCTCCCTTTCTTTCTGTGGTCGAGAGTTGGGGGGGGGGGCGCGTGTATTTCTCCCTGAACTTGCCCAGACAGGCCTCATTTATTCGTCTGCCTTGTCTGTAATATTCCTAGTAAAGTTTGCCAAACATTCTGTCTGATGATGGTAGATTGTGTATATTTTTCCCCTGAAACCCATTCTCGCAGGTCCGGTGCCCCTTCAAGAGGAGGAGGAATCCGCCCCTCCGGCTCTTCCCTCGACGCCCGTTCCCATTGAGAAAGACGAAGAGAAGGTCGTCGAAGAGATGACAACGACCACTTTCTCGTCTTCTGATGAGACTCTGTTGACGGTGATTGAGAGAGGACCAACTATCGTCCATGAGGAAGACGTTGAGGAACAGAAACAAGAGGTATGGGGAGGGCTGGAAACTTGGGGTTTCATCATCACTACTAGGGTTTTAAATAAGGGTATGCATCGTTCTGGCTGTCTCATGTATTGCAATAAATTAATTGTGCTTTTTCATATATTAGGTATACCGCCTAGGCATTCGGAATTAGCGTCCGAACAAATCGATAGGCCACAGTATTAACGATGTAAAAAGAAAACTGATTATTCAATGTCAGGAGCAGTCTGAAGAGTGTGAGGAAGTGAAGGAAGAGGAAAGGATGGAGGATGGGGAGAAGAAGGAAGATGAGGTGGTCGAAGTGGAGAAGAAGGTCGAGGAGGTTAGTATGAGATTTTATGAACTCTATGCAGCTTACAAATTATGTTTGGATGAATCAAGGGAACTTGTAGTAATCGTGAAACACTGATGAGTTGGTTTGAAAGTTTTGTGTTTCAACGAGAACTCTTGTACATAAATAGTAGTGCTTGGGGATGTTTTCAACTTTTCCTGCGAATACTAAAATATTAAATTCATCCTTGCAGCCTGCGGCCGGCGACTCGTCTGCTGCAGTTGCTGTAGCTGCTGCAGTGGCCGCAGACTCGATCGTGGAGGATCAAGTGACTGAGGTGAGGAGTGATGGAGGGCAAGATCTGTGATTTTGAAAAAAATGAAAGTTCTATTGACATTACATCCCAACGCCACTTATGATTTTGTGGAACCACAGCAACAAAAGTCTACATTGAGTGAATCAGGCAATGTACAAAGACTACTTTGAGCAATCAAATTACTGTCGTATTGGAAAAGGAATGATGTAGAACTGATATTGCTCGATGGAATACGACAATCTGAATGTGAGTATGCAGTCGAATAAATGTGTCCCTTGCAGGTAGTTGGTGAGTCTGTAGTGAAGGAGGGCGAAGAGGAGGAGGAAAGATCAAAGAGAGTCAAGAGAGAGACTAGTCCCATGGAAGAAGTGAAGGAGGTAAGAATCAAATGAGTATTTGAAAATATTACGAATCTTCTCCAATTTAAAGAAAATGCCACATGCGCAACTTCTTGCCAGTTGTTTTGTGGTTGCAACGTTAGTTCTAATTTGCGTATATTGATGCTAAGATTAGTGCACTGCTCTTCTTTGGTAGAAACAGAACAAAAATACAATTGAAAACGGTTAAAGCACTGTTGGGCAAATGATGGCCAATTGCTATCAGTCCAGATAGTTTGGGGTTGCAGGGGTTCGTCAAGTTCACTAGCATGCAGCTTATTTGATTTTGGGCTCATTGACCGTTGAAATAACATTATTAGCAACTATGAATATATGTTGCAGATGGAATCGATGGTGAAGCAGCCCGAGGAGAAAGTGAGGAAGGACGATGAGGTCGTCGTGGATACGGTAGTGAAAACTGAGGTACGGTAGATGGGAAGGGACTATCGACAATTGACTTTATTCAGCCTGTTGCCGATCTCGCCTCCGCTGCTCCCGAGCCAGTGACTGCAGTGACGGAAGACGCAGCTCATTCGATCACTGAGGAACCTACGGTAAGTGAACAAATCTAATCGATAACTGACGTTTTTGAAATGTCATGTGAAACCAGGTCGTAAAGCCTCCGCATATTTGGATGGGAAGACATAACGTTGATGATGGTAGTAGAACGAAATGTGAACGGGAAAGGAGGAATTGGATGGGCTGTCTTAGAGGATATTTCATTCCCTTGTTCTCCCCTTCATTCCTGATCCTTTCTTCCCTCTCAGACGATGGTCTCCCTGCGACAGTCGCTCCCATGGTGCAGCAGCAGCTGCAGCAGACGCCGCCCAGCCACGAGCCCATGGTTAGTTTATCGTTGGCTAATGATGATGCAACCCGTCCACTCTGTCCGTCCAATTCGAATGTCGCTTCATAGCGCTTGGCGAACTAGCGCTTCAACTTGTGCCTATTACCGAATGCCCAGCCTCTGATTGATAACTCGACAGCTTGTTTCATAATAGTTTACAATTCTATCTGAATGCCCTCTATCGCTCGTTCACCCCTTCCTTTCCCATCTAACCAGGAGACGATCTCACTCAACTCCTGCTCATCATCATCATCTACGGGACACATTGATCGACCGCCCTCACCGGTGAGCATACGGTAGATGAAGATGAGGGGATACGGTAGACCCTCTTCCTCCTTCCTCAATCAGAGTAATCCTTGTAGAGCGCTATCATCCAAACGAGCGACGTGGAGCAGTCCTCCTGTGGTGTAGGCTCATTGATCTTTGATATTTGGTCTTTAATCCCCTGGTTGTGTTCGAGAGCAAAGCACGATGTAGAGAGACATGATGACAGTTGATAGTCCGCATGATTTTGTGTGCTTTGTGAAGCATTTTTTTTGTTGAACTTTGAAATATGCATACCTGGAAAGTTGGTGCTTCAGAATTTGTTCATAGTTGTGTGTTTCATGTTCTAACTAATACTGTTCGCATTCTCATATTAGAATCTCCATTTGTACAGGTGCTAACAAATTGTAAGAGAGCAGCAGTAGTGTGAAATTTGTGACATTCTCTGTGTGTCACAGTGCCGAGGGAGGTTTAAGTTTCAATGATTACTATATTGCTGATTGCAGACGTCGGACGACGTGGACATGAACGACGTCCTCGCCGGCGGACCCGCTCTTGATGGTGAGTGATTGGTATTTGATCTTTGATCTTTGACTGAAACAATAATGATGAATGCACTTTGCAGTGCACACGCCCTCTGTGACGGCGCCGATTACGCTGCAGCCGAAGCCGGCGAGTAGAGCACAACCGGAGGAGGACGACGATTCGGAGGTACGGCACAATCCTATTTGACGAATGGAAATTACGGCTCTTGTTGAAATCATGTAACAAAGAAATTTTTCAACAATTGATGTGGGTGATTGGAGTTTCAATCAGAGTACATGTTCAGTATTTTTTTCTGGACAATGATTGAGTTTCGGTATCGATCATAATAATAATAATCAATTCCTTTCCCCTGCAGGTGATCACTCATCAGCCAGTGGTTGACGAATCGGATGCTCCCTCTACCACACTCGCAGCCATCTCTCCCAAGGATGATGGAACAACTGCTGCCTCTCCTGATGATGTGAGTACGGTAGGAGGTGCACTGTAGCATGAAGGAGGGGTGAACTACGGTAGTCTACCGTAGTTGGTGCACCTGATCTGCGATGAGTGTGGAGGGTCGGAAATAGGATTAGCCTCTCTGGATGGAAACATAAAGCCACCAGTTTCTGGAACCAAAAAACACTGGTTCTGGAGTATTTTCATGGGCAAACTCTCGGGGGTTTCGAGGGAATCCGATTAAAACAAATCAAACTTTATTCAATTTCAGCTTGCTCTTCGTCGTGCTCAACCAGCGAAGAAGTTCCCATGCTGCACTATTGTCTGAGAAAGAAAAAGGAGAAGAGATGAAGATGACTGATCCTCCCTTCCCCTTCCCCTTCCCTTCCCTCTAGTCGATCAATTAGCTCGCTAGCACATCATTCATTCATTCACTTTGTTGTCTTCCCTTCCCAATTGATCATTCCCATTCATCATTGACTCCCATCGATCTTTCGCCCCTCAGTGCCCATTTTGCTTCCCTTCCCTCGGCTATCTCAATATTTCGTCTTACAATGTTGAATAGCCTAATAATGATGCTAAGGTTTTCAACACGTTTTGCCATGTTTTGGTGTGTTTGTTGCATGATTGGAATGACTTGTTCCACTCTGCTATCCCTGTATTACCGTATTTCATGTGCATCTTTGGTATCGCCCCGATTGTTTTCCCTCTTTCAGTTATCGATTACTTTCCAATGCGATATCGTACCATATGATGTTTTATTATACTGAATTTGTAATGATGTGTTATTTGAATGGCGAGAATGCGATATTCCTCGTGTATGAGGAATCATATTCCAGAAAGTGTCTATGTTGATTGTGAATGATAAATGATTGTAGCATAACGAATAATTACTGAGGGAATCAGGGAAGAGAAGACATCGAATTCACAGATCTTGCACATCCGTCATACTTGCTTCCAATATTCAAGTAAAAACGAAATACAAAACCTGTGAGGTGCCGAAATAGAGCCAACGAGAAATGAGACTAGTGGAGAGTACATTCGCAGAATGTGAAGGAAGCGAAGAATGAGAGAGATAATGATAGACAAGTGATAAGAAAGGAGAGGCAATAGAAAGAATGACTGTAAATCAGACTGAAGTGAAGAATCGAAGCAGAGAAAAGAGAGAAAGAACAAGACAGTGATCTACCAAGGACGCCCAATCTGTAGTGAATTACTCGTGCACTGCGATCCTTAGATAGTCAATAGAACATCATTTGCAACAACAAAAACAATCTCTTTTCGTATATGATAAACTCTATTTGTATCACAACAAAGGCTGATTACAATCGATACTACAATCTGCCTGGGGCTACTCTGATAAGAGCAATAAACAAAGCACAATGGGGATACGGTAGATTACAGTAACTCCTCTTCCTGGGTAGATCAACTAGCATAGAATTCCTCGAATGAGAAGGTGCACGTGGGGATGAGATCCGTATCCTTTGCTTCTATCGCCTGCAATCAGAATGAAAAAAATGAAACAGTTTTCCAACGACTACCGTACCCCACTCCCCTCAAGGAATCGATAACTGACCCTTTTCACATCATCTTCCTTATGAACTCCCGTTCTCATCCAGCAAGTGGCCACTCCCATTCGATTGCCGAAGGAAATATCAGTGTCCAGTCTGCAAGAAATTATCGCTTCGATAGTATCTATCTGACACAATGGAATTTTTTTCTGATAATCAGAGTAGTCATTTTCGAGCACTGTGATTTTGTGTTTCACTCGTTCTTCATTATCTTTCAACATCACGAATTTCTCCATAATCATTGCAAATCAATCGACATACCTATCTCCGAGCATAATTGTCTGCTCCGGTTTGAGATCGAGACTTTCCTTCAGGAATCTCTGCAGTTCCTCTCCTGGTTTCCCGAATACGATTGGCTGTCGGGGAAGGGCAACTGCACGAATGGACGCTGTGATCGAACCAGTGCCTTAACGGAAGGGAAGAATAAGGGATAGGAAGGGGACTACATAACATCCAGAGGATGGGTACATTCATATCATGTAGAATGTATGTAATTTTCTACCACTACTTCATCGAAACTCTAATGACTCGGTACGCTAAAGTTTCAACGATAAACCAGTAATCTGCCTACCGGGCACGACAATATCCTTCCTTGAGCCGGGAAACGTCGCGTCTTCGTTCGTTATGAAGAAACCACATGAGGGATCGAGCAGATAATTGGCTGCCTGATGAGTAATTTAATATTACTCTTCAGCTAGACATGTTCAAACACGGATCAAAGAGCAGTCAGTGGGAAAGCAAGCGATATTTTCATTCACAATCCGATAGGAACAATTTTCTTTTTCATATTCTTCTTAACAGTCCGGATCGGGACATTCCTATCCTCACAAACCTTCATGATCTTGTTGTAGCTGAAGTGGGGATCGTATCCGACGACGACTGCACTCACTTCCTTCGATACATCCACTGAATTGAGGAACGTCGAGTTGAGGGGAACGTGATCCGGCTGAAAGTACATACTATTGAGGTCTTGGGGCTACTCTCATTTCACATTCCACACCTAAATGGCATGTGAAACAACGAAACAGCTTCATAAGAAGTCATCCCTCATAGACACTTCCATTCAAATATGTTTTTACCGGACGAGGTGTTGGTCACATCAAATTGGAACGGCACATGCGCCTATACAAAAGATAAAAATAGGCTGACCCCTCCCCGATGCATTCGACTCCCAGCTCCTTCTGTAGTGTATCGACCACTCCTCCCGATGCGATTGCGTACACTCGCCCCTTCAATAATAATGATTAATAATATTTATCCGCACAGATGCAATGTGTTGTGGGGGGGGGGCGTCTGAGATCACGGGAAAGGGCAATTTCAAGGTAAAGCTAACCTTCTCCATATACTGTTGATGACGACGAAGGTAGTCGACCATCACCACATTCGGAGAGATTATGTTCGCCTGTGAAAATTATGTTCCACTGATTGGTCAAGTTGAGCTCATTTCAATTCTGTGTCGATCGTTAGACGACCTTTCTGATCAATCTCATTTGTGTTTCGGGTAGACTATTCATTAGACGAAGTCGGATTCGACTTGATTTTCGATATCTTCTGACTCAAAACATAATCAACTTTTCACTGACCTCATGGAGTGTCTCGAATCCCAGCTTGGTCACTTTCTTCATATATTCTTCCGTTGTATTCGTCGAATTGTTCGTGACGATGTACACTCGCTTGCCCTTCAATCATCTCATTATCAACACACATGATCTTTCCTCTTCTCACAACGAAAAGCTACACAATATTCACAATGTGAAGAGTCACCATTCTCCCGACCCTCATCTCATTCTCTAATGAATGTCAAACTGTCGTGAACTTTCAAGAAGTGTTCTCATCGAAAGGCCAAGTGCTAATTAATTTGTTTAATTTGAACTATCTACTCACCATCTCCAGTAATTCCTTGACGAATCTGACGGCGCCCGGCACTGCTTCGTTCGCTCGCCACAGAACTCCTTAAACATGGGCTTTAATCTTTTCTAAAGTTTTATTATGAGTGTTACTCTAGTCACAGCCGTGTATACTAATATTGCTAGATCTAAAGAAATTGTAACGCCTTCTCATATTCCCGGTTCGAGAAGCTACCATACAAAGTGGCACGACAGAAACACTAAAAAATGATGAATTGAAGAATACGTTGCAAATGAATTGAGTGATTAAGTTCCAATGGATTTCAGTCATTCAAACTGACCATCAGCATCGAAAAGATACGTCTCATAGGAGAGGGGATTGGCCAGATGAGGAACGGGGAAGGTCGAAGACATTCTCCCTCTGAAAGGAAAGAGTTGAGAAACCTGTCACATGGATCACAAAGTGTAGAGAGATTCAAACCGCAAAGAATGTTTTGACTCTTTCACATTCCCATGATCTATAGCTTCGCTGACTGAAGAGATATCAAGGCAATAAGTGAGAGTCGGATTGTGATTCCAAACCGTTGCACTGATAAGCAGGGAAGGAGACGCACAATTTGTGATAAGGGGGTCAGAAAGAAGAAACGTATCAATGAAACGTCTATCGCATTTCATCTCTCCTTGCCTAGAGATTGAAAGTAGGGCCCAAGATGAAAAATGCGATGCTTTGTTCCTCGTACTCTCAAAGGTCATCGTGACGAGAGCACGCGGAATGAAGAGAAACATTCTTCATAGCTGAAAAGGCAGAAAGGGAACCCATTTTACGAGTGATTGAACTTCAAACTATTATATTGTAAAAGGAAGGGTCCCCTGAAGAATATCCTTTTGGGCCAATCTTGCTCACAAATTGTACGAAGGCTACATCTTTCCATCACCATCTGTTTCGGATACTAATTAGTTCACCTTACTACCGAATGCAGTGCAGTACGCAGCAACCGGAATGAGCCCTTGGCCAGAATCTGGACAACACGTTGACTTCTGACTGATGATGAGATCAGATATCGAAACGGAGCATCAACCATTCATCCGGAATGTTTTCTTTAACTTTTCGATTATCAACTTTATCTCAACTCCAGTATAACGGAGACACAACAAGGTAGAGCAACAAAGAAACAAAGACTACTTGTAGAGCAATTAAGATTGATTACAGAAAGATACAGACAGATAATATCGCCCCAGGCAATTCCATCTCAGATCGGGATCAATCTCAAGATCCATTCTCATCCTCCCATCTGACCATCGACCCTGCAACAACAAATAATTAGTTTTTGCAATTGAACAATATTCTGCATAATCATTTTCCATCCATTCTTCATCATCAATTCCTCATTCACCCTCCCCTTCCCTCATCCCGATCGGTCTCTTCTCTCATGTTCTCCCCCGTAACTTCGTCTCCTCTCACTTCATCTCCCCTTTCTCACTCCTCTCGTCCCTCTCCCACAGCAGAGTACACCAGTCAGCCAACTACGCCTACTCAACACGGTAATTTGCCATTTTGATCTACCGAACAATTTACTCTCCTCATTTTCAACTCCTTTCAAATAGAGAATCACCACGACAATCTCTACCCTCCATACAGTATCCTTTGCCTCATACCGTACTCCTCTTCAGAAATCTCTGACCTGACTCCGTCATTCGCGCAGTCTCTCGCTCTGACGTCCTCTCGAACGAGCGACGAGTACTCTGTCTACTCGGTGAGACTACCGTACCCGTCCTACACTCTTCATTCCGATCACTAACTGACTTTCTCATCAGAATTCCTCCGCTCCTCCGCCCACTCCCGTGCACACACTACGGTTAGCATCCAGCTATTTTTACTCTCATATTCTTCCTTCCACAATTTCCCTCGCATGATTGCAGCCGGCTTTTCTGCTATTATCTCCCCGGAAAACAATCCTTTTTATATGAGCAGTGTTTGTTGATGATTATTGCATCACGTTGTGTCTACTCAGAAATCTATCTATACTCCAATCCGACCGTATCCCTTGACTACCGTATCTACCATAATCTCATTTCAGTCGTGCAGCCGATCAATTGGAGGGTCGCAGTGACCGTATCGTCTCGGAGACAATTCGACTGCTGAGAGAGGCCGAGCTAGGCTACAGTATGGCTGAGCAGCTTAGAGAGATGGCCGGTACGGTAGCATATTGAACGAACGATGACATCCATCGACGACCATGAGTTGTGCTTATTTTCCGCCCCGCACAACACAGGGAGAACTCACAGATTCGAATTTCGAATACACTTAATTCAATCTTTATCGTTGAAGACCAATTTTCCGGAGATTTGAAATAGTGTCTGAACGATCACATAGTCTTTCATAGATTTCTTCTGTCCTAGATAATCCTCCAAAGCATTACTTGACTTCACCAAGCGCATCATAATCTTATTTCAGAGGAGGCTACGAGTCAATTAGAAGTTTCTGATCGCGAGGACGACGTTCCTTCCCTTTCTTCCATCGTTCCATTGAGAAGAAAGAAAGCAGATGAGGAGTAGCCCCTTCTCCCTTCACCACTTCTCATTCAACTGTCGCATAAATCTCTGTTGAATGTCTTACTGTTATGCTTTGCTCGGATATTACCGGTCTGGTCGGCCCCCATTCGGTGTTCTTTGGTCTTTTTTCGTCATCGGAGTGGCCACTACGCATTTTCATTTCTCCATCCTTCATCCTTGAGAAGGTCATAGAAATGAGAGATTGTGCGGAATGAAGTGGAAAAGTGTTCACCACATTGGCCATCAACCTCCGTTCATTCCTATTTACTCTTTGTGTTCAAGGAGCGTCTTAGCTATGCTTGAATCGGCAAAGATGCAAGTTATGCGAGGGTTTCATTCGCTCCCTTCCAAGAAACGAAAGATCGCAGGAAGCCAGTGGAGTCATTCCTCGAATTACCCAGCCTAGTTATTCTTGGTATTTAGATGGTGTCCGGATGAGGGAGTAGGAGGAGGAAGAGGAGGAGAATAGAGTTGGAGCATTAAACGTCGCGCCGCTCATAAACAACAACGAGATTGCAGTATTTGCATGCTTCCGCATCCGTGAGATTGGAACTGCCTCCTCCTTCACTCCTTTCCAAGAATTTATGTAAAAGATTCAAGAATTAATTCGCTTTCTCACATACTCTCTCTCTCGCTTGTGACCACTGATGGTGGAATAAGTGAAACGAACAGATTATTCATTCCGTTCCCATCTCTGCTCTCTTATCTGAGAGATTCTAATGAGCACGCGGAATCATCTGCAGCTCCCATTACGATACCTATCTTTCTTTATCGTACCATATCTTCACGATCATTGATGCTCCACATTTCCGAACGTTTAGGGGCTAAACCCCTTCGTTCCCTCCATAGTCTCTCAGCTGTTCACAGATTGTACTCTCCTCACCTTCACTGATTCTTCTTCCCTTGTTTTCGTATGTCTACTCCACTTGAATGGAGAGAAGGTGTGATGAGTTCATCCAAAAACCGTCCATGAGAGTTCACGAGTTCTCATCCCCACTCACAATGTCCTCTTGTTCGACCACTGAGAGATCACAGTAGTGAAGTAGTCTACAATTCGGATTCAAAGATCAAACTGGTCAGACACTATTACGTCACTCAGCAATTTTTACACAAAGGTTGAGCTGCGATTGAATTTCTATCACAATCAGACCCCTTCAAAACAATGAGCAGGTGTGACCACATAACTCTGAACTTGTGGCAAATACGGAATCGAATTTCTATTGAGAACCCGATGAACCGCGTCAAAATATTAGCTAACTCCCTCATTCAAATCTTTCTTGCTCCTTGCTCCGCGTACAAATTCGATCTCGTTAGTGGCGCTACAAAATGGCGTTATCGCCGTGGACGATATGCATCCTTCCTCCTCTCCTTTCTCCCTCCTTCTTCTTTGCATCTTCTCCATGCATTGCTTACACTCCTGGCGAACGTTTTCCTCTGCTTTTTTCGTCTGACGTGTGACATTGTTTTTGCCCTCTGCTTCAGGGCGGGAAAGACCAGGAATAGAGTCTCGTGGAGGTGACAAGAAGGAGTTGGCAACTTGCGAATTAACGCATTTCCTTCTTCACCTCAATTCGCTCTCTCTAGGTCAGACGAGACTCTGATTGTGCCTCAAATTTCCTCCCTCGTCCCATTCCTCTTAATGAGTCTACGGGAGAATGTCCAAAGTTCGAAGAATCTCGACCTCATTTACACGAGATTATGCGTCGAATCTTCTTTCGCCCTCTATCTCTCCATCTTCTAGCCGTCCATTCTCTCTTCATTCGTCCTTGTCTCTCACCAATCAGAGGTCGTGAGATACATCCACAGAGAATGGAATTCAACGGGAAGCAGACCAACTGCTATTTCAATTCATCCAAACTCTCACAACATTTCTTCGAGTCGGCGTCGCTGATTCAACTCCCTCTCTTTGCAAATCCCTCTTAGATTCTCTAGTCGGACTTCTTTTCTAACGGGAAGTTCGTCCGCTTCCAAGTATCACTGCTTTCTTTCTTCTTACTCTAGAGCACATGTCCTTCTCCTAACATTATCGTCTCACTTTCCGACGCCCATACTCCTCATTCTCTTCTCAGAAATGGCGAGCTTCCTGCTTATCCACAGAGTACTGGTCGTCGTTCAATTTCCTTCCTTCCGTCGGTCCATTCAATGTCCATTAGTGTTCTTGAAACCCTCCCAATCGGATAAATCCCTCTCTCTGTTGTGTCTCTGCCATCACTTTCAATCAAAACTGTTTATCCATTTGCGCGTCGTCAATTTCGGGACAGTCGATTGTTTTGGAGAAAGAACGACGATTCGTGGAAGATTCGCTGACGAACATTTCTCCCCTACCCTTTGCTCTCACGTAAACTCGTCAGTCCTTTTTGCCCCCCGCTTCCCTCAAAACTCTCCTCCGGTCCTAATCGGGAATGAGGAAATCCAGGAATCCTCAGCGTGACTTGGAAACCATACTTGGAAATCTTCAATCTCAAGCCAATATCTGAAGATAGAGGCTCCTTGAAGTAGACCAGAATGTGATAGCCGCGAATTGTTTTTTCCTGCTGTCGTCCTCTCGTAAATGAAATAATTCATGGGTGCGCGCGCATCTCAAATCCCCTTGAGGCTTACTCAAAACACATGCGAAACACGCACTTCCGGGACTCGGACTTCCCTTTGAAACAGTGGGGACACTCGATCATCCAATGTTTCGCTTTAAATATTTTTGACTAAGTGTCAATAGTGCTGTGCCTGCAGTGGTTTCCACTTCCCGATCTCGGGTCCACAAGTTTTCACACTTTCTCTGATATCATCAATCTCGACAGGTCACGAGGAGTCTTGTTGATCGCCTAGCGTCTGTTCCTGGATTGTCCTTCTCCTTCTCATCCTTCTCTTGTCCATACGCAAGTCTCGCCTCATCTCAGTTCACACCACCCTATTCCCACCGATTTTTTTCTATCCATTCAATAGCTGAATATTTCACTGATCTCGTGTTGATCAAAAGAAAACGTGCCCATCCACACTTTTCTCCAACTGCACTGTCTAATAATTACTTTAGTAACGAACGCGCGTACAGTAAGTGGATCTTCATCCTCCAGACCAAGTAAAAACACCAGCGAAAAAAACAAGCGACTAGTCCCGAAAAAGCCCCTCTCAAACAAACAAGCACTGCCCAATTCACAGTGAGCAGGACCACACTTGTGTTCTAGCCATTACCTAGTCTATTTCTAGTCCAGAAGAGGTCTAAACTGAGGTTCTCAGGCCGGTCGTGGGAATATTTAGCCTCTCCTCTCTAATGTTTCCACTCGGTTGACTTTAGACCTCCTCGCAACTTCCTACTCACGAACTTATTCCCTCGCGTAAACATCGCACTTCCTCATTTTCCATCCTCCTTTGTCACCTCCCCCTGGAGTGCTCGGGATTAGTTTCAGTCATGCTGCATTGCAATATTTGTTGATGTTGCTGGCACATGGCAGAATATTCCAGTCATTGTCTAGTCATCAACAATGGCGAACTCCATTCTGCAGAGTGCAGAAGCGGATTTCATCTAGTGCAACGAATAACCCTGGGGATAGACACAGACATTTGTCGTCATATCGCGAGGGCACTCTCGAATATTGTTGCTTCTTTTGTGTCCCATATTCATTCGAGTTCCGTCTCGCATCAGTCTAGCTCACTAGAGACAAGAAAAGCTCCAGCCCCTCCAGCCCACTCCTCGATGAGCAGAGTCTTGCAGCTCCTCATTCCTCCTCTTCCTGTTGATGGTGCTGCTGTGCAACTTCTTCTTCTTTTCTTTCTCATTTTCTTCCTTCAAACTTCGCGTGTCGAGTTGATCATTCATTTTTGCAATTCTTCATGCGCATGTAATTACCGCCGCAAACATCCTATCAAATATCCTAATGCCTCTTCTCGCACTGGATAGATATCGGCAAGGATATTAGTGGAGGGGGCTTCTCTCTCTCTCTCTCGCTCCAAATTACGAGCCACAGGGTATCATTTCATCTCTCTTCTCTGCCTCCATTCCCTCTGCCACATTGCAGCCCCTCACGAGTCCGCTTCTAATAATCCCTTGTTTGTAACTGCCACGTTCACACGACATCCCTCCTCTCCTCTCCTCTTCTTCGTCAGAGATTAGGACTCCTCTCAACGTACCTATTCTCGGCATGTTTGCTTACGCAGTTTTCGCTTCCATACTATTGGCGATTTGTCTGAAGCTGTTACTACTCTCGTTGAACTCACTCGGCATCTAGACATCTCATCATAGATAGCCTATCCTTATCAGTCAAATAACATCGTTTATCATCACTCCTCCCTCGATTATTGACATTCTCAATAGTAGTTAGTTGTTTCCTTCTAAGCCTCCTCCTCTTCTTTCTCCACCCTATCTCTAAGGCTTGCTAATACATGTTTACCACCGTGTCTTCACACGAGTGCTGTACCATTCTATTCGCTGTGCTGGAGAGCGCAGAGAAATGGTTTCTCTATTTCACACATTCTCTCGTTCTGTCGAGCACGTTTAATAGTGAGTGAAAAAGAGAGATGCAGACCATTACATAAAGTGAGACTAATATCTCATATTCATCTCCGGTCTATAGTAACCATAAACCAACTGTATCTCTGCTTCATTGACGCGTTCCTACCTCTCTCTCTATTCCGAGAACGCTATTCCCGTGATTATCATATTCATCTCCTCTTCCATGAATATCTCATCATGTGAGAAACAAGACTAGAATCTCGAAAGCAATGTGATTCTAGTCCTCTTTCATCTTTCGTGTTTGTTGTCTCACTCATTCACGTTCCAAGTTTGGAAGGAGTATTCAACTTCAAACGAGAGAGGCACCATTGGAACGCGAAATTCGCTAAAGCAATATTTGGTAGAGAAACAAAAAGGTGAAGATTGAGAACCTAAAATCGGGCGTGTTCACAGACCGCTATAAAAACGTGTTCATGTGCTTCTCTTGAAATTCCTCTCTTCACCTTTTCCTCCCCGGTAAAATTGGTGTTTTCGCAATTTCGCATTGGATCTTCGTATTTGGACGCCTCGGGGCACGAAGTTTAAAGAAGGCGGAAGGGTTCACGAACAGCAGATGCCCTTTCAAGGCTGCGCTTCCTCTTTCTAATCCCGCACTGCTTTCCTTCGTCGACTTAGAAAGTCTTCCACAGATCGTCGTGGGAGAAAGGAATATGGTAGTCATCTTCACTAACCACCACTTGCGTCACTTTGTCTCAGCTGATTGAAAAGAAGAAGTGGACACTACAAATCAGTCCTTTCTTACCCCCATGATATCACTCACATCTTCACCTATCGCTAGGCAACACCTCGTCATACAGAATGCTATTTATGGTGCATTGTATCCGCGCATCTCTCCATGTCTCCACCCTTCGAGGAGAAGTATCCGTTATTATCCTGTTTTCTATTTTCATGATCTTTGCCACTCACTTCGAATTCCATTTCCCGATTCTCCGTTTTTCGAAGATCCATTCCATACTGAAAACTCAGAAATTATGAAGAAGCAAATACTCTCTTCATTTCACATGTTTCTCATCGGTTAAAGAAACTCATGAGTCGCAATCCCAACATTCAATCTCTAGGGCGGAGCTTTCCCTTGGTCACTGCTTCCTCTCGCTCCTCCCCTTTCCCCCATTGCACTCTTTCGGTCTCTTGAGCCTACATTACTCACACTACTCCAGCTTTTCGAAAACATAGTTTGTCTTCTGCAGGGTTGAAACCAGGAATCCAAGCTGGAGCCATCGATCGAGATGCTCGATGGCATCAACGGGTCCTTGACTGGATCCGCTGCTCTCTTCGACGATGAGTTCCCTGCAGCACTCCAACATGGAAACAATGAAACGGATCTCTACGAGGAGAGCTTCCTCAGCCAGAAACTGTTCGACGTGAGTAACACTTCGTCCATTTACTCATTTGTCCGTCGACGATCCGTTCACTTCATTAGAACATATCGTCATCCTCTTGCGAGTCTGTTGTTAACATCGCGTGATAGAGCATCTTTCTGATTTCATGAATACATTAATACAACTCTTCAGTTCGATGAACTTGAAGAAGTATCTTTCGGAATGTAAGTAGTCCATTTGCAGTCAGTATACTACGGCTACATGCCCTTCTGTGTCATCATGGGATTCATCGGCAACAGTCTCGCATGGCTACTCATCAGGTATCCTTTCTCTTTTTTTTTAAATCAATCCAAGGTTACCCAAGAGTTGAAAACTGTGGGTGGGCGGAAGCTTATCCCCTCTAATGTTTCCGAACCAGTGCTCGTTACTCACAAGGATAATCGAGTCATGTCCATAACCAAATTTCCTACGCCACGTATGAAATCGCACAGAAGTCTTCCTCAAAGGACTCCTTCCCTAATCAGAGTACCTATTCACAACGTATTTAGCGATCTGCATCCATGTGATACAGCGTGCAAAATAGGGATCCTCGTTAGAACCTAGCGATGACCATTCAGGTACAACCGCACTCTCAAGCAGATTCCCTCTAACTTGTATCTCCTGACACTGGCGGCGATGTCCTCTCTCTTCCTTGTCTCTCTACTCATCTTCTGGCTAGAGCAGGTCTCGTATCTCTACCCTGTACGTGTTTACGCCTTGCAACCAAACAGTCCTTTACTTCCCTTTAGAGAATGATTGGATGAAGCAAAACATGTAGGCCTTTCCTCTCTCAGTATTCACATTGTGCTATTCGGGAAATGTCTGGAGACTCATAACCCACTGTCACGATATTGCATGACTAGCTTTTTTTATCCTATAACATTCGTCGGACGAAAACTTTTTTCCTCTCGGACCCCGGGAATGATCGAGCAAGTGTTATTTCTGTGTCTATTTGGTCATGCGAACCTCGTGAATCCGTCGTTTACTCATATTCAGTTAATCCAATGCACCTGATGCACAATAACCGGGAACTCTCCTCTGAGAATTCACTCTTTCAGGAGTACTTCGAATCCTACATCGTGCACCAAAGCCGATGGGGCTGCAAGGTAATTCCTTTCGCATAATCACTTATTGGTAGGATACACAATGAATTCCTTGTTCGGGTTTGGTCATTCTGCGTGAAGCTTCTGTTCCCGAGTCCAGATTCTTGTTATTCCTTTCCTCGTTCACGTTTGACCTTTGCAGGCGCTCAACTTTCTCGCGCACTTCTGTGACTTCGCTACCATATGGTAAGCAGAATTGAATTTTCTACAGCAAAAGCAAGCAGCTTATAATAACGAGATTTCCGTCTCCACTTGGAATGACGTCTCGAGGGAGTAGACAGTGGGCTGCACATGAAATGTGCCCATTGTGGAAAAATAATCTGTTCGAATCTGCGAACGGATGCTGTCACGCACGCTGATTGAGTTCCGACAAGGGGCGAACTCGATTCCCTTATTATTCCTCACGTCGTACAAACAGATCCAGCATTGTGAATAGCAGCTAGAACCCGAAAGGAAAAAAAACAAAGATCCAGCGGAACTATTGTGATGCTTCACACACTGCATTGACGCGTCATTTGGGCCGATTAATGCATACGATTAGGCATTGGTTGTTGACCGGAGAACCGTTGTTCTAGATGTGTTTCCGCTCCCTTTCTGGTCAGAAATCTCTCCTGAATAATTTCATATGGATCTGCTCTTTCTGTTTACTGAGCAGTATCAAACGGTTTAGCTCTCTTTCTTGTTCGCACTGTCTTTAGTTCTTTCGTTGAGAACGAACATGCTCAAATCCAACCGAAAAACAGTCCGAGGATTGAAAGGGGAGATCACATTGGGGGATGAGGGAACATACTGAATCAGAGATCCGTTCTACATTGAAATATTTGGTTATTCACGGACTCATCGTATTCCAGGCTCATCGTTCTTCTCGTTTCCGAGCGATTTATCGTTCTACACAAGAAGAAGAGAGCGCTCACTGCACAAAGGTGAGCAAACAATTTCGTGAAAGGACACGAAAATGAGCGTGGGATGGAAAGGCCGAATGACATAAGAATTGGATGTTATTCAACATTCCTTCTCTTATTCCAGCATAGATCACTGGTTCCCCCACATATGATGCTTCTGACTAGACTTCCTTCACAATCAAAGCTCTTCAGAGGCGTTTTCCTAGTCCCGTACTCTAGTGAAAGTGCTCATAAAATGGGCCAGAAATCTCTTCTGGTAGTTCCCTCGAAGACTATTCCCTATTTCACAGTCTAAAAACCCAATTAGTCAGGAATTGACAGTGAAAGAAAAGACTTCCTTGAACATTCGATGCCTCGTAAGACAAGTATTTTTCATTCGAGCGCTTCCTCAATAAACCTCGAGCGAGAAAAGAGAGACGATAGTTAGAAAAGAGAAATGAAAGGGAGTAAAGACGATGATAATTGGCAACTCGATACTGTTTGTGCCTCGTGATGGCGACAGTCTTGTGGGCGATGCTGAAAGAGGAGAACACATCAAGGGATTGGAGAATTACTGTAGGTTAGATTCAAAGAACTGAGCCATTTACGTGAACGATCACGTTTGGGAAGGGCTGTCATTAGCCACGAAACGCTGCTTTTGACAGCCATAAGAGGCAGGTTGTTTCGAGGAAGATCATAACCCAGAGTATAATTAGAACACTGGCAAACAACTTTCTGCAAGCGATGTTTCGCTAATCTGTGTTGAATGGGCAATCAGATACATTAAAGTCTCTAGAAGTCTCGTGCGTCTTCGTCATTGATCAAGATAACACTTACTCCTCCACGCGCTCTAATTTAAAAAAAAACAAAAAAGAGAAACCATGTAACATTCCCGCAATATTGGAACACTTTCTTGCAGAGCCAGTCGTCAGATAAAGATCATGCTCTTCGTCGGATTCCTCTTTAATTTCTGGATTCTCTTCATCGCAGATACCGATAAGAATGGTAAAGAATGTGATAGCGATTCACAATACATTCATATATCTTCAGGTGAATGCGACATCAACTCTGAGTGGGAGGGAATCTATCAGTTCTTCATTACCTTCGAAGTAATTTAGCTTCTACTCGTCAATTGAAGAATAAATATGCATTATCTAATACTTCAGACAGTTTTCCTGCTTCTCTTTCCCTCTCTCATCATTCTCGTCTCCAATTGCTTCGTTGCATACAAACTGCAAACGTAAGCGACTTGCATCATCACAATGCAACACATTCATTCTCTTCAGCTTCCTCAAGCGCATTCCGACCTCTCCGTCCGTCTCTTTCCACACGGGCTCAGAGTGTCCTGGTCATAATACTCTTACCCGGATGACCACACTCACCGGTCTCGGAACGACCAGGTATAGTGTATCTTATCCACGGGGAAATCAATTAAATCCGTAAAATGCAAATAGAAAAAGGGCATAGACATTTCTTGCGTCGTGAATGACCTCATTCGAGTGGGGGCTTTCCTCCCTTCCAAAACAAATCTCGACGAGTGGGATGAATCTCCTCCTATTTCCTGCATGACGCATTCCCTACACAGGAACTCGCGCAATTCCATGTCATCCAACCATCATTATCGAACTATTCCTGACGCCTCCTATGCTGTGGAGGCACGGCCGAGAGCAAAGAGTACGTTTCTGGGTAGAATCACGATAGTCGATGTGCATTGGAACAATCCATGACAAAGGAACATTCAGGCAAGGGTCAGCTCAAGTTCGCTGATCTCCAATTGACTCGTTCTCTGCTCGTCGTTACATGGATGTTCCTTGTACTCAACGTGCCCAATTACGCCTATCGAACTTGTACTCATCTCTTCGGAGTGGATAGAGGGGTCAGTGCAACGAATGACAAAGCAGGAGCAGTGATGAGCACGGGGTCGGATATCGGACTATACCCCCGATTTTGACCCCGGGGGTGAAGCCTATAACCCCCGATTTTGGAAGCAAAACCCGCGATTTTCAAAAGGTTTCTTGCCGAACCCCCGATTTTCTGCAATTGTCCGAGGATGGTGCTCATCGCTGAGCAGGAGAGAAAATACTCATGTTATCCATCTATAATCCAAATAAACAAACATCAACTCAGCATGAGGCAGGTGATTTCGCAACCACGGTATACCCATTCAACCGTAGTCCTGAAATAACAGCCAGTGCACCACAAATTACAGTTTACTTATTTCACTTTCGCGATACTACAATCTTTTTTGTCGGCTACATTAGGTCTCGTGTCAACAGAAAAAAGGCAAACACTTCGCTCGCAATGTGACATTCAAATGCGAAAACACGCTGATTCACTGATTGAATCTGTTGAGGGTTTGAAACGGAATACAGTAACATCATTTGATGATCACTTGGAGGAAAGATTACTCTTATCCGATTACAGTTGACGATCATGAAGGAATTCTCTCTACTCTCGCATGTCCTTCTCTATACTCATCATGCCTTCCTTTTCTACTTCTACATATTCTATTCTCCATCAATGAAAAGGAGATTATGGCCCACGGGTAAATTAAGTCATAATTGAGACCAAATGTTTTCGAGTAATAAAACAATCAATTTACAGCAATGCAACTACTCGAATGTTACTGTCTCAAGCCAGAGCCACTCGCAATATCTACATCGAACGATGCATGTTAGACGACCGTATTCCTCTCATACCGTTATATACAATGTATCTCCCCTATTGTTCCTACTGTGATCCCCATCTCGTGTTCATTCCCTCTTGTCCCATTCGGATATCGTAATCGAGTGATACCGTAATCCCTCCATTCCCCACTCCATCGATTCGAACCCCCTCGACACATCTCACATTGATCTCCATCGTGATGATTCTCCACCCCACATCGATCTCCGATATCCGATATATCCATTATTTGCACACAATAAACTCGTTTTCGGATCCTCTTTCACTGATAAATAATATTCATAATCTGCTGTGAGAGCAGGAGCAATTCTTGTAAACTCCAATAATGAATCCACCGTACCTCTCATTTCGCCTTTCCAGCTCTCTTCATTCTCTTCTTTGGCGCATTCCCATTCTCATCACAATCTCCCGAGTCACCCTTAAATTATTATTACATAAAATTATTAATTTCGAGCTCTGAAAGATTTTACGTTTCATGTAAGAAAGATATTCCTTTACGTCCAATGATTCATCCAGCGTATTTAGAAAACAATACTCAATAAATCAATCATACCGTAACGACGTCAGTGACTCCCAGAAACTGCAGACACTCCTCCTCCTCCTCTTCTTCTTCTTCTTCATCTTCTTTCTCTTCCACTCTCTTTGCTGCCCTTCTCTTCGGTGGGGCGAGCTGCAATCAAAAATTACTTCTGAGTTTTTTCGATCACACGTTGCCGCGCACTTCTTTTTTCAGCGTTGTACACAAACTGACCGCTCTCTTCTTGGTGAACTGCGCGGCACGCGTCTTCACTTGCTCGTACGTGGCTCGAATACGACACTCGTAGTACACGCCCAGAGACTGGTAGGAGGGAATTCCATTCAGGGAAAGCACGTGGAGCAGAGGAGACTGGAATGAGTACGGTAACTTGTTTGGTGGATACGGTATCTAGACTTTAAGTAAATCAATCGATACTACAGTAGTTCTTACACTGTATGGCTGTGGCAGTCGATCGGCCTTCCTTCTCTCGAGAATGGCCAATTGACGGGAGATGGACTCCAGTTTGTGAGAGACTACCGAAGTAAGACTGGACAGAGCTGATGCATCGATATCTGAAGGGATGAAGATAGAGGAAGACCATCGACCATCGAAGAGGATCATACATTTTGGATGAGACAAAGATTGTGAATGTGAAGAATTATCATATCAAAATCTAACCGTGAAATCCGAAGAATTGTGCGACTGTTCTCACGGAATTGCTCAGTGAATCTTGAATAGAATCCACGGCAGCTTCTTTCTTCACTTTAGAATCACTGAATGCAATCAATCGGCATTGATCTATTTACACTGCTTCAAACGAGGCTCTATTATCCGTGTGTCAACTGACCCCTTCTTGCCCTTCTTACTCCGTTTCCCTTCATCATCTCCATACATACTCTTCCGCAGCTCCAGTGTTTTCTCCACTAGAGATTCCATCTTTAATTTCAACATTCTACTCATCTGCTCTAATTGAGTTTCGAAGTAACTGATTCGGTAGTGTCGACCACAAAGTATGTCTCATTCATTTTTAGCCATTATTTATTATAAAAACTGCATAGAAAATATTGAAACTTCGATTTTTGAAATCTTACGAAACTTCAGGAAAAATGCATGCATAAGACATGGGACACATTTGGAATTTGTTAGGGTTACACTCTGTGACTGTCTCTGCTCTCAACTACACCAACGATACACCAATTGCACTAGCATAGAAAAGGCAAAGTGTTGTTGTACTGAATGAATAGGGAAGGGGGTGGGGGCTACCATGAAAATGACTAGAACATACAAGAAAAAGCGAATAAAAATACGAACTTGCACAAAAAGATCAGGGTGACAAATTACGAAAATGTATGATGAAAATGTCACATTCAAACACGTGAAAATCGTCAATCAATCTAGAATCCTTCTTCAGTATCATCATACATGGCAATGAGAGATTCTGGTGTGAACGAATTAAAGAAATAATCCTTATCAGAGGGGGGAGGAGAGAGACTTCGAACCACGATCGAATCCAATATATGATTCTCCGCTGAAACAAATCACAATTACTATAAGGAAAACCGAGATAAATTATAATTTAAAAGTGATACAGCAAAAAATGCTCATAACTAACCACTCCTAT
The DNA here is from genome assembly GCA_911812115.1 of Pristionchus exspectatus. Taxonomy (NCBI): domain Eukaryota; kingdom Metazoa; phylum Nematoda; class Chromadorea; order Rhabditida; family Neodiplogasteridae; genus Pristionchus; species Pristionchus exspectatus. The sequence goes on along the minus strand of OU461587.1, from coordinate 8,647,898 downwards.
GCATACTAGGATGCATCATTCCCTCATCCATTCCTTCTCCTTCCATTTCTCTTCTTCTATCCATTCTATCCATTCCTCCATCTCCCATCATCTCCTCTTCATCCTCTAGAATCTGTCCCGGATCATCGCCAACGGCATACATGGCCTTCGGTTGCTGAAAATCACATAAAAGTAATAATTAAAATTGATAAATTATTCGCGGTACTTAAATTTAAGAAATGCTTCAGGTTGAAAACTGATGCATAGCGCAGATTATATTTTTTAGATACAATCCGAAAATACACCCGTTATCGATGTATTGGGAAACGATGAAAAATATAAATGATCCAAAAAAAGTGTTACCTGATATCTCGAGCTCGTCTCAGCTTCTTCCTCCATCATCATCATATGCTGCTGATGGGCACTCATTCTCATTCCACCACGATCCATCATTGGCTCTTCCCTCCAAATACACTCATTTACAACTAGGAATACACCTTATATTTAAGATTAAAAAGACAAAAAAATATATTTTAAAAAAATATTCACTTTGTAACCAAGTATACGGTAGCAGGCCCACTTTGGGATTTAATGGACAGAGTCGTAGTGGGGTCATAGTTGAGATAATGAGCCTGAAGATGAGGAATTATAAGTAATTAAGTAAAATGATTCTCACCTTAGCTCCAGATGTCTCAAGGCTCGTTCCAATCGGCGCTTGAATGACAAATAGAGTGGCATTCATTCTGAATGGCAACTTATTTATTTATAAAGAAAAGAAATGTTAAATTATTGAGCAAACTTGTTAGAAACTAACGATGGGCCTCCCATTGCCTTGAGCAGTTCATCCTTCCTAACGTATGCATTTTGACGATTTTCGTAGTGCTCAGATACATTCTTAATAGATTGTTTCGCCCATTTGATGTGCTGATCGAGCTCCTTCTCGTTCTGAAACAAATGGAATCATAAAATCATAATCCAATTAATAATGTTCAATGTTCAACAAGCCACGTAATTATGAAAATTTATTTGTCCAGTCTAGTTAAATTATACGTAGGAAAAAGGAAGAATATTTTACTTTCTCTAGCTCAGTCATCTCTGCTTTCAGCTTATAATGATATTCTTCTTCCTCGGGGCGAACATCCGCTCCTCCTCGGCCACGATGCAATTCACCACCTCTGAAGAGACATCATTGATTAACTGTCAGTGTAATTACCCACAGACGATACTGAGAAAGAAACGAGAACTCTTCAAGTTAAAGGAAGCTTATGTGGGATGTTGCGAATAAATCAAAATCTTAAATAAATAAAATATGACTCACTTCCATTGAATTACATTCTTCGATTTCTTCTCTATCAACCCAACTCCTTCGAGAACATTAGTGATGTCATAAATGCGACGCTTCTGCTTGACATTTAGTGTTTCGGCTGCCTGAATGACAATTATTGAGCACTATGTTTATTACTCAAAATAATAGAGACAAAATTGATCTACAACTGACCGTATTGAGATCGACAATTCCACCCGACGCGGTTTGGAGCAGTTTCAAGAATTTCTTCGTAAGAAGACCGAGTGATTTGTCCGCTCTTGTTCCCATTTGAGGCTGCTCGAAGTCGTCTTCCTCATCATCGTCCAGAAAATCGTTACCTTCCACATCTAAAATTTCAATAAACTTCAATGTCTACTTCAATAAACAACGGCAACAATGATGATAAATGAGAGAATAGATAAAGAATATTACTCCCTCACCTTGCACATTGATATCCTCATCCTCCTCGATGTGTGTGAGATCCTCTTCTTCGATTTCTTCGATCTCTTCGTGTATTTCGTTCGGTTCTAGCTTCGGGACAACAGCGGCGTCAGTCTCGTCCAATACCTCTTCCATGATCACTTCCTCCTCTTCTGCCATGATGGAAGCTTTTCTCCCTGAATCGACGAGGCCATTTGACGGTAGAATTGCAATTAAAAATCAATAACAAAAACTGAAAACTCGATGGTTCAAATAATATTAATTCCCTCTGAAAAACATAGCGCCAATTCAAACCAAAAAGGGGGCGGAGCCTCTTTGCTAAAAACCGGAACTCAGTGGTAAACAACAGAATTTTGCCTAGTTTTTTCATCGTTGTACAGTCTAAATTTTGATATTTCTTTGTTTTTACTTTTTTAAATGTTCTATTCTATGACTATTGGCTGCAAGAAACAGTTGGAATAGATGGACAAAGGACTATTCAAAAAACGGTTATTGCAATAGGCGCATGTGCTCCCACCACGAAACCGCGAATTTAAAAGGGAATTTCTGTTGGCAAGTAGCCAAGCCCAAAATCCGAACTGCAAAATTCTAAATTGATTAATTAATCCTTTTTTGCTATTCTTGGTTCGTTTACAAACTTATTTTCTAGGTATAAAGTTACATCGACTAGTGCTGCTCAGGTACTATGGGAGCTAAATCGAAGTGAGTTACTTTTCTTATGTTTTAGTAGTTCAGAAACGTTTCGTCTGAATTATAATTAATTAACCTTCAAGATCTAACTCTATTTGGTACAATGATCTTCTAGATACGTCATTGTCCAACTAGCGAGCGTAATCACGGGTGCGACTCGAGTTTGGCTCCGAGAGCGCGCTGCTGATAAAACTGCTCGCATCTTGTTCGACCCTGCTCGTAAGTATTTTTTAACAATGCCCCATTTGTAATTCTACGTTAAAATATCAACCTAAATCAAATTATCGGTGATTCCTAGGGTTGTCGGTACGATACATACCTGTATGAATAGTATTTCGACGGCGAATGGCGTACATTCTGTCGGAGTGAGAGAGCGAACTAAATAATTGGAAGATGATGGGATACTATTTCGGATGCCTCCAACCTTTCCATCCCATCACTGTATTGAACCCTCTGGCATTCCTCCCTCCAACATTGGTGATTCAGGGGCGTGGAAAAGGGTATGAAGAGGATTACTATTTGTAGAAAAAAACATTCAATCTTAGCCCGTTTCTTAAGAAAAGTAAATGGTACTTGTCAAGTACCAGTAATGAGGGTGAAACGACTGATTGGTGTTGTGGTGTAGTAGTACGGCTTTGCGAATAAAATGAAGTGAAAATGATGAGAGTAATTTCAATTTCAGTGGGTCGTGAGTGTCTATTCGAGGAAGTGAAGCGAATCAAGGGCAAGACTGATCTGAGCAAACACGTTAAGAAGATGTATGGCATCGAGAACTAATTGATTCCCTCTCCCATTGAATAGTCATAGTTAGACACTCGTTTTCTCTCCTTGTTATCGCTTTGTACAGTTCGTATGATCTCATGATGAACATTTTTTTTCTATATGTTCGTGTAAACTCTGCTCATGAACGGTTTTCGACCGTGATCGTATCTCAGTACTCTTCTAGAGTATTGATCTCCTCTAATCTGTTCTCCCAGATGGTTGAACCCACGTATCTCGCGGTGCTTGTTGCACTGTTAATCGTTCTCGTCTCCTCCATTTTCCTCTTCAAGAAGGTACGGATCATTGACCACTCCAACTAATCAATCGATTTGAGTTCTTCGGTGCCAAGGCGGATACCGTACTCCTCATCGGTCTCTCCGACTCTGGCAAGACTCAGATGTTCTCCAAGCTCATCAACAACAGTGAGTTTCCTTATTCCATGACAAATCGATCAATATCAATCTTGAGAATCTACCGTAATCACCTACACTTCTCTCTCGGAGAACGTCTACGATGGATTGCTCACTCCCTCCAATGAGGCACTCAGGTAAATTGTATTCCTCATGATTGGGAGGATATATATCTTCAAACTATTTCGTTGATTTAATATTACTCGGAATACAATAATGAAGACTCAAAACATCGCATGATCACAACACGGAGGTTTGGGGTTCATTATCTTTTTGACGACGCCATACATTTATTCTCATAATTTTACAGACTGATCGATTTCCCGGGTGCGGAACGTATGCGTAAGCTGCTGTCGGAGAAGTGGCTGAGCAAGGAAAGGGGAAGTCTCAAGCAGGTATCACACACTATTTCATCGTTTTTTATTTCTCTGTACCCGTTTCTCTAAACATGATCAAATTGAAACAGAACGGCTGTGAAATGCGTATTCTAGACTGACTACTCATGAATTTTTGATCCATTTCTTCGATTGACATTCCCGACCACTAATCAATCATTATCAGATCGTAGCAGTCATCGATTCAGCGTCGATCAACAAACGTGCACGTGACGTCGCCGAACTTCTCTACGATACTCTCCTCGAGAGCAATAAGAAGGTATTCTATTTTGAGAGGATTTCCTTTTTTTTTGTTATTTTGGGCGTAGGCTTATTGGTTTTCGCATTGACGTCGCTTTGTATAGTGAAAATAGTGTATAGTGAAAATTATAAATTGATCTATCATCTCCGTGAAACCATAACGTTCCAGGTGCCCATGCTCGTTGCTTGCAATAAACAGGACGTCGGACTCGCCAAGGCGCCCCATGTTAGTTAAAGTTCTTGCATCTTGCAATCGATGTAGGTCGTAGCTTAAGCTACTGCCCTAGTTTAGACCTTTTTTTAAATAGGCCCAAAAAAGTTGGTTGCTGATTGACGAAAGTTAGAATCCGCAACATTTGAATCTGCATATTTGTATCGTAATTGCGGGCTACCATTCTATTTGTCACATTCTATTCGGTCCCTTCTGTCAGGTGATCTCGACTCTTCTGGAGAAGGAGTTCTCACTGATCAATCAGTCTCGTGCTGCATCTCTGCAGTCGACCGATGGATCGAATGCCCGTGCTTCCACCCTCACTAACCCTGAGGTCGCATTCGAGTGGAGCAAGCTCCCCGTGTAAGTTCCACTTTTTTGTCTTTATAAACTGTTTTCTTTTTCACTAAATATGAGAGTTTTTACGGATTCATGCTGTCTAGTAACTTCAAAAAAGTAGCCTTCTTTCGATTTTCTGTAGCTCCTCAGACATCTATCATTCTCTTGAGATACTAAAAATAGATCCATTATATATACTATGCATCTATGCATCTCTTTTTTTTGTGTAGGCAAAATGCACATTCGATGCCCTTCTTCCACCCTACAAGGTTACCCCATACGACTCATAACCGCCGAAAAAGGGATTGAAAGGGTAGTTTGGCGGCTTAGATGTTTTCCACGACCCCCGAATTAGTTCGTCATGCATTTCTCCCATAGTTTTTGGTCGTCCGTCAATCGAGTACACTTCTCAGTCTCAATTTACTACGCATGGGGCCAAAACATGTGTGAATAGACACGTACGTCTGATTTTTTGTGTTTTTATGAAGGAGGTCACGAGAGAGAGGTGGAATTCCAAAAAAAAAAACCGTTACGAGGACATAAAACAAATGACGCTCGAAATCTGATTTTTATTTTTGCAGTAAGGTGGATTTCGTGAAGTGCTGTGCCCTCGAGACGGACGTTGACGATGAAGAGAAGAATCTTACTGGAATTAGGGAAGCAATTGGCATCTAGAATGCCCTTCCCATGATCGATCCCCTTCCATCCCTTCCCTCTATTCCGTTTGAACAGTCTTTCGCCCCCTCCCATCCATCACATTTGGTATCTAGGAAGAAGTCGTTAGCAAACGACATTGAGATTCTCCCTCTAAAATCCCCTCATTTGCCATTTTTTCGGGGACTCATCTTATTGTTGGTTTGATGTGACGGCACTACTCCGTTCCTCCCTCCTCCCACCTCTATTCCATCTCCCCATTACCCAATGCATATTTTTTCCTCTCTTGGTGCACCGCCCGAAAGCACATCGTTTTGCATAGATAGTATCGAGTTTTTTTCATTCGGTTTTGCTATAGTGAGGATAGATTGTAAATGTATAGTATTTATTCGCTTCACAAATGGTCATTTAATGTATTCTTCCATTCTTTGTTTGATGCACAATCTGTCTTTATTGATTTCACATAAACAAGTTGTTGCAGCAGTACAAAGACGGAAGCTGGAGTGGGAATATATGAGATATATGGGGGTACTTTGTCAGATTAACCCCCACAGATTGCGTCAACGAGAGGTCCCTCTCCCTATCCACACCCTTTTTGCTTCTTCCTGCCTATTCAATCTCCCTCTGCCTTTCCTTTCTTCTCCCTTCATACAACACCCCCTACATACATTGAGCATTCTGATTCCACTAATGAAGATGAAGGCACTACCCCCCTCTAATGCACCACATATCTCCTGATTTAGCCATCCAATCATCCTAATTCTCGCTGACAATGGAGTGCATCAGCTACAGTATCCCCTCTTCCTTCTTGCACAAAAGGAGCGATCACGAGCAATTTCTTGCTTCCTGCATTACATCTTACGCATTTTTGAAGAATAGTAGGAAAGTGCCAAACATGCTGTTATTTCCAGCCTGACTATTGCAGGCAATATCAGAGATAGAGCTCAAATCAGCACCACATGGTTCTTGTTGTAGTGTTGACTAGTTCCAGTGCAGTCATGAGAAATGCCTGCGTTTTGCTACTTTTTGGTTGCACTGCTGCATACAAAACTCTTCATCTTTTGGAGTCATAAGATATCTGATGAGGGGCGACTATGCATGGTGTAACAGTTGATGTTGAGGGGGCGCATCCTCTTCAAATCTATGATGTCTGTCCAAGGGGCCTTCTTGTCACGCTAATGTTCAATACCCATGGTCTTTTCACCGTATTCTTTTTTTCTTCATTTCCTTGGCTATGTCACGTGAATGAAAAATCTTTTATTCAGCACTGAACGACTATAATTACTAACATTTTCTTATCTGTACGGAATATTGTAGAAAAACTTTCCGACATTAGCTTTAGACCCCCCCTCCACGGATACGTACATTACGAGTCATGCAATTGTGAAAAAAATTGTTTGGGAACTTTTGGGAGTAGATAGTTTTTACAGTGCGTAAACTCAAAATGAATAGTAGCCATGACTGTCTGACTACAAAAGACAAAAAAAGAAGAGAGGATCTTCTCCGAAGCGTAGAACCAAAGGGTCCAATGGAGAATGGGGGGCTCTTCTTTTGGCTATTGTCCATCAGTAGACAAGCGTGAAATATGACAGTGGCTCTTCTCCTTCCTCCTTCCCACGCCACTCAGACAATATACTCATTCGTGTGCACGTCACTATTCTCTCTAATAGTCTATCCACATTAGGGTCATGCATCTACGACAGATTACACCAAGGGGATGGACATTCCACTAAGCAAGGGGTTAGAGTCATTCATACTTAAGAGATTCTTGCGAGCTTTCGCCCTTGGCTATTACCCTAGAACTACAGCAAATAATAGCCCGGTCAACGAGCTATGAATGATTTATATTTCGAGAAGTGGCCCTTTCGACTGTGGTTTGTTATGTCTCCATCTCACCTCACTCTCTACCATTGTACAGACAGCAGAGACGTATTGTTACATGACGTTTGGCTAATCACATTAATGTCCATTCCCGTTGTATTCGAATATCGGAGGATGGAGAAAGGGAGGAGGGGCAGAAGAGGGAAGGGAGACTCCGCCCCTTTTTCTTCTGGAATGGTTCGTCTTCTCATAAGGGGGAGGAGCTCCATCTCATGGTCCGCACTCTCAGTCATTTCTATCCCATTTCCAATCTCATAACGGGGACGGCTTCCTGATCCCTCCCCTCCCTTCTCTTTCCTTTGTCCTCTTTTCACATCTTCTTCTCATATTCCTGTCAGTCCTCTTTCAATCTCCTATCATAGATTGATGCACCCCTCTGGCCCCCATTCCCCGCCCCTAACTGATCTCTAACCATTCCTCTGTTCCCTTCTCAATCGAATCACTTCTCGCAGCATTACTTCACTCTTACTGTGTAGGGAACTCGAATGACACTCGAGTCGCGAGCAATACTCCGAACTGCGACTATTGTTGATAGGGCACCACCACGACCGCATGGTAAATACCAATCGCTTTTTGATGTGGTTGCTTGTCCGCTAACTCATTCTACGTACTACAGTCCTCGTCATTCTGATACATTCCCCCATAGAGATGTGGCACAGCATCTTTCGAATCCGCTAAATATCCTGGATACCAGAGTGCCTACAAATGGTCCTTCCCTCCATTTCCTTCTCAATACGACTATAGCCGTCTATTAGCACGTCGTTGTGGCTGCAGAATTCCGGATGAAATGGGATCTTTCCTCACAGCGTCTTCGCGCAAGTTTGCCTTCTCGGCCCTAACTATTTACCCCCGACGGCGCCCCCATTTCCGCACTTCTTCACACCGCAACTCCCTTCCCTCCTTCTCCCTTTCCTTCTATTGGCACGTCTCTCTCTCTCGATCCCATTCCATCAAGTACCTTATCTCTTGTTATTCGCAACTCTTTTCACTCCCACGATCAAGTCCCTTCTCCACTCCCTCCCTTCCAGCATCATCTGATGCTCATTCGGAGATTGACGTCAACCTCCTTCATCACACCCCCTCCGAAAAACTGAAATTCCCATCGTAACGTTGTTTGCTTCCTCTAGATGTCCATATCACTCCCACGACCCTTTCTTGCCCCTCGTTCTTGCCGCTCATTTCAGCCCTTTTAGTTCCTTGTCCAGACCACATTAACTCATTCTTTCTCGTGATTTATGAATCATCAAATCTCACCAGTAGAGAATGGAATCAGTTTGTGATTGACAGGTAATCAACAGCAACTCAGTATGCCGTCCCTCCACACGATCGTCGCCCTTTTTGTCATCGCGTGCGCACTCTCCTTCTCCGTCGTAAGATCATTATCCGTTTTTCCAAACTACCGTATCCCCAAAATCCCGCATATAATCCTCTGCAGTACAGAACATAGTGAAACGTTCTCGAAATATCCGCCATCCCATTTGATCTAGTGAACTCATTCTCTCAACTATGCATCACACATTCACATAATGAACGGTAACTAGCTCATATTGTCTGACGCCGTTCTATGAAGTAGTGACTACTCGACCATTCGAGTCATAGACCAATACTCATGCAAATAGATCACATCATTCAATTCCATTTCTATACATTTACAATGAGATTCTGCCACGAGGTCTCGCAGATTATGTCCGAAACGGAACAATCAATCTCCACCCACATCTATAATCTGACCACATGCACTACCACGGTGCATCTAAAACGGAAAGAGAACCACCTCCCACTTCCCAATCGATAACTCATCTCTACCGTAATCTCAGGCGTCCGCCCGACTCCAGTTCGAGAACCTGCGCCCATACGGAGCTGGGGATGATTCCCTCGTCTACATTGGGTAAGGATTACGGTAGTGACATCATCTACTAATCGTTATCTTACAGCAGAGATGCTCCGATGAAGCGATCTCGTTGTGTCATCAACGCTGGTCTCTCTCAGGGTTGCGACCTCTCTGACATGCTCTACGCAAATCGACAGGTAACAAGTGTGCGGCAATGCGGCAACAAACGCGTCCATTTCAGGCCAGCAAGTTCTCCAGCTTCGCCGGACCTGGCCGAAGATAATCGATCGATACTTCGATCCCCTACCGTAGTGTCTAATCACCAGCTACCGTAACCAACAGTCGGCCCTCCATCGTACCCTGATTGTTATCGATTTCATTCATCACTCTCATTCTCAACTCTTGATCATGTGTTTGCTTCTCCACGTCGGCCCCGTATCTCTCCTCTCCCCGTCCATCCTTTCCCGGTTCAGAGTAAAGATCAAAGATCAGTGTTATCCGATCGAGAGACATGCGCAGTCTACACAACAAGCACAAGCTCAAGTTCACATAATCTTCAACCTTTACAATTAGATATTGCTCTCTTTGTGGAACAAAAAACCTCCTGACTAGCTCATACTCAACACGATCATCATGAATCGAGAGGGGGAGACACAAAAAAACAGACCGTGGTTCTAGAAGAGGAAATTGCCACCACGAGAAAGGAGATGATGAGCCTCGTCAGATGGGATAACTCTAATTTCCGGAACATCTCACTTCCATGATGATAGATGCTATCAATGAATGATGATGCCAAGTCTACCAATTACTATGTAAATACCAATGTTAAAAACATCCCACGTAGCACCTCTTCAAAATAAATCCCGTACGAATTCTGCAATCCGAAATTCATCTGTTCTTTCTTCGTCTAACATTCTTTCCCGCGAGATCGCATTAGAATGACTATCGAAGGGCATATGTGAAAAGCTTTATTTAACAAAGAAATGTTTATAGAAACAACAGACAAAGGCAACTTCTAACAACTCATTAGACACGAAGAAGAAACACGATCGGTTTTTCGCTTACCGTCAACGAGGAAAGAAAAGGAAAACAATGTTCATTAGCGAGATAAAATGAGATGAATTGAAAACAATTAAGTGTGTTTGTTACACTGTCAGCTTATAATATGTACTATGAATTAACAATAATCAGTGAATGGTGGGGTATAAAATTGTGGATAACATCTGAATAAGTGAGAAGGGAGTCTTCTAGGCCATATCGATAGCCTCAAGGGCTTCTGCATTGGCGATGAGAGCTCCGCGCTCGCCCAGAGAAGACAGAGTCTGAACATACAACCATCATTTTATTCCTAATCCATCCTCAGATAGTCTGCCCCCCCCCCTCTCCACCACTCACATTATTGGCGGATAGAATGAGTGCTCTACACATGGCCTTCATCACATCGGCAGCCACATGCTCGCCCTTCGCATTGAACAGACGGATGAGAGAGGTCATGCTGCAATCAATCAATACTACCGTAATCCCTTCCCATCTATCGTACCTCTCTACATCGATGATTGGCTTGGTGGCAATGGGAGCGGCGACTATGAACTCGTCCGGCAGTTCATCCTTCTCATCACGCACGTAGTCTGCAACTGAGATGGATATCATTCTATTTCAATACAATGATGCCGCTTTTGGACGCGTTCTTAGTCAGACATTCAGGAACATCGTTTGAAACATAAATGCGACAAGTAGATTGGTTGTATACCTCCAGCAGCGTGTCTGTCAACAGTGGTTTTCTCACTGGCAGTCGATTCATCAACGGACGAATCCAATTCGCCCTCCTCCTTCTCCTTCGTCTCAATGGATGCGGGCACGGGAGGCAACATCTGATATGAGACACTTTCAACAATCTCATTCATCTCTTCCACTCACATTCTCCGCAGAATCACAGCGGATAGTGTGGAGGTCCGCCTCGTTGGGAGTATCCTACAATGCCCCCATCAATATGTCTCTATCATGGAGGATCGATACACTCACCGAGTCACTCTCCACATCCTCGACCTTCTTCTCTTCTTCCTTCTGCTCCACCTTCTTTTCTTCCTTCTGCACACTAATCTTCTCTCCTCTGTATTCATAAACATCGTGATCCAACGCGTATTTGATAGCGTGCTGAATCAATTTTCATTATTAAGATAGCCGTAATAAAACACAAAGAGTACCTCGATGCCGGGATTCATCACGTTCTCGTCCCTATAACTCTTTCCTCCAATGAACGTGTGCAACGATTCGCCCATCCACACAGTTTGACCAGCGACATTGATGGCCACATCCACCATCAGATCACCAGTGACCTGTAAGGGAAGGGAATGATTAATGGGAGAAGACTCTCCCTCCTTCACTCACCACATCCTTTCCATGGAATACGAATGGCTGAGGTCTCTTGAAACTGTCGTCATCTTCTCCCTTCACAATCAACTTCATCGATCTGTGTCCTCTCTCGCCCAGATCCTGCAATCATCCATCATCACCCTTTCTCCTTCCCCCTTCCCTATTTCTCACTCTCAGTCCATGGATTCTTGCGATGAAGGTACTCGATCGAAGTGCGTGCACACCGAATCGATCAAGCAATTCGTACAGATTGTGTCCCGCCACCTGCAATCAGTTATCGATTGACAATCTACCGTAATCCCACTGGCAACTCACGTCAATGATTGCGTTGATGTCGAGGCAAGCACACAGGAACGAGTCCGTCTGGCCCTCCTGCAATCAATCAATTACTTCCCGTCCCATTCGTGTTTCAACTCACGACAAATCTGAGTACGACGACTCTCACGATGACGTCTCCATTGATGGCGACAGCAAACTGTCCCAATCTCACGTTATCTGCTCCCAGAGGAGTCTTATCCACGTAAGCAGGTCTGAATACGACACAGTTATCATCCAATCGTGCAGTTCTCGTATACCTGAGTTCCTGCATGATGAGATGTGTCTTGGCCATCGCATCATTGTCCTTCAGCGCCATCACAAGACGATTCGGCTCCATCGAAGTGAGAATACAGGCCTGCAATGAGAGAGATATTGAATCCTATGACACTCGAGTGATCACTCACCAGATTGATCTTTCCCTGACGGATGGAATCGAAGGCCAATGAGACCTTTCTGCTCAGACGACGAATATCCGCATGATTGGGGAAGGAATACTGAATCGAGAATACAGATCACATTTGAGTGAGACTCTCTATTCCTCACCGGTCCAGTGCTAGTCTCCACTCTTTCCTCTGCCAATTCCTCATCCTCTTCATCATCTCCTTCGAGGGAGAGCTGAGAGGAATGAACCGAGCTCGAGACAACCTGCAAAGGTAATTGATTAATAATTTGTTTATTGATCGAGTAACAAACCGATTCCGTCTTGCGACCCGAGAAGTCGCTTTCGGCCGTTCTGTACTTCGAACCCTACAAGTATCAAAACCGTAACAATCAGATTCACTCTAGATTCATCATACTTGAGTGCTCTCAACAGTGCTGTCCGAGCTGGTTGTTATATCCGACATGACACTCGGTGGTCTCTCAATGGGAGCAGGAGAAGGAGAGGGAGGAGATACAATCTCCACTGGACGAGATACTCCTCCAAAGGGGGGCATCTCACGAACCTAAATGGGAGGCATTCATTTGATTGAGCAGTCGAGGAAATCAGTACCTTTTCGGGCTCGACCGATCTGTTCGAGAGGGCGCTGTCGGGTCTCTCCGGTACATGAAGAGATCTCGTTCCGAACGAAGGCATACCCGGCTGAGGCTGAATAAGGCGAATAAGTTGCATCATCAAAGCAATCAGATCATTCACCCCATCATAACAAAATGGTCGATAATGCTCACCTTGGGAGGCTCAATGGAGGAGGCATTGCTGATGGCACTGGGAGCTCTCTCAACGGGCTCAATCGGGAACGGCACAACCTTTCTTCCTTCCTCTTGATTGCCAGAGATGGGAGCTCCAAAGGTCGGACGAGGCTGCAATACCAATGTTGAAATTAGAAGTTATTATCCATCCGTACCTTCGTCAGTCCGTTTCCATCAGTAGTGATAGATACACTGCTGGCAGGTCTCTCCATCGGTGGATCATCCATCTTCACGGGACGACTCACTCCTCCGAACGTGGGCAACGGCTGCAATTTGGAACGGACAAGTTGTCATCAATGGGATCATCATCACCCACCTTTCCATTCGCCTCGGTCGCGCGAGTGGCTCCAAACGTCGGAATCTGTCTAGCCGGTAGTCCGCCGAAAGTGGGAGCAACCTGACGAGATAACGTATGAAATATAAACGCGAATAGAAGGTAATGTTATCTTGTCTCACCGGTTTGGTGACCTCCTTGGGAGGTTCTTCCACCTTCATCACTTCCTTCTTCTTCTTTGTCTCCTCTTCTGCCATCTCTCCCAACATTCGTCCATCCTTCATCAACAGCAGAGGATCCACGCTATTGTGCAGCAGATGGATACGCTCGTCCTCTGAAAATACACATTTATAACTTTATTCTTTGAACACTTAACACTGAATACGATATTGTTCTTCCACATACAATATAAATGTGTTCGATACAAAAATAACACAATATTTCGATGGGCTCACTCTCGTCAATATCGAAGAAATCGGGATTGCCCGCGATAACTTCCTCCACTGGTTTCCCTTCGATCTGTCGCATGAACACGACTGCACCACTGCGCTGCAACCACAAACATGAATTACTCCATATGATACAATTCAAGTGCGAGATTCAATCCATTTATTTGACTGACCAGCATTCCGATGAGCTGAATGGTCTCTGCCAGCAGATCGGTCGCCTTGTTCTTTGTCTTCTCTTCATTATAGATGCTCTCGATCACCTCCACCATCTTCTTCGGCGCCGATACGACAGCCGCCGGAGAAGAGACCTGAGAGATACAATCAATTATTATCTGGGACTGGGTACATCCCTATCTTCCTCTCACCTTGAGTCCGCCAAATGCCGCGACGGGAGGGACGACAGGAGCATTTGCTCCGAATGAGGGAGCAACGGGGCGAGTAGCGGCCGAAGCAAAGGGGGGTACAGACTGGAAAGGATAGTCATCTATCAGGTCTACACCAAGACAATTACCTGATTTCTGGTTCCGAATGAGGGTGCAGGACCACTCAGAGAGGTGAAAGCGGTCGGGGCAGGAGGAGTAGGCTGGAAATAACGCATATCAGTCATGATGGAAATTTAAAATATTAATCTAATATTTGAAACACAACAACAATGTTATGCTCACATCATCGGGTGCCCTGAGGGAGAGAATATTCTTCTCTCGTCGTTCTATTCTTCTCGTCGTGATGGGAGGAGGCCATAGCGAAGGACTCTCATAGTAAACCTCTCCTTTGAACTCGACCGGATGGTCCTTATCGGGACGAGGAAGACCCGGTGGACAGGCAAGAATACGAGTAGATGGGAACAGTCCCGGAGGAGGGCATGACATCAGAGGAGGAGGTAGACCAGGTGGGAGCATACCAGTCGGAGGAGGGGGAGGAGGAAGGAGCATCATCGGAGGAGGAAGACGAATGAGCCCCGGAGGAGGAAAGAATCCAATGGGAGATGGATAGAATGGAGGTGCAGAAGGAGTAGGAGGATTGCACATAACGGGAACGGGAACCCAGATACCACCGGGAGGCAACTGCTGCGGAATCGTCGGATGAATAGGGAAAAACGGACGGGAATTTATGCCGGGAGGCGCTGACAACGGTGCCAGACCGGGAGGGTAAACGGGCGGTGAATACTCTTTCTTAGTCCCTCCTTCTTCCTCCTCAATTATGACATCATCCTCTTCGACATAATCTTCTTCCTCATTGATAACGTCATCCGTCTCATTAGAGTCATCACTGGCGATCCCGAGATGCCTACGCATCTGGCGTCTGAGATCGCACTCCGAGGGCCGACGATTTTCAGGAGTCTCGGGCAGCTCGTTGTAGCCCGAATCGTCTCTCTCCTGAAGGGACAATCGCCCTTCCTTTGTACACTTCAATGCTGAGACAATAAGGAAGATAGACAAGAAGGTGATTCGAGAGAAGACAGCAAGTAAAAGATAGTGAAATAGTCACCTTGGAGAATGAAAACGATGATTGAGGCAGCTTCGATGCAAGGCTGCTCTGTGACGGTTGGATTATAACAGAGCTGTCGTCATCTTCCTTCTCACTGGCAGGAGGCGGCGCACTTCTGTAATTTCGAATATTAAGACATGACAAAAAAATCAATAAACCTGAATGTTCCAAACGAAGGAGTAGAGGTGAACGATGAGCCACCAAACGACATGTCTGAAACGAAAACAATTAATCATTCTAAACACAAGGATAACTTCTTCTAAACGGATAAAAAAAACAAAGGATAACTTCTTCTAAACGGATAAAAAAGTCATCAAAACTTACTGGATGAAGGCTTCGGAGGCGAGGAGCGCGGTGTGAACCTATAAAATATTGTTGAGGTCACTTATTAAGGTAAATAGAAGTATGAAAACAACAAGTTTCAAAATAATCAATAATGCAAAATTCGAGAAAAAAATTTTCGCGCAAAAACTGAAATTTCAGGGAATTCGCGGCGAGACTCCAACTATTCAAATTCTACCGTATTCAAACCCGATCGATCGAATTTTACTATTTTTTTTTAAATTTTAAAATTTCCGTTGTTATTTACAAATAAAAGCGATTTTCTATGAACGTACACATTGGGAGGAAGTACTTTTCCTCTGTTGCTGACAACGCTCGAATTGGACGAGCTTGGGCTGGGACGGCAGGGATTCGTGGTTGGCTGCGAGCGAAGGATTCGCATCGCATACGCTAGCGCCTTTACACGGACGTCGAAGCCAGCTGCAAGGCCTTATTAGAACAAAATGGGGGAAGGGAATCACGCCTTTGAATTGGCTCCGACAGCAACAACATCAACAGTAATAACATCACCAACAAGAACATCTTTATCCACCACGTCTTCACTGACTTACCTTTGTCATCGTATGCAACCATGGCATCTCTATCGTATACACACTCCTTCTCCGATGGAAGGGGAGGATTCTCAACCACTTCCACCTCTTCCTTCTCAATCTCCTTGTCTCTATTCACTGGTATGAAGGACATTCTCGGATCTCCGTCCGAGTCGCACTCGATCACCCCATCGTACATCTCTGGATCCTCATTCTGACGCTGAAACAATAACTGTTCAGGGGCGTAATCACGATATTAACCCTTCTCTGTTCTTATCTAAACAAAAATAGGCAAAACACGTGAATTGACAAGCACAAGTGAGTGATAACCGGACAACAATGTGCAACAATGCTGTTCTCCGTCGATACAAACCTCTTTGAGCACATTCTCTCTCGTATCCTTCATCCGTCCATTGGTATTCACTGCTTGCTTGAGGGCGAATCCGAACATCCGTTTGGCGGCAGGGGAAACGCCCGTCGTCTTCGGCTTCTGCAATCAATCAATAATCAATCGATAATCGGGGAATGGGCAGTCTCCACCTCAGCAGGAGCCGCAAGTGTGTCCGATCGAGTGCCCGGTCCCACTGCAATGAATTATTTCTATCAACTCACCAGATCGATCCCCCCTTTCTACCGTACCTTCTTTAGCCCTCTTGATTGTCTCGACGGGAACGATGACGTAGACATTTCCATCTCCCATCTTCTCGACCACCCATTCCACCGTGTTCACCACCTCCATCTTCTGCAGCAGACGTCTTCAATTGGTGCATTTAGAGAGATGAGGGGAGGGAAAAGGAAGGGGGGGGGAGAGAGGACAATCAACTAAAGTCAAGCAATATCCACCATGAGGCGGCGAGATTCACGTTTCATCTCGTAGCTATTTCAAAAAATTTTTTGCAGTAGATAGGATGGGATGACTCACTCCACAGGCAAATTGGGCACTCCTCCGAGAGGCAGTCGGAACTGCTTTTTGAATCTGCAAAACATCTTTGTAAATATCGTTTGAGAACCAGATTGGAGTAGGAACCGAGGGAAGAGGATATGGCCACTTTTCGACTGTTTCTGCGGTTCCTACACCGGCAGATCGAGGTTTCATCAATCTCTTACTTGGCAGCAACTTCGATGAGGGCCAAGCCCTTTCTGCCCGCATCATCCGACTCTCCGTCCTCCATCACTATGTCACGGATTCGAACATTCTGCAATTAACAGTAGTACACGTCACATTAACTAACCACGCTGAAACTCACATTTTGCGATCGGAAATGGTCGTGAGACCACGTCATGCCGCCCATGTTGGACTTGCAACTAACAATGTTCCCCAGTGATACTTTTTGCATACTAGATGCTATGCTAATGATCAAGGGCATACATGATTGCTAGCTAGCAATTATGATAATGACTCGAGTACCGGCCTAGATGCAATAGAAACACGTGAATAATAAAAGAAAGTGCTTACATTCTGTACTCGGAATGGATTTGTGCAGTCCTCGAGATTCTTGCTCTTCGGGTCATCGAATACATTCGATGTCCTCTCCACAGTTTCAATCGGCTTGCGAGGCGGAGCGCTCCGCGATCTGTAATTTACTCTGTTTAGTCACTTAGACACGAAAATATAGATAACCTATTCTTTGTGAAGTAGAACCCGAGGGCAGCCATGACTGCAAGGCCGATTCCCAGTAGGATGATCATCAAAAGATCAATGGGAATCGAGACCTCGAGATAGGAAACGGATCAATAGATGGGAAGAGGGTGACGAGGTTGATCTACTCTAGTCCATGCACTTGAACGATCTATCAAACTCTATTCAAATTTAGGTCATGAACAATAGAAATAAACAAATGAAAGTGATACTGGTGCTATGTCGATAAATGAATCAGCACCTATTTTGAATTTCAAATCGCAATGAACAATAGAGTTTAGCTCTGATCAGACCAGCAGAGCCAAGAACAACGCAAAACGGGTTTCTTGTTGTGGCTACAGTTCGACGAAAAGCCTTTACATATTTTTAAATCCTCAACTCTCAACTCGGAGAAGTGCACCTAATGCGCATTGTTCAGTTATCTCGCGAGCTTGAAACATGAGCGCGACATCAGCTGTCGAATTGTTAATCTATAGATCGCTGAGGATGTTGCATCCCCTCATTTCGCAATGGGTACCTACTCACTGGGATGAATGGCCCCCCTTACGTGAAATACATCTTGAGAACCAATGGATCAAAAGTTAGAAATAGGGGAGGGGGGAGATATTCTCTACAACCGAGGTATCATCCGCCCCAATGGTTCCCAGTTCCCAACCAAATAGGATGGAAGAGTGGGGGGTAGGATCCCCCAATTGGAGCAACAATACCGAAGTAGAGAGGAGAAGGCAAGAAGCAACTTTGATTGAACGTCTCGTCCTTCCTCTCCCATCTTTCTCACCTAAGGATAAGTCCTCCCTCATCGTCACTTTCATCACTGGCTTCATCATACATTCTGTTCCTTCTTCCTCCCCAATCCAATCCCTCTCCACTCGATAATTCTCCAGCAAGTGAACGTCCGAACGACGCCATATTGGCAGCTAAAAAAAGATATTATTGATCGATGACGTCATGTCGAGGACTCTTACCGATTCGTTCCTCTTGCGTGCGCTCATCAGTCTCTGAAAAGTCAATAGTTCATATTTATTTCAGAAAAATTCAAGAAAAAAAATAGACAAGTGCGGAAAAGAAGTACTGACGGACGGGCACGAAGTTTTGCGAGTAGAAGAAACCTGCAATTAATGAATATTAGAAAGAATATAGGAAAATTAATGTAGAATGAAGGATAAATGGATTGAAATGCTCACCAGCTCCGTAGCTGCTTTTCCTTGGGCGACTGTAGGATCTGAAACTCTCACATCACCAAGGTAATTTTATTTATATTCTTAATATAACAGCGAAAATGGCTTCAAAGACCAAGACGAATGAGCATAACACGATTTAGATTAGTAAAAGATATGGAAACAGACTATTAACCTCGATCTTCTCATGTCTCTCCTTCTCTTCTCCTCGATAGTGACCTGATTCTTGATCAGCTCTTGCAAATGGCCACTCCGTTCCGTCGTCTTAGCCGAGTATCTACAATTATATACGTACGCAACAAATTTATATAAATGTCCACGTTAAATGCTATGAATTTTATTTCTGAGTATCGTTCCCATTTGTATTTAAACTTACAAAGTTTTCAAGCCATCGGTGTGACAAATGAACTTGTCACAGAATGTGCGCATCATTGAAGTGAAGCTCTTGAATCCATATTGCGTAGGATCGAGCGGGTAGCCGTTCATTTCCCTGATAAAAGAACCATTACTATTTCGTCACCACCTTCATTTAATACTCACTCGAAATCTCGGAAGATTCGATTGGAGTGGACGGGATCTTGATAGGCAGCGATGATACCCTGGATATAGCTAAGTTACACTCGTATATACACACAAAACTTCCCCACTCCATTATGAAACAATTGTAGTGCACTTACGAGAAGTTCGATCTTGATGAATCGATGCGGATCCTTTCGCTCGTCATCACGAATAGGATTTTGATTCTCCATGTACTAAAATCAACTTCCTTATTGGAGTATGACACGTGCCATTAACATAGTAACAACGAAAACGGTACCTCGAGCTTATCCATTTCCAGGATCTCGTCGATCGTCTCGGGGGGATGATAGATAGCCATTACGGAGTGTTAAACAGGCTCTGACACTGAATAAGGAAGTATTATAACAATGAAACACGTCGTAACAACGATAATAAACGAGAGAAACGTGCTAGTAATGTCGATAGAAATTTGCATGCGAAAATACCGTAATAACTCCATTTCAGTGCTCTTCGTGTTTCGACTCTTGAAGGGATTGTTCATTATCGACTTTTTACCGTAATCAAATGTCACAGTCACTCTTTTTTTTAAATCAAAAATAATATTTTTATTGAATTTTTTCGTGTAATAATCGTGTGCTTAAAAATTTAAAATAATTCATTTTATTACAACATAAACACAATACAAAAAGTTCTTACTGGTCAACAAGCACTAGGAAAAAATCGATAGAAATATGCGGGTGAGATTATGATGCGAGGGTTACGAAATGAAGATAAAGAATGTGATACGTAAAATACAAACATGGGTGAACTGGGCAAGAGATGATACCAACAATCAAAGTTGTACATGGTACTATATCAGATCATGATAAGAAAGAGATTGGGATGTGATTGTCGTGTCGATTCTTAGAATCGGAACTTCTCGAATCCATGGGATCCGCAGGTTCGACAGCAGTGTGCACCGAATCGCTTAATCGAGCACAGGCCTGAAAATGATAAGGTTGTTTGACCTTACGAGATAAGGTATCTACAGAAGCCTACTATCGAATTACCGTACCTCCATTGAGAATCCTGCGGCAAGTGACAGCGTTTCCAGTGTCACTGCAGTACGATTCGAGCACGGGCAGTTCTGAGATATCGTGGGATTACGGTATTCGATGGGTACATTATCTCACCCTCGACCTTGACATGAACTCGATCCGAGAACGTTCCATGGAGTCCATAAGCACACATGTAATTGCCAGAGTCAGTGGGTTGAGCACCTTTGATAATAACCGTCTTGAACGAGTCTTCTTCCTGAAAACGAGAGCTATTTCTATTGTGCTCTATTTTGATTAGTTCTGAAGAATCAAGTATGTTTCATTTGTGGAATTAATCTCTCCTGAACCTTACAGTGATTCTCAAAGTGAACTTCAGCAATGCTCCATCCTTGTACCATATGATCGGTCCCTCAGAATCACAGTTAAGTCGAATCTAATAAGAATTTATTAGTGTGATCAATCGATAATCCTATCACCTCCTCTCCCATCTGGTATGGTCTCTCCTCGAGAACTCTCAGGGTGGTCTTCGGGTGGGGTCCCGCCTGGAATATTGATTGAGTAGTGTCCTACCGTATCATGTACAGTACCTTGTGCGTGGGTCGATGGTGTGATCTCGCGCAGGCGGTCTTGCAGTCGTGTTCCGTTGGGAATCTTCAAATGATTGTCAGGTACCACAATCGATAATTCTTCTTAGGAGTCAAACCTGTTCTCATTGCCTCTGCATCCTCCGAAGGCGAAGGGACGACATGATTGGGATGAATCATCGAAATACCATGAATGGATGACATCAGAGCATGGACCGACGTCAACGGACATAGTGCATACGGCTGAAG
This sequence comes from Pristionchus exspectatus, assembly GCA_911812115.1. Classification (NCBI taxonomy): domain Eukaryota; kingdom Metazoa; phylum Nematoda; class Chromadorea; order Rhabditida; family Neodiplogasteridae; genus Pristionchus; species Pristionchus exspectatus. Next base: position 8,626,591 of record OU461587.1, on the reverse strand, counting down.
GGAAAATACAATTGAAGACTCTGAAACAAATCCCGACCCACTCCCCGATTAGACAGATTCAGAATGAGAATCACGATCGGTTTCACAAACATTTCATATTAATAGTTTTCCTTTTATGTCGATTTAGACTCGGGAATAATGTGCGTAAGAGGTTGAATATGAGCAGCGATCTCTTCATTTCGCACACTCTCTCGTCACTGGACCGGACGAGGGAGCGTTCAAATTGAAGAGACAGCGGCTCATATTTCGAGCTCTAATGAGCTTTACTCTTCACTTTCTCTTCATTTTATCTTCACTCACGATTAGCTTTCGTATGTACATTCTTGCCCTCATTCATCTCTCTCTTCACTCCAGTCGATAGGGCAACCTTCGAGATTGTAGGAATACGTGCATGGGCGATCGTTTTTTCCTCGGAGGCATTGTGCGATGGCTGGAATGATCTTTGATCTCTACCGTCTCTCTTCATTACCGTACCTTGAGGTGCATGACTCTCGTTGTGATCACTGGATGTCCCATTGGCTCTGCGGGAACAATGATTGGAGAGTGAGTCGTCTTCTCCTCCTCCTGCTGCTGATGATACTCCATAACGGCGGCATGGTGCTGAATCAGTGCAGCGGGCGTGGGCAGAGCAGGGGCTGCAATCGACTACTCAATTCTACCGTCCTCCTTCTACCGTACCCTTAGAGTGGGCGCACTGATTCTCGCATGCGTCTCTCGTCAGGAATCGATTTCCATTGCCTCTGCATCCTCCATAAGTGAACTGTCGACACGTTCCCACTCTCATGTCGTAGTGCCTGAGGGAATCGATATTCAGGGAAAGACTACCGTAATCTCCTTCTACCGTAGTCCTATCCTACCGTACGCTCACCACATAGTGATCGCATCCAAGCATGGTCCTGCATCGGTTCCCATGATGCAAACATCGGTTCCCACCGGGTAAGTAGTCTCCCTTCTACACAGTTGCTCGCACTCCGAATGGGAAGAGAATCTGCAATTGAAATCATCATTGATGCCGTAGATAGCTTCAGCCCGGATGGTCTATCCAACATAATGATAATGCAGAATGTAGTTCGATTCATACCTGTTTCCATTTCCTCCGCATCCTCCCCACACCATGAGTTTGCATGCTTTCTTTCCTCCATCCCAATGGTACATCAACGTGGCCGTCGAGCATTCTCCCGCTTCCGCACGCGTTTCGCACACTCGCTCATCACGGAAAGCGCCACAAGCACGCTCACACGATTCCTGTACAGATAAACAATGGATACTTGAATGAGATGAATGAATGAGATATCAGATCACAACAGATCATGTGAATCTACCGTACCTGACTCTCGAAATTGTTCGCATTCGCATTACATCCAGTGTAGTGGAAGGATGTGCACATGCCGCGAGCCTCATTGTAGTGCCATCTGAATCGATATTTCGTATACCGTATTCATTCAGTTATCGATCGATCTACCGTACCTCAGTTCTCTACCGAAGCAGCTGCCCGCCTGAACGGGTAGCACGCACAGCTCGGGCAGACTTGACGAGGGAACGTACGAAGAGGGAGACTGCTACGAAGGGTTATCGTATCGACAATATACCGTATCCTATCGATTATCAATAGTTACTTACGAATTCCTCGTCGTCTTCATCAACCGGCAACTGTCGTTTGGGTTCTTCAGTCGTGGTAGTCGTGGTAGTGGTAGTGGTAGTGGTAGCCGGTACGGGCAGAGACGGGGCGATGTCCTGCAACGAAATAATACTACCGTACCCCCACTACCGTAATCTACCTTTCGATTTCTCATGATCTGTCCGGGATTGCCGATGAAGTTGGCGTATTTATACGTTGTTCTGGAATATCCGTGGTAATTTCGGATTATGCATCACCTAGATAATATTCTATGCCATACATACTGTACAGTATCCTACCATACCTGGTCGACCGCTGCAAGCTCGGATATCGGTAATCATCGGGCCTGGGCTGATCTGCAGCCACAGATGACGGGTTCATTCGAAGTGCCTGAGTGTACGGTATTAGTCTACCCGATACAGTATCGTACAGTACCTGGCTTCTCTCGGGTTCGCATTCCTTCTGACACTCTTCGATTGTCGGGAATCGATTGGCATTTCCACCACAGCCTCCATAGTTGAATGGAGTGCACTTACCGAGGGGAATATCGTAGTAGAAGGATGCAATGATTGCTCTGCAGTGGAGGAAACTACCGTGATCAGCGCTACGGTTATTGAGTTCCTCATCAGTTCCCATTAAATCTTACATGGTCCAGACTATAGTGCTTCTGAGCATTCGAGATTCTTCAATCTACATACATAGTTCTACCTAGTAAAGTGACTCATCACTAATCAAGAAGACCAAATCAGAAAACCAATATATGAGTTCCATTCTGCACCATCATTCCTCAGTGTTCATTGTGAAATCTGAAGAGTCTACTACATCCCTTGCTTGAGAAAATATAATGAGCCAGCTTTCCTTCCCCTTTCATTCATGGAAAGTTTTCGTTACTCTACATCACTGCAATATTCCGGACAGACTCAACCATGGGGGTAGTTAACACAGGGGTTGATTAGAGAGTAGAGGGTTAGTAAGCTCTTACCTGCAGGTTCCAATGACTCTCGGAAGGGAGCACTTGTTGACTGGATCGGACGCGTCAAGGGGAGCGGACAACGCGAATGGAGCGGACGCCACTGTGGATCGAACCGCTTGAGACGCGGACGAGAAATCTCCGCCTATGATTAGTAGAGATCACACTCGAGTCAGTGGTGCATTGAAAGGACAAGTGAATGAGGGTAAGAGAGGTTAGGATGGGGTTAGGAAGAGGAATGAAGAATGAAGAGTGATTCTCTTAATTCGTCATTCGTGGTCACAATGCAGTGAGGGTTAGGAGGTGAATGAACACAAGGGGTAAATTAGCAACGAAATCTGGGACACAACGGCACTTCACAGCAAATTAAAATCTTCGGTACATGCCTGCTCAACACTAGATAAACATCCAGAAGTAACATGATTGCTTTTATTTCTCGATGGTGGCTGACAACTGGATGGATGATGGATAAGGATGGTAATCGATTGGAGGGACTACGGTAATTAGGGAGTACGGTAAGCAATGTGGCAGTGGCCAGAAATAAATCAATAGAATGTTCAGTAGAGCAGAGTCAACGAAATCAGAATAAGAATACGAAAGGATAAGGGGTTTAGGCGACAAATGAGATTCAATGTGTAGGCTGTGAACGGAACAACAATAATGCACAATTATCGATAATATGCCTATTATTAAGCTAATAGATTATACTTGGAATACTAAAGGGACAAAAGGGATGACAGAGCTTCAACGCTCTTCTAATCAAAGCGATATGAATATGAGGAATATAATGAAATAAGCGTCACTACGATTGTGGGTGATAGGTGAGGGATGAAAAGGCAAGGTTAGGGAGTGGGGCACACTTGGAAAGGGGGATTACGGCACCCTAACGATCACTTGGGGGATACTGTATGATCCTGATTACTTACGGCTGGGGCAGACCTTGACACACTCATCCTGTGAGGTGAAGCGATTGTTGTTTCCAAGGCAGCCAGAGTACTCGAATTGCTCGCATCTGAAGGATCACATTGACTCCGCCCTCATCTAAGCCCCGCCCACTCGTGGCTTCGTCCCTTACCTTCCGGATGACTTGTTGAATCCGAAAGCAGTGTGCTTGCCAGAGCAGAGACCAACCACGATCGGCTTCTCGCAAGGGGCTGAAACACATTTATTCATTGTCAGCCATCTTATTCCCATGTGTTTCAGTTGTTTTGTTAATTTTCTTCAAAGAAGAATCAAATTTGGGAAGTGCAATCAATCATTTTTCGATACTCTTCAATCCCAAATGACTCACAAACGAGATGGTCGCAGGTGGTCTTGCACTCTGCCTCAGTCTCGAACTTGTTGCCCGTTCCATTGCAGCCCGAGTAGTGGAAGCGACCGCACACTCCGTCAGCCTGCAATCGATTACCGTATACTCTACCGTACCCTCATCGTGATCATCAATTGACTAATTAACTTACACTATTGTAGTACCACTTGGTGGAGTAAGAAGTGGTGGCCTCATTGGGGCATCTTCCGGTATCCTTACGTTCGAAGCACGGGGAGGACACTCCGTTGGGTCCGACTCCTCCGGCAGCGGGCTCTGCAAAAGTGGGCGTGGTTAGGGCGGGGCTTCAAGGGGGGGGGGGCGTGGCCTAATTGAAGAATGACCTACCGGGAGCCGCGCTCTTCACACAAAGTCCCTCGCACTCGTTCTTGGTGGTGAATCTGTTTCCGTTGCCGCCGCATCCAGAGTACTTGAACTCAACGCACGTTCCAGTAGCCACCTGAACAGTTATTGATTAGTTGCAGTATACCGTACCCCAGAGACTACAGTACCCCTACCTCTGGTATTTTTTTCCCAGTGGGGCCCCAGCAGAAATGGGCGTGGTTAGGCTCCCCCACTGGTTTCCCAGGCTCTGGGAGAGGGTCGATAGGGCTGATTTCTTCCCACTGGTTTCCTAATGAAGTTCCCACTGGTTTCCCACTGAATGAAGAACGTCAGTATCTTAAATGAAGGCGCGCTTCGGGTTGCGCCGAACGGGAGTTTCGCAATTGCGAAACGCCCGTTCCATTTCGGTTGTTTTCATCGATAGTATTCGCAAATTTCAAGTTGTTTATTACAATTTATTGTCATCTTGAAGAGGAACAAATGCTTAGTCAATTCCAACGTGAGTTATCTTGCTTGAACGTAACCTAACCTTCTAACCATTCAATAACTGACTTGTGATGTTTTTCAGATCGCCACAGTAATTATCGCATATGTATATCTTACAATTAGCGGCAAATATTGGAGATAATGACGATTTTCCCAGGTATGACCTTAGCTCGTGGAAATGGAACCATTTCAGGCAAATTGTTATTTCCTTGGAAAGTTTCATACTATTATCATCGACTAATCAAGATGAATCAGCACACAAGAGCTGCCCTACATGATATGGGCTATATCGGCGCTTCTACTACTATGAATCATCATTTTTGTATACAATGTATTGTTTCACATTGACTTTACGTATCTTGAATAAAGTCCTTTGCCGTATTGCAAACTCGTTTCGTCACATTAGAGAACCACTTTCCCCACTGGTTTCCCAGGCAAATTCCCACTGGTCCCCCAGGGTAAAATTCTTCCCAGTGGTCCCCCAGTAGATTTCCCAATGGTGCCCTACCTCACTGCCCACTGGGAAAAATTCTGGGGGACCAGTGGGAAAAAAATACCAGAGACCGCACCTCATAGTAGAAGCTGGAGAATGATCCTTGGCATCTTCCGACGTCGACCTTCTGATGGCACACTTCACGTCCCTTCGACGATGGGTTAGAGGGGGCGGGACGAGCGATCGAGGTCTCTGAATCAATTGATTGGTTTACCGTATGATGCAGATATCGTACCCTGGATGGGATTAGAGTAGATGGGATTAGGCTGGGGGTTAGGAGGCAGGAGGTTGAGGCCTTGGTGCACTGCAATCAAGAGGTTAGTAAGCCACTTCTCCTTCCATCTCTTCTTACCGGGGTCGACTGCGTGATTGACGTGAGGCTCCTGAGGGTGAACGTGGACGGGTTGGGGAGAATCGATCATGAATCCACAGCGCATCAGACACTCGGACTCATCGCGGAAGCTGCATTAGATACCGTATCCTACCGTACTCATCCCTGTCTACCGTACCTGTTCAAGTTTCCACCGCATCCTCCGTAGCGGAAGCGCTCGCACTTGCCGACAGCGGCATTGAAGAAGAACTGAAGCAGATCGATAAGTTATCTTACCTACCGTACTACCGTAATACTACCGTACTCACCCTCTCCTCATCGTTGTTGCACGGGCCGGCCTCGGGCTGGGCCTTGCACACATCTTCCATCGTCGGGTACGGGTTCTCGCGTTGAGCGGGCACGGGAGCGGGGTTCGTGTCTGGTCTGGCACTGCAATACCGTAATCTCGATTACCGTATCCTACCGTTGTACTTACGCATCAACGTGGAATGATTCAGTGGGAACGACACGGGGAGGAAGAGGAGGGAAGGTGACGGGAGCAACAGTGGTAGTCTCTTCGACCTTATCGACGTCCGAGCAGAACGACTGTAATGAAGTCAGTTATCGATTGGTGGACGGTGTACAGTATGCTCACACTGCACTGTGCCCAATCGGGGAAGTTGTTCGAGTTGCCCATGCATCCTCTCCACCAGAACGCCTTACAGATCTTCGTGTCCGCATCGTAGAAGTATCTGAATATCGATCGATTGATTACCGTATCTACCGTACTCTCAGTCTTCCACTCGTGACTCACCGTGGCTCAAGTGCATTGCAGTGCTGAGGTCCCTCGACCTTGGGCAGATAGCATCTTCCCTTGCCAGGAGGCTCAATGCACACGTTCTCGCACAGCTCTTGCGTGGGGAACCTGCAAAGTCGATAGTTGGTACCGTACTCTACCGTAACCCGACAGTTCGTGTCGGGATCCAACTCACTTGTTGTCGTTTCCTTCGCATCCTCCGTACCAGAACTGAGAGCAGCGTCCCTCAGTCGTATCGTAGTACCACATCTACAATGAATCCCATGGTACCGTAATCTGGTACCGTACCCGGAACCCATCAACCGTACCAGTTTGTAGCTGGTTCCGGCGCACTGCTTGCCCTGGTCTTGAGGTTGTCCACAGGCGGTAATCTGGGACGGTGCCACAGTGCCTCCCTTCATGAATGGAGCCATCGTCGTAGTCGGGCAGCCGGCGAAGTCGGGTCCGAGAGCACGCGTCTCCTGGTCCTGGCAGCAACCGTGCCTGGAAAGGTATCGTAACCATGAGCACCTACAGTATCAAAATCTACAGTAATCCACCATACTTGGCATATCTGCAGTCGTCGCATCCCTCCAGCTTGGGTCCGAGTGAGGTCGTCTCTCCATCGGGGCAGCATCCGTATCTAAGAATCAATCGATAACTACCGTAATCTACTGCTCTCCTTATTTACCTAGTGTACTGGCAGGGGCATCCTTCCTTGGTCGGGCCACGGGCGGACGTCTTGCCGTCGGGACAGCAACCGAACTGACCTGCAACCAATCGATAATCAGGCTGCTACCGTATCAACTACAGTATCCCTCCGTAGACCTTACTCACTCTGTGCGCATCCCGAGGGACAACCGAAGAATCCGGGTCCCTTTGCATCGGACTTTCCATCAGGGCAGCATCCAAACTGAGCGAACACACAACCACATCCTTCGTTGTTCTTTCCCTTCGACGTCGTCGTTCCATCAGGACAGCAACCGAATCTGAAGGATGACGTCATCAGATGGTCCTATTTCGTCATTCCTAGTCAATCTCACTTGGTGGTTAGACAGTTCTATTTCGTCATTCCTAGTCAATCTCACTTGGTGGTCAGACAGTTCTCTCCACATCCGGTTCCATTCTTATCGAGAGCGGCAGTCTCTCCATCAGGGCAGCATCCATTGGGCGACAGCTCGCAGGGGAACGATGATCTGAAGGAGTACTGTAACTCAATTATCGATCCCCGTCTACCGTACCTCTCGCAACCAGCGTAGTGAGCACCGAAGGCGATCGTCTTGCGGTCCTTACAGCATCCGTACAGAGAAGCGGCGCACGAAGGCTGCAATCGATCGATAATCTATCATCTACAGTATCTAATCTTTCGTACCTCTCCGCATCCCTCGAAGTTGGGTCCACGGGCGAGAGTGACGTTGTCAATGCAGCATCCGAACTGGGTACCGTTGCAGGCTCCTGAAGCGAAGGTATAGGTTACGGTAGATCGATAAATTATAATTATCGATTGATCCAATAACCTACCCTGGATGAAAGCCTCGCAACCCTCGTTTCCGACTCCAGAAGCGGGAGTGAACCAGTCAGGACAGCATCCGAATTCGGTCTTCGAGCAGTGAAGAGTCGTCTCATTACCTGAATAAATGAATAAAATTCAGCAAAAACTATGCAGCCCGATGCGGGGCTCGAACCCGCGACAGCCAGATTAAGAGTCTGGTGCTCTACCGACTGAGCTAACCGGGCAGACATGCTCTTCCCTTCTGAACTTACTCATGAGATCTCCCTCCTCAACGTCAGTGAGGTTAGCGGCGATCGATCCACAGTCAACGGAAGCTTCGGTTCCATCTTCAGAGGTCAACTTGCACTCCTTGGCCTCCTCCTCCTTGGCAGCAGACTCGAGTTCGGATTCGATTCCAGATCCTGAACGGAATTTGTGGATCACGGTAGTCAATCAAAAAATCAATATTCGATCGATACCGTACCCTCAACGCCATCAGCAGTCATCAGATCAGCCTTGGTGGCGGCCTCGAGCTCCACATATTCGATGCATCCGAGAGCGTTGGCTCCGGTGGCTTCAGTCACATTGTCAGCGCAGCAACCGAACTCCTGCAACGATTGAGATGGTTGGGGTAGGAGTCGATTAATCGATACCGAAAGGGAGCAGTTGGAGCAGCCAGTGTAGAAGTCTCCAGTGGCAAAGGTCGAGTTGTCCGGGCAGCATCCGAATTCGGAATCGAAGCAGGCTGAAACACATTCCATTTTGATCTCGAGTTTCGCAAAAACAACAAAAGTTGAAAGCCCGATGCGGGGCTCGAACCCGCGACAGCCAGATTAAGAGTCTGGTGCTCTACCGACTGAGCTAACCGGGCTGATGTTAGACGTTCTCGTTTTCTTGCATGCGTTGCGTATGATTCTCTTCATCATAGATTATCTAGACCAGCTTCTCAACTCACTAGGACAGGCTTGGGTGTTGCAGTCCTGATCATCCGCGGGCTTCTTCGCCTCGTCACACCACTTGGGCTCAGGCTTGTGATCGTAATTGAGACATACGGAGACACGAGACTGCTGACCTCCGTCGCATCTGCAATCGATACCGTAATCTCCTTGATCTTTTCGGGACCAAACATCCCCTCTCATTAATCTCGCGCTTCTTTGGCTGCCTATTTCAGCTGCTTCTTTCGTCATCGTTCATTAATTATCCAGCAACTGCGCGCTTCTTGCTCCAAATTCCTCCAAACGGAGAAAAAGCGCTTGAATAATCGCCCTAGTCGCGTATTCTGTCAGAAAGTGCCCCGCGGGGCTCTCCCGGTTGATAGATGGTTAGAGCGACGAGAGAGATAAGCCACGTCGAATGGAGGGACAACTGTTATCGCTAGCTATCTGGCTATTCGACTGGCACCTAAGGACACACGAGAAAGGAGGAGGTCAATCAGGAACAAAGGAAGGCGTTTACAACCAACTGTATCGGGCAACAGACACGTTGAGTGATGGACACTTTCTGTGTTTCGGAATCGAACCTCCCCCCTAACTCTTTTCGCGGCGTTGTGAGGCAGAAATTCAGAATTATTGGACAAGAATGTGATGTGTTTCACAAGTTCCCTATCATCCTTGGGGCAATTAAATAAATATTAAATCTCCAAGAGGCTGAATAAACTTACTCAGCCGAGCACTCAGTCCATGGACCAGAGAACCATGTTCCAGTGCAATTTACTTCATTCGTACACTCTTCCTTGCTCTCGGGCTTGTCTCCCTGGCAGTGATGTTCCGAGACAACCTGCAAGGAGCGCATTGGATCTGGTACCACCTGGTACCATGGTTCCATGGTTCCGATACCGTACCTCGAGGTCTCCCTGCTGATGAATGGCGCAGACAACTCTTCTGGTCTTGGATCCATGTCCACACTCGGTCGAGCACTTGCTCCACTCAGAGGTGGTCCACTCGTACAGGCACGGGGGCTGAGTAGCGCAGGTTCTGCAATTGTGTTCGGTTAAGATCCTGGTTCTAGGTCTGGATGGTACCTGGTATCGATGGGGATTTCGTTGGTTGTGTTGGTGAGACACTTCTCGAGTTGGTAGGCTCTTCCCTGGGTGTCAACGCACTTCACTTCACGCGTCTCTTCAGTCTCGTTGCACTTGGTGCACTGAAAATGGCATTTTTGTAGACTCTTCAACTGCGTCAGTACTACTGCAGGCGCACTTGAGGTGTCTACACAACAATTCGCATTTCGTTCAGACACTTCAACTGCGTCAGTAGATACTCAAGACGCACTTGAGGCGTCCACAGTATTGCATACCAGTTTCCAGTCGGTAGTCGTGAACTTGAGTCCATCACAGGGGCCGAGGTTGCACGTACGCTGAGTCTCCTGATCCGCGCCCGCCTGGCACTGATCCGCAGCCAGAAGCTTACCCTGAAGAACCGATCGATTACCGTATTCTACCATACTCCCCAATCGATAATTCTACCGTACCTCTTCTCCTTCCTTCTCGGATCTGCAGGTGACCGATCGATATTGATGGGCGTCACCACACTTCTCCGAGCAGGCAGACCAAGGACCAGCGTGCCATTCGGGACATGAGAAACTGAAAGATGATTACGGTAGGATACGGTAGTCTGGAGGTACGGTACCGATTGCAAGTCTGACGGACAGGCGGTCTCTCGGCAGTGCAATTGCCGTCATCGACGGTGATTCTCTTACCGTCACGGAACACCTGAATGACGTCATCAATTGGCAATCTTCATTGCTCATTGAAACCTATTCTTGCAACCTTCAGTCCCCTCATTCCTCTCTGACCCATTCTCTTCATTCCCTTGGCAGATCAACCCCTCGGGGCAAGATTCTATCTCCTCCTTCTCAACTCGGCTAACAGTTGCTATCTCCCTCTCCCCATCCTCTAGCCTCCCCATTTTATCACTTCGACCTCTCTCACTCCCTCTGCCTCTCTACCACTCCTCCACTCTCACCGTCTGCCACTCTCTCCTATCACCACACTCTCTCACTCGAGCTGCCATCGTTTCTACACAGCCGTTATTTATGTGTTCTCGATCTGGCAGGAATCTTTCGGGAAGGAAGACTAGAAACCCCCTCCTGCCCTCCTATCACACTCGAGCAGAGCACATCCTGATGAAATTATCAGGCTGAGTACAAACTGAAAGTTGAAATATCTTATACTTGAAACCTAACTAATCGTATGGAAAATTGAAATTGTATGAATCCACAGAATGAACCCTTCATCACTAGTTTCTACATAACCCATCTAATGTATTCAATATGCACCGTACCTGATGGCAATATACAACTCTGTACTGTTCTCCGGTTGATCCACAGCTGGCCGAGCACGATTCCCAATCTCCCGTGAACCATTCGGCATTGCAGTCGACCGTCAGGCACTCCTGAATAGGGTTCCATGTTGGTACCTCGGTACCAGGACCCGGTACCAGACTACCACGGTACCTTCTCGGTTTCGGGCTTGGTGCTGTTGTTTTCATCGCAGATATCATCGGCAACACGCTGATTGGACTTGACGTCGAGACAGAACGGCGTGCGGGTCTGCACTCCTGAACGGAAGAGGGCGGGTTACGGTAATCACTAATCGATCCCCCATCTACAGTACCCCTACCGTACCCTTTCCGCAGGTGACGGAGCAGGGACTCCACTCCCCGGGTTTGTACATGAATGGGACGTCCTCGTCGACGGGAATTGAGAACTCGTACTTGATCGCTGAATCCTTGTTGCCCTTACGATGGAGCAGAGCCACAGTCACTTCCTGAATCAGGGATCTGACCTGTCGAACTACCGTACTCTTCCCATACCTCAGTGAGGGGTCCCTGAGCGATGAGTGATTCCTTCTTCGAGTCTTCGTACTCGAAAACAGTTCCGGCCACTTCGACATCCGTCTCAGTTTGGATCATCGAGTTTCCATTGAGGACGTAGTCTCCAGTAGCGTTCTTCAGAGCTGAAAATCATTTGTTTGACCCACTGAACTCTCGTGATTACGGTAGTTACCCAGATTGTTGGAGGTATCACGCAGCTCGGAGATCTTGATGGCAGTAGCTCCCACGGGCAGCTTGATGATGTCATGGTATCTGCAAGGGAGTACGGTATTCGGTACCAGAGGTTACGGTAGCCTACCCAGGGGAGAGATTTCTCTCGTCAAAGGCTCCTTCGAGGGTCTTGCACGTGTCTCCCTTGCCGTCGCACTTTCCACACTTATCGTTCTTCTTGTCTGCAAAATAATGAATGTGACCCACCGAACTCGCGGGTTACGGTAATCGACCCTTACCTGATCCGAGCTTTCCATCGCATCCAACTGGCAGACACACTCCGTCAACGCAAATATCGGTTCCCTTGGCGTCACAAGCAGTTCCGTCCGTGACCTACAATGGATACGGTAGAGTACGGTAGGTCAATCGATTGATCGTACCTTCTCGCCCCACTTGAAGTAGAAGTTGCCGTTGCCCTCGGGCTTGCACAGGAGTTCGCACCTGAAAGAGAGGAAGGGTACGGTAGGTCAGTTCGGTCGGTCACATACTTGTTCTTTCCTCTGAATGGGATCCACTTGTAGTACTTTCCCTCGACGGCCTCATCGTTGTGAGAAGCGCATTGAGAAGCACGGAAGTCGCCACCCTCGGAACACTTATCCAGTGAGCAAGAGACGTAACGGACCGAGGGACCAGTGCATTGACCACTGCAATTGGTAATGTACACCCATGCACCACCATTGCCATTTTTCCTCCTTCGGAAATTCATGGCAATTAGTAAAGTACACTCGTACTACCTGCACTGTCTCTTCTCGGTCTGCACTCCACCTCCGCAAGTTCTTGAGCAGGTTCCCTCTGGCTGCCATGGTCCCCATGCACCAGTCTCCGCCTCGCCCGACTTATCCACGGTTACGGATGCATCGCCATCGACGTACACCTGAATATGATGGTACTCTGGATCCTGGTTCGTCGGGTACCTGGTATGCTTGTCGCTTGGCACGGGCAGGGCTGGGGTCGGTCTCAATGGGGGAAGCGGGATGCAAGAAGGGAGCGCCATCGGAAGACTGAAATCGATTATTGTACCGTACCCTCGATTGTCCCTTCGAAATCCCTCTGAGTCATATTCCTAGATAGTGCAGACTCAGTGGTGGCACCACTGCGCTGTTTACGATTTGGCCCTCGAATATCCGACAACAGACCAGCTGCTCTCTCCCGATCCCACTGTCTCTCGATGGTCAGAGAGACGAGAGAGTGGGCAGAATGTCTAGAGTCCAAACAGATTTCCGTCTGGTTCAGACAGCATCTGGTTCACTGTTTCTCTTAGGGAGGGGATATCCATCTCAAGTTGGGGAGACTTCTGGACCCTTCTTTTCTCTCCTCTCAGCAAGTTCTCGCGACACTTCCTTCTCTCTTCATCTGCACTCTTTCTTCACTCTTGCCAGTTTTAGATAGCGAGAGAGAATGCAGATCAGAGAGCGTGCAGAGTGAACAGCACTAAGGGATATCGTCTTACTCGAGTGTCGAGAAGACGCAAGACTCATCCCGAGAGAGGTTCCCTGCCATTCAATCCTTTCCCTGCTTCCTACACGATTCGAAACATGCCGATGGCTCAAATGACCTACGCAGAGCATCGAAAAACATCCCGATTTCTCCTCTTACTTTTAGAAAATAACCTTAAAACAAGCAACCGAGAAGTTCCGCATGTTCCGTGTTGATTCCATCGCCCCGAGCGAAAAATAAAACGTGCGAAATTGGCCGTAAATAATGCTTCCGAGGAGTTTCTTGATTGGTTCCGGATGTGTTTCAAAAAAACTTTTGCGACTTTTTTCGTCCTTCTCCTTTCCAATTACAAATCGCCAGATGGTAGACGGCAAAAAGATGGAAGTTTTAGCTGTAGAAAGAGTCTCTTCATCACTCATTTCAAAGGAGAAGAGAAGAAGCTAAGAGAAGAAAGAGCGCTCGCGAAAGGGCGTTTTTGTAGCCGCGTGAACTTGTTACAAAAAGAGTCCCATCTGGCGAACTACAGTGTCCCATGACCTCGAGTGCCCTATCAGTGTTATTATCACCTTTGGTTCTTTCCTCATCGCTCTCGGCAAACAAGAATTGATAAGACTCTCTGGGCCTGCGACAACTAGCAAGGGTGAATGAAGATACGCAGATAACGTTCATGCCCAAACATCTTTCGAAATGATCTACAATGCCCAATACGCGAAGATCCATGCAATTATCTTTTCTTCTCTATCTCACTCTGGTGGATAGAACAATTGAACAATCTTCATTAGTCCAACAACCAATGGCTCCAAAAGTATCGTAAAATATCTCAGAATCAGTTGAGTTTCACACACCTGTCAAGTTCAAAAGAACCGGGGAAATTTAATGAGTACTCTCTAGGTCACCATCCCACTCAATTACCGTACCCATGGTCTACTCTCCGTACCTTATCTCCGAAGAATGGTATGGTCCAGGCAGCAGCGAGGCCTGCACTGGCCAGAAGGAACAGCGTCAATCGCATCCTTATTGTTTGTCGTCCTCTCTCTGGCTCGCGTGCCGACGAGAAGTCGAGTCGAGATGGATTACCCTGCAAGGAATACGGTAACGATACGGTAGGGGCAGCTACACAATCGCGGAAGGGCAGTTTTACAGTCGCGGGTAATTTCAAATATTGGGCATGCATGCATGGTTGAGTACTGTAGGAGCTGAATGGATGAATGATGAGTTACTGTAGGGAATGCAGTATTGTACGGTCTGGTCAGGGGCAGCTACACAGTCTCACTGCATGGCAGCCCGGAACGGAAAGACGTAAAGTCAGGAAAGATCCGCGCTTTAGCGTGACAGTTGTGTGAATGGAGTAGAAGGAGGATGGCAGATCAGAGCGAGAGGGAAGGAGGGGAAGAAGAAGAGGAGAGAAAGGGAAGGAGCATTTCACCCCTTCCACGGGGGCTGCCAAACACCATCGATAGCAGGTAATCAGAAGGAAACTATCGATGTGGGAGGCTAATTAAGATGAGAGATCATGCATTTCGAAGATAGTCAGAGATAATTGACACATCGTCTTCACTATTCTCGTATCTTTCGCACGCAAAAGAAGATTCGAGAAGAGGGAAAGGGGGGCGGGGCCACAGTATCCAACACTGTTTCGAAACCAATGACCTTACAGTAACCTGAGAGGCTGTCCTTAGATGAGGGAACTTCTATCAAGTGATAATGGAGACTGGATGGAAGAAGAGGGAAGGAGGAGGGGGTGGAGCTAAGAGAGAGATGGAATGAATGAGTGACCTTGTGAGACCTGGCACGACGAACTAAGTTGATAATGGAAGAAGTGACTGATATGAGGGTAGAGGGAGAGGCTTCTATCGATAGGTCAATCACTATCAATGATTATCACGCCTGGAGGAAACACTAGACAAACATGCCCCAAGGAATGTGTGGGAGTGAACACTTGGAGGATACTGTAGGCTGACAATAAATACCGTAGAGAAGCGCCTACAGTAGCCAGCGGTAGATCAGGAATGTGTGTGCGAGAATAGCTGTAAGTGTTGAAAAGGTTGATGGGGTTTGAGTGAAGGGGTTGATGGAGGATGGGAGTGAACAAGTGACAAGTGTTAGCAGAAGAGAAAAGAAGATGAAGAAAGAAGGGAGGGAGGAGGGAGGGGAGAGGGAGAGGCATCCTTAGGATGGAAGAGGTGGTGGAGTGAGATGGCTGTCTGCCAATAGACTGATCTAAGAGGAGGAGGGCTCAAGTCCCTCCCCTTCGGACCTCAAGCTCCGCCCTCTTTCGAAATACGGACTTACCGAATGGCCATGATGGAGATCAAAGACCAATCAAGACTTGGGGAGGTCAATGTTACCGATACTCTGGCTGCTTACACATGAGTGTTCTCAAAATAAGACGGTGACTCGTCAGAAGGAAAGAGGGTAAGATGAGAGAGAAGCGGAGATGTGTAAGAATGGCCTTTGGTACAGACTGTGACGAATCGAGACAACTGAGTCACCACCATGTTCATACGTTTAGCTCGATCGAAGAAGCCAGAACAGTATTGCCTTCATCAAGCTGATCGACCTTTGGCTGATTAGTGAATCTCAACCCATTCTGCAGTATCGTCAGAGTTCATTTGAAATTGTGAACTATGAACTAATTTTAATCGAATCGACATTTTGCTCATGCAGCTCAACGTGTGATTTTAGTGAACACCCGACTCCATTAGATAGCTCATTCCTTCTCATTTCTCCTTCTCTCTCTCTCTCTTTAGCTTTCAAAGTGACTCTGAGCGCCCATTCATTACTGGGCTCACTCTGTGACAAAAAGGAGAGAGATTTCAAGTAAGAGATAGTTCAATCGAGGGAGAGAAGAGAAGTAACTGTCGCAGAAACTATTCGAAAAGGATACAGTTCCTACGGGATCTAGAAGTCCAGGCAAGTTAGAAATGAAGATACACTGATCTCATGCCAACTTGAAGTAGTAACAAAGTGCCTCCGATCAGCGGTTTCCTACCCGCTGCAAAATTGCTCTACACATGAAACATAGATCAGATTGGTTTCAACGCGATACTTGAAAATGTCAAGAAATTCCCGGTTAACTTATCACAGGAATCAGCTGAATAATGGAATAATCTCTCAAATTGATCAGTGATCAAGTCATCAGTTATCACTTCTCTGGATGACTCATCCTATCAATTAGCCTACCTTCTCAATCTCTTCTATCATTCCTCTGCAGACATCTCCCCTTGGACTGCTGCTATTGAGTAATTGCCCGTCTCTCTTTACGATGAGTCACTCTCGAGATTTGTGAATTAGTAGAAGTAAACTATCGGATGGTTCCTCGCAGCTTCTTAGATTATGTTCTAATTGAGTGACTCATTCAGTCTTTGTGCTATGTGTTCGTCCGAGCAATATTGGTCATTATTATTTCATATTTCATCTAAAGTGTTTGTGAAACTCATCACAATCGTCTATAGATAATCTTTGTCAGTACAAATTTTGTAAATCCACATTCTCGATTTCGTTCGGTTTCAATCGAAGCTTTTGACACGAAACCTCTCTGCGGAGTAATGCAAACGAAGAAGAAGATCAGAAATTTCTGAAAACGACGCTTCAGCGAGAAAGATGATCAATCTACCATACTCCTCCCGCCCCTACCTACAGTACCCTTTCATTCTCCCAATATGTCAGCCATCTGTGTAATAATTTCCCTCAACGGCCACAACCCGGAATGTTCTTCTTTCGCCTATCTCAGGCCTCTCTCACTTTCCCCTGCTATCTCGCTTCCTCAAGCTCACAAGAGTGTTTGGCTAGAGTACAGACAGATTCCGACATGTGGGCGCACTATAACTGACCAAAAAAGGACGATTTCATCCATCTGAAGAATACTCTTTTCCCAGATGTGATTATTTTGAGCATGAGCTTCGATTCAAGCATTTTCGCTTCAATCTGAAAAAAGTTTTGACTGAATTTATCAGTAAACCAACACATTGTGTGATCTTTCAGCTGACTTTAAAATGTCTAAGATCGAGCGTCACCTATTCTGTACAAAACTGATATTCAAACGAACAGATTGTGAGATCAAAGATCAACTAATATTCATGGATAATAAACGAACATGTGTCCCGCACCTGATTCCCGCACTGAAAGCCCATCACATTGATGTGATTTCCTCCCTCCTCCACAGAGGGATCGTCTAGTTATGGACACTGCTGGGCTGTCAATATGAAAGAGAGAAATTTCTGCACTCTCTCAATTTGGCATGATGTCTAAGTTGCTCTTACTAACAAGATGGGAGGAACAAATCCATCGAAGACAACCATCATTGGAACAATCGCCCCATGAAAGGATGGTGAATAAGAATGTACCAATACGAGATACCAGCTAGTGGCAGACTGTATTTGAGTGTGGTTGAGCAAAACAAAATGAAAAAGTGACTCAGACATCGTGCGAGGGATCCCCATTGGGACCGGCGCGCTGCGTTGGGTTCGACCTTATTCAGATCACGCCCGCTCCCCGGCTTCAGACGTCACACGGGTTTTCATCAGTGTCACAAGAAAGCCGACAAAAGACCAACCACATTGGAGGGATTCGATCCAACGGGCTTGGTACATGAAGGCCAGTTCACAACCAATAGGCCATGAAGAGAGTGGCGGTCAGGGCGCTAGAGTGATACTTCCCCCTTATATGCTTTTTTTCAGCCTCTCACTTCGCCCTCTTACAGTAGTCCATGCAGGTAGTAGTTCGAGATGGGAGATCCACAAAGTATTCTGATACAAAGACCATTCTCCTCAGACTTCCCAGTTCTGTGCCCATATCAGATTTCACACCTCCGCGTCATCATTAGTGTCTCAAATCTGTAACTTCTCCTGTTGCAAGTGGGGGTCAATAGACAATAACACTGAGTCAAAGTAATCGGATATTCGATCATTGTCTCGATGACAGTTTAGCTCTCTCCATCGTCGTTTGATCTGCTCTTTCTCTCCTTTCTCTCCTTTCTCTCATCTCTTTCTTCCTCCTTCCCCTTCGACTGTAAATGAACCAGATGTGGTGCAAGAAAGAGACAGAAGAAGTTTAGATAGCGAGAAGAGGAATGGTGAGAGGAAAGAAGGAAAAAGGAAGAAGGGGTTCAGGGGATAATTAGGAAATGGATATCCTAGAAATATCTACAGTGAGAAATCAGGTTTTCTCGAGAAGAACTCCTCGAGGAACAATGGAGGTTAATGAGAATTAAATAGAAACGGTGCGAGAATTACGAATTGTCATGCAAGCAAAGAATTTCTCTCCTGAGAAGCACTAGATAAGCACGCTCAGATTGTTCATCGATGTATCGAAGATTACGGCAGATCTTACTTTAGAGACTGTAGATTTTCACATTCATTTCAAAATATAATCTAAACGTTCAGCCAGTATTTATTTGCTCGATTTATTATTATTTTCAGAAAGCTAGAAGATAAACAAAAAAAATCTGAAGAATTTATTTAAAGCCAGTATGTGATAGCACAGTTCATTGAGTACTGTATGAATTATCCTCAACCTTTGCTCGAGCAAAGTATTTTTCCAAGCTTTGCGTTTTCGATATTTCTCTATTAATTCGCGATCTATGTTGCTTAATGTGTGTTGCTTACATGCTACTTCTGCATATGCCAGTAATTGATTCATTTAAGAGTGTTGAATCATGTCTAGACGGAAGAAACGGAAATTGAGCCAGTCTGAGAATGTTTTCGACATCTCCGCTCATCCTCCTCTCTTCATTCCTCCTTTTGCGATAGCGAATGAGCCTCCTCCAGGTAAAAAATGTCTACGAGTTCTCTTTCATGTTAGATTTGCAGAAGTTGCGATGCCTGAAAGCTGTAAGGAGGTCATATTCAGAGTGGATCGAATCCTCAACGCGGACACTGCTAATAAAACAGGTGAATACTTATCCTTTCTGGCTTGCGCATTATTTGAACTTGCAGAGAGAAGTCTTCTGAAACTCCTCGAGCGAATCTGTACGAAGTACAGTGGCTATTATCAGACCTACAATCAGGTTCGTTAGTTTTGAAAAACAGCCTCGAGTAAATGTGATAGTTCAGAGTTTGGTCAATCACCACCTTTCCATCTTTTCCATTCTTGGAATGCCGATTGAGTTCTCGACTAAGGCTTGTAAGTTTTTCCCTTCCAAATGTCAATTGTGGAGGACACGTAGTTGTACAAAGTCTAATCAATCCTATTTCAGTAAATTACAAGTATGCGAATTCGATCGGGGCACACAGTGCTTGCACGAGATTCGCACGAATGCTTCAGAGCAAGGAAGAGAGCAACTACAATTTTACCGAGATGTAAGTCAACTTAGAAAATGTACATAAATATACTGAGAAAATGTACATGAATAGTTCTGAATCTCAGCTAACTCGAAAAATTAGAATATCACGCCTGTCACGAGAGAATCGAGCTAGAATGGGAATTTCTGGGATTGGAGCGAAAATCGTGAAATGAGTTAACATCAGTTTTGGACACCTCTGGGTATGTCCTAGCATCCCTCAAAGTCCGGTTGTGCAAATTTCATTTTGGAGCTCCCTACACCAGGTCGGTATCCTGGAGCCCCAACTTTGACCGATAATATCTCGGTTCCGGTGCAATTTGAATAAAAATAGTTCTAAGAGTTACCCCGTCTATTTTTGGATGCTCTATCCATCTGAATCGGTTTGAAGTCATGAAATTGCTTCCGAACGGAGCTACACTCAAGGATGCATTAGTCGAAAGTGTAGGAAACGGCGCGGCTAATTTTTGGATATGACATGCATCTCACCGAGATCTTTCGAATGAGTGGTTTATGGAAAATATATATCCATGGAACGGTATCATTTACCCCCTCGGAGTATTTGAGATGATTTGAAAACAAATTTCAACAGCAGAAATGAGAAAAGTTCAATCATTTCGCATCGAGCACACCGAAGTAAGCGGTCTTGAATGGAAATTACTGTTGAAAAAAATCTTCAAATCATCTCAGACACTTCGAGGGGGTAAATGATACCGCTCCATGGATCTATATTTTCCATAAACCACTCATTCGAAAGATCTCGGTGAGATGCATGTCATATCCAAAAATTAGCCGCGCCGTTTCCTACACTTTCGACTAATGCATCCTTGAGTGTAGCTCCGTTCGGAAGCAATTTCATGACTTCAAACCGATTCAGATGGATAGAGCATCCAAAAATAGACGGGGTAACTCTTAGAACTATTTTTATTCAAATTGCACCGGAACCGAGATATTATCGGTCAAAGTTGGGGCTCCAGGATACCGACCTGGTGTAGGGAGCTCCAAAATGAAATCAGCACAACCGGACTTTGAGGGTTGCTAGGACATACCTAAAGATGTCCAAAACTGATGTTAACTCATTTCACGATTTTCGCTCCAATCCCATCCCCAGCTCGATTCTCTCGTGACAGGCGTGATATTTCATTTTAAAATCCAACTATTATTTTTGCAGTCTTCGATTGTTCGCATGGGCTGAACGATCGGCGAATAACTATCTCTACTCGAGATATGGATTGGCAGTACAATCATTCAAGGTTTGTGACACATTCATTCTAGTTCAATAGTATTCTCGGAAATTATTTTCACTTTTTGGAATTGACGAATAATTTGCAGATCAATCGAAATACTGCTGTTCTCTTTCGACAATTGATGACGTTGAATTCGCTGATCACGACTAGAAGATGGGAAGAGTTGGGCAGATATCTCAGTGAGTTGTGATTGCATGAAATTAATTGTTGATCAGAGTAAACAGCTAGGATTAACTAGAGGGATAGTCAGTGAAAATGGTACATAGGTCGTACTTTTAGAAAGGAACAGACCCCAACTATTGAAGCAGTGTATGCGAAAAGAAAAAAAAATCAATGTGCTTCATTCTTCAATTGAATTCCAATTCAGATTCATGCAACTTCTTGCATGTTCCCCACATGGCTTGGTACCGTGTAGACTTGAAGAAGCATCGGATGAACTACAAGGAGAGACTGTATAGGTACGATGACTATCGATACTCCTTCCTAATACCGTAACCTTAACCAATACCCTGATGATTTGAGATCCCTCCGTCACGATATGTTCGTGTCTGCCCTCTACGTGTGGCAAGCAGCGACGCTGCGAGTACTCCACATGCAGGTACGGTAGATTGATTGGTGGTGGGAGTAGTGTTGAGGCGGTTTATCGGATATAACTTTCATCCCCCCCCCTTCCATAGTTTGTGATCAAGAGAAGGAGAGAACACGCGATAAATAAAATTTATAGATATTTGTGTGCAGGAATCTCGTGAATGGAAGAGTTCTCGTCAATTGTCAATTCTTCGACGGGCGATCTCACAGTGCACAATCACAACAAGCGTCCGAGTACCCGAACATGTACTTTGTTAGTTTATTTAAAATTATTTCGGGAACATACCTGTGTCAAGTATGTACTTGGAACTTTTGCTACCCCTAAGAACGGGTATCCGCAAGTAACTATGATTTTTTTCTACGGGTAGCCGACCTATTCATTTCAAAAACCGTCATATTTTGCACAAAATCCTCAAAAAAAATTACAATTTTCTTACGGGTAGCCGTCACTTTTCAAAAATTTGATTTTTTTCTACGGGTGGCCGCGTACTTAAGTACAAAAGTACTCAGGTATGTTCGGGAAAAGAAATTAGAGTGACCAAAATTGAGATTATATTAGTGATACAAAGAATGAACATTTCATGAAATGATTGACGAGGTGGATAAATATGACATACTATTTTAAATATAATTGTATTTGTTGAGTTTTTTTTATCCCAAGATTAGCAATAAAACTTACAGAATCGTAAGATAATCGATCTTTTCAGTAACAGACAGTGTGGTAGTGATGCTCTCACTGGAGGAATCCTACATGATTCACAATTTCCATCTAATCGATCTCAATCTGCCCGAAGCGCACGAAGTTGTGAGTATAAATTATTTGTTATTATTCATTTATGCGGTAGAATTTTAATCATTTTTCTGAACTGTTAACGAGCTGATAATTACGTACATCTGATGTTTAGCACTGCATTTACAATGAATTGAAAAATCCGTATCCATGGTCGAGGTTTCTGCAGTTGAAGTTGAACAAAACAATTTGAAACAAACGAAAACAATTGACTGTTCGTTGTCAAGTATGCATTGTAGTATCGTCGTCCCTACGAAGCATTCAAACTACTCGCCCAGTCGTGGTGCTGGCAAGACGATCTCAGAATCATCTCAGGTATCACATTGATCGAAATGTTGTGTTAATTTATAGTAATGATTATCAACTTAAAGTATATATTACGGGGAATATTGATTGCAGAGGTCAAATACCCCTCCCGAAAGGCCCTATGCATACCACATTTTTAGGAAAATTTGAACAAAATTTAGAGAAAAGCATACCACCGATCGACTAAAATAGAGGATTTGGCCCGAAACTTAACCACAACAAATGCAATAGCCTTTAAAATTTGTTAAAGCATGCCACGTCTTGGGTTTCATAACCTAAGCATTTGAACGCTGATTGATTGTGACTCGGAATGCTCGAATCTCAACGTTTCCAAGTTGTCTTTTCTTCGTATTTCAGTGATTAATTTCAGGAGTGACGGATCCCGGTTCACAACTTGTCGATGCATTGCTGGAAGTGGCCGAGAGGGAGGGAAGTGCGGTTAGTCTCATTTTATACTCATCTAAAATACTGAGTATCTCGAAATTTAGCACTTAACTTCAATTAAATTCAATGTTTGCTAGAGTGCGGTGTTAGCAGCAAAAAAAAAACAATGGAGCAGCAAAATACACATTTCTTCTTATTCTGACATAAAACTTTATTTTATGTTTTGTTCAATTTGTTACAATTACAGGGCGTAATCTTCGCTCTATCAGCCCTTCGTGGCTTCATGAAGATGGTGGATGTAGTTGAGGAAGGGGAAAGTCTCAATCGAATTCTCGCCTATTCAATCGCATGTCCACGTGCAGTTCGACCACTTTCTGCACAAATGAGAGAGTTTGGAATGGAGGAACAAGCGAATGAAATGATTGACAAGGTAAACAATAGGTAAACAACAAAAATTTAATTAACCACTTTGATCGCTAGATTAGCAAGGGAAATGACGTAATCGGGAATGACAGAAAGATCATAGATTAGTATTGGTGATCCTTCCTCACAGGCAATCGATCCCTCGGCAGCAATTCACCCGAGTGATCCAATCTGGTTGCAATGGGCAGAAGGAAAGATGAAGGAAATCGATGAGGATGATCTAGAGGTACAGTAATATTCTCAACAATGAAATAGCTAAAATGTGCGATTAATTCGCCGACTTGATAGCACTGCTTACATCTCATCTTTTCAGACGCACACATCAGTTGCTGGTGTGTTGTTGTCCTATCTGGACTACGGTAGCAATCGATTACATGAACGCGCCTGGATTCTACTCGAGAAGGCCATGGCCGGGGTACGGTATCGATTTAACTATTTCATTAGTATACGGTAGTCGAGTGATTGGCAACTGCTTTTATTAAACTGTTTTAGAGTGATTCATCTCGATGGAGTGAATGGTGGGAAGAACGAGTGGAATGGTGGACAGAATTCCATCAGGAAGAAATGGATAAAAGAGGAACAAAGGCGAGAAAGAAAGTATTCAAGAGATTTGCAAGAGTTGAGATAGATTGATTTTTTATTTAACCTGTTGTTATTCAAATCGTTGTTATGTTTTGTTGTATTGATTCTAGCCATGCCAAAACTTATACTATTCTGAGGGTAGTCGGGTCTCAATATAGTTTTAACGGATATTTATACGATTGATATAATGATAAACTTTAAAATTTAATTATGCTGTATTGAACTACAGAAAGATGATACATGATGAATGTCACTGTGGTTTATGGTTATTATAAGCGAGCTAAATGCAATCATATATGACTGAAGTTCAAATACACATTTATCACACTGTACGGAAGCTGTTCGAACCTTATGCAATCGGGCTCGAATCATATTTATGCTCTTTTGAAATATTCGAAAGTCGAACAAAGAAATTCAAAATTTCCTTTGTTTGTCACGAATATTACTTCATTTGCATCAAATATTAATTATCTTCTTCACTTGTATAAATACCATCTCCATTTCTCTCCCCTTCACTTTCCCCTCTTTCCTTTCTATACTTCGGTCATCGAATGAAATTTACGCGGAGTCATTGAAACAATGGTGGGTTTTTCTTGAATTTTCAATAAAGATAGAGTTATCAATAAAGTGAATGGGCCTAGGTACATGAATCTGTACATGATCGTAGATCATGCAGTAACTCTGCGGGGGGCACAGGCTGGGGTTTACAGGTTTCCTGACTCTTTCTGTATGTCCTGGAGAAATAAAAGGAGGAAATGATGAGATTGGAAGAAGATGTACACGACTCATCCAATTAGCAGAATATGCCTTTTTTACGATCAGAAGGGGAAAGAGGACCCGATTGCTGGATCTGGAACTGTATGATAATGTGATGAAGAATAATAAAGATGTGGATATGAATAGCTCGTACCCAGGAAGGAAAAGAATGAGGATGGACAATACTCGTTGATCAAGATGGCGATTGCACATTAACCCTCCGTTCTTTCATCGTAGTGAATGCAAAGAGAAGGAATCGAATGCAAATCCCCAATTCTCTTCGATCGATTTTTAATGCGCAAGACTCAGCGGCGGTTCAGTTCCCAAAGACAACTCTCTAACTTGTGAATAATGAGAAATGAGACAGCGAACGATCGAAAGAGTGTGAGAAAACACATCTACTTCTCGAATACATAATCGACTTCGAATGTGAAGTCAGACGGAACAAATGGATTTTGATGTGCCATTGACTACGATCAAGTCATCTCTCCCTAACCATTGACGAAGAAAGGAAAATCCTCTAGAATTTCTGCTGATCGAATTCTCTACGTGTGATAATGGATTACCCACTTGGAAAGCCCATGATACCGTTTCAACTGAGACTATCAACTATCAATGTGAGATCATCTGGATGCGAGTCGATGTGAGAAATGAGGAGAGTGCGCCCTATCATTCTTCATTTCGCGCCGTGACCGGAGCGGTTCACGGAATTCCCCTGCATATTCTCACTGTGTGGTCTGCAGGGGAATTATGAGATCAGACGCTCACGAGTGAATCGAGATATTACTTGTTCCCATGTGATAATTGGAAGCGTTATGTCAAATTTGCGGTTTAGAATCAGTAAGAGTAATCACATCATACGTGCATGTCGGGGTTTTTTGGTGTACTGTCGGTTAAGTTGAACCTTTGTGGCATTAATTTGGTGTTGTATCTAGGAGTAGCAAGCCCCTGTGATGTTGCTACATAATGCATTGACTGTTTGTGAAATAAAATAAGCCTATAAAAAAAAAATTTCTTTCAGATCTTATTCCAAATTGTGATCTTCTTTATCTTCACTTCAATCGCTGAAAGTTTCTTACATGAAGTGAATATAAAACGATCCACAAACGATTTCTGTCTTGCTTACTCGAACATCAAAACTTCTTGTGAAGTTGAACACTGCAAAGAGGTTTACTTATTCTGTGGATTCATGATACATTCTTTTTTTCATTCAGGCCAGTTATTCTTCAGATAATCAATCTATCATTTGCACAGAAGATGGATATGAGTTGAAGTGAGACTACTAATCATGAGCCGAAGTCATGTGTTTCATTACAGCTATAATGGAAACGTATTGGCGAATCTCACATGCAATCCTAGCAATGGTTTATACGAATCTGGACAAGATCATGTGGAGCGAAATGGAAATGTTTTCTGTCTGAGTGAGATAACATTCATGAAAATCGCATAGTTATCATCTTGAAAGTAAATAAATAGCTGTCGGAATTTCTTCGATTTTAAGCCCCGACATCAGCCGATCCGAAAATGGAGGGGTTGGGGAATGACTATGATACGGAGGGAATATTCTGCGAGAAAGTCTGGGCCTAAAATCGAAGAAGTGCCGGCTGTCTAATGAAGAATTCATCTTTTCTTTCCTTGTACTCTCTCATCGACCAGAATGATGAGAGTACAATGAAGATGAAGAGACGAATTCTTCATCATCAGATTCACAAACTCAGGTAAAACGTGTGATCGGATCGCAGCCGCGACCGTCCTTCTGCTAGGATTATGGTTGATGACGTATGGAGATAAGGTGAGAAGGATTCGATTATGACTCTTCGTCCACAATCCCTTCATTTCCTTTCCATCGTGCACACATCAAACATGATTGACTTTTCGCTTCCGTCACACTTGTGAATGTAAATAGGAAGTTGCAGCGATCGTTCGCTACGACGTCTCTCCTTCTCCTGCTGATTTGTTCTCCAGTAGAGGCAGTTCGCCATCCGCCGCCTAATCACAATCCGAGTACGTTTACTACCGATGGAGTTCACGACACTCAACACCTCCCTCATAAATTCAAATACTTTGATCACTCTAGTGAAAATGAGCACTTCCTCTATCGTCATTCTGTCTAGGGCTGTCATGATGAAGAATTCATCTCTTCATTGTGTGTGCTCTCTCGCAACTCTGACCGATGATAGAGAACGAATAGTAAACAGATGGACCCTTATAAGAGCCCTAAATCTGCCCTACTCACAACTGTTCCATTCCAGACCTCCAACCGCATGCCCAACAGACTCACGCAAGTGCGGCTAAAATAAGAGTGAGTTGACGAGTCAATCGCCTCCAGTGGGAATTATTTCCTTGCAGTTGCGTCCAACCACACGATCGATTGCTCCGGAGATCAGTGCGGGTACTGCTCCGTGGCGGAGTGGAGGTGTGGCATCCGACACTGCGCAACGTCGCTTCCGTGCAGCGGTGCATGCACGTGTCCAACATCAAATCCCACCCGTGAACCCAATGATTCCGCCGAACGGCAATTTGGGGCTAGCGACCCCTGCGAACGCAGCCCCTCCGAGACTGCCAGTCATTGTGGAAGGAAGTAACGAGCAACGGTCGACTGGGCGAGCTGGCGGAGGAGCAGTTAATCGAAATGGAATTCAAGCCGCTATTCGTATGAACTTATTTGGCGTGAGTGGCTATTTACCGATGTATCGGGTACGACTCTTCTTGCCTCGTGTGGTCTCTAGTCAGAAAGACGAGAGAGTTTCCGATATGTGAATTGCGTTCGAAGAAGAATAAATAGTGATAATATCCTATTATTTTGCAGGTTTTCGGTGCCAACGACGATGTTGATCTACCCTTCATCATGGATGATGAAAATGTGAGTATTGTTTCCTACTCCACTGTCTAATTACTGTAGGATGCAATTGTCATTGCGACTGTTCGAAATGAAGAGAAGCTCAATTCTTCCTGTTTCAGTTAGATCAAACTCAAGGTATCGATGATATCGATGATAATGTCGACGGAGGCGATGGGAATGTAAGATTCGAAGTGATCTCCTTAATTATCAACACATACATTTGATCAGTGACTTTTAAAAAAAAAATCAATTTCTCAGATAAACTTGGATCAAGAAGGAATTAGGCCCGCTCTTAATGCAGCAGCTGTAGCTCAGGTACGAACAATACGATGCCCATTGCTAGCAACCTTTGCCATGTTGCTGACTGACCAGCATATTGCTCACAATTGATCTTTGATCTTTGGTCGATGAATCCAACAATATTTCTTTATCCCTATTAATTCATGATCATGGCTGAATTGCAGTTAGCTGAGATGAATCGTCGTAACGAAGAGATACTGCGTGAATTAGAAGAAGCAAAGGAAGCTGCAGCAGCGGCTCGAGCTGATGCAGACGCTGTAAGAACTATCCTCTTTACTCCTTCCTTTTCACCCTCTTCTTCCATTGTAAAATCCATTGCTAAACTATTGCAGGTTCGCGCACAACTTCAACGCGAGCAAGATGTTGCAGCGGTGAGTGAACGAGCAGATTGAAGCTTATGAAGGATCGGAGAGGGGGGAGGGGCGAAATCGACGAGAAACAACAATGACGACTGAACTCCCTAAAAGCATTAAATTTCCATCCCCTCTGGCTCTCTTCTTTCTGCATGCTCTCTCGCTTTCTCTGGCTCTCTTCTTTCTGCATGCTCTCTCGCTTTCTCTGATCGAAGAGAGGGCACGCAAATTGAAGAGAGTTGGTAATATTGTGAGATGAGAATATTGTGTTTAGCGTATTGCACACGGCGAGCAGCGAGCTAACGGTGATGATGGGAATGTGCATGGGCCGGTGAGTACTATCAATGGTGCAATTGGAATAGATAAATCATTCTCGTTGAGGATCATGAGCGATCTCCTATAGGAGGACGTCCTGTAGTGGGAAACAACGTGCAAGTGAGTGTACAGTAGTCAAGTTAGATCGAATATAATCCATTTCGAATAAAAAGGATTACTCGCTAATCAACTTTGTTAAGTATTATTCGCGAATCAAATTTATTCGAACAGACAGCATTAGTGCCCAGTTGTTTGCTCACTTATCGATACACTCGCAGAATGGGCCCGATGCAGCAGTAGCTGCAGGCGCTGCTGGTGGTGGTGGCGTCGGCCCTCGTCCTCCATTAATTAATCCTCATCTTGTCCCCGCGGTATGTGGATATATGGGGTACGGTGCGAAGGTGAATGGAACACTTGCAGAGAGTAGCTCCTGTTCTGATTCTCGGCGGAAATCCTCCGATTGTTCAGGTGAGTGAGATCTTTCGCTTCTCCAGATGAAATAACTAATGACAACACTTGGCCATTAATTAGAGGTTGATGGTTGAAATGTGAATGGATATATCAATATATTGCAGCGCGCCCCTCTCCTCCCCGTTCCTCCCATCCACATTGGCGCCGGAGCACTAAATCAGGTAGGTTGGAAATGGTTGAGTTGAGGGACGGGAGGAACGAGTACGATACCATTCTAATATCGATGTACAGTAATTCATTATCACCGAAGGCGACTATGAGATGATGTTTCTCTCTGTATTAGAAAGCGTTGTTGGCTCACAATCCAACAGGGATGACTTCATCCCAGTGCACACTCTTCTCTGTGAATAGTAGTACTTCCTTGCAGAATAATAACAATGTACCGCAAGGACCCGGCGCCCGAATTCCTGCTCAAGTTCCATTAGTTCGTTCATTTGTTGTTGTTATTTACGACATTCAGAAGAGAAAAAATTGCAGATGCCTTTCTGTTCTCACTTTATCGGCCAAAAAGTGACTAAAACGATTGATGCAATATTCTCAGATGCAATAAATGTTCCTTTCAGACTGCAGAACAACAACTGCGCGTAATCGCTGCTCGATCGAATTTCGGTAATCTCAATCAATACTTGCCGGCGTTTGCTTCCAATCTGCGTCAATTATACACTGAGGTTTGAGAAAAAAGTAATTAGTAATAATGAAGTGATGATCCACAAGATGACGGGCGGGTGTAATCCGATGTGCGAGCGAGTGGGTGGAGTGGTTCGAGGTGAGGAACAAGCCTAATCGGTTCAATACTTAATCAAATCATGTAAGGCTGTGTGTTACAAGCAACTAATGCTAATGATGCTGACGCACGGCGTCTGAGAACCAATCCTCCACACGGCACTTATGATACCGGCTTTTCGTATAATGCTCGCGGACACCTCGTAACCACAATTTTCATGCGGAGTTTTGCAGTAAGTTTGTGCAAGTAAAAAAACAAGAATTATTGGGAATTAAAGTTCTTTAATGTTAGATAGATTGTTTGAGATGAAACATGGAAATAGATTGATGCAATGTATCCGATCTCGCTATTTTGACATTCTCGCTCACAATGTCCGAATTGAACAACACCAATTCCCAGGCGGCGCTCACAGTATTGAGAACTGGATATAACTTGCCGGACAGAAGAAGCATCGATTTTGTTTTTCCTGATGCGGGTCTGTTCATACGGCAATCAGAACATGAATGAATTCATTTCAGTCCCTGCTTTGGTCGCGTCTCCAACTGATCATCCCTTTACACTGGGAACAATGTTTGTAAGGGCAATCAACAACGATGTTTTCGGTGAGACAAATTCTCATTTCCTCAAATCAATCATTTTCAATTGTGATTTTTTTCAATTTAGGCGCCGTACAGCGTACAGCACTGATTTTCGACGCTAGCGGAACTGATATCCTAGAGGTTGGTTTTATGTACAGAAACAAGTTATCTAGGTCAATATTCTATTTCAGGATAGTCTGATACTCGCAATTCGATTCAGGCAAGATCAAATTGCAAGTCTAGTTCGATTGGCACTCTTATTGAACGCTGCATACGTTGGCGGCGGTGAGCTGCATGTGTCAAGAGTGAGCTATCGAAGCCGTTTCCTCCACTTGATTCTTTTCATTCAGAGCTAATTACACCACACGAATCTTCAATTAATCAACACAAAACGGTTCGAGTACATGTGCACTGCTGATGTTTGAGTGCAAAAAACTGATGCTTTGAGACGTGAATCATTTGATAAATATCTAATTACATAAATTGTTGCTGTAATACGATGAGCCAGTACAAGCAAATACAAAAATAATCAATATTAAATAATTTTCTCAGTTTAGTAAATGTCGAAAAGTTTTTAAAAAGGGTAAAAATTATGAGAAGATTATTCTGGGAAAATAAAGCGGAATTAATGAAAATGAAGAGAAGAGCCGCATGAGAAAAACAATACTTCAGAGAGTTGATGAATTGGTTAAGGTTCGAATCAGATTAGACGAATAATACGAATTGTGCGGAGAAATTTCGGAATGGAATGGAATTCGAATTACAGTAAGAAAGCGGAACAAGAAAGCAGATCAATAGTAGGTTCTTTATTCCTGTGAATTATTATGATTCGGAAAATTGTGGCACAAATATTTCGAGGAAAGGAAACGTTGCACAGAAGCAACATGGAACGATAGATGCAATAATTTATACTGATAAAAGCAAAAAAATCAATCGACGAATTGATGGATGAACAATGGATGAAAAAAGCAAAAAATCAATGGATGTATATAGGAATAAGGATACCAACAAAATAGATCAAATCGAAGACAGTATCTTTGGTACGAAAAACTGTCGACAAGGAATATTGCAAGAGAAGTGTCGAGACAAAATAACTAGAAGCAAATGATATCAACGGTAGAGCTCGACTACTGAATGACCAGATGAGTGAGATTTCGAGAGCGAGATACGAATCAGCATCAGAAGCATCTCTAACATTAGCGCAGTCCAGTGAAGGTGGCGCATTCTGGAAGACGATAAAATGATTACTAATTTCTAACTTCCGTATCTTTCGTATGGGCATCTTTGCATACCTATTGTTCGAAAGAATCCCTTTTCTCTGGCTGATCGCCTTCCTGGTGGTCGAGTGAGTTCGTGCCATTGGAACTAATGAAGAGAATGATTCGTATTTTTGAAAACAATTGTAAGGCTCCATAGAGGAGTCCTACCTACCATGAAAAAAGAAGGCGATTTGTGAGTTCGTATCATTCCGATGCGGGGCGATCATTTGTATTCAGGTAGCTGTATGCCGTTTCCTGATCAGCGACGCTTGAGTCATCGAAGCAACTTAATGACGTCAATTTTTAAGATAATTATTCAGACAACGAAACGCTTTTGAAATATTTTGTTTCATGTTTTCCATTCTCTGCATTGTGTCCTAAGGTTGAGTTCGCAAACTCGTCAAGTTAATTGGGTTCGCAAACCTCTTTTCTAGGGTTGAGTTCGCAAACTCGTCAGTCGACCTTGTTTTTCGGTCTTCTACTTGGGTTCGCAAACCTCTTTTCTAGGGTTGAGTTCGCAAACTCGTCAAGCTAATTGGGTTCGCAAACCTCATACTAATTGTTTGTCTGTTTGACCTATTTACTAAAGTTACATGTGTTCGATGTGTCTCTGTATATTGTTTTCTTTTTTTGCAATGTTAGTGTATGGGTTCGCAAACCCAGCCTACGGTTGAGTTCGCAAACTCGTCAAGTTAATTGGGTTCGCAAACCTCTTTTCTAGGGTTGAGTTCGAAAACTCCTCAGTCGACCTTGTTTTACGGTCTTCTACTTGGGTTCGCAAACCTCCTTTCTAGGGTTGAGTTCGCAAACTCGTCAAGCTAATTGGGTTCGCAAACCTCATATGTACCTAGGTTCATCATTTGTCTGTTTGACTATGTGTCTGCATGGCTAATTGTGTTCCACATTTAACAGCTATCACACTGGTTTAGATCTAGTTTCCCCATTGTACGAAAACTCTCCTATGTCTAGGGGCCACAATGTAGATAGCCGATTTCACGCTTCGGGGCCAAATGTGTGTTCAAACTGTCCCTCATGGATCCAATATCATCATACTTTTTACCGTTTGTCGATATCTTTTCGCTGTCGCGCGCTAGAGCCCGAGAAGTACGCGCGCAACGCACTGGGGAAGAGGAGGGAAAGGCGAGGCGAGAGGGAAGGGGGGCGGAGCCTAATTAGCGTGTGTCTCTCTCCCTCCCCCCGCCCTCTCGCTCGCCTCTCCCCGCGCAAAAAACACAAGCCGGGGAAGCATGCTAAAAATCTAATTTTTTCTCTAAAATTCCTAAAATATTCAAATTAGTCAGAAAATTGTTGTCCGAGCAGAACTTCCAAACAGAAACATGCCAAAACGACTCATTCCCTTCGTTCATATGCAAATTTAATCCTCTTAGCGTTCTGAGGCACTTCCCGGACAGTGCTAGATCGATAGGTAATGGTAACAGCTATCCGTAGCACTTTAGAGCGAGTGATTTGGTTTAGAATGAAGCTTGTGTTTTTGTTTTCTCGCTTTTTGGTGAAATCGTGTCCGCACAAAGTGGGCGGAGCTTGTGGCCCCTACCTATGTCGCTGCCTGGCATTGTAGGTAGAGTCGTTGAGCGTTCCATGACTGATCGACGTGCTGAAATTGCAAACAATGATGATCGATAGATAATTCGCATACGGTCAATATGTATCTATGTTCCTCACCAATAATTGAAGATTGCATGAATCGTCTCCTACATCGAAGCGAGTTGATGATTCTTCATGACGGTCGCGTTCTGAAAACATTGGAAGGTTAGAATTAGGTAGTGAGCTTCAACTTTGTCAGCTAAAGCTTACAGAATGGTTACGATAACGTGGATCTTATCACTAGAGTACCTGTGATAGCGAAGGGTACGGTAAAATCTGATGCAGTATCGATTGCGGTTTGATGTGGTCTGTTACTAGAGTAGTCCCTATCACTATGGTAGGAAGGGGGTACGGTATAACTCAGCACTAGAGAGTGAATGTTAGTAGGCACTCTAAGAACTAGAGGGTTCGGTTGGGTACGGTAGGGTTCGGTTGATTCCTCACCAAATCGTAGGGAGTATGACGGTGGTGTTGCGTGCGCGCCTCTCTGGTAGACGAATCCACGCAGGGAAGATCCTGAAGATATGGTGGTTACGGTAAGTGAGGGATACGGTATTGATACCTTCCTCCTCCTTCTTCCCTCCTCTTCCGAGCGACCCTCCACCCGACCGGTTGAGACGAGCGAGCGAGTGACGAATGAAAAGAGAAGGGGAGGGAGAGGGAAGGCGAAGAATGGGGGAGGGGAACAATGGAACGTTGCATAATTGATTACAGATTACGGTATTGATTGAATTCATTGATTGAATTAGTCACTCGAACAAAGGACAATTGAGAAATGATGAATTTTTATTAAGCAAGTCACATTCTTCGTATATTTCTAGAAAGTCTCAAAGAATAAAAGAAAATGATGTTGTAACGAAAAAATGATGAAGATGGTGAGATTCGATTAATATTCGATGCATGAAAATACTATAAAAACATTCGCCGATTCTTCCCACTTCTTTCATTGTATTCGAGCATTCATTGTTCGAGTCGCGCGTTCTTTTTCGTTTCTTCCGATTCTAAATAACCTTAGCATCCGAGTATAAAAGAGTTCCCCTCTCTCATCATTCCACCATCTCATTTCCCTCCTTCTCTACAATGAATTCATCCCTCATTATTATTCTTCTGAGTACGGCAGCTGCAGCTCATTGTAAGAATATATTGATTAATCAATGGAATCAATCGATAATCTCAGATTACGGTCATGGTCATTATGGTGATGGACATCATCATGGAGAACATCATGGAGATGGATATTATGGAGATCATGGACATGCTGATGGTACGGTAATTATCGATTGATTGGAATACGGTAGAACTATTGCAGGATATCATAAGAAGTATGATGCTGGAAAGCATGGAGAGTACGGTAACTACCATTATGGAGGATACGGTAGTCATCATAAAGGAGAGGAATACGGTCATGGACATGAAGATGTATGATATCGATTGATTAATTACCGTAATCATGATAATTAAGGGACATGAAGATGGTCATCATCATGATGGACATCATGATGAGGGACATCATGGAGGAGATTATTACGGTCATGGTGGTGTGTGGTGTGGATTTGGAATGGTCGACTAATTGAAATGCACTCAGATCACCACCAAGACGGACACCACGATCATCATCATGAACCTCACTACGAACATTACGGACATCATTAGACGCATTTGTTGTATTCTAGATGGCATAAAGATTGTTCAGTTATCTGCGATGTCCTTTATGTTGAAGAAATCTTGAAATCAAGTGGGTTGGGAGCTAAAATGATGTAATTTCATCTAAGATTTCGAAAGAAATGCTTCGTATTGCCAACTTTGAGTCTCATCAACAGCAAAAATCAATTTCTTCATGGATTCAAGTTCCATTAACGTGTGCGATGCTCAACAAAACATGATAGAGAAGTTGAATTTATCGCACTTCGTCTGTCATAAATTATTTTTATACGATAGCTTTTACTTTGGTTGTCAATGAAGTTGAGTGTTTCGATAATTCGATGATGGGAAGATGAGAAAGAGACAAGTGATTAGTATCCAGCCCTCTTCAGTCCTTCATCAACCATTTCCACGCATTTCTTGTCCTTCAAAATTGCCTCCAGATTGACCACTCTCGACATTAACTGCAATAGAGATCAAAGATCAAAGATCAAATCGGTTCAAAGACCAAAGATCGACCTTGTCTGCATCGAAAGCGTTGCTTCCGGGCTTCATTGCGTACATGAGATACAAAGTGATCGTGTTCTGTGAAGAATGACCATTTTTCTATATTGATCCACTCGATCGATACTACCGTACTCCTACAGTACTCACGTATATCTTGATCCATTGATTCAACGTGACACAATTCTCAGCAATCAGCAGGCAAATCTCCATATAATCCGCCTTCAAATCATTCTCCAATTTCTTCTTCGCTGTGGGAGTCTTCCTGGAGAGAACTTTCATTGTGTAAATGATCGCTTCTTGACTTTTTTCTAAACTTACGCATATTTCTCAACAATCTCGTCCACTAACTCATCATAAAGAGGATCGGCTTTCTCCTGGAATCAATACTACCGTAGCCTACCGTCTAGACTACCGTACATCGTAAATCTTGAGAACTTTCTCGAAGTGGGCTGGGTTTTCGGTGGCACCCTTGTAAGCGCACAGTAAATCCGTCGGATTGTATTCCGCCGGTGGACTCGATTTCTCAAGTGAGAATTTGTACGGTGAGAAGGGAGGTGATCTTTGATCTCTGATCAGAGATCAAAGATCAACTACTCACTGCTCGCGCGTCGGCAACCTTGCTCAAGAATGTGACCATTTCCGCAGCATCCTTCGTTGTGGCCAGAGCGTACACCAAATGCTGCCTGAAAATAGTGACTTTTTCGCGAATTCGATGGAGATTAATTTACTTTTCCGTGCCGAATGGACAATCTTTCGGTTTCGGATCCTGCTGTGAAGCATCCTGAACATTATCACTTATCCTTCAAGTTGTGGATAGATAAGCAACGCTATTTTGAGCCAAAGATGCCAATTGTAATAGTCTTGTATGCAATTCGGAATAGCCCGGGAGCGTAAAGCAGTGCCCAGTTTGGTTTCCCGATGATCCTTCTTTGTGTCGTTCATTTCTGTTCAATCCTGCGCTCATTCACCTTGTTCAATCGTTTCTCCAATTCTTCCTTCTTTCCCATTCGATTGAGAGCATGGGAAAAGACGACTGTTTGCATTGCAATCTCCACGTCGTCCATCTTTCCTCCGCCCATCTTTCGCAGCTCCTGAAATGATCTATGATCTTTGACCTTTGAACTCTTCTCCTCACCTCGAGACACTCGGGGTCTTCAACCCATAGCAGAATGCGCATCGCCAATTCTTGTCGAATCTGCTTGTCGACCGCTGTAAAAGATCAAAGATCAACTTCATAATCTACTGATAAGATCGTCTCAACTCACAATCTCTGTTCGCGACTCCCTGGTTTCCCTTGCTCGTTGGGGAATTCAACAACATACGACCGTACTCTCTCATCATCTTCCGTAGACGGTTGATCACCTCAACAGATCAAAGATCAAGATCAGAGAAGATCAAAGATCATCGCACATCCGCTCCTTCTTTCTGCGGTAGATGGACGCACAGAATCTTCACAAGGCGATTGATTAGTTCTTGAAAGACGTTTTGATAGATAGATTGTTTTTCCTCTTACCCCACGTTGCCGGGCAATCGAGCTCCTTCTCCTGACATCGCCGTACAATTAGGAAGAATTGCATCAGTGTCCCGCATTCGACGTCTGCAAAGATCAAAGATCAACCAAGACGTAGTATAGGAATGGCTCACTGATTCCTCCTTTGTAGTGGTTGAAGGCTGTGAGATTACGCATAAACGTGAGCCGATGTTCAATAGAGAGAATGGTGACGATCTGAGGAAGAGTTATTGGTCACGTATCATTAGCAACGATTGATTCGTCGAAAATGGAGCACAATCTTCACCTTCATCAGATCTTGGAACGTATTCTCGTCCCATTGCTTGACGATGTCTCCCTGCAAGAAATCGTTCATCTATTGAACTCTATCGCAGTGCAAACCGGTTCCTTCGCAAGACGAATTTGTTCCGGAGTCAAATCCAGAGCAATCGCTTTCTGAAGTTATCATGAACTATTCAAATATTGTAGATTATTATTCACTTTTCCCGATTCTGCAGTTTTAGCAGGCGTTTGTGATTGCACTTTTTCAATTTTCTTCTCCTCCTTTGCTTCTTTCTTTTCTACTTTAACTTCTTCTTTTTTCTCATCTGTTTTCTCTTCCTTTTTTGATTCTTTCTTGTCTTCCTTTTTATCTTCACTCTTATCCTTCTCATCCTTACTATCACGCATTGATTTCTCTTTACGTTCCGTTGAGGGAGGAGCTTCTGAACAAGTTCAGTGTATTGCGGAAGCAACAACAAGTATTTATGCGAACTTGACAATTATGAGCATGAAAAACAAGTCAGCAATTACAAATTAGCACCAGGTATCAGTATATCGAATCGATTTGATCATTCTACCGTACTTCCTTCTACCGTACTCTCCTCTACCATACTTCCTTCTACCGTACCCGAAGCCGCTGTGCTGCTCTCTCTACTGTAGGCATAGACGGCCGTTTTCACTCCTTCAGAATGGTTCAACGATTTGGGAGCTGTCGTCGGAGAAGATCGACGTCTCTGTCAATGGAGTACGGTAGAGATTACGATAGATGGAAACGGTAGGCCGATATCGAAACTCACTCGAATCACACAGAATGCAATGATGACTAGAATGAGGCCAATCAGTGAGATAACTCCGAATGTGATTCCGGTTATGGCTCCTGGTGAAATGGAGGCCTCTGCACTCAAATTGGCTCCTTCAACCGATGATTCTGCATGAGGATAACTATACGAATGTATCATGAATGTTGTCTCACTCAGACAGAAAACATTTCCATTTCGCTCCACATGATCTTGTCCAGATTCGTATAAACCATTGCTAGGATTGCATGTGAGATTCGCCAATACGTTTCCATTATAGCTGTAATGAAACACATGACTTCGGCTCATGATTAGTAGTCTCACTTCAACTCATATCCATCTTCAGTACAATTGATAGATTGATTATCTGAAGAATAACTGGCCTGAATTCAAAAACAATCTATCATGAATCCACTGAATAAGTAAACCTCTTTGCAGTGTTCAACTTCACAAGAAGTTTTGATGTTCGAGTAAGCACGACAGAAAACTGAATGTATTTGTAGTCAGAAGGCTTCAAGAGAAACGATTGAGCAGTGAAAATTCAGAGTTATTTTCTCAAACAAAGTTTTCACATTGCGCATCACTGAGCGACTTTGATAATAGTTATTGACATTCTCATGGAAAAAATTATTGGGAAAAATTCATCCCATTGATAATTACAAAATTCCTCACACTTATCTGAGCAGGATGCGCTAGTTATTTCTGTCGTATCGGAATCGATAGTCTGGAACCATCCAAAACCATCGATTCCATTCTTCTTTTTGCATTCAACCGTTCCATCTTTTAAACCACCATCATTCATACGCCATTTTCTACCATCACGACACTAAATGTCTATTAGTTTGGCAGTTCTTTTTCGAGGCAATATTATCTACCTTAGAAATTTTGCAATCATTTTCAACATCGGTACTAGGAAGGGCACAACTTTCGTCTTCACATATTTTCAATGTCAGATTGGAGCAGAGAGAGCAAACTACAACATTAATTGTTAGTTTTTAAAAAATGAATCTATTCTAACATTTTTCGGCGCAGTAGACATCGATTTCTTCAATTTCTTCAGGAATGATGGTTGCGTTCGGATTATCCTTTGCATGAAATTTGAATTGTTTGTCACTTTTATCACAAAACATATCATCCGCAGATCTCATCTCTTCTCTGTAGATTATTCTGTAAATGTGTGTATCATCAAATTGTCTCATGAGTATATTTACTGCAAATTCTGGCGCGGGTTGCATGTGATAGTAGGTAATGTAGTATCGACCTGGTAATAGTGCGGTCATTTATTCAAGTACATTTCAAAGTACCTCATAACGTAAATAATCTTCCGATGAAGTATTTTTCGAGCGAATTAGTGTTGGATCGCAAGCGACTGGAAAAAATGTTTCAGTAGTTGCATGTCTCCAATTCAAAATACCTTTAGTACTCAAAGTCTCCCAAAATGCGTCTCCCACAGCCCCGTACGTCACACTTTTGTCGCCTTCTTTTGTACTATAGCTCAGTGTTGGCTTAAGATTTTGGTATTCTCTGTCTGCGAACATGTCGCGAAACTGAATGACAAGCTTAAACTATCTTTCGAAGCAATATCTTACATTTAGCACATCATCATGAATTGTTATGGAGCAATGCATCAATTCTGGTTTGAAGATTTTATAGTGCGTCGCATCTGAGAAATCCATATGAATACAAAATTATATTAATACTTTCTCACGTATTTTCAGCTTGTTATCAGACGTTCTTCCGTCTTTGCATTCAAATAATATTTCCTTCTGAATAAATTTCATTCCAAATTCGTTGTTTAAATTTTCCGATTCGCTTGTTATTTTTAGCATTACAAGCCACTTTTTTTTCGTGAACGGTCTAAAATGAAAGATACTAATAAGTATTAATAATTGAAGACGAACTTGATCTGCATTATTACATCACATGTTTCGTTGTTTAATTTGTTATTTTCGTTGCTGTTTGGTTTATATTGTTCCAACTTTTTCTCTCTATCAGTTCCTTCGGTTTTGTTGATGCAAGAGTCTTTTACGAAACAAGCCTGGAATGAAGATTTTAGAAATGCATAGAATGTACATGAAACTTACTGTATCTTTGTCTTTACATCTTTTCAAATCGACTTCATGTTGGAAACTTTGAGCGATTGAAGTGAAGATAAAGAAGATCACAAAATGGGATAACCGAGTAATCTGAAAGCCATAACAGTTATTGAACATTTCATAAATGTCAATGTCAGCATGACAGTATTTCCAAACCACTTCGGTTCTTCATCGATTACAACATCTCTTCAATCATCTGCGGAAGAAAATCTCACCATATTTTTGACAAATAATTCGGCGATAAATTCATTCGGTGACCGAAGAAGAGGAAGGAACGAGTGAAAAGTGAGGGGAAGAGAAATGAAGAGGGTATTTATATCTGTCAAATGATGAATCATCATTCTTAAAAAGCAATGTAAATGAGGTGATTTTAGACCGAACAAGGATTTCCAAATTAACCTATTCCCCATTGGAATTCAAATGCATCATATCTATCCATTCACTGTTGTGTCCATTCAATCATTGATAAATTATTACATTTTTATTATCACATTTGGTAACAAGGGCGGTTCTTATTATCCCTCGTCTCTGGACAGTCCGTCCATCGATCAAAGGAGTAGAAACAATAGATAAACCCGAGAGTGGGGAGGGACATAGAGAGAGACAAATGAGGGGAGAGAGGGTACTACAAGGGATGGGAGTCAATCAACAATCGACACAAGGGGAAAAAGTGTGTGGTTTCTGAGGGATTCATAATACCGTTTCAATAAATTAATCGCCTACAGCTCTCTGCTACAGTACAAACAACAAACAATCAAACGAGAGAAGAATTGGGGGAAATATTCAAGACAAATGAGGGAACCAAGGAAGACTACCGTCTATCGACAGAGATCATTCCCTGGTGGGGACATATCACAGATACTTTGTGGGGTGGCCAAAGGGGGTCGGGGATACGGTAGGATGGTGTGCCTACAGTACTCGTCACTCCTTGACCGTCGACGTCTTTCAATCGTCGTTTACAGCTCGTCGTGCTTCTCCTCCTTCTCTTCCTCATCGTCATCATCCTCCTTCTCCTGTAATTAATAATCAATTAGATACCGTATCTCAACCACCGTAATCCCAGTTATCGATTGTTCCCTTAACCAACCTCAGACTTCTTCTTCTCTTCCTCCTCCTTTCTCTTCTTCTCCTCAGCTTCCATCTTAGCGGCCTCCTCCTTATCGGCAGCCTCCTACAACGAAACCATTGGTTACTGTACCAATCAATAGCTACCGTATCCCACTCAGTTCTCGATTCGTATCTCATCTACCGTACCTTCTTCTCCTTCTCAGCCTCTCTAAGGGGTTCAAATCGCTCGGCAGCGTGCTCCTTTGCCTCTTCGATCGAATCAGTCACGAGCACATTGTTGAAGATGGTACCGGCCTTCACCTAAACATCAAACAGGATTAATACCGTAATAAAGTCAGTCGTCAATCACAGACTGCCGTGCTGCGGCTACCGTACCTGCCAGAGGTCGAATCCGATGGCTCCCCACGACTCGTAGAGGTACAGCTTGTCATCGGGAGTGTACTCGGGGTTCTCAATGTCGGGATGGATCCACTTGCCCTGTAATCACAATCAATTGATACACAATAGTGCAACACCAATCCGCCTTGCATATCTCTAACAAGGATATTCTAATCAGTTCCCGTCAGTCTTAGGTCACAGTCGTACCTTGTAGGCGGGATTCTTAATCTGTTTCGGTTTCCATTCTCCCTTGTACTCGGGGTTATCAATCATGGGAGGCTCCCATTCTCCGTCCATCTCATCATCCCAATCCTCGGGCTTCTTCGCGTCCTTGTCAGCAATGTGCTCGGGCTGCTCCCAGTCAGCGGGCTGCAACATCAATCGATAAACATTAGGTTACAGTAACCCACGAAACAAAGCTATTCGAAATAAGTCAGTAATCGATAATATACCAACTAGTATCTATTAGCCGATAACTGCTTTAGTGATTTATCTTGCAAGTCCATTGCACGTTATCAGGATAAATCACTAATAGTCAGTCCTCGATAGCAATAATGTACCGTACCTTGGTGTCAGCCTCGTCATCAATGTACTCTCTCTCATCCCAATCCTCAGGCTTCTTTGCGTCGGGATCCTTGATCGTCTTGGCGGGAAGCATATCCCAATCAGTCTCGAGATCTCCACTCTCAACCTTCTCTCCATCAATCTGCACCTCGTACGTGTTGTCCGGGTTGAGAATGAGCGTGTACAAGTGAGTGAGCACGTCATCCTGAATGGAAAGCACTCATTACTGTATTCATCCATTATCGATTGTTTCGGCCCCTCTTGGCAAATCATCAACTTTGACTACACAAACTTCTCCACGATCAGTATCTATTACAACTAGGGCAATTTCGATATTTCTCGGCGACAGATTCGAGCGCATTGATTGGATTAGGCGAGAGAGGAGAGTAATTCAATTAGTGAGAGTCGAATTCATTCTTCATTCTTCGCATTCGAGGCGATCGCGAGCGGCCGTAGGCCGCTCACTAGGCGAGCGTAGCGAGCCTCACTGCAGCCGAAGGCTGCATGCCACCCGCAGGGTCTAGCGCCCGAAGGGCGCTAGTCTCACTAACCTAATTCCTAATTCGAACCCCAATCACCCTTTTACACCCTTCTCGTAGTGCACTTTCCCTCATTCCCTTCCATCTTCCTACTCAAACAGACGATTGACCTCCTCCCTTTCCCTTCCCCTGACTTGACCTCGAATCTCTCTCTGTTCTATCTGTATGGTCAACTGTTCCCCTTCCTAACTGCACACCCTGTCACTCCCTTCCTCGAGGGGGAGAAGGGAGACAATCGAGATCAACCACGTCACACACAAACAATCCCATCAAACTCATATCGCATTGCACTACAAGCGCCTCTCCTCTCTCTCTCTCTCACTCGCCACGTATTAGCCCCACTGGCCCTTCTCCCTCTTCCACGCTAGGACACGTCAGCACTAGGCCCGACCCCGATGTAATGATTAGATCTAGCGATAAGATACGCAAAAGCCCTCGAATCGGCAATGGAAACGATAAGATAAAGCTAATTGATAGCAAGCGCTGTACAAGTTCAAAAAAAAAGATACATACAACAGCCCTAGAAACGGCAAACTAACAATAAGATAAGCGTCCCAAAACTACAGATCCGTAAAGAAACAAACTTGCCAA
Organism: Pristionchus exspectatus; assembly: GCA_911812115.1. Lineage (NCBI taxonomy): Eukaryota > Metazoa > Nematoda > Chromadorea > Rhabditida > Neodiplogasteridae > Pristionchus > Pristionchus exspectatus. The sequence goes on along the minus strand of OU461587.1, from coordinate 8,583,540 downwards.
CACACCAAGAGGGTAATCAATCTCACCTTGCATCTGATGTCCTTCTTGATGAGATGGTTCTTTCCCTTGTAGGAGAAGATGACGTGAACCTTCTTCGTGGGTCCGCAGATATCGGGACCGAACATCAGATTGTAGGGCGTCTCGCCGTGGAAATCCTCCAGATTCGCGTCAGCGGCCATCACCTATACAGTAATTGATCAATAACTCGATCAATCAATACTTCGCTAGGTCCCGAGGGGAACTCCCGACTACCGTACCTTGACGTATCCTCCTCCGCAGTCGATTCCCTGCTCGTGCTTAACCGTGTACTGGATGACGACAGTCTTGCCGGCGTTAGAGAAGTCCTTGTCGAATTTGGCGGCGCGCGAGTAGAACTTGGCGTCCTGAATTGCGCCAAATTAGCCAAATATTCCAAAATTGGCCCGAAAATAGCCCGAAAAAACAGCAAAATCAGGTGAAATATAGTACCTGGGAGGTCTTGATGCCCTGGTCTCTCTCCTCATCTCCGTAGAACTTGCCAGCCGACAGCTTGAACTCTCCATAGTCGTCCTTGTGCTTGGACTGAATCCATCGCTCCTCCCACGAGGCATCTACAGATTTACAATTAAACGAGGCATACAAACTACGAATTCAAACGGGGGAAATGGCGGGAAACTGGAGGGAGGTAACTGACCATCGAACGTCTCCTTGAAGTAGACCTCGGCGGCAACGGTGGCCGCGAGTGCCAGAGTGACCAGCACGAACTTCATCCCTAGTGTAGGTCTAACAAGTCCTGCAAGGAGATTGATCAATGAAGGGAAGAGGGAAGGGAAACAACAAGGAGGAACTTGAAGGACACGAACAAGGATGGACAAGTGTATAGTGAAAGGGATGAAGAGGAGGAAGAAGCGTACACTTCTGGAGATGGAGGGAAATGACCCGCCTTCCCTTGTACAAGTACGAGATAGAGGCTGACGAGGCAGAGCGAGAGGGCGAGCTACGATTGGACCACGTATGGAGGGAGGAGAGAGCCATTCAACCAATCTCCGTTGAGCACGCACCACGCTACAGTAATACTTGGCTATCTGCCAAGCCTATCACGAACTGACTTTTTAATATAAAATAATTTTTATCAGAGAAATTGCGTGGCAAGAGATTTTTCTATTGAATTTGGGTGAATAATCGGCATTTCTGTTGGTAACGCTGACGTGTCCTCTCGAAAATAAATACTCTCGCTCGTCTCTCAACGATTCTCTTCGATAAAATTCTTTCAAAGTGTTAAAGTGTCATTCCAAAATGATGAGTAGTTTTATTAGACGTTACATGAATTGTCATTGGAAATAAGCACCGATTCGAAACAATACTTGAAGGAAACATAACCAGCATAGGGACATATTACAGTGATAAGCTCATGGAATTACAGTAATCTGATAAATAGTTAATTTGCGTGAATACAAATTCTCTGATCTCTGGAAAAGAGTGTGAAAGTACTGGGAAATGTATAAATACAGCGTAAGTAGTGGAAGTTATGATGTCAGATGCATAATTTGACAGTTAGGCCAAAACAAAGTAAGTCGGATAGTGTTGTGTTGTCTTGAGATCAATCGATTGGCCTGAGGGAACAACAACTAAAAGAATCTCTGGTAGGGAGTGAAATATGCAAATCGGATAAGTTGAAGAGTAGTAGTCACTACCAAGAGAAGGGACAACAAAGCACGAATATATACAAATATCGGCACGTATTTACCTAGGAATGAGGGGTATCATCGATATTATCAGCTACCGTAATCACGGCTGATGATGGGTTAGAAGTCCTACGGGGAAGTATTTCACATGAGTCTGCCATTGGGAAGACGTTGAGAAGAATCGAACGTCGCCATACGCACAACCATCGACCAGCACTGAAAGAGATCAAAGATCAAGATCTTTTTATTTTACAATAACGATTTTTCCAGTAAGAGAATTCTAATCACTTTCCTTCCATTTCAGACTCCTTGTCAACACAAAGGTTCAATCTAGTACACTCTTATCGGACGGTGTATCAGTAATCGTCTTCTCCAATAGACTCTCCTATGACTCCTCCTTCTATCTATCGAGACTGCAACCATAAATCACCCAGTACACAGAGGCGCGTTACCCCCATGAATAAGTGAAATACACCGCTCACCAGTGAGTGAGTGTTTGCCCTGGGCGCTGCACAGCAGTCGAGAGACGTTGACGATCACCGATGGAGACGCCTCGACGTCGTTCTTCTGCAATTGGTGATTTACACTCCGCACTTCCATAAACTAAGTTTATTATCAGGGAGAAATTGTATTTTTGATAGTGCGACCTGAGAACCTAACATTAACATAAAAGAGATAGTTTATGTTTTGATACATAAACGTAGCGCAAAACTGCAAGGTAGGAGCTTCTTTCTCTGTCACGATGACTTGATCCTTGAATGAGTCACCGATTTGTTCTTCATTCCCAGTTTCTGGAACATTTTATCCTTCTTCTTCTCCTTCACAAACTGCAGCTTGAGAAGGGGCGCATTACTCGGTCGATTGATCATTAGTGTCTTGAAGTGACATTTCATTGATTCCTGCAATTATTCATTCTTATTTCACGCCAATTCGCCCCTTTCGCTGAGATTCTCCCGGCAGTTCTGCGTTCCAACCATTTCAGATATCGCAACTGAATTGCTTTCTGCGATTATACCGTATCGAATGACCTAACATATACAAAGAACTCCTTATCATCTCAATGCATCTACTATTCGATCCAAACTACTCCCTATTCCCTGGTAGTTCTGTGCACTAACTATTCTACATGGCATAACTCAATAGCTTTCAGCGACAACACAGAAGCCGCCAGCCAAAAAAAAATATCCATGAGAATCCCCTCTCTACCCCCACTTTAGTTGGTTTCGAATCTATCTCATACCTTAACATTCTCTTTATCCTTATCCTTCTTTCCTCCTCCACTGGGCGTAACTGGCAATTGACCGGGCATCAATGGAGTGAGAATGGTCATTCCTCCTCCTTCTTCCCGTAGATTATTGCTCACCCAATATTCTACTTGCACTTCTCCTCTGTCGGAAGATGATGAGGATGAACCTGAATGATTACAATATTCATCCGATCGTACCATCTACCCTTTCCCATCAGTGTCTAGGAGAAATCCTGCTAACATCGTTTACGAATCACCCGAAGATCTGCTGTTTCAACCAATCTGTATGCCTCTTGAGTTTGGAAACCTTACAATCACAAAGCATCTCGTAAGAAAAGCCCCCATTTAAAACTCAGTAATCCTTAATATTCAACTACCGTATCCCCTACTACCGTACCTTTAGTATGGGGACTGGCGGGTGGACTGCTCTGTCCCTGTTGGAATCGATTGTCCATCATCTCTGGATAGGATACAGAGGGAGTCTCTGACTGAGGAAGGGGCGGTCCTCGGGGAGAGGCCGAAGCAGAGGGAGGATGGAAGGAAGAGGAAGAGACACTTGCAGGAGAGAGAGACGAACCTGCGAGAAACGAAGGTTAGGGTAGTTTGGCCAGGCAAGTTCATGTTTCGAAATTACATCTATTGTACGCGCATTACATTGAAAACAATTCTGTAGAAGTAGACAAACATGCTAGAAAAAATGCTATCGCTGAACATAACCCTGCAATTTGATGTTTCACCCAATCTTTTAATCGATGCGTATTCATCCCAAGGCAATTCTTGAAACGAGGGCTTTTCAGAAACATCAACAGTTGACAACTCAGAAGAGTTTTATTTTAAAAGTCAATTTGACATTCAACCTAACGAATTTGCGCTTCTACTCTTCTTCTACTCTTCGCTGATCTGCTATAATGTAATCGAGCCTATCTGCAATCTCTGTAACATAAACCCCACAACCTGCCCGCAATTCACCAACTCTTCACCGATTTTAATTTTCCTGCTACATCTCAGTTTCACAACCACATCTAATCTTCCCAGGTTTCACTTGAAGCAATGAATAGACTGTACCCGCTCTCTCAAACATAACTCACTCATTCCCTCCTCCTCTCCACACAATCTCACTTCACTTAGGAAGGGCACGAACAGACGATCCGTCCCGTCAACTGCCAATTCCTGCAATCGATAAGTGAACTACCGTAATCCTCCTACCGTATCCCCCGATACATCCACTTCCTACCGTTCCTTAGCGCCCTTGGTGTTCAGCAGCACGATATGTGAACTACCGCACTACGTCCTCCTACCATATCCCAATCAATATTAAATGCTACCGTACCCCCCCCACCTCCTACCGTACCTTTGCATCCTTGGTATTCAGCTGCACGAGTGCCTCTCCAATCAACAGATTGACGGAGGGGGCGGGGCCAGTGCCCCTTCCTGTCGGCCAGCCGCACAGTTTCTCCGCCACAGCCGCATGCTGTGCGGGCGATAGCTCCGCCCATCTCTCCCAGATATCACGAGAGATCTGCTCAAGGGCAGAATCGTGGCCTGCAATTAGACGAGAATAAATGAAAGTATCAATAATTCTCTATATAGTCTGAAGAAAGAAAGCGAGATTGGCATTCTCCTTCTGATCCATACTAGACAACCCTATGTAGCCGTAAACTAACTGGTCAACAGTTTGGAAAATTTAAGATTGAGAGCATATGGAAGTACTGTGTCATGAAGAACTTACAGGTCATAACAACCAGATGAAACGTCTATCTTCACGCCATGAAACGTCACTCTCACAACGAATTGCTCACATCAAACTGCCACTTTAATCCCTAATCACGGCTGAAACTCACTTGCAACGAGTCTTCCGACGTGCGATGATGGAGGAACGACGAGGAGGAATCTGATGGAGAGATTACATCACGTTGTTCGACTTACTAGCTCTATCTTTCTTATTTCTGGCTACACTTCCCATAAAAAGCCAACTAGCATTTGTGTTTCACGATTTCCTCAATAACAGACCTCGACTATCACTAGCAATGCACTCATCTGACGGAATTGAAAAACGAAAACACTAGCCCGCTGACTCTCATGGTCTATCATATACCTACTCACCAATCAGTTGTCTAACTCTCTCGAACCCCCCCCCCCCCTCATTCTCCCGCTCTCTCTCTCTGATCATCAACGACGGTGACGAATGACAATGTTCACCTCAGATACTGCAGCCAGGACGAGGATGATTTGTGCTGAAGGACGTCCACGTACGCACGAAGGACCTGTAGAAAGGGGGATTGGAGGAGGGTTTGGTTAGAAGAACACATTCAAGACAATATCAGAAGCGAAGCGAGGAAAGAAGCGAAGCCTATAAGCGAGGTGAAACACAAATCGAATCGTCTTATTTGTTTGTTTTTGAAGGGTACTACACTCACATTGCCAGTTCACATCTAATACCACATTATTATCTTGTTGAAACTCATAATCATCGACCCACTTTTCCTAATTCTCATATTTATGATTTCCAAGAGAAACAACTTGCTATCAACGACTACGCTTATTCTCAATATAAGGGATCTTGTTGAAACTCAGAAACGCCCAAACATCGAAACTCGATCCTCACCTGTGAAACCAGCCGATCCGTGCCCATCACTCCGATCCACGTGATAGGAGGAGCGACCGAATTGGAATTGCAGCTGCAAAGTATGGTATCATTGATACAGTACCCCTTCGGACTCAGAGGTATTTCATATACTGATCTTCTTATCATCTTCTTTCTATGGTGTTGTCCCACAAGTAGGAATCAAGCTTGACGGAATCTCCAAAAAGGATGGACTCCACAACGAGCTTGGTTTCAATTTGTGCGGCGACACCATATCCATAATTTCTCAAACGGACCATTGGATTTTCTCCACCCAGCGCCCAACCCCAGAATAAAAACCATACATTTTCGTAACTACCGGGCCTGTAATAAGACCATTTGGTGGAATTTATCGTCAGACCACAATATATCAACAATAATTACGGGTTTTCAGCCATTAGACCCCTGCTATTAATGTCAGACCACTATATATTTCCGGTTCCCGGAAGGCAATGAAAATGTATGATAAAAACAATAAATCAATAATAATAACATACAACATCTGAATCTTGGCGACTATCTGGTGGATGGCCGCTCTCACATCTCTCGCCGTGTTCGTTGCAATCAAATGGAGGGGCGGAAGGGGGCGGGGCTGAGCTGCGACTGCAGCAGCTGCATGGGCTGCAGCGAGAGAGTCCAGCAGAGAATCATCGGCTAACTGCAATAAAGATCATCCATTTAATTCCCCCTAGTGTCCTGGGTTTTATTGGCGATGAAGTATTTCAAGCGCATTCAATGAATGCCTGAAACCCAAAAGTTAATTGTTTCACAATCATTAATTTTGCAGCCAGAAAAATCGGAAATATTATCTCCTTTCATTAGCCTCAAACATATCACAATGCTGAAACACAACTATGCGTTCTTCTACATATTCCAAAATGCAAATAATCTAATAGCACAATACCATCTGAAGTTCAGGTTCAGATCTACTCTCATAATCCATCTGCTTACCTGACAGAGCCATATGCACTCATTGGCTGCAGCTGATGCAGCAGCTACGGCAGCTGCAGCTCCTCCATTTATTGCACTCTGCCCTCCCATTCCACCACTCGTCCCTCCCGCCACTCCGTCGCTCGTCGACAGAATCGCGTACAGCTGCAGGGAGATTACTTTTTATCCATCGGGAGTCACGGTGAAACCAAAATTCCAACCCAGTATCGCAATGTCTATCAACTGTGAAGCACAAAAGGTATCGGGAAATTCAATATTCAAATTTTTCGAAGAAACGTCCAATCATTATGCGAATATATTAATGTATTTGCACACGTATGTAAAGCTCGAATCAAATCTCTAGCCTGCTCGTCTACTCCTAGCCCGTCGAAACATCACTTCACCAGGTGGAGCATCACTCGATTTTTTCTAATCGGCAATATCAGCGAGTCATTGACGGTCAACCACATTCCCCACTCTTCTACCAGTATTGCAACGCCACATCACCTACTTCCTTCCTCGCCATTCCTCGCTCCCCCATTCCCGTCTACCGTACCTCTTCTTCCCTCTCCCCCTACAGTACCTGACTCATTGTCAAGGACCCTCCTACCGTACCCCTCCCACCACCTTCCCTTTACCGTACCTGGTCACTCAACGAAGCATTCCTTGCCACTTTATCCTTCTCTCTCATAACAGCAATACTTCCAGCAGTGATCGAGTGTGTCATCATTCCTCCTTCTCCTCCTTCTCTCTGTCCTCCTCCTCCCTCTCTCTGCCCTCCTCCTCCCTTCCACGGGGACGTCGATGTCACACCAGACGACGACGACCACGGCGTCTGAGAAAAATATTTCACAGTTAAATTTTACATTGATTAAATTTAAAGACCATTCCAGCGTCACATTCGTAATTGGTTCAATCCCCTCTTACCACGACCGCATGAAACTCCGAACTTACTGTTACTTCAATCGTCAATTTGATCATTTTTCTCTGTGAACCAAACTCCTTCTCACTCATAGTCTTCCACTAACCTGCTGCATATTGGGCGTCGTCTGATCAGCTGTCGGTTCTGCTGCTCCTCTCGGCGTCCCATGAGAAGAAGCGCCCACTCCCGGATGAGGCACCTGCGAAATCGGGCCATTCAGTATCTAGGCGTTTTTTCTGTTTCACAAATTCCATATACTCTCATAAATCTCCGCCCCTGTGATTCTGTTCTTTCTTTCGAGCCATAAGTACATCTCATACCACCCCAATCAATAGATCCCTCTCCCGTTCTTTTAACCGTACTACTCCGTATCTAGGTGATTCTCTGTTTCACCATCTCTATAAACCATCGTAGCTATCCATACAGACGATGCCATTGGCTTTTCCTTAGGAACTATACCCCCAATCTATATATCCCTTTCGCTACCGTACTCTCCCTACCGTACCTGTAGTGCAGCCATGGCAGCTTCCGTCTCACTCGACCACTCCACATCTTCGCCCTCGCCCTCCGATTCCGATGCCTGTAAACATTCAATTTTAATTCTTAGAAGAGCTCCTCCCTGTTTTAAACATTCTAAATCTTCCAGTTACATTCGAGCCACACATCCATTCTAAGTTCACGGTTAGATCGGTTAGAACGGTTAGACGGTTAGATAAGTTAGATCCGTTTTATAATTAAAGACAATTGCTCGAATCAGAATAATCTCTCCAATCGATACCCCTCATCTACCGAAACATTACTTTATTTTTAGTGGTTGAACCTACTCCGTTTCAAAAGTCCCAAATCTACCAGTAAGATTCGCGCCACACATCCATATCAAGTTCGAGCACGATTCCTTTTGGATAATGGATCAATAGCCCCCGATAATCGCAATAATTTCACCCGATCGATACCCTCTCATCAACCGTACCCCTGCTCACCCTTTCGTCCTCAATGGCCGGCATTGGCAGTTGCTCACGTGAGGAGAAGTACGGACGGAGAGCCGGACGGGGATTCGAAACGATCGATATCTGCAAGGAGATATACAGTAAGTTATAGGCCGTCCGTTATCCCTCAGACAGCTACAGTAATCTAATATAATCAATAATCATAGTATCTCCTACGGTACCTCATCAGCAGCGACTCCTTCATTTCCCGAATCGGATAACTCGTCCAATTCATCGAATAGTGCCTGCAACTCCTTCGCCGTTGGCTCCCGACCAGTGGATGAAGCTGCGGCCTGAAGAGAAACGATTGAGTGACCATGTGATGAAATCAAATCATCTTCTTGGGCCGAAACTATCTCCTAGTATCAATGTGGAAAGGAAAAAGATATTCGAATGTTTCGTCATAACTCAATCAATCACCAATTGAAACCAAATTTCCGCCCTAGCTAACTAGAATTGGTGAAACTCGAAACATCGGGGTGTTTCATCATACAATATTCAATTAGAATACCTCATTTCCACCCTCATCAGGCACTCGAAACTTCTTGAGTAGATTGACCAATCGTTGTTTCATATTCTTCTTGTGCTGTGCTCTCTTCCTCCTTCGTTGAGAGTCGCGCAGTCGATGGTCATTCGACCCGTTCACGCCTGATGTTGCATTTGCTATTAATTTTAAATAAATAAATTTCATTAATTTAAATGTCAGGAGAAAATGCTCGATGATCATAGAATATTTATTTTATACCGTAAAGAAACGATAATCACAACGAAATTCAATGAACACCAAGTGTATCGCCCGATACCAGAGGAACCACCGCCGACTCCGCCCCCTCTCTCCTCCCCCCTTCTCTCGTGGTGTCCCATTCTTTACCTACTGAACGAACCGATAAATCTTGCCTTCTCTGCCTTATTGTCTTGCCTTACACATCGTATTATTGATTGATAGAACACCCGACAAACTGGTGCATCGGCCTGGTTTCTCTTTCCTTTCTTTTTTCCGAACCCGGAGGGTGTTCTGTCCGTTGTCTACTCTTTTCTTCATTTTGCATTTCCGTCTTTTCCTTCATTTATCCTTATTCTTCTTTCTCCTTCTGTGTACCTCTCATTGTTTCCTCCAATCATTGTGTTCTCCTATTTTTCATACTTAGTCGCATACTCTTTACCTAGATCTATATGTCGTGAAACTTCATTTCACCAGCAAATTTTCACTCGAATGTAGTAATTGATTTTTCTAAACCGAGTTTCATTGTTACTGTTCTTTTGATTCAGATCTACCTTCAGTACTATATATGCATAACCCAAATTGTCCAGGTTTTCAATCCTACGAAGTCATTCCACTTTAACAGCCAGTCACAACATATGGACAACATTCGATCGAATACAATTGTGTATTCAGTATACACAATTTGTGTACTCTCAATCAATAAAACTGTTCTGACCTGTCCTTGCACTTCTTCCCGTCTGCAGTCCATCATTGGGAAGATCACTATCGTCCTCTTCTGACATCTCCGATTCATCGCTTAGCTCCACCACCTTAAATGAAACAAATTAATATAATTGCAGACACATCACGATTTTAATCATTCATCATTGACTTGATTTGCCATTTGCTAATTGTTTTCAGAGAAAATGAAGTTAATATTAGCAAAAATAACAAAATCATTCTATTCAAAGTTTCGATGCAACCCCGACTCACCATATGAATTTGATGATTTTGTACAACCGACAAACCGTTTTGTTTCGATACTTCCATATGAATCTCATACGATAAGTTCATATCGAGATGACGACACCTTCTTTTGCTACTGATTATTCTCCTAACCTTATCCTTGCTATTCATCTTCCCTCCTCCTCCTCCCTCTCCATCAGCTTCCAATGGAAGTGTCGCACACGATTGCATCACGATCCGACCGATCGACGTCACTGCATGGAATTAATTTACAAAAAATAATTAAATGATGTAACCTATTGCGACTAAAGCACATTATTTTATCTAGTATAGATGAAGGAGAATAAGCAATTGAAAAGCGCAACCTCTGTTCTCGTTGACTACTCAACGAAACACCAACACTCCAACACTCCTGGATTTTATTTTATGTATTTTAAGCATTTTTCAATATTTTTAGTAATTAGATTCAGTTAAATTGTACAACCGTGATCCACTACCCTCTCCCTGCCTAACTAACCCTGCATCTGCTCCTTTCCTTCCCTTCCAGATCCCTTTGACGTGGGCACTGCATAGAGGGTCATCTCCGATTTGGCAGCCTGTCCACTCTGCAGCATCGATGTGAGATCGATCGAACCTGTGAGAAAGAGATAGATGAGTGGGGAGAACAATAAATAACGGATCTATTGAACGAGGTCGCTTCCCATGTCGGAAATATTTCGGCACTAGCAACATTCTCTTTTCGAACTTTCTACAAAGTATGAATGTTCGGCCACAGGCAATTGGATCGCGGATCGCTGTCGAATAAGGTAAAAGACTAAATTAACACAAGTAGATCAACTAGTGTTTCAGTCCCCGCTCAAAGTAAGAATCTCCCAGTTTCTATAGCAAGATCGAAGCAATGTATCGACGCAACCAACACCTCGCATTTTAGACGGAACTAGCGACGGTCATGTTTCGCACTTTCTAGTAAAGGTGGATGATCGGCCACAGACAATAGACAATGGACTTCGCTGTCCAACAACTTCACAAACCATCTCAATCTAATTAGCTGAATTTGTGTTTCCCACCTTACCCAAAGTAAGAATCTGCCTGTATCTATAGTGATACTGAGCAATATTAGTAAGCTACCAACCATACGCGACGCTTTTGAATCCTCCAGGAATGGGTCGATTCTTGTACTTTCTCTTCCTCTGAACATGAATCTGCATCACGTTACTCTTGTGCTTCAGGAAGTGCGGGTACTGCAATGGGGGAGAGGATTGTTGATTTGTCTCTCGAACTGATGTAAAAACACCCAATTGTGAATGTTCACCTACAAAGTACATTTGGCTGTCTAGAGCTATTTATCAGTTCTTATTTTTCGATTTTTTAAACGCCGAATGTTACGTCGATTATTGATCACACCATCTCACTTATCCCAAAATAGACAGGCTGAAACATCAACAATCCCGGGCATACCTATTCGTTAGCAAATCCCTATAGCAATTAATATAATATAAGGAAATATCATACAAATCAAACCAACCTGTATTGTGAATGAGATATCCAATGGTAGATCGATGGCGCTCATTCCTCCGTCTCCCAAAACGATCTCGTTACTGCGAAGCGACCGCTTGTAACCCTGCAAAGGAAGTACCGTAATCATACAGTATTCAGCAGCGCCCCTATATTTGTTTAGAGATTCAAAGGCACGCACAAATCATGCAAGATCGAGATAGAGCTACTATCATTACTCGCTGAATCATTAATGTACATGCCCCAGGGGATGCATCTGCCAATTTTTCATGAATTCACCTATTCTAAATTATCATTCTTTGTCAGAACATATATCATTCCCAAGAAAATACTAACAACAGTTTTTCATGCAACTCTCAATAATTGTTGCCTAATTTGTTCGTGTTTTACAATTGCTACTAGACACGGCCGACCCGGAACCATTCGTCATTCCCCTTTATCTTGTTAATTCGTACCTCCAACTTAGCCGTGATCACGAGTGATCTCATCTGTGATGGGCAAGGGAAGAGGGCGAGACGAGATATGCTCAGAGTGAACACTCTGAAAAATCAATAATTACCGTACAAATCGATAAGTACAGTAACCCTTTCATCCTTTCTGTTTGCCCTTCATAGTTCTTGTTAGTCACCATCGTTCGAAAGATCGAATGCTCTCTAAGAGACACCTTTTCCCTGATCAGACAACGTTCGTTCTCCTTTTTCTCTAGTCTCTCTTTTCCATTCTCGTGATGAGTTCCGCTCTTCAATCCCTTCCGATCCTCCCCGTAATCTCCTTAGTTCGCAAAGGCAATCTCCCACTTTCACTCCCTCGCTTTTACTGATTATAATACAGCATCAAAATAACGGCCCATCAGGCAATACATATATTAAATATTTTAAAGAAACGTATTTCCTGGTACTATTGAAGCAACACAACCTCCGAGAAGACAATGATCCCGCGCAGCAGAAAATCACAACGAATCACCCAATATCCGAACAAGATATGTGTATCTCGTGCAGCACAAAGTTCACGGGCAACATATTTCATGTGAAACCGGCAGAATCATTACCATTCTATCAAATTCAATTAGCCCTTTCTAATTACTTAATTTAATATCATAACTCCTTACCTCTGCACCGTAGTTGGATGGGCTCTGTCCATTTCCCAATTGGCGAACAACTTCTGCGGCACCACCGGAGGGCCGATGCCCCTGAAATAAATATACTTTTAATAATATATTTAACAAATATACAAAAAAACGAAAATTAGTTGTAAAAACTGCACATGTTGACAGGGACTCGAGTAGATTTCCGGTGGTCTCTTCAGTTTTCCACAGTGATCTCTGACTGTTCTAGTAATTACCCAAAACATCATTCGCAACCAACCCGTCAACACACATGATTTCGCTACACTCCACTGGGCAAACGGCAGTCATTTTCCTTCTCTTATTCCAGTTAGTTACGTGTTTCACATTTCCCAGACTACCCCATAAAATTGAACGAATGTGAAAATGTCACGACCGCGAGTCTAAATTGAAACCAGAGTCAGTTCCGGGGAATGAATTCCATCTGTCAGCTCTTTAATCTCACCTGCGATCGGCTGCTAAAATTGCCCGCCACTTTCGGGTTTCAGAAGCCCGTTAAAGATATATTGCAAAATAGCCCACGCTAACTACGTATTCAGTAAACGCACGAAGTCACTAGGCACCGTCAAAATTCGTATCCAAGCTGTTTGATGTTTCACCGTTACTGCAAGACCTAGTCCAATCTATTAAAATCAGTAGTCTTCTTCCTTGATATTTAGAAATAATATGATCTCAATTTGAAATAAATTAATGATATTTAAAAAGTGGTACCTGTGATGGGAGAGGAAGGAGGGATGGAGGTGGTGGGCCTCCATGCGTGGGTCCGGACCTGACAATGAGCAATTGATCTTTGATCTCTGACTATTATACCAAGAAGCGAAATACCGCGTCAGAATGCTCAATCGCACACAGACGAGCTCGTCTCTACTCTCGATGCTACTGGCTAAATATCCCTCTATCACGCAAGTGTCTCTCTCACACACTATTTGATCTAGTACCTCGATATCGCGTAGGCATGAGATGGAGGGATGAGGATCACTTGTTAGAGTAGAGGGGGGGGGGGCTAGTTAGAGGGCGAAGGGCGGGCACACACAATATAATCTGGTGATCTCTACCAAGAAAATTGCGTGGAGTTGTGAAGATAAAATGGGAGATAACAAGGGAAAAGGAAGAACTTTGTGGCGACGTGCAAACTGGCCGATCCTCATGTCATCATCACCCAGATCAACACTCGCCATCCCTCCTCCTCCTTCCTTACAACAACAGTCTCTGTGTCTCTCCATTGTGCACACTATCTCTTCCGTCAGAGCAATACATGGATAGATTCCCCACTCAAAGTATGATGCCATCTAGCGGATCGGAGCCATCCTTTCTCTCGTTGTTGCCAATTATAGTTGCGAGAAGAGAAGGGGAAACAAGAGAGAAGAGGTGCGAATATCAGCCACTGATCGCTCTTTCTCTCGCAACACAGAGCAGAGAACTGAGTGCGGGAAGGGAGAAGAGACGGGGAGGATTGGGTAATCTCTATCTCTCTCTCGATAAAGATGCGAAATGACAGAGTGGAAGAGGAAGGAAGTATAGGCACAACGAGTGGGAAAATCGAACAGTGAAGAGTAAACTAATATGGGGGAAGGGGACTGAAGGGGTGACTGAGTCAGGCGGAGGAAAGATGGGAAGAAGGGGGGAAACACGAGCTCCATTCTAGCTGTTTTCACCCTGCTCCTCCTTCCTCCCTTCCAGTAACAGCAGTGAGTAATTGTGACGAGAAGAGTTGAACTCGAGCCTCTCCCTTCTCACTCGAAACATGCAACTTCCTCGTTTAGTCGAATCTCTTGAGTATTCAACTGAAGGAGATGCAACTTATCCCCTTGTAATCGATTGTTAACGGAAGGGTTGAAATGGGGAAGGAGGAAGGAGAAGGGGGAAAGGGGGAAAGGGAAGAGAAAAGGGAAGTGACGGAAGTGCGAAATTCCGCCATATCACGTGTATACCTCCGTTTCCAATTGGCATGACAAGTTGCAAAGTATGCGGGTGAAGAAAGAGAAGGAATAAATGGACGAAAAGGAAGGGAAAACGATGGCGAACGGTGAAGAATGGATGGCCATTACTGCAGAGAGGCAATGGCTACTATTTCTAGAGAGAGGAAGGGAATTCGGTGGGGAAGGGCCTTTGAGAGGGAGAGGGGATTCTGGACCGAAAACGAGGGGAAAAGCCGAAAGACTGAAGGGATTGTTGTGACGAGAAGACCATTGCCTCTCTCACACACACACAAAGTACGTCGATTTCAGCCCCGGAATGGGGGACCGACTTAATTAAGCTCTTGGCAAAGTGCCAGCGGGCTCGCGCTTTGAATTGTACGGTAGCCTCAAGGGGACGAGGGAGCTATCGAGGAGTGACTTTTATACAACTAACGCCTTAGAAATAAAATAACGCTTTGATTTTAAAATAACTAAATATATCGTGCGTTTGAAATGCTCAGTAAATGAGATGTGCTGGTTAGCGAGCTATCGATTGTCTGGGAGAGAGGCAGGGGGAAGGAAGGGAGGAGGACACTTGATCTACCGCCTCCTCCCGGTCTCTTCCTTTCTCCGCCCCCTCGAGCGTTCGTCAAAGGTCAGCTACGAGTGGAATGAAAAATAATCTCACGATAATAATAAATATAAATAATAATAATAATAATAATAATAAACAAACTTTTCCTATCCTCAATGCTTCCCTCTGCGGATCCTCCGGGCATCACTGTCGATCTGAATCAATTTTCCATCAATGAATCATTATTATTTCCCCCTCACTCACTTTGCATTAACCATTTCTCAACCCATCCCTCACATTCTCCACTCATTCCTCCATCTTTCTTCCCACTCTGCGGTTGGCTCTCCCTCTCTGGGAGGATCCCCTATCCCCTACCGTAACCATGGCCAGCATCGTCGTGTCCGATCTCGAGCCTGCCAGTGCACAGACCTCCGCTACCTCCGTCATATCAGGTACCGTATTCTCACCTCCCGGGGGTACTGTATCTACCGTATCTCTCTCTCAGAGACGGCCTCATCGACGAGCAGTCGACGTACTCGTGCCCATCGAAGCAATCTCAGTGTCCTCATCGATGTCAGTCATCATCAGAGTTTGAAACCCCATTCCACCATGAAACCCTACCACCTAATCGCATCTGAAACACTACAACATCGATAACTTGTAGTCTCTAAGTTACTGAACGTCTTCCAATGCGAAACTCTATCAAAATGTTATGATCATTCAATCTACCGTATCCCCGTCAGGAGCTGAATCGCGAGGTTCGTTCCAACTCGGAGGAGTCCGTCACGGAGACTCGTACCACCTCTGGAGCCGAGCCGCAGACCAGCAACTGGACCAAGATGGTCAACGTGCTCAAGGTACCGTGACTACCGTACCCCCAACTACCGTATCCTCTCAGGCGATCGGTACAGTATGCAGTGTGACGTGTCCTCCTATGCCCAATCGAATCGTTCGCAAAGTGGCCTTCCATCCTCCGCCCAAGAACAGCGGATACAGACTGCAACTTGACTCGGAGCAGCATCGATTCACTGAATCGGCTAAGGAGGTACGGTAGAGGGGAGGCACTCAGTCCTCGATCACCTTCCATCTACCGTACTCCCTCCAGGTGGTCGGCAAACCATTCAAGCTCGTGCCCACCCCGATGCGCGGCCTCACCCATCACGATTACGCATGGATCATGGAGAGGTATACGGTATCCATCGATCGATTCGTCTACCGTAATCTTCCCCACAGGATCACTGCGACTACGATCAAGAGTCCGCACGGCAACGACCTGGTCGTCATCAAAGTTCGCAGTAGACTACCGCCTGCGAGTGAGAGCATGCGGAAACAGGTACGGTACGAGTACTGTAATATACTGTATTCATTAGTGAATCAATTCTCATTCAGATCGTCCTAATGACGCAGCCCAATTCATCCGATCTCGGTCATTTCCTACAGCCGCACTGCATCAACTTCGTGCAGGTTGCCAAGGATCAATCGATAATCAGGGAATCAATCGATAATTGCCAGGTTGCCGACAGCATCGGACTCGACATGTACGCCTTCGACTACTCTGGGTGCGTTAATCGATACCGTACTCGTCTACCGTAACCATTCCCAGATTCGGCTACAGTACCGGTTACCCGTCGGAGCGACACATCTACGCGGATACACTCGCAGTCTTTGAGCACGTCAATAAGGAGAATCCGGATCTAAGTGTACCGTGCATCGATCGATAATCGACCTCTACCGTAACCTAGATCGTCCTGCTCGGCTACTCTATTGGCACGGCGGCCGCAGTGGACGTCGCCTACCGCAAGACGCTCGCGGTGCAGCACACGGTACCGTACCTCACGGCCTATCGACAACTGACTTTTCATCGCAGAATCCTCCTCCCCTCTCGGGGATGATTCTGGTGGCTCCATTCACTTCTGCCATTCGACTTCTCTCATCGCAGCCAACAAAGGAATCCACTTGCTGCTTCGATCCATTCTCAAAGTGTCGAAGAAAAGGATTACCATTATTTTGAGCGATAGCTGCACCACAGATAGTAACTCTACTATTAGCCAGTGCTATATCCAAAACCGAAGCGCAAATTCGCCAACTTTCAAAACAAAAAAAAGATAATTATTTCAGCAGCTCGAAGATCTCCAACATCGACCTGCCGATTCTCATCATACACGGAACTGAGGACTCGGTACTACCCTGACTACCATATCCCATTCATCTACCGTACCCCCTCTCCAGATGGTTCCCCTCGAGCACGGTACTGCCCTTGCCCAGCGACTCCGTCAACCACTCGCTCCCTTTATTGTGCAAGGCGCCGACCATCAGACCGTGTTCGGCGTCAATCCGGTATACCGTACCCTAGTTCGCTGGGTCATGATTCTGACTATTCAGAGCACGTTCCCTCGCATGTCTTCATTCGTTCGCAATGAGACTCTTGTGGGCAAGAGCTGCGTCGATTCTCAGCCGGCCGCCCGATCCGTTATTGAAACGAGAACGGAGAAGAGTGTGCCGGTAAGGGAAAAAGAGCAGCTGACAAGAACTTGCACGTCACAATTCATGAGAATAATTCAGGTAGTGAGTCGATGTCCGTCATTCGAATCTCTCGCCCAGCCCACGCCCATCATCGCACCCGTTACGCCCGTGGTAAGCGACATGACAACACTACCACTTTGAGACCCGACCGCCTCAAATGAATAACTTCTGAGGAACTATCTGAAACCAAACACAATCCGAGTAACAGACCGTGACCGCCTTAATTGCAGCCTCCAAAGGCGACGCCCGTGCCTGTTGCACGCAGCAGTAAGGCTGCCACTCCATTGAAGACCGCTCAGGCATGATACTTTGGCGATATACCAGATAAACTATGATTCAGGCCAAAACCCCTCCGCTCAACACGGCTTCACGCGCTGTCACGCCGCTTAAGACTGCTAGAGTTAGTTTAACCTCATATTTAAAATATAAAACAACAAATTCAGGCGGCTAGTCCCAGCCCGTTCGTGGCCAGTGCCTACTACCCATGCCACACTCCCATCGAATTGGCCGAAATCGAGATGATGCAACGGAAGATTGCTGCCCTCGAGTAGCCTCCCTCCCCCTCCTTCCCGTAACACAAATCCCTCAATCGAAAGTTCACGATGTTCCTCAATTGTCACTCGCCTATATTATCTGTACCCTCGTTGGCGCATCAGTCGATAAATAGTAGAAGAGGGAACTCACTGACTATTGTTGTCGAGCGGCTAGCAGCTGCAGCTTTGAAGTGGCGCTCTTGTGCCACAGACGGTGTACCCTAAAATGGGGCGATGAAAAATAAGCGCAATAAAAATAGCAAATGAGTAGATGAACGACGACGATAACAACAAAAAGGAAATGAAAAAGAACGCAGTAGATACAGTAGTCATGTTGCTCCGACAACACCCTGCAACGAAAATATTTCGACTACGGTATTTAAAGCGTATTGATTTGGCCTTAACTTATTTTCGAAATCGGTTGTCCCTTAACTTTGATGATTCTTCACCTTTTTTTACCGCGGTTTTCGTTGCTAATCTGACTCTTCTTTATGACTCTTCACTGACCCTTCTTTTTTATATGACGGCGCGAGATTTTCGCCCGTTTTTACCCCTTTATTCTAATTTCTGTTCCAATTCTGTTGTTATCAATCGCCACTCGATATTTTCGAGCTGCTTTTTTCAGTTATCTCGAATGCGCTGGGTTCGTCCTGCTCGCGCGGTCACGCTCCTCCCGGTTGTGCCGTGCTGCACTCCACTCGCTGCCCATCAAGTCAGTTGGAGTCAACTTTATTTCTTAGTTTATTAATTTATTTATATAAATTTCATAGTTTACTAGTTTATTTATGTATATTTATATAATTTGCTATCATTGTTCTGCTCATCCATTCGGGTTGCTGTGTGTTACTGCCACCACTGATTATATATTTCCAGCGTCCCTCCTCCTCTCCTCTCTGCCAATCAGGCTAGCGTGTGTGTGAGAGGCGCTTTTCGGGATGAGGAACCCTGGTCAGTTTTATATACCATTACAGTTGCCTTTTCGTGATTACAGTAACTAGCAATTATTGATAATGATCGAAAACATAAACGATGGTTTATTTCACCCTTATTGTTAGTTGTTCCGTTTACGGTAGTCCGTTCAAATTGTGTACACTATCGATCAATATTTTAAACGTTGTAATTTCAGATCAACGGTCAGTTTGGCTAGAGGTAGGGGTACAGTAGTAGCGCGCGCTAAGTCCGATCGATAGGCTAGGTTTCGTAATCTAGTGAACCTTAGCATCCGCTTAGAGCGCGCTATACAATGCGCTCATTGCTCCGTGATACTGCGCGACCGCTACCGTAGTCTGTGTACTATCCCCGCATTATCAAGGGTACGGTAAACTGGCGAACGAAAATGGGATAGAACCCTCGCGAGGGCGGAATCTTAGAGAAAATGCGCGAGAAAGCGGCAAATAGAAGAAAATGTGTTGAGGAAAAGAAAAATGTGCTGAGGAGAGGTGGGGAGGGAGGGAATTGAGGAGATAAGGTATTGTGAGTGGAATAGGCGATGGGAACGAGTGTAGAAAGTGAAGGACATTAGGAGAAAGTTGAGATGGCTTGGTGTGGATAGAATACTGTAGAAAGTACAAGGATGTTGTAAATTTGTGTGTTGCGCGCGCATAAAGTTATTACAAAAATTAAAGATTGCTGGCGTATGAAAATCGAATGGGTTTGCGACCCCACGAGCGTTATCTGTATGGTCTCTGATCTTTGATCTTTGGTCTCCCTGATCTCTTTCCTCTAATCAATTGATCTGTTTTTAAAGGATTGTAGTAATGAGCAGCGACGAATCTACGGTCGCTCGGAATCATCTGAAATGAGATCTGGTGAGTTCTCAATTATCGATTAGATATGGTGGTTACGGTAGACCAGGTCTGGAAATAATGATCTTTGATCTCAGGATGATTCGAGTCGAGGGACTTCTCGTTCTTCCTTCCTCGTCTTTTTCTCCACTCTGTTGGGCTCAGGTATGAATATTCACTTTGTTTAAAATCTCGATCCCGATCTAGTGAAAATACAATGGCATTTTTCGAGTTTTTGATCTGTGACTGTATGTCGATTCATCATTCTTTTGTAAATTTTGTAAAAAATATGAATTATTAATTTCCACCTTGTGAGTTGACAATTGTTTAATTACTGTTTCATTAGATTTGCGAAAAGATTTCGATTTACCCCATTGTTTTTCTTCTTGCTGATTCCGTGTTTCATAACATACCTAGAAGTAATCAATATTGTTCTGGCACTCGTGCATTCGACATCAATTATGATACGTTATTCAATAGATTTCCTCCTTTCCAGTTCATCGATCGATAACGTGCGAGAAGACGTCATCGACGATGTCCATCTATAGAGAAGAGAGAAGACATTGAACTTCCTCTACAACGGGAAAATTGGAGAGTCGAGCAAGGTACAGCTTATGATACTCGATTATATCTTTGGGCACGGTAGATATGATTACGGTAGCGAATTTCACTGATACGCTCAGAACAAGGAGGAGACAATAGCTTTACAAATAGAATTCTCGTTTCAAAAATATGATAATGATTTGGCACTGGGTAATTTGTGTTTCACTTCAACAATATTCGTCCTTACAGCTAGCAGTCTCGACCCTTCTTCCTATTCGTCCTTCCCTGCGCTCAATTGGGAGAGGAGAAGAAGAGTCTCACTGCTGAATGAGAAGTGGAAAGGGAGGAATTGTCCTCAGGTGAGAGGATCTTTCTCATTATTGATCGATTATTAGATTACTGTAATCATCTGATACGGTAGAAAGATAATGTTGAATTGAATCATTTTCATGCATTTATTTCCTTCTCAATGAGAACATCGACTATTGCAGATTACGGTACTCGACCTCATTTGTTGCCGTCTGAAGTAGTTGATCGTCGTCAACGTCGAGAAGATTCTGGATGACAACGATGAGGAAATTCCGATTGTTAAATGGTGAGTGTCAGTCAATGATGATAGAGGAATATGAATGAGTGAAGTCATTGATGAAGCGTTTAGTTACTCGATACGAATAAGTAAGTAGGAACGAGAGTTTTTGCAAGGGAAATTCCGATCATCGAGGGAAAATATTGTGTAAAATACGGTAGATACAAGGATGGCGTTGGAAAAAAATCAATAATATGGGAGTAGAAACGGTTGATGAATCTGTTAGAATATCTGATTTTTTCTCTTTTGCAGGCGAATCTTCGTCTCTTCGATGAATCTTTGTGTGAGCTGCAGAGAGAGCGAGGACTTCAGTCTCTTCCATTCAAGAAGAATCGTCCCCTCTTCCTCTTCTATTCAAGATCGATTCCAGTTAGGCCCTTTATCTTCCCATCACTTTCTTTATTGTCTTTAATAGGTTTTCACTATTTCTTGTTGTTTATCCCTGTTGTACATAGGTTACTATCTTCTGTACATTCATAGCTTGTCTTCGTAGACTACCGTATTCGTTGACATTTCTTACTGTATAATTGTACCCTTCTTAGGTTACTGTATTCTGTAACATGTTTTCCGTTAATTTCCGTTATCCTGCCACATTTATGTTCTTTATCGAATACTTCCCCTCCACCTATTCATATCACTCTCCCCCCTCCTATGTACATCTCTACTATCCCTACTAGGTTATCATTCGATGAATGAGTCAATTCAGCCCCCCCCCCCTTTCTCCCCCCCCCTTCGAATGTTAATTCGTATCTGATTATTGACCGTATCACCTATCTTTCCCTCTCTTCCCATATTCATTCCTATTCCACCATGCTCATCTCCATTATTGATTCTCCCTCTCATGTTCATTACTCTCTATAATCATTTCCATTGTCTATTCTCCTCCCTTAGCTTTCCCCTCGTTTCCCTTATTCCCCACTCACTCCTTTGTTCGTTTCTCTTCTCTGATCTCATTTTCGCCTATTCGTTTGCTTTCACGCACGTTTTTTCTTTGATTTGGCTTTTGCTCGGGTCCCATCCCATATTCGCTCGTCGGTTTACCGTACCCTTGATAATGCGGGGATAGTATGCGGACTACGGTAGCGGGGTGCGCACTATTGCGGGAAGGCGAGCGCATTGCATGGCGCATTCTGGGCGGATAATGAGGCGATTGTTTATCTTATGACTACTATCGATCGGGTGGCGCGTGACTATTGCGTGTGCCCTCTACTGAATGCCCGGAGGAGCTCCTAACGAGAAGAGGAGGAACAGTCAAGGATGAGGAATAGAAGGAGAGAACGATATCGAGCACAAGATCGACCGAGCAATGAGAAATGTCAAGTTGTCGTGGGGAGGTATTACGGAGATTATTCGTGTGATAAGTAAGTGAAGAAGGTAAGTTGAGATCTCATTTGTATTCAATGTTCTTTTTGTTTCAATTCATATATGAAATTCACTCAGAACTTTATTTATAGATCGGTATTTTTGTCTTTGAGTGTTTATTTGTGAGAACTTCTGAATTTCTTTATTTCCATTCCAGGGAGAGTGCTGTTCAGTTTTTGTTTGTTATTCTTGATCTGGAATGTTTCGATGCTGAAAAGGAAGAGATGATGAGTGGGGAAAGTGGAGTATTGTTTCAGATTCTTTAGATCGACAAGAGATTGTGAATGTGAAGAGAATACACATTTTTTTCGAGATTCTTGAATTTATTATGTGAGTGGAACAAAGGAGATTGAGAGGTAAGTTGACGGCTGATGTTTGTTTGAAAAATGTGCTCAGTTTGTTTAACATCTGCAGATACCATTTTTTACTAGCTATTTTCATATCTTTTTAAATGACACTATTTTTCACCCGATTTTGGTTGTTTTTGTATCCCATTTTTCGATTACTTGATTATTGAAGATTTGGGAAGATTGATTAGTCATTTTTCATATTTTCTCACTTCACCTCTTGCGTAGGATGGGAAGAAGATCTTTTCAATTTATTTTGCCTACTTCGATCCTGAAAATACAGTACTTGAGGGTCTTGTTAGGGTATTAGTATTGATTGTGAAATACGGTAGGCTGTCGTTGACTCGGAATGAGTGAGTTCCACGGTGAAACAGCCTCTCTTCCCTACGGTGATCTCTTTTGCGTTATCGCTGATATTTTGAAGAGAAGAATGAGGATAGAAGAAATTGTAGGAGAATGGAAGAAGTTGTAAAGGTAAGTTGAGTATTTTTGTCGCTTTTTCTTTGTCTTCGATGCGCATTGTTGAGTCAGTTACAGTGAAAATCTTACTGTAAGATACGATACTTTCTTGTTTGAGTTTCACTCACTTCGTTTGTGATGGCCAAAACCGGGATACGTCACTACTGTAGGTGGAGGGATACGGTAGTCAGGTGGAATGGAACGGATAGTGTGTTGACTTCTAAGGGATACGGTATCTGTAGATCGATTTAGCACGGTAGTTGACATTGATTATGAATGTTCGGATAATTCGATACTCCTCACTGATTGCTGGTAGACCAGTAGTGTTGTTCGCTCGAGCGTTTCTCGCGAGCGCAAAGCGCAGAATGATCGCTCGAGCGCTCGTCGCTCGAGCGCAGTTCACAAAATGATCGCTCGAGCGACGAGCGCTCGAGAGCCATTCGTGGAAACGAGCGCTCGAGCAATAAATGAGAGACTGCGCTTGAGCGCTCGAGTGGATTGGGATGATGTTGCGTACGTGCTCGGGAAGAGAATGGGGAACGATTTGAATGCGATATTTGTTGATTAAAACGATTTAACTCAATTAGAACGATCGCAACGATCATTCCATTCCGTTCGAGCGCTCGAGCGCAGTCTCTCATTTATCGCTCGAGCGCTCGTTTCCACGTATGGCTCTCGAGCGCTCGTCGCTCGAGCGATCATTTTGAGAATTGCGCTCGAGCGACGAGCGCTCGAAATAACATCACTATAGAACAGTGAAAGAGGGAGATGAACGGAAATGAGAGAATTTTGAACAGGAAAAACGTTGTTTCAAATGACCTCGTGTAACCGTATCCTCGGTCATTCGAAACAATGCATCTGACCATTTTCCATTTCAATTAATCAATGCTGGTGAACGATATGTGCAGGAATAGAAAAAATAATTGAAAAAGCAAAAAAAAAATCATATTTTCCACTAATTGTATGATTTCTTTCCTGTGCATATCTCCCCGCTAGCATAAATGATAGGAGAGAGATGATATGATCAAAAGAGGAAGGAGGGAGAAAACCGAAGGAAAGAAGAAGAAAAGAAGAAAGGAGGGAGAAAAAAAGAAGGAATAAAGAAAGAAAGGAGATAAAAAATGTTTTCTGTCACTAACCCCCACCTCTAACCCATATATATTTCCCTTTTCTCCACCCCCTCCCCCCACCCCATTCCCTTTAATGCATGGGCATGACCCCTCTAACCCCCACCCCCTAACCACTAACCACTAACCACTAACTCATAAATTCTATCTAATATAGTCATTACAGTGAGGATCTCGCGGACGCTGGATGGGCGGAAGCCGGTCGCAGCCTGTGATAATAAGGTTAGTTATCGATTTACACATCGTAGGAATCAGGGGCACATATTGTAGTATATTCATGGATACTGGCACATCTAGTGTCTGGGTACGGTAGGTCAATGCTCATCGATTACTGTAGATCTGTTCGAAGGGTATCTAGATCTCATCGATTGAATACTTTTATTCAGGCTGGCTTCCATCGACAACGATCGAGTGAGGAGACGAAACATGGAGATTATCGTTGTGTTGTTCATATTTTTGTATCACATTAGTTATATCTCCTTTTCTCTCCATTTTACACCATTTGATTGAATTTTGAGATATCATGTAGAATGGAGAGAATAAGGCGATTTCTTCGTATTTATTGCTGAGAATTGATAAATGTTTTTTCGAGAGGGGGGGGGGGCTTCTGTACAACATTTTGGGCCAGTTTTGTTAAATCTTCTAAACGGATTCAAATTTTTCATGAGTGATGAGTAGAACTGGCCCAGAAGTATAGAAGCCCCACCCAATTGGCAGTTGATAGTGTTGATGATGGTTGCGAGCCAAAATCCTGAAGGATTACCTCGTTTTTCTGAGATTTATAGTTTCCATAAATTGAAAAAGGGTACGGGTCATGCCCAATTTTTTTTTCGAATTCAGTTCGCGATAGCAATTTGTTGGTAATACCGTATCCGATTTTTCTGAAATAGTGTAGATGTACGGTATTTTGGCTTCGATTTTTGTCTGTTGCAACGTTGTCGTTACTTTGCTTTTCTCGTCACGATTTGAAGGTTCATCCCTTGTTGGTAGTTTAGTGTGCACCACAAGCTGCGATGCATCTCAACTTGATTCTCATGTCAAGCCACGAATCTAATTCAGTGCTCTTTTTTGAACCGCTAGAACGTTGTGCTCTGTCATGAAAAGCTGAAAACTACATAATTACCATTTTTCTTGGCCGCTCTCGACTATTGTTTGCTCCATTGTTTTTATTGCGCTGAGCACTCGTGCGTTTAACGTTTGATGTCCGTACAAAGGGCGACGAAGTGTGGGCTAGACGTTGCGTGCGAATCATTCGATTTATTTCCTTCTCGCCCTCGCATACCTTTCTCTTGGCTCATTCGCCCTCTCTTTAGCGTAAAATCCGCAGTATCTATTTCACTTTTTACCAATTCCGTTCTCTTACAAGCTATCTTTGTATATTTATCTAGTCAAATCTCTAATCCCTGTTTGTATGAACTATTTGGTCATTCCTACTGTGTTGTTGCTGAAGATTCTCCAACGCTAATTTTGCTTTTATGCCCTTGTATATCACACCTCTTTTGATGATTTGCTATGTTCTGTCTTGTTATTCTTACAAAAATATGTAGTTATCAATTATATTTCCAGGGAGGAATCGAGTCAGAGTTGTTACCCATGACGGATCACATCCGTATCACATCATCACATCGGATTACATGCTCATGTTGCTGGCCATAATTATTTATCTCCGGAAGAAACAGAAGAAACGAAATGATTAAATTTCCAAAGGTTTACTTTTGAGATGAAATTCAATTTGCAAAATTTGTTTGCTGATCGTTTTTCGAAACTTTTGACCATATTTGTATCCGAGAAGCTGATGAATAGAATCTTGTGTAGAAATCAAAAACTGATTAATTAGAAATTGTGAGCTTACTTTATTTTTTTTAGTATCTTCTAATAGTATCCTTGATACCTTTACTTATCATTTGGTTTTAATATTCAATTACTCCATATTCCCCTGACTTACTCCATCCCCTTTTATCGGTGACTACTCAAATGCTCTCATGGGTTCCTCTTGTCTATTCGCAATAATGAATGCGAATCTACTTGTCGAATCTGAGGGAGCCGAGTTGTTATCACCCGCCCTTCTGTTTCCTTTATAAATAATAAGTGATTAAAAATAGTAAGTGAGATATAGTGAGGAAATTTGTAATAGTCTCGGTTTATGATTGTATAGATACGAGATAGTGAGATAGAGACGTAGTCGCGAATAGATGAGGGGTCAGATAGGTTTCGAAGACGAGACTATTTTCGAGAAAAACTCTTACAATTAGCGACCATGTCCTAGAAAGTTTTTTATCTTGTCACTATGTGACGATAGTGTAATAGGAGAAAAATAGAGCGATTTATATCCCCATTCATTAGCAATAAGGTCTACCCTAATCTACTCAACAGCCTCTTGGAAATCAATATGATTAATATTTTCGAAAGATGAATGTCAGAAATCATCGATCAAAAATGAACTGAATGTTGCGTCATAAAATCAGAATAGAAAACTTTGGAAATAAAATCTTCGTTTCGTTTTTTTTCTCCTTTGATTCGTAGGTCAGCAACACGAGCATAATGACGTCCGTTGTCGGAGAAATAAATGATTCACTGAAATATAACTGATAAGTGAAATTTGTGTACGAATGAAAACAGAGAACACATGACAGCAAAATTGGGAGATGCGAAGAGGAGTCTTCTGTAGAAAAAGAGCAATCGAATGTTTTGCAAGTTGAATGAACCCACAACAGTGATCGATCCTGGATCTGCAGTGCCCATCAGACCATCATATTTTTTACAATGATCTACCGATCATGACTGTAGGAAGCACACAATTTATGATTGCAAACAACTTTATCATATGCGACGTCATCGGTACATTATGGAACATTAAACCCGTTTGTGATCATGAAGAGAGAAGGAAAAAATACAATTAATATGCAAAAGAATGACGAATATCGATTGTGATACGTGAATTAGTTCACATAAGAGAAGAAAGGGATTGGGCGAATCGAGATTATTAAATGAATGAAGAATCCGTCTCCACATTCTGCCTCACTTATTAATGAGACAGTACGCGAAATGAATAGATGGATTCTTCATTCTTATCGTCCTGATCAGGTGACTTCGAATGGAGTCAGATCACACAGCAGATCCAGTTGGAGGAATGGGAGCTGTCAAATTCATTCGTTGCCCCATCTTACGTTGCGTGTAGTAAGACCAGTAGATGATCTAAATTTTGGAGCTCTAATTATCCACTTTCTTTTCAATTGAGAGGTGCTCGCATTGAACAGGTTTCAGTGATGAGAAAAATCAACGCAGATTCTTCTCAATTCTTCAGTCATTATTGATGTCTATTGAATAGTAAACTGACATTAAACAACGCGAAAAGCGTTGGAAAGAGCATACTGGCGATCTTATCGATCTTCTCGGGCGGCCACGATACGCAACCTGGAGGCCACTTTGGAAGAGGGATACGGTAGGATCTAAGAAGGGATTACGGTAACGATATCGATTGATGGGCGGAGTTTTTTTTGGGCGGAGATTTTCGATCCAACGGCAGCATGTATCGTTCGTCGTAGCGACAGAGTCCAGGAGGAGAGGATTCGAAGGCTGTTTCTACCTGGAAAAAAGTGAAATTAGGATTTGCGTTCCTAGAATGATGCCAGATAAGACAAGTAGTTTCCAGATATTGCCAGATTTCTAGAAAACCAGATATAAATTTTTACTATTGAAATATCTGGCCTTCTTGCAGATTGTGTGCTTCTCCTTGCCCGGTTGCTCGTCTTTCACCTGTAATTTGCGAATTTCTGAACCTCATTTTCATGAATAATTACTGTATCTCTCGGTAGTCTGATCGATATAGTGCCTCTAACCGTAATCTTTTGATTTCGTGCTGGGAGTATTAAATAATACTGTATCTAGATTGTTATTACTGAGAATAATTTTATGAAGAGTGAAGAATTCATTGAAAATTCAGCGAAAATTCAATTAATCGATTTACTTCATTTGGGTATCAGGAGATCGGTTATTGATTCGACTAGTAATTGGTCTCGTTCTTGACTCAATTGAGATTGTTCGCTGCTCCTCTGAACACTTGTCCCTCCGTTCGAAGCAATTCTCCTAACATCACAAAATCTACATTATCTGCATAGTTTCACGAACAAACCGATTGCATACATCGTGAGGACGCTGGGATTCATCTCACGGATCTGAAGAGATAAATTGAGCATTCATATTTCAATCTTCCTTACTTTCCCAGAGATGGCATCTCTCTCAGCGGGCGTTAGAAGTTTGCGATTGAAGAGATAGTGGATTACCTCGATCGCGAACAGAGGCTGCAACAGCTGAAATCCAAAAGGTAATTAAAGTCAGTCGTCAATCCACCACCGTACCACTCCTCCGATCGCACGCTGCAGATGCATGAAGAACTCAGGCATTTGCTGCTGCAAATCGATAAGTGAAGAGACTACAGTACTCTTCAAATACCATATCCTGAGTTCTTGTGAAGGCGAGCCAATCGAAGGAAGCTCGATGCTCCGCAGTCAACTTCACTTTTCGTTCGAGGATCGAACCGAGACGAAGCACCTGCAATCGATAATTGACTTCGTAATGATCACAGCAACCGTAACCTCATCCGTGTTGATGTACGGTCGCTGGAGCTTCTGGAGACCCGGGGCGAGCTTCTCAGGGTGCTGCTGATTCTGAGGCTGATGAGGCAGCTTCTTCTGTGGAGATTCTTACAGTGATCTCCGATACCGCACCCTAGGATGCCGTACCTTGGGTGGCTCTGGGATCGTTGGACCCGAGTCCTCCTGTGGTGGAATCGGTGGCTGGTTCACGGTGACTTTCGGTATCTGATTCACAACGATCATCTACCGTAACCTACCGTAATCACACCGCAGCCATAGCATCAACCGTCTTCGATGGGAGGAAATAGATAGAATGAAAGAAACTATTTTTCAATGGAGATCACCATAGATCATTGTCGAGTAAACATGTATAACCTGATTATAAAAAAAAATTCTCATTGCACATTATTTCGATATTTGATTATACATTTTTATTATTTCTATCGTGTTATTCCTCCCATTTTCCTTCTCATCTCTTGTGAAGAGTGGTCGAGAGGATGGCGTGAGTTTCTGCTTTATTGTATTCGTCGACCCAGCATTTTTACCGTATTCACCTACAGTATCTACCGTAATCGTTCAGGGACGACGAAGCACAGACGAAGACTGGCGGTACCGAGACCGGTTTCACTGGACAGACGGGCACTGGTGCAACTCCGAGAACTCCCGATCAGCCAGCGACTGATCCCGCCAAACAACCGCCATCATCCGAGAATAATAACAAAGTTCCCGTCAATAACAATGTAGATGGTGAGCCTTCTTCCATCCAAGCACTTTTTTTAAATAACACAACTCTTTCCGTACTCTTCAGTGGGGGCTTACCAAATATTTTCTATCACCCAAATATTGAAACTCTTCCATTATCCCTTTTGATTACCGTACTCTTCAGTGGAGGCACAACAGATGAAGACTGGATTGGCAATCGATCCTGCTA
This sequence comes from Pristionchus exspectatus, assembly GCA_911812115.1. NCBI lineage: Eukaryota > Metazoa > Nematoda > Chromadorea > Rhabditida > Neodiplogasteridae > Pristionchus > Pristionchus exspectatus. The sequence continues at coordinate 8,553,600 of OU461587.1, read as the reverse complement.
ACATCGGTCCCTCGTCCTTCGATTGTCTTATCGCCCGTCGAATCTTCGTTCAGAAAGTCTTCGGAATGGTCGCTATCATGGTAAGAAGCCATAAGATGGACGAACACTGTATTCCGGCTGCCTTTTTTTAAAATCAAATCATCGATACATTCAGCTCGCCGTTGTAGTATTCATGACGATGTTGCCATTTGTCAGTCAAAGCTTTCGCATATTCGCAATCAAAAACTGGTGGATATGGATCGTTGGCTAGTAAGCTCCCTATCGCATCCATCCCCTCTTAATTGATCGATAATTAAGCATCTTCTTCATCATATCCTATATCGTGATGGTATGCTGTAGCTGTGTGCGCCGGACCACACCGTGGAATTACATCTTCACTTGTGTTCTCGTAAGTGGACTTCTCCCTTCCCTTCTACCGTACTCTTCATCGTTAAGGTGTTCGGAGCGGGATGGGTGTCAATCGGAATCACAATTCACGCTGACGCCGAAGTAGTCCTACTCGCCCTAGTGATGACTACCCTCTGCTGCACTGCAACCATCATTTTCGCAATCAAGACCAAATTCGACATGACACAGTAAGATTTCATTCCCTGAATCTGAAATGCTATCTAATCTAAGATGCGCTCCCCTTCTCATCCTCATCTCATTGGTCATGTTCATTTTCTTCTTCGTTGCGTTATTCGCTGCCCTAGTATTCGTAAGTATTCCAATATTCGTCGATTAACATATACATTCCAGCATGTGCGATGGCTCTACACAATATACGCTGGCCTGATGACTATCGTGATGATGGCTTATCTCGTTTATGACGTACAGGTGCCATATTGCAGTAAATCAATCGATAATCCCTTCCACTTAGATGATGATGGGAGGTAAACGACAGGAGATTAGCGTGCAAGACCCATATTACGCTGCCGTGCAAATATTTGTGGATATCGTGATGATGTTCTGGTACATAGTTCAGTTCCTCCAAGGAGTGGTAAGAGTTCCATACACTTAGCTTATCCCCAACTTCAAATTCAGAACTAGCGTCGTCTCAGATAGCAGTACTGACAGCTACGATTCCCTTCGACATCCCAAGCAAATAATAAACTAAAATGAACAAGGGAATATCATGTGTACTTGTTGCAACTCACGAGTATTTAGTCATTCGTTTACTACTATCAGTTACAATAATACATGCTCTGTGAGAGGAGGGAACTGTTCGCTTATCTCGAGGGAGCATCTATTGTGCCTCGGGGATTCCTTCGAGACCCTTGACGACGTACTGATTGCCCGTCAGACGATGGTCACGCTGTGACAATGCCACTCTGAAAATACAATATTTAAAATAAAGTTCATCCGAAGTATTCTTCTTTGAAGCTCTTACACTAGATAAAGTTTCTATCATTGTCAGGAACTCAGTCAAGATTTGGTCGGGTGATATGCAAATCTGATCGGTAGTTTTAGCACGTTCAATTCCAAATATATCTGATCACGATTGACCAGATTCACATATTTTTTGCATGATCAGATTCAAGCAACATTAAAAACTTGATCAAGACACTTCTATATAACGTGGGTCAGGAGCTCGGAATTACACCTTCGATCCAAAGCATCAGCAGTGCCCTAGTATAGAATTATTTTACTTGGTATGTACTTCTATAAAGCGGTAGTTTATAATCAGGTTTTGGTTCGAGTGCTGCTCCCCAATCTATTGGGTATTGGGATGAGATACAACTCACTAAATGAAGCAAAAAATACCACCCTTGATAAATCTTTGAAAGCTCTCACCTTGCGGGGGTGCAGTAGTCTCGTCTGTAATGGCGACCGACGTCCCACTTGTTGAAGGGGTACGACATGTAGCAGGCACCGGCAACCCAGGCCATTGTGATCATTCCGGAGTAGAACTGCTCGAACCACATGACGAAGGCTGGCTTACGACCCTGAAATAGCAAGGGGCTATTAGCTAGGTTATTCACGGATGATGAAAAATGAAATTAAAAAAACTTTGAAATGGAGAAATCAGCCAATCGATAATTAAACTTGAAAAGCACGTCCAAAGTTTGATCGGAAATCTTACAGTAACCAACGCGTGACCGCGACGCGTAGATAGATTGTGTCAGGTTCCTTGGGGCGCGCTCTAACTTGTTTATCGTGCTCTCCCGCTCTCTGTTTTCGCTCGTGTTCTCGTTAGTTCGATGTCTCGTGATTGCGAAATTTGCTGCCTCTCCTACAATGGCACATCCTCTGCGTGTACTCATACTTTCGAAACATCGAAATGAGCTTCATATCGATCTTCATAGCCAGTTTTCTCTGCCGTTGTCTATGGTGACACTCACATTTCGTTTCACAATCTCCGTTCCCCATGCGTCAAAGAATGACTCACACACGCTCATTTGCAGCTCCCCTCTCCTCTCTGTTCCCACTACCTTATCGATTGCGGCTCTCGCTCTCGTCGCCATTTCCAGAACCAACCACACCACTTCTAATACGGCTTCTCTGACGCGTTTTCTTGCCTGTCCGATATAAACTTGGTTTCGGTTCACATTTCATCACTTTTCGCTCGTTCAGGAATGGCGTACCAGCAGCCTTACGGTCAACAGCAGCAGTACGGTGGTCAGCCCTTCCAGCAGCCTGGCTTCAATCCCCAGTATGGTGGACAGCAGGGCTATCAGGGTCAGGCGCCCCCTCCGCCCGTATTCATCCCTCCTCCGACCATGCCTCGTATGTTTATTTAAAAAAAAATTAATTAATAAATTTCAAAATATATTTTATATTTGGACGTGAAAGCAATGTGCGCTAATGACGCAATATCGTTACTCAACTCAATTAAGCGAAAAGGCATCAAGGAAATTGGATCCAGGATCATGTGGCGCCAAATTGGCTTAGTGTTGGCAGAATCCACCCATAGCCTCTTCAATTTCGCTCTCGAAAAGAGCTACCCTCTTCATAATATTCCCTTGCGCGAGACTTCGTTTCTGTTTCTGTTCAATAACTTCTTCTTCTGGACCCTGTTATTATGTGGCCTGAAACGGCGCTTATTTCTTCTCTCGTTGTTGTCGTTCTAAGACCAATGGGAAAGAGAGAGAAAATAAGGAGATATAGGAAGAAGTCTGGCACGAATCACGACGACTATTCAATTGCCTGTTCGCTCCCTCCTTTTTTAAAATGAAAACCATGATTCACGTTAGAAATTCCTCTAGCTCCTTTAATTGATACCCTTTCCTCTCTTTCCTCGAAAGGTTTCTCTCACGCACACCTCTATTTTTCCCTTTTCCCTATTCGAAGTTGTCTTGTATTGATTGGGAGAGACTAGAACTTTCCCACCTGTTTATCAGCTTCTATCACCGTTCCCATAGCAACCCCTCATTCGGTCACCTGACTACTCGCGCAGTTTACTGTAGCTTGTTTTTGATAGCTGCCTCAGATTATAGAGAAGCCTAGTTTGCGACTTGCGAGTTTACAGTAGCTGTGATTAGTCACACGAAAGTGTGTGCAATATCGATCACTTTCGAAACAGTGTTAATGTTTACTAAAAAAATCCCATATGATTCACCGAATCCGAGTGCTAGTTATCATTTGTTTGATCGAATTCACTCCATTGATATGCGGCGGTATTATATGAACAGAGAACGGAATTATGCCCACTCTATCTTGCCCCAGTCTTCTAGCCCTCCTTTGCTGAAAAATGCATCCTTCACTTCTTCATCTCCCCTAACAATAAGTACCTCTGACTATTCTATACGAGTGGTCTTCCCTGCTATCCGAACCCTTCCCCTCTTCCCATTCTGAGCTTCCGCGTATTGTTTGTTGTCAACTCCCTCTCCATTTCTCTCCCCCGCGAATCTGTTCTCTCTTCTCCCAATCTTTCGAAATCGATTCTATTCGATCGCAGGGATTCACAGTTTTGGGGAACTCTTTCTTTGGCAGACACATCTCGTTATTGGCTCTAATTGCACCTTTTATCGCCCTATTTTTTCTGCTCATAGTGGAACGTGTGAGTATTGCGAAAGAGATAGTTCTGTAATTTCTAGTCATTATTTATCGTTTTCCCTCGGCTCGGCTACAAGATTCCTTCAGTTTTATTGTAGTATTGGATAGCAAGACTCGTGATTTCCTACTTGGCATTAGGAAGAAAATCTCGCCTTATTTCACACCCTGAAATTTGTACCAACGAGACAACCTAAGTTCACCTGGTATGAGTCATTATGCTGGTTTACCCTTGTCTTACTAATGAACGATTTGAGATTATTACGGTGCACGTATTGTGTTGCACTATAAATTAATATCATTCGGAATACGGTGGTTGAACTACCATGTCATGGTGTTTTTCGGTTCCAACTGATCTCTAATCTCCTCTCTATTGCAGGCTACATGCCCACTCCTAACAATGCCGAGCAGGGCGGTCAGCCCGGATACGGAGGAGACAACGATGGACCATTCAAGTGAGTTGAGGAGCGGATAAAGAGGGGTTTTTTCTTTTTCACAATGCATGATCAAGAATAATCAGACAAGTCATTTGTCCAACATAGATGGGGTTGAAACACGGATCTTGTTAGTGAAAAAATAATTGTTGTCTTATATTTTTTCAATTGAAAAATTTGAAATTGATAGGTACTCGCTGCACTTCAATGAGAAGTCGATCCGCATGGCATTCATCCGCAAGGTCTTCTTCCTCGTCACAATTATGGTATATTTATTGATTATTGATTTTTTTAACGTTTTTAATTTCGAAACCTATTGACGCACGAAAGTGCAGAAAAGATGAGTACGGAGTGATGATTTGGCGATGTCAGATGACTCTTGTTTTTCGATACAGAGAATTCAAAGATGAGCTGATAAGTTCAGACAGCGGGGAGGCTTGATGATCTTGTGGGCGGAAATAAGCAGAGATTGTAACGTGGGAGGGAGGGACCTATTCTGAGAACGGTGTTCGGGTTTTATCTATCGTAACAGTCTGCGGATTAGGCGGAACTGTATGGGTTCTGTGAACTGAATAAATACGAACAAGGCATATTCATGATGAGATTCACCAGAAGGATTGATGTTGCATGGAATACGGATGAATTAGGGGATGGGTGGAACGACAATAAATGCATCTCCTAATAGCTAAAATACCTATTTAACTATATAATTGCAGCTCGCTGTTGTTTCTGCCATCACTGCACTTCCATTCGTCAGCGAGGATGTCAGAAATTACTTCAAGGGACCGAACGGAAGAGGCGGAAATCTCGGCTGGTTCTACGCTGCATAGTCTGTTTTCCATCAATTATTCACTTTCCAATCCATCTACAGTAATCAATAATCGGTGTCTTTTCAGTGGTACCTTCTTCGTGACCTACCTTGTGCTCGTGTGCTGCGAGGGCGTCCGTCGCTCCTTCCCCATGAACCTCATCCTCACCGGAGTATTCGTGAGTTACCGTACTCCTGCCAGTTGTCGATCGATGGACCTACCGTAATCTTCCTACTTTGCAGACTCTCGCCACGGGCTTCATGACGATGTGCATCTCAATGCAGTTCACGATTGAATCGGTCCTCATGGCCCTCGTGATCACAACTGCCTGCTGTGGAGTAATCATCATCTTCGCAATGCAGACCAAATACGATCTCACCAGGTACGGTAGCCGGACAATGGATGGCTATCGAGTATTGACTATTCTTCTTTGTCAGTTGCATGGGAGTGATGGCCCTTCTCTCGCTCTTCCTCATGGTCTTCGGCATCATTGCCATTATCGGAACCGTCGCATTCGTACGTATATTTTTTTATTTTTCGAAAAAGTTGGCTCCAAATTCGAATTTAATTTAAAATATTTTCAGAAGGCCCGCATCCTGTACACGATCTACGCCGGTCTCGGCGCGCTCATGTTCATGGCCTACCTCGCGATTGATGTGCAGGTAAACAGGAGGGATACGGTAGGATGAAAGTCGTCGATCCACGCGGACTACCGTATCCATCTCTCCTACTTTACAGATGCTTATGGGCGGTCGGAAGTACGAGATCTCACCGGAGGACCACATCTTCGCAGCGATACAGCTCTTCCTCGACATCATTCAGATCTTCTGGTTCATTCTCTCCCTCTTCGGATCGAGGTGAGAATGGGAAGAGTTAAGGGGAGGGGGAGACTTGACGCGCTCAACAGTTCACGATGCTTTCCCAATGTGGGTGAATCACGGATCGAACGGGTTGTGCATGCATTTTTGAAGGGGTGACGAAATATCATACACTGAGAAAAATGTGTGTAGTATTTCACATTGTGTAGAACATGCATAGAGATCAGATAATGATAAACTAGATCTGGGTTTGATCCTACACAAGCTTGATAACTCGCTAACCACTTGTCCATCGTTGCTTATGCCAAATATAGTTCAGAATTCTCTGATACCGTAGGAGGATAGCTAAGATCTTTACATTGATGTTTGTAATGTCTAACTAACATGTGTATGTTAAAATTACTAATCTTTGTGTAATGGTGTTGCTACCACGATTGTGTTTGTAGTTTCAAAAACACAAACATTTTTCTCAGTGTATCGATGAAACAATGGTCGATCTGTGCTTTAGTAAATGATGTGACAACGTGATACGGGTGGTGGTGTGCAATAATAAAAAGAGAGCTTGCGATGCTATGGACTGTATACCGTATAGTGTGAGCCTACTTCGGGGTACCCGGTGCGAGTGTGTGATTTTCAATTTGCTCCAGCGACCGGGACGAGAATCGGCCTCTGGTTGGCTAATTTCACCCCATACTACACCACGATGGCGACGACGTTTCCGAAAGTGTGGCGTGGCCTGGTTGATTACGTGTTGCTCCATTGCAGGGATTAATCGGATCGATCACCACGCACTCTACCGTATAGCCGCCACACCACGCCACACACCATCCTCTGTCCCGTCCGAGATTCCCCCTTCCTTTGTTCACTCTTTATGTCGTCTATCCATTGCTTGTCTCAAACCACACATCGAAAACCCCGCAATAACCCCCTCTCGACCAAACCTTATTGACCTTTTCAGAAACTGAAAACAGTCTACCCCTTGACGTCTCTCCCCACTCTGGCATACGGTATGTGTACCGTATCCCTCAAGTATTGATTACTTTTGGCCACACTGTTACTGTCTTAGTCCTTGCGAATTACTTTCCCTCTTTGTTCCTTTGTGCTTTGCCTGTACTATATTTTCCCTTCCTCCTCTTTTCAGAGCGATTTTAGAAGTCAATCGATATTGATTAAGTATACGTTAGTTGACGATGTTAGACCCCTGACTTACGAGAGACTTATTCCCCCTTACACTCCATTCCCATGTGGACTGAACCAAACTGCATTGTATTTTAATAAAGTGATAATTTGTATTATTATTATCGTTTTCACAGTTTATTGATCACATGATAGGGAAAGTTATGATCTGCCGACGAGTATTGCGAGGTTGATGATGATGTTGATTACCTGAATGTGAAGGGATTACGGTAGATGAAGGTACCGTACCTGAAAGATGGTCATGCCAATAATATCCAATCGATCGAATATTCTCATCCATTGGGCAGCTAATGCATCGTCTGATTCCAATTCCCTCAGATGTGAAGAGATTCGTGAGAGATGTGGTGAGAGGGATGAAGAACTGAATAGGAAGTGCTCTTTGGCCTCTAGGACTTGATCTATCCAATTGATCTTTGATCTTTCGTACGACTAACCTTCCTTTCATCGGTTGAATCGATGTGGCTCTAGTCCTAATGTGAGTATCGTACGAGTGCCACAGTAGCATCTAGGAATCGATTGACCACCGCATCTTATCGACTAGATACCGTACCTTTGCTAATCCCTTCGGGACCATCCATCTCCTTGTAGTCGCTCGTTCATGTAGTAGAGAGAGGGTTACGGTGACAAGAGTGGCACATGCACAGACTAGTTCCTCAGCAAGTACGTAGATTCCTGAGGTGATGGGAATATGAGGCCATATCTTTTTCTTTTCATTCTGCACAGCATCTCAACATTAACTCTTCAGTTTATCATCCTCTAATTGCTCAATGATCAGATGATTACAGTATATTCACTGATTAGGTCTCTGAGATTATCATGAGAACAAATAGAGTGCATGAGAACATTATCTGATAAACTCATTACTTCAAATAATCACTGCTTATATATTTTGGCAAAAGATCAAAAGAGAGATTAATTTCGCAGTCAGTGAAGAATATTCCATTATTATCAAACGAGGATACTGAATTCTCACTATGACTTGTCTATTCACAACGCGCAAAGAGGAATGAAGAGACGCACTCTTCTCCCTAACAGTCCCCATTCTCACCGAGCAATGGAAGTGTCGAACTCTTGGGCATCGTAGCTGAGAATGTCTCCAGTACCATGGACATGGAAACGAGTGTCATCACTCCCAGAGATACCTGGATACGGTAGACTACGGGACTCATCAGGGGTTACGGTACCTTCTCGAATCGATATCCGGAGCTCTCGGAGGGCATGAAGAGACCGAAGATGCAGAGTGTAGCACAGATGAACGTGGGTAGAATGAGCACCTATGGTAAGTTACGGTAGGATACGGTATATATCAGATATCGATTGCTCACCCAGAAGTAGTGCGGCCAAGCACGCTTCAGCTTGATCGTGTAGTGCACCTGATCGATAGTGACCCTACCGTACTCCTGATCTACCATACCTCATCATACACTTGCCCTTTACCGTACGAGTCGTCCGCATAGGCCTCGACTTCGATCGATACGAGCTTCCACTCAGAATTTCCCTGAATATCGTATATGTTTTCAATAAAAAAATAGCTTGATTTACTCGAAAATACTCCTCATCCGAGATGTTGAGTTTGGGTGCGAGGAAGGGACGAAGCGCTACCTTTAAAGAACTGTACTCATCAATTACCATAACACGATCGCACTTCACTATTATCGTATGCCCATGGTCCAATGCGAAAGAGACATTCTTGTGAGTCGAAGGGAAACTTGTTCACGTTCAGAGGACAGGGATTCATAATTATCTGGAAACAAAAGTTCGAAAGAAGGAAACAAAAGAAGCAAAACTTTTCCGACCAAGTTATTAGAGCAAAAAGCGATTATGGGTCGAGAGGTATTAGAAGGGCTGTTCAGGTCGATCTACTCGCAGACGCTATCCGGCCACTGTCAACGCGCGCAACCTTTTGCCTGCTCCCTTTCGGGCCTGAGCCATACGGTTGTCCTTATCCACCCGGGAGAGAGACCCTTCCGAGTCTTACCCCCTAGTGACGCATCGCTTGGCACGGACGCCCGGTCGTCGTAGACCGAATTCCGACCAGGGATCCCTTCCTCACTCTCTCCACCATAATCTACGGCCTAGAAGCTGGCTCACAAGTGCCCGCCACGACACTCCGTGGTCAGCAAAAGTGAGAGGGGGTACATAAGGGAGAGGGAGCGCGCTAACGCACGCGAAGGGGAAGGGAGAGACGAGGGGAAATGGGAGACTGTGTGCATTTACCCCCCTCTGACCCAGTGACGATTTTTCCCCTACCCCGATCGGGATATGGACCTCTCAAGAAACCAATAATCGATAAAGTATCTCGACTACCGTACCTGAGCAGTACTCTTCACTACTGCTCCATCTGAATTCACTCTCACGACTCTTCTCGATGAGGGAATCGGGAATGTTTTCGACACTGCCGAGAAGATGGTGATGTCCGGTGACCATACCGTATCCTCAGGCACCTGGGGAGTACGGTATCTGGGATACGTCGGCTACCGTTTACCTTGATCGAGCTAGTCTTCTGTGTGTCTAGTGCGGGATCCCATCGAATGGTCGGATCTGTCCACGAGAGACGAACGTCAATGAAGAATTTCACTGATTGCTCCACTTCTTCCTCAAATCGATAATTGGCTACCGTATCCACTGAGACAGCATCCGCAGATACTGTAGGTCCAATCTCACCACATCCAACAATTGCAGTCTCTGAATGTGAGTGGTCACAGTAATCTTGTTTCCGCTGGCATTCACAATGCCGGGCATGATCTCATTATTGTAAGACTTGAATGCTCGTGAGAATACCGTATACTCCCCTGCTTCCACTGATAAGAAGTAAAAAAATTGATTGAAATTAGTTCACGTCGAACGTACCTTCTATTGCGAGAAGTGAAAGTAGAAGCAACATGACTACACTGTGAAACGGGGAAGCGACTGCTCAACTCTCTCACTCGAAACCCTTGGATACCCTCCTTCCTTTCGTCAGTTTTGCACCCCTTCTGAATCCCACCTCTTCTAATAACCCATTGTTGTTTGTGTGTAGCGTAAAAATTTTGCTAAATTAAGAAGGCATACAAATATTTATCATGGACTAGGGACAAACATGAACAATAATAATTCAGGGAAGATGAAGCACAACGATTCATGAGAAGTTTCGAGAGAGTACGGTACATCACCAATCAATAATCTGTATGCATGTGAGACCACTAGAACGGGGAACATATCAAAGGAAGAACGGGGATAGATAATAACCGATAAACTCGATGGGAAGACAATGAGAATGGATCGATAAAAGGAGGGAGGGGGAGGGACTTATCGGATCTGGACGATGCCGGCCTCCTTCAACTTCATGATCTTCTTCGCAATCTCGGGATTCGTGAGATGCTCGCGGAGTGCGCCCGGGTCCTGCAACGAATTGAATTAGGTTACGGTATCCAAGTAGATAATCGATAATTATAGAAAATGTTATCAAAACGAGGTGGAACTCAATGTCACATATTGAATCACCGATGCCGTAAGTTCAGTATGAAACATAAAATGTCCTGGTGCATAACTCACATTGCTCATCTGCTCGAGGATGAGTCTCATGCCGGGATCGCGGAGAATCTCCTGGATCTCAGGGTCGGCCAGCGCGCGCTCACGAGCCTGAACGTGACTGGTGTACTTCCCAAATAATGCAACGTTCATCGTTACTAACACATTGAGCGATGTTTCGACGTTCTCCTAAACACCCAGGTATATAAACGAATGAATTACTAATGCAGTGGTGCACCGTGCATTCGCCCTCCTCTCCTCACCTGCTCTGGCTTCTCATCATTGTTGGACATGCAGAGACGGACTCCCTCTCTCGCCTCGGCATTGTTCGGATCGATGTGGAGGGCAGCCTCGTACGTTGACTACAATTAACATTTTATATTTATATTTATTCGCATTACTCTGTCTCAAAAGGAATCTTGAATATGGTTTTTTGGTAGCAACGGCAGCACAAAAGGCATTGCACCAAATCATTTTCAGAAACTATTCAAGTTAGCATGCAACACAAAATTGGTTGGTCGAGTCTAACAAATAAAACTACTAACCCAAAAGAATCAGTTAACTTCCGATCAATAAATCTCCGTCAATCTCACTGATACCGTACCTGAGCCTTGCCCCACTCCTTCATAGCGGTGAGAACAGCGCCCTTGCGGATGTACGCCTTGACTGCAATTGGAACAATTACCTTGTTTTAACTCACTTGCTCATTCAGTCCTTGTAACAAAGCGCTATTTTCAAGAAATGTGTATTCTGAAATCGATAATGCGACTATTGCGAAACAGATCATAGTATGAATTACGAAGTCTTCGAAAAACACAAATGTTGCGACTTTAACACGAGATGACATTTTTAAGCAACTCTATGTTTCACTCTGTGATCATCACTCACTGAAGTTGGGGTCGATCCTGGTGCACTTCTCGCAGTCGTCGAGCGCCCTCTGGAAGTCCATCAGCTTCGTCAGACAGGCAGCTCTGAATTGTTAATCAATTTGCCAATTGCACAATCTTTAAAAAGATGACCATTGACCAAATCAATCGTTTAGATTTATAGCACACTCATCAGCCGCAGCATTGCATAATATCGTTCTCAAACCATTACAAAACGATCCCGAAACATAAATTCCACGGGACGAATCATCTCGAACGTATCACGAAAATCAACCGAAGTCGAGATCGAGCGTTACAACCCTACTTCCAAACGAGGCTAGGACTATTCCACTCCATTCATACCTGTTCGAGTAGAGGATGGCGTTGTCGGGATGTCTCTTCACTGCCTCGTTGTAGTGCTTCATCGCACCCGGGAAGTCACCCTTCTGAAAGGACAATCAATTGGTTGATTACAGAAGCACAATATGCTATTGAGTATAAACACACTGATTGGCAGCCTTTTCATTAGAGACTGAAACGTCATTCAAACTTTTCCTGGATTGTACATTTTTCCACGTACCAATTGGACCAACTTGCCTGATTGGCTATCTTATGGCTTCCTTTCAAACGATTAGTCACAATCTAATTGTAACAGTAAAAAAAAGACGACCGATTGGACAAGTGTTATTTCCAAATTAAAATCAATAATCCCACCTTGAATAGCTCATTTCCCTTCTGCTTCTCTTGCTCCGCAAGCTCGGGGTTGATGTACGACTTGAGCTCCTCCTCCTGAGAAATAAAATATTAAAATAGCAAAAAAGCGTAGTTGAAAAGGAAAAAATATCAATTTCCCTTGTATTTCACAGAGAATTGGACAGAAAAACATGAACTGTAAGAAATTGCAAGAATAAATTGATATAAGTATTAAGTAAATTTATTTCATACAAACCTTGATCTGGTTCTCGAGTGCCTTGGCCTTCTTCACCAGCTCGAGATCTCTGTACTCGGACAGGGATCGCTGGAACCAATTGAGCGCCGGCTTCAGATTGCCACGCTTGAGCTCGGCGTTGCCTGCGCGAGCGAGTGCCCTACAATTATTTCCTGCTTTTCATTTCGAAATCTCGGATTCATCTCGGATTGGATTAATCATTGAATTGTCTCATTATGATGAAATAGCGCCACCAATCGAATCGAATGTCTTACTTGGCGATGACGGTGTAGTCGGCCCTGTGCTCTCTGCCGATCTCGACGGCTTTCTCACACGAAGCGATACACTCGTCGAATTTGGCCTCCTCGAAGAATGCAGCTGAATTATGGCTTAGAGTTTAGAAAATCACAAAAAAGAGTTTCAAAAGGAATTCATATTTGTAAAAAAGCACTAATGCATGTGATTGGTTATCCTAGCGCGTGTTTTAAACGTAATATACTTTTTAAACGTAATATACTTGTTTTTGAGCCAAAATAAGTAAGAAAACGGGTTGAAAAGAGTACTAACCAGCCTTGTTCGAGTGGAATGTCGCATTGGCGGGGTCGAGCTCGATGGCCTTATCGTAGTGGACGTGCGCAGTCGCGAAGTCCTTCTTCTTGTAAGCCTCGTTTCCGAGATTCTTCTCTGCAACTGCCTGGAAAAGATGATTTGACGGTGGGAAATCATCAACAAAGTATGATGCTCCGACTAGAAACATGGAAACTAGAAGCGATAGAATGAAACTCACAGCTTCAGCCATGTCGATCGGACGGTAGTCTACGGAAAGCGAAGAACTGAGGTGAAAACGCTCGAGAAGAACCCGAAAACACCTGGAAACTTCTAGATTCAAATAGTTGGCAAATTGCCAAGGCTACAAAAATTCCAGTGATTTGAGAGGGAATTTCGCGGTGGGACATTTTTCATTCAAATATTATTTAACCTACCGTAATCTTAAATTTATCAAAGTGTCATTATTTATTTAAAACTAGAATGGCTTGAATTGAAATCGAACAGATATTGACCACACTGATAGAAAGATTCTCACGGAAACTCTAGAACGAAAAAAAGCATTCCAGAATGAAAGTTGTGCATTTTTTCTTCAGTCCAGCTCACATCTCCAATTGCGGCCATTATTTCCCACGATCCGTTGAGCGATAATATTTTTCTCCAGGAATGCCAAGCCAACACGTGTCACTGCTAGTATCCACCCACGATTCTCGATCCTCATGGGGATACGGTAGATACCGTAATCTCTGCTTACTTCAACCCTCTTCCACACACCCATTCATCTCGTCAGCTTCAGTTTATCTTTGCTTTCTTCTTCTTGTTGGTTGTTTCTCCATTCCGTCTCTCTTCTTTCCTCTTCTTCTCTCTCCTTCCTAACCTCTTCCCCTTCCTCCCTCACCCTCCACTCCTCCTCTATTATTCCAACATGGGTTGCTGGATTGAGCAGAAGATTCTTTCCCTTTTCTCTCCTTCTCTTCTTCAACCATTCTGTATTCCCTGCTGTAGGTAGAATCTCTTCAGTCTTACATCCTTCGATCTTACAGTTCTACAGATCTACCGTAGCCATGGAGGAGATACGATACGTCGCTGGACTACCGTACGCAGATGAAATCCTTACCTTTCTTCTCAACAAATTTCGCGTTCAAGAACCAATCACGCTGAGCCTCGGTAAGATTCTAACATCATCAATTTGCTCTTTTCTTATTCAATCTCTTCTTCACAACTGTTGATTGAATACGTTTCAGTAGATCCACTAATGCTTGTTGCGATAAATATATATAACGCAACGGAGTTTTAGAAGGATTATTTATTGATCAAAGACAGTGAAAATGATAAAAATTTCAATGAAATTGTATCTGAGATTATGAACGATAGGGATGCCGATTCGATGGCGATGGCGATGACATCGCATCGAGGGAAGAGGCCGGCGCTCTCTCCATTTCGCACACTCTCTCACTGATCTACTCTCTTCCCTTCTTGTGATGTCATCGCAAAAGTGCGATGACATCGCAAGAAGGGAAGAGGATGCGATGACATCGCCATCGAATTTGCAACCCTAATGAACGAGCATTATTTTCCGGGATCGTAGAACCAGAGAATCGCTTTCCCATTTTCCGGCTCCGGAAGCAATCTCGTGTCGGGAGTGGGGCGGTCTAAGAGAGGAAAATGGGCCTAGAATGTGTGCTTTTCAGCCTATCGTTGTGTAGATTGGAAGTGACATGCGAGATTAAGATGCTGGAAAATCAAGAAAGTTTCTCCAAGGCTCTGCAGGGAAATCTTTCGATTGGCCTTAGAGTGATTGTTATAATGAAGATAAAAGATCAGAAGCCCTCTTTTACCATTCATGTATCTTGCTTCCTCCACAGTTTCCAATGGGTACCTCACCTCTTTCTACAAGCAATCTCACTTTTAAAACAGTAAAATATAACACCAAATGAGTAGCTCGCTCATCGCAAGTCATTCTTCCTTGTGCTAACCCTCTAGCAGTCTCAGTCCACTCTTGCATGTCTAACCGCTAGTGTGAGGGCATCCATGGACAATGACACTCCTCTTTTCCTATACTCTCTAGTCAGTCAGAGATTGCGAGAGATAATACGAAAACCAGAGAGTCGGTCTCCTGGTAGATGAAGTGGTCCCATGGGTAGGTCACGCGTCTCTTCAGGGGGGCAGAAGAGATAAGCTCCCTTTCTGAACGGAAGAACGGAGGGGAAAACGAGACGAAAATAGACGGAAACTGCCACAATTTCGCACAGCAGCAGCAGCATAAGAAAGATGTTATTGTTGCGTGGAACGGTTGTTTTTGAAATCAGAAGACGCCGCTGGAGAAAATAAGCGCTGAGAAACTGGGAGAAGCCTCTCTGCTGCCAGACTGTATAGAAAATTTATGGCTAGAATATCAATAGTAATAATGATGAGGGTACAGTCGTGAGCAGAACAAACGGAATGAGGAGTAAAGTTGATTACTGAATGTATCTAGAATAAGTCCATTTCGTCTACTCGTTCACAGATCAGAGTGAAAAATGGGCACCGGGATAGAAGAGACGGTACTCTTCAACAGTCCTTTGAAGATGTTGTCCTTCAGATGCCACAGCCGACGACGTCCATTCCTTCTTCACCGACCTTCGCAATGGAGGAGTCGACAATTCCATCGTTGCAGTTACGAAGAGTGAAAGTATGTCTCAGACATTTATTCCAGATAAAAACATATTATGCTTTTTGAGTGTCGGTGTTAATTTATCTCGATCGAATGAAGAATGTGCTCTTGTAATGAGAATACTTCTACTAGACGAGAAGTCTTCCGTCTATTCCATTCATTATTTATGACGAAGGCGACGGAACAGGCGCTCCTCTTTATTTAGCGAGGGGAATGAACGCTTGAAATGAGAAGATTCAACTAATTTCCACTGATTGAAGTTTGAATCATGTGTTACTTGAGAACAATAGATAGTTTCGAAAGTTGAATCACACTGCACCCAAGATCAGAAAATGAGTCAACTCATGAGGTTGTTTACTGCATCGAAATAGACACAAAAACGATCATGACGTACATTTAATTCCCTTGAGATTCTCTCGAAGACGAAATAGTCGGAATCTGCCTGAACCACGTCGATCCGAAACCAGAGGGTCATCAATCTGTCATCGAATTCGACCCCTTCAAAGACTACAAGGAGGGTAAGGAGATATCGTAATTACCGTATGCCTAACAATACGATGACTTTAGCTATTGTACTCTAATGTAATGTCATCGATTGTAGAAGTGGACAGTGGCCCGTACAAGGAGCGCAATGCAAACAGGCTGAATGCCTTCATCGGAGCATTGGAGGTGGGCATTGTTCATACATGATCAGAAGGAAATATCACTTCTTCATTCGCCAATCAAAGTAATAATGGACCGGTGAAACATAAGCATTTCGTTTCTTGAACGAATGATCTATGTTTTTTCCTATTCTCGTTTTAGTTTTCGATAGAATAGGTGATGCTAATCGATTTATTAAATTGTTTCACTATTCATTACACCATATCGTCCACTTATCCATTTCTCTCCCTCCTCAATGTGTTCATTGTAGAGGGGCTCATAGTACTCATTATAAGGGCGACGTTCATTCTACTCTCGGTCGAGTTGATCGAATCTTCCACGTTGACGTCATCTGTGTAGATAAAGCATATTCACGGTGAGAACATTCAGAATCTTATTCTTGTCGCTCCTTCAAAATTCTCTTGCTCAGCGTTCGCGTTGAAAATGTTTCGTGGCCATGTGTTTCATAGAGTTCAGAAAAGAGTTTGGAAAGTCTTCTCTGCAATGCGCTCCAGACGATCACTAGTAGGGATGGCCAGTCAATTCCAATTCTCAAGTACTTGAATCTCGCGCAAGAGAGACGCTGCTCTCTCGCCAAGAATTGACAGACAGTGAGAGTGAAAATGCAAATGACCCAAGTACTTGGGTGAGAGTCAATTCCAACCAATTCCAATTTGCATGTCATTCTCTTCTCTCCTCCCTCTCTCACTCAGTCAAGTAATTGACTCTCACCCAAGTACTTGGGGGTCATTCTCCCCTCTCTCAAGTACTTGAATCGATTTGCATCGCCGATCGCCTCTCTCCCTTGGAATTGAATGCGAGGGATAAAAAAGAGGGAGAGAGAGAAGGAATTGAGAATTGATTTGACATCACTAATCACTAGGAATTAGAATTATATTTATCGTTGCTTGAATGCAGTTCCGCATTTGTTTTGAATCCGTTTCGTTTCTCCCTTCCACTCATCTACAAGGTATTGTACTGATCAAACATCTTAGGCGATGTCTATTATCTAGAACATTACACCGACTGTCAAACTGGTTCGAGTACTGTAAAATCGTTTGACATTGAATGATCCTCATCTCTTCTTTCTTTTCAGTCAAGGCATCGCTTCCGAGCTTCTTCGTCGTTCATTACAACACGCGAGGGATCTCGACTGTGACAGAATCTCCACTGTGGCAACGGCTGTTGCGAGTCAGCACTTGTTCAGAAAGGTGAGGTGATTCAATATGGTTGAGTATTTTAATCGGAGAGCTGGAGGTGACGATTTTTGTTACCTGGATGTACGAACACTATTAATGCTTCATTACATTTTCCAATCTTGAGATCACTCTGAATCAAATATTTCTTCGTCTTGCTCTCATTGAAAACTATTATTACGTTCCAAACGCTTTTGAGGTCATGATTTTGAAATATTTTGATACTTGGAAATCTGAAAAGTGAACGTAACTCGTTGAAGAGATTGTTGTTTCAGAAAGCAACTAAAATGTAGACTCAAAAAACTTAACAAATTTTCAGGCTGGTTTCTACACAATCCGTGAACTGCCCTTCTCTTGCTTCCGGGAGAATCGAATTCCTATCTTCAGGTGAAGATTGTCACTTGATGATAAGTAATAACAATATTGAGTCTCTATCGAATGATATATTCTCTGATTAGTGCAGAAACAATCATTGTTCAAATTTTTTGACTACTACCGGACACCTTGAAATCATTTTTCTTTTCTACTACACTTGAGAGCGCAATCAAAGCTACTTCAGTACTAACACATATTTCTATACGAGGGATCAGTTCTCTTACGTTTCACTTTCAAGTATATTTCACGCAAATTTTATCACCAATTCATTCATGAGACGCTGCTCTGTCCTGGTTTTCCTCTGGTAAAAAATTAAAATATCGCGAAGGGAAACATAAAGAGCGATGTTATGAATGCGCGGAGACCTTTTTGCACACAAAGTTAGGTAGTTAGTCTCCACAAATACACCACAAATAATAAGGCAGCAGAAAGAATTGATCAAATAGTAGAACCTGCATATTGCCCTATTCAAATTTATCACTTCTCCGTAAGATAGTTTCGAATGAATTCAAGTTAATGGCTTCTCAAATACTCGAAGTACTTTTAACTTCATCGAAACTGAATAAAACGTGCAGTCTATCTGTATGCATGACTCATGAAGATATTCGGTGATCATGAGAACAATCACAAATCGTAATCGCAGTCCTCATAAATCGCAGTTCTCTATAACGCGAAGCATCGTAAAATGATTAGTACGACGATCATAATTTCGCGATGATTCACTATGAAATCTTCTTCTAATTTATTTGATTGAGGAATCTTCCGGACGGCGGTCGATCGGGTCTTCTGATGGCATTCACTTTGAAGGGCGACGATGACGACGATATGAGATGAAGAAGACAGGGCAAACATCCTTCTGGACAACTTCTGGCCCTTCGTTGACGCTCACCTTTTCATGAATAGAGTAACGAGTTCAAAGATGTAGTAGTAACATTTGTAACCAATTTAGTTGTATTGAAAATATAATATTTCTTATGTTTCGTTAGTCTACATAGAACGCTTTTTGAATCCGTTTAGGCAGGCTGGTCCTAGCATTTGTTTCTTCATAAACTCAACCTAAATTTAGCGCTCGCTCAATTTTCCCTGCGACCCCACTGAAATCCTACACTCGTTCTCAACCTCTGAGATCCTGTTATCGCCAAGATTATGAACACTTGTGACTAGATACTCTGAAACCCTACACTCGTCCCCAATTTTCTCTACTCCACTCAGAATTGGAACCTCCTATCTGAGACAGCAATACTATGTTTCAATAGATACCTAAATTATTTCATGCCTTAGAAACTAGTAATTTATTAATTTCCAGCCTTCTGATGATCTCGCCAAACTGTGTAGTACCGGTGCGAATAAATCTCTGTTTTTTCACAGACCCTTTCAAATGTTAAACATAGTACGACGTACAGTTGGTGATTCAACAGAACTGTATACATGTGGAACTCGTGCTGTAGAGTAGTAAGTACCTTACGGATGTGTCCCCCTTCCACGTCCATTCATCTTCCTCCTTCCTTCTTCCTTCTCCTTCCCTCTAGAACATCTCTCTCTCTCTCCCTTCATCTCATTCCGACCCCTAGGATCATTCCTCTTCTCTTCTACTAGAAAACGCTTCTCCCTTCTCTCTGAAACATCCCCCCTCTGAACACTCTCCCCTCCCTCTCTTTACCCCCATCCCATTCCGACCCCTAGGACTGCTCTCTCCTCTTCTCTCACTGGGACTACACACTCACTGCCCCTCACTTCTTTCTTCTCTTTTTCTTTCTCTCTTCGTTCCTCCCTCCCATTGCATCTCAAATTTCCTCCCTTACGTCTACTGCTGTTTCACCAACTTTGCCACACACATACACATCCATATCGAGTAACCCATTACGGACCTGATGTGTCTGATATACCCATCCCATCCACAGTAACACAGTACCCCAAACAGCTCTGATCCTTTTACTCTGAACCGATCTTAGATACAAGCAGCGCGGACCAATTTACTACCTCTCGAGTAAGCTATTATGAGGCTTCAATAAGGATGGCTATTCTTCTGATCAATCCACCACGATTCCTCTAAT
This sequence comes from Pristionchus exspectatus, assembly GCA_911812115.1. Classification (NCBI taxonomy): domain Eukaryota; kingdom Metazoa; phylum Nematoda; class Chromadorea; order Rhabditida; family Neodiplogasteridae; genus Pristionchus; species Pristionchus exspectatus. The sequence continues at coordinate 8,533,600 of OU461587.1, read as the reverse complement.
TTCTGTACCCAACTGTCTTGATTCATGCTTCAATCTCCCTCTCATTCTCTCCTCTCTCCTCCCTCAGTTCCCCTTATCTCCCTCCTCTCCTTCTAGTCCTCATCACCTTATCATTCGTTCCCTTCCCCTTCTCTCTTGTGATTGCCATCATTTCGAGAGGGAACAAGCACTGTTTTCAATGCTAGAATATTTCATCAGAGACTCTCATCTTTCGCTGCTCAGTTTACCCGCTGTTTCAGTTGTTTCTCAGAGAACAGATGACTTGCATTACGTTCAGATCAACAACTTCCTTTGAGTCTCTCCCTCGATCTTTTTGCATTCCCCATCCGAGTTCCTGATTTATGACGTTTCAAGCGTCAGTTTCAACACGGAAATATTGCATTATTCATTCGCCACGTAGGTCAATCCTCCATGTCTTATGGGCGCCACATTCGAGTCTTCAGCGATTATCGACATCTATGCGTTCATTCAACGCGCAAGAAGCGTCCAATGATCAGTCTGGCCTCTGAAACTCTCTCGGAATGTAGTGGAGTGAACGAGTCTCGTGATCTCTCACTAGACAGACGAGCGCCCGTTTGCACTTTTGTCTTCCCCTCGCCCTCTCAACTTCCTCCCTTCCTCCCTCCTCCCCCTCCTCCTTCAACCCTCCCATCTTCGGATGCTTACTGACACGTGATACGCGCAGTCTGCACTTTCAAGCAGTTTTCGCGCCCGAAAGGTCAATTTCGAAAATAGTCGTGGTCGATTTTGTCGTGATCGATCTGCATCGCCAACTCTCTATTACGATAGTCAAATGTCCAACCACGTTTGAAGTATGCCATTCCACGGGCAGGCAATATCCGTAGGGGAGCAATAATAATGGTTTCGTCGTGTCGTTTCGTATCCATACCTTTCACTGAACACTCCCCCCCCCTTCTTCTCCCACTCTGATTGCAACTTCCCTTTCGTCCTTTCACATGCCAATTCGCTCTCCTCCCCTGGGGGACAGATTTCATCCTCTTCATATCGCCATTTTGTCCCTTCTTCCATTGGAAACACGACGCGGGTTGACAGGGATCAGAGTTTAGTCGGTTCCTTCGCCATCTTTGAGATCGGGAAGAGAAGAGTCCGTGTTGTATGAGGGAGTGTCGGTTCCCTTCGATGCTTTGTCGGTCAGTGAATGGAGAGTGTACGCTGAATGAGGGAGTCCGTGATGAATGCCCTAGCGACTACAATACATTCGACTACAATACAATACATTCGAGGCTATTTGTAGGGTGGAATCGCGTAGACGTTGAAGGTTTAGCTTTCAAGCTAACATTTTTTTTATCTTTCCTTTGTCTAACAAGCTCTGAGAATTCCTGGTGCACTTATGATATTCGTGAAACTCATTCTCCATCCCCATCCACTGTGCCAATGAATCAGTTTTTATCTTTGTGAGCTCTATGAATAGCGTGCCATCAATCCGACTCTTCTTTTTCCTGTTCGGAGAAATCTCATGAAAGTAGACAGCATTCCTTTCACACGCAATTCCCCCCTCAGTGTTTCTGACGTTCCGTTTCTTCCTCTTTCATCTCCTTCTTCTCTCGGAACATGCCTGGGGGAGGGAAACTCTGATAGACTACTCTGCTCCATCCTCCCTTAGGAAAGGGGGATGGATGGGGAGAGAACTCTTTCAATCAGCAAGTCCTTTCACTTGGTCTGTACGATGAATGGGAGCTTGGACGCGACGTTTGCGTGAACATTTCGTCCCGAATTTCTGTTATTTGTTCTATTTCCTTTCATCCGAAGACTGCTTCATATTATTCATATATCTTTCAAACTGATAGCATTCACACTGTGCGCTGTTGCTATTACGGTATAGGTGAAACTCATTTCAACATCTCCAAATAGGATTCCAAATGAACTGGATTCGCTCTCGAGTCCAGATACTGTAGAGATCATTCCGATCGAGTAAGGTCTCTCCATTCATTCAGATCTCTCGCTGGTCAGAGAAAGCGAGAGAGTGTGCAGACAGAGGAGATCCCTTCATCCTCCAATCTCTTCGGGCACTTCTACGGGGGCATCTCATTACCCCCAGTGTCGCCATTAGTTCCTTCCCCTTCACTCTGCTTCATTCCTTCTTTATTTCTATCTGTCTAATGAACAAAGCAAGCAATACGGAAAACGGCGGTCTGACCTCTGTAGCGCGTGTGCTTGGTAGACACTTAGTAGATTAGACGCTAACTCATTCGACCCTTTCTCAATTCGTTGCCGTGGTACATGCTTAGATTGCAACATTACTGTACTTTCATGCATCCTACAGTCTAGTCTGTCCTCATTGATGCCCATTCTCGACTACAACGGCAAAGAAATGCTGCGATCAAAGATCACTCGAGGATCAAACAAGTTCATCGCAAGTCTTCGACCTCCACAATCCTCTCTCTTCCTTCCCACGCTTCCTTGCTAATAAGGGTGTGTGAAATTGAGGGAATTTGCTTCTTCTTATAATGTTCTTTGTCTCCCTATTCATCATGGTCTATCGTCGATCAGAAGTAAGAAGAGAGTATCTGACTCGAAGAGGATCCATCCTCCCCCTCTTCATCCTCCTAGGACAACAGAGTCTTCTTCTACTCGTCTTTTTCTTCTTCTTCATTCTTCTATTCACTCAAACGTCTCCTTCGAGAGTGTGAAGAGACTACCTTCCTACTGCTTGGATACGAAAACTAGAAGGCTCTCCATTCTTCATCTTCAAGTTCAAACGTCTATCCGTCGATTCTCGCTGATATCGCAGATTGTTCAGTCGACTAGTACGATATTCATTTGCTTGCCCTATAGTATAGTTCCTCATTGTGAATGCCATGGATAGACTGCGATGAGATTTATCTGTTCTCCCTCGTCATGTCTACGCTACCGAGTGTTCTACTCTTTCCTCTTTGGCGATTCAATCGCATTCATACACTTCACTCTACTCCCAATTGATTTATCCATACTTCACGGAATTCTCAAATCTCTTCAGTTCGCGCTGGTCAGAGAGGTGAGAGTGAACACGAAATGAGGAGAGTCGTGCCCTGACTACTCTATTTATAGACTTATAAGTGATTTAATTTATAATTTATAGACTTAGTAGACTAATTTATAATTTATAAGAAATTTATAGACTATTTATCTACTTATAAGTGCACGTTGCGCGAGGATACAAATGTCCATTCGGACCGTTAGCCACCAATCTCCGATGCCTTTCATGCCATGGACTCTTCTTCTTCCTCTCTCCCTTCTCCCTACTCTCTAACCCTCACTGATCAGAGAGTAGATCGTCTCTTGCTGTCTTCCTCTTCATCACCCTTCTTCCCTTTCTTCTCTTGCCGTTCCTCTCGCATGAAACATTCAATGTCTTTCGAAGAGGGAGAAAGAGGAGGAGGGGAACTTCATTTTCTCGTCGACGCAACATCTCTCGTTGCAACGATGTGTTCTGTGCTCAGTCCTATTCTTGCCCATCTATTGTTTGGTCCGATGAAGTAGTCTTGCAAATGGAGACTCCGATAACTGAATTAGTAGTCTATGAGAGGACGTACTATTCACTTTCGGTCCATTTCAATTCAGTAGCGAAACGAAGCCTCTGGAATTATCATGCTAATTGAAGGTTAAGACATCGGGCGTTCCCTATAATTTCACTCTGCTCTTTGGGAGGCTGAATTCTGTTCAACTGTCCAACTGTAATGTTTAGACATCACTATGGGAACTTAATACACTCTGTGAGAAAAGGTTCGACCAAAAAACAGAGAAGAGTTTTCGTTTCGCAGTTTTACTCCGCTCATTACTCGATATCTATCAATTCGATCCATCTGTTCCCTCTTCTTCTTCTTACTCATCTTTCCCATGCATGCCCAGATGGTAGGTCAAAAAGTGAATGGCATTCCCTCCCTCCTCCCTCCTCCTCCTCTTCTTCTTCATCCTTTCATCTCATCTCTTACTAGCCGTTCATCTTCTCGTCTTCTTCTTTCTTTCCTCTCTTCAATTCCTCTCTTCTCTCTTGAATTCCTGATAGGACATTCGACCCTTTCGACTACTTCTCGTGTCTCCTTTACTCTTACTTACTTTCGCATTGCAACATCTCGTCACTTGTCCAGAATTAGGTCTCTCACGTTCCAGAGTTCCATTATTTTCTGTGAGTTTAAAGTTGAAAAGCACATGATACGTAGATATTTACTACAATCTGAGCATCATCGTTCTAAAAATAGAATGTTCGAGAAATATTATTGATATTTAACTGAATCGAAAGTTCCCATTTCCCCCTGCCGCTCCCTTCGCGCGATGAATTCTGCCCTGATTACCATAATCTTCGAACATTCCTCTCCTTTTCACTGCACATCACACACTCTCTCTGTATCTCTTCCCCCCTTCCACTCCATCTCCACTCTTCCATGTTTCGGCTATCGTAGAAGTCGTATAGAATTCATACCATTCTTGCGTTCGAATGATCAACTCCAACGGTCGTCATTCTTCTGCGCTTATTAGACAATGTTTGATCACTATTGTTCGTGATAATTCTGTGATTATTAAATTGATCTTTGATCTTTCGCTCGTGATCTATATTTTATAGGTTGATCTTTGATCTCTTGTAGATGGCTGTACGTCGTAGTCGTAAACGTGAGCCGGAGATCAATCTGAGTGAGCTCATTTGGGCTCTTGAAGATGACATCATCGATAGAAGAAGAGCTAAGAGTGAACCACCAATTAGAGGTATCTGATCTTTGATCTTTCGTGTTTTATATTTTCACTGGTCACTAGCATCGATCCCATTGCATTCTCCCCATTCTCACAATCTTTCAACAAAACGTGAAACATAACTCAATCAGTGACGATTGTGAAGTAATTAAGAATGGAGATATTTGAGAATTCTGTTATTCTGTGCCGTTGTAAATCGATCGTTCCTCGGAACCTCCTCGTTCATGTAATCACCGCGCTTATCAGTTCAATCGGATTGAGGGTGGGGAATGGATAGATCGAGGGCCACTCTCACCATTTCCAATGATCTCTCTACGATCAGAGAAAACAAGACAGCATGGAGAATGAGGAGAGTAACGACGCTAGGGGAAAATCTCCCCCTCTTTCTTTCTCGCTCGTTGGCGATAGATAAAAAGATTGATGGAGATCCGAATGACGGAGGATGAAGACATGTTCACTTTACAACGAGATAGGGACTATTATTAGCCGAGATAGGCATTTAGAAGATCAATGAATAAAGATTACTGTAGATTCGCGACCGGTCAAATTCATGATCGATAAAGAGACATATTCTTCATTCTTGTGCCACTCGCGTGAGAGAGACTACATGTGAGATGAAGCCTATTTGAACACGTCGTATGGGAAGTCTTAGAGTTTCTTTGCCGATAGAGTACGAAACGGCTTCGTTATCCAGTGGCGATTTTCGAAAATATTCCGACTCAACTCTAATCAACCGTTTTCCAGCGCGTCGCAAGGAAACACTGGAAACACGCTTACACATGAACTTCGATAGCGCAATTGATGACTTCCTGAGCGCCTGCACCGCTGGGATTACGGTAAGTATAGAAGTGCAGTGGCGCAGAATCATGATTATTATTTTTTGCAGTGGCCAGAGAAAATGGAGGCGCCGCTAATCAAAAAGACGAAGAACAGTAAGCGAAGGAAAACTGCGAAAACTGAAGAAAAACCTGTCGAAATCCCGACCAAGGCAGAAGCTAAGGAAGGTAATCAATCATAGTTTTGACCCACTGAACTACCGTATCCTTTCTCAGAGATTACGGTACTCGTGGATGAGGAGGCGCCCTCTCTCTTCATGACGCCACCCAAGAGTCCGGATCATGAGGTATACGGTAGGATGAGGGGAACGGTAGTCTAATCGATCACCATTCAGTACTCGCCCCTTGCATCGAAGACGAGATTGTTGGAGTGTGTGAACGAATACAGGGTACGGTATCGATCTGAGATTACGGTAGTCAATCGATAATTTCAGGCGCAGGGCAGCAACAGTACTGCTATCACTCTAGCTTCTCAGTTGGCTCAGATGGCGTACTGCTACAATAACAAGGTATGGAGGATTGACTAATCGATGAAATCGATCGATAACTCGGATTACGGTATCTTTCCAGGAGAGACCGGGCGAGCACGACTACGATGTTATCGAACAACTCGTCTTTTTCTATAAGGTACGGTAGTCTGATTATCGATTTACGCTTATCCGATAAAGCGTAATCCTTGGCTGACTGATATCTATCTTTTTCTGATCTTCTTTGAGTCTGAACGGAGCGATAATGGATGAGTATCGTAGAGAGAGAGAGAGAGAGAGAGAGCATATTGGATTGAGAGGCAGTAGAGAATCAGAGGGCGACGAGATAGTGTGCGAATGGGAGAGAGTCTTTCCGGTGCTTAGTAGAAGATGTGTTATGTCGCTGAACGGAGAGAAGAGAACAGCAGTCGCGAAGAGAGAGAGAAACGTGGCAACTGATAGGGGGGAGGACTGGTCAAGGGGAATGGATTATGTAATGACCTATCGAAATGCTGACCAAATAGGAATATTTTTATCAATTTTCGTGTCCATCCATCCATATTTCTAATTCAACGAACATCTTGATCGGTTGATGAAACGTATCTGGTAAAAATTGGAGATACCAGTTTTTCCAGAGAGTTGGAGTAGAAGCATTGAAAGAATCTACCGCATAGGAAAGATAAAGGCTTCTTTTCAAAATACTAAAATACAATATTTACCCGAAGTTCTCAGGAAGCCCCTCAACAGGAAGACACTCCTGAGGCGGACAACGATCCTTCTTATTTCATGCCACAGAAACAATACTTGATGAGAAGACAGGTGAGTCGTGCAGGTTACGAGTTGGATCCGGGGAATTCTAATTTTACTCTAGACGTGCCGGTGCAGGGTGCACTTCACCGATTGCCTTCATAGGGGAATTCTAATTTTACTCTAGACGTGCCGGTGCAGGGTGCACTTTACCGATTGTCTTCAGGTCCGTGAGAGACTGTACGGCGCAGTGAGTCTCCTTCGTAGTCAGCAAGTCTATTCGAGACCACAAATTCCTGAACACCTCAAGAATGACCCAATGATGCAGAGTTTGATCGTGAGTTTGTATGAAATACAATTATTATCGGAACGTTCGGCTATGTTTCACGAATCATTTTCCTTCAGAGAATTGCTCATTGCCAGTTGCTATACTATGATCAACTGAATTTTTTGCTCGTTTAATAGGCATCGTGCTTCTCTTCGAAACATATTATTTCTGACTAAGTGAATGACTTTCCCATTTTTCAGGAAGAAGCGACTGCTCAAAGCAGGAATTGCCACACTCTCGCACTCTTATTGGAAGACCTCCATTCGATTCCTGATTTCTGAAAGAATCAAATACAATATCTCTAGTCTCTCCTCGTATGCACTTATTTATTACTAGCTACTGTGCGCTACGGAGTCACGCAATTTTGTATAATTCTAAACATAAAATTGTATTTCTGAAGATAGCGCACAGTAGCGTAGCGGTTCTTAGCTCAATCATTCATGACTGTACTCTCCTCTTTTAATATTTTCCCGAAGCCAGTTCAGATCCAGTAATAGCCCCAATTCCTGTGCCATTTATCGTTATCCCTGATATCGTTATGCACCCATTTTAGACTTTCGTTTATTGTCATTCCGTGATTATTTCTCTTCATTTCACCTCACTTCTTCCATCGTTTCTTCTCTTTCTTCTCTTCGATCCTCCCCTCATTCTTCTACGGTAATTACTCACATCCCCGTTTATCCACATTCGTATCCCGATAAATTCTTTATTGTATAATTGCAAATCGACGCTCACATCTCGGCTATGATTATTTTCGATTCGCTTTTTCAAATGTCATAGTAACTCGTTTGAACTACTCGCTGGAGACAGCCGCTTGCCTATTCTGGTTGGTGGGACGCCACCAGCGAGAGTTAACATTCACAAAAACTTTTTAAAATTTGATTTTCGTTTATTCACCATTGACAGAACTTCGTAATGAAACAAAACGAAACTCTTGTAAATCTTCCACAAAATGCGAGGTGGAAAATCATGTCCTACATGAGCGGTAAACCGCTTCAACGGGTGATGAAGGCAAGCTCGTTCTTTTTTTAAATATATACATTTTTTGTACATTTATAAATTCAAGAGTTTCGATCGTTTCCCTTCTATTACTCGGATATGTTCTACCAAAAATCGTCGGTGATTATAATAATTGAGGTGTTCGCTGCAATAATACCTTCATTGAGCTTCAGATTTAAATTGCTTGAATATAAGGTTAGTTATACAAATCTGTCTGCAACAAAAAAACTCTGAGCTTAGTATGCATTCACTCATATTGATGTTGGCACGAATTCTCATACGGACTATTTGCCGAGAAAAATGTTTGTCAAGTCCTTTCTAAAAGCGAGAAATTTTACGAGAAATTGCTGCGATTTCTATGATCATTATTTTGTGAGTACAACCTTGTTTTTCCCCAAACAAATGTACTAATGTTCTCCCTTTAGTGTTTCGAGATAGTTCTGGAAAATGATAAAGTTGTGGAGTTTCTGAGATGCATCCAGCCACTCGTACACCAGAATACTGTATGTGAACTTAGATGCGAGGCGTTCAGCTCAGAAATACTTTGCGCCGTTGCTGAAATATTCAAGGATAAACAAATCGACATGTTGTGTATCAAGAATGAAATGCCGGGATCAGATTTGTAGGTTAACAATATTAATTTTTAAAAAGTGGATTTTTTTTACAGCAATGCATGGATAGACTTTACGTTGAAAGTGAAATCAGATAGTGTGGACTATCTCCCACACTTTCTCTCGGAAAGTGAGGTTTTCTTCACGATTAAAATAATTTCACAATTATAGAAGAAGTTGATTTTATGCTGCACCTAGCAGAAAATTTCAAAAGTATTCGAATTTTAATGGAAAATGAATATTACAAGAGAGATGAAATAGTTCCATTAGTGCGTGAGATATTGTGTCGGAAGTGCGAATATGTGCATATTGATGAGGGATATGAATTCGGTCAGAATAAATATATGTCGGTTGATAATCTGGAGAAATTAACTCAGGTAAGTAACGTCTTTTTTGACACAAACCGTAGAAACACAAAAAAAAAGATGACCTGCTGATAAGATTCGTCAATCCTCAAACAGAAGATTTAAGATTACCTACTCGATTTCGTTAATTAAAATATTCCAGATTTTTCATCACATGGATCGTAAGGTGTCGTTCTCTACGTATTCAGACGATATTCTACCTGTTATAACACAAAATGGAAAATTCAAACTGATGGTTGAAGATGACGAGCACGGGTCTACCTTCATTTGGCATTGCTGATATCGCACGTTTATGAAAAAGTTAACATTAATTTTCAAGGATTATGACCTGCACCAATTTATGAGACCTTTCACGAGGGAAGAAAGGTCGACACCCCACCTTCTTTTGACAATTTTCAATTTTGTTTGTTCTGAAACTTCATCCGATGTATTTTTATGCATGTTGATTCATTCGTCTCGACGAAATACCTTTTGTATTATTTTTCACATCTCAATTCACAAAACGCGACTTATTCATGAGAAGTGCCTTAGCCCTTTCTAAAGTATATTGAGCAAGACAAATATAAGCGAGCAAGAGATGGTTTATCGACGGGTTTTCACCGGTCGCAATTGACTACATTCTACACGGGATGCAGTGAGTGAATGGGCTGAGGAGGAGGGATGGGGCTGGTCACTGCTGCAGCAGCTGCAGCTGCAGGAGGAGTGGTCGCGGCGGCTGCAGGCGTCACAGCTAGTTCTGCAGCCACTGGCGAAGGCGCAATCTGAATGCTGAATGAGAGCATCGGTCTGGGAGATCAAAGATCAAAGATCAGAGATGGGAATCGAACGCGAATGGTTTCTCGGGCACAGATTCCTTCTTCGTCGATGGTTCCGATTGTTTTGCTGCAGAGGCAGACGCCGCTTTCTGAAATATGTTCATAACACTGAAGCAATCTTATAAATCTCATAAATTTCCAACCTATCTTCAACCGTAACAATGCCAAAGAAAGATTCAAAGTTTAAAGATCAAAAATCAAACGTCAGATTTCTCCTTTGATGATCGTCGAATAATACGCATGATAACGACGAATAAGATCATCATGATGAGGAAACCTTCAATTATTAATATCTTGAAAATAAGTTCGAAAATAAATGTGACCTCCGATGATGCCGATCCACGTGAGGGCAGAGGAAACGTCCGTGGCAGCGATGCTCCTGGAAAGATCAAAGATTGAAGATCAAAGATCAGTTTGGCGATCACTAGGACCCGACTGACCAGAGGAAGGAAACAGCATTGCTATTGCCTGTGCAAAATGATGAAGACAACACGGATAATCAAAAGTGGAGAAGCATGAAGGAAAAAATGATTTGCGTTGTGTTTCAAGAAATTAGAGGAGCGTGCGAATGAGAGCGAGGGAGGGAAAGAGTTTCAGGCCAGCAGGTAAAGTCTAGAAGTCCCGTTGGAAGATCAAAGATCAACTCGTACTTCTTGGTAATCTTGAGCTGCACTGAGATTGTTCGCGTGCCATTGCTGGCGAAGAGACGCTGCACCGCTGAGGTTTCGTCAATCTGAGTGAGAGATACGGTAGGAGTACGGTAGGTTACGATATCCTCCAATCTCAATATGGCTCTTAGAATGAGGGATCAGTTCCAGCAGGATCTCTCTGACCGATGAAAGAGTATGTACAATGAAGAGACGAATGCTCACCCCAATCATGAGTAGATCCCTTCCATTCTCATGTACAACAACGGGCGGATCTTGTTCGGAGCAGGAAAGGAAGGATTGATACTCGGAGATAGGAGAACCAGACGATTGCCAGTATAACTGAATCGAACAGTCTTCAGTACTAGGGTTGGATAAATTCTTCAGATTCTTCAGTATTAGGGTTGCCTGTGCGATCTCCCTATTACGAGCCCGTTACCCTCGTCATGCTAATCCTATTTAGAATGATGATCTCTAGTTGATGAGAGAAAGCGAGAGAGCATGAGAGAGTCTCACATCACTGCCATCCAACAGCGTCGGATCGGGCACGAGATGCAGACTGGAACCCTCGTCGATCTAGAATACGATAGGGGATACGGTAGAGTACCGCCAGGATACTGAAGCACACACATTCGAGCTACAATACTCTAGCTACAGTATTGCAATGATTACGGTATTCTGCGGAGACTGACGTATAGTGTAGAGGCGGCACTCTTCAGTTCGACCTGTCGAAGGATTACATCGGAGCAAGCGAGCGACCCTGACGGGAACATTACGGTAGAATGAAGATTACGAGTACGGTAGGCGTTCTCATTATCGATTATGCCGAAGATGCAAGTATACCTTGAAAGACGAAATACTGCAGTAGGAACCTGCGAGTAGGAAATTAACGTGAGGTCATACCAGAAATTCAAACCAGAGTAAGATCCTTCGAGTGAGCATTCTTCAGTCGACCACACGTGAAGAATGAAAATGAGTGAAATGGATGGTCGGGAGGGAATTATTCGGGAAGTTTCTATTCTAATTGATTCAGATCTGCACGTTTCTTAATCTCTTCGTGTATCCTATCGATATGCTAGGGCAATAAGTGTGAACATCAAACGTAGCAACTGGATCTTAGATATATTTCAAAACATTATGATCTGCGGAAAGATAGTAATGTCCGTAACCGCCAAAAGCAAGCATCCATTTTTCATGTGTCTTCTAGATGCTTGTCTGAATATAGCATTTGAAATAGCCCCCTCTTTGCTTCAACTGACAAAGTTGCGGTATTCCATCCATACACTGTACACACATCCCATCACAAATGTTTCTCGAGTACTTAACACTGACTATAGCAGTGACTCGAGGCGAGTCATAATGTGATACAATTCCAAACGAATGATTAATGTCTATGATTTCATCAGCTCCAGACGACTTCGACGATGAATAGGGAAAAGGGGGAAGAGTATGACAAACATGATGGGAGAGGGAGGGTCGGGCAAAGCTTTCCACTCAAATGGACACGGTGAAAGAGCAGGAACAGCTGTCCTGGATCCTGCAATGAATACCGTAGTTAATTGTGCTACATGAGTTGTGTATTTTTTAAAATTTGGGCAGAGCCTTCGGCCGCCCTATCGGAAAATGCCATTGAGATAATGAGATTGAAAACATAAAAATATCTCACACGCACTAGGAAATCTCTCTTCTTCAACATCTCATCAGAGCGGGGCAGAATCTCTTTACCAGAGAAAGGAAGAGCGACGAGAGGACTCTGCAATGGAAGGATGTAGATACCGTAATCATGAGATCAATCGATAATCTAGATTCCAAAATCATGTAGCGCAATTCAAAAATTGGGCATAGCCTTCGGCCGCCCTATCGGAAAATGCAATTGAGATAATGAGATTGAAAACATAAAAATATTTCACACGCACTAGGAAATCTCTCTTCTTCAACATCTCATCAGAGCGGGACAGAATCTCTTTCCCAGAGAAGTGAAGAGTGGCGAGAGGACTCTGCGATGGAAGGATGTAGATACCGTAATCATGAGATCAATCGATAATCTAGATTCCAAAATCATGTAGCACAATTCAAAAATTGGGCATAGCCTTCGGCCGCCCTATCGGAAAATGCCATTGAGATAATGAGATTGAAAACATAAAAATATTTCACACGCACTAGGAAATCTCTCTTCTTCAACATCTCATCAGAGCGGGGGCAGAATCTTTCCCAGAGAAGGGAAGAGCTATGAGAGGAATCTGCAATGGAAGGATGTAGATACCGTAATCATGAAATCAATCGATAATCTAGATTCCAAAATCATGTAGCACAATTCAAAAATTGGGCATAGCCTTCGGCCGCCCTATCGGAAAATGCCATTGAGATAATGAGATTGAGAACATAAAAATATTTCACACGCACTAGGAAATCTCTCTTCTTCAACATCTCATCAGAGCGGGGGCAGAATCTTTCCCAGAGAAGGGAAGAGCTATGAGAGGAATCTGCAATGGAAGGATGTAGATACCGTAATCATGAAATCAATCGATAATCTAGATTCCAAAATCATGTAGCACAATTCAAAAATTGGGCATAGCCTTCGGCCGCCATATCGGAAAATGCCATTAAGATAATGAGATTGAAAACATAAAAATATTTCACACGCACTAGGCAATCCTTCTTCTTCAACATCTCATCAGAGCGAGACAGAATCTCTTTCCCAGAGAAAGGAAGAGTGGCGAGAGGGCTCTGCAATGGAAGGATGTAGATACCGTAATCATGAGATCAATCGATAATCTAGATTCCAAAATCATGTAGCACAATTCAAAAATTGGGCATAGCCTTCGGCCGCTCTATCGGAAAATGCCATTGAGATAATGAGATTGAAAACATAAAAATATTTCACACGCACTAGGAAATTTCTCTTCTTCAACATCTCATCAGAGCGGGGCAGAATCTCTTTCCCAAAGAAGGGAAGAGCGATGAGAGGACTCTGCGATGGAAGGATGTAGATACCGTAATCATGAGATCAATCAATAATCTAGATTCCAAAATCATGTAGCACAATTCAAAAATTGGGCATAGCCTTCGGCCGCCCTATCGGAAAATGCCATTGAGATAATGAGATTGAAAACATAAAAATATTTCACACGCATTAGGCAATCCTTCTTCTTCAACATCTCATCAGAGCGAGACAGAATCTCTTTCCCAGAGAAAGGAAGAGTGGCGAGAGGACTCTGCAATGGAAGGATGTAGATACCGTAATCATGAGATCAATCGATAATCTAGATTCCAAAATCATGTAGCACAATTCAAAAATTGGGCATAGCCTTCGGCCGCCCTATCGGAAAATGCCATTGAGATAATGAGATTGAAAACATAAAAATATTTCACACGCACTAGGCAATCCTTCTTCTTCAACATCTCATCAGAGCGAGACAGAATCTCTTTCCCAGAGAAAGGAAGAGTGGCGAGAGGACTCTGCAATGGAAGGATGTAGATACCGAAATCATGAGATCAATCGATAATCTAGATTCCAAAATCATGTAGCACAATTCAAAAATTGGGCATAGCCTTCGGCCGCCATATCGGAAAATGCCATTAAGATAATGAGATTGAAAACATAAAAATATTTCACACGCACTAGGCAATCCTTCTTCTTCAACATCTCATCAGAGCGAGACAGAATCTCTTTCCCAGAGAAAGGAAGAGTGGCGAGAGGGCTCTGCAATGGAAGGATGTAGATACCGTAATCATGAGATCAATCGATAATCTAGATTCCAAAATCATGTAGCACAATTCAAAAATTGGGCATAGCCTTCGGCCGCCCTATCGGAAAATGCCATTGAGATAATGAGATTGAAAACATAAAAATATTTCACACGCACTAGGAAATCTCTCTTCTTCAACATCTCATCAGAGCGGGGGCAGAATCTTTCCCAGAGAAGGGAAGAGCTATGAGAGGAATCTGCAATGGAAGGATGTAGATACCGTAATCATGAAATCAATCGATAATCTAGATTCCAAAATCATGTAGCACAATTCAAAAATTGGGCATAGCCTTCGGCCGCCCTATCGGAAAATGCCATTGAGATAATGAGATTGAGAACATAAAAATATTTCACACGCACTAGGAAATCTCTCTTCTTCAACATCTCATCAGAGCGGGGGCAGAATCTTTCCCAGAGAAGGGAAGAGCTATGAGAGGAATCTGCAATGGAAGGATGTAGATACCGTAATCATGAAATCAATCGATAATCTAGATTCCAAAATCATGTAGCACAATTCAAAAATTGGGCATAGCCTTCGGCCGCCATATCGGAAAATGCCATTAAGATAATGAGATTGAAAACATAAAAATATTTCACACGCACTAGGCAATCCTTCTTCTTCAACATCTCATCAGAGCGAGACAGAATCTCTTTCCCAGAGAAAGGAAGAGTGGCGAGAGGGCTCTGCAATGGAAGGATGTAGATACCGTAATCATGAGATCAATCGATAATCTAGATTCCAAAATCATGTAGCACAATTCAAAAATTGGGCATAGCCTTCGGCCGCTCTATCGGAAAATGCCATTGAGATAATGAGATTGAAAACATAAAAATATTTCACACGCACTAGGAAATTTCTCTTCTTCAACATCTCATCAGAGCGGGGCAGAATCTCTTTCCCAAAGAAGGGAAGAGCGATGAGAGGACTCTGCGATGGAAGGATGTAGATACCGTAATCATGAGATCAATCAATAATCTAGATTCCAAAATCATGTAGCACAATTCAAAAATTGGGCATAGCCTTCGGCCGCCCTATCGGAAAATGCCATTGAGATAATGAGATTGAAAACATAAAAATATTTCACACGCATTAGGCAATCCTTCTTCTTCAACATCTCATCAGAGCGAGACAGAATCTCTTTCCCAGAGAAAGGAAGAGTGGCGAGAGGACTCTGCAATGGAAGGATGTAGATACCGTAATCATGAGATCAATCGATAATCTAGATTCCAAAATCATGTAGCACAATTCAAAAATTGGGCATAGCCTTCGGCCGCCCTATCGGAAAATGCCATTGAGATAATGAGATTGAAAACATAAAAATATTTCACACGCACTAGGCAATCCTTCTTCTTCAACATCTCATCAGAGCGAGACAGAATCTCTTTCCCAGAGAAAGGAAGAGTGGCGAGAGGACTCTGCAATGGAAGGATGTAGATACCGAAATCATGAGATCAATCGATAATCTAGATTCCAAAATCATGTAGCACAATTCAAAAATTGGGCATAGCCTTCGGCCGCCCTATCGGAAAATGCCATTGAGATAATGAGATTGAAAACATAAAAAATATCTCACACGCACTAGGAAATCTCTCTTCTTCATCATCTCATCAGAGCGGGACAGAATCTCTTTCCCAAAGAAGGGAAGAGCGACGAGAGGACTCTGCAATGGAAGGATGTAGATACCGTAATCATGAGATCAATCGATAATCTAGATTCCAAAATCATGTAGCACAATTCAAAAATTGGGCATAGCCTTCGGCCGCCCTATCGAAAAATGCCATTGAGATAATGAGATTGAAAACATAAAAATATTTCACACGCACTAGGCAATCCTTCTTCTTCAACATCTCATCAGAGCGAGACAGAATCTCTTTCCCAGAGAAAAGAAGAGTGGCGAGAGGACTCTGCAATGGAAGGATGTAGATACCGTAATCATGAGATCAATCGATAATCTAGATTCCAAAATCATGTAGCACAATTCAAAAATTGGGCATAGCCTTCGGCCGCCCTATCGGAAAATGCCATTGAGATAATGAGATTGAAAACATAAAAAATATCTCACACGCACTAGGAAATCTCTCTTCTTCATCATCTCATCAGAGCGGGACAGAATCTCTTTCCCAAAGAAGGGAAGAGCGACGAGAGGACTCTGCAATGGAAGGATGTAGATACCGTAATCATGAGATCAATCGATAATCTAGATTCCAAAATCATGTAGCACAATTCAAAAATTGGGCATAGCCTTCGGCCGCCCTATCGGAAAATGCCATTGAGATAATGAGATTGAAAACATAAAAATATTTCACACGCACTAGGCAATCCTTCTTCTTCAACATCTCATCAGAGCGAGACAGAATCTCTTTCCCAGAGAAAGGAAGAGTGGCGAGAGGACTCTGCAATGGAAGGATGTAGATACCGAAATCATGAGATCAATCGATAATCTAGATTCCAAAATCATGTAGCACAATTCAAAAATTGGGCATAGCCTTCGGCCGCCCTATCGGAAAATAACATTGAGATAATGAGATTGAAAACATAAAAAATATCTCACACGCACTAGGAAATCTCTCTTCTTCATCATCTCATCAGAGCGGGACAGAATCTCTTTCCCAAAGAAGGGAAGAGCGACGAGAGGACTCTGCAATGGAAGGATGTAGATACCGTAATCATGAGATCAATCGATAATCTAGATTCCAAAATCATGTAGCACAATTCAAAAATTGGGCATAGCCTTCGGCCGCCCTATCGGAAAATGCCATTGAGATAATGAGATTGAAAACATAAAAATATTTCACACGCACTAGGCAATCCTTCTTCTTCAACATCTCATCAGAGCGAGACAGAATCTCTTTCCCAAAGAAGGGAAGAGCGACGAGAGGACTCTGCAATGGAAGGATGTAGATACCGTAATCATGAGATCAATCGATAATCTAGATTCCAAAATCATGTAGCACAATTCAAAAATTGGGCATAGCCTTCGGCCGCCCTATCGGAAAATGCCATTGAGATAATGAGATTGAAAACATAAAAATATTTCACACGCACTAGGCAATCCTTCTTCTTCAACATCTCATCAGAGCGAGACAGAATCTCTTTCCCAGAGAAAGGAAGAGTGGCGAGAGGACTCTGCAATGGAAGGATGTAGATACCGAAATCATAAGATCAATCGATAATCTAGATTCCAAAATCATGTAGCACAATTCAAAAATTGGGCATAGCCTTCGGCCGCCCTATCGGAAAATGCCATTGAGATAATGAGATTGAAAACATAAAAAATATCTCACACGCACTAGGAAATCTCTCTTCTTCATCATCTCATCAGAGCGGGACAGAATCTCTTTCCCAAAGAAGGGAAGAGCGACGAGAGGACTCTGCAATGGAAGGATGTAGATACCGTAATCATGAGATCAATCGATAATCTAGATTCCAAAATCATGTAGCACAATTCATAAATTGGGCATAGCCTTCGGCCGCCCTATCGGAAAATGCCATTGAGATAATGAGATTGAAAACATAAAAATATTTCACACGCACTAGGCAATCCTTCTTCTTCAACATCTCATCAGAGCGAGACAGAATCTCTTTCCCAGAGAAAGGAAGAGTGGCGAGAGGACTCTGCAATGGAAGGATGTAGATACCGAAATCATAAGATCAATCGATAATCTAGATTCCAAAATCATGTAGCACAATTCAAAAATTGGGCATAGCCTTCGGCCGCCCTATCGGAAAATGCCATTGAGATAATGAGATTGAAAACATAAAAAATATCTCACACGCACTAGGAAATCTCTCTTCTTCATCATCTCATCAGAGCGGGACAGAATCTCTTTCCCAAAGAAGGGAAGAGCGACGAGAGGACTCTGCAATGGAAGGATGTAGATACCGTAATCATGAGATCAATCGATAATCTAGATTCCAAAATCATGTAGCACAATTCAAAAATTGGGCATAGCCTTCGGCCGCCCTATCGGAAAATGCCATTGAGATAATGAGATTGAAAACATAAAAATATTTCACACGCACTAGGCAATCCTTCTTCTTCAACATCTCATCAGAGCGAGACAGAATCTCTTTCCCAGAGAAAGGAAGAGTGGCGAGAGGACTCTGCAATGGAAGGATGTAGATACCGAAATCATAAGATCAATCGATAATCTAGATTCCAAAATCATGTAGCACAATTCAAAAATTGGGCATAGCCTTCGGCCGCCCTATCGGAAAATGCCATTGAGATAATGAGATTGAAAACATAAAAAATATCTCACACGCACTAGGAAATCTCTCTTCTTCATCATCTCATCAGAGCGGGACAGAATCTCTTTCCCAAAGAAGGGAAGAGTGGCGAGAGGACTCTGCAATGGAAGGATGTAGATACCGTAATCATGAGATCAATCGATAATCTAGATTCCAAAATCATGTAGCACAATTCAAAAATTGGGCATAGCCTTCGGCCGCCCTATCGAAAAATGCCATTGAGATAATGAGTATGAAAACATAAAAATATTTCACACGCACTAGGAAATTTCTCTTCTTCAACATCTCATCAGAGCGGGGCAGAATCTCTTTCCCAAAGAAGGGAAGAGCGATGAGAGGACTCTGCAATGGAAGGATGTAGATACCGTAATCATGAGATCAAACGATAATCTTGATTCCAAAATCATGTAGCACAATTCAAAAATTGGGCATAGCCTTCGGCCGCCCTATCGGAATATGCCATTGAGATAATGAAATTGAAAGCATAAAAAATATTTCATACGCACTTGGAAACTCACCTTCAACAACTCTCCGGAGTGGGGCCAAATCCCTTTCTTTCGTTCGAGAGAGGTCTCTTCCGAGAAGAGAAGAGTGTCGTCATGGCACTGCAATGAAATACTTAGGGTCAATCGAAATTCAGATCTCGCAATCTGGCAAAAGGGGGATAAGCACTGATGCCGGCTCAATTAGCATGAGCGGAGGGTGCCGGTTTGCATGTGCCGTCTCTTCATTGCCTTCTCTCTCGCTCTCAGGGTAACTTGGCAAGAAAAAATCGATCATATGCCTGTTCAAAAAATTAAAACCTTGAAAGTTTCGGAAGTGTGATCGGGTATTTAACAACGACCCAATAGCTAACTGAACTCTAGTCAGATGATGAAGCATACCACACCCTCTTTAGAAATTAATATTAACAAGAAAATAAAAAAAGAGAGACAAAATTTGCACAAAACCAAAAAATAGAGAAAAATCAATAAGATGTTTCTAGTTTAAGGATTACGGTATTTCACGTTTATTGACGACATGACGTTCTTATTTATTTCGCAATACTTCTTGCGTTTATTTTCTCCGATTTACCTCTTTTGATTTATTATCTTTCAACCACTTACTTTGATTATTGTGCCCATATCCGTTCTCTCCGCACCTCCCTTCTCTCTCTATTGCTGCTCGCTCGTGTCGGGGCATCTGTAAATGGGTGAATTCCAATGTTGTGAGTTATTTTTTTTACCTTTTCGTTTCTTTTTAATTCCTAAAACCAAGGAAAATCGGCACTTTTTCACTTTAGATTTTCATTTGTATTTTACTAATACTCGATGTAGTTACTCACGACTTAAACAAATTTATAACAAATTAAATTGCTATTTTTGGCTTTTTTCTAGCTCAAAATAAAAGAGTGAAATGATTTTGAGAGTGAGATTTATTTCTCGTTTCTATCACATTACTTGATATTTGCGACTAGCGCTTCTCAGTTAATTATGTGTTTTTTCTCGAGTGCTTCGTAGCTGCGATACCTCATATCCACCGTGTCGTAATTTATCCATTCCGTCCATGCCGTTCATTTTGTCGCTCGTCGCTTCCCGTCTTTGCTCACGTGCGTGTTTCTACTGTAAGAAATATATCGATTTTTGGCACCCAAAAAAATTGATAAAAAAAGCGGGCTCATCCCTCTGTAATTTTCCTCCTGTGGATTAGTCGTCCCGTAGATCGAACACTGCAAATAGGTAGTTTAGTATTAGGAAATTGGATATTATCTTTCGGATGAAGTGGAACTCACGCTATTCATTTCTCGTGTGATGTAGGTCCCCGGCGCAGCCTGGAGTCGCACCTGCGAGGGGATATTAGGGGGGGGGACCAAGGGGGGGGGGTTTGGTTTGGTAATGGGTCCATGATGGCCGTGGTTGGTCAGACCACGACCACCCCGTAAACCTAGGGTGGGGGGACCAAGGGGGGTTTGATTTGGTAATGGGCCCATGATGGCCGTGGCTGGTCAGGCCACGACCACCCCGTAAACCTAGGGTGGGGGGGGGTTAGTTAAAGGGGGATTAATCATGCACATGCCATGCTACATAAAGAGAAAGTTTTTTTAAATTTTTTTTTGTTGTTTTTAAACCTTTTTTTTCTTTTTTTTGTTTTTTAGATTGTTTTTTCTTTTTTTCTTTTTAAAATAGTTTTTAAAAGAAGGATTGAAGAGGAAGAAATTTTTTGAGGGCAGGGGGGGGGTAAAAAGTTAATGGAAAGGGGGGGGGTGAGTTTGAAAGAGTGGGGATGTGAGTTTAAAGAGAGGGAAGGGGTGGGGTGAGGATGAGAGAATTGTGCGTTTGATGGGATTTAAAAGGAGCTAAAACAACTTGACTATAAAGGAAAGTTTAGTGACTAAAGGTAAAACAAAATGTTGATAAAACAACATTAACAAGTAACTATAACAAAATGGGAAAAAAAACGAGAACTTTGAGACTATAAACGAACGATTACTGACTAAAGGTAAAACAAAATGTAGGTAAAACAACAATAGCAAGTATCTATAACAAAAAATAATAGATAACGTTAGAAAGAAAATGTAGATAAATCAACAATAACAAAAAAAGTAAAATAAATGGAAGTACCAAAGGCATCAATAACTTTGAGGCTAAAACAACAGTAAAAATAATGATTAGTAGATAAAGTTTTGAAAAAAATGTAGATAAATCAATAATAACAGAAAGTATAACAAGAGTAAGTATCAAAAACAAAAAAAAACAACGGAAAATGTGAGGCTAAAACAACAGTAACAAGAAATATTTGTAGATAAAAGAAATCCAAAATGTAGATAAAACAACAATAACAGTAAAGTATGACAAGAAGAAGTAACAAAAACAACGGGAACTGTGAGGCTAAAACAACAGTAACAAGAAATATTAGTAGATAAAAGTAGTGCAAAATGTAGATAAAACAACAATAACAGTAAAGTATGACAAGAAGAAGTAACAAAAACAACGGGAACTGTGAGGCTAAAACAACAGTAACAAGAAATATTAGTAGATAAAAGTAATGCAAAATGTAGATAAAACAACAATAACAGTAAAGTATGACAAGAAGAAGTAACAAAAAGAACGGGAACTGTGAGGCTAAAACAACAATAACAGTAAAGTATTACAAGAAGAAGTAACAAAAACAACGGGAACTGTGAGGCTAAAACAACAGCAACAAGAAATATTGGTAGATAAAAGTAATGCAAAATGTAGATAAAACAAAAATAACAATAAAGTATACCAAGAAGAAGTAACAAAAACAACGGGAACTATGAGGCTGAAACAACAGCAACAATAAATATTAGTGGCTAAATATCAAATAATAATAACCAAGGAAAACAAGAAGATTTTCGGATACCCTTTTTCGACGGCGAAGTAATAACAAAGCAATAAATATGATTTAACAAATCACAATCCATGTTCTCCTTTTTTACTAAGCAGATCATGGATGTGGCTCAACTAATCCGAACTAATGCGTGTTCGGGTTAGTTGATGTGAACAAACTATGGTCTCTACAGAGACTACATCATCTTCAGCCAAGCAAGCTGTTCAGTCGTCGCTATTGGACGAAAGCGGTTATATCTCCCCGCTCAAGAATCTACTTCTTTCCGATTTATTCTACATATTGGACAACATCACATCAGTCCTTGATGCTTTCCTATGTCCAAGTGAACCATAAAAGCACTCAGAAGAGTATCCAACACCCTAGAATTCCTCACAACCGACTCTTTCTCAGAGTCCTACTCAAGAATCGCAGATGCAGTTTTTATGAGATAGTTAAAGGACTGGAAGTCGCCTAGAGTCCTTTAACTTTACACGCCACTGCGCCTACCATCCAAGAGAACTAAAGATGTGTGTTCTACACAAGGGACTATCTCAGAGTCCTACCCTAGAATCGCAGATGCGGGCAAATGAGAATACCGAAGGTTGAAAATGTTTGAGTAATTAAATCGTAAGCCAGACATCTCCCTTCCCCTCTAAGACCTTCGATTTTACATTATTACCTGCGCCTACCATCCTAGAGTTTTCAGAAAGGCTGCTCATGATTTCTGATTGAGCTGCCAATTTAGCTTATCAATTCAGGAAATCCCGAATTAGGAAGCTAGCAAACAACAAAAAATGCAATAGAAAATAGTGTGAATGGGGCGGTACACGGGGCAAAAATGCGAGGGTCATGCCAGTATTTTTATTTATTTTTTAAACTTTTTTTTATTTTCTCTCTTCTTTTCTTTTTTGTTTTCTTTATTATTTATTATTATTTATTTCTCTTTTTCTTTCACTCTTTTCTTTATCTTTATATATTTTTTCTTTTTTTTACTGGCATTCCCACTAATACGAGAAAATGAAGAATGAGTGGGGGAGGGAGAGGGGGATGGGATGCAGGAGACCTCTGCGTGTTACGTACCTTCTATTCTTCATTCATTTCGTGCACACTTCCTTTTCCTTCCATTCATCCTCTTACTTCCATTATCTTCTCAATTCCTTCTTCACTTCTTCATTTATTCCTTCTCACATCTTCCTTCTTATTCCTGATCGATTCGGGCTCTCAGCTGCGGCTTACTGTAATGATCTTATTTCCAGTCGCCCACCGACTCAACCCGAGATCTCCCGCCACTGGAGGATACGGTAGTCAAGGTACGGTAAACATTTCTCACCTCTTACTTTATCCCGGTTGCCAGCAGACTTCAACAGGTTCCTCCTCTCAGCTAGCTTCTAGGGCACAAGATTGTCTCATAGACAGCTGGAAAACGTAGATAATCATGAAAACAGTATTCGCTCAATTGGAATCAGAAAAGGCGTTGAAACGGTTTATTTTAGTTTATTTTTGGAATTACTTGAGCTTATTTTTCCAGTTTGATTGAAGTTTCCTACATCGCTCGTTCATTTTGGTATCCTTCTCATTTCAACCTGATCTGAAACAGTGTCTCACTTGGTATCTATCGAATCCTCAATACCCAATTCCTCCTTTCATCGGGGATCTTCTGGGTTGACTCTGCTAGACGGTCGTTGCACTGGCCACGGTTTAGCTAGAATCAATCAATCAATATTTACAGTCGTCCCGATAGATGGATGAGAGGAAATGAATCTCTCCGTTTCCCATGCTCTCTCGGAGGAAAGAGAGAGAATCTCCTCTCAGATTCGGTATATTTTCTAATTTATTATCCCACGTTAGATTGAAGCGTAACAACAAATTTGAGCTTGAAAGCAGCAGTTATGACGTTTCATGCCTAATTTATTAGGAAATCCTATCTGCTAGTGGCGAAACATTACATCCGTTCGGAATCGAATTTGTTTCTAACCTCATTTATCCATTAGACTCGATCCCATTCTCCAATTGCCCAGATACGGTAGTTATCGATCGGATTACGGTAGTCGACCCATCTTTTCTACACGCATAACACCTGCAAGGAGCAATTGCTTATTTCTAGGCCCCTCCTCTTTTCTCTCTTCTTCTCAATTCGGCCTACGTAGTGGGACTCCAGAGGATTCTCTTCACTCATCAGGTATGCCATCTTTACTGGACTTTATTTTATAAGAACTGACCCTGTTACTTGGCGCATTGCCTGGTGCGGATTACGGTAGGCCTCTCGTCGGTTGGGAAGGGCATTTCGCTATACGGTAGTCGCGCAGACTGAGCTCTATCGATTATCTGTAATGAATAATTGATTATATCAAGTCCCTCCTTCTCGTCTTCTCTTCTTCTCTTCTCTCCTCTTCTCACAGTCAACCATCAGGTACATAATTATCACAGTACAATACTAGACCGACCAATACTCGATATTCCCCTTCTTGCTATATTCATGCTTCAAGTTTACATGAAACTATGCATCTTGATAAAAGAAAATTTTTTTTTAAATCCTGGGCGCTTGAAACAATAACTCACTTAGTCTCACTTCCGAGCCGTTCAATCAATTCCTCCTTTATCCTTCCATTTGTGGTGTATCGTTCCGATACGGTAGCTCTCAGACTGCACCATGGCTCGAGTATTCTGTAATAATTAAATTAATTATTTTAGTTCCCTCCTCTATTCTGGCAACGGAGAGAAGGGATGATCTCTTCATTCCCGTGATCTCTTAGAGGGAAGAATGAAGAGGAGAAGGAGATATCCACTCAGGTATGATCCACTAATTATCACAACTAACTCAAACAAAAATGGAAAATATTTAAAGCAGCTGATGTTTATCGATTATTTTATTCTCTAGGTGACTGTTGTGTTTCATGATAGTTCTGACTTCAAAATATTCGTAAGCAACTAGCTTTTCGAATCAATGCAATTGTGTATTGTTCCAATCACCCAGCAATTAAAAAAAAGACTTGAGAAAACGTTGCGTGAAACATTGACTCACCTCCTCCCGAATTCTCTCTACTCTCTGCTCCCTCAGAGTTGTCTCTCGATTACGGTAGCTCGCATAGGGTACGGTATCCGGCTCGGCCCATCTGAAATATTTTAATATTTTTTTCAGTCACCGTCCCCTCGCTCTCTCCATTCTCCATGCTCTCTCGCCAGTCAGAGAGTTTATGGAAAGAAGAGAAGGGATTCACTGCTATTCAGGTACCGTTTCATTGTTAACTAGTAAGCTCTAATTTGTATGGAATGGCTCACCTCGCTTTCTCTTATTTCCCTTACTACGGTAGTCGATTACGGTAGGTTGTGGACGCTCAGAGTAGCCACATGTCACACACGGAATACTCTGAAATATAGGAATATTTATTTCCAGTCCATTGGCCTCTTCTGGTGGAGAGACACTCTTCATTTCGCGTACTCTCTCGGAGGACAGACGAATGAAGGATGGGAAGGATTAGAAATTACTCGACTGAGATCAGGTACGGTACCATCATTAATCAATAATCACTAAGATTCCATATTCCCGGACGGTTGACAATCGATTTTTTATATATCAATATGTTTTCGATCGATAATGGAATCGATACCATAGCCACTGTCATGATAATTGCTCACCTCAAACTGGTAGTGTGTGTAGAATAATGCACGGTTCGCGTCCAAACTGGGGCTTTCGATATGAAGGGAAGAGACGAGAGAACTGTAATTAGCAATTAAATATCGTGCACTCCCAGCCATTGAAAGACCCCTCCATTTTTGTGTTTCGTGAGCTAATTTTAGAATGGTTGGAAATTTGACCTTTAGATTACTCACCAAATCGAAACAACAAGAAAGAAGAGACACAGAAGAAGAGACCTTCTCACAACTGTAGATGACGGAAGGGGCACAGAAACTGTAATCAATCAATAACTCGATAATTTCAGACCGTTGTCCCCTCGATTCGTGAGAGAAGGAGGGACTGAATGCCCGCTATTCAGGTATATTTTCTCTTTTTAAAAAGAAAAGTGAAATGGAAAAAATCTTTCAAACTGGATGTCGCAGTTATTGTGTTTCACTAGCTATAGAAGAGGCTTGCTCACCATAGATAATCCACACGAAAACACGCATCCGTGGGCAGTGGTGGCACAAATGAGAAGGAAGAAGTACGGTAGGAAGAGGATACGGTAGACACTGTAATCAATCGATAGTTGCAGCTGCCCTCTCTCCTTCTCTTCTCTCTCAACTCCTCGGCTGAGAAGAAGAAGAAATATTCGGATAGTGAGGTATGCTAGCGTATGACTAGTTCGACCTAGAGTGATCGATATATGATACTGTAGCTATCGTAGTAATCGATGCTCACCTAACACACACGACAACGGCGAATTGCCCTACGATACTGGGGCTTACGGTAGTCGATTGGGCACGAGTTACGATACTGTAAAGAATCCATTAATACTAATACTTTCCAATGGCGTATTTCCAAATATCGGGAGAAAATCGTTTGTTTTGTGTTTCATGAGATATTAAATTGACTGGCTCACCGATAATATTCCACACGGTAAACAAGCAACCATGGGCAGGGTAGCACACGAGAGAACAGTACGGTAGAGAATGGTGAGTACGGTAGATACTGTAATCAGTATATTGATAATTTCAGTTGCCCTCCCTCACTTTCCTCACTCGAATATTCTGATGAGAAGAAAGATGAGAAATCGAATTGTGAGGTATGCTAGTGGATGACTAGTTCGAGATAGATGGATCGATGAATAATATGATACTGTAGGTACTGTATCCTTTTATTGGTAGATGATGCTTATCACTCACCTGGGGTAAATCCATAACTGGAATAGAAGAGGATACGGTAGAAAGGAGAAGAACAGAATGATCGACCCGAGGATACTGTAATTAGATATATTTTTGAGAGAGCTTTGAGAACAGGACGGGGATAAGAATTTCGAGCAGTAAGCACTAATAAGTCTAAAATTGCTCACCTCTCTTCAACATCCTTTTCGATCTTATCTCCCTTGGTACAGTAGGGGAAGGCGGTAGAGGAGTACGGTAGAGGGGGTACGGTAGTGGATGGTGGTCGGATGGAGGCCACATGCCGGCGCCTGAACCAGAGATTAGTACACTATTTGATGGCCCTCTGGATCCGGAGTATTGCTTCTTTTAGTGAAAATAAGAGCTTTTGAACCGAATCATGTGTCTTCTTGAGTCCAAACACGTAGATTTCCATTCAAAAATGTATAAATTAATGCTAATTTGTTTCTAAATAGTGTTGATAACTGACCTTGACCACACAAGGTGGAAGGCTTCCCCGGTCATGCTCTTTGCGGACCACTCATCGCACACGGGGATACTCTGAAATATATGAATATTTATTTCCAGTCCATTCGCCTCTTCTGGTGGAGAGACACTCTCTTCATTCCGCGTGCTCTCTCGGAGAGAAGAATGAAGAGGAGAAGGAGATATCCCTTTAGGTATAATCCATTAATTAATCATCACTAACTCAAACAAAAATGGGAAAGATTAAAAGCCGCAGGTTTATCGTTTTTCGATAATTTTGTTGCATGTAAGTGTTGTGTTTCATGCTGTTTCTAATCTCAAAACATTCGCAAGGAGACAATTTGCTTTTAGAGCTGTTGCAATAGTTTGCAATATCTTGCAATAGTAATTTCCCAATCACCCATTAATTCATAATCAGCTTGCGAATTCTATCAATGTTGTGTGAAACATTGACTCACCTCGTCCTTCACTCTCTCCATTCCTTGCTACCTCGGCTATCGGTAGATGAGTACGGTAGTGGAGTGCGGTAGTGGCGATACGGTAGGTTGTGGATGGCGGTCGGTTGGAGGCCGCATGCCGGCGCCTGAACCACAGATTAGTACACTATTTTGACGGTCCTCAGTATCCGGAATATCTAGTGAAAAGAGTTTCTGAACCGAATCATGTGTCTTGAGCCCAAACTAGTTAATTTTCGCACAAAATGTATAAATTAGTTCAATTTGTTTCTGAATAGTGCTGATAACTGACCTTGACCACACAAGGTGGAAGGCTTCCCCGGTCATGCTCTTTGCGGACCACTCATCGCACACGGGGATACTCTGAAATATAGAAATATTGTTTATTTCCAGTCCATTGGCCTCTTCTGGTGGAGAGACACTCTCTTCATTTCGCGTACTCTCTCGGAGGACAGACGAAGGGAAAAGAAGGAAGAATCACTCAGAATCAAAGAGAAAAGAATCACTGATCAGGTACGGTAGTAACACTAATCAATAATCACTATTTAATCACTATATTCCTCCCGGACGGTTGACAATCGATTTTTTATATATCAATATGTTTTTTCGATCGATAATGGAATCGATACCATAGCCACTGTCATGATAATTGCTCACCTCTAACTGGAATTGACGGTAAACAACTGCACGGCTCGCGCCCAAACTGGGGCTGTCGATATGAAGGGAAGGGACGGGAGAACTGTAATTAGCAATTAATTATTGTGCACTCCGAGCCATTGAAAGACCCCTCCATTTTTGTGTTTCGTGAGCTAATTTTCGAATGGTTGCGAAATTTGACCTTTAGATTACTCACCAAATCGAAACAACAGGAACGAAGAAACACAGAAATGACGGCGAAAAGAAAGTGATCTCTCAACTGTAGCTGGCGGATAGGGGCACGGATACTGTAATCAATCAATAAATATATTGTTAATTTCAGTTGCCCTCTCTCTTCCCTCACTCTACCACTCTGATGAGAAGAAAGAGGAGAAATCGAATGATGAGGTATGCAAGTGGATGACTAGTTCGAGACTGGTCGATCTATGAATAATGGCCTACTGTAGCTACCGTACTCTACCTAGGGACGGGATTCCACCTGCTCTCTCGACTTGTCTAACCGACTAGAGATCATGTGAAGTGAAGAGAGTGGCAACTCACCGGGTAAATGGAGTGAGTGGCGAGAGAGAGAGGTAGTGAGATGAGTGGAAGAGAGTGTGGGCAGGGGTGAAGAGCTGCTATGACGCCGGACTGATATCCGTCTCGAGCAGCCCCTCAGAGTACCAACAATGAGTGAAGGTACTCCTTTACCCCTCCCTTTCCTCCGCCCTAGGCCGACTCCAGCCGGCACAGCTGCAAATAAGAATATTGCAAATAAGGAAGATGAGCTTTGGACTTCATTTTACTACTGGTAAATTCGAGGTTTCACCGTTGATCTTTGATCTTTGCACTGCATAGTACTATTCAAGGCGTACCTTTTCATGCTGCATGGGATGGAGGGTTACTGTAGCTACCGTATTCATCGAAAATGAGCATACCTCGGCCAAAAGGCCCGTACGTAGTCGAACTGGTGCGAGAGGAGAGCTGCGATACGGTAGATGACTGCAATCAATAGATATATGGGGGAATTTCCAGGGGTCAGAGGGGGGGGAACATTAGGCGAATAGGGGTTCATACGGCAGAGACAGTCACGCTTCCTGTCTAACTGGCGAAAGAGCATGCCAATTGAAGAGAGTAGGGAACGGATATTGTAATCAATCAATCAATATATTGATAATTTCAGTTGCCCCCTCTCTCTTCCATCACTCGACTACTCTGATGAGAAGAAAGAGGAGAAATCGAATAATGAGGTATGCAAGTGTATGATTAGTTCGGGAAAAGTCGATCTATGGAAATTGAACTACTGTAGCTACCGTACGCGACTACTTGTAGATGATACTCACCTTGGGACGGGATACGGTGAGTAGATGGACGAGTACGAAACGAGTATGACGAGTGGAAGTGATGGGGGTGCACTCGATGGTGTGGAGGGACGACGAATGGAAAAGGGCGGATAGGTGATTCCTGGTGTGGTGTGGTCCGGAAGCAGGGACGTACCCATGCAACCGTCCATCACCCTCCATCCCAATCCCTCATTGCCGTCCCAAGTGCATCGCCCCGACGATACACGAATCCACCTGGAAGAAGCCTCTACTGTGGACTGATTCACGAAGAATAACAAGTCAATCGTCGATACCCATATCTACCGTAACCCCCTCGGACTACCGTACCTTAGAGTGGAATTGGAAGCGAGCAGCAGAGCTGCTCGAACGCACGAAGGCAGGGCAGATCCGTCTTGGCCTGACCACTGAAAAACATGTGATCATCTATCGATTTATCTGCTTCCGTATCCCCTCTCGAATCGATACCGTACTATCTACAGTAACTCACTCAAAGGCAGCGAAGGCGACTCCGTGGATGGCCTGGTTGTACTTCACCTTGTTTCCGGTGCGACGAATGGGGCCCACGTAGGCGCTCACCACCTGAACAAATCGATAATTCGATAACCACTACCGTAATCCTCTTATCCCTACCGTATCCTATGCCTTTACTCTCACTCACCAATTTGGCGTACTCCTCGCCCATCTCCACCAACGAGTCGAATCTGTCGAGGAAGGCAGTGACCTTGGTGACGAATCTCTGCAATCGATCGATTACCGTACCCCTCATCGATTACCGTAACCCTCAGCCCCTTCTATCGTAGTCATCTGATCATTTCTTCTACCGTAACCCTTCCCGACTACCGTAATCCTTCCCGACTACCGTAACCCTCCCTGACTACTGTACCTTGAGGAGGCGATGCTTGGTCGGATCCTGGATCAGTCCCTGAGAGAGACGAGGGAGGGCACTCTCGATGGCCGCACGAAGGCGCTTGAGACGGTTGGCACAGATGGTTGCGATGCGGTGCCACTGCTTGTCGATCGTC
This sequence comes from Pristionchus exspectatus, assembly GCA_911812115.1. Lineage (NCBI taxonomy): Eukaryota > Metazoa > Nematoda > Chromadorea > Rhabditida > Neodiplogasteridae > Pristionchus > Pristionchus exspectatus. The sequence goes on along the minus strand of OU461587.1, from coordinate 8,503,029 downwards.
TTGTCACCGCGACCGAGCATCTGAAACACAAATGATGAGGGTTACTGGAACTAAGTGTATGTTTGATGAGAGATACGGTAGCTAAGGTATGATAGATTTGGTTACGGTAGGTAATGCCCGACAGATGAGGATTACGGTAGTCGAGGGTAGATGAGTACGATCTTTGATCTTTGGTCTTTGGGGGAACGCTGAAACATGTTCTCACCTTCGTCTCGATGCCTCCTCCACCGAGGTAGTCCGCCATTCGGAGACGGAGAGCCGCCACTTCAGCTGCGAGGGCTGCGTTGATCGGCGCCGCGACGGCTGCAGCAGCTGCAGCTGCAGCAGGAGGGGGCGGGGCCACGGCCGGCTGGACGGCGACGACGGCAGCCACAGGAAGATTGGCCGGTGCCGGAGCTGCAGGATGGGGTGGAGCCATGAGAGCGGCGGCACGAGCCTGGAATACGGTACATTTCCCGGTGGGTACGGTAAGTTTGGGATATGGTACATTTTCTATGGGTACGATAGGTACAGGATACGGTACCTGATCGAGCTCGTCGATGGCGAAGTACATCTGCCATCTCGCCGTATCTCTCTCTTCCATCATCAAATCCCTCTCGATCTCCGCATCACGAGCCCATTCGATGCGAGTATCGGCCATCTGTCTCTCCGCTCGCTCACGCTCTTCCGCCTCCATCAGCTTGCGACGCATCTCATACGCGTCCTCCTCCGCCATCTCCGCGCGACGTTCCACGCCCTGCGCCGTCTGCATCAACTGGTCGTAGTCCAGTTTGCTGCAATTACATCATCATCATCCTGACTCACGTGATCTTTGATCTCTGATGTGATCCATATCACGTGATCCTTGATCTCTGATCTATACCCTATCACGTGATCTATGATCTCTGATGTGATCCCTATCAACTGATCTTTGATCTCTGATCTCTACCGTAATCCTGAATCACCACAATGAATGCACACTTACACCCGCTTGAAGAGCGGGCAGCCCTCGCAGTCGTGGTCGATGCCGTGCTCGGCCTGTCTGAAAATAGAGTAATTTTAGATAATAAGGTACGATAAGCATAATTCGGGTTACGGTAGTCCTATGAGACAACCAGGTTTACGGTAGCTGTAGATTTATCGATTGATAACGGGACTGTGGAATACTATCAACAATATCCCTGATCAGTAGTGTGATCTATCGATTTTTCATTACTCATGGCATCCACCGTATACCTATGAATAAATCGATATTGCAGGACTACAGTACCTCTGCTCGTCCGGAGGGAGCTCGTCGAAGGGGCCGTCGTTCATCATGAAGTCGCCGTCGACGGAATCGTCGAATTCCTCATCGAATTCGTCCCTGCAAGTGAGCCATTTATTTATCGATTGATGATACGGTAGGCGCGTGGGGGAATCGATAACTAACTAGTGCAAAACAAAACGTGATTTTGCCCGGGTGAACGGGGGTTTCGGGGTATTGTGATAGCTGTAGAGTAGGGTAGGGAGTGTTAGTGTACCGTACCCGGGGTTCTCTTCCTGGTCGGCTGGTAGATCAGCGGGCGGGGAGAGGCGGCGAGTGGCGATGAGAGGAACGAGGCGAGGGGGCGCGGACTCGGTCGTCTCCATGCTGTAAGGATTACGGTAGCCATTGGAATCGATAACTGGTCGAATACGGTAGATTACGGTACCTGTTCTCCTCCTGGTCCTTGATCTCCTCCTCAGCCTCCTTGGCTCTTCGCTTCGTCGCCCGTTTCTCTGCGTTCTCCTCTGCTTCCTTCTCTTCTGCAGCCTTGGCCGGTTCCGTCGCATCCTCCTTCTTCGCCGACTCCTTCTCTCTGCAATGGTCGGGATTACGTTCGGAACGAAACTCTTTGATCTTTACCCTAACACGTAATCTTTGATTTCTGATCGCTACCCTATCACCTGATCTTTGGTAAGATACGGTAAGTAAGGGATTACGGTAATGCGTACCGTTCCTTCTCCTTCTCTTCTGTAGCCTTAGCCATTCTCTTCTTCTCCTCTTCTGCAGCCTTCACCTTCACCTTCTCTCGCCCCGCGAAGAATTCGTCGTCGGAAATTATCCTCTTTCCTTCGGCCTTCGCCCATTCCTTATACTGCTCCCTGAACGAAGCACCCCATCATTCCAATCATTATCCATCTATTCTTCAAGTACCACGGTAACTACGGTAGCGGGTTACGGTAACTACGGTAGCGGATTACGGTAATGGTACCGTACAGCAGTTGAAGCTCCTCCTCGGTTCGCTCCTTGGGCGGCGGCTGGTTCTCCCTCTGATCCTTCTCCCATTCCTCCCTCACGATATCCTCGAGAATCTGCCAGTCGGGTGGAGGTGTCTCTCCCTTCTGCTCCATATCCGCCTTCCTCGCGGCCCTGAATGAAACACCAATCATTCAAGCTCATGCCAATCGATATTTCATGGCTCAACTACGGTAGGATAACTACGACTACGGTATACCTACGGCACTGCGGTATGTGATACGGTAGAGAGGATTACGGTAGTACGGTAGGCTTGAGATTACTGTATTAGGAGATACCGTACATGATCTTGAGATGGGCAGGGTGACGGATGTTCGCGTCGATCATTCCCGCGCGAAACTTGTGGAACTTCGCGCTGCAATATTCATGCTTCATGTATAGTCCTTTTGCTCAATCATTTCCCTACTACCTAGCATGTTATCGATCGATCGGACTATGGTAGAATGATCAACAACTACTGATGGGATTACGGTAGACTGATCTACTATTGATTGGATTACGGTAGAGGAGGAGTACAGTACCTGGTTCTCTTGCTCTTCTTCCATAACTCGGAGCGTCGAGAGGGAAGAGGAGGAGGGCGATGAATGGGAGGCAAGTCTCCAGTGCGGAGGAAGACCGCGGCCTCGGCCACAGTGAGAATGCCGTCGTTGTGGGCAGCGATGTCGTGCAGTGCACGGATCCTCGCAGTTATCTCCATCGAGATGGGAGCACTGACACGAAGCGAAGGATCGGCCACTTGAGAGGCCACTCCATCCTCGCCCATACGGAGCATCGAGAGGCGAATCTGCAATCACACCCCATTAGTCAGTAATTCAGCCGACTGTCCATGTCACTTTCTCACCGCAATATTCAGGTTTCATGTCTATGACAATTGAAACCCCCCTCCCCGCTTTTCCCAACGGTCTAGTCTGTTATCGATCGATTGAACTACGGTAGAATAATCATACGGTATTACAGTTAGCACTGTGTGACCGGCGAGAGAGCAGAGGGAAACGAGAGAGTACTCACCGATGCCCCTCGGACATCCACATGGAGGGCCGATTTGATGGCGGCGGAAGGGTGTCCCAAGGCGTGAAGGGAGGCACGGGTGAGACTGCCGTCCGCTCCACTGGAGGTCAGGTGGAGCATCAGGTATCGAGCCTCTTCTGAAAAGAGAAGGATACGGTAGGAGAAAAGGAGGAATCGATTGATTCCAGTGGGGATACGGTAGTGAAATGGGAAGGAATCGATTGATTTAAAGTCGGATACGGTAAGCTAGATTATCAATTTATTTGAGAGGGGTCCGGTAGGCTAGATTATCGATATAGTTAAGGGCAGATACGGTAGGGTAGATTATCGCTTTATGTGTGGATACGGTAGGCTAGATTATCGAGTTTGGGGCAGATACAGTAGTCTAGATTATCGATTTTATGAATGAATACGGTGGACTAGATCGCTCACCTCCGTCCCTCTCCTCCGTCTCCCGACGGGCCATCTGGTCCGCCTTCGCCCCAACCACGTGACCCAGCAAGTCCTGCAAGGAATATTGATTTATTGATTGACCCACGAGTTACCGTATCCCATGAATATTGATTGACTAAGAAGGTACTGTATTTTCATTATGGACGCCTTGTGATATTCTCAGCCCAGGTGGTTATTTGTTTCGAATATCGAATGGTTCGAAACAGCCGAATTATTGAGCGAAAGTTACCGTACTCATCCGGGTGTCAATGACTACCGTAGTCTTTCTAGTGATATCGATTAGTGACTACCGTACTCAGTTCAGTGTTATTGATTCATCGCTACCGTACTATTTTGGAAGTGTAATTGAATGGACATACCTCCCAATCGTCGATGTCGACCGCACGTACGGTAGCCATCTGAGGTCCATTGCCCGCCGGCGTCACCTCTCGCTTATCCTCGTGATCTTCCTCCCCCATCGGATGGCGAATGGGGGACATTGTCTCGGCGGAGACATCGCCTTCTTTCTTATTCGAACAAAGACGACCAAGCATGATGGAATAATCCTACAATGCAGATTCGTTTGACAGATTAGAGTACGGTAGCGCGTCGCGATTACGGTAGAATGGGGGTGTACGGTAGGGAATATCGACGCGACAAAAAATATGGTGAGCAAGGTTGGCCCTCTCGGGTTTCATATTTGATGAAGCGAAGGGGATAGAAGACCAAAAATCAAACAATGTTAGGGGTCAGAATCCATAAAATGCAATGAGAAAGCAAGGTGGATCAATGTGGTAATTATGTGTTTCACAGGACGGCGAAATGGACGGGAAGACGAAGATGACGATGATGGGACAAAGATAGAAGAAGAATGCGGAACGAAGAGAGGTCAGTCTCACACACGATTAGTTAGCCTAGTTGTGAAAGGAGTGCCGTAGAAATTAACTCGGAAATCAATTTTGAAAGGGAGATGTTTGACGAAATTTGGTGATGTGATTTTATGTTTCTGAAGCGCTAGAAAAGTAGTTATCATGGGATCATGGTATATTGCTATTACTATTAGTATAATATGAGAATCGGGAGAGAAGATAATAGTATCATCGGTATCAGAATCAAGCATCTAGTTAGGGGCACTTTATTCTATTTATTCGATTCGTACACTTATTGTTAGTTCAGAATATAGAGAATGGAGGGGATTGATCTAGAAAACGCCGTGGTTACTAATACCTATCCGCAGAATACTTTCCTCTAATGAGCTAATCAAATCAATAGAAGAGACGGGGATAAACATGCAAGAAGCGACCAGGTGAAACGATGTTCCATTGGGTGTGCAAATGAGAGTAAAGGAAAGACTAGAGCAGATCGTGGCCAGCAAAGAAAGAATGCTACTAGTGTGAAAGAAGTTAGTTTGCGATAGCATTGAGAAGGCGAATTACTGTAATTTCTGGATACTGTATTGCGAGCGTATCTCTTTTGGCCCCATGTGTTGTGAGATTTCGATAATCTATGTTCAAGCGATATGATATGGATAGTGCAGTTCAGAAGCTAGAAGCAGATTCAGAAAAGCTAGTCAAACTAGGAAAAAAATAGCTTTCGTTGCGTGATTACCGTACCCTATCGATTTTGCTACATTGTTCGTTCGAATACTGAATGCGCTAGGTGATTTGAAGATGCGCTGTGAGACTAAAGAAGAAGAAGTAAGAGGGGAGATTAAAGGTGCTACCGATCGATCTTACCCTTTACCATTGGGATCACGATCGGCAACGAAAAACGCGACGAGAAAACACGATCGATAAACACGATTACGGTAGGTATATGCGAGGTACGGTAGATAGGTGGACAACGAATGTATGAATAATGAGTGAGAATGCGCAGTGTTTTGCATAGTGAGAAAAATCCTTATCGATCAATCTTCAGTAAAAAAAGTCAGTCTGTGATCGCACAAACGTCAAAATTACAATGGAAAGGCGAAGTGCAGTCAATCGGCGAATTTCGAGATTAATATGGATGGCATTCACTCTCACATGACTGTTGATGACCAATTGAAGCAAATGGAGGCGAAAACAGCGCGAAATGGGACCAAGAAATGACGAAAATGAACGAAATCAATGAACTGGGCCAAAAACGAGAGACAGGCTGGAAAATTTGCGTAATTTTTGTGATGGGATGGCTTATGTGGGTGGGGAGAACCGAATGTATGCGAAATAATGCTTAAAATCGCGATGAATACGGCTAAAAATGGAGCAAAACGGCTAGAAAACAGGGCGAGAAAAGGAAGAACTCAGCATGTCTGTCGTCGTCATGCGTGTCTACTATGCAAATGCTTCCGATTAAGAGGCCTCGGGTGGGAGTCGAACCAACGGCGAGTGCGACAAAAGGGAGCACGCTAGCCACTGAGCTATGCGGTCACTTGGGAGAGGGAGAGAGGAGGAGCTATAGGAGAAAGAGAGAGCGCGCCACAGCAATGGAGATGAATGATGATCCTGTTCGGATAGTGGATTTACGTGGTTGAACATTCGGATGTCGATACAGATAGTTGTGTGATCTCTCTTCAGTGGAGTAGGATGTAGCTGGAATCAGTATTCAGTTCGAAGATCAAAGATCAATCGTCATTTTTTGCAGATACGAAGGACGATCTGTCGAGAGAAGGAAGTCAATTGATGGATGAAGTGGATATAAAAGGCATGACATGAATGCATCAAGTGTATCTAGGAAGAGCAGGTTACGGTATGTCCTGTTGGCTCCCCCCCATGGATTTCCCTCCCCTCATTTCCCTTTGTCCACTACAAATGCATATCTGTTTCTTTTGTGTTGTCTCATCTTCTCGCTTATCCCTTCCCTTCCCTTGTTTCTTCGGTCAAAGTGCTTGAATACTCCCATGGAATTGTTGAGCCTATTCGCGATATTGAATGCGAATGGTTCGTCAATTTCAAGCGAGTTATGCAGATGACTCTTTCCTTTTCTTCTCCCGATCTCATCATTCCAATGTGACAATGGGACTAGATACTTGCAGACAGTCTCTTATTAGAAAGAAAAGAGTTAGTCATTCGCTTCCTCATTCGTCAACTTTTATGTGACGAGGCGAGAAAGTAGGATCATTTTAGAACCGAGTTCGGTCAAATAGTAAAATACATTTTTCATTGAAACTGTATGCAATATGAGGCTGCGAGGGGGGGGGCAGTTTTAAAGATCAAAGATCAATCTTAGGAATCCGTAAACAGTTTAAAGATCAAAGATCAATCAGAATTTCTTGCAGATGTGAAGGAGAGAGGAAGTGGATAAATGGAAAGCAGATGGAAGGTATGATCTATTGCATCAAGTGTATCTGAAAGAGCAGATTACGGTATCTTCTATGGATTTCCTTTCCCTCTCTCCCCCCCCCCTTTCATTGAAGATGCCACTAAACACTGTAAATGCCTCCCTACTGTGTCTGTAATTCATGTATCGAATTGAATTCGGCAAAAAATGCATATTCTTCTCTCCTTTCTCTTCCCTTTTCAATGGATAGATCATATTTTAGATTGTGCATTGTATTCTCATCATGATTGCTTTTTTTTAATTTTTGAATACTCGCTTCTCTGACTGAAAAGCACAAATGAAAATGATGTTGTCTCATCTCATCTCTTATCCCTTCCCTTCCATTCCCTGGTTTCTTCGATCAACGTACTGCGTCAATAAGGTAAAGGTGTATCCACGTCAAGCGATTTTACAGTCATAAGACAACGCTAGGTGGGACCCACTGGTAAGGCCAGCTGTTAGACGGATACTCCCATGCAACTCTGCGTCAATACTCCCATGCAATTGTTGAGCCTATTCGCGGTATTGAATGCGAATAGTTCGTCAATTTCAAGCGAGTTATGCAGATGACTCTTCCCTTTCATCATTCCAATCTGACAATGAGACTAGATCCTTGCAAGCGGTGAATTATTAGAAAGAAAAGAGATAGTCATTCGCTTCCTCATTCGTCAACTTTTATGTGGCGAGACGAGAAAGATGGACTAATTTAAAGCCTAGTTCAGTATCTAAAATAGTCAAACGGAGACTAGGTAGGATGTTATTATCGTCTTTTCTTGTTTATTGTGGGACAAGGGGATTCAATGATCACGTTAATCTCCAGTGAATATCTGACTCGTCCCCTTTTTTGATGGTCTTGTGGTGAGGGTGGGGGGGTTGGTGAATGTAGAAGCTGAAAATGATAAGATTATGGCGATTCAAGATTCTCCTTTAATCTAACTTGGAGACGCACACCAAAGTCTGATCAGAAAGAGTGAAAAGAGTATGGAAACGGGAGAGTTGTACCTAGCTGGGCTGCGCAAAAAATTTTCGAGCTCTCATTTCGTAATGCTATCTCGCCGGTCAGAGAAACCGAGAGAGCATTGCGAAACGAGAGATCGAAAAACTTTTTGCACAGCCGTAACTTGCAGTGTTCTTACATTTTGTCTGATTCTTGTTTTTTTTCTTCTTTTCTCGTTTGCTCTTCTCTTCCAATACCTCATCACTTTTTCCTTTTTTCTATCGTCCATTATTCCCTATTCCTAGCGGACGGGTAACGGAAGAACCGCTATGATCTCTCTGAATCGGCTAGCTTATCAAACGGATATAACAAGAATTAGAAGGGGAAACTGTGGCAGCTGGAACATTGGAACAGTAGTTGTTCAGTAACACAGCACGTTAAAAAATACACCGATTGCCAACCCAATTGATATGTTCAGAATAGTAGGTTACTCCAAAAGGCTGGTTATAGTGTAAGACTCACTAGGCAGAAAAATAGAGTCATTCGCTAGGATCGAATTTATTTGTTTTTTTTCCTATCCACGTCCTCTCAACACGCCGGATATGTCCTCGTTGAACTCACTTCTTTTCCTGGTCCCTTTTCCGGTGCAGCCTTTTGGAAGCTAACAGCAAAAGTTAAACGGATTCCATTACAATTCAAACTATCGCAGTTGAACAACGCGAAATGAGTTTTAAGTGGGCAATGTAGGCAGCGGCTATCAATATGGTTAACATAAATTGCCCTCGGTTCGACCTCGAATGTTTCACTTAGGCTGCGCAGTGAAAACTAACGCGAAAAGCAATGAAAAAGGCGTTTGCAAGGCTTGACATGAAAACAGAAAAGTCAAAAAAGTTTGAAACGGAAATATTACAGTAATTTCGTAGAGTTGAAGGAGGACAGATATTCCAGCGCGTTCATGACTGGTGAGGTCAAGAGTTCAAGATCAGCCGAGCGCGAGTGCTCACGTGCACTATCGATCGGATTGATCTACTCGAGTCTGGCCTCTTCCCCCTCTTCCCAGTCAGTCGATCGCTCGCTTCCCGTTGGTCACGTAGCTCTTCCTTTTGATTTTCGAAAACATTTGTCATCACTTGCCACATCAGCACTATTACTTTACCAATGCAGCCTTTGTTTATTGGTTCCTTGCGCGCACACCCTAGCAACTACTCGCCTATTTACTACCGTTTTCGCGCCGCCAGCTCCTCAATATTGTTTCGAAATTTTGATCGCAGCAGCTTCTCGTTCGCTTGCGAGTTGATCTAGTTTCTTACAATTAGTTTTCGCCAAAAACATCTATAACCGACTGATCCTGGGTTATGTGACGTGTCTTTCGCTCTCATTTCTTATTGTCATGGTCAATTTCTGTTTACAACTCTTCTTACCCGACATTTTGTAGATGACATAGTCTCAACTGCACACCTGTCACCCGGAAGACGTGCATGCGGCGAGCACATTCAAGCCGTCCGTCGCTCCCCGGCTGCCTCGATAAGATAAGTGATCCAATTATTTGTCATCATGGGGTTTTGCGCATTTTCGTAAGTAACTGCGAACGGCTTGGATGGGCATTTTTGTGTTCATTTCTGCTCAAGTTCTCAAGTTCTCAAGCTCAATTTCGCGGCGCGCCCATCCAATGCTAGCTAAGTCGCCGTAGGGCAGTGGCGCGCATCTCCTCTACAGTGAGGGGCGGACGTCACGCACTGTCGCAGGTGCACGGTCTATCTTTTCGTGGGAGAAGGCCATAAGCCAGAAACGGTTGCGCCGTCCCGGGCCGGCTCGCAGAACCGTATACCAAATTCTCCCTTTCGAGTATCGCGGTGGATGACCTGACGATCGAGCGTGTCACTGCCATATTGAGCTGAAATTGCGCGCGCACTTTATCGAAATATAATCAGGGGATTAGTCGTCTAACTAACTGTTACGTCGGGATAGGGCAAAGCAGAGTGAAACGTGCACTTTGCGAGTGCGAAGTTTGGGTTACAAAGTGGTTACGGGATGCAAATTTGAAACATTGCAGCGTGTGGCGATCGATGGACGGGGGACGGGCAGCGTCGGCGACGTCATCTGAGAGAGGAAACGATGAGGGGACGGTATGCTGGCCCGAGGTCGGACTGCCCTTTTAAGATGACGTCATCAATCGATGCATTTCAGGCACTCTCTAAAGGCTCTTTCGTTCCTGGCTCGCTCGCTGAGATGATCGGTTGCTCCGTCGCGTTTCGCTGATCTCTTCGTTCGTTTCTCGCGTAACGGCCCCTCCAGCAGCAAGCGGCAGAGAAGGGATGGATTAGAGGTCAGTCGACCGGAGATATATCGATTGACTTCATATGCATCAAGTGAATTCAGGTCTCTCCCCGAACCTCCATCAGCCAGCCACTCGATCGTGAGGATACGGTTGCCAGGTACTGTATTTGCTGCAGAGCTATCGTGTAATGAATATATTAGCAGTGCCTGCCCCGCCAGACTGCTCGCAATGGCCACTTCTGTCCTGCTTGTCCTCACACTCGCGACTTCGGCGACCGAGACGGGACGAGACGAGCAAATGGAGAGCAGCGAGGATGGTGGATCGTATTCGCCGAGTTTGAGTGAGTTTACAAGTCTAATGTGCCACTTCTACCTATAATCAATTTCCATATTCTCTGTCTAATATCGATCATTTGCAGATTCGTAGTCAAGTACTTGTTCCTGGCGATGTCAGCACTGATTGTGATTGGTCTCATCAATGGACTCATCCCCGTATTGATCTCTCTCGCTGGCCCGCCCAAGGAGGTTGGGAAAAGTTTTAATTTATTTGCTGCTCATATTGCGATTGTTATATTTTATTGCTTGCTTTTGTTGATATCACTGTCTAGTAAGGTTGACAAAGGGAAAATGATCTTTCAACCCGGAGATTCATTTTGCCAACCCTACTTCCAAGTTTCATGCTCTTGGTGAGGAAAACGCTCCTAATGATGTCTTTTTTTCAGTATCTGGATTAGTGGCTGCTGCAGAATCACTAGCCTATTCGCAGATCCCATTCTAATTGACGGGACTCACGACCGTGATTGTGGAGGTACATTCATGTTTCACCATCTATCATGTGTTATTTGATATTTATCATAGATGTTGACTATTGATCATGTCTAAATCTTGTCAGGTGATCAAGGAGATACGATCATTTTGGGACGATTTCACCATCCGAGGTCTACCCTACTTCCCCCAGGGAATCGCATTCACCTTCAGGGAGCAATATCTTCTCATTGAATGGCAACGTAATGCAGGTACGAAGAGAGAAAGGAGACTGATAATCATTACCATACATATTTTCAGGCAATTGCAACAATTGCCCTTGCTGTATTCGTTGTTCTCTCTGTTCTACTGTTCAATCCATGGGCTGCCGCTTCCATCCTTATCATCCTCGTATGCATGACCATTCAATTGGCTGGTTTTCTTGGATGGGCAGGAATCAAGATGAATCCCGTGTCTGCTGTCATACTTATCACCGCCGTTGGCATAGGTGCGAATTATTTTTGTTACTCTCGAATAGTTTAGAGACTGATAGTTGTCTACACTTTGCAGTTAATAACTCATTTGTTTCACAATAAGTAAGATACTAACGCAGGTGTCGAGTTCAATGCTTCCTCACTTCTCTGGGAAATCGTTAAGAGCGGATGGCTGCAGCAGTCGACCGTGTATTCGTTCCCGTTATCCATGGAGCACTTTCTACACTCCTTGGAATTCTGATGCTCGCATTCACTGAGTTTGAGTGAGTTTAAAGGCCATAATTTAAAAGAAATCACTTTATTAAAAATATCGGCCATTTGTTATAAACATTGATTTATTTTTTTTAGTTTTTTCCGCAATTTTCCGCAATTTTGATAGGGATTGTGTTGCCAAGTGTTCTTTTTTATATTCTTGCTGACGTCTTATAGGTGACAAACATTCCAAGTACATACTTGGCATAGTTATGCAAGCAACCGTTGTAGATAAATTAGTATGTATAGTATATTAGCTGTATAATGAAAATGTGATCATTTGCAGATTCGTAGTCAAGTACTTGTTCGTGGTGATGTCAGCACTCATTGTGATTGGTCTCTTCAATGGACTCATTCTTCCACTTTTCTTCTCCTTTCTCTGTTCTTTGAAGGTAGGCAATCGATTACCATTCAAACTCATACGCGACATTCTATACAATTTCTAAAAAGTAGTCGTTCCGGTCCGCCCAACCGTTAGATAATTAAAACTATTAATCACCGCAGTTACGGGTTTCCTAGCCGATAGAGAAACTAGTAATACTTCATCTGAAACTGTAATTTAGAAGGGGCTTTTTTCTGTAGTCGATCCGACCGGTTTGCTAATAATTCAAGTTATAATCAATGTGAATTTGTGCTTCATAGTCGATTTAAAAGTACTACTATTTCCTCGGAAACACTGTGTCGGTCGAGTTTATAGGACCTCCATATCTTAAGTATCGTTTTTTTTTCAAATAGTACTCTGGGTCACACTAGCAAATGTTATTGTTATAAAATGAGCCATCGAGCTACGTGCGTAGTTGTGCGTTATTGTTAGCATGTGCATAGCTTTTACCCATTACCGCACATGAGCCTCGACCGAGAAAAGTTCACCTTGGCTGACTGTCCGAGAGACAGGCACTTCTATACTCTACAATAGATAATGAAGTATTTTCAGTTGCTCGATCGTCGTTCCTTCTCGACGCAACAGTTATTCGTTCCATTCCCTTATCGAAGATGAGAAGAGTCGGAGGGTGCAACCCCCATCCCATCTATCCCCATTCTTCCCAATACTCGTCTATTTGCCCTTTTGTCGCGTTGCTCTTGTTTCGCGTATTTTTATCGTACCAATCCGCTTGGGGGGGGGGCGTGGGAAGATTGATATGTGTGGGGAGAAATGTGCTACTATATTGGTATACCTGTGTGGGTATCTGTATCGAATGATCAGTGTGGGAAATGGGAATCGATCGATATGTGTGGGGGTGTATGTGGTACTGTATCGATATGTCTGTGTTGGTTATTGTATCGAATGATCGATGTGGAAAATGGGCCAATATCGATCGATATGTGCGGGGGATGTGGTACTGTATCGATATGTCTGTGATGCTTATTGTATCGAATGATCATTGTGGAAAATGGGTATCGATCGATATGTGGGGGGGGGGCGATGTGGAGCCCGCGTGGGTTACTGTATAAAATGATTCGGGTGGAAAGGATTCGTGTGAGGGGTATCAATCGATCCTTGTGTGAAAATGGAAATATGATCTTCGGCAGCTGCACCACAACCTCCAATCGATTCTATTGTATCACAGGATGTGCTCCTGTAGTGGGATCTAATTCACCGTAGTTACCGTACTATCTCTTACCTGGGCACCGTTTGCGCCCGTCTTTAAATTTATTTCTTCTTTTCGTATCTGCGCCCTTCTCCTCCCGATCACCCCCCCCTCCCCCTTTCCATTATTGGGCCTTATCATTAGAGGACAGAGTTCCCAAAAAGTACAGCAAGTTGTTGCTTCTGGCAATACAGCAACCGTGATCTCACGACCTTCACGAAGCTGAAAGCGATATTGAAAGCGTGATGATCGTGCAAGGCCGAGGGAGCAGTGTTACACATGAAGATGATCTTGACACCCATGTTGAAGAAGAGGGATTGAATAGTGCGAGAAGAGAAGAGCGGCGAGAGGGCTCTGCAATGGAAGGATGTAGATACCGTAATCATGAGATCAATCGACAATCTAGATTCCAAAATCATGTTACACAATTGAAAAATTGGGCATAGCCTTCGGCCGCCCTATCGAAAAATGCCAATGAGATTGAAAACATAAAAAATATTTCACACGCACTAGGAAATTTCTCTTCTTCAACATCTCATCAGAGGGGGGGGGGGCAGAATCTCTTTCTCAAAGAAGGGAAGAGCGATGAGAGGACTCTGCAATGGAAGGATGTATCGTCCGGAATTAAAATTCCGACGCGAGCACCGAAAATTTGGTTTTTTATCAAATTTTCCGGTACAAATTCGAAAACGCTCAAAACACTCTTAAATATGTCGTGTTTGTGCTTGATCGATTCCTAAATTTCGGCTTGACCGGGTTATTAAGTTTAAAAATAATAAAATATTTTAATTAGTCAATTAAACGAGTTTAAAGTTTTCAAAAACTTACTGCGTTTAGCAAGTTTTGAAATTTTGAAAGGCCTAAAATTTTAGGCGACTTTTTCTTTTTTCGTGATTCTCTCTGCTATCGACTCGTTTTGAACCGTTTTTGTGCGGATTTTTATTACGTTTTTTTGTTCAAATAATTGAGCGTATTGAGCAGCTACATATTGCGTATCGTTGGAGTGATGCACTTGCCGTTTCAACGGATGTATCCCCCCAACAGCAATAATGTCGCTGCTCCCAATTTCGAGCTTGTCTTTTTAGCTGTTTATGTAGATATATAGGGATCGTTGTATTATTGTTTACTCGATTATTGCATGATTTCGTTTTACTAATTCTATTTCACTTCAGCTCAACTGGCGGCCTCAAGAGGAGAAAGCTCAGAGCCGAGCAGAAGGCCAAGGTTACCCAGAACAAAGTCAAGCTCTCGCTGGTTAGTTATAATTTGTTTTGTGTTTGCAACAACATAAATATATGTCCTTCCACTTTGCACCTTTTTAACTCGTAAATTAGCGGGTTTTCGCGATATTCTTGCAATAGTTACTTTTCCAGAGCGACCGCTAAGCGTCGACCGGGATGAGGTCGTTAAGCGCATCGCGCACTTCCTCAAGCCGACGGGAAAGGTTCGTTTCACCTTTTTCGCTTCACACAAATATTAAGAAAAATGGATTCATATTTTTTTTGCAACGCCCTTCGGTTACTTATTTTCGTTCTTGCAGGGGTTAGCTAATAACCAGCTCCGCCGTGGAGTTCAGCCCAACAGTCACGCCAAGGCTTCCGGACGCGTCATCCGCAAGGCCCTCAAGTCGCTTGAGGCCCTCAAGTGGGTCGACAAGAGCGAGGACGGCAAGGGCCGCTTCCTTTCCAAGCAGGTTAGCCATTCTTTCATAACTATTATTATTTATAATTGTTATGTTGGTCATTGACTTTGAAAATGGTCTAAAATTTAAAATTTATTTGAATTCATATGTGCATTCTCAGGGACGCAAGGAAATCGACAGAATCGCTGCCGTTCGCCGATCGATTGGTCAGTTTCAAATATTAAATTAACCGCTAAAACATGAAAATCAAGCCACCGCAACGTTAATATGCAGGACTTACTGTGCTGAAGTTTATATTTTTTCAAAGGTTTTAAATTAAATAAATTGATAAGTGGATATTAGACATTATTGTTTTATTATTATTCTGTTGTAACCATCGTTCCTTACAGACTCCCTCGCCTTCTCCGTCGGGTTTGCTCTCTGTGCGGAGCTACGGGCCAGAATGCCCACCTCAACGACTTCTGCCCCATCGCGAAGAAACACATTTCTTCCGATTGAGTGATCTACATAAATCGATACGCGGTTAGGATATCACCTGAATAGCTTTTCCCTCCGGGGTTCTTTCTCTAGTTATCACTAGGCCTCATTCTAATCACATTTTTCGTCCGTGTTTTGTTAATTTTGTGTTATGGAAGTAAAAATTTAATGTTTTATTACGCATTTCAATTTAAAAACAATAGAATTCGATGAAATCATAATACAAAGAGGGGGACTGTTCCTAGTCGCAAACCGGGTGACCTTGCCTCTCGATCACCTTCTTCATTTGCTTCTGCATTCTTAGAATGAGATTACGGCACAACTGTTTGGTCAGTATGGTGGCCCACCACTCTTGGATTCCTTCTTCTAGAGTAGTGAGAGTAGTGGCCTTCTTCTTGTACCGTAGCCACTGCTTCATAAGTGCCCAGACCATCTCCACCGGGTTCAGGTCGGGGCTCTCAGCAGGCCAGGGGAGTGTCTGAAAAGAGATGTGTCATATGTTTCACTATATTCTCTTAGTACCTGCACTCCGGATCTCTGGAAGAAGGCTAGAGTAGATTGAGAGGTGTGGCACCTCGCATTATCCTGTACTAGTGCCACATTGCCTCCGTATTTCTTCCTGAGATTGGCATTTATTAAGATTAAACGGGATGGTTTCGGTACTCACTCTGCAAACTTCAGATATACATCATGCACCATCTTTTGGTAGACTCCTCCATCTACCTTAGCATCCTTGCGAAGAATAACAAGAGGCGTAGCTCCCTCCCAGGAGATTCCACCCCAAATCATGAGCTGAAATTGAAGATGACTAAGGTTCCACCCTCCGGAATAGAGTGAAACTCACTTGTGGCGGGTGCTTAAACCGGGGCTTCACTCTACGTTCGATGTCGCCTTTGAGAACGTAGCACAATCGACCCCTCCTCCCCGACTGCACCATCGATTCATCAGTGAAGACATGATGTGTGAACATCGTGCCAACACTGAGATGATGGGAGCAGAAGGCGACTCGGGGTGCTCGATTCGCCAGGCGAACGGAATGTCCGTAGCGAACACTGTCCGTTCCCAATCCCTGTGCCTCTCGAATCCTCTTGACGATATTCGGAGTGAGCTATAATGTCATTTTGTCACAAAAAAGGATCTGCGAGATTACTGTAGCTTTGACTGTCTGACTGGTGAGAGAGCAAGTGAATAAGAGAGGGAGAGATAGAATGTAACTGACCTTTTCTCCGAATTGTTCTTGGATCTCCTTCACAACATCGTCGCTGTCCTTCTGACTGTCCTCCCGGTACGCATCGAAGACGTATTTGAAGATTGGATCAATCTTCTCTTTGTCCACGATGGTCGACGGGGTGTACCTCTTCTTCTTGACGACGATTTTCTTCTTGAGGAGACGAAGTACTCTAGACTTCGACAACTGAAAGATCAGATAATAGAAACATCGAGTGGGGCGAGAGAGTGTGCAAAATTGAGAGAGCGAGAAGAGAGAAACTAACCCTCTTTCCGATCTGCAGACATTTCTCCACAATTTCTGATGCACTGAAGCCTTGTTCACTCCAGGTGGCGACCTTATCCTGCCAAGTACGCTCTGACATCTGAAAACCAAAATAGAAGACAATGGACTCTCTTCATTCTGCAATGGACTCTATGCATTATCTCACGGTTCAGATGGTTCGAGAGAGTACAGGAAATTGAGAGAGAAGCACCGAAATCACATTTTAATAAACAACAGAATGAAACGAGATAAACATGCAGATAAAAAGGAAAGAAAAATCATCTCAAACAGAAGCCTCTGTCTCATAGTCTTGAATTGCATCAAAATGATGAATGGAATTACGTCAATATGATGGATATCGTTGCAATCGTTCTCTCTCCCCAGAGAAACTCCGCTCATTTTTACTCATTATCGTCAGTTTTATCTGTCTTTATCTGTATTTATCTTTTTTAGGCATGTCATATGTGCTTTATTCCTCCAATTCTTCATTCGATTTAACGGATCGTCAAGCGGTCAAAGGGTTCTCTATACTCGGATCCGATATTGAAGTGAAGATAGATGGGGAGATGATCAAGGGTGTCTTTTTGGATGAAGGGACATTGAAGAAAATGACTGCAGAGAAGGAGAAGTATGTCAGCGGAGAGAAGACGCTTCCGAAGCAGTCAAAGAGGCCTCTCGTGAGTCATTTATTCAATACCGTATTCGATACCGTAACCCATCTTTATGAATGATCTTTGCAGTTCAAGATAGTAGATGCGCATGAATCGGATGACGAACTGGGATTGGGAGAGGAACAGTCGCTCCTGGATGCATTAGGGAAATTGCCTCGTCCTGTTCGGAATGCCGCCCGGAATGTGAAGATGGAGATGACACCCGAACCGGAGAAGAAGAGACTCAGAGGACATTCACTTCCTCCTGCGGCAATCGCCCCTCCTCCATCTACCGTAATCCCTGCTCTTCCCCAAGCTACCGTATCTCGTGCCCCTACTCGGGTGCCCAAGAAGCCCCTTGCAGCTCCTTCCGTTCTTCTTCCTTCATCGACAACAGTCGTCACAGCCACTCCCCGTGAGTTAAAATTATCGATCTCTCACCAAGTACTCTTTGATCTTTTTCACCCCCGTAATTCAGAAACTGTCACTCTCGAGATGATATTCGATAAGCTGAACGACGTCCAGACCACTCTTTCTCTCATCTCCTCTCGTCAGGACAGACTGGAGAGAAGAGTGGGTGAGCTCACCAATGACTCTGTAGGTATTCGGCATCAGGTGAGTGCTGACATTTATTGGATTAGATAACCGTGAATCTATCGTTTTCTAGACAAAGACTCTTGTTGAATCCACAGAGAAGATCGAGGAGAACGTGGCCAATCTGACTACCGTAGTAAACGAGGTCAAAGATCGACTACCTCGTCCGCCCACTGGTATTCAATTCCTCACGTAACATTAATTTAATGTAAAATTGTAGGCCCTCAATACGATCTATATGGACTTACGGAGGAGGAGGTAGCCACGATCGATAACCTCAACGACGGTACTCTCAAGTTTGCCGGCAAATTAGACTCAGTGCTCTTCGGTAATACTCCTGATTACCACCAAGACAGGGATCAAGATAAGATGAAATGGCTGATGGAGGTAATATCATTTCATCAACTTCAACTCATAAACAGAATAATGAACAAACTTACCTCAGGTGATCATGCATAGACGCCGCCATTCGATCGGGAAGGAAATCAATAAATGGAGGACGGACATTCTCCAAAGGATCAATGCCAATGCGAGAAGGAACGGAGAGAAGGCATACTTAGATCGAGTTAAGCAATCCCGCAGTCTGCCTAAGCCCATCGCTCCCCCTGTGCTCATTTCCTCTTCTCACCCGAGAGATGCCGGTCCTCTACATTCATTCACTCCTTCCCTTCGTATTCACTCCTCTCACTCTCCTTCTCACCCCCTCCATACACCCGTTATCTATGCCCCCTCTCCTCACAATAGCATTCGTGTTCACCCTCGCCCCCCTTTCAATTCGACTCCCCTCTGTACCCCTTCGACCTCTTCTCAATCTGTCCCTAGGAGACATATTAGACCAATATCCGATCAGGATGAAATCCCTCCAACTATGTTCTTCGATTTCGAGGAGGAATAAAACATTAAATTTTTACTTCCATAACACAAAATTAACAAAACACGGACGAAAAATGTGATTAGAATGAGGCCTAGTGATAACTAGAGAAAGAACCCCGGAGGGAAAAGCTATTCAGGTGATATCCTAACCGCGTATCGATTTATGTAGATCACTCAATCGGAAGAAATGTGTTTCTTCGCGATGGGGCAGAAGTCGTTGAGGTGGGCATTCTGGCCCGTAGCTCCGCACAGAGAGCAAACCCGACGGAGAAGGCGAGGGAGTCTGCAAGGAACGATGGTTACAACAGAATAATAATAAAACAATAATGTCTAATATCCACTTATCAATTTATTTAATTTAAAACCTTTGAAAAAATATAAACTTCAGCACAGTAAGTCCTGCATATTAACGTTGCGGTGGCTTGATTTTCATGTTTTAGCGGTTAATTTAATATTTGAAACTGACCAATCGATCGGCGAACGGCAGCGATTCTGTCGATTTCCTTGCGTCCCTGAGAATGCACATATGAATTCAAATAAATTTTAAATTTTAGACCATTTTCAAAGTCAATGACCAACATAACAATTATAAATAATAATAGTTATGAAAGAATGGCTAACCTGCTTGGAAAGGAAGCGGCCCTTGCCGTCCTCGCTCTTGTCGACCCACTTGAGGGCCTCAAGCGACTTGAGGGCCTTGCGGATGACGCGTCCGGAAGCCTTGGCGTGACTGTTGGGCTGAACTCCACGGCGGAGCTGGTTATTAGCTAACCCCTGCAAGAACGAAAATAAGTAACCGAAGGGCGTTGCAAAAAAAATATGAATCCATTTTTCTTAATATTTGTGTGAAGCGAAAAAGGTGAAACGAACCTTTCCCGTCGGCTTGAGGAAGTGCGCGATGCGCTTAACGACCTCATCCCGGTCGACGCTTAGCGGTCGCTCTGGAAAAGTAACTATTGCAAGAATATCGCGAAAACCCGCTAATTTACGAGTTAAAAAGGTGCAAAGTGGAAGGACATATATTTATGTTGTTGCAAACACAAAACAAATTATAACTAACCAGCGAGAGCTTGACTTTGTTCTGGGTAACCTTGGCCTTCTGCTCGGCTCTGAGCTTTCTCCTCTTGAGGCCGCCAGTTGAGCTGAAGTGAAATAGAATTAGTAAAACGAAATCATGCAATAATCGAGTAAACAATAATACAACGATCCCTATATATCTACATAAACAGCTAAAAAGACAAGCTCGAAATTGGGAGCAGCGACATTATTGCTGTTGGGGGGATACATCCGTTGAAACGGCAAGTGCATCACTCCAACGATACGCAATATGTAGCTGCTCAATACGCTCAATTATTTGAACAAAAAAACGTAATAAAAATCCGCACAAAAACGGTTCAAAACGAGTCGATAGCAGAGAGAATCACGAAAAAAGAAAAAGTCGCCTAAAATTTTAGGCCTTTCAAAATTTCAAAACTTGCTAAACGCAGTAAGTTTTTGAAAACTTTAAACTCGTTTAATTGACTAATTAAAATATTTTATTATTTTTAAACTTAATAACCCGGTCAAGCCGAAATTTAGGAATCGATCAAGCACAAACACGACATATTTAAGAGTGTTTTGAGCGTTTTCGAATTTGTACCGGAAAATTTGATAAAAAACCAAATTTTCGGTGCTCGCGTCGGAATTTTAATTCCGGACGATAGATACCGTAATCAATCGACAATCTAGATTCCAAAATGATGTAGCACAATTGAAAAATTGGGCATAGCCTTCGGCCGCCCTATCGAAAAATGCCATTGAGATAATGAGATTGAAAACATAAAAAATATTTCACACGCACTAGGAAATTTCTCTTCTTCAACATCTCATCAGAGGGGGCAGAATCTTTCCCAAAGAAGGGAAGAGCGATGAGAGGACTCTGCAATGGAAGGATGTAGATACCGTAATCAATCGACAATCTAGATTCCAAAATCATATTTCACAATTGAAAAATTGGGCATAGCCTTCGGCCGCCCTATCGAAAAATGCCATTGAGATAATGAGATTGAAAACATAAAAAATATTTCACACGCACTAGGAAATTTCTCTTCTTCAACATCTCATCAGAGCGGGCAGAATCTCTTTCTCAAAGAAGGGAAGAGCGATGAGAGGACTCTGCAATGGAAGGATGTAAATACCGTAATCAATCGACAATTTAGATTCCAAAATCATATTTCACAATTGAAAAATTGGGCATAGCCTTCGGCCGCCCTATCGAAAAATGCCATTGAGATAATGAGATTGAAAACATAAAAAATATTTCACACGCACTAGGAAATTTCTCTTCTTCAACATCTCATCAGAGCGGGCAGAATCTCTTTCCCAAAGAAGGGAAGAGCGATGAGAGGACTCTGCAATGGAAGGATGTAGATACCGTAATCAATCGACAATCTAGATTCCAAAATCATATTTCACAATTGAAAAATTGGGCATAGCCTTCGGCCGCCCTATCGAAAAATGCCATTGAGATAATGAGATTGAAAACATTAAAAATATTTCACACGCACTAGGAAATTTCTCTTCTTCAACATCTCATCAGAGCGGGCAGAATCTCTTTCTCAAAGAAGGGAAGAGCGATGAGAGGACTCTGCAATGGAAGGATGTAGATACCGTAATCAATCGACAATCTAGATTCCAAAATCATGTTTCACAATTGAAAAATTGGGCATAGCCTTCGGCCGCCCTATCGAAAAATGCCATTGAGATAATGAGATTGAAAACATAAAAAATATTTCACACGCACTCGGAAATTTCTCTTCTTCAACATCTCATCAGAGCGGGCAGAATCTCTTTCTCAAAGAAGGGAAGAGCGATGAGAGGACTCTGCAATGGAAGGATGTAAATACCGTAATCATGAGATCAATCGATAATCTAGATTCCAAAATGATGTAGCACAATTGAAAAATTGGGCATAGCCTTCGGCCGCCCTATCGAAAAATGCCATTGAGATAATGAGATTGAAAACATAAAAAATATTTCACACGCACTAGGAAATTTCTCTTCTTCAACATCTCATCAGAGGGGGCAGAATCTCTTTCTCAAAGAAGGGAAGAGCGATGAGAGGACTCTGCAATGGAAGGATGTAGATACCGTAATCAATCGACAATCTAGATTCCAAAATCATATTTCACAATTGAAAAATTGGGCATAGCCTTCGGCCGTCCTATCGAAAAATGCCATTGAGATAATGAGATTGAAAACATAAAAAATATTTCACACGCACTAGGAAATTTCTCTTCTTCAACATCTCATCAGAGGGGGGGCAGAATCTTTCCCAAAGAAGGGAAGAGCGATGAGAGGACTCTGCAATGGAAGGATGTAGATACCGTAATCAATCGACAATCTAGATTCCAAAATCATGTTTCACAATTGAAAAATTGAGCATAGCCTTCGGCCGCCCTATCGAAAAATGCCATTGAGATAATGAGATTGAAAACATAAAAAATATTTCACACGCACTAGGAAAATTCTCTTCTTCAACATCTCATCAGAGGGGGCAGAATCTTTCCCAAAGAAGGGAAGAGCGATGAGAGGACTCTGCAATGGAAGGATGTAGATACCGTAATCAATCGACAATCTAGATTCCAAAATCATATTTCACAATTGAAAAATTGGGCATAGCCTTCGGCCGCCCTATCGAAAAATGCCATTGAGATAATGAGATTGAAAACATAAAAAATATTTCACACGCACTCGGAAATTTCTCTTCTTCAACATCTCATCAGAGCGGGCAGAATCTCTTTCTCAAAGAAGGGAAGAGCGATGAGAGGACTCTGCAATGGAAGGATGTAGATACCGTAATCAATCGACAATCTAGATTCCAAAATCATGTTTCACAATTGAAAAATTGAGCATAGCCTTCGGCCGCCCTATCGAAAAATGCCATTGAGATAATGAGATTGAAAACATAAAAAATATTTCACACGCACTAGGCAATCCTTCTTCTTCAACATATCATCAGAGCGGGGCAGAATCTTTCCCAGAGAAGAGAAGAGCGACGAGAGGACTCTGCTATGGAAGGATGTAGATACCGTAATCATGAAATCAATCGATAATCTAGATTCCAAAATCATGTTTCACAATTGAAAAATTGGGCATAGCCTTCGGCCGCCCTATCGAAAAATGCCATTGAGATAATGAGATTGAAAACATAAAAAATATTTCACACGCACTAGGAAATTTCTCTTCTTCAACATCTCATCAGAGCGGGCAGAATCTCTTTCTCAAAGAAGGGAAGAGCGATGAGAGGACTCTGCAATGGAAGGATGTAAATACCGTAATCAATCGACAATCTAGATTCCAAAATCATATTTCACAATTGAAAAATTGGGCATAGCCTTCGGCCGCCCTATCGAAAAATGCCATTGAGATAATGAGATTGAAAACATAAAAAATATTTCACACGCACTAGGAAATTTCTCTTCTTCAACATCTCATCAGAGGGGGCAGAATCTCTTTCTCAAAGAAGGGAAGAGCGATGAGAGGACTCTGCAATGGAAGGATGTAGATACCGTAATCAATCGACAATCTAGATTCCAAAATCATATTTCACAATTCAAAAATTGGGCATAGCCTTCGGCCGCCCTATCGAAAAATGCCATTGAGATAATGAGATTAAAAACATAAAAAAATATTGAACACGCACTAGGAAATTTCTCTTCTTCAACATCTCATCAGAGGGGGGGGGCAGAATCTTTCCCAAAGAAGGGAAGAGCGATGAGAGGACTCTGCAATGGAAGGATGTAGATACCGTAATCAATCGACAATCTAGATTCCAAAATCATATTTCACAATTGAAAAATTGGGCATAGCCTTCGGCCGCCTTATCGAAAAATGCCATTGAGATAATGAGATTGAAAACATAAAAAATATTTCACACGCACTAGGAAATTTCTCTTCTTCAACATCTCATCAGAGCGGGCAGAATCTCTTTCTCAAAGAAGGGAAGAGCGATGAGAGGACTCTGCAATGGAAGGATGTATCTAGATACCGTAATCAATCGACAATCTAGATTCCAAAATCATATTTCACAATTGAAAAATTGGGCATAGCCTTCGGCCGCCCTATCGAAAAATGCCATTGAGATAATGAGATTGAAAACATAAAAAATATTTCACACGCACTAGGAAATTTCTCTTCTTCAACATCTCATCAGAGCGGGCAGAATCTCTTTCTCAAAGAAGGGAAGAGCGATGAGAGGACTCTGCAATGGAAGGATGTAAATACCGTAATCAATCGACAATCTAGATTCCAAAATCATATTTCACAATTGAAAAATTGGGCATAGCCTTCGGCCGCCCTATCGAAAAATGCCATTGAGATAATGAGATTGAAAACATAAAAAATATTTCACACGCACTAGGAAATTTCTCTTCTTCAACATCTCATCAGAGGGGGGGCAGAATCTTTCCCAAAGAAGGGAAGAGCGATGAGAGGACTCTGCAATGGAAGGATGTAGATACCGTAATCAATCGACAATCTAGATTCCAAAATCATATTTCACAATTGAAAAATTGGGCATAGCCTTCGGCCGCCTTATCGAAAAATGCCATTGAGATAATGAGATTGAAAACATAAAAAATATTTCACACGCACTAGGAAATTTCTCTTCTTCAACATCTCATCAGAGCGGGCAGAATCTCTTTCTCAAAGAAGGGAAGAGCGATGAGAGGACTCTGCAATGGAAGGATGTATCTAGATACCGTAATCAATCGACAATCTAGATTCCAAAATCATATTTCACAATTGAAAAATTGGGCATAGCCTTCGGCCGCCCTATCGAAAAATGCCATTGAGATAATGAGATTGAAAACATAAAAAATATTGAACACGCACTAGGAAATTTCTCTTCTTCAACATCTCATCAGAGGGGGGCAGAATCTTTCCCAAAGAAGGGAAGAGCGATGAGAGGACTCTGCAATGGAAGGATGTAGATACCGTAATCAATCGACAATCTAGATTCCAAAATCATATTTCACAATTGAAAAATTGGGCATAGCCTTCGGCCGTCCTATCGAAAAATGCCATTGAGATAATGAGATTGAAAACATAAAAAATATTTCACACGCACTAGGAAATTTCTCTTCTTCAACATCTCATCAGAGGGGGGGCAGAATCTTTCCCAAAGAAGGGAAGAGCGATGAGAGGACTCTGCAATGGAAGGATGTAGATACCGTAATCAATCGACAATCTAGATTCCAAAATCATGTTTCACAATTGAAAAATTGAGCATAGCCTTCGGCCGCCCTATCGAAAAATGCCATTGAGATAATGAGATTGAAAACATAAAAAATATTTCACACGCACTAGGAAAATTCTCTTCTTCAACATCTCATCAGAGGGGGCAGAATCTTTCCCAAAGAAGGGAAGAGCGATGAGAGGACTCTGCAATGGAAGGATGTAGATACCGTAATCAATCGACAATCTAGATTCCAAAATCATATTTCACAATTGAAAAATTGGGCATAGCCTTCGGCCGCCCTATCGAAAAATGCCATTGAGATAATGAGATTGAAAACATAAAAAATATTTCACACGCACTCGGAAATTTCTCTTCTTCAACATCTCATCAGAGCGGGCAGAATCTCTTTCTCAAAGAAGGGAAGAGCGATGAGAGGACTCTGCAATGGAAGGATGTAGATACCGTAATCAATCGACAATCTAGATTCCAAAATCATGTTTCACAATTGAAAAATTGAGCATAGCCTTCGGCCGCCCTATCGAAAAATGCCATTGAGATAATGAGATTGAAAACATAAAAAATATTTCACACGCACTAGGCAATCCTTCTTCTTCAACATATCATCAGAGCGGGGCAGAATCTTTCCCAGAGAAGAGAAGAGCGACGAGAGGACTCTGCTATGGAAGGATGTAGATACCGTAATCATGAAATCAATCGATAATCTAGATTCCAAAATCATGTTTCACAATTGAAAAATTGGGCATAGCCTTCGGCCGCCCTATCGAAAAATGCCATTGAGATAATGAGATTGAAAACATAAAAAATATTTCACACGCACTAGGAAATTTCTCTTCTTCAACATCTCATCAGAGCGGGCAGAATCTCTTTCTCAAAGAAGGGAAGAGCGATGAGAGGACTCTGCAATGGAAGGATGTAGATACCGTAATCAATCGACAATCTAGATTCCAAAATCATATTTCACAATTCAAAAATTGGGCATAGCCTTCGGCCGCCCTATCGAAAAATGCCATTGAGATAATGAGATTAAAAACATAAAAAAATATTGAACACGCACTAGGAAATTTCTCTTCTTCAACATCTCATCAGAGGGGGGGGGGCAGAATCTTTCCCAAAGAAGGGAAGAGCGATGAGAGGACTCTGCAATGGAAGGATGTAGATACCGTAATCAATCGACAATCTAGATTCCAAAATCATATTTCACAATTGAAAAATTGGGCATAGCCTTCGGCCGCCTTATCGAAAAATGCCATTGAGATAATGAGATTGAAAACATAAAAAATATTTCACACGCACTAGGAAATTTCTCTTCTTCAACATCTCATCAGAGCGGGCAGAATCTCTTTCTCAAAGAAGGGAAGAGCGATGAGAGGACTCTGCAATGGAAGGATGTATCTAGATACCGTAATCAATCGACAATCTAGATTCCAAAATCATATTTCACAATTGAAAAATTGGGCATAGCCTTCGGCCGCCCTATCGAAAAATGCCATTGAGATAATGAGATTGAAAACATAAAAAATATTTCACACGCACTAGGAAATTTCTCTTCTTCAACATCTCATCAGAGCGGGCAGAATCTCTTTCTCAAAGAAGGGAAGAGCGATGAGAGGACTCTGCAATGGAAGGATGTAAATACCGTAATCAATCGACAATCTAGATTCCAAAATCATATTTCACAATTGAAAAATTGGGCATAGCCTTCGGCCGCCCTATCGAAAAATGCCATTGAGATAATGAGATTGAAAACATAAAAAATATTTCACACGCACTAGGAAATTTCTCTTCTTCAACATCTCATCAGAGGGGGGGGGGCAGAATCTTTCCCAAAGAAGGGAAGAGCGATGAGAGGACTCTGCAATGGAAGGATGTAGATACCGTAATCAATCGACAATCTAGATTCCAAAATCATATTTCACAATTGAAAAATTGGGCATAGCCTTCGGCCGCCTTATCGAAAAATGCCATTGAGATAATGAGATTGAAAACATAAAAAATATTTCACACGCACTAGGAAATTTCTCTTCTTCAACATCTCATCAGAGCGGGCAGAATCTCTTTCTCAAAGAAGGGAAGAGCGATGAGAGGACTCTGCAATGGAAGGATGTATCTAGATACCGTAATCAATCGACAATCTAGATTCCAAAATCATATTTCACAATTGAAAAATTGGGCATAGCCTTCGGCCGCCCTATCGAAAAATGCCATTGAGATAATGAGATTGAAAACATAAAAAATATTGAACACGCACTAGGAAATTTCTCTTCTTCAACATCTCATCAGAGGGGGGGCAGAATCTTTCCCAAAGAAGGGAAGAGCGATGAGAGGACTCTGCAATGGAAGGATGTAGATACCGTAATCAATCGACAATCTAGATTCCAAAATCATATTTCACAATTGAAAAATTGGGCATAGCCTTCGGCCGCCCTATCGAAAAATGCCATTGAGATAATGAGATTGAAAACATAAAAAATATTTCACACGCACTAGGAAATTTCTCTTCTTCAACATCTCATCAGAGCGGGCAGAATCTCTTTCTCAAAGAAGGGGAGAGCGATGAGAGGACTCTGCAATGGAAGGATGTAAATACCGTAATCAATCGACAATCTAGATTCCAAAATCATATTTCACAATTGAAAAATTGGGCATAGCCTTCGGCCGCCCTATCGAAAAATGCCATTGAGATAATGAGATTGAAAACATAAAAAATATTTCACACGCACTAGGAAATTTCTCTTCTTCAACATCTCATCAGAGGGGGGGGCAGAATCTTTCCCAAAGAAGGGAAGAGCGATGAGAGGACTCTGCAATGGAAGGATGTAGATACCGTAATCAATCGACAATCTAGATTCCAAAATCATGTTTCACAATTGAAAAATTGGGCATAGCCTTCGGCCGCCCTATCGAAAAATGCCATTGAGATAATGAGATTGAAAACATAAAAAATATTTCACACGCACTAGGCAATCCTTCTTCTTCAACATCTCATCAGAGCGGGGCAGAATCTTTCCCAGAGAAGAGAAGAGCGACGAGAGGACTCTGCAATGGAAGGATGTAGATACCGTAATCATGAAATCAATCGATAATCTAGATTCCAAAATGATGTAGCACAATTGAAAAATTGGGCATAGCCTTCGGCCGCCCTATCGAAAAATGCCATTGAGATAATGAGATTGAAAACATAAAAAAATAATTCACACGCACTAGGCAATCCTTCTTCTTCAACATCTCATCAGAGCGGGGCAGAATCTTTCCCAGAGAAGAGAAGAGCGACGAGAGGACTCTGCAATGGAAGGATGTAGATACCGTAATCATGAAATCAATCGATAATCTAGATTCCAAAATGATGTAGCACAATTCAAAAATTGGGCAGAGCCTTCGGCCGCCCTATCGAAAAATGCCATTGAGATAATGAGATTGAAAACATAAAAAAATATTTCACACGCACTAGGAAATTTCTCATCTTCAACATCTCATCAGAGCGGGCAGAATCTCTTTCTCAAAGAAGGGAAGAGCGATGAGAGGACTCTGCAATGGAAAGATGTAGATACCGTAATCAATCGACAAACTAGATTCCAAAATCATGTAGCGCAATTCAAAAATTGGGCATAGCCTTCGGCCGCCCTATCGGAATATGCCATTAAGATAATGAGATTTAAAACATTAAAATATTTCGCACGCACTAGGCGCATGAGCGGAGGGCGCCGGTTTGCATGTGCCGTCTCTTCATTGCCTTCTCTCTCGCTCTCAGGGTCTCTTGGCAAGAAAAAAAATCGATCATATGCCTGTTCAAGAAATTAAACCCTTGAAAGTTGCGGAAGTGTGATCGGGTATTTAACAACGACCCAATAGCTAACTGAACTCTAGTCAGATGATGAAGCATACCACACCCTCTTTAGAAATTAATATTAACAAGAAAATAAAAAAGAGAGACAAAATTTGCACAAAACCAAAAAATAGAGAAAAATCAATAAGATGTTTCTAGTTTAAGGAGTACGGTATTTCACGTTTATTGACGACATGACGTTCTTATTTATTTCGCAATACTTCTTGCGTTTATTTTCTCCGATTTACCTCTTTTGATTTATTATCTTTCAACCACTTACTTTGATTATTGTGCCCATATCCGTTCTCTCCGCACCTCCCTTCTCTCTCTATTGCTGCTCGCTCGTGTCGGGCATCTGTAAATGGGTGAATTCCAATGTTGTGAGTTATTTTTTTTACCTTTTCGTTTCTTTTTAATTCCTAAAACCAAGGAAAATCGGCACTTTTTCACTTTAGATTTTCATTTGTATTTTACTAATACTCGATGTAGTTACTCACGACTTAAACAAATTTATAACAAATTAAATTGCTATTTTTGGCTTTTTTTCTAGCTCAAAATAAAAGAGTGAAATGATTTTGAAAGTGAGATTTATTTCTCGTTTCTATCACATTACTTGATATTTGCGACTAGCGCTTCTCAGTTAATTATGTGTATTTTCTCGAGTGCTTCGTAGCTGCGATACCTCATATCCACCGTGTCGTAATTTATCCATGCCGTCCATGCCGTTCATTTTGTCGCTCGTCGCTTCCCGTCTTTGCTCACGTGCGTGTTTCTACTGTAAGAAATATATCGATTTTTGGCACCCAAAAAATTGATAAAAAAGCGGGCTCATCCCTCTGTAATTTTCCTCCTGTGGATTAGTCGTCCCGTAGATCGAACACTGCAAATAGGTAGTTTAGTATTAGGAAATTGGATATTATCTTTCGGATGAAGTGGAACTCACGCTATTCATTTCTCGTGTGATGTAGGTCCCCGGCGCAGCCTGGAGTCGCACCTGCGAGGGGATATTAGGGGGGGGGGGGGACCAAGGGGGGTTTGATTTGGTAATGGGCCCATGATGGCCGTGGCTGGTCAGGCTACGACCACCCCGTAAACCTAGGGTGGGGGGGGGGTTAGTTAAAGGGGGATTAATCATGCACATGCCATGCTACATAAAGAGAAAGTTTTTTTTTAAATTTTTTGTTGTTTTTAAATTTTTTTTTATTTTTTTTGTTTTTTCTTTTTCTTTTTGTTTTTTTAAATAGTTTTTAAAAGTAGGATTGAGGAGGAAGAAGTTTTTTTTGAGGGCGGGGAGGGGGGAGGGTTAAAATTTAATGGAAAGGGGGGGGGTGTGAGTTTGAAAGAGTGCGGATGTGAGTTTAAAGAGAGGGAAGGGGTGGGGTGAGTATGAAGGAGGAGGAGGAGAGAATTGTGCGTTTAAAAAAGATTTAAAAGGAGCTAAAACAACTTGACTATAAAGGAAAGTTTAGTGACTAAAAGTAAAACAAAATGTAGACAAAACAACATTAACAAGTAACTATAACAAAATGGGAAAAACGAGAACTTTGAGACTATAGAGGAAAGATTAGTGATTAAAGACAAAACAAAATGTAGATAAAACAACATTAACAAGTAACTAACAAAATAGGAAAAAACGAAAACATTGAGACTATAAAGGAAAGATTACTGACTAAAGGTAAAACAAAATGTAGGTAAAACAACAATAGCAAGTATCTATAACAAAAAAATAATAGATAACGTTAGAAAAATGTAGATAAATCAATAATAACAGAAAGTATAACAAGAGTAAGTAACGGAAAATGTGAGGCTAAAACAACGGTAACAAGAAATATTAGTAGATAAAAGAAATGCAAAATGTAGATAAAACAACAATAACATTAAAGTATGACAAGAAGAAGTAACAAAAACAACGGGAACTGTGAGACTAAAACAACAGTAACAAGAAATATTAGTAGATAAAAGTAATGCAAAATGTAGATAAAACAACAATAACAGTAAAGTATGACAAGAAGAAGTAACAAAAACAACGGGAACTGTGAGGCTAAAACAACAATAACAGTAAAGTATGACAAGAAGAAGTAACAAAAACAACGGGAACTGTGAGACTAAAACAACAGTAACAAGAAATATTAGTAGATAAAAGTAATGCAAAATGTAGATAAAACAATAATAACAGTAAAGTATGACAAGAAGAAGTAACAAAAACAACGGGAACTGTGAGGCTAAAACAACAATAACAGTAAAGTATGACAAGAAGAAGTAACAAAAACAACGGGAACTGTGAGGCTAAAACAACAGCAACAAGAAATATTGGTAGATAAAAGTAATGCAAAATGTAGATAAAACAAAAATAACAATAAAGTATATCAAGAAGAAGTAACAAAAACAACGGGAACTATGAGGCTAAAACAACAGCAACAAGAAATATTAGTGGCTAAATATCAAATAATAATAACTAAGGAAAACAAGAAGATTTTCGGACACCCTTTTCCGACGGCGAAGTAATAACAAAGCAATAAATATGAATAAGAAATCACAATCCATGTTCTCCTTTTTACTAAGCAGATCATGGATGTGGCTCAACTAATCCGAACTAATGCGTGTTCGGGTTAGTTAATGTGAACAAACTATGGTCTCTACAGAGACTACATCATCTTCAGCCAAGCAAGCTGTTCAGTCGTCGCTATTGGACGAAAGCGATTATATCTCCCCGCTCAAGAATCTACTCCTGTCCGATTTATTCTACATATTGGACAACATCACATCAGTCCTTGATGCTTTCCTATGTCCAAGTGAACCATAAAAGCACTCAGAAGAGTATCCAACATCCTAGAATTCCTCACAACCGACTCTTTCTCAGAGTCCTACTCAAGAATCGCAGATGCAGTTTTTATGAGATAGTTAAAGGACTGGAAGTCGCCTAGAGTCCTTTAACTTCACACGCCACTGCGCCTACCATCCAAGAGAACTAAAGCTAAAGATGTGTGTTCCACACAAGGGACTATCTCAGAGTCCTACCTTAGAATCGCAGATGCGGGCAAATGAGAATATCGAAGGTTGAAAATGTTTGAGTAATTAAATCGTAAGCCAGACATCTCCCTTCCCCTCTAAGACCTTCGATTTCACATTATTACCTGCGCCTACCATCCTAGAGTTTTCAGAGGGGCTGCTCATGATTTCTCATTGAGCTGCCAATTTAGCTTATCAATTCAGGAAATCCCGAATTAGGAAGCTAGCAAACAACAAAAAAGGCAGTAGAAAATAGTGTGAATGGGGGGGGGGGTACACGGGGCAAAAATGCGAGGGTCATGCCAGTATTTTTATATATTTTTATTTTTTCTCTCTTCTTTTCTTTTTTTATTTGCTTATTCGTTTTCTCTCTTCTCTTCTTTTCTTTTTTTATTTACTTATTCTTTTTCTCTCTTCTTTTCTTTTTTATTAACTTATTCCTTTTCTCTTTTCTTTTTCTTTATATTTTTTTCTTTTTTTTACTGGCATTCCCACTAATACAAGAAAATGGAGAATGAGTGGGGGAGGGAGAGGGGGATAGGATGCATCAGACCTCTGCTTGTTACGTACCTTCTATTCTTCATTCATTTTTTGTACACTCCCTTTTCCTTCCATTCATCTTCTTACTTCCATTATCTTCTCAATTCCTTCTTCAATTCTTCATTTATTCCTTCTCACATCTTCCTTCTTATTCCTGATCGATTCGGGCTCTCAGCTGCGGCTTACTGTAATGGTATTATTTCCAGTCGCCCACCGACTCAACCCGAGATCTCCCGCCACTGGAGGATACGGTAGTCAAGGTACGGTAAACATTTCTCACCTCTTACTTTATCCCGGTTGCCAGCTGACTTCAATTGGGTCCTCTCAACTTGCTTCTAGGGCACAAGAGTGTCTCATAGACAACTGGAAATATTTACATTAAAATATCTCAAAACGTAGGTAATCATGAAAACTGAATTCGCTCAATTGGAATCAGAAACGGCGCTGAACCGTTTTCGTTTAGTTTCTTTTTAAAAAATACTTGAGCATATTTTTCCAGTTAGATTGAAGTTTCCTACATCGCTCGAAACATTGTTCATTTGGGTATCCTTCTCATTTCTAACTCTTCTGAAACAATATCTCACTTGATATTTATCGAATCCTCAATTCCCGATTCCTCCTTTCATCGGGGATCTTCTGGGTTGATTCTTCTAGACGGTCGTTGCACTGGCCATGGTTTAGCTAGAATCAATCAATCAATATTTACAGTCGTCCCGATAGATGGATGAGAGGAAACGAATCTCTCCGTTTCCCATGCTCTCTCGGAGGGAAGAGAGAGAATCTCCTCTCAGATTCGGTATATTTTCTAATTTATTATCACACGTTAGATTGAAGCGTAACAACAAATTTGAGCTTGAAAGCAGCAGTTATGACGTTTCATGCCTAATTTATTAGAAAATCCTATCTGCTAGTGGCGAAACATTACATCCGTTCGGAATCGAATTTGTTTCTAACCTCAATTATCCATTAGACTCGATCCCATTCTCCAATTGCCCAGATACGGTAGTTATCGATCGGATTACGGTAGTCGACCCATCTTTTCTACACGCATAACACCTGCAAGGAGCAATTTCTTATTTCTAGGCCCCTCATCTTTTCTCTCTTCTTCTCAATTCGGCCTACGTAGTGGGACTCCAGAGGATTCTCTTCACTCATCAGGTATGCCATCTTTACTGGACTTTATTTTATAAGAACTGACCCTGTTACTTGGCGCACTTGCTTGGCGCGGATTACGGTAGGCCTCTCGTCGGTCGGGAAGGGCATTTCGCTATACGGTAGTCGCGCAGACTGAGCTCTATCGATTATCTGTAATGAATAATTGATTATTTCAAGTCCCTCCTTCTCTTCTTCTCTTCTCATCTCTTCTCTCCTCTTCTCACAGTCAATCATCAGGTACATAATTATCATAGTACAATACTAGACCGACCAATACTCGATATTCCCCTTCTTGCTATATTCATGCTTCAAGTTTACATGAAACTATGCATCTTGATAAAAGAAAACTTTTTTTTAAAATCCTGGGCGCTTGAAACAATAACTCACTTAGTCTCACTTCCGAGCCGTTCAATCAATTCCTCCTTTATCCTTCCATTTGTGGTGTATCGTTCCGATACGGTAGCTCTCTCAGACTGCACCATGGCTCGAGTATTCTGTATTAATTAAATTAATTATTTTAGTTCCCTCCTCTATTCTGGATACGTAGAGAAGGGATGGTATCTTCATTCCCTGTGAACTCTTAGAGGGAAGAATGAAGTGGAGACGGAGATATCCACTCAGGTATGATCCACTAATTATCACAACTAACTCAAACAAAAATGGAAAATATTTAAAGCAGCTGAGGTTTATCGATTATTTTATTCTCTAGGTGACTGTTGTGTTTCATGATAGTTCTGATTTCAAAATATTCGTAAGCAACTAGCTCTTCGAATCAATGCAATTGTGTATTGTTCGAATCACCCGGCAATTCCAAAAAAAAGACTTGAGAAAACGTTGCGTGAAACATTGACTCACCTCCTCCCGAATTCTCTCTACTCTCTGCTCCCTCAGAGTTGTCTCTCGATTACGGTAGCTCGCATAGGGTAGGGTATCCGGCTCGGCCCATCTGAAATATTTTAAATATTTTTTCAGTCACCGTCCCCTCGCTCTCTCCATTCTCCATGCTCTCTCGCTAGTCAGAGAGTTTATGGAAAGAAGAGAAGGGATTCACTGCTATTCAGGTACCGTTTCATTATTAACTAGTAAGCTCTAATTTGTATGGAATGGCTCACCTCTCTTTCTCTTATTTCCCTTAGTACGGTAGTCGATTACGGTAGGTTGTGGACGCTCTGAGTAGCCACATGTCACACACGGAATACTCTGAAATATAGGAATATTTATTTCCAGTCCATTCGTCTCTTCTGGTGGAGAGACACTCTCTTCATTTCGCGTACTCTCTCGGAGGACAGACGAATGAAGGATGGGGAGGGATTTGAAATTACTCGACTGAGATCAGGCACGGTACCATCATTAATCAATAATCACTAAGATTCCATATTCCCGGACGGTTGACAATCGATTTTTTCTTTATCAATATGTTTTTCGATCGATAATGGAATCGATACCATAGCCACTGTCATGATAATTGCTCACCTCAAACTGGTAGTGAGTGTAGAATAATGCACGGTTCGCGCCCAAACTGGGGCTTTCGATATGAAGGGAAGGGACGGGAGAACTGTAATTAGCAATTAATTATTGTGCACTCCTAGCCATTGAATGAGCCCTCGATGAGCCCATTTTTGTGTTTCGTGAGCTAATTTTAGAATGGTTGCGAAATTTGACCTTTAGATTACTCACCAAATCGAAACAACAAGAAAGAAGAGACACAGAAGAAGAGACCTTCTCACAACTGTAGATGACGGAAGGGGCACAGAAACTGTAATCAATCAATAACTCGATAATTTCAGACCGTTGTCCCCTCGATTCGTGAGAGAAGGAGGGACTGAATGCCCGCTATTCAGGTATATTTTCTCTTTTTAAAAAGAAAAGTGAAATGGAAAAAATCTATCAAACTGGATGTCGCAGTTATTGTGTTTCACTATCTATAGAAGAGGCTTGCTCACCATAGATAATCCACACGAAAACACGCATCCGTGGGCAGTGGTGGCACAAAAGAGAAGGAAGAAGTACGGTAGGAAGAGGATACGGTAGACACTGTAATCAATCGATAGTTGCAGCTGCCCTCTCTCCTTCTCTTCTCTCTTAACTACTCGGCTGAGAAGAAGAAGAAATATTCTGATAGTGAGGTATGCTAGTGAATGTCTGGTCCGAGCTAGACAGATCGATATATGGTACTGTAGCTACCGTAGTAATCGATGCTCACCTGTTACACACGACAACGGCGAATGGCCCTACAATACTGGGGCTTACGGTAGTCGATTGGGCACGAGATACGATACTGTAAAGAATCGATCAATACTAATACTTTCCAATGGAGCGTTTCCAACTATCGGGTGAAAATCGCTTGTTTTGCATGATGTATTCAATAGACTGGCTCACCGATAATATTCCACACGGTAAACACGCAACCATGGGCAGGGTAGCACACGAGAGAACAGTACGGTAGATCGCGGTAGATTACGGTAGAAACTGTAAATAAAAATCGATAATTACAGTCTCCCGGCGGCCGCTCGTTTTGTCGTCAACGTTGACAGAGGAGAAGGAGGAGGGAGGGATGTATTCGGGCAGTGAGGTGGGTAAATAATATTCATAATCGATTGAAAAATGAGCGAATTTCATTGAGAAAAGTGGTTTTTAGTCGATTTTTGAGCAGAAGGTCGATAATTTCAATTCGATAATTTCAGACCGTTGTCCCTCCATTCGTGAGAGAAGGAGGGACTGAACGCCCGCTATTCAGGTATATTTTTTCTTTTTAAAAAGAAATCATTAAAAGTGAAATGGAAAAATCTATCAAACTGAATGTCGCAGTTATTGTGTTTCACTATCTATAGAAGAGGCTTGCTCACCATAGACTATCCACACGAAAAAAAAAACGCTTCCGTGGGCAGTGGTGGCACAAAAGAGAAGGAAGAAGTACGGTAGGAAGAGGATACGGTAGACACTGTAATCAATCGATAGTTGCAGCTGCCCTCTCTCCTTCTCTTCTCTCTCAACTACTCGGCTGAGAAGAAGAAGAAATATTCGGATAGTGAGGCATGCTAGTGAATGACTGGTCCGAGCTAGACAGATCGATATATGGTACTGTAGGTATCGTAGTAATCGATGCTCACCTGTTACACACGACAACGGCGAATTGCCCTACGATACTGGGGCTTGCGGGAGTAGATGGGGCACGAGATACGATACTGTAAAGAATCGATCAATACTAATACTTTCCAATGGAGCGTTTCCAACTATCGGGTGAAAATCGCTTGTTTTGCATGATGTATTCAATAGACTAGCTCACCGATAATATTCCACACGGTAAACACGCAACCATGGGCAGGGTAGCACACGAGAGAACAGTACGGTAGATCGCGGTAGATTACGGTAGAAACTGTAAATAAAAATCGATAATTACAGTCTCCCGGCGGCCGCTCGTTCGTCGTCAACGTTGACAGAGGAGAAGGAGGAGGGAGGGATGTATTCGGGCAGTGAGGTGGGTAAATAATATTCATAATCGATTGAAAAATGAGCGAATTTCATTGAGAAAAGTGGTTTTTAGTCGATTTTTGAGCAGAAGGTCGATAATTTCAACTCGATAATTTCAGACCGTTGTCCCTCCATTCGTGAGAGAAGGAGGGACTGAACGCCCGCTATTCAGGTATATTTTTTCTTTTTAAAAAGAAATCATTAAAAGTGAAATGGAAAAATCTATCAAACTGAATGTCGCAGTTATTGTGTTTCACTATCTATAGAAGAGGCTTGCTCACCATAGACTATCCACACGAAAAAAAAACGCTTCCGTGGGCAGTGGTGGCACAAAAGAGAAGGAAGAAGTACGGTAGGAAGAGGATACGGTAGACACTGTAATCAATCGATAGTTGCAGCTGCCCTCTCTCCTTCTCTTCTCTCTCAACTACTCGGCTGAGAAGAAGAAGAAATATTCGGATAGTGAGGCATGCTAGTGAATGACTGGTCCGAGCTAGACAGATCGATATATGGTACTGTAGGTATCGTAGTAATCGATGCTCACCTGTTACACACGACAACGGCGAATTGCCCTACGATACTGGGGCTTGCGGGAGTAGATGGGGCACGAGATACGATACTGTAAAGAATCGATCAATACTAATACTTTCCAATGGAGCGTTTCCAACTATCGGGTGAAAATCGCTTGTTTTGCATGATGTATTCAATAGACTGGCTCACCGATAATATTCCACACGGTAAACACGCAACCATGGGCAGGGTAGCACACGAGAGAACAGTACGGTAGATCGCGGTAGATTACGGTAGAAACTGTAAATAAAAATCGATAATTACAGTCTCCCGGCGGCCGCTCGTTCGTCGTCAACGTTGACAGAGGAGAAGGAGGAGGGAGGGATGTATTCGGGCAGTGAGGTGGGTAAATAATATTCATAATCGATTGAAAAATGAGCGAATTTCATTGAGAAAAGTGGTTTTTAGTCGATTTTTGAGCAGAAGGTCGATAATTTCAATTCGATAATTTCAGACCGTTGTCCCTCCATTCGTGAGAGAAGGAGGGACTGAACGCCCGCTATTCAGGTATATTTTTTCTTTTTAAAAAGAAATCATTAAAAGTGAAATGGAAAAATCTATCAAACTGAATGTCGCAGTTATTGTGTTTCACTATCTATAGAAGAGGCTTGCTCACCATAGACTATCCACACGAAAAAAAAACGCTTCCGTGGGCAGTGGTGGCACAAAAGAGAAGGAAGAAGTACGGTAGGAAGAGGATACGGTAGACACTGTAATCAATCGATAGTTGCAGCTGCCCTCTCTCCTTCTCTTCTCTCTCAACTACTCGGCTGAGAAGAAGAAGAAATATTCGGATAGTGAGGCATGCTAGTGAATGACTGGTCCGAGCTAGACAGATCGATATATGGTACTGTAGGTATCGTAGTAATCGATGCTCACCTGTTACACACGACAACGGCGAATTGCCCTACGATACTGGGGCTTGCGGGAGTAGATGGGGCACGAGATACGATACTGTAAAGAATCGATCAATACTAATACTTTCCAATGGAGCGTTTCCAACTATCGGGTGAAAATCGCTTGTTTTGCATGATGTATTCAATAGACTAGCTCACCGATAATATTCCACACGGTAAACACGCAACCATGGGCAGGGTAGCACACGAGAGAACAGTACGGTAGATCGCGGTAGATTACGGTAGAAACTGTAAATAAAAATCGATAATTACAGTCTCCCGGCGGCCGCTCGTTCGTCGTCAACGTTGACAGAGGAGAAGGAGGAGGGAGGGATGTATTCGGGCAGTGAGGTGGGTAAATAATATTCATAATCGATTGAAAAATGAGCGAATTTCATTGAGAAAAGTGGTTTTTAGTCGATTTTTGAGCAGAAGGTCGATAATTTCAACTCGATAATTTCAGACCGTTGTCCCTCCATTCGTGAGAGAAGGAGGGACTGAACGCCCGCTATTCAGGTATATTTTTTCTTTTTAAAAAGAAATCATTAAAAGTGAAATGGAAAAATCTATCAAACTGAATGTCGCAGTTATTGTGTTTCACTATCTATAGAAGAGGCTTGCTCACCATAGACTATCCACACGAAAAAAAAACGCTTCCGTGGGCAGTGGTGGCACAAAAGAGAAGGAAGAAGTACGGTAGGAAGAGGATACGGTAGACACTGTAATCAATCGATAGTTGCAGCTGCCCTCTCTCCTTCTCTTCTCTCTCAACTACTCGGCTGAGAAGAAGAAGAAATATTCGGATAGTGAGGCATGCTAGTGAATGACTGGTCCGAGCTAGACAGATCGATATATGGTACTGTAGGTATCGTAGTAATCGATGCTCACCTGTTACACACGACAACGGCGAATTGCCCTACGATACTGGGGCTTGCGGGAGTAGATGGGGCACGAGATACGATACTGTAAAGAATCGATCAATACTAATACTTTCCAATGGAGCGTTTCCAACTATCGGGTGAAAATCGCTTGTTTTGCATGATGTATTCAATAGACTGGCTCACCGATAATATTCCACACGGTAAACACGCAACCATGGGCAGGGTAGCACACGAGAGAACAGTACGGTAGATCGCGGTAGATTACGGTAGAAACTGTAAATAAAAATCGATAATTACAGTCTCCCGGCGGCCGCTCGTTCGTCGTCAACGTTGACAGAGGAGAAGGAGGAGGGAGGGATGTATTCGGGCAGTGAGGTGGGTAAATAATATTCATAATCGATTGAAAAATGAGCGAATTTCATTGAGAAAAGTGGTTTTTAGTCGATTTTTGAGCAGAAGGTCTGGCCGCGTGGTTTGGGTTTCACTGGCGAATCTTGGACTGGGGTGCGGGAGGTCAGGGAAGTGGGAGGAGATGGTAATGTACTCACTTGGCAGTATATTGTAGAATAAATGAAGAAACGGAATGAAGAATAATATTCAAGCAGGTGAAGTAGGGCTGCAAGCAGAGATCATTTAGCGAAAAGTCCAGGTTACTTGAATTTAGCCGAATTAAGAAGAGACTGGGAGGAGGTAGTCTCTCTTTCCGTGTTCTCTCGCGGGTCAGACAGTGCGAGAGAGCGTGGATAATGGAGAGGGGCAGAGAGGGAGTACTCACCTTTTTTCGAATATGAATAGAAGAGATGATGAATAAATTGCGTCTTTGTGCGTAAGAAAACGAGAGTATGCTGGATATCTGCAATGGAGGATATTGTAGAGTGAGTTGATCGATAGGGATACGGTAGACTGGACTGATGGAAACTTACACTAAATTTCAGCCAGGTGAATTGTAGAAAGGAAGGATAATGATAATTGATGAATGAATCGTTTCTTCTTGTAACATAAATAAACTGCAATTGGGGTACTGTAGGTTGATCGGGATACGGTAGTCTGGACTGATGGGAAGTGGAAACTTACATGAGAGTACTGTAGGAAGGAATAATTAATCGATATTTGATGGGCAAGCGATAAAGAATAACTGGCGACTAAGCGCACGAACAAATCTGTAATGTGTGAAACTGTAAAGAAGGGGGTTATCGAGAGAGCATGCGAAAGTGAGAGGGCGCAGACGGGTAGACAGACTTACCTTTACACAATAAATGGTGAATGGGGCCAGATAACACAGAATAGAGCCGAAAAAGGGAGGGGGGCGGACAATGCGCTTAGACGGCGTTAATACTGCAATGAGAAGGAGGTTAGTTAGTGTGTCTGACTCTCTTCATTTCGCATACTCTCTCGCTGCTCTGACCAGACGAGAAACTCTCTTCGTTTCGCATTGTCTCTCGGCAGTCAGAGAGGCGAGAGAGTGTTGCGAAATGAGAGAGCGCAGACGGAAAAGGGATGGAAAGGAGCTCTCTTTAATGGTACGTACCTCAATATGAGTAGATAGGAAAAGTTCCTGCAGCACTGCTCGTAGCTAGTGTGCGAATGATCGATAGATTAATCGATCGCTGAGAGAGAAGACGAGACACGAGGGACATCGATCGATCGAGGACATACGGTAGCTGCAAAATGTACAGTTAGAGTGCGACTCTCCATTCCACACGCTCTCTCGCACTGTCTGACCGGCGAGAGAGCAGGCGGAATGGAGAGGGTCAGATGGTCTACCGTATCCTCAAAAGGAGGCGGGACTTGGCTGTCAACTAGAGTATTCGAAATACGAGTCGCCGTCTCTTCATTTCACGTGCTCTCTTGCCGGTCAGAGAGGCGAGAGAGTGTATGAAATGAAGAGACGGCGACCCGTATTTCGAACTGTGGGCGGGGACTCACCGAGGAATGGGAGATGGGGCGAGACAGAGATGGGCACGTGACGGGAACAGAGGAGAGACCAGAGATGAGAAGACGACGGCGTTGAGTGGCTACATGGTGCGTGGGGGAGCACAAGGGTGGAATGGGGCGAGGATGTTGGTCGAAGAGTGTCGGGGCGGTCTGGGGTAGGTCTTGATGGAAGGGTCGAGGAGGAGGAATGCGGACAAGGGAAATCCGCACGGTCCGGACAGGGAGTTCGCGCATCACCACTGCGCGAGCCCCTGCAACCCGTCCCGATCCTGCCTCCTGACGAAGACCACCCATGGAGGAAGGGGAGACCACCCACGACGAAGACGACCACACCACACGCGCCCTTTGTGCGTCCTGTCGACCCCACGCGCAGCTTGCTGCCAACTGCAATGGGATAATATATCGATTGGATCAGCTACCGTAATCCGACCGTAAACCTTCTATCGAAAGCTGTCAGTTGATGATACCCTGACCAGGGAGTCCCCATAAAAGCAAGGTGAGCGACGGGGTTAATGAATTCTTCCTGAAACACATTTCTTCCGGTTTTCCGATATTGTGAATTGCATCCGAAATTAATGTCAGAAACAATGGCAGACTTGTGTTTCAGGGGGTGTATATTCTCTATTCATATCCAATTTCGTTTGATTCAATCCGTGAAACATAACACCGCCACTTATACATTTTTCACCGATTTTCTCATTCTACGAGTCTGGAAAAAATTGGAATGGCCCTGGCTACTAAAGATTCACCCGCCTATGGTAATTAGTCAGTCGATGATTCCAACCTACCGTATCCCCCTTTGGCTACCGTACACTCCACTGACCTCAGAGTGGCAAGGGCAGTGCCTTGCACGTCTCACCGAAGTCTTTCAGTCCCTCCAGATCCTCATCAGCCATGTCCCTGAAAAAGGAATAATCGATAATCTACCGTAATCGTCCATCCTCTGATCGATCGATACGCTACCGTAATCCCCCTCATCCTACCGTAACCCCTGCTTACTTGATCGCCTTGTACTCGTCGCCGTAGCTTCGCTTGCTCCAGGCGACCTTTCGTCCCGTGCGGCCGTACTCGGCCACTATCTGAGATAAAATCGATTATCGATTAATATGGTGGGTATACGGTAGTCCTCCGGCTACCGTAAGCCTCTGGCACTTATTGCAAATTTATCAACACCCGCTGTTACAGTAAGCAGCATTTTTTGATGGAGCTAGCGTAACGCCTACCGTAGACCGTATCCCCCTCTCACCTTGGCACCAAAGGCCTCCACGCGTTCCGCCAGCTCGTCGTACTCATTGAGCGAGACGACCGCCTCGTAGTAGAAGTCCTGCAATCGATCGATTAGCTACCGTACCCCTCCCTAACTACCGTAATCCCACATTCCCTTGACCCTACGACTACCGTACCCTGCTCTCACTACCGTTCTCCTACCACTTACGGTGAGCTGGGCGAGGTTCGCGGGATCTGCCACGGTAGCAGCTGTGATCCTCGCGGCGCCGATCGCTGCCACCTCCTTCACCTTCTTGAGGCGATGACCGGCCGTGATGGTGAGCGATCGCCAGTCACTCGACAGGCGGATCGAGGCCTTACCGTTCACCTGAAGGGTACAGTAATCACGTGATACGGTAGCATGCTGGATACGGTAGGTCTGGGATACGGTAAGGTTGGTGGACGAAAATTTCACGGCAGATATGTGACATGGTAGATCGTTGTTATACGATCGGACTAATCTTGGCAAAAGAAGGTTTCACAGCAGCTAGTAGGCATGGTAGATCGTGGTTATACGGTAATTCTCAGGTAAAGTAGATGTGGATTACTGTAGTAATGGGTGGTACGGTACCTTGGTGACGACTCCGGGAGCCGTGATGTAGGCCAGCAGACGGTCCTTGATGGCGGCCATGTCGTCGGCGAACTGCGCGTTCGGGGCGGGGGCGACGGCCACGGGAATCGCGCCAGGAGCGGGCGCCTGCGGAACGCGCTGCACGGCAGCAGCGACGGCTGCAGCTGCAGCAATGGCGATGGCAGCCTGGAATGGTAACGAGGTCTTTGCGGCTCCAATGTAATACGGTATCTTATCGGTACGGTACGATAGGACGTGGCTCAATGAAAATCGACATGGATTCGATGAAAAAAGGTGCGAGTCCGTCTACGTTTCACAGTAGGAACAAGTGTTTTTGCCGGTATTGAAACAGCGAATTCCCAGCTTGATTTTACTATTATGAAATAATTTCAGGGGACGGCGCTCGTCTACCGGAGAAACGGAGGGAAATGGACGAATCAGAGGTGAGCAAATTTCATCTTTCAAACCGCCCTCGAAATTTTGCTCGTTAATTTAGTGTTTCAAAGACGCCACTTTCCAAGGGGGTTCTTCACCAGGAATGGGAAAACTGCTTCTGTGTACAGTGCATTGGTATTGATTGCGCCGGGTGTTACGGTAGCTAGGGACCATCGATGAATGGGATATTCATATCTTCATTTCACGCAATCTCTCACCAGTGTCAGAGAGGCGCGAGAGAGTGTGCGAAATGGCGAGACAGCGGCGATCCCCGTATTCTAGTGAGCAACGGTGATTTCCCGTTTCATAGAGCGCTCGGATAATGCCTTTTAGAAAATGTGCTGCTCTGTGAATTATAAAACGTTCGTTTAGTGTTTCACAAATGGCATTTTCGAGGACTCTTTTTGAAACATAAGATGACCGGGGATGACATACCTGCTGTGCTGAATCAGCGCGCGCCTTCTCCTCCAGCACCTCCCTCTCGAGCGCCTCAACCTCGGCGGCCAGCCGGTACGTATCGGCTCGGGAGCTCGCGCGAGCCGCCCATTCGTCCTCCAACAGCACCTAAATGTTGTAACTAGAGTTCGAAATACGTGTCACCGTCTCTTCATTTCACACACTGTACGGGAAATGAAGATACGGCGGCATCTATTCTCAGTCCCCGGTTGGTGATGAACAAGTGTGATGCACGGAGAGTACCTAACACTAAATACACTGTTCTCATGACCGGGCCGGCTATCAGTATCCGCTTTCGGGTGGAATATCACTTGTAACAGTGGTTGTCAACCTGTCAGATCAATAGATATCCCCCCGCGCTGGGTATGATGAGAGCGAGATTCCCTATTAAACAACTAGTTCTTTTGTTACCTTTCAATGTATACCCGGAACTCTAAACAACCTGGGATTGGTAATGTTTATGGGCATGCGTACCGTGTTGCGACGATGCGCTCGGTTGTCGCACTCGCGGAGTGCCTTCTCGTCCTCGAACGCCGTCACCGCCTCGGCCAACTGCTTCTCCAGCGCCTCGATCGCCATGCGCCTGAAATGGAGAAATCAATCGATATCGATCGGCTACCGTAACCAAGAGAGATCAAAGAGCAGTGCTACCGTAACCC
This sequence comes from Pristionchus exspectatus, assembly GCA_911812115.1. Lineage (NCBI taxonomy): Eukaryota > Metazoa > Nematoda > Chromadorea > Rhabditida > Neodiplogasteridae > Pristionchus > Pristionchus exspectatus. Next base: position 8,458,106 of record OU461587.1, on the reverse strand, counting down.
CCTCCCCCCCCCCCCGGAAGTTAAGATATAAGAAGTCACTCACGATCGCTTCAATGGCGAGCAAGAGTGCTCCTCCTCCTCCTCCACGCTGAGTGATCTGTAAGGAGTGGGTTTACGGTAGGATCAGGTGACTCCTCATTCAGGGCTGACTACGATAGGCACAAATCGATTGATTGCAAGTGGGTAAACTCGTTCAAAACTCGGCTACTGTGCAATAAATAGTTGAAAATTGAATTGAAAACACTAGTCACTTTGATACAAACAGGATTGATGTTGCAGATACTCAATCAATAAATTAGAATCGCTTGACACCTTGTCCCTTTGAAACTAGCACGATTTCTGCTGCACACACTGAATCAATACAATTGTAGCAGTTCAGAGCGCACTAAAACGATGTTGGATCTAGGCAGATTTTTGCTACCGTATTATCTCTAATCAATCGATACTTGAGAAGGACGAGGATACGGTACCTGCGACGGGGCGGCGTGCCGGGACGGGATGCGGCGTCGTCGGGCAGGACGAAGGCGTCGCCATCGTGGAAGAAGTCGGCCAGCAGCGGCGAGTGCTCCCTGTACGACCTCATTTTTATTGATTCATTGGGTTACGATGGCCGAGGGGAATCGAAAACTGACTTTTTCAACTCTGTGAAACCCCTCCCCTACTAATTCATTACCCGTTACGGTTGCTTTGCTTGGAAGAAACCGCGGTCCCCCGAAACATTTATGTTTCACAATGCGTATTTGTTCTGCGCCCCATCTCGCCGTGCGTTAGTGTTACTGCCAAATGATAGTTGCTTATTGGGACGTAATCGATAGTTGGTGGGTTTGTCGCGGGTATGAATGGGTAGGGTATGAATGGTACGGTACCTGTAGTGGTCGGGCGAGCCACCGTACTCCTCCTTGCGGTCCTCGACCGTCTCTCCCTCCTTTGCGTCCGGCTCGACCGGTGTTGCAGCTGCAGCGAGCACGGCATCGGCTCTGTAAGGATACGGTAGCGAGGAGGAAGGGGCGATCGATAACTGAAGCAATCGATTACGGTATATATCGCACCTCGGGGGAGTGAATCCGCTACGGCGGGCAGCGAGGATGCGGCGAGTCGTGTGCGGAGAGGGAGGGGCGAGCGGCAGCTCCTTGGGATCCTCCTGGGGGTCCTGGGGCTCCTCGGTGCTCTTGACCTCCTTGCGCTCCTTCGGGTCGTCCACCTTCGCGACCTCGGGTTCCATGGGAACGGGTGCCGCTGCGTCGTGGGTGCCCGCGCTGCAAAGAGTACGGTAGTTAGAACGGTATGATACGGTAGCGGGATTACATTTTTTGCGCAACACTATCTATCGTGAAGCGTGTGAAAATAGGCGGAAATTGTCAGCAGATGCTAGCGCCGTTCACTTTTTGGCTTCACTCGAATGAGAAAAGGTGAGAGATACCGTACCTCTGACCGAGACGTCGGCGCACCCTGACCTTGCGGCGAGGCTCCCGGTCGGCGGCAGCCAGAGGCATCACCTCATCCTCCTCGTCGAGGGCGTCGACAGCAATCATGCTGTAGAGTATTGATTGTGGGATGGAGGGGTACGGTAGCTGGTGCAATCGATAACTTGTTATTGACTCATGCTAGTATGAGGTACGGTACCTGTAGTCCATGTCCTCCTCTTCATCGTCCAGGACGGGCGAGAGTCGACCACCAGCAGAGTGCATCGTGTCATCGAGTGGAGGGCCACTGTAAAGTATTGATTGTGCCGGGTACGGTAGCTAGTATGATAGGTCACTATTTTTGAAGCCAGCGGAAGGCAATCGATCGTATTGATTAAGCTGGTTACGGTAGCTATGGGCGATTGATGAATGACCCTATTAATTGCGCACTATAGTAAATTGGACGGAAGCTAGAGGGCGATCGTGACTATTAGTGACTACAGTAGATCGGGTGGTACGGTAGATGAGAGGAGGAGGATTGGATATGGTATCGTACCGGGCCAGGTCCATCTCCTCATCCTCGTCGACGATGACGTCTTCGGGTTGGATGGGCGAACGGGCAGCGGCAGTGAGCAGGCTATCCTCCATGGCACTGAAAAGTATTGATTGGCGGGATACGGTAGCCAAGGCGATTGATGAGTGATTTTATTGATTGCCGACTACGGTAGCTAGGTGGCGATCGAAAAGTGAGCGTATCTATTGGGGGATGCGGTAGCTACGGCGAGTGATAAGGCGTATTTTTATGATTGCCGGCTTCGGTGGCTATAGGGGCTATTGATAATAGCTGAGGTTACGGTAGGCGCATATTGTACCTGTTGTCCATTGCCTCCTCCTCCTTCTCGTCGAGTCCGGCACGAGCGAGTGCCTTGCGCACTGATGCCGTCGATGACGCCATCGAGACGTCGAGGAGACGCGCCGACGCGTCCGGAGCGGCGCGCATACGCGGCAGCGCTTGAGGGCGGGCGGGCACAGACAGCGGCAGAGGGACGTCCAGCAGTGCATCCACCATGATGCTGAAAAGCGATCGATTGATTGGCTACTGGTAGCCCCGCCCATTTTCGTTTCACGCAGAACAGGAAATCATGGTTATTTTTGATCGTTGGCAAAATGAAGAGTGGTTTCCGGTAGCCCCACCCCCTTTTTGGTTTCTCGCAGACTATGAAGATGCGGTGATCTTTGATCTTCGGAAAAATGAAGAGCGAGAGATTGGTTACTGGTAGACCCTCCACTTTTCGGTTTCACGCAGACCATGGAAGGCATGGTGATCGTTGAGCTTTGGCCTTTGTTCTTTGTTCTTCTCGCGCAGCGGAAACAAGAAATCGCAGGGTGATTGCGATTGCTATTTTCCCATTCCTATTGCGGTTTCACTGATATGTAATTCCAACATAGATGTGTCGTTGTTGCATTTTCGCAAACTGTTTCCTCAGAAACCGGGATTTTTCGGTGATTTTCGACGACATTTTCCCTATTCTGATTACCTATTTTTGGCTGAAGGTTCTTAGCTCCTCAGTCAGAGAACAGGGAGAGAGTGTGGTGAAATGAGAGAGGCAAAGACCACCTAACGAATGCGTGTTTCACTCACGTGTCGGTGGGAATGGTGACGAGGCGAGCCAGATTCTCTGCTTCCTCCTCGTCCAGTCCAGGCTGCTCGCCGGGCTGACCGTACTCCTCCTGGAAATGAGGGCATTAGGGGGACAAACAGGATTACGGTAGTTTGCATTGTCAGATTACGGTAGCTACAGGGGAGGGGAAGGTGAAACTCACGGGACGGGGATCGTAGACGGGTTCTCCCATCTCTCGCTCCTTCTCCATCACCTCATCGACACTCATTCCCTGCTGCACGACACGGCAGATGTCAGCGGCTGCGAGTGCCGTGAAGGCCGGGCAGCACTCCTGCGAGGGGCGGGCCTGAAATGGCCGCTCGTGATCTTTGAACTTTGATCTTTGATCTCGTTTGGCAATTGGCAACGCCTCTTGAAGCGGGAAATCAGGGGGTGGGGAATTGAGTAAGCAAAAAGTCTGATCGAATGATGTTTCACAGATACATGAAAAGCCCCGGATATGGGGAACCCGTAGAATTCATCGAAAATAGCTAGCTTGTGTTTTCGAACCGCAGTTGGTTGATACCTCGCATAAACCCGGCGTATTCTTGATTCACCAATGCGATTAGTGTGCGGTGAATGACAGAAACTAGTGGTATTCGCGGGTTTATACGAGACCACAGCGCGCAGCTACCGTAATGCTATCCTCGTAATACTATTACCGTAGTATCGCTACCGTAATACAATGATCGATAAGTAGTGTAAGACCACTCACCGCGTGCAGGGCGAGTATCGATCGCTGCAGGTGCTGTGTGCCTGCCTTGATCGACTCCGACTTGATCAGAGTGTCGGCTGCGGTCGCAGCGTCGAAGTGGCACGTGGCCATGCTCACCTGCAAAGATAATATTGAAAGACTACGGTAGTTCGCTTGGCCAGATTACGGTAGTTCGCCTAGGTCAGACTCCTTACCGCCTACCGCCAGAATCCAGGGATTACGGTAGGTTTCGATCGATATCGATTGATTGATCAGATTTTAAGCGGTTCCATCGGTCTCACTATGATGCTTTCATGACAGGAGTCAGTGATGTGGTAAGAACAGTTATTACATCCTATCGATTTGGCTACCGTATCCAGATGATAATGTAGAGCGACCGTAATAATCGATAACTACCGTATCGCAAATCTACCGTACCTTGCCTCCCCTTACATCCACGTGGATGACGGAGCGGATGGGGAGAGTGGGCGGGCCAACGTGGAGGGCCATCGGGAGGAGCGCGGCGCCGTCTACCGTCGCCGAGGCGAGGATCGAGACGCGGCCACCGGCCGTCTCTGAAAGGGGATAATGTACGACTATCGTAATCCTCCCCTGGTTCGACGGGTCACGCGCGTGATTGGGAAAAGTGTTGTGCGATTACTGCCATCGGACCCCATAGAAATCATGGTTGAAACCTAAATCGGCGAGGTGCGCATTGCGAAAGTATCGTAGTTTCGATGGTTTTTACCTGTAGTAAGGCCCCTCAGAGACTGCGGCAGGCCCAGCGTCAATTGACTGATTGAACCCGTGATTTTCTCGTTTCACGCGATTTCGAGAAAGCTTTGATCGATTTTCTCGCAAACATTTCATATCGTGAAGCTTGAATACACTTGACTTAATTTGATGCCCGGGATTTCGCTCATTTTTGTCTTCCCTTTACTCGTATTGGTACACTCACCCGAGCAGAACTTGGCCTCCACGCCCAGACGCGCCTTCAGCTTGGTGGCGATGCCCTCGCCGAAGATGGTCTGCAATTTTATCGATTATCGATCGCTCGGATACCGTACCCCCTCATCCGCTTGGGACCCCCTTTGGCTTCAATCTATCGTACCCCAGCATCGATTACTCTCACCAGCTGACGCATATGGCCAGCGAAAGTGGATGTGGTCAACTACGGTGGTCAGACTAGGTACTGTAGCTGGGGATACGGTACTTACCGGGAGGTGCTTGTTCGTCTCCTCCACGAACAGTTGCTCGCCCCATAGGATGGCGGCGAAGTGGGGAGCCTGAAACTTAACTAATCAAGGTTTTATTAATTAATACGAAAAGATGTGTAGGCTGGACTATGTATTCGATAGACTCGGTCTGAGAAGTTCAAAGATCAGAGATCAACTCACGGTGACGTGCTTGGTGACAGACATGTCGTTTGTGGTGGATAAATCCACGTTTAATCACCAAGGTTGAGGGATGCTGTAATCAGTAGCGTTCGTTAGTCCAGTGGAAGGGGGTGAAGGGAGTGGGTACGATACGTGGATACGGTAGTCGCGACGATTACGGTATGAATGGGCGAAAAATCGATAATCACGTGAGTTAGAGTGAGACAAGGAATATGCAGGGTCCAGAAATATTTGTGTTTTAGCGCGACACGAGGGCGGGAAGGAGAGGAGGGACGCAAGGAAAGGATGGAGGAGCTGAGGTGAGTGAGGTGAGGTACGCTGCTGGCGCGTTGCTGTTTCATTGAGGGAATGAAAGGATGAGAAAGATTTGCTTCTAGGTGTTCATTGGACTGTTCACTGTTCAATCGTTACAGAAAATAGAGAAGCGCGAAATTGACCTAATTGAGAAGGTTGATTACTGTTCCGCAGACTATTCAATTATCTGCTAAAGATTCACTCGAAGATACGCCTAGAATGAGATGGATACTGCAATCAACAACGTTCGTTAGGTCGGGAAGGAAGTGGTAGTGAAGGAAAGAGGATACGATACGCGATTACGGTAGTGCGATGATTACGGTATGAGTGAGCAAATTATGCCAAATCAATAGCGTTTGTTAGGTCGGGAAGGGGCCCGGATCGTTTCTTTGATGACAGACCAGGAGGATTGCGGGTCCACAGCCCTAGCCACAAAGGAGTGAGAGAACAAGGGGCAAACAGGGGCAGTTGCGAGATACGGTAGAACAGAGATACTGTAAATGTACTGTGCATTGATTAGCCTGAGTCCAAGAGAGTCGCTGTGTATAACTGACACTGAACTGACTGCACTACGAAAATGAATTCAGGGAATTTTCGTATGCAATAGAGCGGGCTTTCATTAAATTGTTATGAAGGATTCTGATACGCTTAGGGACTCTCGAAAAGTGACATTTTTGGGCTTTGAAACATCAAATACGAAGGTTCCTAAATGCGAGTTTGTTTTTTTTTAATTTGCTGACCGTACTAGAATTAACGTTAGCCTTGCGCTTTTCGTGCTCCTGCGTGATCGATTATCACTTGCGAAAATTGTGCAAAAATATACGGTAGTGATCGCAAGTTTGATTATTGATGTGCATTTCAATTGGTGGCTATTCTCAATTGCGCATGCACCTGTTGAATTGCGGATGCGGCGGGAGAAGAAAGACATGCAAAATTAGTATCAGTTTGCGATCGCAAAATTGCCGGTACGGTATTGATTGACCCACATTTATAGCGCTTCTATGTGATAGGTCGATTGAGGATGCAATGATAGAGTGAGGAGGAAGAAGGAAATAGGCTAAAGAAAGTGTTGCCGTCCGATCTTACCCTTTCTTACCATTGGGATCACGGACGGCAACGAAAAAGGGCGACAATTAACCGCGATTCGAGCAAGACAAAACAGTACGATAATGGTAAGGTCATCGATCGATTCGGGATACGGTAGCAAGTCAGCGATCAATCGATAATGCTACTTCGTACTTCGTATTGATCGAGGGGAGGTCAACGAGCGCAAATGGAAGGTGATTCTGATAAACAATTGGCTAGGCAACTCTCTATAGGCTGATTGCACTCAAAACGCAGTTAAAAAACGGCAAAAACGGTTTCGAACAAGGGACAAAATTTGGCAAAAAGTTTGGAGGCTAATGACAGGCGAAATAGGGAGTGCAGAGGCGCAAAGTGTAGTGTGGACGGTAGAGGACATGACGGCGCACCAGATCAAACAAAAAAAAGCAAAAACGATGCTTATAAATCGATAATTTAGACGATTGCAGCAGCAAAAGGATGCAAAGGAGAGACTGTATCCTGATCTGTCGGCCGCAGCTATCAAGAACTGATCTTATTTTGAGCTGGAAAGGAGGTCAATCAGAGAGGCGAGAGAGCACGGGAAATGGAGAGAGTGCGGGTGACCTGAGTGAATAGGTGTTCCTGGCAAAAATGAAATGCAGCGGGAGGGATCGAACCAGCGGCCTCTCGGGACGACGGCCAGAGCACTAGCCACTGAGCCATCAGGGATGTGGTGAGAGAGGCGAAGAGGGAACTAGACATTGCTGTGCCTCCTTGGCTTGCTACTGCTGATCGTATAGCAGGCTTGAAGACATCAATCTGGCCCAATTATCGATGCGTTTTCTTATGGGATATCTCGCAGATTGTATCGGTAGCGTACGAAGTTGTGATGATTATCAAAACATGGTGGTATTTGACCACTGAGGGAGGAGGCGTTTCATGTGAAAATGATAACTATTTCCAGCAAATTGGGAGTACTTCGATGACAGATGAAATGGTGACATCCACAACGACTGAGATTGGAGAGACAAGAGGAGGAGCAGTTATTGTAGGAGACACTGGTGGGGGACTACCGTACTTCCTGTTACAGTATTCTCTCAGATCTTGTTATCTACTGTAGTTCTTCCCGTTCGAATGTCGACCCTTGTGAGCGAATGTTCTGCCTCTTCCCTTCCCTCGGGTGAGAATTAAAGGAGTACTCTAGATTGGAAATTGGGTTATCAGATTCTGCAGAATGAAGAATCCGTCTCTTCATTCCGCACAATCTCTCGTTATTCTGGCCCCTGAAAGATAACAAGAAATGAAGAGACGGATTCTTCATCCTGACAACCCTAGTTGGAAAACAATGTAAAATTGTGCTATTTTCTGATTATTAATTCACATCTATTCAGGTCGTAACTCTGAAGCAGCGATGATCGAATTGACAGGGGCGTGTAAGACGAGAGATGTCAGATCGAGAATAGGAGCTGTTGAGAGGTCATATTGGTCTTTGATCTTTATCGAATTTTGGTAAATATTGTTTTTAGATGTCTTACGTCGTCGTTCTCTGATCGAATTCTCTCCACTGAAGTTGCCCTCGTATCAGATCATATGATGGAGAGACAATTGAAGATTGAGGCACAATTGAGAAGAGAGATAATTAATTTCATTCATTCATTTAAAAAAAGCCTCATAACTTCCTTTCCTACATTCCCCTTTGTCCACTAAATGCCTCCCGTGTATTTTACAAAAAGGCAAAACTGATAAGGCCTCATCTTCTCTCGTATCCCTTCCCTACCGGTTTCTTTCCGTCAAAGTGCTTGAATACTCCCATGGAATTGTTGAGCCTATTCGTGATATTGAATGCGAATGGTTCGTCAATTTCAAGCGAGTTGTGCAGATGACGCTTCCCTCTTCTTCTTCCGATCTCATCATTTCGGGGTGTAAGGGGGAGGGGTAAAGGAATGCAGTTAGACGGAGACGAGTTACGAGGTCAATTATCGTCCTTTCTTGTCTATTACAGGTGGTTGAATGATCGCGATAATCTCCAGTGATTGCCTGACTCGTCCTCTTTTTTTCTCACTGATCAGAAAGAGAGAAAGAGTAAGGTAAGAGAGTAGTACCTAGTGTGACTGCATTGGTCTTACATTTAGTCTGATTCTTGTTTTTTTCTCTTCTCGTCTTTTCTTCTCTTCCAATACCTCATCACTTTTCCCTTTTTCTACCGACCCTTATCCCCTATTCCTAGCCGGTAATGGGAGAACCGCTATTATCTCTCTAACTTGGCGAACTTATTCAATAATAAAATAAGGTCCATGGTTTCATTGGCTTCACGAAGTCAATGAAACCGTTGCTCGTTTCATGGAGGCGGTTTTATATTGAATTATATGAGCCTTGAGTAGCAAACGGGAGGTTTTGAAAATGGATATAACAAGAATTAGAAGGGGAAATTGTGGTAGCTGGAACAGTGGAACAGTAGTTGTTCAGTAAGACAGGACGTTTAAAGAAACACCGATGGGGGCGTATATTAACTCAATTGATATATTCAGAATAGTAGGTTATTACTAAACACTGGTTATAGTGTGAGATTCACTAGGCAGGGAAAATGAGTCATTCGCTAGGATCGAAGTTCATTGGTTATTTTCTAATACACGCCCTCTCAACAACGAAACTATGCCCTACATTCGTTGAACCCACTTCAATATGGTTAGAATAGCTTGTCCTCAAACGTTTGGCTTGGGTTAAGCAGCGAAAACTAACACTAAATTTTAGTGACTAAAACGGAAAATAAAGAAAAAGGCTTTTCCAAGGCTTGACAGGAAAACAGAAAGGTCAAAAAAGTTTGAGACTGAAATATTACAGTAATTTCATAGAGTTGAAAGAGGACAGATATTGCAGCGCATTTATGACTGGTGAGGTCAAGAGATCAACCTTGGGAGCTTGTTTACGTGTATTGTGTGACCTTTGCCGTCGCCGCCGACCTTTGCCCGATCGCTTTGATCTACCCTGCCTCTCACTAGCACCCTCTTCCCCCAGCCATTCAATCAGTTGTTTCTGCTAGGATACGTCCCGCTTCCGCGCGCTGTTATCACCTGTTTGGTTTGCTCGTAAATTTTACTATTCTGCCTTTTTAAGATCTTGCTTACTACACTCTTTCTTTACCATGCGATCCTAGAATCCGCACTACTCATTACTACCCTTATTTCGTCAGCTTACGTGCGTTTTCGCACTGTGTACACCTTGTTTCGAATTGTCATCATGCTCGAAAGTACGGCACTGGTTTCAATTGTTTTTTTGTGACATGATTAGGGAGGGCAGCGGCTAATTTTTAAAGACAAGAAATAAATATTCAGTTATGCTCCACCTACGCATTCGATAGTGCCGGATCATATCATAAAAATTAAAATTTGAAAAAATGATCGAAAACAATAATAATTGTAGTTACAAAAACAAACACCAAAAATGCTCACCTACCGTACTCCCCTTGAGTTTGCGCTAGGTCAGAATAATGATCTCGCATTTTTTAATTTAAATTTTTTTGTATTACCTTATAAAATATATTTTTATGAACGTAAATACATTCTGAGCACCTACAAAGTACATCCGATTGCTTTTGAATCATTCACTACTAGGGAAAATCGAGTTTGTATGTGGTCAAAAAAGGGGTACGCGGCAAACAACCCCAGTTACGGCATCTCCGAATGAGAATTTTTGAAAAAATTTCCGATAAGAAAAAGGGATAGGGTGTGTGCGACAATTCCAGAGTGGTTTGTTTCGGTGGGAAGGTCAAGTATAGCCACGAGAGGGCAGATACGGGGACAAAACCGATCAGTCGTTCAGAGTGACATCATTCCAGTCAAGGTTTCGGTACTTCCGCACGAGAATACCGGGGATAGAGGATTTCCAGGGGAAGGTAATAGGCATGGGCGATAAATTAGAGACGGTTTAGTTCGGTGGGAAGATCTGGTACAGCGATGGGAGGGTGAAAATCTCGGGAAAGTGAGCTGTACGGCAAAATCGCGACATACAAGTAAAGTTTTCGGTACTTCCGCACGAGAGTTTCCGGGATTGAGAGTCACCGGGTAAGTGAGGAAGGTATAGGCGATAAACTAGAAGCGGTTTGGTTAGGTGGGAAGCCCTAGTATAGTCACGGGAAGATGAAAACTGGAAAAAATGCAAAATTTGGCCAGAATCACGACGTTCAAGTAAAGTTTTCAGTACTTCCGCACGCGAAATTCGGGGATCCTGTGTTACCAGGGGAGTGAGAAAGACTTGGCCGATAAAAAAGAAGTGGTTTGGTTAGGTGGGAAGACCTAATATAGCGACGAGAAGGTGAAATCGAGACATTTACGAAAGGCAAAAAGTGGAAGGTGTCCATATTTACTGATTATAACGAAATAAGTGCCAGGTATGTGATTTATATGATATGTGTGAGTCGTATAAGTTATTTGAAAGCGAAACAATAGTAATTAAACTCAAAAGTAGCCAATAAATCGATAATTTAAAAAATTAATTTAGAGACGACTAAAAAATAAAATCAATATTCGATTCGCTCGAAAAAAGTTGCTAGCATACTGTATCGCATTTCGCATCGGGAACATGCGCTGCCCTCCCTAGACATGATCGAATCACCCTGTATTTTACGCGTCCAATCCTTCTTTATCGCACTTGTGCCCACCTTTCACGCAATCAGAGCTCCTTTAACACATTATTCCTAGGGCGAACGACAACAAAATGCTGCGCGTTTAGAGTAGTGAGCGCAGGGCACATATACTTTAATTTTCCATCCCCATCTTACGTTTCCATTGCATTGTAATGCCTTCTGGTTTGACTGGCTAATCGTTCTTTGATTTGCAGGTATCATAAGATGGCACGCCCTCGCGTGAGAACTAGCGCGACGACAGCCAAGCCGCGGACCACGGCCATCACGTGTTAAAGGTTCGTTTAGTCCAGTCCCTCCCCCTCCCCTCCTCCACTCACTCGTTTTACTCTTCCTCAATAGCTCTAGACGTCTCATTTGATCATTTTGTGCCCGCGAAGCCGCCGAGTGCGCTATGCGTACTCGAATCGCCCCTCGTGGAGGGAATGCCCTTTAGAGTTCCCTTCTCTTATGGGCCAGACCGGGAGGTCCATGGGGTGATTAAGTGGGACGGAAGGAGATAGAAAGAAAGAGGGAAATGAGTGAGTAGAGGAGAAGTAGGGACACCCGTACTTATGTCGATAAGTAAACTGCTTATCCTTTTCACATCCGCGACTTTGACGGAAGAGACGAGCGAACGAGCGACGGCAATGACAGCCCGCCTCTCTCCCATCCTTCCTTCGATGAGGAACACGGGCCACTCGGTACGAATGAGAGGTACTGTAAATAGTAATTATTGATTTATCAATGATATTGGCTATTTTGCAGTCGTCCTTCGGAGAGATGAAATGCGAACGACGTTTGCCCTCTCTTCCGTCCTTCTTCCGATGAGGGAATCGGACTTGAGGGGCCCCTCGGTTGGAATGAGAGGTACTGTAGCTATTATTGATCCTTGGATTTATCGTAACATTCAAATGCTCAGCGGAGACGCTACGGTGTTTAGCGCATAATACGGAACATTTTATTCGCTAGCTCGTTATTGATTAATACTAAAATTCTCATTTTCTCAGTAAGTACTATTAGTGCCGCTAGGAAACGATTAGGAAAAAGAGCTAAGTTCTGAGACCCTCAAGTCACAAGTCGAAATGAACGATAGGAATCGGATTACGCGGAACGGTTTATTATTTTGCGATAATTATTCTCCGTTTCAGTCTTCTCACGGCGTAATGGGAAGCGAGCGATGGTTCGCCCTCTCTTCCTTTCCTCTTTTCGATGAGGACATCTAAGTGTGGAGAGATGCACGCTCGACAGGGATAAGAGGCACTGTGGGGATCATCGATTTATTGATGGAAAGCTTTCCTTTTACAGTTCGTCCAAGATGAAGAGGGGACGATTGCGACCCGCCCTTCCTTCCCTCTTCCTTCGTCCGATGAAGGCTTCTTCTTCTTCTTCCGGAGGGATTCGCCCTAGTGGATCTTCTGAGAAGGTTCGAGATTTTATTATATATAGAGGTATTTAATTTGTGTTCAGTTGCATCAGAAGAAGTTCGAACAAGAGGTGGTGATGTGGGATGACAACGATATCATTGTACTCGATAAGAGAATGTGCACTATTTTCGCTGATATGATGGGCTTCGCGAGGTGAGAATGCAATTGGATGTTGTAAAAGAAAGTGGACAGAGAAACGTTTGGCGAAATCAATGAAGAATGTGAACATTTCTTAATTTACTTTATGTGAAATAATTTACTTTGTGTTCTGGGAGAAACACATTTGAACCTGTTTATTCTTTTCAGAGGTCGTGGTAAACTGAAGTGGACGATGGACGTCATTCGAACAGCACAGGAGATTTCAATGGCTGGAACGAAATTGAGTGTCCTCGCACGACAAATCGGAGATGTGGTACGGTAGATTATTGATTATTCATGGGATGTTTAACATTGTGTATCCTCTTTTCCAGGCCGAGGAAGCAAACAAGGAGAATCAGCAATTGAAGATGACGAAGAAGGATCTAGTGGCATATCTGGCGAAGATGGAAACATTCTGTGGACAGTTGAATGTCTGTACAAGGTACTTACATCATGCTAGGAATACCATGTGAAACGATCTTTCGGTTAAAAAGCTTTAAAAGTTTTCGCGAGCTTCACTTGTGTTTCAGAAAAGCCCCACCGCGCGGTCTCGTGTTTCCCAGTCGACCTAAAAATGTGTAACTGTATGATCAGAAAGACTGCTTTAGAAGGGCGTATTTCTCTAGTTGATTTGGCCGTTTGCTCTTATTTTGTATAAATCTCCACAGTCTTGTATTTCCTAATCTATCTTCAACAATCACTGTACGCTTTGTAAAACTCTTTTAGAAGGGTTTAGTTCTGTAGTTGACCGGCGCTTTCTCTTTTTTTTTGGACATCTTCCCCGTGGACCAAAGGGGGCGATTTTTGAATGTAACCACTTTGGACATTTCTTTACTTCACTGGCCTGATTTGACTAACCATAACATCATTCTAAATTTTTTTTACAATTTTACCGTTTAATTAATCTAGAAAGTTTCCAAATTTGATATTTGTTCTTTGGATTGATGTTTCGTGGATATCAGAAAAGTCCGCATCCCAAGTTGAAAAATGGGACTCGTATTTTGGCCTTTTCTTAAAATTAGCATGAGAAAAATTACTTAAAATTACAGGGTTGCTGCGACACAGCCACGTACAGCCGTTCATCCGCACCGAGACAGTAGGCAGCTTTCGCCACTTTACGCCTATCAGCATAAGGTGAGCGCGCAACGTCATGTTTCGAAAGCGTATTCCCTGATGGCATGTGCTTCCTATTCGATTTACAAGTATAACTAAGTTTTGAACCCATGTTCCAGTATGATGTATTTTGTAGTCGAGTTGGTCCTTTGATATATTTTGAATATTCATCCCTGTGGTTTTGTGTTTCGTAGTGGATCCTAATAATATTTATGTAGCCTCTGAAACACGAGTGTACTACAGTGTGTTGCGTAGTCGAACCCCCCCCTTTGATAATATTTTGAATAATATTCCCGTGGTTTTGTGTTTCTTAATTGATCCTAATAATGTTTATGTAGCCTCTGACGCAGGGGTGTAGTAGGGTGTATTGCGCTAATCTGACTGGCCCTTCGATATATGTATTTTGAATAATGATCCCTGTGAATTTGTGTTTCTTAGTGGAAAAGTATAACTATTTCCTCTGAAGCAGTTTTTTTTGAAGAGCCATTTTCCGAGTAGCCGATTCGGCCATTTTATAATTATTGTTTAGAAATAATCAAGGTGAATTTGTGCTGGGTAATGCGTTATGGTCAGCATGTGCTTATTGTTAGCTTTTATCCCATTCCCGAGCGACAAAAGTTTATATTGACCTACTGACCGAAACACAGGCACTTCGATATTATACTTTCGCTAATAAATTTTTTTTTCAGTGGCCGTCCTTCCTTCTAAATGTGATGTTGCCGACCGTCGATATATTCCTTCGTCGTCGTTCCCTCTTCCTTCCCTTTGTCGAAGATAGGGGATCAGCTTCCAGCTTCCCATTCTCTTCTCTCATTATTCTTCCCACGGCTTGTATATTCCTTTTTTCTTGTGTTGCTTTTGTTTTGCTTGTTTTATTCGTACCATTTGATCAGAATTGGGGAAAGGGGGGGGGGGTACTGTGTAATACGTGTGTGAAAATTGGGGTATTATAACTATCGACGAGAGTGTCATTAGAATTGGGGCACTGAATCGATCGATGAGTGTGTATGAAAGTTGGGGGTACTGTATCGATCGATATGTGTGGGGAAAATGTGAGACAGTATCGATCTGTCTGTGTGGAAAATGAGTAGTGTATTGCTCTTACCTTATTGGTTATTGTGTTACTTGTTGGTTGCTGTGTCGATCGATATGTGTGGGGAAAATGTGAGACAGTATCGATCTGTCTGTGTGGAAAATGAGTAGTGTATTGCTCTTACCTTATTGGTTATTGTGTTACTTGTTGGTTGCTGTGTCGATCGATATGTGTGGGGAAAATGTGAGACAGTATCGATCTGTCTGTGTGGAAAATGAGTAGTGTATTGCTCTTACCTTATTGGTTATTGTGTTACTTGTTGGTTGCTGTATCGATCGATATGTGTGGGGAAAATGTGAGACAGTATCGATCTGTCTGTGTGGAAAATGAGTATTGTATTGCTCTTACCTTACTGGTTATTGTGTTACTTGTTGGTTGCTGTGTCGATCGATATGTGTGGGGAAAATGTGAGACAGTATCGATCTGTCTGTGTGGAAAATGAGTAGTGTATTGCTCTTACCTTATTGGTTATTGTGTTACTTGTTGGTTGCTGTGTCGATCGATATGTGTGGGGAAAATGTGAGACAGTATCGATCTGTCTGTGTGGAAAATGAGTAGTGTATTGCTCTTACCTTATTGGTTATTGTGTTACTTGTTGGTTGCTGTATCGATCGATATGTGTGGGGAAAATGTGAGACAGTATCGATCTGTCTGTGTGGAAAATGAGTATTGTATTGCTCTTACCTTATTGGTTAATGTGTTACTTGTTGGTTGCTGTATCGATCGATATGTGTGGGGAAAATGTGAGACAGTATCGGTCTGTCCGCGTGGATCACTGTATCGAGCGATCCGTTTGGAAATGGGAGTACTGCTGTGTTCTCACAGTGTACCCTGCATCGATCCGTGTGGGGGATATGAAGGGGTCGGGTTATGTATGTCCACGTGGGTTATTGTATAAAGTGATTCGTGTGGAGATGAGGTGGGGATTACTGTATTATTTTCGCTGTGTTTCCGAAAAGCAATGGCTTGGGCTCCTTACGTCGTATTGATTTCACCGTGATTACCGTGCCTCATCTAACCGGGGTACCGTATGTGTATCTATTCTTCCTTTCCGTATCTGCTCTCCTTATCAGGGAATCCTAGGCTTCGATCAGTAACAGGGTCTTATCAAGGAGTTGACCGGTTGTTGTAACGAAATACCGATTATTGTGCATTATCAGATGAAGAAATACTAGGATGCATGATACTAGGATGATGTTCCCAAATTGCAGCTATCGTCCCATTTTAAGTTCCTGCCCTTCCAATGCTGCAACCGTGTTCTCACGATCTTCACGAAGCTGAAAGAGATATCGAAAGCGTGAAGCTCGTGGAATGCCGAGGGAGCACAGCAGTATTACCCATGAAGATTATCTCTAGAAAGAAAGAGAAATAGATGAACAGACATGAAGTTGAAGAAAAGTTAATTGTTCCATCTCCATTTTTTTTTTGAAAAGAGCTTGCCTGAGTCTGCAACCATTTGATTTTCGAATTCTGACATGCTGTTGTTGGTGAATTCTTGGTAGAGACGGATTATGTTTTTTTAATAACTGACTAGCCGCTTTCATGTCTCATCATCGTTCGATGAACTGATGCCCAATTGATACAGGGATCAAACTCTTCACTTACTTTGATGAATATCTTTTTTGTTTGATAACTGCCCGAAATCGTTTCCAGAGATCGTTGGTCAAGATTCTTGAGAATTCTTCTATTGCGTTTCTAGAGCTCTTACTGAACTATTCGAGATATTGACGATTGAAGAATCATTTATTTTTTGTTAAAAATGTAAAAAAATGGGATATCTATTGCATCCTCAAATTTTCTTCTCACTAATTCTTCATGATCGCCATGAAAGATGGGGGTCATTTGGAACATTCGGAAAATACCGACACTTCTATTTTCTTACCAAGGGCTCGCTACTTTCTACCCTTTTTCATTATTATAAGTAATTAAGATGGAATAGGCAGGAAGAATTTAATCAATTTATTACGGGGTTCTTTGATTAATCGGTATCACAATTGTACTCGAAATAGGAAAATGAACAAACGGAACCGAGAATACCCTGGATTAGGTCTGATAATAAAAATAATAAGAAATCACCAATGATGCAATACGAACACTACTTATCAATAGTTTTCGTTAGTGTTCTGATGCTGGAAATGGTTTACGAAGTCAGGCATAATGCGAGTAGGGGGAATCCAATAGGATGCATCAATATTGTTGAAATGAATGGGATGGGGTTGAGCAAATTGGGCATTTAAGAATTTAATAGACTCGGGATAATGAGGCATAATTACTGTATCCGAGTGAGATACGGTCGATGGGGAGAGGGGGTCGAAGGAATTGATGAATTCGCTTGCGGAAGAAGGAGGAGTTGGGTAGATAGTGTCTACTTCCGGCAAATTTCGTTGAATCTGCGTTGACGGACCGTTCTGAAAATACTATCAGAATATTGTAAATGAGGTTGAAGAACGATAGTCGTTATTAGAAGTTGGAATCTCACCAGACTGTTCATAGCGATGAAATTGGCCAGTTCCTCATGAGTCATTCCGATGTGGATTGAAGGCTGGAAATAAACATGATCTATATTCCCTTGAAAATAATTTTTAAGCAGATCGATTAAGATTTTACCTTACCTCAGTAACGAAAGCGAATCGATATTTCTGAGCGCTGATAGGAATCATAACGCGTCTTTTGTAACAGGCGCGGAAGTTGCGGAGAATCGTGTCCTTTTGAAGCTGAAATTAGTGATTTTATTATTTGAAAGATTATGAAACATATTATGAATAATAGTATTAGTATTATTAGATCTTACCTTTTTCTCAAGTATCTGATTGATGCTCCAAAGTGACATGAGCTCAGTGATAGAAGAAATACTGAAAATATAATAATCTCAATCGAATTTTGCTGATACAGAAATTAAATATTTCTAGAATCAAACTAACATGAATTCGGTTCCATTTCCAGTCCATGAAATGACATCTTTCTTCGATGAATTCATCAGAAGAGTCAGAATGAAGTACCAAAACTGCTGCTTTCCAGCTGAAAATAATCAGTTGACAATAATCCGATGATTGTAGGAATAGTGATTGTTACCGTTAGTGTGCGTGCTCAGAGTCGGATCTTCATAAAGTCTACGCGAGGGATCGAATACTCCGTAGTCCTCGTTCGGATGAATATCTGCCTGAACAAAATGAATTTATTTTCCAAATTCTTTTCTTTCTGTTTCGAAACGGAGGAAACGACAAAACAATAACGTATAAATCTGTTTAGACTGTGCTATTCTTTTGACACTTTTATCCAACTCTGTACCTTTACCTTGCAAGTCTTCTGCTTGAAAACGATCTCCTTGATTGCTGCCTCTGCTACACGAGTCGGTTTGTGTGAACGCTTGCGAGTGATTCGACCGGATGAGATTGGCTTAGAGACACGGGTCGATACGATAGTAGTATTGGTCTTGCGGGGAGAAGATTTAATGACGGCCTTCATCAATGTTGCGTCTGGAATGATAAAGAATTAATTATGTGAAAGAAGTTGTGTTGATTGAAGAATTACTTTGAAAATGATTATGGAATGAGGAGAGAACAGAGAAAATTTGTGTTGTATAAAAGCAAAAAGTAAAAGCTGGAACAGATTGTAGATGGCCATAATCGGCTTCATCTCAGCATTGGAAGGAGTGAAGTGAGAGTTGAAGAAAATAGGATACAGAGGAATTGACATGCTGATCAGTAGAGAAGTCGAGATTATGACTGAATTATGGAGAGGAACAGGAAATATTTATAGATTCTGTGCCCATCCGATCTAGACCCTTCCAATTCGGCCCTAATTATTCTTTATGGTCTTGTTCGGAAACGACTGTCTGTAGCTGATTTACGACTTCTGACCTTTACAGGAGACAGAGGAAAGCCAGAGGGTTCATGAAGAGATCAGTGCTTTGGATTGAAATAGATCAAAAGTCCAAAATGAATATTGGAACTTTTGATATCACAAGAATTTGATTCTGAAAGACTTAATAATGTGACTGCTCGCTCAATAAACCGACCAATTTTATCTGAAGGAGAGAACAGAGAAATAGATTTTTGATGTTATTCATAGCTCTAAAATGATCACAATTTCCTTTGCCCATAGCTATTCAATTTTTTCCAAAGATTGTCCGCTAATATATTTGAGATGCGCACCGCGCCTTGATCGATGGCACAATTCAGTATAGATAGAAAGAAACTTTTCACCTTAGAGGTTCCTGGTTCATTACACCCCTTCCTCTCGAGAGAGACACTCTGTCTGCTTCTCTATGCAACGTCAGCTAACCTTCTTATCTTCCGCTCGTTGTCTAATCAGTTCGATCTTTCTTTCATCCTTTCACTCATCCGCTTTGTTCACTTGCATTTAGCGAGACAACTCTTGAACCATTTTTCTTTACTAAATATTTATGCCTAATTATTACTACGGTTTCAACATCCGATTTACTCGCCTCACATTATATTATTGCCAATATTTACAAACTCTTCTGATACAGGAGAGCCACACTCACTATTTTCAGGTACAAACACCTCTTATTCTTACCGTTTTGCCTCGAGCGCAGATAAATTAGTTTTATATCTAGATGTGAATCCTATACAGATCTCCATCCATTCACGATGGCATTACCGCAAAGATGGATTCGTGGTTATCCTTGCTGCGGCAGTGTTGATTGGATTTCCTGGCGGATGGAAAGTGTGTTCAGTATAGTTTTTTTTTAGAATGCTGCTTGGTATCTAGAAACTCCTGTGGAAAGGATCATGCTCTACAGTTGCAATGTTGTGAAAACACTATTCGAAATTCAGAATCTCGGAGCGTGGAATATTTTTGCTGCTTACGAAGGAGTGAATGCCGTGGCGAAGGATGTTGTCGAGGGAACTACTTGCAATACGGTCAGTGAAGTACGGAAGTATGCAATACGGTCAGTGTGGTCAGTGAATAATGATAGTGAAAGTGCGATTGCATTTGTTCGTTATTGTCTCATTTGCAGAACGGTTTCGTATACAGATTGATTGGTGGTAGTGGAGCTGCCTACGTTGCTCCTATCGTCGGTAAGTGCGATTCGTCATCTCGATTCTAAACTAATAGTTTTCTATGGTTGCAGTTGGTGGATATTTCGGGATGCATTTCGGTCCCGTTGGCATGGTTGCTCTGGGTATGCGTACATTTGGCTCTCATTACATAGGTGTAATATATTTCCCGGTTGAGGCTCGGGTGGTTACTATGTTGGAAGCAAGATATCCGGATTTCTCGCTCCATTGTGTGAGAAAAAAGTCGAAGAAAAGGAATCAACAGTTGAAGAGGAAGCTGAACAAAGCGGTTGGTTTGTGTTTAAAATTATAATTAAATACTACTACTTTTAAAAAAGAATCGCATTTGGAATGGGTCAAAATGCTTCCATTGATTGCTGCAGTTGCTGCCTGTATACTCTTCCCTCATCCCATTTCTCTCTTCGTGGGATGTGAGCTTATTTTTTATATATAGATTTCATTAAGAAAGCTTTAACTGTAGTCAATTTCAGACATCGGAGCGACTTTGTGGCTCAATCGGCAAACGGCAAATTGAAGAGCCAGCACTTACAATTACAGTTTGTCCTGACGGCGTTGCTCTCTTTATTTGAAGTTTGACCCATTTGAAGAGAACATGAATCGAGTTTTATCGATTTTGACAATTATTAGCTGACTTTTTACATACGATAAATATATTTTCCTCATTTGTATCTTGTAGCAACCTCGGATTGTGAATCTCATACATTCCTTTTTCACTCATCTTTCGAGTCAATGGAAATTGTTTTCGTGTAAAGTGCGAATCTAACTAGTGAGATTGAGTTCAATTATCCCCGTGAGAGATTCAGTCCAGTAACCAATGGTTCATTACACATCTCTCTTTTTTATCATTTATGACAATATTTTCTTTCGAATCTTAGTTGACACTTTCCGGTATTCGCATACATTTTTCAAGGGATCTTTTCAAGGGCTTACTTTCTATCTTCCATCCCCATTTACAGCGATTGGAGGGAGGATGCTCGGACAGAAACTGTATGATGCTGTTGCATCAGATTGCGAGAAGGAGCAACAACGAAAGAACTCTTATGAACACGGTCCGAATACTTATTTTTAACTTTTATCCATATTTATTACGACTCTATTATGATAGAAAGGAACGATTTTTACTCAAGAGTTACTCAAGAGTTTATCAATGATATCTATTTTCAGGCAAAATGATTCCCGTTTTTCCTCTAGTCGCCGCCGGGTTTGCATTGCTATTATTCCTGGACGAGCCGCAAAATGCCTTATTCATTGGATGTGAGTTGCACGAATATTTGCCTAGTGTCGACTTCGTAATCCTTGCTAAATCGGTTTGATTCTTTGCAAAAATAACCACATTTTTTCAGTGTTCGGCGCTTGGTGGATGATGCTCAGTCGACGCTTGGTGGATGATGCTCAGTCGACGCTTGGTGGATGATGCTCAGTCGACGCTTGGTGGATGATGCTCAGTCGACGCATGGTGGATGATGCTCAGTCGACGCTTGGTGGATGATGCTCAGTCGACGCTTGGTGGATGATGCTCAGTCGACGCTTGGTGGATGATGCTCAGTCGACGCTTGGTGGATGATGCTCAGTCGACGCTTGGTGGATGATGCTCAGTCGACGCTTGGTGGATGATGCTCAGTCGATAGAAGCTATCCGAAATCGTCGATAGAATCGGATAAATTACTCCAAACAATCAATGTCTACGTGTCTTTTTCATCACGATAAATATTGCGAACAATGCTCAATGTTCACATTTCTCCCTCACTGTCCCTCATTTGATTCCCCTCATGCGGTTGTTTCTCTTCCTTCTTCTTCTCTCTCCTCTAATCTCATCCGATATTACTCCTCTCGACTTCAACGATGACCTCCGCGATCGGATTCAGAAGTAGGGAAGACACTGTCACGGCGGAGAATCCATCTCTTCATTCCTAGTACTCTCTCGTCCGTCAGAGTAACTAGAGAGCCGACAGTAATGAATAGGCGGATTCTTCATTGCAGCATTAGGCCCTTCATCGACGTTTACTAATTACCAGCTCTCGAATCACAATTTCCGGCTCGAATTTTAGATTGGAGCCGTCCCTCAATATTTCCTCACTCGTTAAACGTCATCATCTGATTACGATGCTCGCTCGATACTCGAGAATCCACAAACACTTTGTGAAGACGTCAACCAGACTGTTCAGTGACGACAAAAGGACACCCGGGTGAGGACAATGACAATATTTCTTGAAACTCTGGGTGCTTGTTACAATAGTCGAATGGAAGTATGAGACTAAAAGCCGGCTTCCAGCTATCGCTACCGTTTCCCGGATCCGGTTCCGGACTTTGATCAGGCAGTCGCCGCGGCTTGCTCGCAAGGAAGCGAAACTGTGGATGTCATGATGGTGAGCTGTCCGTTCTGACAAATGGAAAAATAAGAGCTCTGAAGAGATTTGGAGGCAAAACAATGTCAGAATTGCCTGGATCACATGGTGAAAATTGTCGTACCACTCACGAATTGGGCCAATCGATCCATCGATTTACTGTGAGGAATTACGAATTTCATTTCCGATTCGACTCTTTAAAAGATCGATAAACACAAGTAATTATCGTAATTGAGAGAGTCGAAGCTGAAGGAGAGCATCACCGATTCGGCCCTCTCCGAAGTTCTCACTTTCGTCGGAGTAAGTGCATAATCAACTCGTTCTTGGGTTCAAAGTATTTATAACCAGAGCTTCTGCTACTCGCTAGTTAATACAACAACTTTAATTCAGAATCATACAATTTCCCCTGCTTTCTGAATAACTAAGTAATTTGAGATAATGTGCTGGGGTACACTCAATCGTCTCTCGCTCTTCGAGGACATTCCCTGCACCGAGATGTTCTACACGAAAAACGTGCGATTCAACCAGCTGTTTCCTCAATTTCAATTTGAATTTTCAGGCGGCAGAAGTGGGCAAGTACAGATGGGATGGACCGTTGAACAGGTATAGTTTAGACAAGGGCTCTCTTCATCTCGCAAATCGGAAAGAGATGCGAAACGATTAGCATCTCGAGCGAGCGCAAATTTCAATCGAGAGAATGATGTATAATCGCAGTTTCGACGCTATCGGTGGTCCCCTTCACGGTATCACTACAAAGCCCTTCGACAATCCCTTCCACTGCGCTGAGCTGAGGTAAACTTGCATTATCTTCAAGACATTCGCTAGATCTGACAGGTGGATTTGCATAATTCCTAATAATTACAGTTTCTGCCCCACTCCGTGCACAACTTCACGACGACGCGGATGTGTATTCGAGGTACGACAATCACGTCTTGAAAGAGCATATTCTGAAGGCATGATTATTTTTCTCCTAGCGTCATCTCAACATCGATCTTCTCGGAATGATCGAGAATCGCTGGAATCTCACCTACCCCTGCGATAACAATCAGGCAAGCTCTTAGAATAGTCTACTCTTCTTGGCTGAATTTCAACATGATACTGTGGACTTCCGTATTTCAAAATACAGTTGTCTTTTCAGATTTACCGTCCGGACATCGATATTTGCGTGCACAAAGACGATTGTATGATCAAGAAGTGTCCAGGTTACAGATAGTTGATCTGCGAATCAGGGGAAAAATCAAAATAATTCAGTGAATTCCATCTGTGAAGAGGGTTTCCCTTCGTCGGAGTGCATCTGCGCACTGGGATACGCTCCGGTTCGTTGCTTTTTTTACGGCTTAGGAATAAGGTGGCAAATTCGTGTAAACGGGATGCCATTTTGAGAGATGAGACGGATATTCTTCAAGTAGAGAGCGTTTTGGATGCATTAAATCAATAAAAATACTAAATTTACAGGACGCGAACGGCGCATGCACCGAGATTGATCTGAGTGTGAGTATCCCTATTTGTATTCTACAAATGCTGTAATTTAGCGATCCAAAAAAACGTAATTTCAGTCGATCCACATTCCGTGGACGTCTCCTTACGCTCCGGACAGCGGATCGATGACTGGATGGTCGATGACACTGACAATTCTATTGCTCATTCTCACATGAGAATCGAATCTCGACGAAACGAGAAAATCACAAGAGTACCTAACCTTGAATGCATAAAATAATCGGAATTATGAGCAGTATTCGTTGTCATACGTTGAGCATGCCGATCCGAATACACGGGAGCGATCAAAAATTCATTGATCAGACTTATACTCTCTGTGAGCGGAATTGTATATGTTTAATTTACAATAGTGTGTCTAAAATACAGACAAATCGATTCACATGTTATTTATCTCTCTAGCTTGCATTCTTCTTTAGTCAGTTCCAGGTTTCACAACTACAACCTTTGGCCACTGGGTATTCGATCCCTCCGATCACAATAGTTTCCCTGGGCTCCCGCTTCTTATATGCCTCAACGATATGATTGTTAACACCGTGTCATTCTCAATCGATGTTCACCCTTCGCAGTCTATCGGTCACAATCTTTCGATATTCCTCCACGAAGAGCTTGAAGATGAATGACAATGAAGAGTGAAGAAACCTTTACAACGTCCATCATATCATCTCTGGCTCATCTCTGGCTTGGATGCGATTCGATGGGCTGCCAGTTCGATTCCCGCGAATGTCGGTGCTCTTCCCACTCCTGCCGCACAAAGGACGGCAACTGGTTGATTGTTATGGTACTTACGTACCCATCTAGAAACGAAAGGAGGATATGGAAGGAAGGATGCATTGGTACCTCCATAGCTTGAGAATGGGTTCGGTCTCGACCGGAGGGCAAATGTCCAACCAATATCGCATGAAACAATGCTTCACCGTCACTGTTTCACCCTTGCTGTGATGCGAAAGGATAGAATACGGTAGATGATTACGGTCTCACTATTTAATCTCCATCACAGTGAACTCAGTCTTCTCAATCTCCGGTTCTTTCAATTTATCCTTCATTGTTACTGTGTAAGAACCGAACTTGAGCGTCTCATTTTTCTTTTCGGGAAAGTAATGCGAAGACGTCTCAAAGTCGGCTAAAATGGTCACATGCTGGACTACTGTATGCAATCACTCACATCCCTCCGTGAAATTGCAAAGCATCAGAATGAGCGATACTTTCTCAGTAAAGCACATGTGCCAGAAGTCCTCCTGAGTCTCTTTGAGGGGTGCCTGATATCGATTGAGATTAGAGTAGTTTAGTCTGGGTATACGGTACCTGTGTACAAATATACTTGATGGCTCCGGGTGCGGGACTACCGACCCAATTAGCGTGGATGAAGTCAGAATCTTTTCCTCGGTTCTTGAGCACAACACGAGTTTGGTCGATACACTTTTCACCAGAGTATCTTGAAAAGAGATGATTACGGCAGGTCAATCGACAGGACTACCGTACCTGAATTTATGGTAATTCGGATATGTTTCGCCTGCTTTGTATGTGACTCCAACAGGGACGAATCTGTTATGCATCTTTCTGGGGTATTCTTTCACGATGGTCTTGCATTTCTGTAATGAGAATACGATAGAGAAGGAGAGGGGTACGAAATGCACTAACGATTGTGTGAACACGAATTGCCCACTGGACGATATTCGCTTTCTTCTCCTCATCCAATACTGCCCTCTTCGTTAGTGCAGATCCATCCTCTGAAAGGGATACTCTAGATGGAGAGCCCCACTTGACTTCTTTCGTTTTGTGATGACCTCGTTACTTTTCTGAAAGTATTTCAATAATGTGGTCGAATTTGTGGAACAAACCACTCCATTTGCCGACATTCATGAAAAAGAAGAGGAAAGAAAAGTGAAGAATATTGTTGAATTACCTCCTTTATATGGAAAAGCAAATATACAATTGGTTTACGCCCTGTGGAGACATTTCTGTCTCGCTCCATTCTTATTCGAATTACACGCAATCACCTTCGTTTTCTTATGATCATGGTTTTGTGTCGCAATACTCGGACGACTTGTAGGACTGACATTTGGGGAATCTCGCCCGATTGCCAGTTTTTTAAACAATGATGATAATCAGATTATGCAAATTAGGCAATAGGAGCTAGATTGAATTAACAACCACTCGTATGACAATTTGAGATGAAACGTGACTATTTCACTGGCAAAAATCTTTCTAAATTCAAATATTCGTAGTTTAGTTGAGCCTGTGTTATATCGAGAAAGAACAAAGAAATGAGACCACTGAGTAAATACAATAGTTTTATCCTGGAATGTACACGTATCGACTGAACTTGTTCGTCTACATTGATTATTACAATACTGTGGGGGTAAGATACTGTAGTTACAGTACTCGGTCTATTTCTTCTTCTCGAGACCTCCCACGAAGGAAAAGAGGTGCTTGGCGAGATCGGAAGGGTGTTCGAAGGCAGCGAAATGACCTGGAACGAGACAAATTCTTCTTCGTCTTTGGGCTGCTGAATAGGACTGTCAGGACGAAAATCTGATTCTTCATTCTGCATGAAATAGGGATCACAAGTGGGTGCAAGGAATGAAAAGGCGGTTTTTTCATCAAGGCTCCTTCTCGAGAATACGTACTGTAGGACCGTTTTCAAAAATCAATCCGAAAAAATAAAATGGCTAACCTCCATCGGGCATGACGACTTGCGAGGTCAGATTCATTCCGGTTGCGATGATCTCAATTTGAGCATCTCTAGACTAATTGACCGGTGAAACTCAGCAAAAATACAGCAGAGAAATAAACGAACCTCGGCGGGCTGCTTGTCGAAGAGCTCATTGGGGAATTGCGCGTGTGCGGTAGGCACGGAGATGTAGTGGCTGAAATTTGCAGATTGCATTTTCGCCTTTTCATCATTTATTAGTTTACATTGCCAGAAAGGTAATAAAGCCATAGTGTGACTGAATGGTTGCAGCATCAAGACATTTCGTCTAATGTTATTATCCTAACGAGAGTCAGACAAGCTCACTTAGTGAGGGGCCAGTTGTACTTATCGTAGAAACATTCCTTGTAGAAACGCTGAGAGGCCACGATATTGCCCTGAAGGAAGATTAGATCGATACATTTATTTATGAATTTCATGTACATTAACCTGAAGGTATAAATAAATAATGAACGAACTAATGAATGATAGCAGATTAAATAAACCGAGATTCCTAGTTGGCGTACCTGAGTCCAGTAGATTGTTACGATGGTGAGCAGTTCGTCCAGAGTGAACTTCCTGCCACATATTGTTTATTCACCCTTTCTAATTTCGAAAAGGAGAATGGGAATGATGATTTTCCCTAAGAACACATGTGAAATATTCACTTAGTGAGTCCTCCGTCGGGTAGTTTTCTGTACTCTCCATTGGTCCAGGTGGAGAACTTCTCGAGAATGTAAGCGGCCAGACCGGCCGGCGAATCGTTCAGGCCGGTTCCTGGAAAAGGAAGAGTACGGTAGGATTATCGATCAACAACAGACCGACAGTATCCGGTTTGGTCGCTTGGATGTGCATGTAGCCGGACTCGGGCAGCATTACTTTCTGAAAACATGGATGTTCGGCTTCTGTGTATTATAAATGTATTCGATTCGACCATAAAATTTTAATTTCTAATTACTTAAAGTTCGGAAACGTGTTATACCGTCAGAATATCGAGGGTGCTGTAGTCGTGGTGATGGCTGTGCTTAAAGACGTGCTGAAATTTGACATCGGTAGGACACATAGGCAACAATCTCTTCACCAATTAAAAATGAAGAGACGCATTCTTCATCCTGACAGCCCTTATCCAAACCTGAGGAATGATCGATCCGACAACAGCATAGAAAAGTCCCTTGATAGAGGTCGGACTTGCGGAGGCCATGTTCAAATGGAGACCGAGCGCGCTGCAAATGACAAATGTAATTGAGTAAATGTCAATTTGGTAAAATGTCAAATGTTCTTACGTACCTCTCTGGGTACATTCTTGCGAGATGTGAAGTGACGATCGATCCCCAGTCTCCGCCCTGCATGTAGAACCTGAATACAACAATCGATTATCGATTATTTCTGGATTTCTTTTTCCGCAATTCACAGGTACTCACTTCTTGTGTCCGACACGCTCCATGAGCTTCCTGAACACACGCGCAGCGGCAAGTTGAGAGAATCCTGAATAAGTATAATTATTAATAATTATCAATATAGATATTTAAAAAAAAAATATTAACCGGTCTTCTTAGGCGATTCGCTGAATCCGTAGCCGGGAATGGAGGGAGCGATCACCTTCAAAGGATCATTCAATCACTCTTCATTGCACTCGCTATTTAGTTTATCCACACTTCCAGCGAGCAGACAAGATGAATCTTACGTCGGCACAAGGTCGGATGATAACCGACAATTATTTTAATCATTTTGTAGTGATAAGAGCACCCTGAGAAAAAATCGTTCTCATCCAGTAGGTTTCTCATCCGACCTAGTATCCTAACGTCGATGACGAAATGAAGAGATGACTTACCTCGAAGGCGATATCGTGCGTGGAGGCGACCTTGTGGGCGACCGGGTCGAGCAGCATAGGGAGCATCTGAAGAGCAATTAGTTATCGCCTCTTTTCTGTTTAGTGAATTTGACACTTTTCTTATCACTTTTATCTTGCAAGTAAGCGTGATTCTTCCAGGATGAACAAACCTTATAAAACTCGAAGACGTTGCCGGGCCATCCGTGCACGAGCAGCAGGGGAACGACCTGAATTTATTTTATTTTTAATTAATTAATTAATTAAAAATACGAACCTTCTTGTACTTCTTCGCGTCCGGCTTCGCGTGGTAGTAGTGTACCTCAAATATTGTTTTAATTATATTTAATTAATTAATTAATTAGAATTAATGAAAACCTTGACTCCCTCAATCTCAGTCGTAAACTGAGGCCATGAATTGAGAATTGCCTCCTGCTTGCGCCAATCGTACTTTGTCTGCCAGTGATCGAGTACCTGAGATAAATTAAATAACAAGTGAGAAGTGGAAAAATGAATGGAATCTCCTGTCTACTCTGTATGTTCCAATGTGACAGTGCATTATTTATATATTTCTAGGCAACTCATACTGGTTAGGAGGGGGGAGGGGCGGAGTGTGAACTTATGTATGGGCAGGTAAAGTAAAGAAGGACCTCTTGTGGTTCAATGAGATATTTTATTCTGTTCGAAATAAACAACTGATTATTAGTTCTAGTCGACTATTTATTTGAAATACAGTTACTATTCTAAACCGTCCGTGTTTATCATCTCCAGGCATCGCCCGACACACTTGTTTTGTCTCTCTCTCTCCGTATCTCCGGGCCATTTAGAGTAAACACAAATGGACGATAAGTCCCTAACACGAAGATGTTTACTGCACATGTTATTCTCGAGAAGAGATGCAGAGTGGAAAAGGCAACGGAACGACTCTGTCGACCACAATATTCCCAAGATTTTTGCAAAACAAACGAGACATTTTCGGTGCTAATTCGCCAGAGCATACCTAATTTCGCATTCACAATCATTGGGTTTTTTCAGAGTTTTCGAGGCACAATCACACACCTTCTTGAGATAGTTAGCATTGAATCCATACTCGAACGAGTTGGCATCCTCGAGGACTTCATGAGAAATGCGAGTAGACGCCAGACGCTTCTTCAGGTCCTTCAATTCATGGAGCGTCAACTTTGACAGATCAGCAACTTTGATAAAAAGCGAGAGTGATAAAGCATTGTCTCTGGGCCTGAACCAAACTTCACTGTCACGCCGATACAGTGTGTGTTCATGTTCACTTAATCGCCTCAAATTCCGGGATATCTAAATAGATGCGGGGTATTCGTTCACCTCAAGCACAACATCGGGCACAGCCACCTTGAAGGGCGTGATCTTCGTGTCATCTGCCCGCTTCGCCCCTGTGCCGAACCAGCCATCACGAGGGAAATCGGGCTGGAAAAGGGGATGGTAGCTCTGATTATGCTTGAACTGGTCGGAATAGTGAGATTCCAGCAATGAAATCGTGACTACCATGATCAAGAATTATATTCCTCTCTAGTCACTCCGTCAGTTGAAAGAGCACGAGTAGGGAAGAGACAATACGGCCCCTCTGTCGTGACAGATCTGCTCACAATGTACCTTCGATGTCGGTACGAGGTGAGTGTAGACGAGGAAGGCGACGACAGCAACGAGGGAAGGGACGACGATCAGTTTGAGAAGACCCATCTCTAGAAACATTTTGGTCGCAAATGAGAGGAGAAGAAACGAAATGAAGAGAAACGTATACAATAGAATCAATTAAGAAAGTTGAGAATTAAGAGAACAATGAATAAAAAATAAAATGAGAACGGAAAGAATTTGAAACATTTCGAGAAGAGGTAAATGAAGAGAAAGAAGAAGGGGCCCGGAATCAACGATAGTCGAAAGGGGAATGCGTCTAATCGCTATAGTCGCCCGGCCCGCCTCTTCTCGTATGAACTCTATCTCAGATTATTACGCAATCGCTCACTCGTCGGTTAGAGAGAGTGAGAGATCATGGGAAATGAAGAGAGTCAGACAATGAGATGAACTCTCGTGCTGAGTGTAGTGGGGAAGAGATAATGGGGATGGAAGAGACAGAGTGCCAACCACTGCGTGCTAAGTGTAGTCTTCTCCGTATTATATCGGCCACTGGTCACAAACCATGCGGAAATGCGCACAAACAACACCAAATTGTTCGAGAGGATGGATGATGCAAGAAAGAAATATCGAGAAATTAGGAGAGAGAATGACTATAGAGTGTAGTCCAACCACAAAGATGTTCCAAGTAGGTACAAGTTTATTTTTTTCCACGCAGTTTTGCCCAACTTAGCTTCCTAACGGTTCCACTTGGTACCGTTTTGTACTCCCTACTAGTGCATGGTTCCATGCAAATCGAGAAATATTGTAGAATGGAAAAGCGCTCTTATCCAGGCATTCTGATAGTAATGGATAACCTCAATAAATTGAGCGCTAGAATACGAGAAATGGATGTGCCGACCAAGTGAAAGATGAAGAAGATACTAAAAGAAAATTTCAAGGCAAACGGCGTCTTCTCTGTGGTCAATAATACTCGCCACATTTCCCGTAAACAACGAGAGTGATAAGAAACAAAGTCGAGAGAGAGATAACATCGTAGTCTATTCCTGTCCATTAGCGTTTTACTTCGCTTTGGACTTTCTGACGAAATAAAAAAAGAACAACACTGCAAAGGGTGAAAATCCGAAAATACTCGTACATAACAGAGAACAGAAGGACACTTAGGACACTCTGGAAAGACAGATCTGAAAGTGGAAGAAGTGTTTTGAGCAGACCTACCCTAAGACGACCGCGGAATGGCACTGAAAGTCGCTGCTGTTTGTTGTCTTCTGGTCTGTTTCTCTACCCATTCCCTTCCTTACTCTTTCCAGAGAGTTCCCTCTTTCTCTGCCTCTCTATCTCTCAGCAGTCGAATATTGGACGCAAACAACTCTCGTACACAACTTTGCACAGAAAAATTGGCACTCTACACCACAATGTGAGAAAGTAGAGGGACGCATCTCTCTGTTTCACATGTTCTCTAATTGCATTGGCTCCATGAAAGAGTGCCACTAACCGTGAGAAAATGCATAATCAACGAATTATTACTGATTTCTTTCTTTTCCCACAGCAATATTCCTTCGAATTGTCAAGTCTTGTGAGAACATTCATATTTATTTGCGAAATAATCTGGGAAGACAATGTGAATGGAAATCGGTTGCCCTGTGCGGAAAAGTGGTGTAACGGGGACGGAAAGAGGGAAAACTGAATAACTCTGCTAGAATTGGGCTACATTGAAGGGGAAATAATGAACAAATCTGAGTGATGCGACACTATGGAACGTATGGGATTTAATTGAGTAGAAGTACATGAGACCAAGTTGCAAATAATCTTTGTTTAGTATCTATAGGGAAGAACGTAATCACAATCATGAGTAGGATTATGGTGATAATCAAAGAAATGAAAGGTACTTTCTCAGTATTCGGTCCTGGTTTTATGACACTGCTGAAAAAACGATGTTAAAATATGTAGAAACCAGGAACAAAACTAGAAAGTGTTGAACGATTATTGGAAGTAGGGTTGCCATTGTGTGTATTGCTGGCCATTGGCAGATGGAATGTAACCACCCATCGGAAGTCCATAGGATGATGAGGGAGGGAGGTATCTGTAATTGCATATTTATACCGTTTCGATTTTTTGTTGAGTACAATATGCTGAAAACAGCAAGCATTTGTCAAGCAATCTTATTTGTAAACAACGTTTACCCTGCATTGCCGAAGCTCTGCGGCAAGTAGTTACTCGAGTCGGCCACTTTTCCATCGCGAACCACCATCTCAACATTTTTCTTATAATCTACATAAAACAATGTAAAATTAACACAAGTAAAAAGATGAAATATAGTTGTCAAAACAGTTTACGAATATTTAGCAACTAACCTGCACGGGGAACCTTTTGGCCGTATTGCCAGTCGGAGAGAAGGCGGAAGAAGGAGGGAGAGCACCTGAGCAAGTGATTTATGAACAGTAATTTTCCCCCTTCTAATATCATCTAACAATAGGAAACTTTGCCTTGCTGTAACGGCATTGATTCACAGCAATTTTTTTCTGTATTCATCGAATAAAATAAACTGACAAACGGGAGTTGGTGGGAGTGTCGGCACGAAGGGAGACGACGAACACTTCACAGGTACATCCGTTTTCTTCGTTTTGTACCTTAAAATACTTGTATTAATTGCCATTTTGTCCATCCTAACCGGTTAGTGCGTGTGAGAATGGAAGAGCCGAGACCCGTATTCTCCTTGTAACTACAATTACATAATATTACATTCGAATAATGACTCTATTTGGTGTACTGCATCACCAGATAAATTTCGGGGAGTTAAGAAACACATTCTTCACCTTGACCGTATTCCATCACCGAGAATGAACCAAGTGGTACCAAAGCTTACCGATGGTTCTGGAACCATATCTTGACTTGGGTCGGCGTCAGTCGAATCTCTTGGGCGAGTTGCTCACGTTCAGGAGCGGAGAGATACCGTTGCATCCTGTATTTTATTGTATTGATTCGCTTTGAAATTTATGCAAGGCTTCACCGTTCTACTTATTTAGTGAAGATTTCAAAATTTATCAAGACTCAGTCATACCTGAATCTCTTCTCCAACTCGTACGTCTGCCCTTTCGAGAAGAGTACTCGCCTCTTTCGCTTCTTCTTCTGAAGTTAATCAATTTATCATCATTTATATATAAGACAGCGCGAATACAATGGCTCTAATCCAAAACTAGTTGAGCGATGCAAAAGTTGAAAACCGTTTCAACTTTTGCATTTAACGTTAGATTTCTTATAATTGAACTTGTTCAATCTACGAAAATCGCTGAACTGGTTGTTGGATTAGAGCCATTGTAATCACACCCCCATAAATCATAGATGATAACTGATAGCATGTGGCCATTTTCGAAAATAAGATTCGAATTGCTAGCTAACCTTTCCATCTCCACAGTCCTCCTCTTCCTCTTCATCCTCAATTTCATCCCCCATCTCGGAATCATGTCTGCAACGATATTTCGTGGACTGATGGACAATCAAAGTTTAGAAGAATTTTTATATTAATTTTTTCAACAGACTATTTTTTTCAACTTTTTTTTTTCAACAGACTACAGACTATCAACAGACTATGTTCATAACTGATCAAATAACTGACGCAATCTTATCACTGGCATTGCTCTGAGACGGTGATGCGTCTCGATTAGTCAGAAATACCGATGAAGGTGCGGAGTGGACGGCAACTCCCGGCTAGAATAATTAGTTTATTGATAATGACCGCCATTTTTTCAACTGAGAAAATATCTAATAGTGAGCTCGCAATTTGGTGTTATTTTGACAGAACCAAAAAAGTGCACCGACCTCATTTTTCACTTGTGGATAGGGAACGGTATTGATGAGATTGGAAGGTGACGGGACGTTGAGACCGTAGGAGGGATGAAGATACGCAGAGTGATCGTAGGCGTATGAGGGATCGAGAGTGGGATATCCTGCGATTTTTAATTTTAATTTTCTTGATCTTTTCTGTCGTATCTAGTCAATATTTTACTCTTTCAAGTAATTTTTACACAGATATTGTTCCATAAATCATTGTATAACTCCTCATCACTTATCGATTATTTCTTTGTCGATCCCTTTTCATCTTTCGCGGTCTCTTCTCATATTTGTTGCTTTGAGCGCGAGCGCTCCCGCAAATTTTGCGCATTGTAAGAGCAAATATGAGCGAAAGACGAAAGAAGAAGAAGAAAAGGAAGGAGGGAAGTGAGGATGTGTTCAAGATTTCGATGGATGAGCGGGCTAGAGAGACAAATTGTCTGATTCTCTCCATTTCGAATGCTCTCTCGCTTTCTCTGACCAACGAGAAGAGATAAGATGAGATATGAAAAGAGATGATTCATCGATGATAGAGACTACTGTAGAAGAGTCCTAATCCGATCTGCAAACTGTACATCCTACAAAAATTACTGTATATGAATCTAAAGCAGATGTGCAACTGTGCGTCATCATTGAATATAATTTCGTGTTCAAAATGATGCACTGTTCGTTTTGTACACTACCTAACGCATACTTTTCCTTTGTTTCGCCGAGACCGCGAAGGAATGAAATAGATAAACAATGATAAGCTCAGAGGCCGGATCAACAAAACAGAATAACCCGCGTGCGGTACCATCAAAAGTATCAGATCCCCCTCAACAACTTATCTACTCTTCTCTCATCTCCACCGACATCCGGAAATCTGTGAGTTCCCTCGCGAGCTCACCCTATCTTCCATTTCCCCTTCTCCCCTGCGATCTCTCGGGGGTCAGAAAAAGCGAGAGAGCACAGATAATGAAGAGAGTCAGACGTTAGCTCGCACTATCTCCACACTGTTTGACAAGCAAGATCTCAGAAGGAGAAGGAGGAGGGAGGGGATAGGCTATGCAAATGTGGACTGACTGACTGTATTCAGTGTGCCCCTACTTGAAAGGTGATATGCACAAGTTGAGACTGTATTACACGTGGGATTATTGGGAGACGGAAAGTTGGCTACTCTCTCGTGTTTGCGTGCTCTCTCGTTGTCTCTGATCGAGAGAGATAGGAGGAAGGAAGGGGATTACGGTAATTCGAGTCGCGGGACCGGTCAGAATCGGTCAGGACACGGACGGGGAAAAATCAACAAGGTGCGCGTGTGAGCAAGAGAGATTTGAACACGAGCGGAGATTGGTTGAGAGGGTACGGTAGAAAGAGAGAGGAGATTGAAACGGATGGGAAGGGGTGAAATTATGAACATGATGAATAGAATATAAATCGTTGATGATGAATAGATTCAGCGTAAACTACTGAAGAAGAATAGGAATTATAAAATCCTATCAAAGTGGAAAGCTGCCATAAGTTCAGTCGAAATGCGTAATTTAATGAAAAATCAATGATGGCAAAGAAATTTCAGCGAAGAATGATACGAAGCGAAGTAAACGCCAATAAATACGATGAGTAATAACAACTCAGTGTTGGAACTTACCAAGAACTCCTAGCTGCGGATCCCAATGTGTCAATTGGGGCTGTGCAAGAGGTGCTTCGGCCGCTGTGATGTCCCATTTCGGAATCTCCGATCTAAACATAACAGTTCTTTCTTCAGTTTAATTGATGTCAGGAAAAATGAGATCAATTTTTTAAAAAAGGAGTAAAGCTACAGCCGAGGGATTTATTGAGAATGAATGTGAACAAAATCGACCACAAGTTGTCATCACGCGCTTCAATATGAGTGATAGATAAAGCATGATTCAATTATTCATCTTCATCAGCGAAGTTGGTTTAGCGCGCTTTCCGAAATCAATAGTCAGCACCATCGATGGTTCTAACTTCGCGCTCACAGTCTAACTTCCTACGACCTGAACAACTCCGAGCTGACAACAATGGATCAACCATCCACCGACACCTCAACTTCTCTAAAGAGTGGCCCCATCTTCTCCTCCCATCTTCCCCCACTTCTGTGAGATGAAGTGGATGGATGCGATACCGATATAAGTGGAACCCCTTGAGAAGGGGATGGAATATCAAGTGCCCCTCTCCCTCCATCATCAAGTGGTGGTGATGATGGTGAGCGGCACTGTATCTACCTTACCTTAAGGTATCCCTAACTTTAGCCTTAAGCCATCACTTACTTGGGCAGGTCCATCGTGGTGAACATTGAGTGCGGATGGTGGTGTAGTGTTAGAGCGGGCGGTGGTTGGGAGGAGGAGGAGGAGGGGAAGGAGGTGGGGGGGGGGGAGAGAGAGCGCCGGTGGAAGACGGAGGTGGAGCCATACCTCCACCATTTGACCCCGTCCGACCGAGCAGCAGCTTCTGCAACCGGGTTTTAGCTCCGGAACCGTCAAATAGTAATACCTGTTCAAGCGCAGCGGCCAGTCTACTGTAGTACTCCATTGATAGGACTCCGGATTGACTACAGCTCGCCTCTCATCAATAAGTCTTCTCAATGTTTCTCTCTGCCCAATTTACTCGTCTCTCCTAGTTATCAGTTGTCTCTCCATCTCCATAGCACCGACGAATTGAGAGGCCGTTGGCCCTTTTCGCTAATGAGCTCCCGCCTCTCTTGTCTCTAGAGTGTTTGGTACTCTATCCCGAGACTCATCCCGAGTACTGAATCAAAATGACATCAGCGATATTACATGTGCAATGTGGTTACTTCAAAACAGTCCTCGTCGCCCTTTTTCACTTGCTTGTCCGTGGGAATACTGTAGGCGCGTGGATCGACTTTGAGCAAAAAAAGGAGAGAGATGGAGGATGGGAGGGAGGGAGGGGGAAGGAAGCTATAGCACGTCCTCATCCAACAATAGATTACTGACAGATTGCCTCCAAACTGTGAAGCATAGAATTAGTATTCAAATACTTTTGATGCAATGAAATCATTGCGTTGAAAATTGAATGATTTCTGTAGTATCGCTGAAACGTTTGATTTTTCTCAATTTTCTGGGAGTGTAGAAAAAATGTTATTTTGATATTAAATTAAAGAAAAGGAGGCATCAATAGCATTTCGCTCCTTTCATGGTGAAGTTTCTCTGTGATCTCAAATATCGTCTTCTCTCTCTGGTTATCCATTGTCTGAGATCAACAGAGAAGTGTATGGGATGTCCACACTAGAGAACTCGAGCCATATCGTAATGCTGATCCTGGCTAGAAACGTTACATAAGGCAGATGTGACCGTGTCGTAATCACGAGAAAAATCCCATATTCCCAAGCCTGATCAGCACACAAATATGAAAAGTTTATTCCAGACATAACGTGTAAAAAGGGCAATGGTGGCAATTCAAACCCGTGCGAAACATGGAAAGATTCAATTGAAATTCACTAGCGGAAAAACTGAGTCAAAATACGGAAAGACATTGAGATCGAGTGAAATGGAAGTGTTGCGGCTATAGAGTGAATTCAATAATAAGTGAATGGACCAGTGAAATTGCGGCTAAAAAGGGAAAGAAAGCTGACAAATAACAAAAAAGGAATAAGTGAAACATAATTCTGAATTTAAATTCTAGGCGGGATCATCATCCAACGTGCTTCTCCACTGAATCCTCACTGGACTGTGGGGAGGTTCATCCACAGTAGTACGGTAGTCCTCTTCGGGAATCGTCGACTGCACAATCGGCACCGCCTCACTCATACTGCTCTCGCCCTCCTTACCGTAGCCAGAGTCGAGCAGACCTGAGATCGATATCACAGCCAACTACGGTTTGTCGCTCAACGCACAAGGGGAGGAATGATTGTGGATGAGAACAATTAGAAATAAATACAATAATATTTCATTCGGCCCTCAAATCTGCCAGGGGTCCGTTCAGAAATGGAAATACATTTAAAGAAGGAGTAAACTCAATATTTTCGGGGGGTATCTGACGTCATAGGTCGATAGTTTCCGTAAACCACACTCCGAATTTGAAAATTAGAACTCTCTAGCTCAACTTTGTACTGAGTTACACGCGCGCAAAGTTTCTACAGGGCACAGGCAAAATCAAGATGCGCGGTGCAAAGGGAAGGGGTCTAGGTCAAGACGCAGAGGAGATGGGAAGAGACGGGAGAGGAGCGAAAAACTCTCGCGTCTGTCACTCTCACCCACTTACAGTACTTTCCCCTGATTGCACAGGGGCAGTGCTTCCCCGAATTTGGAGTTTACGCCTTCTTTAATGTAAATATGTTCTCACCTGCGGTCGAGCTCATCATGGGAGATGCTGGCGTTACCACGCCACGTGTTATATCCTCTTCTGAAGGAACGTCGCCGATGGGGCCCTGCAAAAAATTGCCTCTAGATGAGGTATTTGACGTGATTGAGGATGTAGAGAAAAGTATACGAAAAAACTAAATAGATAAACTAATAATATGGAGAACATTCAAGAATAAAATCGATCATGATGCAGTTTGAACCTGAGTAGAAGCCGACGCTTCCATGGGAGAGGCGACTCCATGAGTGGGCGATGAGAATACGGAGGATACGGAAGCCTCCTCTTCATCTCTTCCCTCTTCACTGCCGGCTGCCTCTTCACCCAAACGATTCTCAGCGATTGAACTGAAAATAATAATATTTATATTAATTATTATGTCAGATTAATAAATATTGTTTTCACTTGATCCATCTAGTGTTGGAGCGAGGGAAAATATAAAAACGCACCTTGGTCTGCTGCTCTTGCTCAACAGTCTTCCCTTGCTCATTTTCCTTCCTCCATTCTCTCTTTCTCGCATATCGTCCAAGTATTGCTGTAGAATTACGTGCACCTGCAAAAAATAACTATTGATAATTGTAATTTTCAGGAACGATACTGTTAGAAAAAAAAATTTATATATAATGAATGGTGCAAAAGCGAGAAGCAAAAGGTCACTGGAGGTATGGGGAATCGAACCCCAGACTTCTCGCATGCAAAGCGAGCGCTCTACCCCTGAGCTATACCCCACACGTTCTCTCTCCTCTGGCAGACACAGACAAACAAACGAGTGCTAGAGTGAGGGAAGGGAAGGAGATAACGCCTTTTCGTGCTAGATGCTATTGTATTTCTTTGCTCTTTTCACTTGTTTTTGATTGTTATCAACATGTTCTTCTCTTCCATTTCCAACATTGTTTCCTTACCGGGGATTCATCATCTTGTGCGTAATTTCCGATCTTTCCATCCTCGTATCCCAACAGAAGATATCTCTCTTCATCCATTACGAATGATCCGTTTGAACTCGCAGTTGAGATCATTGAACCTGAAATTGAACGATTATGACGGTAATAATCATCTTTAACTTTGTATGTTGAGATATGGAAAGAATCAAGTGTCTAACACGGACACATATTCTGATAGCGCAGTGTGTTCTCTGACTCTTCTCTCTAACTCGTAAATGATACACAACACAGTTTTGTGACTCATCACCCACAGGCAGGGCAAAGATACGCGAACATTGTTCGCTTTCTGACGTCCTGTGGTGTGCTCCATTGGCGCAGTTGGTTAGCGCGTGGTACTTATAATGCCGAGGTCGGGAGTTCGATCCTCCCATGGAGCAGAGCTTTTTGCTAATTTTACTCATCATTTTCCTTGCTACCAACACCGCCCAATACTTTGCATTTATTGCTAATTGGAAATGGTCAAAGAACAGTTCAGGTCTCTATCAAGCCTTTCGAAACAATTTTACATTCAAGTGCTTGTACGTTTTTTTTGTACGAGTTGAATATCCGAAAAAAGAAGGAAACCAAAAATAAGATACAACTATCTAACCAGGCCTCGGTCTCCTACATCCACTTCCTCCATTGGCCGTATCCAATCCTCCTCCTCCATCAGTCTGCACTGCTGTGCTCACTCGCATTCGATGATGCTCGTTGTGATCCACCTCATATTCATATTTTATTTTTAATTCACCAACTATAGATTTATCTGGGCATGTGATAATAAGAATTTGCGGATTACTAGTTCTCCAGGGAAATGTGGAGACTTTCATTCTAACTACGAAAATGAGCGGAAGAATAAATTGTGTTAGTCATCGAAATATCGAATTACGATAAAATGAAAGTCCATTACCATCTTCTGCAGTTGATCCGAGGCGAGGAACTTGGAGAAAACCATCGACCTGAAAATGCACATGATACTTTGAACAAAAGTTCACAATTAACATTTCCAGAAATCGATTATGTTTCATGGGTTCTGCAAAATCAATGTGTCGGTCGATGCATCAATTGATCCACTATTCTTCTTCGAATACACACTAAATCTCACTTGAAATCATTTCGATGCGGTCTCAGTCTCTCCATTGTCTGTATTCGATTGAACAGTGCTTTATTGTGCATGACGCGCGAATCTCGGAGGAGTCGGGTTGATGATTGAGAAGCTCCTGAAGACAATTATTATTAACACTTTTACCTTCATATTTCCACGACATTGTCATTACTTCCAGATAGTCGCAAAGCTCAAAGAGCTGATATGCATAATCAAATAGATAACTCACGCGATCGAATCGAATGGGAAGATCGATCACTACCTCCGTGTTGAATTGCTGTAGTGGCAGTCGCCATGTGAAGCTTCATCGAATCCTCAAAATACAATAATTAATTAATTAAATTGAGATAAAAAAAATACATATTTACAACATTGCTTACGACTATTCGACTACACGGTACGCTGACAAGAAGCTATTTTCAGTGTACGACCAAGAGCCCTAGCGGGAAAGCTCCGAGCAATGGTCTGCTTTGATTGGGAAAAAAAAGTGATTGGGAAAAGTCAGACCATGGCCCGTCTACCGTACCTCCACCCTCAATTCGGCAACCTCGTCTCTGTACTCTTCTGCTAATTCCTCTTCCTTCTCCTCTCCATCGGAATCCGAGTCAGGGTCGGATTCGAGCTGACGACCGATCACCTGGAACATGGTTGACAATCTCACGCGTTCCGTGATAATTCCAAAATCTTGATTGTCCGGCCTTGCGACAGAATCGTCCGCGAAAGATCGGTACATTGAAGTTGAAGAGTGAATGAAGCATTTGAGTTTGTCTGTATCCCCACCCTATTTTCTACCTCCTTTACGTTTTGAGCAGATGATTACTAATACATCTTACCTCCGTGGCTACTCTCTCAGCCATCCAATGCTTCGCTACGCCCATCATTGTATGCTGACGATGCTCGATCGCGGGGAGACGCATCAATTTCCCTGAGAATTTTATATTATTTAATCGTTTTCTACGTCCTTCGTTTAAGAGAATTGCCTACTCATGCACCATGAAAATCATCAGTAAGTGCGAATTACTAGAATAACAAAAGAATCCTCACCAAGTATGCCCATCTCGAAGGTGACAGCCGGTGCTTCTTCACCAAGGCCGTCTTCCGTGCCCTGAAATTTCAAATCTTCCATTATGCTTCAGAGAGTAAGTAAGAATCCGATTGGCTTTGTCTCATTATAATATTTCAATTTCCTTTGTGACAAAGGTTGAAAGACAATATTGGTGTCAATGGTACCTCATGTGCCATCACTTCCATCTCGCAAATGTATTCTCGGATGAGAAGACTCCACAGATTTTCGATCAGAGTCTGTAATAAATCTCTTTTATTTTAATTATTTGGAAATCTGGATCCCTCCATTTCCTTCGCACGTGTAATGTCTGACCCGTCGGGCTATTTATCACCCTCGAGGATAAACTTCTTTCCTCTTTCCCCTCTCATCACAACACGAGTTTATCGCGAGTAGTTACACCCGCTCAATGCGACCACGGACGAGCCCCCGCTCGTTCACTCTGTTGTGAGCGGTTCTCAAAATATATCTTGATGAAGAAATATGAGTCACAATTCTACTATAATTTTTGTTGTGCTTTTTCAGCTAGATAATCAGAACTGTATTCGAAATGGGGCAGGTGAAAAAGCAAATTTGACTAACCTGCAGTAGATTGAGACACATCGACAGCATCGCCAACCCGATGAGAATGAGGATAAAATTAACGACAAGCATCTCATTGTTCGTTGGAATGATGTCACCGAGGCCTACCGTACTGGAATTTAGAGTTTTTTTACGGCAAAAGTTGCCATTCATTCTCCATACCAAACCTGACAAGATTTCTGCAATCAGTGAAACTTGTCCAATTTCACCATTCAACTCTTCGCCATTTTCATGAGCAGTGGAATTAGATCAGGCTCAAAATTGATCACCTGATGGAAACAAAGTAGAAGTAGATGCTCGTCGTCAGTCCCCATTGTGTTTCCCAGCAAGTGAGAAGACATGCGGAGATGAGGATCCATGCTGTAGTATGAAGCATTGATATTTGAAGAGGTAAAAAGATAAAAGTCATCCCGTTAATCCAGGCACTTACCTCCTGCGGGAGATCACTAGTATTCCAGTGATTTGAACAGCAACTTTAAACAAAAAAACAAACAAAAAAAAACTCACCCAACAACAATCCGAAAGCAATCGGAATTTGTGTGAGCATCGTAGCTAGCTTCTGAAATTGTGGTATGTTTCTCTTTTTGCAAGATGATCAATATTGGAAGCACTGATAAGTCGGAGATAGACTGACATTGGCCGCTCTTCTCTTCTCCTTTTCTTCCTCGTTCATCGAATCTTCCGAGTTCTTCTCAGCGTCTTTCCCGTCCTAAAATAAAAATGATAGTTGACCTGATCTTCAATTGATATTCATGTCCCCGCTACAGAAATTACGTAAAAAAAACTCTACCTTATTCTTCGACTTCCTCTTCCGTCGCAGTTTCCTGTAGGCTTTCTTCAATTGCATACTGAGAGATTGACCGACCTGGAAATGCTCAGATTTTAAATTACTGAAAGACATAGACAATCGTTAACAAAGTCTGACGTACTTGCTTCAGTGCTACAAGAAATATTGGAATTCCGAAGAGAATGTAGAAGATGGAAACCATCTGTCCCTCGCGGGTTTGTGTTGTAGGAATACCGTAGCCTGAAATTAATTATTGGATTAGCTATCAGCATTGTTTTGTGTTGTATTTTGCACAAAAATATCACATAAACGATTTTTCTTCAGAAACCGTCTGTTTTTGCAAAAAGCTTTGCTCCATGGGAGGATCGAACTCCCGAC
Organism: Pristionchus exspectatus; assembly: GCA_911812115.1. Classification (NCBI taxonomy): domain Eukaryota; kingdom Metazoa; phylum Nematoda; class Chromadorea; order Rhabditida; family Neodiplogasteridae; genus Pristionchus; species Pristionchus exspectatus. Next base: position 8,415,235 of record OU461587.1, on the reverse strand, counting down.
CTCGGCATTATAAGTACCACGCGCTAACCAACTGCGCCAATGGAGCATACCGCACGGGAGTAATTCTGGTCTATTCATACCGATCATTTCCTTTCTATTGTGAAAAGTTCCCCAGTGGCACTGCTGCGTTTCTTGCACTACGTTCAAATGTGCACAACGACATTTTCTTTTCCTTGAGCCTTCGCGAAGCTGGTTCAAACCGAATTTTCTCAAAAGACGTGCAGTAGTTACCCGAAGCTCGATTCTTGATCTTTGATCTTTCTCAAGGTTTCAAATTCTCGTCGGGAAACGACTTTTTCTCGAGTGCTTATAGCTTTCCATAGATCAATCGAATCACATTAGCCAATCAATCAAAGGGTCTATTCAATCTCTCCGAGGGGGATTTCAACCCTTCCTTCCAGTCGTTGATATCTAGCAGGAGGAAGGTGTAACATACACACGCACTTGCTCCTCACAAGACAGCGCCCTCCTCACTTCTCACACTGTCTCGCTCCCTCTGTTTCTATGCCCCTCCTGTCTCTCGCTTTGTTTTGAGCCAGCAACGAAAACTGGTCAGCGCTTATCCGATCAGTGACACTGATTTGCGGCCCCGGACGCGCCGGATTTGACACCCGACCGGGACCCGGAATCTAGTTGTCATCTCACAGCGAAAACTGACGCGGGTGTGAACAGACAACAAATCAAATCGCCTGAGCACGGACAGAAAACAGTAGATCATCCATCAAATATCGGATCTTTGACTTGTTGTAGACCCACTATTTCTAATTTTATTTGAGAAATGGATCGATAAGATAAATTTTTAGAGCTGTCTTTCATCCAGCATTGAGTTATGAGGAAAACTGAGCGGACATACCGATAGTTGTGTACAGTTGACCAGCATAGAACATCGATCCAAGTATCGTCCATGGTGATTCTTCACTACGAGAGGCGATTACCTGCATAATTTGCCATTTTTAGCAGATGAAAAGACAGAATGAGGAAACTCTAACGAATTTATGAAAGGCCCTAAGTTTACTTTGAACTCTCGAACTTCGCTAAGTGTTCTCACAGACAAATTCTTCAGTGCATTTTCAACATGTGCGAGCATTCGATCGTAAACAACTTCTTCTTTTTGCTGCTTCTTCCTTCGTTTTATGATCGGAGAGCTTGTCTTCAGGAAGAGAGCAAAAAGCGAGGAAACACTAAGACACTCGGCCATTAATCAGTAGTAATGATGCATTGAACGGCCCCGTTGATGGTTGTGCAGGACAAGGTGCATTTTGCAATAAGGTATTCGCATACTTTCTAGCGGATAAATCGGATGGGAGCATGAGGATGATACCTACTGGATTACAATGGAATAAATTTCTATGCGCTGCTGGATCTCTTCCGGATTTCCTGATGCGAACTAGTGGATTCTGTAAGAAAACTTCGAAATAGGGATCAACTTCGAAAAAAAAAGTAAGATCCGTTACCTCAGTGAGATTGAGATGGTCGAGGAACCAATAGATGGCATCTTTCGCATGTCGAATCTGCTCTTGTCGATTCTTTTTCAGTATTTGATCGTGACATTTCACTTCCAGCATTCGGTCCAACATCTGAAATGAAACTGTGATTACCACTTTTTCAAGTTATTTTTCATGATTTTCTGAATACTTCGGCTTCTCTGAGAACAATACTTTCTCAACAGAACATGACTCCGTGTTCACATTCCTGCGTTTTTTTTCAGGCCTTTATCTCGAACTCGTGGACAACTGAGGCTCTCAAGTTTCATGACGAACTCAGACTCGAACAAATATTTGGCCATGTTTACACCCTCCCGCATTCACAATATTGCCAAACTTTTCTCTTCTCGTCTCAATGGGATAAAAATGGGCACGAATCTCCCGAAAAAAACATGCATCGGCTCGGTACGTAAACGCAATAATGTCTGTGTGCCACTCGGGATGAGAGCAATGATTTCATTCTCTTCATTTTTAGCCAGTTGATTCGCAGCAGTGAAATACCCAGAACCATAACCGCTAACCTGATTAACGGCGAACTCGCTGGCCTCCGCGTATTGGCGACGTCGCACGACGTCTTCGCCCATTTCGAGATGCCGGAAGATGAGACCGCCGGCGATCTAAATGACGGCTCTACGGAGGTGTTTAAACCCGGTCTCATGCGAATGTTCTACATGACATTATCACTGCAGCGCTTATAAAAATAAATTCGAAAAAGGAACGAACCGTGTAAACAATCAAAACAACGCATGGAATGCGACCGCCGAGTGTGACGATATTGTAGATCTGAAATGCAGTAAATTGGTAAGGATTAGACTGCCGAAAACAAATTTCCAAGTATTTGATTAACATGCAAATCAACCCTTTTTTTGGTTTGAGAGAACTCAGAATGAGGAGAGTAGAGAGTTATTTTCGAATATTTGGAAACTTGTTTTCGACACTCTAGTAAGGAGTGGAAATATTGATTGAACAAATGCTAAACCGTTTCTATAATTGGATCATCCTACTGAATAAGTTCACCTTGCTATTCATTGTCTCTCGTAGACCAGGAGAGTAAGAGGAGTAAACTGACCTTATCCAGTAATCTTCCCTTTCTGCTTCTCGGCTTCGCCAGCCCATCCTTCATTCCCCTGCAATGTCTGCGACTCTCTCCATTCCTTCTTATCTCTCGCTTTCTCTAACCGGCGAGAGATCGAACAGAATCGATAGAGCCTTGGGGCCAAAATGGATTTAGTGAGACGACGGAAGAGGCCAATGAGTAATCGGTAGGTCAGTGCACTCGCGAGACAATTGCGAGTGGAAAGCGAGTAGAAGCATGCACAGGAAACTCATCAATCCGCGCAGCTCCCGCTCTAATATTAGCCCCGACCAAGCACTTTTCTGCCTTGCTATGTCTCTTTTTCTGTCCCTATAATCCCTTCCTTGACTGACCTATCCATTGTTAGACCGCGCTTGACAAATCTGCAACGACAGAATACACGAAAGCGGGTGCGTTTACCCCTGTCTTCTAGTCAGTTTGGCGGGTCGAGGAATGCAAATACGAATTAAAAAGAAGTAAAGAAACTAAAGAAAAGTAAATGGCTAATCTCGGATTGGTGATGGAAATAAAAACAACGATCTAAAAAGTAGTAGTAGCGTAACGGGAGAAATCACTTCCTGCTGCAGCTGAAACACGAGATGGGCGTTGAAATGACAAACATCCTCATTGTAATGGGGAAAGGAGAAGTTGATGGAAGAGGGACGAACGGCTACTTTCACGACGACTGTCAGACACCTCACTTCAAGACTCTCGAGCACGGAAATAAATAGAAAACTGTAAAATGTCTAGAAGTCTTAGTCTATTTCTGTAGGAAGTTAGTAGAGGTGGAAGAAAGAAAGAAGATAAGTAAAAGTTGTGGGAACAAAGTGAGGGAGCCAATCCGTCGGTGTTCCGCACATGTCATAACCAGAGGATACATGAGACGAGGAGAAAATCGGCCATTAGAAGAAGAAAAAGAAGCCGGAAATCTCCCCGAAAACTCTTCTTCGTTTTTTATAGGCACGATGAGTGCGGGCCCATCGAGAATTAGCCGAGAGGATCAAGAGGAGACACTCCTCATTTTGCCTTTTCTCTAACCAATCAGAGAGTCTCAAAGACCAAACGAAATGAAGAGCAATCTCTAAGCTGCCGGAGAAAAGGCAGAGTGCTTTTCGGTGCTTCTGGTGATGCTGGCAAATTTATCAAGCGAGCTTACGCACGGGGTAGGTCAGTGAGGATTAGAGGAAAAAGGGGAATAAAGACGAGTGGAAAAGTGCTTGTTCGCTAAGCTTCAAGACTCGAAAACGCACTTGGATTCTTCAATTCGAGATTGAGTACCTTGAGGCGAGGAAAGTTTTAGTGACTTCAACTCGAGTCATTGAGTGGTTATTTTGCATTGGAGATGGCAGGTCAGAGGCGGAAGGAGGAGGTGTAAAAAGAGAGGACGAGTCATCTCATCGAGTGAACGGAATTACGTCGTTGATCGAATGGCCCGTGACGTGCGTGGGAAATGGACTACTTGAGGAATTTATTCGAGAAACGTTTCGGCATTTCGGTTGTTTGCAGTGATCTCAAACTTGAGTCCGAGAAACTTCTCTGCATTTTAAATCGGAAAGAACCTCAGAATTTCGAATTAGCGCTCCGATTTGGGACATTCCCAGAATCGGCTCTGCATATTTTTCGAAGGATAAGCGTGGAAAATGAACGAATTTTGGGAAAAAGACAGGGAAAAGGGGAAGTGCGAGTACTAGACTCGATCATCACTGATCAGTAGATGGGATGAGATAGAGAGGGGAGAGAGTGAGAAAGAGAGAGAGGGAATCAATCAGTCATGAAACAGGGGCGTGGGTATCTTTCTCTGCCTCTCTTCACTTTGCACGATCTCTCGCTTTCTCTAACCGAGCAGTGATTGAGCAGATTGGAGAGAGACCAAGCGGGGGATTCTAAGTGTATGAAAAGCAACTGGAGGGCGAGGAAGAGAAGGGAAATGAGATGAGTGAGAGCAAGGGTTTGAACACATGGTGAGGAGGGGCTAATGAGCTGAGAAACGGAGAGGGTGGGGATGGGCTCTCATGCACTTGTGAGACTTGGTTTTAAGAATTGAGACAGCAAGATATTAATTACTATTGTAGGCATGAAGATATGAGGCTAAGGTGAAACACAATTGAATCAGGAGAGCTAAAGTGCGAGGATTCGCTTGGATTTAAATACGCGCAAATAATTGGCTAGCTCGAAAATAGATAAAATGGACTAGCAAATGGCAGAGTTCGCTTCAATTGAAAATGTACGTGGAAATGGGCAGTCTAGGAGAGAGATTGAAGTGAGATGAACAAAGACGATAGGAAACAGCCATTTTCTGTTGTAGCGCTCTATTTTCACTCTCTCGTGAATATGCATCGTAACATCGGGTACATTCAGTCAAAACATACAAACGAGAATATCTATGATTCAGTTATCTTTGAAATTGGAGAAACGCGGCCGCCAGCCCATTCAGAAGTAGTCCTTGCGACTTCAGTAGTGAAGAAATGCAGCCCATTGTGCTCATGCGAATTCAGTCGTCGCTATTTCAGTGGCAGAGGATTGAATTCCTTGTCGCTGTTAAAGCCGCGACTTGGTGTGAAAAATGCCACTGCCGGGTATCGAGTTACGAAGAGGAAGGAACACTAGCGGAAAAAAACCAAACAAGATTTGAGTTCGAACTAGTTTAGCCGGAAGGAATAGAACGTGAATTTAACAACTGCGGAACAATCGTGATGAAGTGTGGTTCATTGTTGAAACTTATCCGAAAAGAAAGCAGAATAAAAAGAGAAGACACAGTTGAGCTTCATTTACTGACCCGGAAACATGATGTTTCCCTGCATAGACTAAGCAGAATGATACATTTGAGATGCACTCCAAATTCAGAAAAACTCTGCGTAGCGCCAAAATAATAAGTTCGTTCAAAAATATTTATTGATGGATCAACGACATTTTATTTCTTATCCAATCCTTCCGTAGTTAGTCGTTCAACATATTTCTCAATCGCTTTTGCAGAGCTGCTATATTCTACAATAGAACATTAAATATTTTAATGACTAATATATTTTACCTTATCAGTAATCTTGGGTTTTCTACTAATTTCATCATCTTCTGATCCGAATAATTCCTGAATAAATACAGTCGAACCAATCGTTTGCTTCAAATCTTACCTCCATTTCTGCAGTAATCTTTGCTAAGGATGTTTTCCAACGGTATAAAGCCTCTGAGTAGGGCTTGATGGAATCACTAGCGATTTTCTGTAGTTCTGCAGCTTCCTACAATATTTTTACGAATGAAAAGCATTTTTTATTGAAGCTAGATTACTTGTTCACTGTGAAGTTGCTCGCATCGAACAAAGAGCGCATCCATACGAGAGTTGCTTGTGAAATGCTGAATAATTCAGGTCATTTCAAGATTCGAGACTGAATACTTCAATTTTCAAAGTTCTATTACCTGCCACATATCCTCTTTAAGTCCATTCGTTCTTCCGATTAGAGTGTACACTCCTCTCATTTGTTTCGTTGCTTCTTCATTGATGTCATTCAATTGCGACCGAGATTTCTCCCGAAGCGCACGCAACTAAAAAATTCAAGCATGAAGTTACCTATTTCCCCTTCATTGTTCGTTGGACAATTCAAGTTAACTGGGCGAATATTCTATTATAAAACTGCTTGCCTCGGCTTCGACTTTCTCCAGCCTGACGACATCGTGCTTCTGATGATGTTCGATTGCACACGATAGACAGATGTTCTTTCGGAACTGAAACGGGTTCAACTATTGCGAGTTCCCTAGATTAATTATGCGACGCAATTATGATGAACGGACGTGTTTATCATACTCCTTTGCCACATCAATTAGGAGGACTAAATATTTACCTGATCGCATCCTTGAGTTTTGCATACTGCCATTTCTTTCAGTGTTCTTGTCTGAAATATAAATATTATTATAAAACGAGTATTATCTTCATCTAATTAAAGATTGGTCCTTCAGCTCTATGAATAATCTTGATTCGTGAACTTACCCCTCCAAAACACGTTCGATGGGCGCAGAAATAATTAGGTTCAGCCTCCTCCCGGCTCGGCTTCTGACCTTCTGTGCGCACGTAGTCAACAATGTCTGAAAAGCAACGAATATTTCTCGGGAATGATTATTTCACACACTTGATGAGTCATTATCGTACCAATGAGTGATCGATTAATGGGCAGCGCCTCGACTGATTGGACAGATGTGACCATGGCACAGAAGGGACATTTGTAGCTGAACATTCCCAACTATTAATTTATTTTTTGGCAAACCAACTTCTTATTTTTGTCGATCATCCTTTTTATGCATTTCTGGCACGCGGAATGACCGCATTTAACAACGCGAGGGATGTTGACTATCGAGTCTAAAAAGGCTCTATGATTTCAAAATTTTTACTTGTGAGCCGAATTGATAAAGATAGCATGTAAATTAGACATAATAAGTATACATTAGATATGTACCATATGTCTCCATGCAGATATCGCAACTGCATCGCACAGTCATTTCTGGATGAACATCCTCGAATTGGTCCTCAAATTTAATATTTTGAAATGAATAAAACATATATTTGCCATCTAAAATCTTTGGTTTACTTGAACTAAGATTATTGAATGCAATTCAAATCAAATAAATTCAAAAGCAAAAACAAGTGAAAACAAATAGTTCCATACCGGATTGTTAGAAGGCATCACAAGGCGTTTAGACGGTTGAGGCACGATTGATAGAGAGGGTTGTGTGTAAATCGTATCGATAAGAATGAGTCATTCTGTGACTGATGATGCAGAGTAACAGTGGAAAATGGGCGTTAGTTTAGTGATCGGATCTTTCGATGATTAGAAAGCACAAGTCAGAAAAGGTGCGGAAAAGCCGAGAAACAAAGAAGAAAGAGTTTCAATAACAGTGGATGCAAATAATTTTGCAACTGCCAACATAATACAATTACTTATAATGAACAATTCTTCAATCATCTCCTCTCTTCTTCTCATTCTCTTCCTATTCCTTCGTGCTGAGTGGTTTCTCTGACTTGGATTCTCGATTTTGGAGCAATTTCGATGACGAGATGGCTGGCCTTCTTCTGCGTGTTGTTCATTCGACCTTCTTCATTGATAGTTGCTGATCGTAAGTGATTGGTGACCTTAGGGTTGCACGTTCGGTTTCGGGACTACCGACTCCTCTCGCGCCAGATGATTAGTGCCAAGAAAGAACTAGTGAGGAAGTATACCGAACGTGCAACCCTAGATAATAGGAACGTCATAGTGTCTCAGGACTCTACAAACTACAATGTGATATTATTAGATTCGTGCATCAATTCGAACCCACTGAGGAGCGACTGCGAGGGAATAAGATTGTGTGGAACGGTTTGAACTTCACTCTCCTTTTTCTATGAAACTCGTATTTCCAGGTGCATTTCAATGATGATAATCTCATAAATTGCCCTCGTCGCATGATTAAAGGCTCAAGCGACAGATCTCTCATCGCTGATCTTCAATGCGATCGAATCAGCGGAAAGTGGAAATCGATTGTAATCACGAAGAATTCGAATATAACAGGACGTATTGAGAGAGGAATCAATGTCTACTGCGAGTACGGTAAGGATTTGCATAAATAAATGAATGATTAATTTCAAAATTGAGATGAATGCGTCAGTTCCAAGTTGTTTCCTCCCTGCGGGACGGATATCGAATGCAAGGAGGTATGGAATTGCTATTTGACAGATCCCGGCCTTACCTGTATGTCTCATGACAACTATAAGATCGCCTTGATTGTGGAAGCAACTTTACCTTTTTTCACTATTTGAGGGAAATAAATGGTCTTTCAGCACTCTATCAGCACCAGCAGACTAACGTATTTCTGCCCTCGGAAATCGACACTATGGTGATGAACCTTGTGTTGAATGTGAATTTAGAATATTCGTTGAGGACTCGTCTCTCAGAGGCTGAAGACTGGGTCAAATTAGAGAATGCGAAACATCTCACTTGCCATAAGGAAAAATTCTGGGCAAATGATCAAGCGCTGCCTGCGGGAGCACAAGCGAGCTGCCGAGAGCCATGTATTTGTTTTGAACTTTATTTTTTTTTGAGAAAAACAACAACAACATTAAAGTTTTCATTGTTTAGACGTGGAAGACGAGGGCAGCAACATCGGTCTCTACATCGCTCTCGGCGTTATCGGATTGATCGCCATCGTCACCATTTTCCTCTGCGTTTTCATGCGGAAAACGGGAACGAAATGGCATCACTTTGGGTTCGAATCCAGTTACGTTTCTTCAAAATGAGTATCAATTCAGTTTCCACGACAAAACTCCCGCGGCCAAGAAGGAATACGATTTCAACACTCCACCAATCAATTCGCCTATCGGAAATTCGCCCAGGGTCAAATCGCCCGATGTTGGATCTCCGCATGTGGCAGCAACGACGCCAAGTAATAAGAATGTATCAGCCGAGGTCGAAACGGGAACACCCAGGTAAGAGATGCAGTTTGAGATATGTGTTATCGACTCTTGCTTTTGCATACTCTCTGGTCTGAGAAAATGTAGGAATTGGAGAAACGAATTTGAATAATTACAGAAAAGCACCAAGCACTGAAAAGGGAGGAGTCACCACAAGTGCCGATAAAATAACGAATGAAGATTTGATGAGCAAAGAGAAAATCAACGAGAATCAAGTATTCAATATATGAGCAGGAAGAGACAAGGAAGCAAACCATAAACAACAATCTTGAGAATTGACAACCGAAACTATCAAGATGTGATAAACAAATTCTTGGATTGCTTGATACTTCTGATAAATTGCAAAAGCGAATGTTCCGATGCCGGGAATCGAACCCGGGCCTTGCGGGTGAGAGCCGCAAATCATAACCACTAGACTACATCGGATGGTGCTAGGCATCTTCTTACATCCGCAGACAATCGTTTCACTTTGATCTTAAGGAATCACATGTCAATCAATTCAGCTAGAATTATTTCACTTGACCATGCTATTTATACATTAGCAACATCAACCCGGAAATTTCAGCAATTCATTAGCAATTGTATAATGACCAATATGACCAATATTTGCACCATTCGTTGTCCTCTAATGGTCAGAGCGAGGGTGCCCTGTCCCTCTTCTCTTCTACCATCCAACTTGTACGTATACATGCACGTACCTGCAGTTTCCGAACAACTGGACATAAAGACGCTCTTCAGTATCATATTTGAACACTATCAAACGATTTCAGCTTCTAGACTAATCATTACTTTGAAAGTGAAGTTAATTGCATATTTTTGATTGCATATGAGTGCGCCAACGTGAGAATGATCGAACTGATCAGACAACTAGCGGAAGAAAAGAATAGCTGATGTTGCTTAGAGAAATAGAGAAGAATCTCTCGGTTCCCAGATATGTAATGCTCCGGGAAGCATTTTCATTGGACATGCAATAAGCAAAATACATTTATTATCGGTGAACGAAATCGTATGAAAGGAATGTGCGGGACTGAGCTTCATAAATCAGGTGAGTTTACGTGAATAAATCTCTTCGCTCCCAGTACTCAGAAAGTGGAGTTCGTGCGAAGAACAACCACCAGGCAGCGACTAGAATTAATTATTTTAAATAATATTCAAAATAAATTTTAGTAAATATAACTCACATCCTGCAACCGCGTACAACTGCTGATTCCTAGTCAATTTGGCGGCGATTGCTGTGATTACTGCGGGAATGACTGAAAGTGAATATTTATTGTGGAAAGAAGCGACCACTCTCTCTTTTGCACGACTAATTGTAATGTAAAAGTGAAAAAAGAGCACACTTACTGATATCGTACGAATCCTGGCCGAGAAATCGATTGAGCGCCTTTCCGACGATAACTCCGATTAGACCTGGCAATCAAAGCAATAAATAAGAGTTTCGGGGAGTATTTCGTACTAAAGAACAGCCAAACAGTTCACTATTAGGACAGTGCTGTGAGGGGAGAGAGGGTAAAAATGAGGAGATTGACGACATGAGAAAGATAACGTCAATAGTCGAACAAAGAAAAGGCGATTGAGCAAATCGACTGATGATTTGAATAACCCTTTCATCAATCGTTCGACGGTCTCTATTTCGTACCTCCCGGACACAATCCGCGCACTCTCGTCGAATTCCATCCGAGGAACGCGCCAACTAAAATTTAAAGTGGTTCTAATGTGATTATTCGATTGTTTGCAATTTTTGCACACCGAATGGATAGGGCAGTTCGTGAAAAACTCACTCGCAATGGAAACATCTTGACAGAATCGTCCGATTAAATAGCGAAAGTGCAACTTAGCATCCTGAAGTGAGTGAGTGCTAATGAAAGAAGACACGATTGAGCGTAATTATAAGAAAGATATTATTATCAAGGCAATATTTAAAACCAAATTACCTTTTCAGGACCAAAAGGTTCCGATTGGAGAGTGAAGAGCAGAACCACACAGATAATTAAAAGTATGAATCGCCAATTGTCCATTCCCTACTGAAAATGACAAGGAATTCACACGCCTGTGAACAACTTGCATAACGTTGTGAAAAAAAAAATCTAAAAAAAAACGCTAATGGTGAGCACGCTAATAACGGGAGCTAGCGCGCGTAATAGTTGTTTGTGTTGCAACGAAAAGTCAGTGAGAGTGATTCACGCAGTTTAGAGTGGAGCAGAGAAATAGAGAGGAGATACGAGATGTGGCTATAGAGAGAAATAGAGAAAGAGAAAGTGCCCGATCAATCTTTCGCTCCCTTCCTTCTCGCACTCGCAATCAGTTGTAAACGTTGCATTGGTTTCATATTGAACAACAGGAATACGTAAATAGTTTATTTCGCGCAACCGAACATACAAGTAGAATCAGTGCAATATCCTGTTCCGCCGCTGTTTCTTCCCAGCTGCAAGGAATATTATTATTATTCGACCTTTTTGGAAACATAATGGGAATTACATTTTATTGTTATACAAAACAATAAATAAACTGACAGTGAAAGGAATAGGAAAGTGTACACTGTCGTTGTCCGGTTGGATTGGCCTGATATATTTCCATTACTTTTAGCCTCTTTGAAGGTAACAAAGGGTTGAACGAAACACCACGAATCTCATGCATCCTCCATCGCTATCAGACAATTTTCGAAACATGTGCATACATGCATAAAACATTAACGATCTGCTCACCTGTGACAAACGAGAGGAGATGATTTCCCATTGTGCATTACGTAATCGATCGACGTGAGTGACTGGAATTGCATGAATCATTCACGATCAGTCAAAGTGCAGAAGAAATTTACTCATTCTGAACTCACATTTCTCGATTTGTTCGTTGACCAGGCAGGATTTAGTGTGTCAACAAATCCCGATTGCTTCCACTTACTAACGAACTTCTCCTTCTTCATGTTCAAATCTCCCGCAATTATTGTGGTTGTGGCACCGGCTGAAATTCAATTAAAACATTTGAATTTTCAAAATTGAAAATAATCACTTACTCGCCAGTTTATTGAACACCTCCTCCGTCTCCTCAAAGTGCTCCCCATCCCCTCTGACATAACTGCTGATCAATCGATATCGCTTGCCCTGACTCGTTTGGACGTCAGTTGCGATTGCTTCGATGGCTGGAACAGTGGGGGCATTTTGAGATAGAACACGTATGTATAGACGTCGACAGATAAAACGCTTTTAATGAGCTAGCAAATGTATCATATTCTCGATTGTACATTTATCAGGTGAAGTATGCGTGTTTACCTGGCGCGTCTCTGTCCTCTCCTCGCACCTCCTGGCCCACTGTCAATATCTTGAATTTAAAGCAGATTCGGTAGATGATCACTGATCCTCGCATTGATCGACCTTTGGGAGCCGAGGAGGGAACGGATCTGTAAGATTTAAATGAAGTTAATATAAATTCGGCAAGTTACCTCCATGAAAATCACTCACAGATAAGCGTACCACTCCAATCCCTTGACCACTGCTTGAATATCCTCTTCCTTCGCTTTGACTTCATTCAGGAGGATGATGTCGGGTTCGAGTGCGATGATCAGACTGAGATTATGTTTTTTTTTGTACAGGGAATAATGATCTTGCCAAGAGTTTCGCAAAATACTAAATTACTGATGACTTACTCAAGCAAGGAAGTGTCTTTAGTGGGTGCTGTCTGGCCGACAATTCCGCAGCAGTTCCAGTGCAAACATGAGATCTGGAATATTGAGAACGATTGAAGAACCTATGCGGTTGAATGATCCTTGATCTCCTCACCTCGTTCAAGTTATCATCAGTTTTCACATGGAGCACGTTATTATACGGTCCGACATCAATCTTTCCCTTCATGTAGAAAGTTATCCGACGTCGCAGCTCCACCTAAAACACGTATTTGCCGACAATTATTTGAGTTTAGGCTTTAAAGAAATCGAGTTTTTTCCCTTGTAACCGACCGTTTGCTTCTTCACTTCATCCACAGTCGAATTGGCTGGAATGGCGGCGAAAATCATGGGAAATGCTCGTTTGAAAGTTGCGCATTGAAGGAAGGGAGCAGCTACTGTCTGAAAAAATATTTTTATTTAGTTTTAGAACATATTTCATATCCAACCTTATATTCGTCGAAGGCTCGCACGTATTCCTCATCATTTTGTCGCTTCTTCGGCAGGAGAATCTCGACTAGGGACGCCATGATTGTGTGTGTCAATTTGTCTGTAATATATCAATGGAATACAGAGAAAAACACAGTCTAAACTAAGCATGGGTGAAAGAAAGCGAGAAAGTAATTGGTCGAGGGTGAGGTTTCGATGAATCATCACTGCATAAGAGCGAGCGAGCACGCTTCACACGATAAGCTTCAATAGAGAGAGAGAGACATCAACGCCCAAGTGATAAGAGACGGAATCAAAGTATCGCCACGCGAAAAGTGATCGAGGAAGAGCAAGAACGAGCGAGAGAAATCAAACTAGAATTGCGTGAGATTGCACAGCATGTGGTTTGGAAATACGTGAGCATTGAAGAGATCGAGATTCTAATGGAAATTTTGAATTATCATAAATACAAAGGGGACCAAGCGTTGTTTCTTTTGTAAAAATTTTTGCTTCGCAACAGATATTCGATTTTGCAATGATTATTTCTACAACAAAGCAAGAAACACAATTGAACAGGCTTTACATGAAATATGCAGTTGAAAAAAGTTCAAGGCAAATTTCTTCGAAAATGATGGTCTTCATGGACAGTCCAGTATTTGAGATCCCATTCATTCTCATGCAAGGAATAAATCTCACGGAGTCTCGATTTGTGCTTCACACCCACCGACAGATGACCACGATCACATATATCTGAAATAAAATTGTTTTTGTTGTTTCAAAAAAAGCTCACATTTAATGACGTGTTCATTATAAATATGAGTAGACAGGGATAGAACGTTGGTAGACACATCGTTATCGCCTGTTGCTTGGAACCACGCTTTCTTTCCGATTCGGGGCAATTTCTTAATTTCGATCCGATGAATGGGCCAGGAGATAGATCCGAAACTACAGGGAAAATAGAAGCTACACTGAGATTCCATTATCACTGGTCCACATTCTTCGATGATATGTAATAAACAAGCAATCAAGAGTAAAGAAAATTGGTTTTGTAGTGTTAATAAGTTAAAGTTGCTTCCACAATCAAGGCGATTTTACAGTTTTCATGCGACAACCACGCCTGGGCGGGGTACACAGGTAAGGCCGGGTACGGAAGGACTCTAACCTGTGAGAGTGTTGTCAGACACTCGGCTGAGATGTAGCGCGGGAAGAGACGATTGTGCAGGCAAAGTGTGTCAAGTTTTCTCGAGAACATCTCGAGTCCGATTCTTGCCCATTGCGATGGGTGAATATTGAACAACTCATCGTGCTGGCCGTCCGATCGTTTTCCAAGATACAATATACGAACATGAGACGATAGGTCGATCAGAGCTCCCTCTTCAATCAAATTATTAGCAACTCCATAGTTTTCATTTACCCTGATCGAAATTTGCAACTCTGCCAACACAGAGGGATAGATGTTCGATTTTATGTGTCTGTACAACGTTGAAGATAGAATCGCTGGAACATTTATTTTGTTATTTGAGAAATTTAAGGAACCGCACAAATCTTTCTTGGACAATAAAGACTGCGTAATTTCCAGACTCCTGATCTCGAAATCAGCTAATTGATCGATGACGGAGTCGAGAATACTCCCATCGCAATTAAAGAGTGTCACTTTGCCCAAATTCTTTCCGAGCCATTTTTCCAGCGGAAATTTCTGATCCACAATAACTCTCCACTCATATACTTTGTATCTGAGTTTGTATATCTGAAAATATCCCGTTGCTACAAATCTACTGGTAGATGCACTCACAACTGGATCTGTTTGAGTGTGGATACATTCACTGTGGAAGGAACGTTTGACCTGAATGGCTAGACCGGTTTGGTCCGTCTTTCGAGATTTCAGACGGATTTCGAATAAGTCACTCATGTTTCTTGGAACATGCACGGATATATCTTTAGCCTGTGTAAACATACGTTTCAATGGAGCCCAGAATGCGAACTAACCGAGCTCCATCCAGTCTCCGTGAAACCCATTTCCTTTACAAGTTGAATTCTGTCTTGTCTGGCGTAATCATCTACACGATTTCTGAGCAATCGAGACGTCTAAAATATTTATATTGTTTAAGACCACTGAACGTAAGAGATGTGAGTTAAATTTCGATTTTTCAGTTCGAATAAGAAAAGCTAAACGATGAACGAATTCAAAAATATCTAACCAGTTTGAGGTTGTGGACGGACTCCGGGACATAATCAAATATCTCGAAGACAAGTTCTCGAGGCAATCGTTCGAATGGAGACCAAATATCATCAAATCCACTTGTTTCTTCTCGTTCATTTTCCTTTTCTTTTGGCTCTTCCTGTACTTCTTCCTTCATAGTCGATTCTATAATGCGAAAAAAAGATAATCGTATCCTCATTCCTCATGCTGACTCACCGTCAATGTGACGTAGACGATTACCCATATTTCGACGTCTATTCGTATCGTACACTCGGTAGAAGATGAAATACGTTATCATAGCCACAACACATAGAATGCAGAGATATCCGAGCAGAGAAAAATCTTTATATTTATACATTATATCGTATGCTTCCTCCATCCTAGAAAATTCAGTCAGGAAAATATAAATAAAAAACAAACGTGATTACAGCAGGAAGAAAGGCTTGGAAGAAAAAGTAGGCCAGAGGATGAAGAAGATGGAAGGATAGAAGCGAATGGGAATGAGGGAGATCGGAGGAAGATGGGAGACTTGTTTCCAAGCAACGTCGGAGAAGAAGAAGAACGATATGAATTGACAGCTCAGAGCCAGGGAAGGGAGAGGAAATAGAAGCCGTAGTTGTCTCTTCATCTGGAGTTCTGAGCTATCAATTGAGCAAGATAATGAAGAACCTGTTCCTTATAGTCCATTCAAAGTCATTTTTCGGAATAGTCAAGCAAATATATTTCATTCTCACTCGAAGGCAATGAACTGATGAAGCTTATCCGTGCTGACGATGTTTGGAACAAATCTGCCTTCTCCTCTGATCATCCCCTATTTCATTTTAGCCTCCTCAAACGTCTCGTTCAATCTTCCTTAACAAATTCCTTATCAAACTATCAAATTTAAGGAAAATATTTCTGAATTTTCTTTTCTTTTATAAATATTTCAAACCCCAAATTTAAACTTTTGATTTATTCCAATCCATTTCCCAATTTTCTCAATGAATCGTCTCTCCCTCCCCCTCTTCCCTCTACGACTCGTGGTAGATCAATGACCTTTCAATCTTCCGTCTCCTTCTCTCTACCCATCGATCGCTCTTCCCTTCTTCCCCATGCCTTCAAAGCTGTCAACCCGTTTAAATTTCACCTATCCGCGCCTAAAATTGATTCAATTACCCTCATTTCGCATATTCCCTTTGAAATGCACTAGTACATTTCATATTCCATTTGAAATGTACTATTCTCACCTAGTTCCACTTTCGCTTATTTCCATTTCGTTTCCGTATTTGGAGTTTGTTGTTTTCTTTCATCTTCCTTACTCCCCACTATCAAAGCGTGCCGTATTGACTATGTCCACCCTTCGTGAAGCGATTTGCTGTCTAAGACCCCGCTTTTCCTTAGGGAGTCTTTCTTCTATAGTTTATTCCCAGTAGTTTATCGTCTCAATTTCCATGTTACTATTCTTTCCACATTGTGATACATTCTTGTCATTCATTCCTTATAATTGTCAGATCAATCATCGATGAAGGCCGTCATTAAATCTTCTCTCCGCAAACCCAATACTACTATCGTATCGACCCGTGTCTCTAAGCCAATCTCATCCGGTCGAGTCACTCGCAAGCGCATACACAAACCGACTCGCATAGCACAAGCAGCAATCAAGGAGATCGTTTTCAAGCAGGTGACTTGCCAGGTAAGCGGAAAATGATTTACACAAAAAGTCCAACTTAGAGAACAGTCTGGTATTATAGTGATTTATAGTTTCTCTGTAATGTAACGGAAAGTAAAGATTTCTGAGAATCAATTCATTTTGTTCAGGCAGATATTCATCCGAACGAGGATTACGGAGTATTCGATCCCACTCGAAGACTTTATGAAGATCCGACTCTGAGCACGCACAGTAACGGTATGGTATTGTAACATTCAAATTTGTTATTCGCTAGCTCATTATTGATTATTTCAAAAAATTTCTTTTTTTTAATTAGTGCTACTAATGTCTCTAGGAAACGATTAGGAACAATAGCTGGCCAGGCCGGACACCATACAGTAGGGTTGGCTAAACGATACTCTAAACGTGGCAGGTTTAGCTCCCCCTCCCCTACCTCTTCCCTAGTGCAAGCAAGTGAGCATGCGGAATAAAGGGAATGCTTCCGATCTCAAGGGCATAGAGCGTAGGGGGAGCTAAACCTGCCATGTTTTGAGTATCGTTTAGCCAACCCTAACATTCAGTCAAATTTGCGAAATGAACTATACGAATAATGAGTGGAATGGATAAATGTTGCATGTACGATTCCAACGATCTTAGAATTAATAAAAATGATTATTTTTCAGCTGGAAAGCTGCAGTTCTGGTACTTCATTCTGACTCTTCTGATGGACTCATCGAAGAAAGATGTCATTTCGTGGACTGGAAATGGAACCGAATTCATGTCAGTTTCATTCTAGAAACAGTTCTGTCACTGTAAAATTTTATTGAGACTATTATGTTTTCAGTATTTCTTCTATCACTGAGCTCATGTCACTTTGGAGCATCAATCAGATACTTGAGAAAAAGGTAAGATCTAATAATACTAATATTATTTTCAATATACGTTTCATAATCTTTCAAAAAATAAAATTGATAATTCCAGATTAAAAAGGACACGATTCTCCGCAACTTCCGCGCCTGTTACAAAAGACGCGTTATGATTCCTATCAGCGCTCAGAAATATCGATTCGCTTTCGTTACTGAGGTAAGGTAAAATCTTAATCGATCTGCTTAAAAATTATTTTCTAGGGAATATAGAATTGATCATGTTTATTTTCAGCCTTCAATCCACATCGGAATGACTCATGAGGAACTGGCCAATTTCATCGCTATGAACAGTCTGGTGAGATTTTGAATTCGAGTAGTAAATATAGTTCGTACTGGGTTACAGTATTCCATTCACAATATTCTGATTATTATATTTCAGAACCTTCCGTCAATGAAGATTCGACGAAAGAAGGAAGTAGATTGTATCTACCCGACTCCTCCTTCTTCCGCAAGCGAATACATCAATTCCTTCAACCCCCTCTTCCCATCGACCGTACCCTACTCGGATACTCTACCCGCTCATATGCCTCATTATTCCGAGTCTAATAATTTCGCCAATGCCGAATTTGCCCATCCCATTCATTTTAATAATATTGATCCCTCGTATGATTCCTATTGGATTCCCCCTACTCCCATTATGCCTCAATTCGTTGACCATTTCCAGTATCAGAATACTGACGAGAACTATATGTACCAAAGCGGTTGCAAGTACGAAAACATTCACTATTGATTGCTCCTATTGTATTATTAGGTATGGCTTATTACTAATTTTTATCAGACCTCAATATGGCCTTAATTAATCCCGTTTCCGTTTGTTCCTTGTGCAATATTGACCTAATCTCCGTACGATTGTCCTAACGATTAATCAAAGAACCCCGAAATAAATTGGTTAGTAATAACTACAATTCTGTTTACTACACATCATAAATAAAAGAACAAAGTTCCAGAAAACTACTGTCATTATCTTATTCGCAACGAAGGAATCACTCCAATAGGGATTTTCTATGTATTCATTGCGTTCGATAATTCCACGGAACACAAAAGGTGCCCATTCCACAGTTCACGGTCGATTGGCGGAGCTAACTGACGGATGCAGTGCTTGTTGTGAGTGAGAACGATTGGTTTGAAGAGATTGAAGTGTGACTTGAGAGTCTGAGATGACACTGTATGAATGCAATTGGCAACGTTATTCACCTTCTCGTGATCAATGCCATCGCTGTGTCTCTATAGTCTCTCATCAGCAGAATCACAGCGAGAGCGTCTAGAGGAGGAAAGAAGGATATCACTGTGGGACATGAATCACTTAGTAGATATTGTAACGATACCGCTCAAAATTGATCTACTAACCAGCTAAACGAAGAGCGGCAGAATGATCGCCTGAATGGAATCGCCATGAACGAGAATGAGCGGAATTGCAGTCTTTGATAATATATATTTTTGATTGATCACCTGCTGTCTTCCTTGTGTTCATTTCGCTGTCTTCCCAACAATCTCACCTGCGCAGTCAACATTCGGAAGAGTAAGTATTGCATCCTTTTTGTCTTCGCGGACATTGCTTTTGCTGTGCACAGTCGACGGAGAAGAGGGCGTCCAGCCCGTACTCGCATTCCATTTCTGGAACGATATCTGTCCGAACTTCGGAAGTTGCTCAAAGCATAAAATGAGTTCGCTAGAGTTCTTTGAACTTATGTAAAAAGCGAATACAAATAATTTGTTTTTTTTGGTAACCTCAAAAGCATTGCTCAGGTGGATCAAACAAAGTACGCGCATTAAATGATGATTCCGCGCAGATATGTATTCTCGAAAGATCAACTGATCGATAATTTAAATATTAGTCTTTCTTTTCATTTCAAATTGCTTCGTTCTCCTTTCCATTCTCCTCCAATGTTCTCTCGAGTGGCGGTTGCCGTCCTTCTTCTTCTCTTTCGATGCGGAATAAGCGACCCAGGCGGATCGTAAGTTTGCGCTTTTTAGAACCGAACAGTCTCTGTAACTTACGTGCTCATAGTCTGCAAACATCTCTGTGCCCCTTTCTAGTATAGCTCAAATAGATGAGTTCAGAGTGATAGTATATTTCTTTTATTCTCTTGTAGGGCTATAAAATATTTTGGATGAGCTTACAAGAACAACCTGTTTCATGGCTCAATTGTTTAAGAGGTGTTGAGTAGATAAAACTGATTATACAATTCAGCCCTCCCTCTGACACAATAACGGACGTCGATTCGGGTCTTCCTCACGACGATTCAAGTGGACACGACGGATTGCCCGAGTGAGTTCAATCATGGAAATGAATTAATCAATTCGGAATTCGGATACAAAAATACCTCCAGTCCACCCACCGACATCATCACTGGTGTTGACTCCGGCAATCCACCTTCTCACAATACGAATGGACAAGATGGCTTGCCTGAGTAAATTTATTTTGTCAGCATGAATAGTCTAGTGATAGCGGAGCACGATCAAGAGCACCAGTGAGTTAAATCCTGCCAAGAGAGCCATTAAATATCGCAGTTGATGATCACAGACCGCATTTGCTCTACTGAAATAAATATGCTTTCAGCCCGCCAACGGACATCATCACTGGCGTTGACTCCGATGATCCGCCTTCTGATAATACGAATGGACAAGACGGATCACTCGAGTGAGTTCAAACGTTTCTCGAAGCCATTCAAAGCTCTTTTTTGCAATCGTTGACGGAGAAAGGCTAGTACATTTCCAGCCCACCCACGGACAATACGGGCGTCGATTCCGGTCAGCCTCACGATGGCGATACGAATGGAGACGCCGATTTACCGGAGTACGCTAGCTGGAAGAATAAACAAGATTACGGTAGCTATTTCCCAACCGCAATTTTTCAGACCACCCACACCCGTCGATCCCCCTGGAAACCCCGACCCTCCACCCAGCGATGGAAATGGCCAAGGTTTACCGCCCGGGTGAGATCAGTCTCGCTCTTAAATCTCACAAACCCTCCGGCCGACGGTACAGACCACACAGACAACGGCCCAGAGTTAGTTATTCTTTCATAGAACATCTTCATTGAGAATTGCTTTACAAGAAATAGTCTTATTATTCCACACACTATCTCAATAGTCAGAGAGGAGAGAGAACGCTCGAAATGAGGAGAGCCACTGCTTGGCAAGCGATCCCTCGTCTTCATCATTCTCCTCCTTCATCATTCAACTTCTTTAGTTCCTTCGATCGTAATCCTCCTCCTCCGGACACACCCACAGTCCCGGCAGGAAATCCACCCGATGATACACCCAACGAGACTCCATCTGCTGATACGCCGTGAGCCATTGTTTTTTAAACACAATTTGCCCGGAGCTGAGAATTTTGAATATGTATCTATTATTTCAGTATTGAATCGGTTCCTCCACTCGACTTCGACATGAATGCGATCGCACAAATCTCTTCATTTCCATTTGCTCGCGCAGACGTTTCCGCCGATCCCTTTCACAAGTTCATTACGGTACGTCAATCGGGAACTGATTTTGAAAAGTAAATTCGATAATTGCAGGCGCAATACTCAGTCGTCGACCAAGAGAGAATGGAACGGCAGAAGTGCTACAGGGGTGAGGAAACGTGTATTTTTCTCTCAATCCAAATCATTAGAGATAATGAATCAAGATGAAGCGTTTGTGTCTTCATTATACTTGCTCTGTTGCTACCCAGACCAATGAAAGAGTCAATTAATACTTGAGGTGATCCAACTGCCGATCCTCCACTTCATCTCGATACGCGAATGCCCACTCCGCTACTCAAATTAGAAGAGACAGTGACAACAAAAGATCTGTGAGAAGGATTCCTACAAATTAATCTTATTTCATTAGTTCTTGAAATCAAGTGTGTCTCATGAGTGCTCATCAACAAAACAATAATCCATTTTCCGATTCGCACCCGGTCTTTCCATCGTGTCCGGCTTCTACCGTAACCAGAACGCATCTAAACTCGTTCGCGAATACGACAACTGCACGGCAGGATTGCGACAAGAAATGATCGTTGTCGAGGTTGAGAAAATAGCAATAAGATGATGATTCAACTCAGGAAAAATATCCTAATGTTCAGCCTGCTTTCCCGTCGCGATTATACTGCGAAGCTTGTCTTGCTTACGGCAATCCGACTGAGTTCTACCATCTGCAGGGGTCAGTGAAGAACGGAAACATAACCAGAGCCAATTCTTAGATGATTTATTTTCTGAATTTAATTGTTGTGGGGGGCTGCCCAATTGGTGTTTGGATTTTGAATTCTATGGAAATCAGTACATAATCAGAAGTATCGCAATGTGTCTATCGCAATGATATTCAAACTTTCAGTTACAACAGGCCCACTTCGCCGAAGATCGGTGATCTGAAGCCCGTGACGTTGGACCAATTCTACACAGCGGATAGTAGGCAATATACGCAATTTCATGGTTAGGATTCATTTGCAGAATCTCTTCCTGCGGATTCGACTTTGCCACTCGCCGCATGGGCTGATCCTCAGGTGAAAAACAGTTATTTCCAGAAAATCAAAACAATAAATTATATGATTTCAGTACTCGTATAAGAAGCGAATAGCCGCTTGGAAGGAACTGACAAATACAGAGACTGCAGCAGATGAGGACAATAAATTACACGCATTCGATAGTGAACACCCAAGTCCGTTTATTATCATTTCAGATTGGAGCATACGATCGAAAAATAAAAAAGAATACTATTTTTAAATCAATTAATTCCGAAAGATGCGTTAATTTGCAGTTCGTCCGCTCTCTATCGATCGTTTCCTCACTACCGGCGTTTCTCCTATGGGAAATGAACGACTGACTAACTTCAGCGCTGATGGTAATGATTATACAGCCCCAAAGATATTGCTGAAATCAATTGTAGAATTACCGTATACACATTTTGCATACCATGCTCTTCTCAGGTATCGTTCGCATTCTCTCCTCTCCCCTTCCTACTTCGAATGCACGCCCACGCCATCTCACTCTCGCATGCGCTCAGGTGAAGAAGATCACTATCCTGATAAATAGCTATGCTTTGCTATGATTGAATTTTTAGAGTCCATGATCATTTTGAGTAATCCACTGCTTCAAAAAATACAATTTCCTCATTACAGGTGCAATCGTCCGTCGCATTCGCTACCGACACTATTAAAGTGAGGATTCATTGTTATCAGTAAAAAATATCGGTGACGAAAATTCTTCACAGCGGATAAGATAAAACAGTATTTTCTCAGCACATCGAATTCATCGGCATGGCCAATGAGCTATTGGATGAGAAAATACCCGAGGTATCAGTTTCAGATTATTGATTCTTCAAAAAAAAATCCTTCAGAATGTCCCATTGGGCTACAAGTTCTCCGAATGGGAAGTGTACGATAGGAGCCGATTCGAAGTGAAGGAAGCTGTGAGACATATTTTTAATTTGTTGATTTCATCTATTCAAAATTAATTATTCATCATTTCAGTTGATAACTTCTATGAATCTCGTCGTATACGTTCACTTCTCTCCCTATTCCTGTTGCTCGGCTTGCTGCTGCACAAGGGAACAGTGCGGATTGAAGCATGCAACCAGTGAAGAAGCATGGTACGGTTGTTGTACGAATTCGTTAAATATACAGCGAATCAATCATCTCTCCTTGTAAAATGTAAACGAGCATCCACATCAAGCAATTATTCAGTCGTATGCCAACGCTATTGTTACCTTTCCAGTGCTGATCTCAATAGTACTAGCACGCGCACCGGGCATCTCGTTGTGAGGACGTTTGACAAGAAGAAATCAGTAGCTATTGATGGAGTCGATGCGGAGGGACTGGTGAGTTACTGTAATCATCGACTATTGATTGATTTGACTTTCCTTGAAACAAAAGATTCTTCTTCTAGAAAGAGTTCAACGCTCTGCTATCACAAGAGCCATTCGCAACTGTCGGGCTGCCGATTTACTCGCAGAGGTAGGATATTTAATCATGAAATCTAATCATTCTTCAGATTCCGACACGTCAAATGGGCTAAGATTCAAGAGAAGCTTCTAGATCCGACGAAAGGAGTGGGTTACTGTTCATACTACCACTGAGTGAAGTGATTGATGATTATGCTGTATCGGGATAATGAGCATTTCAGTTCGGCAATTTCGCGGCGAAAGATGGAAAGGCGACTCCAAGGTTAAACTCTTTATTTTATGACAAACAATATCAATATAAAAATTTAGATTCGTCGAAACGATCAAATGCGATAACAAGCACAAACAATGCACGGCGTGGGCCAAGTGCAGAGGATTCGAAATACCTGAGGTAAAATGATTGAGTTGATCTTTGACCTCTTCACGTACCACTTCATTTTCCAGATTCCAATCAATCCCGAAGACGATCCCATCATTCTCAATGCAAAGTGCAAGACCGCGGAAATTCCCGGACTGAAAGTGATCAACCTCGAGGAGGATTTCAACACTGTACAAGTACGGTTTATTCAGTTTCGGACCGCAGTCTAATGCCCTTAACAACATTTGTAAATTTTCAGCTGCAAAACGGCG
Source organism: Pristionchus exspectatus (assembly GCA_911812115.1). Classification (NCBI taxonomy): domain Eukaryota; kingdom Metazoa; phylum Nematoda; class Chromadorea; order Rhabditida; family Neodiplogasteridae; genus Pristionchus; species Pristionchus exspectatus. The sequence continues at coordinate 8,390,894 of OU461587.1, read as the reverse complement.
ACAGCGTGCGAGTTATCGCAGCGACACTCAACGCGTCGCAAGTAAGCACAGCCCTCGTCTTTTCACCGCTCTAGATATAATTGGGGGTTAAATGATGTTTGGGTACTCCGGAAGTCCGTTGTTGATTTACTGAGTTTAGGCAGAAACGAATTGACACAATTGAGGTTCACTGGTCGATCGGGAAGAAGGTAATCGCGTTTATGAATGTGTCGAAGAGCTGCGATGAACAGGTTATTCCATTATCTATTTATATTCAGTCTTGCGGAATAAAGAGCCTCAGAGCAACATTCAATGAAATTTTTTCTACTACAGCACCCGTAACTTTGAACCGATGAAAAGGGAGAAAAACTAGCTCCACATAACAGTGCGAAAAAAGAAAAAAATAATTGCGAGGGCTACAACAAACGTCCAACAAACGTACTTGCAGGATAACATTTTCGTGGACTTGAACAAACGCGATCTCATCATTCGAAATGTGAATTACATTTTACACTCTAAAATTTAAATATAGTCTTGCTTTGTTCTAGCTTTTTGCACTTTTATTATTTATTCCCCTCTCTCTCTCTCTTTTTTATTCTATTCTTCCCACTTGTACTCGTATCGATCGGTCGTCGGCCAGTTTTCTCTCGTTTTGTTTGCCTTTTTCCTAAGAATTTATCAAATTTTGTAGCAAGTTGTTGTATCCCTGACTATTCAGCTTGAGGTTGATTCAACCATCGAGGAATCGACGTTCACTGCCAGTTCGGCCACCACTGCAGCGAGGGTCAACGTTGTCGTTGAGAGGTGAGATCGGAATCAACAAACAAAGTATGTTGATACTGGGGCCATCGTGAACTGATTGAAACCATTTTTACCCGACGATAATAATTTTACTTAACTCTCTAAATTGCGTGTCCTTTCGATCTGGCTAGACAGAGCAAGATAACATGTGGATTGAAGAGACTTCATGGGGAGTACAAAATGCGAGATAGTGCGTGGAATTGAGAGTTTGAGATAGCATAATTTCTTCAGAAAGAGCTACCTCAAGGAAAACATGATGTGGATCATCGCTGTGGGCGCGGCGTTTGGTATGCACTTATTTTAATTAATTAATTTAATGTTTAATTCCCAGCCGTAATCTTCGTTGCTCTCCTTGTCTTCTGCGCGTGGTGGCGATGTTGTAGGAAGAGAGGTTATTCTATTTCGGCATATTTTTATAACTGAAACTTCGAGGACAATCACAACAATACATCTCTTCATACCTTCTAGACTCTACCTGCACTGATGCACTGAAAATGATAGAGTGGGAGAACAGAAGAGACAAATTCATTATCCTGATTGTCCTACTACCTAGATAACACGTAGAAACAGAAATCAAACAGAAAACCAACCAATACCGTTCTTTTCAGGAGGAAAGTCGAGCAGAACGTCCAAGGTGCTTCTTTTTCACTTGAGTGCAGAGATCAAAGATCAGTGCCCAATATTTGTTTGTCTATTAAAACATTAAAATAAATTGTAGCGAACAAAAGCCTCAATGAAGAATTCAAAGGAGGGCGATGAAGGTATTTTTCAATACTTTTTAAAATGATGATTTAAACTTTAGCAATTCCAGGAAATTCGGGGTCGGACAAGAAGAAGGATAAGGAGGGAACGACCAAGGGTTAGAACACACAACTTTCTATTTGATCCTTCTCGATCTATCTCACTGGGTTGATTGATTACAATTGAAAACAACTGATCAAGAGATCAAAGATCAATTCAGAAGTCACTCCGGCAGTGGACGATTTCTTCGCTACTCCAATTGAGAGAGAGAAGGCAGAGACGAACGTTCCCGTGCCTGTTCCTGGTATATTTTTATCTTCGTATTCATAATTCGTGAATACATTGTTATTTGGATTTGTGTTCCCCGAGACCTTGAGACCTCCCGTTAATATAGACACTTTCGTCCTGCTAGGCCATTGATTATTCAATGGCTCAGTTTGTGCGAAAATGATGAATTTTAATTTTCAGTCGGTGAAAAGGATCCGTTCATCATAGTGACTGATCAGGAGCGAACAACCGTCGGTCAGTCTATATTTAATTACTCTCCTCATTTCCCATACTCTCTCGCCGATCAGACAGATCGAGTGACCATTGGGAAAGACGAGAATTAGAGAAGCTCATTTTCAGTCAAGGAAGTGGACGATGGTCCGAAGGTGTCGATTCCGGCTGCCCCTGGGGAGCCTTCGTCGTCCCCTGCTGCAGCTGCTACAAGTCCCGCCCTGCCCGGTGCTGCAGCTGCTGCAGAGAAGGACGATGAGAAGGAATCGTCATCGAAGAGCTCGTCCAAGAGCGATCGCAAAGGTCATTTTTAAATTTTTTCATAGGAGTGCATAGAAATAATATACTCGGTAGCTCTCCCATAAATTCAATAACACAATTCTCTGTTTTGAATGGTTGACTCAGTGAAGATGAAAGTAAAATTGTAGATGAGAAAGGCCCGAAGAATAAGGATGACAAAAAGAACAAGAAGAAGGATGCGAAGAAAGATTCGAAGAAGAAAGATGGAAAGAAGGATAAGAAGAAGAGTGATAAGGTATCACTATCTCCATTTCTCATTCTGACTCTTGACTCTCAATGTAGCAAGAATACTTTCAGAAAGACGCGGGCAAGAAGAAAACGACTAAGAAATCGCCCAAGAAGGACTCTCCGATAAAGAAGGTGATCTTTGATCTCTGGACTTCCAATGAATTTGAATTATGTCAGACCTCGCCAACGCCCAAGAAGCCAGTCAAAAAGTCTGCAGCTGGCAAGAAGAAATGAGTCCATTCGACCATAATAGTTTATCATCAAATAATTAAACGGAAATAATACCTATTTCGATAAACTACTTTTATGCAATTTTGTGATTGCAGAGAACATTTATGCGAATACGACTGAACAATTTCAAGACCTATACCTCCTTCTCATTCCATCGTGCCATATTTCCATTTCTCCAGTAGAATCGTCAATATCTAGCAGGACATTCATTGTTCCAACAGTGAACTTTTTCTTTGGAACTCCTTTAGACAATCTAGTGAACAGATACGTCTTCTTTCCCAGTAGCGAGAGCTTCTGAATTATGAATAATTATTTTTTGTAAATTCGAATACGAATAATAATAAAGGCTATAGCTCACGTGAACAGCCTCGTTTACGTCTTCCTCGTCAAGCCAAGAACATTCCAATTCCAAGTGAAAACATCGCTTTGCTAGAATTGAAACTGCAAGGCTGACCTGCAGGAAAATCACGATTTATTTTTGATCTGGACTGTTGATGATCTGTATGTCTTGTTATTATTGAATTTTGGAATTTCATACCGGTTCCTTGATGTGTTCATGATAGTCTCTCGTGAGAATAAGTCCATCCACTGTATCCGCCAACCCCATTTTATCTGTAATAAACTAGCATAAAGGTGATGATTATGCCCTGCCTGTAATGTCCATTGCAGACGCATGTATTTATTCTAACGAACAAAGAGTAATTTGGATGTGAATGATCTTACCTCCATGTCGAACGTACTGATGTACGCCCAACTGTGCAGTGTTGAACTGCAGTCGCTTGATTGTTTCATACGCCAAATCCCTAAACGAATGCAATCCTTTGAAGTACGATCTATTTACAAGCACCTTTGAATTTCAGCAATCCGTAAGCAAACTCACCAATCTTTATCGTTGTAATAGCAGTATGCAGAGAGACATTTCTCCTCGATTGTCAGTCCGTCCAAAAATGATTCGAAGAGAGAAATGTATAATTCATTCTTTGATGCGAATGTAAAGGTTTCGATCACACATGTAGGAAGAGTTTCTCGAAATTGAGGCAGAAATTCAAGATAGTGATCATTGGGAATTTTGAAGTCGAATTGCTGGAACAAAATACCCTGTACTGAATGATTTTTACAACAGTTACCTGAATTCGACCATTTGTCCACCTTTTGGTAATATCCGAAAATCGAAGTAAGAACAATGGAGGTTTCGAATTGTAGAGAGTTAGTTGAAATGAGTTTTGTGCTGGCTGCGAAAAAGTAATATTAAAAATTACGATAATTTATATTTATTAAACGCACGTGATCGTTGAATGTTATTCTCTTGATTGCTATTTGACCCGCCTCTGCTTCCGCGAGTTCTTTCATTATGGTGCATGTCTGAAATATTTAGCATGTATCGTTAAAATAATAGAGAAATATTCGGAACCAAACAAATTTATTTAAAAAAATAAATAAAAAATAAATATAAAACGATGTATTGATAAATTGTAAGTAGTGTACTGACCCTTCTGAGAGATAATAACCCATTGTAGTCGACATGTTTGACCACTTCTGCTACCATTTCAAGAGGAAGCTCGAGAATATTTAGAGCCATGGATCTATAATCAAATATTAATGAAAGAAACGTTTGATCAATTGTGCAACAAATTCAAAATGAGAGCATGTGCGCTTTGACGCGAGAACTTCTCGCGGTGTGTATGCATTTTGCTAGCGAAAGAAAGAGAGAGAGATTGAGTGAGAGGAAAGAGAGGAAGAGTGTACACTCTCGCGTCACTCTTTATCGGCTCATCACTTGCTAAATCGATCAAGAAAGCGTGAGTATCACAGCTTATACTACTCAATTACTCAACATCATGGAACATTTTGAATCCAAAGAGACGGCGAATAAACGAAGAGTATAGTTGTCTACCATCTTAGTTTCAATGACGACACCATGAGGTACTATGAAATCGCACGTATTTGGCAACGAAATGCGTTTTGCGAAAGAGCGTGTGTATTGAAGAGAATGAGACAATCGCATCTCCAATCTGTGAAGTCTTCTATCTTCAGCACTGATATCACCACGGTTCTGTGTATGTTTCCAGTGTGGGTCGAGTTCAGAATGAAAACATTTTGAGCGAGTCTCATCGATTTCAGTGCTCTCTTGTGCATGTGTCAGAAGAGGAGTGATCGCTTCTATTCCTCAAGCTAGAAACATTGCACGGATCTATGAATAAATATCAGGAAAAGTTCAGTCTGACCCTCGCATCTTCTTCTTTCTTCCCTCGGCTAATTTTTTGTTAGTCACCTTGACATTACCAAGAAGCTTAATCAGTATTGCGCGTGAATATATTCGATAATTTCAGATTTCTCGCCGAAATGTCCGTCCCAGATGCGTATTTCGGATCGTGGAGCGTGGACAAAAACGAGAATTTTGACGAGTTTCTCGAAGCAAAGAATGTGCCATGGATCGCAAGAAAGGTTGGAGAGAGTCTCTATTTTTCAGCTTGCGAATATTCTATATCTTCTCACAAATAACGTTTAGGCTATTCTCCTCGCCGGTCACAACATTACCTTCACCAATCTGGGCAATGGCAGGTATCGCGCTGAACACAAGGCAAGGGACATTTCTTTTTTCGACATTTTTTTTTCGACATTTCAATCATGAAAACGAAAAATGATCGAATTCAGGTTATGGATCGCTTCTGCACATACGAATTTTGTCTCGGGGAAGAATTTGAAATCAAGGGACTGGATGGTGTTCAGGACAAGGTAAGATTCATTTTATTTCTTTGTTTTTGTTTTCATCAATTTTCTTGTTATTGATCGATTGTCACTTTCTAATCTTTCAGCTGACAGTCGTTATGGAGGGCGCGAATCTCGTTGAATTTCACACTAAGCAAGACAAACCGAATCAGCCAGTTGACAAGCAAGTGTATAGTATGCAGGAGGGAAAATTGGTTCAGGTCAGGGCTATCATCTTTGAGTTATTAAATTATAATTGTTATAATAAAAAGCTTTTTTTTGCAGTGCTTCAGCGACGGAAAGATTTCGTGCAAGAGATACTACAAAAGGAAGAATTGAGCCGATTGCATATTGTATATTTTATTAAATAATAAATAAAAGCTTTGCAATCCGTTTATTCGTTCTATAAAGTTGAGCAACAGTTGTGGAATTGTGAATACAGCGGTATCAAAACATTTACATTATCTTACCCACTTTTTTGCAGTGTCTGATGAAGATTTTCCTATATTCGTCATCAAGAATTTCGATTGTGTATTCTCCGATTTGATCAACTAAATGAGCAGTGTCCGTCCATGAAGAGAAATATACTTTTCTATCCAAGTGATGGAATATCTGGAAAAAAATCGTAATCGTAACTTCCGATGAAGCCTCGTCATTCTTAGAAAACATATATTCTTGCCTGCACCAATGACTCCGTGTCAGCAAGAGATATCGAGCTGCGATAGGAGGTTTTGTACTCATTAAAATCAAGCCAATCACATTTCCGACTCAATATTTCTCGTACTAACGGAGTAATTTCGTGTATATGGTCTGCTTCATTCGTCATCATTCAAATGGGGTCAATTCGATTAGAAGGAACATCGGGAATATTATTAGGGATTGACAAAGAAAAAATGCAGAGTTATGCTCATTATTCGCAGTATTTAAGCGATAAAAATTTATTAAGCCGAATCATCTACATCTCCTTGAAGTTTTTAGCCGTTGCAATATTTATAATCAAAATCAATTTTCGGAACCAATATGGCTCAGCACACATCATCATTAGATATGCTTGATGGATGCTGAATCGTTCGTAATTTCCACGTTGTATCGCCCAATTTGTACAGACAACTGTTGAGCGTCTGAATACGCGAAGAAGAACACTTTCTTTTCCATACGATGAAAAATCTGGAAATCATAGTTAATTCATTGATCATGGCAATGCTTTCTAGCCTGAATCAACTTTTTCACATCATTGTATGATATCGAGACAATTTTCGTTTGTGAACTACTATCTTCGTCAATGTGAAGTCTATGGCAATTCCGACGCAGTATTTCTTGCACTAATGGAAGGATATTTATTCTTTTTTCGCTTTTAAAATTTTGGATGGTTAGTCGAAGATAATTCACTTGATCAGCTAAATGTAGGACAAAATCAAGTTCTTCTGAAAAGGAATTAGCTAATTTTTGTTAGTTTTTGAACTAAACCTTTGGTGAAAAATCGCAGAGTGTATTCCAGAATATTTGTTTTAACATTATTCGTGAAATCGATCCAAGGATTGCTATGATTGGAATCGGTTCTTGGTTTATTAATGCAAACTTACAAATCAGATCGCAAGTGAGTCTTTATTTTAAGACTGTGAACTTGTTTAATCTTGAAAAGTTCAGCCAAAGTTTGAATTATATTTGATTGAGATGCCTCACAATCAATTTTATCGAACTTAAACTTCTGTAAGAGTGGTTTGATGCAATCTAGAAAGTTCTCCACCATCTCCTTTTGAATGTGTAGGGACATAAACTGAAAGTTTTAAAAATATTGAATCCGACAATCGCCTGAAACTCACAAAGAGATTATCATTGAATTCAAAAAGAGATATCGAAAGCAATTTTAGAAAAGAAATGACGAAAATCTTCCACGATAAATATCCCTTTTGGAATACAAAACCAATGTAGACATTACTATTTTGATCCTGAATACGAATAATCCGTGTAATGATTTTCTGGATTACTAAACTTATGTTCGTGAAACCGGAAGAAACAATGATCGGACGATACGGAAGCACACACCTGTCAATAAATTACTTATTACGATATCATAACTTGATCTCGCCTTTCTCACTATTTGAAGTGATATTTCATTCATGAAAGTGATAACTTTGACAATGAAACGATGTGGAAGTATATGGAAATCAATAGAACATTCATCATTAACCATTGCTACTCTAAATAATAGAAGTAGATGAAAATAGAATATTGAGGAAATTTAGGCGCGAATTAAAGAACACTACGAAGCGGCTGTCCATATCAAGCAGAAAAATGAAATTCAAAGAAACAAAAAAAAAACAAATGAACTTCCCTGAATCAAACATTTGCCTATAAAACAAAGTGTTTAGAGAAGATCAGAAAAGTCGTAATATTTATCATTCAACGAATCGATTGGATTCAAGGGATAGAAGGGGGATATCCTTCTTATTGGTTCTGAATTTTCCAACGATATCGTTAATAGCATTGAGCCATCGGTTTGAGCTAGTTTTTGTATTTATGAAAAACTAAAGTGGTTTTGCATCTGCAACTAAACGTAGTTTCATCTCTGTACTTGCAATGATGCTCATCGGGTGTTCGCTTATCGAATACGGTCGTCTGATTCATCAACTTAGTAGATACATTTCTAAAGATCTGAACCAACACAGCCATTGAAGATCTGGAATGATTCGTTTTCTTCACAGTAAAAACACCACAGTAAAACAGGGTTTGTTGCAGCCGACTGCTCCCGTGATATTCACAGTCACTGAAAATTGTAAATCCTATTTTTGATAAAATCAGAATTGACAAAAATACGCACACGCTCCTGTTCGGTTCGGTTGAGGTCGAGCAAGAGATTTTTGCTTGATCACTGCATTTTCTTTTTTATTATTAGAAAAACAATTTGCTTCGAATTGTAATAAATATAAAATAATGAAATGTATAAAAATACTGTAATTGTTTCACTTCTGCTAGTTCAGAGCTGAGATCTACAAAATTTCCCGCCAGTCTTTTGGCGTACTCCAGAGTTGAGACGTGGTTGCAATTGCTGAAAAAAAATTTAAACATTTTTTTAGTATTTTTCGAAATTGTTCCAATAACTTACTGTTTTCGTTGACACGGCAATCAACAACATTGTTTCCTCTTCGAAAACATACGTTGGTACTGAAAAGATCGTACGGCGATTGGGACTGAATTGTTACGAGTTCCATTTGTATAGCCGATTTTGAATTGTGCGCACTTGGGCATTCGAACCACAGCATCACAGATTTGAATTAGAAGGAGTAACGAAAGAATCAACATAGTTGAAAATGCGATAGCTTCATCGTTCCAATCGCTTTTGAATACTGGAAAATCGCATTAGCGCAAACGATATTCGATATCGAGTTGTGAATGTGATTGAAGCAAATACACATTCTTTACTAAGTTTGCCATTACGTTGGCGATATTTTTGTACCGAGATTTTAAAAGCTCGAGAAAATCGGGTGAAAAATCATAAATCTCAGATTCTCGGCTTTTTCATTGCCATGAACACAACATCATCTTATTTCTTCATCTCCAGCGATCCCCTGACTCTCATAACTAATGGTAATGAGCAAATTCGAGCTTTCGATGAGTGAGTCCCATGGGAGGAATAAGTGAGGGAGGAAGGAGGAGACATGGAAGATAAGATGGGAGACATGGAAGATAAGATGGGAGAGGGGAGCCGTGTTTCACTGCAAAATGGAGATAGATACCATTTTGGAGATGTCCAAGTTGTTTCTCACAAATTTCTTACTACTCTCATTTCTCATCGACCCTTATTTCCTGCGTGCTTCATTTTCTTTCTTTCTCTGCACGACTCTTCATTTCCCTACCAACGTTCTGCTATAGTCATCTCATTTTCCCTTTCTAAGAGAAGTAAAGATGGGAAATCTATCCCCTCTTCTAGCCAAATTTTCTCTTGTTGTCTAGTATGCCCATTGAAAACAGCAGCAGTTAGAGGCAGGTATAGCCTCATATTTCCCTTGTTTTGTCCAGCTATAGCATCCCTCCGCTCCCTCAGACCACCCTCGAATTCTTCCACGTCTCGCGCTGGGATTATTAGCAGATTTCACGCCCGAAACCACTCGGTCTCTCGATTTCACACACTCTCTCGCCCGGGTAGGACGGCAAAATTCACAGACCTTACTCTACTATTCATGGAGTAACGCTCTCTAGTCGGTCAGAGAGAGCGAGAGAGTGTGTGAGAAAGAGAGAGAGAGTACTGATGCATGGGAGAGGAGATGGAGGGAATAAAAGAGAAGGATAGGAAAGAGAAAGAACGGAGGAGGCCCATCCTTTACTCTCTTCATCTCGCTAAAGGCACCGCTTCCATCTTTCTAATTTTTCCTTGCATTTTTTTTAAAAATCGCTTCCTTCATTGCTTAAAGTTTCAAAGTGCGTACTTGACTTCTCAACATCAAGTAAACTTCACTGCACTTATATGCGTAGCTAGAATGCGCTTCCATACTTGCCAGATGTGTATCATTCAAATATTGGCTGGAAATATTTGAGAGAATGTCAATAATGTGCTCCATCAGCTCGGACTCCACACCTCCATCTCTCCTAATCCCCTCTTCCCTCCGTCCAACTCACTTAGCCCCCATGCGGGACCCTCTCCACTCTTCTCTAGACTCAGTTACCGCGTACTCCCCTTCTCCCCTCCCGCATCCTCAGACCTCCCCTTGTCCCCTCTTCCTCTCAAGTGATGTATCGAGTACTTCTTTTCTCTTTGGTCGAGAGTATTTGAGAGTTCTTAGTCTTCTCGATCCACTTCTAATCATGGGGCGGGTCGAGAGACAATACAAATATGCCGACTCTCTTAGATTCACGCGGGTCACCCCTACGCTTGACCACACAAATCGTTCCTATTGTTCCGCGTGTGTCACGTTATGTCGTTATTATCTTGATCTCCCCTTTTCGCGTGCTCTCAAGTCAAAAGAATGCAGACAACTGAGAAAAACTGTTCTTTTCATTGCCCCTTCTCTGTTTTCTGAGCCCATTTACACGGAAAGGCTCGCTTTCCCCTTGTTTGACCTTCCTCGGGGGCAAAATTCTTCTAGAAGTGCCGATTGTTTTTCTTGCTTCGACAAATGCCTTATCTTTGCTGCAAGAAGCCTTTCTTCGCACCTCTCCCATCGTTTTTTTTTCGAAAAGAAGAGCTGATTCTCGCCAAAATCCATGCTCTCTCGTCGGTTAGACAGAGCGAGGAATAAGGCGGATTCGAGAGAGTCCCCATTCCCTCATCTCCTCTCATTTCCTGATGCGTCTTCAGTCTCCCTTGAGAGAACACAAACATCCGACTGAAACTAAAGCGCGAATTTTGCTTTCCTCCCATTGTTTGAGTGAGGCCTGAGTGAAATTCATCAATTATCTAGAGCATTTTAAGCTCTTGATAACCTTTAAAAAATTGGTGGAAACAAGTCGCAACACATTTATAGGTTTTTAATCCTGAATGTGTCCTCGCTCTCTATCAATCACATTCCTTGTTTATCATTCGCATGAATGATTGATGGTCACAAACTTGCGGAAGGTTAGAAACCTGCGAATTGTTTTCTCTAGACACCTTAGTGTTTTGGATCCCTCATTTCTCCGTTATTTGCGCTTCAGATTTCTCAGTTCGCCAAAGGAGTAAATGATACGAATTTTCTATTATAGTCCTCGTTACACGCAGGTAAATCTCTCACCATTGGTCACTCAAGCTTCTCCCTTTCCCTTCTCATTCCCCTTTCAATCTGTCATAAATCATCAGTCGACTCAATCTCATGCCCCCTTCCGTTCCCCTTCTCTTTCTCTCCTCAGATTCCCTTCGTATCTAGGCATAGTATATGCCAGTACCCTTTAGTAGTTGTATTCATCTCTAATTTTCACACACTCTCTCGCTCTCTCTCTGCTCTAAGAAGCACGTACCATTAGCATTTCTATTACCCCGAAAAAGGGTGCCATCTCACATTACCCTTTATTAGAACGCGAAGGACCCTCTCAACCCTTCTCTTATCCCCTCCTAACCTCTTTCTTTCCATTTCCACTGCCTTTCTTCCATCTCGGTCTATTCTAAGCCCCTTAGTCATTCATCTCGAATGAAATATACGGGAAACACTCATCTCATTGCATCTGAAATTTATTTCCCTTTCGGGAATATTGCTTCATTTTTTAAACATTTTTTTTCTGGGAGAACGAGTGTTCCTCCGAGACAACTTGTTCTTCATTGTGTTCAAGTCCGTCCTCTCGGGAGGACATCGGGATGAATTATTACCTCTGTCTGACATGTGAGGGAGAATCTGTCATCAGTAGCTCTACTGTATCTTGTCAGGCATAGCGAGAGATTGTGGGAAATTGAGAGAGTGCGATCAGCGGGATCTGTCAACAACTGTGCGCCTGTTTAGACACGTATTCTTACAATAGAGACTATTCTCCTCCAATTGAGGTTCTCATTGAAAAAATCGCTGGAACTTTATTGGCAATGATGTAACACGGGGAATGAGTGGGTGCCTTGCTTTATCTGTTTCGCCGATTCATCAACTATTATCATTGCGCGTTCTCTCCAATTAATTATATACAATAATGCCAACACCTCACATTCAGATGCGATCGCTTCTTCCACTTCTTCTCATTCCCGTCGTTTCTGCATTCGAATGTTGGTGAGTACTGAAAATAAACAATTGTTTCCAGTTTTGCGATTAAAAATAAAACCTCAAATTAATTCGCAGGTCATGCGGCGTTTTCCTCAATGCGCCCTCTGACGCGTGCAAGGGATCTCCGAGGAATGTGACATGTCCCAATGCAGATTTGGGCTGTGTAAAGATCACGGCGGAGAATCAGGTCAGCAGATCATCAATTACGTGAATATTATTTCATTTTGATTATTATTTCTCTCATCGTATGAACTTTATCAGAATTTTATCAAATATTAGCATTATTTCAGGACGGTTCGTACTACGTGGAGAAGAATTGCGTGCAGCCTGAAGACGTGGACTTCAAGGAGGAAGGATGTAGGGATTACGCCGTCAAGGGGTAAGCGACTTTCTGAATCTCATAAATTCCGTAATCTATAAAAAAAAATTCATAATGCAAAGCTTTACAAAGTATAGATTGCGGATCTATTCGATTCGAATCAGCGAACAGAAAACGAGAATGATAAACTCTTCCATTTACACACTCCTAAAATTCCAGTCGAGTCGGTTCCGCATGCGTGTGCAAGACTGAGCTGTGTAATGCCTCTCCCGTCGCCTATCGAACTTCATTGATGGTGGCCACTTCTCTCGTTTTGGCACTCAATATCGAATTCGCATTCCCCCATCCGTAGGTGGCAATTTTCCAATATTCTCGCTTCATTCACTATCGTTGTAATTTATTCGATCGCTTCTAGTTATGTGAAATGATTGGTTAGGGATCTGAGAATCCGATTGTCCCATGTGAGCGTAACGGGTACATCGCTTCAGTGTTCTTGCAAATGTGAATAGTGTACAATTAATAAAAGTAATACAGATGCGGTGTGATAATCGTTGGCTGAAACGCGAAAAAATGATTGACGATCGAAGGAATGAAATGAACAAGTTCACAAGGTGTTAGTACATTGCTTGTAATCCGTCGTTTTCCATAGCATAAAATTTGTTCATCGAAATGTTGTATTATTTCCCATGGTTACTGAATAGATGGGAAATTGAGAAGGTCTAATGGGCTCATTTCTTCTTTTTGTGAGTCACTGACTTCTTGACCGACTTCTTGGGCTTGACCGAGTCCTGTAAACGCATTTTCTGTGACAATTACAATTATTAGAAATCCCGAGAAGTTGGCAAGGAAGAAAGCCATTTGAAAAGATCAATGATCAAAGATCACCTTTTTCGGCGATTTCTTAGTCGTTTTCTTCTTACTCGAGTCTTTCTGAAATTAATTCAGATCTGTCAAACGTCAGTGAAATATTTGAATTCATACCTTATCACTCTTCTTCTTATCCTTCTTTCCATCTTTCTTCTTCGAATCTTTCTTTCCGTCCTTCTTCTTGTCTTTTTGTCGCCTTTCTTCTCGGGCGATTTGACATCTACAATTATCAAATCAACGTCTTCCGGGCCATTCTAGGAAAACACTTCGGAGAAAATCGGGAAAATAACTCTGACCTCCCTTGCGATCACTCTTGGTCGAGCTCTTCGATGATGATTTCTCCTCGTCTTTCTCCGATTCCTTAGACGTTTTAACAGCAGGAACTGCTGCTGCAGCAGCTGCAGCTGCAGGATGATCGGGACTCGCAGCAGGCGCAGCAGCCGCCTCTCCGGGAGCAGGGATCGAGGAAATGCCGAACACCTGAGAACTTCAGAGATCAAAGATCAAAGATCATCTATCAACCTGGTTGCCGATCGGTCCGGACAGTCGCTCCGTCTTCAGGCCATCGTCCCATTTCACTGAAATTCGTCTCTTCATCTCTCATTATCTCTCGCGCTCACTGATAGAAGAGAGAGCCGGGGAAATCGAGAGAATCATTCTAGAAAATTAATTTACCTGCACCAGCTTGCTGCTGATCGGTCACCACGGCGTTCGCATCCTTCTGACCGGCTGGAAAGTTTTTTTTTTTAAATATAATTATATATTAATAAAATACACTATTAAAATATAACTGACGAGTGCCAGGAACGGGTGCATTCGCATCGGTCTTCTGTCTTTCCCTGGAGTAGCGAAGAAATCGTCGCCCGGTGGAGGAGGAGCGATGGCAGAGAGACGAGCAGTTACTTCTGAACGATTGATCTTTGATCTTTCGTCTTTGATCTTTGACGTCGAAGAAGGTACGTGAAGAAGATGTGAAACCCACTTTTGGTGAGCTCATTCGAATCCTTCTTCTTCTCATCCTTCGTCTCCTTCTGTTCAATTCTCCACGCGGGACGAGCAGAACTGCCCGGATTCTGAGTGAGTTCCTGAACAAAATTGACTAATTTTGTTCTATTTGGGGCCAGATTATTGTTCAGAGCTCGATCTACTGGATCCATTTATGTGCTAAAAAAAAGTTCGAAATCGAGTTCATTTGAGTTTCCTGTCGCTGGCTATGGCCCAAAGCTCGTTCGATCGAAATCGTCAAAAGTGATGACGAAGAGTTCAGTCAAACCTTGTCCGACGTCGAGTTGCCTGAAAGCACTAAGATCATCAGTTTAGCAAGTGTTTTTATATATTTCCCTTACATTCCTCGCCCTCTTTCGAATCTTTCTTCGACGTTTTCCCTGTGCGCTGCAATATTATTTATTGATTTTCGCTTTCATTATTAGTTATCATATTTTTCCTACAACCCAAGTTGATTGTACGTTTTTTTTAGTAATAATTAAGGATCGCTTCTAATTGAACAACTGTATTTTCAGTGCCCCCCCCCCTAACTAGTGCTGTCATTGTGAAGAATCGGTCTCTTCATTTCGTGCACTGTGCGTGGAATGAAGAGACGGATTCTTCACTCTGATACCACTACTCCTAACTTTATTGGACGTCTTCGTACTTCCTCCCTCTGTCCGACTTGATTTTCCTCCTGTAATGATCATCATTTATCATCACCATCCTCATTTCTCCGTCTTGTAATAATTTTCATTTTTTTCCGGTGAAACGTGTTGCAAGATAAAGAATGATCTCTCACTTTTACAGTATCCCTTGCCCCGGAAGCACTTCCACCAGCAGCAGAAGACGCACACTCCAATGATGACGAGCACTGAAATTTACCATTTTATCGCATTTTTTCGTCTGACTCTCTCCATTTTGCATGCTCCCTCGCTTCGTCTGACTTGCGAGAGGCTTGTACAGGATTTTGAGCAGGATCACCAAAATGAAAATCCGGCAATTGAGTATTAGGAAAAGTGAGAAAATCTCACCAACTAAAACTATGGCGAGAATGAAGTAAATCTTGTTGTCCTTCCACCAGCTTTTTCTGCAAAAAGCAAATGAGGCTCAATTTCGAAATTGATCCGCCGAAGCCCAGCACGACGGATTATAGTTTCATATTGATTAGAATAGAGTATAAACGACACTTTTGTTGTGTTCTCACCTTTCAACTTCGACGGTAATCTTGGCTGAGGCAGTGGCCGTTTTGGCCTCAATAAGAGATTCGGCGGTCTGTGGAGTCACCTGAATGAAACGTTATGCATGGATTTTTGCGTGTATATTGCTAAATGTTCAGATGTTCCTGCAAAAAAAGGAAGTGTAAATACGAATTATCAGTTCATTGTTTGCACTCACAGATTGTATGATGAGATCGCGACCGTTTGTGTCCACGAATTCATTATCCTGCAAGCAAATCAGATTTTATTTTTTTCAAGTTTTTTCTCCAGAAGGTTCTCCTTAATTTCGTGGCCTCCCTACGAATTTGAAAGCAAATTGGGAGAATAAGCTACCTGTTGATCACACGATTTCGTCTCATCCATCATCTCCACTTCTTTACTGTCGACCGTCCAACGAACCTCAACGATCGAGAGATTAAACACATCAACAAATTGTCCAATCATTCTTTCAGAACGATGTTCATCGCCACAATCTTTTTATAAAGAAAATTACGATATGGAGTAACATCTCTGTAATATTGAAATTAAATGTCATACTCACTTTCGATCCCTTGAGTGTCGTGGGCACAATTCGAACGGCGTCGCCTTCTTTCAACTGGAAGATTAATTTGTAAAATGTTATCTCGAGATTCAACTGCTAATCTCCCTTAATACTACGTTTAGCATACCTTACAGAATCATTCTTTAATTTATAATGTATTTGTGTCACTATGGACCGGCATGTTTTTACTACGATAAGAGCTTACCTTGATATTATTGGTTTCTGCCTCTAACTTAATCTCCTTCAATCCTTTTATGTTTGCAGGGACACATTTCGTAGATGGAACATCGGGGTCTTCGTCGTCGGGAGTGACGGGAACCTTACAAGTTGATCTTTGATCTTTGATCTCGCAAAAGCATTACTAATGACCGCTTTTTGACACACACAAATACAAAGGAAAAAACAAAGATCAACCTTGGGAATATCGAATCCTCTGCACTTGGCCCAATTGTCGCAGTCATTCTCCTCGTCGACGCACTTGACCGTATCGACGAATCTGAAATAATTAAATAATTAAATATATAAATGTAAAATTAACAATAAAGAAAAAACCTCGGAGTGTGCGAGAGTCCGATGACCTTGCCGAACTAAAAAGTAATATTATTATCGAATAGAGGTCTCGATTTATCCCGTGGTGAGAAAAGAAGGTGTACAAAGTTGTTCCGAAATTAGCGATGGTGATAAGAATGTTGTGTGCTTACCCCTGCAGTCGGATCCAGAAGCTTCTTCTGAATTGTTATCCAGTCGGGGTGGCGGAATCTGGAAATTATTTGAAATTTATTACCGAATTCACAACAGTTATTTTGAATAGTAATTTCGAAATGAAGGATGTTATAATGGAGATCTCACCTCTGCGAGTAAATCGACAGTCCGGTAGTTGCGAATGGCTCTTGCGATAGGAGAGCGTTGAACTGCTTCTGAACTATTGAAATTTACATTGTAAAATTTAGTCAATTTATTCAGTCCTTTTTCAGTCCTTATTCAGTCAGATGCCTTTACACGCAAATGAGTGAAACTCGAAAAGGTCAAAGATCAACTGCTCAGTATTCAAAATAACTGTTGTGAATTCGGTAATAAATTTCAAATAATTTCCAGATTCCGCCACCCCGACTGGATAACAATTCAGAAGAAGCTTCTGTCACCCACCAATCCTTCTGCAATCGTATCGGGAATCGTGACATCCTTGCCCCTATCGACCTTCTGCACAACGAGATGACCGATTCGGGTTTTCGTACTGTCCAGATCGTAACTGGAAGAGATTTATTAGTGCTCCAATTAGGGTTGATCAAAATCGAGTCGAGACAGTCGAGACCACGATTCTCAAAACTTTGAATAATTGAGCAGCTCGAAAAGGGCAATGCTCGATCGAGTCTCGCTGTCTCAAGCCCGTCTCAAACCTTCTCTCTCGCAATCGAAATCTCGACTCGATAGAGAAAGCAAGGGGTACTTTGCGATCGAGACTTCTCGATTTCACCAACCCTCGTACAAACAAACAGTCGTTTTTAAGCATTATGCTTGATTTTTTCATAATATGAAAAGGCAGATTCTAACAATGTGTATCGCTCTCACCATTGTTTCTGTCCAGTCGCGAATTTCTTGCCGCATTGTTCCCTCGAACAACAACAGGAAGAGCAGCAGGAGAAGGGAGAAAAATGAACGAAGAGATGGAGATTGAAGGTTGATGATATCTGAATGACATTTGGCTTTCGCATGAACAACAGTGCAAATACGACCCTTAGTCTGAAATCAGGGAAAATGCAAAATTTCAAGAACTATTCTCGCACATTACTTACAGAATTCAAGGTTCGTAAGAATTCAATTTTTTTTTCTGTTGTTGCTTTTTTTTGCAAATGCTACTTTGATTACCCACCGCGGCCTTGGACTTGAATTGAGTCTCGTTGTACACTTCCCAGTCGATGAATTTGTAGCCGCCAGGAAGATTCTGCATATTTTATATTGATACTATTTGCAAAATTATTAGATTAAGATATAAAACCAATAACGAACCGTTACACCGGACAGCGCTTCATTTTTCCATTTCTCCGTGGATTCCTCAGCGTACTCGGGTTGGTGTTGTGTCTAGGATAAATATTGCACTCAAATGTCCATCTACAAGCTGTGTCAGTTTTCGGAGAATTCAGAGCGTGAATGTCCTTATTTTTTTCTTTTTCATAGGTACTATACCTCGTGAATCAATAGTTTTCAATGAGATTTTTTCCAGAAATAACACCGTATCGATTTTACTTCGAAATAATTTATTGATACCTCGTGTTCTTTCTCCTTCACATCCGTGCTGATGAATTCGACGTGCTGAGAAATAATTATTATTCAGACTTTACAAAATGAAATATTTAATTCTGTTCAAATTCATTCTATCGATAAATCGTACCGTAATCGAGTCGGTGGCAATGGCGGCCGAAGATTGCATCTGAAAGGAGGTCGTAAATTCACTCTGAATGATATTTCCAGCTTTGTTATCTGTGAACGATCAGAAAGATCCAATTCAGAATGAATCTCACTTGAGCGCATGCGAGTGTGAGATGACGCGGTCGGGCATTTCCAGTCGGAAGGGGAGAAGAGAGAATACGAACGGCACCTCAAATGAAGTATTATTGCATAAGAATCCAAAGCATCGCACTATCCATTTCGTAATGCTGTTTCGCGCTTTTTGACGATCGAGATATTATCAGAAACACGGTTTTTTGGTTTTTTTTTTCCCCTGTATAGCCCACCATCGGCGCTGAATCCAGTCAGTAGATTTCTGGCATCGGAAGGAACGCCATTCAAGAGAAATCGATCGATGGAGGAGAGACGAACTGAAGAGATATTTATACTTTTGCATCATATTCATTGTAGGACTGTCGGGATGAAGCCGTCTCTTCATTGTGTATAATCTCTTCAGATCATCTAGAGAGTACGAAGAATGAATAGACGGATTGTTCATCTTGGCTTTCCAAATTCTAAAAGTGCGTACGAGGATGATCGGAGACGAAAGACGATTTGTGTTTCTCCGCTTGTGCGACTTCGAGGTGATTAAAATCCTTCCAATCACTCAGTCGACGAATGAAGGAGTACTGAAAGAAATGTACATTTGTTGGGGTTACAGAAGATCTGAGAGAAATGAGCAAGCAATAATTAGTAAATTGACAAAGTTTCATACCTGAGGATCGGCCCAGGCGCCGAGTGGCAAAATCGAATCCACAGGGAGAGGAAAATCTGTGAATAACTGCTTTCAGCTATGAATGTGTTGCATTCAACCTGCTGAATATAATTGCGTGAAGCTAATGGGCGTCAGAGCAGCGAGATATGGCACAGTGGGATTGTTATACCTGAAAGGACTATTTGCAAATCACATCTTCACATTTTTTATATTTATTTTTTCTCTTTTTTTTTCTAACCAACCCTTGGAGATGGTAAAACTCGGTTGGGTGCAGATTCTTGGGCGACTGAGTTGTCTCGCAGTAGAGACGGGAGGGGAAGGCGGGCTGTAAAATATTTCCAGATTAGGATCGTAGTTCACTTCGTATTCTTGAGCTGGCCTCGATGTTTGTGAGAAATTTAGCAAAATTTGTTTCTTTACCTCCATAATGATCGTGTGATGTCTCAGGGTGCCGCTACTGATTCCTTGAGTAGTTTTACGCACGAGTTTAGATGCGTTCTGGTTACGGTAGAAGCCGGAAACGATGGAGAGACCGGGCGCGAATCGGAAAATGAATTATTTGTTGGTTTTCGTTGTTCGCTAAACAAGGTCATTTTGGGAACTATTCGATCGACTGCGCAGTTCCTCGGTAAAATGAGCGAAAACTCACAGATCTTTCGTCTTATCCACCTCCTCCAGCTTGATTAGTGGAGTGCCCATTCGAGTATCGAGACTATCGAGACCAACTTCACCAGTGCCTGCAGAAGCACAACTCAGACTGGTTATGAATACAGCTGTCGGGATGAAGAATTAGTCTCTTCATTCCGATTACGAATAATGAAGAGACCGATTCTTCATCACTAGACAGATTTCGTACCCTTCTGCATAGTGCATTTCTGCATCTCTACATCGCTTTCCTTCTCAGCGTATTGAGCCTATAAAATTCATCTATGAATTCAGTTATCGATCGACCTACCGTAATCATTTTGTGGAAGGGGTCGGCCGATTCGACGACTCGCGCAAACGGAAACGAAGAGATTTGTGCGATCGCATTCATGTCGAAGTCGAGCGGAGGAATGGGCGGGGGTCTGGGAAAACAATAACTGTAAAATATAAAACAATAAGCAGAAATTTGTTTTCTTTTACGAAAGACATCGGACTGACTGCTGTCAATATGAAGAATCTATTTATTTTACGAGCTCTATCATTGAGTGATATGTGTTCTCCTAACAGCCTTAATCGCAACTCACGGTACATAAGGGCCGGACGGAGTCTCAGCTGTTGTTGCGACAGTGGTCTTCGTTGGAGGGGGCGTGTGTATATTGAAGAAGCTGCAACGGTTCATTCACAATATAATTGTTGATTGTAGTTTTAGTTTTTAATTCGCGATTGGATTTTGCGTTCACCTTTCCGTTGCAGTATCTACTATTTTCATCGTCGAGCGAGGGTCACTCACTCGGTATTGGACTCCTGACCGCCATCGATGGTAGTTGAGGTTACTTGGGCTGTGTCTTGGACGATTCTGAATGATATGAATGATGTATCTCCCTGCGCATGAGAAACGTGATCAGCATGGCACTCATCGACAAAAAATTACAGATAAACCCACTCCGCAAAGCCTCCTTGCTCGCTTTCCTCGCATCGCAAGAGGAAGAGAAGGGCGGCAACCGCCACTCGAGAGAACATTGAAGGAGAATGGAGAGAGGAATGGAGGGGGGAGAGAAAGGAGAAGAATTGAAGAAGATTATGTAAATGATGGGACAATGGGCAATAAACACAATTTGATCGCATTATTGTTCTCAACGTTTTCTTATGGGATGGCTAAAAGTCAGAGCTAACGAGCGAATTGACTGATCTTCGTCTTCGCTCCCCCGAAATGACGAGAGGTACCGAATTATTACGGTAGCCATGTCCCCAACCCTTTCGAAGGCGAATAGGCTGGGGCTCGCCTGTAAGATAGGAGAGGTGAGATGGACTTCTGAGATACTGCAGTTGTAGCATCAAACCAGTATGCCGTAACCATCAACGAACTTTATTCTCATTGCAATCATAGTGAATGGCGCTTGCAGTGGCTGCTGCTGGTATCGACTGCAAGTGCTGCGGATAGCCTCCGGTGTAGGGTACGGCAAGTGTCTTATGATATTACGGTATCAAGGTAAGGTGAATGATACGATAAGACTGACCGGGGAGAAAATCAAGCGACCTTCTGGGAAGAACGCGACTAGATGAAATGAAGCAGGAGAGATTGAGACTCAAGATTCCACCTTTTAGTTTCAGCAAATTCAGTTAGATTAGTCAAATCTGCGAGTTATTTTCTGATTCTGTTTACCTAGGGATGCTAAGATCAGTTTCCTTTATTGATTTTGATATTATTACAATGACGATGTGTGATATTAATGTCCATGTGCGTATTTCACTGTTCCAAATTACGTTTATCACTGGGATAACTGAGATTACGAGAGATCACACAAAACCAGGAGAATCATTTCGGACTTTGGAATCTACTGAGTCCACCAGAAGAACCCTTTGAGTCCAGTGAGTGATCGAATATCATTTTCGTTCGGCATTGCATAGCTATAATCTTCGGCTTCTTGCGTCATGTCGTGGATAAACAGTGCTTAATTGAATTAAGTTGTACTAGTTTTGTTGTCTTATACATATATTGCCTTTTCCACGGGTTGTCTTCTACGTTTTACTAAAGCCCCGTGGACCATTCAACGTCAGTAGATTCGCTCACTTTTGCCGGATCGGACTTGGTGGATGAAATACGCTTTCCACGTATCCAGGTCGATGTTGAACATGGAGGGAGAGGGAGGCTTGATGCCACTCAGGAAGAAAGTATCAAGGAGTGAAGAGATCTCGAGCATGAAGTGATCTGGAGTGGGGAGACATTAATTTGAAACATGTCTGCTGTGGTATTCTCGTTTCCCCTCTGATTTGACCGCACATGTATGGTGAAAATGTCGATGATAAATGGATCTGGCAGCTTTGGAACAATTCAGTTTCACAACGGCATAAAATAGGCCTAGTAGTCATCTTACGGAGGTTATGGTCGCTCCACGAGTTGAATCGCAGGGAGAGATCTTTCACTTGATGCGTGCGAACGAAGTCGAGAATATTAGTACTGAAATTTGTTAATTAATTAAATATTTGGCTTTCCAATTTTCAGCACAAATGATATGTGCAGCACCAATTACTTAAAAAAAAACTATTTTGCTACATTACTAATTTTTAAGGAAGGAAAAAACCAAACAAAATCGTTCTTAATATTAATTTTAATTATCCCATGCACAGCATTCTCCTCCGACAGATAAGGGGGAGACCTTTGCATATCTACTCGCTCACTTTGCATGAATCGAACTACAAGGCCTAGGCGGGAAGAGCGACCGCTCTCCCCGCTCTGTTGTTTGAATCGAGCGGGAAATTGCAGTTCTTTCGTGTCGGGATTTTGGCGCGAAATTTGCATCCATTGTTCACCCTTATCTGGAGAGAACAATGGGGGTCAGAACGCAGTGCATGGCAAAGAGTTTTAGTGTGATTTTTTTAATAATTGAAATATTTAAGATACAATAAGTATTTATATACTTAAACAGTAATTAGCTAATTAGTTAAATTCCCAT
Source organism: Pristionchus exspectatus (assembly GCA_911812115.1). Taxonomy (NCBI): domain Eukaryota; kingdom Metazoa; phylum Nematoda; class Chromadorea; order Rhabditida; family Neodiplogasteridae; genus Pristionchus; species Pristionchus exspectatus. The sequence continues at coordinate 8,368,061 of OU461587.1, read as the reverse complement.
TATCTTACAAATTTTTTGGTATTCAGATGCGATATTGTCGATACCGAACCCTAGCCTGATCACATCCTATATGTAAAATATGAAAAGTTTCTCACGCAGTTTCGATGTTAAATTCCTTGACATTGATTTCCAAGTCGGAGATAGAGGAGAATTGCGACAATAGAATGGAGACTCGAGAGAAATCCGATTTTCGACCGCAACGAATCGTGATATTGTCGTCCTCGTTGTTACCCACCAGCAACTATAATAGGTAACATTTGCCGATCCTCTAATTTCACAGTACGATTCACTAACTGACGAAAGATCATGTTTAAATCATGATTTTAGAAGGCCGCTCGCAATAGGGCCTTCGGGAGACTGAACCGTCTCATCACTTCTCTTCATTCTTCTTCTTTCGCCACACTAACCAATGAGATACGAGTAATGTACTCATTGTTCATCATGTCATTCCAAGAGTGATTTCATAAGCAGAATTCACCTCTGCTGTGTTCTCAATCGATTCGCGAGTCTTCAGATTACGGCGAAGCGTCTGAGAAGGTTCATTTTCGCGCAAAGTTATATTATTGGTCCGAGTGCACTTATTGTAAGCAGACTAAAGGCAAGCAATGTAAAAGCCATCCTAAGGCGCATATGGTTTCGGCTGACATGAGTGATAATAGACAAACATGTATCTAAGCGAACTTAGTCTTTTCTGGTATATTACAGAAGTGATTTACAGAAGAAACAGAAAAAGTAGTGAAAATCGTGTGTAATGCAGTGAAATGGGCGGAGATTGCATAAATTAATAATTGAGAGAGAAAAATGTAATACCCATTTGGGTTGGCCGTGATGCGCTTCTCCCTTGTATCTTCCAATGAATCCATCCCAATAGCGAATCGGGCAAAGGAGCTGCGGCGTTTTCTTCAAGCTCATTCTCAGACGAACCTTACGACCCTTAAAAGAAATTGATATCGACGCAATCAAACTTTTTGAGGGAACAAGAGACTCGAAATACGTCTCGCCGTCTCTTCACTTCACACATGCTCTCGCTAGTCGTTTTTTTGCATGTGCGACCTGACGATGAAAAAGTATGTTGAGCTGTTGCTTACGGTATCCTTGATGAACAAGGAGAAAGCGGGTAGATTGGAAGGTTTCTCGAGGAGGAATGAATTGACTGCCGAGGCAGTTGCACTGCATGTCTGGAAATCATTAACTAGTGTGAGATTACACAGCTTTGATAACATTAATTAAAAAGTAAATTCTAATTAATTACAACGTTTTCAGTTTATTTTTTTTGTTGCTTTCTCACTTTTCTGAATGCGTCAAGATTGTCGGGTGCATTAACGTCGAACAGATAGGGACAGAGCTGGGCGAGCACCGTGGCGGGGAGGGTATCGAGAGTCAGCTGAAATGTGCTAAATAATCCGAAAGAAATTATGTGGCTGTATTTGCAGTTGCCCGACTCTATCATTTTCCCATACTCTCTCGCATCAGAGACAAAGCAAAACAAGAATGAGTTGATGTTATTGTTCCGGACGAAGAAAATTTTAAAAAAATTAAACACCTCGGAATGAACAGACTCCGCATCCTTCGGCCCGCTGAGCGCGGGTCCCTCACTGATTGACTTCTCCGGCACAGTATCTGAATAAACAGTTCTCGATCAGAAATTGAAGCTTGTTTACAAATCATTTTTTGACTTTAAAAGCAATAAGTGAAGGCTATCTTATAAAAAATACCTGTATCCATTAGCGAAGAGAGACGGCGACTGCTCGTGATGGAAGAAATGAGGAGAAATGAAGAGGAGAGATGGGAAAGGAAGAGAGAAGAGTGGAGAATTGATGCAAACCGATGGTCTTCCATAAGAGTGAGCGCTCTTGCGCAAGAATGTTTCTCACAATTTTAGTGGGTTAATTTCATGCTGGTTTACATACTCGTTTCGTAGCGGCCTAGGACAGTGGCCCACACACTCCTGCGAAGGAATTACTTATTCATGTGTATTTTATTTCTCATGTTTTACTATTGGAAATTCGCTTAGACGCTGGTTCATGCTTCCATTCCTGCTGACGTGAAAACAAAATTCTTGAAAAGTCAAAATGTTAAAATGTATTTCAATATTTCGTAAGGATCCCCCACTCTCTTTGTCTCTTAGTGCGGAGCTGCATTGACGTCAATGTCATCGAAAATTTCGAAATTATTCCCTGTGATCTGGCCAAAAGATTATCTAGACATCATCTATCCAAAACGTTGTTTTATCAATTATGCAAACAATGGACTTATGAAGGAAAATATATCAAAACGAACTGAATTGTATGTTTATTGAAGGTGTCAGTAGTAGAATCATTCAACAAGGTGAAGGTCATGTCATTACATACATTTCGTCATGATAGCGCAGTTGTAATAGAGAAGTGAAGTTGCACAGAGCTCATTGGCAAAATGCATCCGGCGATTTATTGTGTATATGTGAAAGTCCAATGAACGCACTTTGAGCTCTCGTAACAATGAGTCACACTTCGAGGGTCGGCGTCTCACTTGTTATCAAAGGTTTGCTCGCAAAAGACGCATTCCCCTGATAACGTCAAAAGAGCTTGCGTGTATGAATGACAGCACGTCGAGTCTATTCTTTTCTTTATCAAGAGATGAAGTTCCGTTTGATAACTTTCGGTTTCTTATTCTATTACATATAAATGCATTTTTAGATTAGACCAAGAGATGAACGATCTGGAGGGGTATAAATTATGGTTGACGAATCTTCAGGTATTTTATTGTAGTTAATGTTTTTAATCACATTTTAGCGCCAACCGTCAATAATCAACAACTATTGGAGTGCTCTGCTTGCTAGCGAAATGAAAGAACACGGGGACAGTTTTGGGGTATACCATGCCCTTTCATTTTTTTCATATTTCGAAACCATTTTCTAGATTCGGTACTTCATCGTAGAAGAAGAGCTCCAAAAGGAAGAAGACAATTATAATTTAGATAACAATGACGATGCCTATGTTTCGAATTCCTTGAGGTTGTGTTCATCAATTTGAAAAAAAAATAAAAATTATTATAGGCATTGGCTGGTTCACCTACTGAAGGATTATTTTGAGCACGCCAGGTTAACACATTTTTGAAATAATTATTATGAAACTTTATTCAGTATACATAACTATGAGGAGCTTCTAAACGAGTTTCTCGAAATAGAGAATGTTCTCCCTCCAAACATTGCTAGACCTCTTACTCCCTCCTCTTCCTTTCACAACTTGCCGACTGATTGCAAATTCTGGATTCTCTATGCGCTCAAAACCCATAAAAAGGTTTGATTGTTTTTATAAAAATTCGATTAGAAAGAGTGATTTCAGGATCAAGTAATCGTGAAAACTCTAACGAAAGACGCACTGGGCAATTCTTATCACCTCATACCCGATTGCAGATTGTATGTGCGTATATCAAAACCAGAAAACTTGTAAGTCTTGATTAATTCTTCCGAAAGTGACATGATATTGCAGAAATATTTCCATCGATGAAGACAAACTGAAAGAGGAGCCATGGGGACAGGCAAGTTGAGTTTTTTTCGCTCGTTAATAGTCCTTTCCAGCTCTTCTGGTTTATACATGCTCATCATTGGAAGCTTATCTGTGACAATAAGGAGACTTGGGAGGAAACGGAGAAGAAACTTTTATCGTTAGTGTAAAAAAATTGTGTGCGTAAAACGTTATTACAGGCTGAAGATGAGCAATCTGTACTATTCTATTAAAACTGAGATGACGATGAAAATGTGTGGTTTGAGCGCAATCTTGGTGAGCCATTTCAACTAATTTTAAGTGTCTAAAAATATTCTTTAGATGGCTCGAGATGATCAAAGAAGGGAATTTGAAGAAAGATTGTTGAAAATGACTCCGATTCCAGTTCCAAGGACAAGTTCGGCAATCCCAAAGAAGAAGGTAATCTCTATAGATTAAATTATTTTAATGATACCGTGTTCTTTTTTCTTACAGAGAACGCGCGTTGCCGACGCACTTGTGAGACACGTTGATATAGCCGTTGTTGAAAGTGGTTCGATATTTTTGATCGAGAATTCCAATGAGAATGATTTTCCTTTTACCAGATGTGAATTCAGTTCAAGACAAGGAAGATCTACATGAGAATATTCCTCTCACGACTTCTCCCGAGGTTCAATTGCTAACATTTAAGCATTATTAACTGTTCCGCTTCAGAAGATGACTAAAACGAAAACTTCGAAGATGAAAAAGATAAAATGCCGTGATTTTCCTTCATGTCTCAAGTCGAATTGTCCGTTTGAACATCCGACAGTTAGGTGCAAGTGAGTTTTCATGTGAGAATAGATGTCACCAATATGCTTAAAGTGATCTTCCCAATTGTCTTCGAGGGTGTCAATGTCATTTCCTTCACGATTTATGTCAGAATGACGGCTATTGTAAGAATATCGATTGCCCGGATGAACACTTGCAAGTTCGTTTCGGAACAAAATAACGCTGAACCAATAATTATTTCAGAGTCCAAAAACATTCTATCGGAAGAAACGAGGAGCTGAAGAGGTGCTGATTTGAGTGATTAAATTCATCATAACCTGCTGTAGGTAATTTAGAATGCTCTCTCAATTGTTTCGGAACAATCGTCTGCGCGAAAAGAATCAGAACAACATGTGAAAACTGTGGAAAAAGCCACGGTGAGATGAATTTACGTACTGATTTGGATATTGAAAATATCACCCCATCAGAGACCTTTTGCTGCTTCCGTAATTGGAGAAACGAAGAAACCAGCAATGAAGAAACTGCGATGCCAATACTTTCCTCAGTGCAAGAAAGAAGCCTCAGACTGTCCTTACGTTCATCCCTCCAAACCGTGCAGGTAGAAGTTAAAAAATACTAAATACGTAGAAAAAGTGTTTTAAAAAGTTGTAAACCTTGATGAATTTCAATTGCAAACGTCTCTCCATATATATATTCAGGAATTTGATTGCTGGTCAGAAGTGTCCCGGCCAGTGGTGTCTATTCAGACATCCCATCTGTGCAAATGATGGCACTTGCACGAATTTGAAGTGCATCTATGAACACGAAAAGGTTCGTATGGTAAATATATTTGTGTCACAATAACGTGTACATTGTATACAAACAAATGGTTGTATCTGCAGAGTCTGCCAGTATGTGTGCGAAAGAGGGCGTTGAAGAAGGTAAAATAGTAGTCATTAGCATTAAAAATAAGTGGTGTTTTCAGAAAGAGGGCTCTCTACCCGATGATACAACCAGCAATGTTTCGACGTGTAGCGATGACGAACTAACTGACAGAATGGATATTGTCGACTTGAACGACGATTCTGATTCATCGTCAGATGACACGATGGTGCATAAACTTCTATTTACTTAGCATTTCTAAATCGAGGTGAAGATATAATTTATAGTACTCGGTCAACTCAAAACTGTCTGACGAGCTCCATCAATCATCCAACACTCAAGGGCGATGCAAATTCGGAGCGAATTGTAAATCGAAGGACTGCAATTTTGAGCACGTTCTCGAGAAGTGCAAGTGAGTAATTAGTGTATTTTATCTATGCAGATACATTTATTCTGATAGAAGGTCTCAACATTGCAGACAATTTCCCAAATGCCCACATGGAGGCAATTGCAAATTCGTGCACGATATTTGCAAGAACGATGGAGACTGTACTGATAAGAGCTGTGACTTCAGACATATTCTGGTCAGTTGAAGCTCGAATAAATTCTCTGTTCTGTGTTCATTAGAATTAATAATTGTTTTATCAAGTTTGTTAGACAGAGCGAATTGCAAAATGGAAGGCAGAAATAAAATGAATTTTCATTGCAGCCTCGTGAGATCGAGAAGAAGTGGTGCAAATTTGGGTCGAAATGCAGAAACCTCGATTGCAAGTACATTCACAAGGTGAGATCTGATTAGTTTTTATGCTCCCAAATTACAGTTACTAAATAACAGTTGAATTCCTATCAAGAATAATCTCGATAATTCCAGGAATGCATTGGCCTCTGTCCATCGCCGGGAAAATGCTTGTTGCGTCATACACCGGCTCCCGCTCCATTTCCTTTCGCGTTTCCAACCGGTTACCCAGGCGGATTCGGCCCTATGCCTCCGCATCCACCTCCACCTGGAATTAGATACGGCTACGGCCCGGACTTCGCCTACAGACCCGCCCCACCTCCAGGTCCCGGATTCGGAATGGGCACCAGGATGGATCCCAGAATGGATCCAAGTTTGGGACCCGGGGTACCTCCGCGAGGATATGGTCCCGGATATCCGTCGGGTCCTGGCTACGGGCCTATACCTAACCTTGCCTCACCCCAACCACCTCGTCCCAAGACTCCTGGATCTCAACCACCCCGTTCGAGGACTCCTGGATTCCAACAGCCTCGTCCTAAGACTCCTGCATTCAATCGTCCTCAACCCTTTGAATGAATAATAACTGAAAATTCTCGGAATATGATAATTTTGACATTTATGCACTTACTTTGTAAAAAAATCCTTATCTTTTATGAAATATTCACATGCAATTGTTCTAATCATGTTCCTGACATCGCGTGTCTTTGTGCGATACCTGTCAGAAAGCATGCAATATTGACGTCAACGCCACCAAAATTTCGAAATTGTTGCAATTCATTGTGACCTGGCAATAAGACCACGCCCTCATCTATCCAAAATGACGTTTCGTGCAAACAATGTAATTCCATTAAGAGTAAATGGCCTCATGCACCTCATCCGGCAGTTATTGAGTATGCTGTCAATTTGCATTTACCCCAGCTACGACTTCTGCAGCAAATGTAGCACCTTCAGATAACACCATAGAGCAGAAACCGATACTCACATTCAGTCTAGGCATTACAAGGAAAAAATGATTTGCGTGTTCATTGAAATCGATCCGCCGGTGTCATTGATCATGTAATTTCATCACATTTTGAATATTTCAAAATAAATTTTGAAAAAAAGGAAAAATTTAAATTGCATAGTACTAAAAGAGAATTAAAAATCACATAAATATATCCTTTGATGAATTTTATTATTTTGTATTACTGCAAGTCGAAAAAACGTACTTTGAACTCTCGTGACAATGAGTCACACTGCGATTCCTCGGTTGTTATCAAACGTTTGCAAAAGGCGCTTTCCATGATAACAGAAAAGGATCTTTCGTGCGTGAGTGAGTGAAAGCACACCGATTCTCTTCTCTATCAAGTGATGAAGCGCAGTTTGATCACTTGTTTCTGTCACAATTCTCGATGGTTTCTTTTTTTAATTCATACAATTTCAGATTTGACCAAGGCATGTCCGATCTCACTGGGTATAAATTATGGTTGACGAACCTTCAGGTAATTCTTTTTCCCGATTTCAAATGAAATTTATGTTTAAGCGCCAACCAGTATTTGTCAATAACTTTTGGAGTGCTCTGCTGGCTATTGGCATGAAAGATGACACGAACAGCTTCCAGGTCTGAATTATTAAATTGTTATTATTACAAAGTTACTTTAGATTCCTTATTTCGTAGTAGAAGAAGAACTCAAAAAGAAGATGACAATGTTCATTTGGATAACAAACAAGATGCTATTATTTCTAATGCTCTGAGGTTTGTTTCATGTACCAAAAAATTAAGAAAAAAAACAAAGTGTTTACAGACATTGGCTGGTACATTTACTGAAAGATAATTATGGGGATACTAGGTTTGCACATGTTTTAAAATTTAATAATGCAATTACGAATAGCATACACAACTACGAGGAACGTTTGCGAGAATTTCTCGAGAGGGAAAATGTTCTCCCTCGAAATATCGCTCGGCCTCTTACTTCCTCTACTTCATTTCACAACTTACCTACTGATTGCAAATTCTGGATTCTCTACACACTCAAAACTCATAAAAAGGTTTTTATTATCGTAAATTAAGAAAAATTAAATTAGAATGAGCGATTTCAGGACCAAGTAAACCTGAAAACTTTAACGAAAGACCCGCTGGGCAATAATTATTACCTCGTACCAGATTGCAGATTGTATGTAAGAATATCGAAACCAGAAAATGTGTAAGCCTTACATAATTGTTTTGACAGTGACTAGAAATTGCAGCATTCTTCCCATCGATGAAGAGAAACTGAAAGATCAGCCTTGGGAACCGGCAAGTCGAAGTTGTTTGTCTCTCGATAATATTTTATACAGCTTTATCGCTTCATTCATAATAATCCTTGCAAGCTTCTCTGTGAAAATAAGGAAACATGGGAGGAAACATCAAAGAAACTATTATCGTAGGTATAAAATATTAATCTTGTCATTAATTCATTTTATAGGCTCAAGATGAGCAATCTATACTACTCCCTTCTAACTGAGATGACGATTAAAATTGCCGTGCTGGGTCCAGTCTTGGTGAATCTTTTCTTTATGCATATTGTTCAACATAAAAAATAGGTGACGAGAAAGGCAGAACGAAGAAAATTCGAAGAAGATTTGAGCAAGATAGCTCCAGTTCCTGTCCCAAGAACAAGAGCCGTCGACCAAAAGAAGGTAAGTAATTCAGTTGTTGTAATTCTTGTATTTATATTTATATATTTATGACATTCAAAAATATCAATTCTTTTTTAGAGAACAACTCTTGCAGACGCTCTTGTGATGCATTCGGAATCCTGTGCTATCCAAACAGGTAAACATTTCTAAGAAATCAATATATTATGCAAGCACGAAAAATTGGGATATGAGAGGAAATAATATTTATCAGAGTTGAATCCTGTAAAAGTTGAAGAAAGTCCGAAAGATGTCCTTCAATCGCCTAATCAAACTGCGGTAGATCAATTCGTTATTTCGTAATGGCAGCTGTTCGATTCTAGTCCAATCCAAGTAATCCTAAGAAGAGATTCGGAAAGTGTTGGCAGTTTCCGCAGTGTCCCTTCGATAATAATCGCTGTCCCTATGTGCATCCGAAACTTCCGTGCACGTAAACACCATTTTGTTGAAAATTTGGTGATTGCATTGCTTCAGAAAATTTCCAAACTGTCCCCGTGGATGGGAATGTTTATTTCTTCACGCATTTTGTGAGAACGATGGTTACTGTGAGGAGCCGAATTGCGCTTATGAGCATCTTGTTGTTAGTTTTACCATAAATAAGAGTAGAATTTGTTATTTTTATAGAGCAAGACAACATACTATCGACAGGAACGAGCTGCGGAAGAGGTTTATCGCTCGACAAATCACGTAAACTTATCGAAAGTTCAGAATCCCCGTCCCATTGCAGCTGTTGCTCCAATTGTGCACAAAGTCGTTGATCAGGAGAACAAAGAAGCTGAACAACCTTTGGTGAGAGACATTATGTGACGTGTTAATGCTATATTGATCATTTTCATTTATTTGTACGCATTTCAGAGACCTACCGCCTCTTCCTCAACTCCAAAGAAGAAACGTTGCCAATACTTTCCTCAGTGTAAGAAGAGCGACGCCGATTGCCCATTCTTTCATCCAACGCAAATGTGCAGGTTGGTACTCAATTCTAAATTGAACGGATACCAGATACTGTAACCCGCAAATTTAAGGAATCTTAATGCTGAGAGAAAGTGCCCCGGGCAATGGTGTTTATTCAAACACGGAACATGCACAAATGATGGTTACTGCACGGATCTGAAGTGTGTCTATGAACATGTCAACGTATGTAAGATGAATTGGTAAAATTTATTAACCTTTTTTCACAGAGTCTGCCAGTATTTCTACGGAAGCGGGAACAGAAGCCGGTATATACGATTGATTATCAAACATATCGACAGTTCATTTAGAATGAAGGCAGCCTTTCCCGTGCCACTTCAATACGCAATATTTCGACGTGTAGTGAAGTGAGAGTGACTGGTCGAAGAAAAAGCGTCACTTTCGAGGATGAGCTTGATACCAAGGAACTCAGAAAGGTAAATGACCTTCTCTGTTCCGTAATAATGATTTAAAAAAGGATTGTTCTTTGATTATTTTTACATGATTCTCAGGACTCAACTGATCAGAAACCGGTTGGAATTCTTCGCTCGCCAAAAGCTCGACAGAGATGTAAATTCGGAGCGAGTTGTAGAACGAAGAACTGCGAGTATGAGCATGTACTCGAAAAATGCAAGTATGTCGGAAAAAAGCGAACCTCAAGAAATTTGTAAAACCAGGGAATTCAAAGGCTTACAAACTAAAAAATAATTTACAGAGCATTTCCCAATTGCCCGAACGGCGGAGTTTGCATATTCGTACACGATGTGTGTGAGAAAGATGGCGTTTGCAGTAAGGAAAATTGCGATTACAAGCACATTCTGGTAAATATTATACCTTACTGTTATAGCTGCTTCGAGAATCAGTAAAAATCTCAATTTTGAGCCTCACGAAATCGGGAATAAATGGTGCACGTATGGATCGAGATGCACGAGAATCGGATGCAAGTTCATTCATCCAAAGGTGAGAATACAAGAAATGGAAAAACCAGGGACATGTTATAAGGAAAAAATACAAATTCTTTATCGTGAGATTATTTTCAATTCCACGCGTAGCTGACCCTTGACGAACTGAGTAGAGGAAGAGGCCGGGAGGAGGCTAGTGATCTACCTGCTCTCCTCCCCCCTACCTCTTCCCTTCCTCTCTCTTCCAGACAATCAATACGCTAACCAGCACATTGAGTTTGCTGAGCATTTGAAACGCACGATAGAAATCTGCTGAAATGTAAAGATTCCAGGAGTGCACCGGTCTCTGCCCGACTCCGGGCAACTGCTGGATGTACCATCGACCGGCTCCGGCTCCGCCTCGTCAAGGATACGGCCCCGGCTTCCCGCCCGGTCCTGGCTTCTCTCCTGTGCCGCCTCCGCAATTCATGCCTCCTGCTGGCATCAGATACGGTTTTGGTCCAGACTTCACTTACAGACTGCCCCCACCTCCTGTACCTGGTTACGGAATGGATCAGAGAATGGGACCCATGTTCCCTCCTCAAGGACACTTTCCACCGGGTGGTTATGATCCTCGGTACCCGTCAGGGCCTGGTGGTTTTGGTCAGGGACGTAACTATGCTCCACCCCATCCGCCCCGTCCAACAACTCCCGGATTCAGCCCTCAATATCCTCCTCAGTCGGAGACGAGTAAAAGAGAGAGACAAAAATCGTCTGAGTCGAACAGTAATGAAACAACCAGATTTTAAAGCAGGCCGCGATTCGATTTTTTATCCTGTTTTTCCGGAAACATTTAAACTACAAATTCACTAATTGTATTTAAATTCATGTTGTTTTCATTATATAAAGTATTCATCTTCTATGCAAAACAGATCATTCCGAAACGACTTTGAATCATCGCAAACGATAGCAAAAAACGAATCAGGAGATCATCCTTGATACATTCTCGACATTTCTGTCACAAAATGTATGGCAATGATCTATCCACAGTACATTTTATGCGATATGTTTATCGAGAATTCAGTCGACTTTGGTCTTTGCAAAAAAAAAGGAAATTATGACTCATGGTGTTTGACCACGGATGTGAATGCGATGCAATAAACTCGCGCAAGGAATGACAAACGCTGATAACAAACACTCTTACGTGCTTCGAGAAGAAAAGGCTGAAGATCTCTTCAATTCACACACTCTCTCGCCCCATCTGACCGGCTAGAGAGCATGAAGATTGGAGAGGCGCTTGCCCCGCTAGTATGGAAGATGCTGAGGAGTATGTCGGACCGCTATGATAACGCTCAGTTCACCTCGATTTGTCTCCCAGGTTTCATCCCTATTGATCTGCTTCGATAAAATATTGGTAGAGAATCATGGCCGATATCGTTGGATATCAACAATGGTTGTGCAGCCTTCAAGTAAGTTTTATTGTACTTTTTATTAAAGGGATAATCATTTTCAAGCGACATGTTTCTCATTCATTTCTGAACAATTATTGGTGCGCTAAGCTCGCTCAAGATATGGAAGAGACAAAGCTGTCGGAGATGTTCAAGGTTCGGATTTTATTTGAAATTTATTGCTGTAATATTTCAGATTCCCTACTTTACCGTGGAAGAGGAGTTGATGAAGGAGGATGATAATGTGAATATGGAGAACAAGGATGGAGGATATGTTTCAGCCGCATTGAGGTATAGTTTAAATTTTTGGATACTGTCGGTATTGGTTAATTTTATTATTTGCCTGAATTTTATAGACATTGGCTGGTTCATCTACTGAAGCCATACGATGAGAAAGTCAAGTTCGTTCACATCTCCGATATTTTATGATTGTATTTGCTTTTATCAGCGTGCTTAACTTGGATAATGTTCTTCGTTCGTTCATTCACAATCAAATGACCCTTCCTCCCGGTGTCACTATACCCCTCAATACATCAACATTCTTCCATAATCTACCCACGGAATGCAAACTGTGGATTATTTACATGGTGAAAAATCACAAGAAGGTTCTTTTTTTCTCTTTTTATCTTTTTTTTACCAATATGATAGAAAATTTTAGCAATCAAGTGCTCTTCAAAGAGTTGCGGCGGATTCGATGGGCAATGAATATTTCATCGTTCCTGATTGTCGGTTGTATGTTAAAGTTCTTGCAGTGAAAGAGTGAGTAATCCACTACAATTTCAACGATAATTTCGAAATTATAGTACCCTTCCAATCGATGAAGCTAATCTGAAGAGTCAACAATGGGAATCGGTAACGTTTAAACAAACTTATGTTAATTATTTTTACTGTTTTTTAGCTTTATCGTTACGTGCATACTCAACAATGGATACTTCTCAGTGAGAATCAAGAAGGATGGAAAGTTGTGACGAGAGCATTTGTCATGTTCGTGTATTTGCATTTAATAATTAAATTATGGTTTTGAAGGTTCAAATTGAACGATGTCCATTACTCTCTTCTTCCGGGAATCTCTGTCAAACTAACATCACAGAGTCTAAACAATGTAAGTTGATCACATTCTTTTTTCTTTCAAAATTCACATTGTAGATGATGCGAGATCAAACAAAGAGGGAGTTTACATCTCAGCTAAATAAGCTAGGCCCGATTCCTAGTATCGAATTGTGGGAGAAAAAAGTCAACACAAGTAACCAAAAGGTCATCCGTTAACGTTAACATACAAAATTAATAAATGACCTTCAGAAAAAGAAAATAGCAGAAAATGATGTAAACACGCTCAAGAATGGTGAGCGTTTAATAATAAGCCACTGATTGTTGTATTCAACATTCAGATCTTGAAGCTCTGAATGTGAATGAGTCCGCTCATCGAGTTAGTCCAACTGAGGTTTGTTATCTAGTTGCGCATTCATTCTATTACTTTATCTTTAGATAAAATCAAAGAAAAATTCAAATGAGATTATCGGAAAATGTTGGAATTTTCCACAATGTCCTCTCTTCAATCGTTGCAAATATACACACCCTAAACTACCGTGCACGTTCGTGAATTCGTAATGTTCCTATTATTTCTTTATATTGCTCAGTAAGTTTCCAAATTGCAAACTTGGATGGAGATGTTTCTTCCTTCATGAGCCCTGTCCAAATGATTCAAACTGTGAGGAGCCAAACTGCGCCTACGAACATTGGAATGCAAGTATATTTGGAATGCGCCTCAATTTGTCTCCCTTTCCAGAGCACGCCTACATACTATCGAATGCCCAGAGGAGATGAGCATAGTAACAAAGCTCGTCCGGTCGCTTCAGTAACACCAATCGTTCGTAAAGTATCGGATCAGACTTCGGTGAGCTTTTACAAAATGTTTCGATTTTACTTGTGCATCTCTGTTTGTGTGCGCTTGATTATACACTCTAATGATAATCAATTGCAGAGAGCACATGCATCTGGACAATCCACAGGATCTTCACAAGAGCCGAAACGTCGGTGTGGCTATTTTCCTCAATGCGATCGAGTTCATACGAATGATGAATACTATCATCCAATAGAAAAGTGCAAGTGGGATGCGAAATTGATTCATCTTTTTGTAAACAATTTAATTGTAGAAAACTGGCGGCTGGACAGAAGTGCGATGGTCAACGATGTCTATTCTTGCACGGTGTATGCTCTTCGGACGGATCTTGCACCGATCTGCGATGTATTTTCGAACATCACGAGGTTTGTTGTTCTGAAAAAAATTGCAGGAATAATCAATTAATTGCAGAGCCCGACGGTCGTCGAGAGAGCCATCGCCAATAAAAAGGTACAATTCATTACATGGATTTTTTTAGCAAAGATGTGATTTCAGAAACAAGGATCGCTATCACGCAATCCATCCATGACTAATCTCTCTCGGATCAATTCGATGAGCAATATCTCAATGTGCAGTAGCAGAATAGGAGGCAGGCGCAAGAGTGTCTCTTTCGATTTCGACCCAGAGGATCAATGCGATCTGGAAAAGGTAGGATAACGCAGAAAAAACGAGATTGACATGCTTGAGGGTGAAATGTTTACAGAAATCGTCAACTACTGCGCAATCGACCGGAATTCTTCGTCCAATGGGAGCGAACAGAAAAGGTCGATGCAGATTTGGAGAACAATGTACGAATAAAGAATGTGATTACACGCATCCGAGAGAACCGTGCCCGTGAGTGAAAAGTATTAATATCTTGTAATCATTTTTTCGAAAGGGCATATTAATAGCAGTGAGTAATCATCTAACTTCTAAAAGTTGCGAAAAGGGTTTCTTAACGAATTTCGAAATGTATGATGCTTGCTGAGGATCCCAGAAAAAGGAATGCACAATTGACCAAACTACATGCATTAACCAATAACGAATACAGATAATAATAGAACAGATTTTAATAAATAACGATTTTGCAGTGAGTTTCCCAGATGTCCACTCGGTGGTGCTTGCATGTACAAACATAAGATATGCAAGAGTGATGGAGTGTGCATAAACGAGAATTGTGACTTCGAACACAATGTGGTACAGACAGTTTACTGTTACTAGAAGTTTATAGTACAGAGATTATCCCTACTGCACTATCTATTTCGACTTGAATCGCCACTATTACATACTAATTTTAGCGTCGCCCAACCACAAAGTACTGGTGCAATGATGGCTCGCAATGCAAGAGAGTGAACTGCAAGTTCATTCATCCGAAGGTATGTACTATCAATATAATCATCATCAAATGCATCATGAATTAGTCTATCGACAAAACATATCTATTGTGGAGACACGAACGAATCACTTACAGGAATGCACTGGTCGCTGTCCGACGCCAGGCAATTGCTGGATGTACCATCGACCGACTACTGCAGTGACTGCAGCAGCCAGACCTGCAGCAGCTCCACCAATGAGACCTACACAATCTGCAGCAACCAAATCTACAGCAGCTGCTGCAACTCGGCCTGCACCAGAGGCAGCAACTAGACCTACAGCAGCTGCAACAACTAGACCTGGAGCCCCACCAGTTCCTCCACGGACCATTTCACCATCTCAACAGCCCGCGAGTCCCGTATCCGGCCCCAAACCACCAGTGCCTCCACGAACCACAGCACCACCGTCGTCCCAACAGCCTACCCGTGGACCAGCTTTGGGCACTCCATCCTCTCCTGACTATACGGGATCGCCATTGCATAGGCATATTGCTGATCCAAGATATGGAAATGGTCCGAATCCGGTATACTATCCTGGTGCAAATGGCTATGGACCGGGACCAGGAATGGGACCCGGAGGATACGGGCATCATGGCTTCCCACCAGGATCTGGAGCATACGGACCCGGGTACCATCCGGGATATGATTATGGTTATGGTCAGGGAATGGGATACGGCGGGTACGGAAATATGCCCGGATACGTACAGCCACCATTTCCTCATCCACAACAACATCCTCCTCCAACTTACACTGAAGCCGAGCAAAGATTTCTCGATAGCAAGAACAAGCCTTGATTATTATGATCATAAAGAATTGTCTGTTTGTCTAAGTAACGTCATTCATCGTTGAATAAAGGCGCATTATCAACAAGCATTTATTAGGTGTGGCTCTCTATCGAATCAAAAGAAGAAGGGAAATACACAGTACAACTGTCGCCATCGGGTACACGTGCGGGAGCTGTGGCGGGTTGTTGAGAGGATTGATCATCGCCTGCAGATATTTTACTCAGGTCTTTTCTTGGCGTTCGTTTTATGGGGATATTGCTTAGAAATTTGAGGATTGTTATATTCTCCCTACTGTTTCATTTCTGATCTACGTTATATTTATGTAATTATTTTTTTTGTCTAGAAGATGATAAGTAGTGCTAATACCTTGTTCCGTCAAATGGAAGAACTCAAACCTCGTCGGCAAGCACTGGAATCTTCCGTTCGAGCCTGTGGCCGAGAATCCATCACAACACGAGGAATCACGCGGATATCGACACACGTCCAGATTGCACGGCTCTTTCGTGTATGCCGATCTGAAATTCTCATGTTTTAGCAGCAATCAGACCGAATAATTTAAGTAAAGCAGCTTGAACTCACCCCGGACAAGTGCACGTCGCTCCTGTCGGCTTCTGGCACGCTCGGAATCTCTGTAATGCAAATTTGTATATGGTCTTACGATTCATTTTATCGAATCACCAAGTCGTCAATTCCCTACCTGATGTGTTCCACACGATCCGCAAGTGTCCGTGCACGTCGACCACTCGTGCCAATCAGCCCACGCACAATCGCCCTGCAATCCATTTTTTTAGATATATCTACGTTTGAAATTAATAAACCCTGAATATATAACGACATGATACCGTCGGAGCAAGTGTGGTCGTCGTGGTCGTCGACGATGGTGGCTGCACGATGGTACACTTCATTCCGCTTACGGCGATCGGCGTTCCTCAAGTAATCGTTCATGAAAAGGAAGTCCCACTTCACGCAATTTGTCTTGTGACTACGCCAGGTAATGAATTTCATGAATGCTAAAAATATTGCAAAATTAGGATACCTTCGACGACCCATGTCGCACTGTCCGTGCACGTCAAACTCGTCGTCAGACTGCCCGACTGCGTTGCCAACACTGTACCGTCGCTGTTGATGAGTGAGACGGATTGACCGGTCTGAATAGATTATTTATGATCTACTTGACAATAAAGCCGATGAAGACAGGCTAGTTGACGTGAAGATGAAACCATACCGTCTGTGGCTCGCAAGTCATCGCCACAACGACGCACTGGCCAACGTAACGGAAGTCGAGAGTGAGGAATCCTGCGTTGTAGTTATTCTTAGATGAAGAGCGAAAGAGACATGACATAACATACTAATAACTCACCAGCGGTGTAGTCCGTAGCAGTTGATGCGACCGAGTTGCGATCACAGTTTCCGCAGGCCGCTGATGAGTGGAGTATTTGTAATAATCAATAAATTTATTTTAATACCTGATCCAGGCGCAGTCGTGGTCGGTGTAGCAATGGTGGTCGTCGTTACTCCAGGAGAAGGTGTGATGCCACCGGCGTTTCCTAATATGGGTCAGTTCTCCTTGAAATCTATCATTGCAGGGTGTCTTCTATTTCATCAGAATATGAGAGTATGTTTAGGGGCCACAAGCTCCGCCCACTTTGTGCGGACACGAGTTCACCAAAAAGCGAGAAAACAAAAACACAAGCTTCATTCTAAACCAAATCACTCGCTCTAAAGTGCTACGGATAGCTGCTACCATTACCTATCGATCGAGCACTGTCCGAGAAGTGCCTCAGAACGCTAAGAGGATCAAATTTGCATATGAACGAAGGGAATGAGTCGTTTTGGCATGTTTCAGTTTGGAAGTTCTGCTCGGACAACAATTTTCTTACTAATTTGAATATTATAGGAATTTTAGAGAAAAAATTAGATTTTTAGCATGCTTCCCCGGCTTGTGTTTTTTGCGCGGGGAGAGGCGAGCGAGAGGGCGGGGGGAGGGAGAGAGACACACGCTAATTAGGCTCCGCCCCCTTTCCCTCTCGCCTCGCCTTTCCCTGCTCTTCCCCAGTGCGTTGCGCGCGTACTTCTCGGGCTCTAGCGCGCGGCAGAGAAAAGATATCGACAAACGGTAAAAAGTATGATGATATTGGATCCATGAGGGACAGTTTGAACACACATTTGGCCCCGAAGCGTGAAATCGGCTATCTACATTGTGGCCCCTAAGTATGTTGATACTGTTTCACTTATTCGGCCATACTCATGAAATCGATGAATAATCCAACAACTCACTCGTCACCACACAACTGGCCGATGTGATTTGCGCTCCCAACCGAAGGAATTGTCCCTGGTTGTTACATGTGAGCGAAGTTGATACTTGTGATGCTGGAAAGAAGAAGTTGGGGGGGGGACATGCTCACACTCAGTCTACGATTTCTCACATGCATTAGCCGCCGTTGTCTCTCCATTGAGGAGGATCGTTGCCGTGTCGAAAGGCTACAAAGAAATGAATTCTCGACGATATTAGACTTCATGAGTTTCTTTTCCACTTGTTCAGCATCCAGCCACTCACATTTTGCGCTCTGCATCGTATGATGACCACTCTGCACTGATCAATGGCAATAAAATGGTCGACCACGAGAATTCCGTAGTATTGATTAGCCGTTAAAGACGGGATGGCAGACGCTTTCACGTTCGCACAGATACCGCAGAGAGCTGAAATCAGCGGGCGATTAAGCAGTGCACTTCGGAAATAAGTGCTAACCCGGATTCGCCGTCGACGAGACTGTGGTCGTAGTGCTTGGAGACGTCGTTGTTGTTGTGCTAGTCGTTGAGGTTGAAGTCGTCGGAGCGAGAGTTGTTGTTGTCGTGGTAGGCGATAGAGTAGTCGTAGTTGTCGATGTTGTTGGAGCCGTGGTCACTGCACAGGATAATTTGAGTAAGACACATCAATATCTAGGTCTTTAATAACACACCGTAACCTGGAAGGTAATATTTCGGGGATAACACCTCATTACTAGGAATACAGACCCCATTTCCTTACTCACCTGTTGTAGTCGTTGTCGGA
Source organism: Pristionchus exspectatus (assembly GCA_911812115.1). Classification (NCBI taxonomy): domain Eukaryota; kingdom Metazoa; phylum Nematoda; class Chromadorea; order Rhabditida; family Neodiplogasteridae; genus Pristionchus; species Pristionchus exspectatus. The sequence continues at coordinate 8,349,208 of OU461587.1, read as the reverse complement.
TCAGTGGTTGTTGTGGTGGTAGAAGTGGATGTGGTAGGCGCAAGGGTTGTCGTTGTAGTAGTTGTCGGAGCCGTGGTCACTGCAATAATATTTTGACATTTTTTCCCAAAAAAACCCCGACTCACCTGTAGTGGTAGTCGTTGGCTGCGTCGTCGTGGTAGTCGATGGAGCCAACGTAGTCGTAATCGTCGTGGTAGGAGCCAATGTTGTCGTAGTAGTCGTTGGCGCCGTAGCCGTTGTAGACGTGGACGTTGCGGTAGAAGTCGACGAAGAAGATGAGCTCGTCGTTGGTGGATTCGCAGACTGCTCTTCATATCCGCATCCGATGGACGTCAATGGAGTTGTGCCCGACATCCAGACTGCCTGACTATTGCACGAGCAGGCAATCGTGAACTGATTCGGCTGCTGGGAGAGAATGGTCGAGGGTCCATTGAAGATGGCCGTTGTCGTTCCGGCCTCAAATGTTTCCATTACAATGACTCCTAGTGACAAACAGAAGTATGATGAGGTTTGAGAAATAACTGACCACAAGCGGCGCGCAAGTGAAGCTGACGAGCTTGCATCCTGCTCCATCCAATCCTCTCACAACCGTCGACAATCCGTTGATGAATCCAGTTCGATCGACACGAATCACCTCGAGGTCACTGCATGTCGAGCAACGCACTCAAAATATTATATTGTCACTGCGCCCATTTTGAGCCTAATGGTGCAAATGGATGGAAGACGCACACGCGCCAACGGCCGTGGTCGTCGTTGTCGGCGCCATTGTGGTAGTGGTAGTTGTCGTTGTCGATACTCCAGGTGGGAGTGTTGTTGTGGTTCCTGAAAGTCAACATTGAAGTTTTAGCATAGGTTCTACTGGCTACCTGTGACCGCCGCCGTCGCCCTGCAGCTTGCGCTCGTCACAGTGAATGAGGTCTCGGTGCCTGAAATAAACTTTGTTACCCGGAAACATCATCAGAGATCTCACCCGGAAGGATTGTGGACCACTGTCCATTGCTCGAGCATGTCAGTCTGAACGTTGTCTCTCCAGCGGCCGAACTCAGTGAGATCGCGCCGTTCACGAGGATAGCGGCCGTGTCCGTGTTCTGAAGAGAATCCTTCGTACATAACTTCACTTAATCCGATATGAAACGAAACAAATGCGTACCTTATTAGCTATACACTCGATGCTCACTGCTCGACACACGCTCGAATTGGAGAAGGAGTGATCAAGGACCTGTACATCATAAGGTTAACGTAAACTGTCACTTCACTTGGATGACTCACAAGCATGCCATTGTACTGATTCGCTCCGAGACTCGTCAACGGTGCAGCAACCAGATTCGGACACGATCCGCACTGGCCAGCAAACGTCGTCGTAATGGGTGCTCTCGTTGTTGTCGACGTCGTCGTCGGTGGTTGAGTGGAAGTCGTCGTGGAGTCGGGCGGCTCCCTCATCACGGTTGTAGTCGTTGGAGGTGAAGTGGTCGTTGTGGGCCTGAAGGGCATTATTATTTCCCTACTTCCAATCTGCATCGAATACAGACAGGTCCCTCATTGCAAATATCAACGAGCATACCTAGTTGTAGTAGTAGAGGTAGTTGTGGTCGTGGAAGTCGTTGTTGGGGCTCTAGTCGTCGTGCTCGTAGATGTCGATGTTGAAGTGGTCGTTGTTGAGCTTGGTCTAGTCGTTGTCGTGGATGTAGTAGAGATCGGAGTGGACGACGACACCATCGTCACAACAGTGGTGGTCGCGGGACGGCCAGTCGTCGTTGTAGTGTTCATCACCGGTTCATCCGTCGTCTCATCCGTTTCTTCTGTTGGCTCCTCAGTCGTTCCTTCGGTAGCGACCTCAGTCGATGGTTCCCTATTCAGAGTGGTCCCGTCCGTGGGCGATTCGCTTAGAGGGGTCTGAAATAATGTTATTTATCGAAAGCTTGGGTCTTGGAATATTTTCAGAACTGGAATAGGAATGGAAGAGAGGATAGGAATGGCATATTTTTCTATCATCGGGGAGAGACGTTTAGAGCCTTGGGGTATACCTCATCTGTGCCACTCGTCGTTCCTTCTGTCGCTTCTTCAGTATCGTAGATTGTAATCGTCTGCGAGGTCACCGTGATCGTCCGAGGAGTTGTCGTAGTCATGGGCTTCGTAGTAGTTGTTACTGAAAAGCTCTCGTTCGGCGATAATATGCTCATCGGACAACCACTCTAGCAAAAAAGAGTTCCTCACCCGCCATAACCGTGCAGGCCACATTGTCGATCTCGGTCCCCGACGCTTGATCAACCCATTCGGAATTTAGATTGCAGTCGAAGGTGCGATTGAAGGTCGGTCCCCTCCATCCGAGCGACTGACCGTTGACGAAGAAATCCACTGTGTCACCGATCTGCAAAAATACTTTACTGGTGCATCGTAAGATCTTGATATAGCATCCAGCTAATGAATGACACTGCTCACCTGCTGCGGTTGGCAGAATACGCTGACGGTGAGGCACTTGCCCAGTTTGTGCTGCAGCGTCGTCGATCCCTCCCGTTGACCGGGCACGGAGACAACAAGTCGGGAGCAGTTCATGCACTTGTTATTTGGATCCACTGAGAAAGGTCACGCCGTATTTAAGGAACGCGATGTAAGGCCCATGATCTTTGGGTAATAAAATTCATTCAATATGCAACTCACGTCCCGGAATTGTCGTTGTAGTCGTGGGCATTGTTGTAGTTGTTGACGTGGAGGTCGTCGATGATACTGAAAATAGCTTCCCATTTCTTGAGCGCTCATCTCTACCACTTACTAGGCCGAGCAGTTGTAGTAGTTGTAGTGGTGGAAGTAGTGGTAGGCGGGGAGCTACATACAATACATTTCCACCTCATTTCACAGATCATGTATCTTCTTACCCTGATAGATGCAACTAATAGAGTCGATCATCTTTGTTGTTCCCGTCTCCACCCAAATTCCATCATGAGAGCAAGTAATTGAGGCTGTGTAGGATGCTGTGGGCGCCTCTCCTCGCTGACCGCCATTGAAGATTGCTCGAACGAGACGGGTTGAAGTGGACTGGAATATCATTATAATTTGGGTCTCTGCTTCATGAAAGATCATCATAGTTCAGCAGTGGTATTCATCGAGTCTAACCATCTGATTCAAGTGGCGTTCGATAATAACGATAATGATACTTACATCCTGCGGTCTGCACGTGAAGATGGCTTGCTCGCACTCATCGAGAGTGTACATGTTGAGCACGGATGCCGCATCCTGAATAGGTCCATAATATTCAGAGATATAATACATAATCTGCACAAGTTGGAATACACTAACCTCAAGTGTATTGTTCTTCTGCGCGAGCATTGTGATCTCCAGTTCGGGACAGGATCCGCATTCTGCAATATTTGTTATTGAACCTTATTCATCATATTAAAACTCACTCGATGCCACTGAACAAGTCACACTCGCAACTTCATCATTCTTTGCCGGTTCGCGCCACTTGCCCGTTGAGTCGCATTTCAGAGAGGCGTTTGCCTGAATTGATATTATATTCATAGTTGACCATTTTCAGGTTTAGGGAACGAGTGCTCACCATGCCTCCATACGAGAGGATCTCATCGGGCGAGTTGTTGTACGTGAGCGTCGCGTTTGAGAGGTTCTGCAACGAAGTTTTTGCAGCCGCATCGTGGACGTCTCGCCACTCCCTTTTAATCGGTATCTTATATCTTCCCTATTCTCTTCTATTTTTTAAACCATCAACTATGTGTATTCACAATTTTCAAATTATTGAACCGTTGTTCTACCTCCTGATCATAGCAAGCAATGGACACGAGACTGCATCCCTTCTCAATTCGATGGTCGAGTATCGTCGTTCCGTCTCTCATCGATACAGTGAAGTCCACGGGAATGTTGGGGCATGTGGTACAGATGGCTGCAATGAAATTATGACTCCATTTTCACGAATCAGTCAAGAATCAAGAGCATTATGTCGGATGAGAACTTTTGAAGGCAATTGTTATCTCAGAGAGCATATTACTAAAAAGTTATAATCCGACTTTTTGGCCGATCAAGCAGACTCACGAGCCGGCACAGTCGACAGCTTGGTCACAGCCTCGGTGGTTGGCGGCTCGGTCTCGGTCGGTTCAGTTGCAAGCTCCGTCGGATCCGTCTCGTCCGTCCCGACCGATCCATTGGGGGTGGTTGTTTTGATTGCTGAATATACATGTATTACTCCTATTCACATTCCACAGTTGATAGAATACAACATAGAGTTATGGGAACTTTTCTTGACGGATGAAGAATAACATACGTGATCGACTGTAGCATCGGTATCCGGTAATATTCATTCCTGATGCAATCCACTCTGCTTGGTTGTTGCACTTTGCTCTCATCTTCACAGTTCCCGATCCAGATGACATGATGTTGCCAGAGTCGCATTCGATCACTGCAGTTTCGCCCTGAAATGGAATATTGTAAACGTCTGTATTTATCGATTGTTTACTATTCCTCACATCAGCAGCTTTGCAGGTGACATCCGCCTGTCGACACGAACCTTCCGTCGGGAAAGAGTGATCCACCACGGAGATCGCTCTACAATTGTATTCAATTTGAACTGATTAATCGTTCTGAGCTTTGTTTTCAGACATGTTGAGTATGAGAAGTATCCACGATTATAATATTACCTTCCATCGCCTGGCCGTGCAGACAACGGCTTCAGATTGATGCACAGCTTGCATGATGCAGAGGTCGGAGCTACAAGTAGGAGTTGTCTATGCTGAATGACTCACACGCAATATTCTACTCACGCTCTGTGGTGGGCCCTCTGGTCTCTTCCTCTGTCGTTCCCTCTGTGGCCACCTCTGTGGTAGATCTGCAATGGCAATAGGATAGGTTACAGATCTTAAACAAATCATTGACCTGTACTCATCATTCGCTAATCAGGGGACATCATCGAGCACTCACAAACATGCCAAATGCATACCTTCTCGACGGACGCTTGGTAGTAAGCAAAGTGGTCAAGGAATCAGTGGTAGGTGGGTTTGTTGTTTCTTCAGGTTCCTCGGTAGTTGATTGGAAATCTGTGGTCGGTGGGTTTGTCGGCTCGAGAGTTGTCTCTGCATCTTCAGTTGTAGACAACAAGGGAGGATATGTTGCCTGCATCGTTGTCAATGAGTCATCGGTCGCATTGGTAGAAGATTCAGTGGTTGATGGTTCAGGGTTTGTTGCAGCCTCTGTCGTTTCAGGTTCTTCAGATCCTGTTGAAGCCGAGTCGGTCGTAGACATGGGTGGGTTTGTTGGTGTCTCAGTTGTCTCGGCATCGTCAGAAGTGGTTGGGGAATCAGTAGGAGGGTTTGTTGGTTTTAGTGAGGTCTCAGCGTCAGGAGTCGTGTTGTCTGAGTCCTCGGTAATTGTCGGGTCGGTAGTTGGCTCGGGTGAAAGTGTGACTTCCTCAGTGCTCACTTCAGATGTTGATGATAATCTGAACATTTCATGATCCTAATTAAGCGCTCCCTTTTCATAAAGATTACTCACATCGGAACCGTGGTAGGCTCAAGTGTGGTTTCAAATGCATCAGTATTCGGTTCAGTCTGATTCGTAGATTTTGCACCAGTAGTGGATTGATCAAGAGCAGTGGAAGCCTCAGATGGACTTTCGGTGGAGTTAGAAGTTGGAGCTAGGCTGGTTTCTTCGTCCGGGGTGGTTTCAGGATTGATGGTCGTCATTTCAGTTGTTTCGGAAGGAATATCCGTTGTAGTTTCGACATCTGAAGATGTCGTTGGTAGATCGGTGGCAGGATCCGTGAAATTAGTAGAGGTTTCTGTTGTCGCATCGGCAGCTGTAGAAGGGTCTACGGTAGTTGTCGCATCAGTAGGTGTCAGAGTAGTTTCAGCAGCTGAAGATGTCTCTACAGGAACGGTAGAAGTGGGAACTGTGGCCTCTTGCGTTGTGCTTTCGACTAGTTCAGTAGTGGCTGGATCAAGGGTAGTTGTAGTGTCCGTAGGGACCAAAGTTGTTTCTGGGGGAGCCGTGGATGCCGGCTCAGTGGCTTCTTCCGTGGTAGATTCAGCTAGGTCGGTAGTGGTTGGGTCAGTGGGTTTGATGGTGGATGCATCGTCACTTGTGGTAGAATCAATCCTGCGAATGCATGCATCTCACTCACAATCACTAAACGAATCACTTAAACTACGAACACATTTTACGAGTATTGCATGTTGAATGAAATAAGAAGTTGCTCGATCGATTGGCATACCCTTCCGTGGTCCCTTCAGTGGCTATCATAGTGCTCGTCTCGACAGTCGCTCGTGCAGTTGTTGTGGCCTCTGAACAACGATGTGTTATACTTAAAAACCGGCAACCCTCGGTTGCCGATGAAGATGAAGTAGCTATACGAAGCTTTTTTTTCACAACCACCTCCATTGCCCATGGCTCATTATCTGCGGCATTAGTACCTCCACCACCCGGTCATGCCTAACCAACCACGATCTTCGACTATCATTCGAATGATAGCTTTGTATGCTGCCATCATCTCTGGTTCGATATCCCAATCATCATCATCATCTTAGTGACACATATTGATCGTAATATTTATTAAATATTAAACCATCCGAGTTCATGTCATATTGACTTTGACACTCACTCGCAGTTGTCGTTGTTGTTGATGCAGTCGACGTCGTCGTGGGTGTCCTTGTGGTTGTGGATGTCGATGTTGAAGTGGAGGTCGTTGTGGGAGCCCTACAATGCTTCGATATATTCTAGAGCCCAGAAAAATGTAATACCTTGTAGTTGTGCTAGTGGACGTCGTCGAAGGCGTCCTTGTAGTTGTAGATGTAGGAGGATTGGTGATTATACACTGAAGTGTGCTGATAGCGATTGGAGGAGTACCCATGAACCTGCAATGTGGTCTCATTTTCAAAAGCAACCTTTGTGTTCTGTCCTTTTTGTTCCTTACACTAACCACTTTCCTCCAGTGCACTTCCCTGGGAAAGTCACGTTATACGGTTGATAATCGAGCATGTCTTGTCCGTTGACGACGATTGATGCGAATAAGATGAATGCTGGATCAAGCTGGCTGAATTTAATGAATCAGCCATGATTGTCGTATAAAAAATAAATGATGTTTATCATCGTGCATTTGATGAGGAAGGTGGAACGACGGGAGGACAGGTCTGCCCCTCGAACGTAAAAATGTCAGCTACGAGTGGACTCGAAAATAATATTACGATACTTACGAGCAAGTTGCGGTGACAGTAGTTCGACAGGTATTGCTGTTATAGGTGAACGTCATGACCCCGTCAGGGTATTCCCATGACGTGGGAGACTGTGTGAGAAGAGGGCAGCAATCTGAAGAAATATGGATATTGATGTGATCTCAATTGAAAAGTTATCAGAGGACGAATAGCTAAAGTCACAAAAAAACTTGACAATATTCAATTATGGCCCGTGCACCCGTAAAGAAAAGATCAATATCAAAGACCGAAGACTCACTCGCGGTTGTCGTCGTTGTAGGAACTCTAGTCGTTGTTGTCGTAGAAGTGGTAGTCGTTGGCACCTTAGTACTGGTGGTAGTAGTTGTTGTGGATGTCGTTGTCGGTGCCTTCGTGGTCGTAGTTGAAGTCGAAGTTGTTGAAGTTGTAGGTGCTCTAGTAGTCGTAGACGTTGTTGAGGTGGACGTAGTCGTAGATGCCTTCGTTGTTGTGGTCGTTGATGTAGAAGTACTAGTTGATGTTGTCGTCGAAGGAGGAACAGTCGAAGTGTAGGCGCACCATTGCACTTGCGAGTAGTTTCCTCTGAAAATAGCGATGGATTTGCGCCATGGGGCAGTTATGTATAATCAAATGTTATGCTTACGGGCATGAGATCGATCCAGTCTGTGTGCATCCAACGGGAAGTGGGATGCAGTGTCGAATCCTGAAATTGCATTATGTGATCATAGTTAAAGATGCTCATTCAAGATTGTTTTAGTTTGTAAAAAGAATAACGCTCTTATCACCGAGGGTAATTAATTTTGACATTTCACTTCTCTCTGAAACATACCTCGTTGACAATCCCGAAGTGGAGTTGTACCATCCCGGATTGCACTGTCCCCACGCTCCCCATTCACCCCATTCGCCAGTTGGTAGGCACTGAAAAGAGAGATGATCGGATGAGGTTATTAATCTTTGACGTTTGATTTCTCAATTCAGAGGCGATGTCTGCGTATTTTTCTGTTCCACTTTATGTTCCAAACCCATCACGAGGCCATTTAGCAGCCAATTCCAAACGTTTTGTTCACACTTTTGAGTAAGAACTGAAACACGCACAGTTCGCATGGGGAACGAACACCTTACGCTTATTGTCTCGACCCTGTTTGGTCAGACCCTCCTCGTTTCACAACTCTCACATACTACATGACCGAAGATAGACAATTGATCGATGGGAATGTCGACGAACAAAAAGTGTGAAACGGATTAACTATCATCCCTTCTGTCTACGTCTGGTAATCGTTTCGCTGTCCCTATTTCGCAAGCTATTTCGCAGGTGAGACGGCGCGATCAATTCGTAAGGGGATCTTCACAAGATGATCCTTGTTTGGTACCTGCGAACGGATTTCGAGAACGAGATCGATCGATTGAGAGGGGTTTCGAACAGATGAGCGTTCTCGAAAACAAACCGGCCATTGGGAAATAATGAACAGTTTTACAGCAAATGAGCACACTTTGAACGCGCATCAACATAATTGGCTATAATTGAGAGGGTGCGCATTAGAAATAATTGTACCCTTAGCTACTGATAAGCGGCGTTTATCGTAAAGTGAAGAAAAGTTACCGCATGAAACCAGATTAAGTTCAAGCATCTTTCGAAATATACGTACTCACCTGCGATTCTACTCCAGAAACTACGAGAACTGCTGCCACAAATGAGAGATAGAAGGCCCGTCGGAGTGACGGGCCGAGTGACATCTTCAATGAAGGAATCTTCTAATTCCTGTGCTATACTTCAGAATACTTCGAGCGGATAAATCAAACAGAGCACCTCTGAAAGATAGTACATGGACAAATTCCAACAAGTTGGAAATATTCTGCATGAAATATAGTAGCGCGAGAATTCAGTTTTGATCAAGAAGCGTCAAACAGGTAATGAATAGTAGTAGTGATTATTGCTCTTCTAAAAGGAGCGAAACTAACAGATTCGGCAAATACATGTGAGCATAATCAGTATCGCGAACAATGCAATTATAGCCCGCGTAACTTTCGAAGTAAATAAGATTCACGGAGTTTTGGGTGCTTCGTAGAATGAATAATCGTCACACAATCAATAATCCCATAAAGCGAACGCTCAAAAGTGCGATTCGACGGGAATTCAGCTGAAGAGGATTCGTCGCGTCAGAATTGGATAAAGATTAGCCAAGGGAGAAGAGAGGAGAGGGAGAGCGAACACACTTTTTCCTGATAAGCTCTATGCTAATCCGCCTCTACCACGCGGTGATCTACTCTTTGAACGAGATATCTTCTCTAACTCTCTCTATTGTCCCTGCTCTCTAGCTTTCTCTAACCACCGAAAGACGGGATAGACTGGAGGCGGACAGAGAGGCAGTATTTCGGTGAAAGTACAGTCAAACTGAAGAGAGACTGCCATAAAGCAAATGATGCATCGGGCAGATTTAATATGGCGTAAAAGTACACAGAACGATGTAACAGCACATAGTAGCAAGCACCGTTCAGGGAGGGCTGGTTTCGAAGGGATAAATGTGAGAGGAATCTCATTATGAACCAGCGGTTCTTGCCGAGTCTTTTTAGGCACTACCGGACGGGTTGGGGACGGACGGAAAAGGTGGATGAAAACCATAGGGTGTGAGGTGCGAAGCTAACGATTGGTTGGGGAACTACTTGGCAGTTGTCAGAGAAAATGGAACGATTCGGCAGGTTTCCGATCTTCATTGGGAAAAGAAAAGCGTGGGAAATACGGAGGAATTGTACGTCCTGGGAATGGTGAAACGTGCCATTTTCTCGAGCGATCAATTTCTATTATCCATGATCTGTGAGAAGTTGCGTAACGGATGATTTTATAAGCAATTATTCCGAATAAACAATGTCAAGTAATGAATGATTCTGGATGACGATTTGACATGATCACTTCTTAAATTAATGAATGGAAACAATATTGATCACGAATTTGTCCTGAAGACGAAAATGTGAAAATAGTTGGCAATTTCTAATCCTGGGACTGAATAAACGCGTCAATGATCACTGAAAAGTTTCCTAATGAACCTACGAAAAGCGAGATTCGGGGAAACATTCGCGCAACTTCGGCAAACGTCTCCTAATCAGGGGATTGAGAATGTGGCAACGCGAGAATTCAGCGGTGCGTGTATAGCCTAACTTTCCGATTTCCGCACCGAAACTGGGAAAATACCAAGTGAAAGGGAGATTTAGGGAAGAGAACCTGCTAATCACAATACTGACAGGCTCGACCCTGGCCCTCTCTTCAATGCACACACTCTCTCGTCTGTCAGACAGATGGAGAGATCAGGGGAAATGGAGAGAGCTTTGTTCCCTTGGGCCCTTCCGGGCCTCCATTACGGTATTAGGAAGGGCCGAGAAAGGGAAAGTGGAATAATGACATGGACAATCGTTTGAGGGGGAGAAAAACGGAAGAGCAGGGCTTTGTTTATGGAGGGAATTGCCTTTCCTGATTTTACGACAACCCGTTTCAGGTCCCTTTCACCTTCGGAATTTTGAAAACATGACGGAGAGTTGCTCGTTCATTTAATCATTTGGACTTCCCTCTATCCTGCAAAAGAACAATTAGGTCTTTCCCCGAAATTGTTGCCCTTCCTTTTCTCTCCTGGGAAATGGGCGCATCTCTGAGACATCATAAGCCATGTCATAACCCATTCATACACTTCTTCTTCCCCGTGTTTTTCGCGCAGCTTGTGAACCTTGGAAAAATAGCCGTCACTATTGCCTTTTCTCGAGGTAATCGAAAATTCATGAATAGGTCTACATCTTTCGGCTGTGGTAGAATAGTTTTCCTACACATTCAGACGACTCACAACTGCAGAATTCTGATTGCGAGGAAATTTTCGTCGCATTTTTGCAACTTTTAACATTCTTTCCTCTGTTTCTTCGTTTTGCTTCACCCTCCTTCACTTCCTTCACTAATAGCGTCGGCTGTTGATTGGTGTGAGTCTTTCTCTCAATCTTTCACTGATCAGACAAAGTGAGAGAAGAGAAGGAAAGGAGAGAGAGAGTGATCATTGTCGATTGGTCTCAATGATAGGAGGGACAACGGAGGAACTGGCGGAGCTCGTGACTTACTTGATCTATCTATTTGTTGTGTGAACCACTTCACAGTGTTCAATAGGCGCTGACGAATAACTGCTAAACGACTAGACTCCATCGTCTAGACATAGTTGAAAATGAACGATTCGCAAGATTTTTAGGGTAATTTTCTGCCGCTTTTTTGGTTGTTTCAACAATGTGGTTCCCTACGACATCCTCCAACCTCATGTTTCTCTCGTGCACACATGCTACTCTTTCACCCTGCAATCTAACAACAGGAAGAGACCCAAGGGGGCTAAATGCTTCCCTCTCTTTCTTCTCACTCTCCTCATTTCCATTACTCGTTCGTCGGCCAGAGAAGCGAGAGAGTGTGCTGAATGGAGAGAGTCAACCTCCACCTCCTCCTTTCTTGGTAGTCTGTCATTCTTCTATGTATGGTCCGTTAACAATGTTCTCGTCTCTTCGTTATGCCTTACAATTAGAGAGGCGAGAGAGTATGGCGGTATGAGAGAGACAGAACATCCATCGTCCCTCCTCTCTTTCTCGACGACTATTATTGTTGGAGCGACGATGTCGGGACTGTCAGTATTTTTAGGCAGGGGCAATAACAGGAACCTTTTCAACGGTCGACCGCCTTTCTACGTCTTTCCTACTGCTTTGTTCTTCTTCTAAATCAAGAACTATGCTTTATTTGAATTCTTCTTGGGCCTCTTTTTTCTCGTGATATTTGTCGCTTTATGAATTTATTTATTCAAAATTCCCGCATTTATTTGGCAGTATTCCGCATTCATTTCATCCTAATATTCGATTTCCCTGTTCATTTACTAGCCAGACAAGCATAGGAAATTGGAAATCATCGAGATTTAACAATTTCTGTCAGGAAGGAAGGAAGAAGGAGGAAAGGTGAAGAACTCAACACATGTCTTCCTCCCTTCCTTCCTACGACCAATGTTCTCCCTGTCTCTATCTCGTACACTATTTCTCCGTCTCTAACCGACGAGAGAGTGTGTGTAATCGAGAGAGTCTTCCTTCCTTCCATCTTCATCTGTCAGTGTGATCACATTTTGATCGAGGAGTGAACGAGTATGCCCCCTCCCTTCGGAACTCCATTGACTCCCCCTTAAACTGCGCATTCTTTCGCACATCCTCGGTTCCTTACAAGATTCGCTCTGTTTTGTCCTAGTTTATTGCTTCGTTTCGCTATATCCTTGTTTAAAAATATCTCGGTGCAAAGGTTCAATCCGGGGGGATTGGTCAAATAAGTTCTGACAAGCATTATCGAAGCTACCAATTTGCTCTATACGGAAGTTTCTGGTTTACTTTTCGAATGGTGTATCGTCTGTCATACCATACAGAGAGTTCGATGGAAATAAAGCTAGATATGCACTTTGAGCAATATTATCTTACAATATTGCACCGAACTCGGACTTTATATCAATAGGACACACGATTTTACTTCGTCCAAGATTCTGAAGTGGCGCTGTCCCGTGGCTTACCCGTATCACTTCTGATACTCCCGTGCGTCAAAGTGACCACTCCAACATCTTAATTGCCATTTTTCCTCTCTCCATTTCACACATTACATCGACTGTGATTTCATAAGGGATGTCCTGCGTCAATATTCCCTACTGATCAACACTCGAAAATAATTAGTGGGCGGGGCTCTGATTGTCGGTATAAATGGAGCTGTTTTTCTCGCAATTTTTAGCTAGTCATCACATGATATTTACAGCGAGCGCATCCATTGTTTATAACAAGTTTGCTTTTCGAAATTCATTTCCTTATTTGTTCCCTCCTCTACAAATACAATGCTTTCGAAAAATTTCAAGACCTTGATTCGCAGCTAATTCTAGGCTAACAAAAACCTTTTACACCTTTGTGCAACTAGAAAAGCACATCTTTTCTATTTTGTCGCATCCCTAGACTCTTGCAATGCGCATCCCTTCTGATCACTGATATTTCTCTGTCGTGCATGACTTTTTGTGATGCGAATGATATGATAGTCGAGGGGGTTAACTTTGCTTCACTAGCATGGCCATCCATGTGCGAGATATAATATTTTTTATTCAGATTTGATGACGACGACTCATTAAATAATTATTCATTCCAAACTTTAATTGGTTATCTGAAACATATCCGGTTCTATTTCCGCCTCTATCATCCTAATGGACCGGGGGGAAGTTGCTTGAATGATGTTGTTCCCGATCTCTCGAATCCTTTCAATCCGAGCAGAATGTCGAATCTAATCTCACTGATTGAAAGGGAGAAGAAGAGTAGAAGGTGGATGAGATTCTGATTCTCTCCTTTCTTATTGTCCTATCGTTTTCTCTAACCGGTCAGAAAGTGATGTTGTCGAGGGGAGGACGGCTTCCCATCTTGAGTGAGTATGACACAGGCGAACTCTCTTGACATTCCATCCACACTTGTTTTCATTCGTATTAGACCGGATTAGGTCGTTCAAAGAATTTGTGTGCTTATCTTCACATTTGTGCCATATACATCACGTATAATCACTGAAACATGATAGCATTGCACAACTTTCCTTGGTCGTTGAAAAGTGTGCTTGAATAGCGCAAAGATTGATTGCTCTAATACAATTTGAGAAATGTTTGCAACCTCATTTGCTTATTGTCGCATATTATCGCAGTAATGGAACAAACCGTAGTAAGTACTAGAGATTTCCCTGCACAGAAAACCCTTCCCAATCGTTCTTGATGTACCCAAAAAAATCGCAGCGTGTTTTTTCATATCTTTTTCTTTGTTGGTCGCTCGTCTTCGGTCCTTTCTCTCACTTTCCGGATATCCTTTCCCTTTCCTTCCTCTCACCTGAATCGCACCCAAAAGCAGGCTAAAACTGTCTCTTCATTCCTCATTATCTTTCGTCGTCTATGTCTCGAACAAGCAAAATAATGGTTGTGAAACGAGGAGATAGAATCACAGGCTGTATCATCCCTTGTTTATGCCCGAGTTATCCCCCCGTGCCATTTTGAAATCGAAGATCGCGCTTTCTATTTTCTAGTAAATTTTCTATCCACTTTCTCTGTGAGGCTTCCCTCCAAAATCTTAATCATCGACATTTGATTGATCATTCAAATTCGTAAATTCGTTCTGTGATTTGAATTAACGCTAACTCGGTTTATTAATTCGGTTAACAATTTATCCGTTAGCGGTAACCGGTATTTCGAAATGTTCTTTGCAGTTTCTTGCTGTTCCTTCTGTTATTCTGCTTCGCATTATCATAAGCTCATCGCATTATTGACCATATCGTCTTGGATACTCCACAATCTCAGACTTTTATGGGCTGAGATTCTCTCCTTCTCCCATTCGCTCGTGACTGTTTTTGTGAGGGGGTGGATGGATTCTCGGAGCGCCGCCGCAATCTAACCTGATTTCTGCGTTGTTGCGAGTTGCGAGTTGACATTCTCGCTCTCTCCATTTCCCACACTCTCTCGCTCTCTCTAACCGACGAGAGATCATGGACATTAGAGAGGTCCGTGCTTTTCGTCACGCTTGGAGGAATCACAAAGCGGGCAAAGTTGGGACTGAGGCTTAGTAAGGGAGGAGGGAGGAAAACTACTTACTTTTGAACGGGGAGAGAAGGGCCTATTCGAAGAAGCCTCTTTATTCGAGCAATTTATGTGAGTCTCTCATTCTCTTTGCATTTTACCTGTCATAGAACGCGAGAGAGTATGGGAAATGGAGAGAGTTCTGTTCCTTTTATTCCTATTTCGTGCTTCTCAAGCAGGTGTTATTCTCACTTTTCCTCTCACATCACTCGGAAGTTGACAGCAGTGAGGGTGTCAGGGGGGGCAATACGATTGCTTTTATGAGCGGTTTCGCTTTCTGGAAAGCTAGAGAATAGGTTGAATGGACCGAGTCATTCCTCACTCCCGAACCCGATTTGTCACTATGCGAGGGTGTCGTGGATTCGGTTGATTGAGCTTTTCTTTTCTCGCTTTGTCTCCGGAGTCGCGGGCACTTTTCTGGATATTTTCTGGACATTTGCTCGAACCCGACAGTTATAAAAGACTGCTGCGATTGCACGTATTCCCGTAAGGTTCTTTCAACTTTGAAATGTCAGTTCCTCTAAAGATCCTCAAAGCCGTCCGACCTCTGAATAGACTTCTTTCATCTGGATTCAATTAGTCCTTCCTCTTTCTCTCATTAGAATGCATTCTATCTGTCAGCACACCGAATAGTGATGCGGAAACAGCTTTGCTATTCACTCTAGAATTCATCCGTTGAGTGAGAGATGCATCAATATTATCCTGCAAAATTCTATTCAAAATTTTTGGACCCTTATCTTCCTTAGAACTGTAGATCAGAAACTCCTATAATTATGGAAATGGACTACTGCCATGAACGTTCTGATTACATGTTATCTTCTCTTCTGCACTTGTTCAGCGTGGGCTTATCCTTTCTATATTCCATTTTTGCAGCGAACTTTCCTCTCAAATATTACCCTAGTCTCTCTCCCCCACTCATCCATCTTGCGACGCTTCAATAAGTCTGAGGAAGACTTATTGCTCTTTCTCATCCTCATTGTTGGACCTCACGTCAACCCCACCTTTGTCCCACTATTCACTGCGTCGTCACTTCTCTTTGAGAAATTACCTCTTTATTTCGTCGATCGAGCTTGATATTTGTATCATAATAATTTTTATTTTTTTTAAGTAATTATTGTGTATTTTAGATCAACAATGTCAGCGCGTCCCCTCTCAGCGCGCATTCACAAGCCGTCATTCAAGCAGAAGGTCCTGATTTTTTTCATACAAACTAATAAAATAAATAATAATAATAAATTTGTAAATAATTCCAGATCATGGGCGAATCGATGAATTCCTCCTCTACTCCTTCCAATGGAGCCGCTCCTGGTATTTTTCATTGTTAATTTTTTTAATTCGTTCGGTTATGTTTCAAGTAGAGCTCTTTATGAAGTATTCAGACATATATCAGTTTCCACCACCAATTCTTAAATTTAACAAATTATGTTACACAATAATAAATAATTATTAAATTATAAAATTATAGCGACTCGTCATCGTGGCTCGAATCATCATCATCGAGGATCGATGATTGACGTCATTAGAGTTAGTTCATTTTTATTTCATTTTGAAAATTGTTTTTCGTGCAATTTTTTCTTCAAAAGAAGCTTGTACCGGTATAGAAGCAACGGTATAAAAAAGTGAAAAAAAATATTTATCCATTGTGATTATGTTTCAGCAGGAGCTCATCTGTAAAATTAATTTTCCACGAAATGCAAAAAAAATATATTTATGTTTCATTAAAACAAAGTTAACATCGGTTTGGACTTATTTTTAGGAACACTATGTCAGAAACGACCAAATAAAAGTGAATCGCTGCAAATTGTCTACAAAATGGCAGTCCTTCGTCTTTCATCGCAACATTCACTATGTATGGACTGACTATCTTTTCCCCGCCGAGTCTTCCGATAAAGTGAAAAAATCAAAAGCTGACTGTGTAGAGTTATGCAACATTTGTAGTTAATTTCAATACGTCTTGTGATCGAAGAACGGAACATCACACGATCCCCTCTACTTACTCTTATTCATCTAATCTTCTTCCATTCATAGCCTATTTTCGCTGCAATTTCTACATCTTTATTGCGCAATTGTATCGTCGTAATCTCTTGTTTGGGGCTGTCAACGATCTCTTCATTCCGCTTGATCTCTCGCTTTTCTGACCGGCAAGATCAAACTTTCAAGCAAGGGAACTGGACGATTCTTCTGGAAGTTTCTCGTCGCTGACGTCTTCAAAGATCGTCGTTATCGTTATCGTTTACGACTTGGAAAGGCCGAAAAACTGTCTGACTCTCTCCAATTCACACGCTCTCTACATTTTCTCCAACCGTAGAAAAAACGAAATCTCAAGAGTTGGCTAATAAGCGCCGATTCATGCCTGCCTTCGCCTCCATTTCTCCCTTTCCTCTTATCTTTCTTTCCTTTAGCTGCTTTCCTTTAGGATCTCTGTACCAGTAAAACTTAAAGATACCAACTTCTAGATCATTTTCACCTGTTTCGTGCCCTTTGGCTGTGACTCACAGAATGGCAGCGTATTTTCTCGTGCAAAGTGGGCGCCAGATTGAATCCACATGCTCGCTCAGTCCTCTATTGTCTCTTTCGCCCTCGCTAAGTAGTTCCTATCGCAAATTCATTGAGCCGTGCTGAAAGTGTTCCATTCCTGCACTGCCTTTTGCTTCGTTTATTCCTGCCATTTCTCTCTTTTTCTCTTCAACACGGCGTGAAACGTACCAATCATCGGATCATGAATCCGTCAGCGCCCATTTTTCTCGCAAGAATTTCATACGTCAGTCCGCACGAGCTTCCTTATATTTAACCATGTCTTACCCATACGTAGTGCTGATCTTATCGTTGTTCCTTCTTAACATCTCCTCTTATCCTGAAGATTCCGCGACTTTTGACCAACAGAGTGCAGAATTTATCGACCATTACCCTTTTGAACTTCAGCTCCAAACGATCATTTCGTGTGGAGAAAGAAGGCGTGAGCGAGATCATTACCCTCATTGTATCCTCGTATCTTCAAGAGTCCTTACCTTCCTCCCTCAGCAACTTCTTCTCCGTGTCATCCCTTCTTGTCCACTATTCATAGCCCCTCTTGTCTCTACCTGGTCTCTTTCATCTTCCTTTCCTTCCCTCCATCCCTTCCTCTAACCCCGAGAGAGCACATGCAAAGATGGCCTCCCTTTCACTTGGTGAAACCATTGCCAAAGTGTCTCCCTCCCTCCTCCTCTTTCCTTTGTGTATCTTCCATCTCCAGTTACCGATCGCATCCGCATCTCTACTAGTCGTGTGTCGACATAGCATCTAGAAAACGCCAAGGTCAGTTCGCGATAGTCTGTTCGATGAATCGTCGAGCTACCGTACCTCAGATGAACCGGGAGACGTACCGTACCTCTCATCGATTGAGTGCAGACTGGCGTAGTTCTCGTCAAGTCTACAGTAGTCAGAGGAGGGAATCGGAAGACGCTGATGCCGAATCGACGTCATTCGAGGATGAAGAGGTACGGTATTTAGATATGGTAGAATTGAGGAATCGATTTTCAAATAAATTCAGTTTTGTGAAGTTTTTAAACGAGCTATCATCGGTTGAAAATCAAAATAAACCAATGCTTTTGACGCAGTTGAATTGTAGTCGCCGCTCTGAGTCAGCATTTCTACGTCAAGCCTACCAACGAGACTATTTCGCAATCCTCACCTGACAATGAAGAAGGAGGAGGAAGAAGGGTATCCCTGGTAGCCCCCTCCTCCCACTTCTCCCTCTCCCAACCATCGAAGAATGAGTTATGCGCGACGGGCGTTGAGTGTGGGGCACTGTAGGAACTAAAAGGACTCGGGAAGAAGGGTGACAAATGTGTCTGGACTCATGACGACTACGGTAGTCCCTCACGTGAGTTCTCAGGAGGATCGAGTGTCAATGCATATGCACGAGGTTTACATCGAGTAAACTTTATCTTTTGTATTTTTCACCAGTTCGGAAGGACTAGCATTCTCGATATTGATTGAGCATTACCGACGCTCCATAAAACACAACAAATTTCCAAAACCTCCTTCGTTTCTTTACACTTCCTCATTGTCATGTTTCGACGGGTTTATCTGGACCATGAGCGACGAAACAGTGAACAAGAAAGAGTGATGTATATGATATACTTCTTCCTTTGCGATCTACATAACCAATCTTCATTTCCCATTCACCGTCGATAGGCAACAACCATGTATCTCCATTACAGTCAGTGCGGGATCTCTGCTTTCCTCAGCTAGAGTGGATCCTTCGGACCAAGAATCCTGCTCATCCGTTGTCACTCATTTGAAGGAGATGAAGGAGGACCCTCTCAGTTTTCCACAATCTCTAGTCTGCTCTAACCGAAGAGGGATCATGCAAAATGGGGAGTGTCAAAAGGGGAAAGTAGGGAGGATCACCGTGGAAACTCAGCCGCCGCCTCCGTTTTATGGGCTATGAGCGACACTTTTTGCCTGACTAGAATGGAGAAGAGATCGGGCAATTGTACGGATCTCTTGGTTCTGCATGCTCTCTAATCGGTCAGACAGTGCGTGAGATAGTGTAAAATGAATAGAGTCCGACCATAGATTTCGATAAATCACATCGCGCCGCAGCGCTGTTATTAGTGGCGAGTTCTTTGAAAGGCTATCTACCTCCAACGATTGCACGATTCTCTCTATTCGGCATGTTATCTCTCCCGATAATTACTACCAGTCGTCTAGTAACTTCCTCATTGCAGCTTCTTGTTGCGAGAAACTCCAAACCACCCGTTTCTATTTTGGACATTAACTCTGTCCATCACATGCGAAGTTGTAGACTATGAGTGATGGGTATTAGGTCGCTGACTAGATAGGACTCAAAAAGGGTATTTTCGATGTTATTGAACTTCGGGGCCACTGCGATTCTATGAATGCCAATCTGTCTTTAATGCCGGTCTTAATAACAAACATAGCGTCGTCGCTCGAGATTGTCGTTGCTACAAATACGCTACTTCTTACGCTGTCCTTGTGGCGCTTTTTGCAATGGCACGAGTCGTTTACTGGAATAGAATTCCTTTCCTTAGAATTTATTGAGTCCATTCAATATCTCCGGCATAATTGCAAAAACCTTGTCTCCTCCGTTGTTTTCATTACATATTCTCACATCGCTGTCTATTGCGATACGGTAGCGTGTGAAATTGTAGATATCGACGAGAAAAACAAGGTATGCGCAATTACATTTGGATTGCTTCTGTTTGGCCTGGTTGACCGCTAATATCCCATTCTAGAAACGATTCCCTCATTAGAGCAGCTTAGCCCCAGTTCTGATAGACTTGGCCCGGTTTAGATTCAGGCATTGGCGTCAAAAACAAGGGTGTTTTCACCAGCGGGAGGACTAGGCACTTTCCTTGCTCCATAGCTGTGTGAAAAGGTATGACTAAACGATGAACTTCCAGTCGTCGGTCCCTTTGTTTTGCCCGCGCTTTTCACACTTGAAAATAAACCAGATCGTCTGGACGACTCTTTCGATATTCGCTTTATATCCTTTTAAAATCTATCTAAAAATATCTATTTTTATTCAGTATCGTTTCCACTTCTTTATAGAACAATGAAACAAAGAGCTTGATCAATTTTATTCATTGTCTAATTATAAGCGTTTTTAATTATTGTACGATAAACAGCCTTAACTGTATAGCTACGTAGATGCGTAAAGCTAAATGAGCGCGTAAACATCGAAGAGCGAGATCCTTCCAGAACTCTAATGTTTCTCTTCTGTCGCCTGGCTCACATAATGGATGGCTTTTGTTTGGGTCAGAGAGAGGGGAGGGAGAGATGACTCTCTCCATTTCCCATTATCTCTCGCTTTGTCTTATTGGTCAGAGATCACGCTGAATGGAGAGAGTAAGAAAAGGAGAAAGAGCGCGAAACGAAACGGCTAAGCAACGGGGAAAGTCGCGCCCCGATCTCTTTTCCCCATCTGGTATCGCTCTCTCCATTTCACACACTCTCTGACCGCACAGACACCAAGCTATTTGAGGACAGTTCTCACAGTGTTTAGCTAATGATCCCTCGCACCTTTGACCGAATCCGGGTAATCGGATCCGTCGGATCCATCAAGGGACTAAACGCCGGATCCGCCCGGTTCCACTCTATTTCCCGGTTCCCTGCCATTGTCCGGAAACTCATTGTGCATGCATCTGACTGACCCCTCTCAGTCTCGAAGATTGATTTGCCCCGTGTCGCAATAATGTCTCTGACTCTCTCCATATGCCTTGATCTCTCACTCTCTCTAACCGACGAGTTATCATGCATAACTGAGAGAGTGCCCTCGATTCCAATTCTGTCCCATTCTAGTCCATTCTCGTTGTCATTCCGCTCATTCCTTCGCCCTTTCTGTCCCCTTTTCTATTATATTCATTGCTGTGACGACGAGATAGCGTGTGAAATCGAGAGACGATCCATCGTTCCTCTTAGAATCAATGTCATTCCGTGCTCGTTCCCCATCGCTCGCTGGTCCCGTGAGGAAGCCGACGATTACGGTAGCCATGGCCCGTCACTCGTACTCACTCTCGTGCAGTCCGCGAACGGCCAAACAGGTTCGGTAGCACCAGATTGTGGATATCGAGGACTGATTTATTAACGTATTTTAAAATATGGTGGAAATACCTCTGGACTCTACCTCTGGAATCAAGTATTTTTCAGGGGAAAAAAGGTGAGCGGTCTATCTCTAATTTTCTATTCCAGCATTGGCCACTAATTCCGCGCACTTTTATCGTTGTTCGACAGCGTACTCAGTAATTCATGGACTTCCAGGAACCCACCCAGTGTATTCATGGACAGATACTAGGGGTCGTATACACTCTAATCGATGAGAGAGTATGTGAAATTGAGAGAGTGGAAAGAGTGAGACACTAATACCCCTTGTGATCGCTGCTGGCTACTCCAGTCCTCCCACTCCGCAACTAACTAGTCTGTCTCTCTACATTTCTCATACTCTCTACGACTGTCTGACCGGCGAGAGAGCATGGAGAATAGAGAGAGTGCCTCGCTACTAACCCCCTCGGCTCATTAACGGACTCATTTCACGTGTGCTCTCTTGCGTCCTTTCACAGAACTAATCCCACCCAGTGACCTCATCACTTTCAATTTACTTCGTGTTACATCAGTCTAAGCTTAATATTCTTAGAACCAACACTCACGAATGTTTTGCATGCAGAAAAATGGTTCGTTGACCCCCATTTTGTCAAATAATTCAGCTTTATGAGCAGCATAAGCCATCTTGCCTCTGGTGTAGTAAGACACACACTTCACTACAAATCTTACTCCTTTCTCTGTGCTCTCTCATTTCACCACACTCTATCGTTATGAACGCGAGAAAAACGAGCCAAAACATGTATGAGTAAGTGGGGACTGCTGACGACTTTGTGTCGGACTTTCCCTTCTCACGATTTTCCTGATTGCGCATTGGCTCACCTAAAGGTTTCACTTGCGTTATGAACGTCGATAAAATCGAGTTGGTGTTGACGTTCGCATTATCTCCGTGTAGTGAAAAATATTCTGCACTCTCGACCCGATTCCTTCCTCTGACCTAAGCACATTTTAGTTCCCTATCTGGCTCTCATCATTTTCTATATTCTCTCGGTTTTCAGATCCATTGAGAATGTATAGTGAGCCATGAGAGTAAGAATCATGGATCTCCCCATCTCAAGGGTCAAATTTCCCGTACCCCACTCATTGTTTGAATTATAATCATCCACTGCTGAAATTCACGGGACCTAATGTTGGCTTAGGAGGGATCGTCTGACTCTCTCAATTCTCCATGCTCTCTCGCTATGTCTGACTAGCTATGGTAACCAATTGTTATTATGATTGTTTTGCTAGTCGTTGCGATCATTTGGGTGCGTTTCAGTCCTTAGGTTTTGCCTGTTTTCGCTCCGGTCTAGCCAAGTTTCAAAGCAAAAACTATAATCACAGTGTTCAAAACATGATATCTGTCTGCTGAATCTCAATTTCGAATTCCCATTCTCTTCAGACTCTCCTCAATCCTTCTTTCTCAACCCTCTAATTTTCACTTCTACAGTAGATGAATCTTCGGATAGACCCACTTTCCCACTCTGGTTTTTAATAGTGCTGATTGAAGTTCGAACATCTAGATAAAGAGCAAGGTTGATTAGGTTACTGACTGAATACTGTCGTTGGGTAACACTGATTTCTGAATAATCAAACATATGATCTAGCTAGTCACAGTCTTTCTGTATCCCAGCGCGCATTATGTGTCATTTCCCCCTTTTTTTACAAAATATGAACAGAAAAAAGGATGTCCTTTGATCGTCAGTTTCACCGATTCCTCCACACTTCCACACCCTTTCTCGCTTCCTGGCAACCGGAGGAGAATTCCTCCCGTCTTGATCAATGCTCAGCTATTTCTTCCTTCGTTCACATGGCCGTTCAAATGTGAATCTCTTCGAGAAGAGATGTCTTGTGGTCCGACAAGCATGATAGTAGAACAGTGAGATACTCCTATCTCTGCTTCCTATTTCGCAAGTCAGTATCATGTACGAAAGTCAGATTCTCTTGATTATTGCACTATTTTTCTGTCAGGTTGGTCGGGAGTCTGTGGACATCCTCTCCTGACTCAGCAGCATGTAAAAGAGTTAGATTTTTTAAAAAATCTCACTCATTATTTCTCCGCTCAGAAGCATATAAACATCATTCTCTTCATTCCATCCAACCGTGTGTAACTGATCCTTCTCCTTCTTTTACGCTTCGTTGCACGACCGTTCCTGTCGAGAGAAAGAGAAAGGAACGGATATACAGCCAATTTGAGAGATACCCTTCCAACCCCTTCCTCTTTCGACGTCCTAAGAACTCTTGATCGAAAGTATCTTCTTCTTTCAAGAGCAGTTGTTTTCATCATTATAGGAGAAATTCTGGGCCACTGGATCATATTCCAGTTTAGATACGGACTGTGTTGCCTGATATTATTTTCGACATCCCTCGAGCTCTGACTATTTGAAATCATTCATTGCATTTACTGGATATAAGTGATGGCCACAGGCCATCGTCGATATGTCGAAGCAAAGGACTTCGGATCTTGATAGTTTCCCGCTCGTTCTCACTCCCATTCACTTTGCAAATCGCACACTTTCCAGCTGTCGTAATTCGCAGTCTTTCGGCCGTAGACATTAGTTCAATATTCCTCATTGATTCATTGTTGAAAACTTACAAAAAGCGTCAGCTGTATTAACAAACTTTCAAAATGCACTCCTTTTATCCAATTTCTGAAACTCATTCGTACACAAACCGAATCTCTTCCCACTTTGTTCCTCATTTGCCACTCCTCTATCGAGAAGAAGCCTTACCTTTCTCATTATGAGCGAATGAGTCAGGAAAGATGGGGTAGACACCTGAGCAGTGAGAGAGAAAGAGACTTCGGGAGGGTAGAGTGGGCGAGAGAGTGTTCAGAATGGAGAGAGCGCTGGTCATAGGGAACGATAGAGTGTGCAAAATAGAGAGAGTCAATCCCCGAATTCGCTCATCGTTGACGGTCTTCAGAGGGATAATCTCTAAGACGACGATACGTCAATAGTCATCTGACTCTCTTCATTCCGCATACTCTCTCGTCTTCTCTGGCCGGGGAGAGAACGTGTGAAATGGAGAGAGACAGGCTTATCCTCCGCTTCAAAATATTCTCAAATCGTGATCGATCGTTCTATTCGTGAACGAATCTTCTACGCAATATTTTCACACCATTGAATTTGTCTTCTCGAGCGATAGACAAATCGTTTATAGTGGTATAGATCTGAGATCTCCGCCAGACTACTGTTTTTTTCGTCCCATTAATTGTCTTGAGACCATTCTTATTGACCATAAAAGCGCCAGTTATTACCGGCGGTCTCTCTGAGAAGCACTAGCCATGTAGTCTCTGCTTGGCAGGCATTGTGTAGTGCTCGCCTGAGATTCTCTCTATTTTTGATGATAAGCCTTTCAAATCGAGCTTAAATGTTACACACATTATTGAATCAGTAGACACAGGTACCAATTCTGCATAGATTTGCACCCCACTTCCAATTTCTCACTGCAATTCATCTATCTCGGCCCATTATCGGCGCCGTTTTATTGGATTTCAGCTGGGAATCGACGATCTGACTCTCTCCATTTCGCATACTCTCTCGTCTTGTCTGACCGTCAAGAATCTGAGTCGAATTCAGAGTGGTTGATTACTCGAATCTATCGGGGTCGCAACCGCCCAGAAGTTTCCATTTCCCCCTCACTTTCCGGTCACTATACTACGTAAGTTGCGAAGTTGGCATCAATGCAGCTTTTATTCTCTGGCCGCTGTTTTGCGTCTATTCATTTTCTAGCAATGCAAAAGGAAGAGAAAACAGTTCCAGATTCCACAGAAAGGCGATTAGCAGAGTATTTGTAGCCCACTTCATTTTTTTCTCAAGACCGATCCTTTGTTCCTCCCGCTCTTCTCTTCATCATTTCCAGCGCTTAGGCCAATAACAAAAATATGTTTTCGGCCAAAGAGGAGTAAAATAGGTCTGAGGAGGCGCAATGAAATTAGCCTGAGAAGCCAGCACTAGTGTCCTTGTTTCAGTGGCGCGTCTCTATGTCTTTCTCAATCTAACTTCGGGCCCAATCTCTCTGCGTCTCTCTCGATTACACACTCTCTCGTCGTTCTCTGACCCTCCGATTCAAGGAGGAATGAACAGTTGTCGGAGTGTGGAGGAGCTGTGATGCGTCCACTCTCTCCATTCTCCATGATCTCTAGTCGATCAGAGAATGCGAGAGAGTGTGTGAAATGGAGAGAGTTCGAGAAGAGGATTCCGACTGGTCAAGCAGTCTGCTCATTTCTCATCGCATAGATTAGTCGAGAGCGGCGCTTGCTTGTGCTATTCGACGGCATTAGCTTCCCGGCTCTGGTTTCTCATGTCTTCTCTATTATTGGTCCAACCATTTCTCATAGAGTTTACTGATAATTATAGGAGTGATAATTGGCCATGCTCGCTTCTCCCTAAGAAGTAATCACTGATTTTTCCCTAATTATCATCATTCCCCACCGCTCTGCTTATTCAGAGCGGTAAAAACAGAGAAGTTCCCAACGATGTTCGCTTTTATGATTTCCACTCCTCATCGCTCCTTTCATTACGGCCTGTTGACAATGTTCAAGTAACCGGAGAGCCTTTGAAAATCAAGAGGAATGAGAAAATCATCTCCCCTTGTCCTTTTCCCGTCTGAATCTGGCGGCAAAACAACGGTTTGGCTGTCAGTTCTCTTCATTTTCCTATCGTTTTCATTATCTCCGTACTCCTTATCTCTCGAGAACTTCTCTGTTTCTGTTTTCAACTGCCTTGAATGTTCAGTATCCTAGGGAATGCAAATTATAGGAATAGGAGGGAGAAAAGGCTTTTCTTCAGTTGAACAGACCCGGAAGAAGTTCTCAATCCTTTTCATGGTAGCTTTGTTGATCTTATTATGTCTCTGTCCTAGTTTCAATTCTCCCTCCAAACTCGGTTTGTCCGGCGAACTTTGACAGAGGAGCAACTTCTAACTTAGAAGCAGCTCAAATCCTCTGCTTTTCCAGTCACGTTCACACATCCAAAAATATATATTTTCTCCCTTTCTGACCATTTATCCTGATCACTGGCCATATATTTTGTATCGTGTGGCTTAGTTAGGGGAAGAAAGAAGGAAGGGTTGCAGCCAACCCACTTCAATGCGGTGGTAAATAAGAGGCCCCACTTGGCCCACTACTGTAGCCTCTCTCCCTATCGGCAACTGAAACTAGAGTAGTGTATCTGATATAGACTCCTTTTCCTCATTCTCCCACTCAGTTTCCAATCTAGTTTCCGTGTGTCTCTAGGAAAGGAGGCTATTATCCCACAATGTTGATCGGCAATTATTTGAGAAACTCTTCAGAATTCCGGACGTGATTTCAGTCTGTTTCCCTGTTTCCATCAGAATAACCTATTGTCGGAATCCTGAGACAATGATTTTCCTGCGGCTCTTCACTCTTTTCCGGGACGTTTGTCCTGTCAAATAGTGTATCCATCGGCACTCAGTCTGACCTCATCAATTCAATAACTCGATCTGACTATTACAATGTGATTTATTCGTTCCTATCTCGTTGCCTCGCTCTCATGTACCCGAGACTGTAGCCGTAAACTTTCAGAAAACTCTTTCCTGCCGATCACGGCATAACCAAATCGGCAAAAGGTAACAGCCACGGCGGACCACCGGGATCGTCATCGGAGAACGAGTGGGAGCAAACCAGCGATGGATTCGGCGAGGGCACAGCAGCATCGATTCATGGACAAACTACACAATCTGCAAGTGCCCAAGGTGGGTCAGAAGGTTAGTAGCTAGTGATAATCTATTTCTTCCATCTTCCATTCATTAATTCACTTATTCTGTATCACCGTGCAAGATTGCTAGTTCTGATTAGCTTGTAGTGTGAAGATTGGTTTTGAGCCGAAGATCGATGTGTGAAAATGAGGGTTAGATGAAGAAGCAAGAATGCGACAACTGATGTGATTGAGTGATGTGAAATTCTTCTGAGAAAATGAATTAGGTGGATGTAAACATTGGCTATTTTAGTTATTCCGACCCACTCAGCAGGTGCAATTTCAGGTTTCAGGTGCAATTTGTCTCTCTAGATTTGTATTCACTCCAGTCCATTACACCGGCAAATCTCGCGCTCTGTTTTGATGGGTCTCACCTTTCAGTTAGAATCGTCTAAACCTCTCCGCTTTACGTACACTTTCCCTTCTCTAACAGACAAGAGAGCATTCACAATAGAGAGAGTCTAAGCGATTCATCACAGATGTTCGAAAGCGAGAGAGGAAAATATCAAGCCCCGAGAAAATAGGGGGGGGGTAATCATAAGCCCGAGCTGCCATAGCAAATCGGTCGAATCCGTCTCAGATCACTCATTCTTTCACTGCCTCTCCCCATTTCGCATGATCTCTCACCCTTCTCTGACCATGATTCTTTCTCAACGAGCGCTCAACGCGACCTCGACATTCTTCTTCCTCTTGTCCCCCCTATTATTCCCCCCCCTCTTCTCCTCTCAACTTTGGCATGCATAAGATTCCTTCGCTGCGACCCTCCGCTTTCTGGTCTGTTAGCGTGGACGATGGAGGGTTTGAGCAAAGGAGATCGGACGATCTCCGAAGGATTCTCACGGGTGCTTCCGCCTAGGCTCCTAGTGTCCATCGGCTCTCTCGTAACTATGACCAGTGAGAGAGCACGTGGAACGAAGAGACAAGGGTTCTCCATCCTAGTTGACATCATTGTTTCTCCCCTCCCTCGATCCGTCATTCATTGACTGTATCAAAGACCGAACTTCCATTTTTCGTGCTGCTTTATCGTAGACAATCAATTACTACAAAGACCACTTTACTTTTAAGCCGAATTTCCGGCCCTAACCGGACAAAACATAAACAATCATTTCCTCCTTCTCCCTCTTGTTCTCTCTGAAATTGACAGGGAATGAAGGCTCCTTTTCTTTTTAGTAATTTTCTTCCTTCGAGAAAGAATTGCTTCGAAATCCTTCGAGACCTTTGGAATGTTCTTGCTTTTCGCATAATCTTTTGATTTCTCTGATCAGCTAGAGAGCATGGGAAATGAAGAGAGCGTTGTTCCAAACACTTTCGACTGAACACTTTTTGCTTCTCCCATATCTCAGTTGGTGTTGGAATGCATGCGACAGCCAAATCACTTCTCCTCTCAACATTCCCCGTGAATTGAGATGGCAGCGATTTCATGGTCTACTCATTTTGCATAATCTCTAGCATTTCTCTGACGGGCGAGAGAGCATGCAGAATCGAGAGAGTTATTCAACCCTCCATCGATAATCCGCGTTGCTACGACAGACGAGATCCAATGTCTAATAGAGAGAGAGAGAGTCCAAACCAACAATTTCCCCTTCTCACAACCTCTATTAGGTCGATTGCTCTGTAGCCTCGCTCCATTGAGAGATTGTTATTTGATTGCCTCAGTGCGCTCCCATAACTATTCTGACTCTATTCATTTATCATACTCTCTTATGGCTCGGAGGGTGGTGAGTGAGAAAAGACAGACACACTTTTCACACTCCCAGGCTCTCCAATCACATTTTTATGCTACGAGAACTTGCCTGGTTGAATCCTCTCTGTCATAAGACTGTCTGTTGACACAGAGATTCTACGTAGTGATTAAGTTATCACGCGCTATCGAAAATATTTGTGTTATTATCAATTATTGCGTCAGAGAAGCTTAGATAACATGCAGAAGTCATCGTAGGATACCGTAGTTTAGGGCGGCTGATAATCTTGAATAGGTCACTTTTTTCGTACGGTATTCTTTGAAAAATCATCAGTAGGGCTGTTAACATGAGTAATCCGTCTCATCTTTTCTTACACTTTGCTCTGATCATTGATAGAGTACAAAGAATGAAGAGGCGGATTCTTCATTCTGACAAAATCAAATAATTTTTGAATCATCTCCACCCCCATTCTCGAACTTTCTCGACCTTTTCTCTTCAATATCTCTCTCGATTTCCAGTTCACCGACTTTCAATGGGCTCCTTCTCATAAATTCCATTCTTCGACTGGCCGTCCACATTTCGAATTCACTCCGTTTCTCGTTCAGAGCTCTTCTCCACAATATTCCCCATGTTTTCTGGTCCGCGCAGTTCTCTTTTATTTCGGCGATATTCCTTCCATACTGGAGGAAGGGGAACGGTTTAGTGCCCAGTGTTCATTTGAAATTACTTATGGTCCATTTATTTCACTTTTCGCTTCCTTTTTCGAGACCAGGAAGGCTAAAAACCGTAGAATTTCTTGGAAAATTGCAGAAAAGCGTGTAGCCTTGCAGCATTCGTGCTAAAATGGAAGCGATATGAACCAATCAACGGCAATATTCGTCGAGCAAAGATTCCTTTCACAATTCCCATACTCTTATCGATCGGATAGTGAGTTCGTGAGATGGAGACAATCTTACCATTACTCAAGCGATTCTCATAATTCAAATTCCCCTTATCAGCTCCTTACTTTCGATGATAACCAACGGATTTGTCAGCAGCTACCGTACCAATTTAGTTTATAGTTTATAGGGAATTATGGGTCCACTAAGATCAGTAAATCCGTGCCAAACAGCCGAAAAGGCCGTCCTGTTGTCTCAGTTTCCAATGGCCCATAAAGAGAGGGGATATTGAGCGTGGGACGAAGGAAAAGGACCCCTAATTCGTTTTCGATGAGATTTCCCCCTCTATTCCCGCTCCTTTTCCCCCAGCTTCATTCCCCTCTTTTTTCATTGCCTGAAGAAGAACACGTAATTTTTTACAACATTCTTGGGCCTATCACAAAAGGGGCTAACTGGTCTTGCATCTGCGAAACTTCCTGCTCTGCTAATATTACGACCATTAGATAGAAGCACGAGACTAGTAATCATCGTCTGAGCGCACACCATGACATTATCATCTATCGCCTACCGTATTCCGGTGACGTTATGTGACTCTATCTCTGTTTATTTAACTATCATGCGTGGGTTGAGCTACCAGCGACCCATAACAGCCGTTATCAGTAGTCGGGTTGACTCGTTCTTTCTAACCTATCTCTCTCCCTTTCCTCACTCCTGTCTGTCTCTCTGTCAATTTGCGCCTTATCCCGCCCCTTTCTCTGTTGTCGCGAATAGAAGAGAAAGAGGGATAGTGAGAGGGTATCACAAGTGAATCTTCCTCATATGCGACGTCGCTAGTGAACGACCCCCGCTATTCACAGTAAGTATTACGGTACTCCTGCACTTGACCTGACCCATAGAATCAATGGACTTTGCTCTGTATCTCGATCGTCTCGCATAAATACGATCAGTTGTCGATAGCTGACTTACCGTACTCGTAGTGCTCACCATTCCTCGTTCACCGGCTCGCGCTTCCTCTCCGCTCCTTCGTATTCCATCGCCGTTCAACAGGATAATATCCTCGGCGAGAAAGGAATCGCCCGGGAATGTGAGCCCCAAAGTGAGCAAAGATCAGGTTAGTATACACTTTTTATCGATAATTAATCATCGTAACCTGGAGAAAATGGTAGTTATGGTATGATGCGATGACATCTCATACGCGATAAAAATAAATGCGATGGTGGACTGTATCATTGACTTTGTGGGGGTAGATAATGTAATACGTGCATTTCCACTCTGCTCCTGTTCTTTTTCAGAGCAACACTTACAAGACAGAATAAAGTGAAATTGAACTCCAGTGACATGTCACCAGCTGAAAATAGTATAGCAACACTATTCTTAGTCTCTGATGACGTTGATAATACTCTATTTACGAGATTCTTCCGTTGATTAGGATAATGGTGCTATTCTTAGACTGAATAGAGTCTCGTGTCTTCTACCTAGACTCTGAGTCAATCCTCTATTGTTGCACTTTGTAATTGAGTCTGGGCGCCCTTTTTGTCGGGGAAGAAAGTGTGAGGGGATATAGGAAATGAATCTCGTTACTTTGTCGGACGAAAGGGATGAGAGTCCAGAGACAAAAATTGGATATTATGGTTGTCAGTATGCAGAATCGGTCTGTTTATTCCACGTGGCGATGAGAATAACGAGAAAGAACGCGGAATGAAGAGATCAATTCTTCATCCTCCCAACTGTATCACATTTTTTTCGAAAAATCCAAGTGGAGATCAAAGAACAGCTTCTCTATTCGTTCCCGATGTAGGAAAATAAGCAAATATTAGGATGCCCTGAAAGAGGACACTACTAGCATAAATCCAATTGCGAAATGGGATTGTGAAAGGATTGGCTTAGAGTGTGTGTGCTTCAATACATCGTTAGGTGCCATAGCAGCAACCTTCAATTGTCTGACTCTCTTCAATTCACGTACTCTCTCGCATCCTCTAACTTGCAAGAGACAAGGGATAAAGGAGATTGCACCACCTCCACCCTCACAATTGTATCCAGCAGTCACATACATCTCGTTGACTCCTTCATTCGATCCTCAGTCTTCTGATCAGTGGTCCAGAAGCAGTAGTATCGTGAGATAGTCTCCTCTCTTTTCCTTCTCCCTCTCTAAATCTCTCGTGATGTTGTCATTAGTAACTTCAATCGCCAGCAAATCTCGCATGCCCAAGGTAAGGTTCCCGTAAATTCAGCCAAAATATTTATAAATTAGTTAAAATAAACTGCTGATGAGCTCCTGGTGAAACTAGATACAATAATTTAACATTATTTTTCAATATATTTTTATAATTGTAATGTTATTTATTCAGCTGAAGCTCCACTCGGATCGGGGCGAGGTCTCCTCTAACGGACACAATGCACCGCTACTCAATCACAAACTGGACGGGTAAGGGATTTGTCTGGGTGAGAGAACATGGCGATTGGAGAGACTAATTAGAGAAATTAATTAATTATGTTTAGATACACCGAGGAGGAGCTGCAGGAGTACCGTCAGGTGTTCAACATGTTCGATACCGGTTAGTTCATTTGGTCCCGTACCCATTGTTTCGGTTACGGTATCTAGTCTTATCGATTTATCGAGTATGCTTATTTCCTCTAGTTTTTATCAAAAATGACTAGAACACTCTGAAGAAGGAGATTGTTCATTCAGCCAATCTATTCCCGGCACTGTTCTGCTTATAGTAGATCTTGTTTGTCAGTAGACGTCATCAATTAGGTGATCTCATGGCCTTATCAACGATAGTCCGAGCTATTCTTATCACTCGTGAGAAGCCGCATTAGTCTGTGATCCCCTTTCTCCCGACTGACTCCCAGTGTAAACAAGACTACCGTAATCTGACTACAACCTTAGGAATACTACAGACATTCGTAGCTGCATGAACCCACAGCACCCAGACATTAACACTAATTCCTTCTTCCAATTCTTGCTAATGCCTTTCTTCGAAGAAAATGTTCTGAAGTGAAACAGAAAATGATGTTGTTCTTACCCTCTTCATTTCCTCTATTCCCTTCTTTTGTCTAACCATTGAGGGCCATGAGGGACTACCAGATACATTTCACCCGTCATTCTTCTTTCATTTCCCCTTAGAACAAGGCACTAGTGATCATCTACCTCAGAATATTCGATATTCAGGGGGCGAGAGAGCACGCGAAAGTGAGAGAGTGTGAAAAGGGAAGTTGATAATATTGTTCACACGGGGGGTTGCCATGGGAGAGAGGCTCACTTTTCCTCAGTCTCGTAGAGGACTAGAGACATTCTGAAGTGGAGAGAGAGCAGACAGTCAGAGAGAGTTGAGAGACAATGGGAAAGGGAGAGAGCGCAGGTGAAAAATAGGTGAGAACAGTCAGGTAAGGGAGTGAGGGGATAGCCAAGCCTTTCTTTACCTACCAAACAACGTCGATAGTTGGAGGGAAGCTGCTCAGTCATGCCTAGCAAGTCCAAAACTACCGTATCCAAAAGTACCCCTGAAAAGCGCGATAAGCAGAAATCATCTACCGTATCCGTGGAGTCTACCGTATCCCTC
The DNA here is from genome assembly GCA_911812115.1 of Pristionchus exspectatus. Lineage (NCBI taxonomy): Eukaryota > Metazoa > Nematoda > Chromadorea > Rhabditida > Neodiplogasteridae > Pristionchus > Pristionchus exspectatus. The sequence continues at coordinate 8,315,995 of OU461587.1, read as the reverse complement.
CTAGATCGATCGGGAGCCATTGGACTGGAGGAATTGGAGGCAGCGATGAGAAACCTTGGTCTCGAACAGACCCGCGACGAGTTGGATAAGATTATCGATGAGGTGGGTCCTGAACGGATTGTAAGGGGTACGGTAGGATCGATTTTTAATGTACCCTCTCAGTTATGCATTGTCTATCATCTGGCAGAGCGAGCGAGAGGGTGTGTGAACTAGAGAGAGTTTGATTATCTGGATCCCGGAAGTCGAAAATAGCCGGGGTAAAGTGTGGGTAACTAGGTGACGTGAGTTACGGGGGAAGGAGGGAGAGTGGAGAAAAGAGGAAAATGGATTGTCAACAGCAGCCTTAGTCGTTTTCTTGAGTCATTTTCTGGAAGAATCAGCTCAATCTCCGATTGACTACCGTAGTGTCCTACCGTATTCGGGGATGTTCAATCGACTAAAGAAGGTAATTATTCATTTATTTCCAGGTGGACCAGAGAGGCAACCACGAGATTGACTTCGATGAGTTCTGTGAGGTACCGCAATCTTACCGTAATCAGGAGATACCGTAATCATACCGTAATCCAAATATCGATTTTCTCCCCAGGTGATGCGTCGTCTGTACGAGAAGAAAACGTCGTGGAACGAGGTCATTCAGCAGTGCTTCACCGTCTTCGATCGGGTACGGTAGTCGAATACAATCAGTTGTTGATAACAGTTGATTACGGTATTCGGATTACGGTATCGATCGATTTCAGGCTGAGGCGGGTTGCATCTCGAAGAGAGACTTCCAGTACGTCCTTCGCGAGTTCGGAGATATCACCGACAACACCATCATAGAGGAAATCTTCAATGAGGTTTGTGCTGCTTTTGACCAGTTTTGGAATGACTCTCTCTCTCTCTCTCTTCACAGCATGGACAGTTTCTTTTCCTATTTCATCGTAGACAGTATCTATCTCTGAATCACAATCTCACATTCTCATGAAGAATGACTGAAACACATTCCAATTCACTGTCTTTCCATTGCGGCAAGAGAAAGAGTCGGTGAAAGACAAAGAATCATGAGAAGAGAGTCGTGATTTTTTTTTGCAACGAGCAGCCTCTTGACCACCCTAAGATCCAAATTACGGTGTTGATTATCGATAATCTCAGGTGGACGTGGATGGCAACGGCCTCATCGACGTTGACGAGTTCTCGTACATGGTCCGCAACTACATGAACGATGACGACATCTAATCGACCAACCACGACGAATTCCCGTCGAGACCCGAAGGCGGATGAGAACTAAAAAGTTTCGTATATAATTTTCTATTGTTTGGTTCTTTCCAGTTCTCATTCGAATTAGAGTTTTTTCGACCCATCTTACTCTGTCAATTTCGCTTGATCTCTCTCATCATTCCATCGACGAGAGAGCAAGTGAAATTGAGGGAGTGAGATTTCTTATCCTGTACCCTACTGTAAACCGCACCCTGTGATCACACCCAATACCGATTATTTCCACCAAATAGATCCCCCTCCCCGAGAACAATCGATACGAGCAACCGAACATCGAACGATTATTGATTATTATAAATACCGTACCCCATTCCACACCCCACTGTGATGGTGGACCGCACTCGAGCTTAAGGTCTGACCCTCTCTTATCTACCGTACTATCTCGCACAGATCCATCTGAGTGAAGGAAAAAAAGAAAGACAATCATAGCTCCCCGCACCCACCCCAACCCGGTACCGATTAATTCCCGCAATCCGATAATAATTCCCCCTCCCCCAAACAGTACGTGATATTTGTGTATGCAACAATCCCGATAAATATTTGTAGTGGAGGTCTGGGCAATTCATGCAGTACCCATGGAAGGGATGAGATACCCGGGGGAAACCAATACTGCAGTGGGAGTACATAAAGTACTCCTGGGTGTAGTACAATAACGACGACGGGCAAATGAATGAACCCAGGAACCAGGAGAACAACATCCCCTGGACCAATCAATACCGCAACCCAGGGACGCAAGGGAGTACGGTATAACCGGGATCAATCAATAACGTAGCCCGAGAACCAGGAGTACGGTATCCCCTGGGATCAATCAATACCGTAACCCAGGAGTACGGTATCCCCGGAATCAATCAATACCGCAACCCAGGGACCAGAGTGATCACGGAATCCCGGGAGCAATCAATACCGTAACCCAAATACCAGAAGCCAACCAATACAGCATCCGATCCATCAATCGGGTATCTTCCCTCTCACTCCCCATACACAACAACCGATATGCCTCATCGGAGCAGCACTGACATAGCAGTGCAGTCCGGGGCGAGTTTAAATGACTGAAACGACAAACACCAGCAATGGAACAACAACAGAAACGATTACTCTTGAGAGTCTGCACCACCACCGCCACACCGTAGGCCTCTCATCTTGGGCTCTAGAAGTGACGGGGAAATGGGGAGAGTCAACTACAAGGAACAATCAGAGGTGAGCCTACAACGTGATTTTCTAAAAGACATCTCGAAATAATGCTCTTATTATATTATCCGCGTCGCTTTCGTATTCCTACTCGACCTATGAATCTAATGTGGAGTAAAGAGAAGGGGGGGGGGGGGGGGTGGAGAAGGAGAGGCTTCCATCGAAAGGAAGGTCGTCGACGGGCTGAAAAGAAGCAAATTAATATTCAGACTCTGACAGGAAACAGTGGACAAAATTAATTTTCAATGCAATTACGGATTCTGAATAGATAATTCAAAAATTGGAGATAGCCTTCGGCCTCCCTATTGAAAAACGCCACTGAAATAATCCAAATGACCAACCTGCTGTGCTTTCGAATAGACAGTTCCAATTTATGGAAGGGCGAGTCGCTTTTTGGCGGCCAGAGGCACTCAACGGAGGGAGCAAGATCAAAGGGACGAGACAGTGAACCTGAAGAATAGGAGATGAAACATGATTTCAACAGTAGAAGGGCAGCAAAGGCCAAAATACTAATTCGCAAATTAAAAATTGGCGATAGCCTTCGGCCTCCCTATTGAAAAACGCACTGAAATAATCCAAATGACCAACCTGCTGTGTCGTCGAATAGACGGTTCCAATTTATGTAAGGGCGAGTCGCTTCTTGGCGGCCAGAGGTACTCAACGGAGGGAGCAAGATCAAAGGGACGAGACAGTGAACCTGAAGAATAGGAGATGAAACATGATTTCAACAGTAGAAGGGCAGCAAAGGCCAAAATACTAATTCGCAAATTAAAAATTGGCGATAGCCTTCGGCCTCCCTATTGAAAAACGCCACTGAAATAATCCAAATGACCAACCTGCTGTGCCGTCGAATAGACGGTTCCAATTTATGGAAGGGCGAGTCGCTTCTTGGCGGCCAGAGGCACTCAACGGAGGGAGCAAGATCAAAGGGACGAGACAGTGAACCTGAAGAATCGGAGATGAAACATGATTTCAACAGTAGAAGGGCAGCAAAGGCCAAAATACTAATTCGCAAATTAAAAATTGGCGATAGCCTTCGGCCTCCCTATTGAAAAACGCCACTGAAATAATCCAAATGACCAACCTGCTGTGCTTTCGAATAGACGGTTCCAATTTATGGAAGGGCGAGTCGCTTTTTGGCGGCCAGAGGCACTCAACGGAGGGAGCAAGATCAAAGGGACGAGACAGTGAACCTGAAGAATAGGAGATGAAACATGATTTCAACAGTAGAAGGGCAGCAAAGGCCAAAATACTAATTGGCAAATTAAAAATTGGCGATAGCCTTCGGCCTCCCTATTGAAAAACGCACTGAAATAATCCAAATGACCAACCTGCTGTGTCGTCGAATAGACGGTTCCAATTTATGTAAGGGCGAGTCGCTTCTTGGCGGCCAGAGGTACTCAACGGAGGGAGCAAGATCAAAGGGACGAGACAGTGAACCTGAAGAATAGGAGATGAAACATGATTTCAACAGTAGAAGGGCAGCAAAGGCCAAAATACTAATTCGCAAATTAAAAATTGGCGATAGCCTTCGGCCTCCCTATTGAAAAACGCCACTGAAATAATCCAAATGACCAACCTGCTGTGCCGTCGAATAGACGGTTCCAATTTATGGAAGGGCGAGTCGCTTCTTGGCGGCCAGAGGCACTCAACGGAGGGAGCAAGATCAAAGGGACGAGACAGTGAACCTGAAGAATAGGAGATGAAACATGATTTCAACAGTAGAAGGGCAGCAAAGGCCAAAATACTAATTCGCAAATTAAAAATTGGCGATAGCCTTCGGCCTCCCTATTGAAAAACGCCACTGAAATAATCCAAATGACCAACCTGCTGTGCCGTCGAATAGACGGTTCCAATTTATGGAAGGGCGAGTCGCTTCTTGGCGGCCAGAGGCACTCAACGGAGGGAGCAAGATCAAAGGGACGAGACAGTGAACCTGAAGAATATGAGATGAAACATGATTTCAACAGTAGAAGGGCAGCAAAGGCCAAAATACTAATTCGCAAATTAAAAATTGGCGATAGCCTTCGGCCTCCCTATTGAAAAACGCCACTGAAATAATCCAAATGACCAACCTGCTGTGCCGTCGAATAGACGGTTCCAATTTATGGAAGGGCGAGTCGCTTCTTGGCGGCCAGAGGCACTCAACGGAGGGAGCAAGATCAAAGGGACGAGACAGTGAACCTGAAGAATAGGAGATGAAACATGATTTCAACAGTAGAAGGGCAGCAAAGGCCAAAATACTAATTCGCAAATTAAAAATTGGCGATAGCCTTCGGCCTCCCTATTGAAAAACGCCACTGAAATAATCCAAATGACCAACCTGCTGTGCTTTCGAATAGACGGTTCCAATTTATGGAAGGGCGAGTCGCTTTTTGGCGGCCAGAGGCACTCAACGGAGGGAGCAAGATCAAAGGGACGAGACAGTGAACCTGAAGAATAGGAGATGAAACATGATTTCAACAGTAGAAGGGCAGCAAAGGCCAAAATACTAATTGGCAAATTAAAAATTGGCGATAGCCTTCGGCCTCCCTATTGAAAAACGCACTGAAATAATCCAAATGACCAACCTGCTGTGTCGTCGAATAGACGGTTCCAATTTATGTAAGGGCGAGTCGCTTCTTGGCGGCCAGAGGTACTCAACGGAGGGAGCAAGATCAAAGGGACGAGACAGTGAACCTGAAGAATAGGAGATGAAACATGATTTCAACAGTAGAAGGGCAGCAAAGGCCAAAATACTAATTCGCAAATTAAAAATTGGCGATAGCCTTCGGCCTCCCTATTGAAAAACGCCACTGAAATAATCCAAATGACCAACCTGCTGTGCCGTCGAATAGACGGTTCCAATTTATGGAAGGGCGAGTCGCTTCTTGGCGGCCAGAGGCACTCAACGGAGGGAGCATGATCAAAGGGACGAGACAGTGAACCTGAAGAATATGAGATGAAACATGATTTCAACAGTAGAAGGGCAGCAAAGGCCAAAATACTAATTCGCAAATTAAAAATTGGCGATAGCCTTCGGCCTCCCTATTGAAAAACGCCACTGAAATAATCCAAATGACCAACCTGCTGTGCCGTCGAATAGACGGTTCCAATTTATGGAAGGGCGAGTCGCTTCTTGGCGGCCAGAGGCACTCAACGGAGGGAGCAAGATCAAAGGGACGAGACAGTGAACCTGAAGAATATGAGATGAAACATGATTTCAACAGTAGAAGGGCAGCAAAGGCCAAAATACTAATTCGCAAATTAAAAATTGGCGATAGCCTTCGGCCTCCCTATTGAAAAACGCCACTGAAATAATCCAAATGACCAACCTGCTGTGCCGTCGAATAGACGGTTCCAATTTATGGAAGGGCGAGTCGCTTCTTGGCGGCCAGAGGCACTCAACGGAGGGAGCAAGATCAAAGGGACGAGACAGTGAACCTGAAGAATAGGAGATGAAACATGATTTCAACAGTAGAAGGGCAGCAAAGGCCAAAATACTAATTGGCAAATTAAAAATTGGCGATAGCCTTCGGCCTCCCTATTGAAAAACGCACTGAAATAATCCAAATGACCAACCTGCTGTGTCGTCGAATAGACGGTTCCAATTTATGTAAGGGCGAGTCGCTTCTTGGCGGCCAGAGGTACTCAACGGAGGGAGCAAGATCAAAGGGACGAGACAGTGAACCTGAAGAATAGGAGATGAAACATGATTTCAACAGTAGAAGGGCAGCAAAGGCCAAAATACTAATTCGCAAATTAAAAATTGGCGATAGCCTTCGGCCTCCCTATTGAAAAACGCCACTGAAATAATCCAAATGACCAACCTGCTGTGCCGTCGAATAGACGGTTCCAATTTATGGAAGGGCGAGTCGCTTCTTGGCGGCCAGAGGCACTCAACGGAGGGAGCATGATCAAAGGGACGAGACAGTGAACCTGAAGAATATGAGATGAAACATGATTTCAACAGTAGAAGGGCAGCAAAGGCCAAAATACTAATTCGCAAATTAAAAATTGGCGATAGCCTTCGGCCTCCCTATTGAAAAACGCCACTGAAATAATCCAAATGACCAACCTGCTGTGCCGTCGAATAGACGGTTCCAATTTATGGAAGGGCGAGTCGCTTCTTGGCGGCCAGAGGCACTCAACGGAGGGAGCAAGATCAAAGGGACGAGACAGTGAACCTGAAGAATAGGAGATGAAACATGATTTCAACAGTAGAAGGGCAGCAAAGGCCAAAATACTAATTCGCAAATTAAAAATTGGCGATAGCCTTCGGCCTTCCTATTGAAAAACGCACTGAAATAATCCAAATGACCAACCTGCTGTGCCGTCGAATAGACGGTTCCAATTTATGGAAGGGCGAGTCGCTTCTTGGCGGCCAGAGGTACTCAACGGAGGGAGCAAGATCAAAGGGACGAGACAGTGAACCTGAAGAATAGGAGATGAAACATGATTTCAACAGTAGAAGGGCAGCAAAGGCCAAAATACTAATTCGCAAATTAAAAATTGGCGATAGCCTTCGGCCTCCCTATTGAAAAACGCCACTGAAATAATCCAAATGACCAACCTGCTGTGCCGTCGAATAGACGGTTCCAATTTATGGAAGGGCGAGTCGCTTCTTGGCGGCCAGAGGCACTCAACGGAGGGAGCAAGATCAAAGAGACGAGACAGTGAACCTGAAGAATAGGAGATGAAACATGATTTCAACAGTAGAAGGGCAGCAAAGGCCAAAATACTAATTCGCAAATTAAAAATTGGCGATAGCCTTCGGCCTCCCTATTGAAAAACGCCACTGAAATAATCCAAATGACCAACCTGCTGTGCCGTCGAATAGACGGTTCCAATTTATGGAAGGGCGAGTCGCTTCTTGGCGGCCAGAGGCACTCAACGGAGGGAGCAAGATCAAAGGGACGAGACAGTGAACCTGAAGAATATGAGATGAAACATGATTTCAACAGTAGAAGGGCAGCAAAGGCCAAAATACTAATTCGCAAATTAAAAATTGGCGATAGCCTTCGGCCTCCCTATTGAAAAACGCACTGAAATAATCCAAATGACCAACCTGCTGTGCCGTCGAATAGACGGTTCCAATTTATGGAAGGGCGAGTCGCTTCTTGGCGGCCAGAGGCACTCAACGAAGGGAGCAAGATCAGAGGGACGAGACAGCGAACCTGAAGAAAAGGAGATGAATTGCTGCCATTTTTTTCTAGAAATTCTACCGTTCCAGATCCAGAAGTCGAAGAAGTACGAACGGATGAATTCGTCCTTCGTTGAACAAAAAGAAGTTGAGAGGGGGTGAAGCTACCTGAATGAATTTTCCGTTTGACCATACTTTATCTTTCCACTCACCTTTACCATCGGTGATCTGTCGTGTATAGGGCGCACGAGGCGACAACGGTAGCGAAGAGAGATACGCACTGAACACATTTCATTATACTAGGAATGAATGTGAATCAACCTTGAAGCAATCTTCCCATTCCTTATTGCGATCGGCCAACAAATACCACAGAGTCCAATGGGACTGCAGTGGATGTCTGACCAGCATCTCTTGTGAGATATGGAAGGAGGAGACGGTCGAACAACGAGTTGCGTCTGCAGTGAAACGATGAGTGATGTCATAATTAGATATCACAGGCTATCCAGTGCCAAGCCAACTCCAAAAATGCTGCGTGAAAAAGGGAATCGGGATGATGGCTCGATAGAGGTTAGATTCCACTGACGATCGATTCGATACGGACCTTGCTATCGCTGCCTCCACTTCTTCCCCAAGAAGCTCGAAAGAGACCAAGAGAGCAGGATCCTGCAATAAATCGATAAGTAACCGTCATAAATACTATTTTTCATCAACCAACTTCCTATCGACGATTCTTCTCATCTTCAGCTATCGTTGGGATGGGGCAGAGTGGGCGCCGATCCTACAATATCAATTTATTGATCATCGGTACTTGGTCGTCCAGTCAGACCTCATACTGCTTCCTCCTCCTCCATTTCTTCCCACTCGTTCCCTCGTTGATGAGTCCTCCTCATGGCGTAGTGGTCCCGACATGAAGAAGCGGGGAACTGAAATGAATCGATTAATGACGTCATATTCGAGTCTCAACTGTACCTTCCACCATCTCACTCATCATCTTCCTCTTCTTGTCTTCGTCGTTGCTTGCTCATCCCACTCGCTCGACAGATAGCTCGTTGTTTCCCTGTAATCGGCGAAAAGCAGATCTGTTCTATCATAACACTTCAATGATTTGGGTGCACTCTCACAGTTAACTACAACTTACCATCCCCGTTAATGGGCCTAACCGGCACCGCATATCTCCCTACTGCACTCTCATCTAGTAGCTCTTCTTCCGCCCGCTAGCCCTTTGCCTAGTCCCAGTTGGAACTATACACACGTCGCACCAAATTGAGACCCCTCAGGCAAGCAATACTTCCTCACTGTCGTGTCTTGACTCACGCCAGCTGCCACGTGTCCAGGCACTCAAGGCCCACCCGCATGGCATTCCTCGTAAGGGTCCATATCACCCATCCGAACGCCCTCAAAACGACACGACTGTCCGGCGCCAGGATCTGCGCGGAGCGGAAAAATCTACGTGCACTCTCGCCTAATCTGGAGCCAAGGAAAGGCGCACGATCGGATAACCTAGCGAGGCTACCGGGCCACCGATCGCGCAAAGGCTAGATCAAAGACACAACAGAGGCCAGCATCTATTCTGACCTCCGAAGTGACCGCTTTCTAGCGTGCGAACCATTTTTATATGGTTTTCGGGTCACATCGGACAGCTACCCATTGTCCGGAACCACTTCCTTGCTCTCATCCTAATCTCCTAACCTCGGGTATCGGGAAATCCTCGGAATGGATCATCGAGGTGGCCATAGCTCCCTACCCGGAGGGCGTGAGTACACGCGTTACCTAAGAGGCGAAGTGCCTAGGCCTCTCTACCGTCTCCAGACCCGTTACTCTTATGACCCCGTCAGCACTTTCGCAGGGTTTTAGGGGGATAGAAGGGAAACTTAACTCATCAAGCGAAGGTAGGAGTGGGAGCAGTCGCGAGTCGAATCATCAGGTTGCATTCCAGTCGACGGGCCCGAGTCACTCGTGTTTGCTGAAAAATTAAATAGTGAAGTTGAAAATGGAATAAGCACTGGAAAAAGGACAGCAATAAGAATCATGACTGCATATGTCGGTAGCGTATGCAACGGTCATGAACAACAAAGCAAAAAGAAAGAAAAGCGACGTCAGGAACAATGAAAACGATTTTCGAAATCATGCATGCCTTTCGGCGAATTGTAAGCATGGCTGCCGTACGGTGATTGGCTGACGCAGACTACGGTAGGTCTGGCACGGTGCCAAGTCTGTTATTTTTCGGACGAGTGTGATTTCATTTTGTTAACCGAATTTTCATCGATTTCCGCCTGTATCTATCGGTTTATTGATTTATTTACCGTTCATTTTATTTAATTATCACTTGCTAAATTAAGATGGCGGATACTGCGCCTAAGCAGATCACGCCGGTGCGTGTGCGACCCTCACGACGGTCGCTCTTTCCCCTGCTAAACAAGGCTGCCAGCCGCTGTTCATCTGGCGATTCGTCTTTCCCATTCACGAAGAGCCCTCGACCACGACCACGCAGCGAAAAGATCGCCGTCATGTCCGATGGCGACGAACCATTCATGGGAGCGGGTAAGATCTTGCCTTGATCGTTGCCACGTGGCACAGTGATTTGCTGTGTTTTATCCGTTTATTTTGTTATTTTCTGTATTATTTAATGAAAATATTGCTTAAATTAACTAATTAATCGTTCAGACTCGGGAGCGTTCGGTGATGATGTCGACTCCAGGGATGAAAAGGCCAAGAAAAAGACGGTTAATTCCCTTTGTTTTTCGTTCACTTTCGCACGTAGTCATGTTGTTTTGGTTATCGCTGCAGATTGATCGGCTGCAAATACGCTTGAATTTTTATTTTCGAGACCATTATTAACGAAGAGCTTGTAAAAGATTAAGTAAATCGTGGTAATAAGTTTCCCTTGGGGTAGGGAGGGCAGCGGCTAATTTTTAAAGTCATTGAATAATTAATCAGATATTCTCGACCTATGCTTTCGATAGTGCCGAATCATAATATAAAAATGAAAATTTGAAAAAAAAAGTGAAAGCAATAATTATGTTAATTACAAAAATAACAAACGAAAATGCCCACCTACCGTACTTTTAAGGATCCCTCGAGTTCGCACTAGGTCAGTTTTATTATTTCGCATCGTCTAATTTAGATTTTATTTGTTATTTCTTGAAAATATATATTTTTGTGATCCAGAATATAATCCGAGTCCCTACAAAGCGCTTGAATGCTTCACAGTTAGGAAATATATATTTATTCTAAAATATAAGGTTGTTCTTGAACACCCGAAGTTTTTATCATTCTAGAGGCTCTCACGTGCGTTCGAACGAAAATGACGAGCAACACAGGGATGGGTAGGGTGTAGTAGGTCTAGTGGGAGGTTTTGAGAATGGTCTAGTCAAATGGACACCTGGCAAAGACAACAAACTCCCCTCTTCGTACCGACCTATCTCTATTATTTCTCCTGCCGCAAAAACCATGGAACGCTTAATTAAAGATCATCTCAATTGTCACCTTTCCCGCTACAACATCCTCCCCTCCAACCAGCACGGTTTCCGTTCTGGTGCTAGTGTTGTCACGAACCTATTGACTTGCCAAAATGACTGGTCCCTTGCGCATTCCAATAAACTTACCACTGATGTTGTATACATTGATTTTACTCGAGCCTTCGATGTTGTTCCTTATCCTAAATTGCTTACTTGTCTCTCTCACCTCGGTATACATTCCAATTTGCTTTCCTGGCTTCAATCTTTCCTCACTGATCGTACATTCTCTGTCCGTTTCGCTTCTGTTATTAGTGACCCCTTCCCTATCCTATCCGGTGTTCCTCAAGGCAGTGTCCTCGGACCCATTCTCTTCTCAATCTACCTATCCGACCTTTCTCGTGTACTATCTAAATTCCACAATGTTACCGTACAATGTTACGCTGATGATGTCAAGTTGTATGTTTCCTATAACAAGTCCACCAAAGCTAGTGTCACTGCTGAATTTCAATCTGCACTCGATTGTCTATTCACGTGGGCCCAATACAATCAGTTGTCATTATCTGCTTCCAAATGTTCTCATATTCGCATTGGCTCAAAACAGCTTTCCCCCGTTATCAGATTGATTCCTTTGTTTTACCACTCGAAAATAATGTACGTGACCTAGGTGTACAAGTTCGTTCCGACCTCAAATGCTCTTCCTCTATTAAAATTCGTGCCCAAAAAGCCACCTCTAAATTGTTCCTTCTACTCAAAGCTCTTCCTTTTAATTGTCCATCAATCCTCATTCGTAGTTACAAAGCATATGTTCTTCCCTTGCTAGACTTTGCCTCTCCCTTTTGGAATCCTCATTATTCTATTGATATTGCCACCCTTGAGAAAGTCCAACATATCTTCACTCGCCAAGTCTTTTATCGCTGTTTTCCTTCTCCTGATTATCCCCTATCCCTCCCCTCATACCCCGATCGTCTCAAAATACTTGGCCTGCGCGCGCTTACCGAGAGGAGAGTCATAGGTGATCTTTGTATGACTCATTTAATTATGACTGGAAACACAATTATTCCTCGTTCTCTATTCTATGTATACAAGCCACAACGCGACAGAACTTCTTCCTTCGGAATCCACAAAGAGCTCACCACGAGCACTCCACGATACCATTCATTTCCACTCAGAACAGCACGATGGTACTCCCAACTCCCTGTCACAATACGCACTGCCCCAAATATCCGAGTATTCAAGCGTAGACTTGCTGCACACCCCATTATCGCTGACCTTTCCAAACTCCCCTAATACAGGAGAGTCCCCCCCCCCACCTCCAGTTATATCCACCTCAAATGTACCATTAATATCGTCGCGCCTCGGGCGTAGATAAATTATTATTATATGATTCGAGGGGAGTCGAAAAACATGGAAAAACAGGCACGAAAGCGAAATTTCTGTCATTTAAAGGTTCACAGCAGGCGTCCGAACGAAAATCACGAGCAACACGGACATGGGGGAGGTGGGGTGGGGTTAGGGGAAGGGATTGGGAGCGGTTTAATCAGATGGACACTTGATAGGACTCGGGGGGAGACCAAAAATGAGGAAAAATGAGCGAACATGCGGGATTTCGGACATTCAAGGGCTCACACAAGTCGTCCGAACGAAAATCACGAGCAACACGGACATGGGGGAGGTGGGGTGGGGTTAGGGGAAGGGATTGGGAGCGGTTTAATCAGATGGACACCTTCAGGGAAACTGTGCAAGCCAAGAAAACACAAATTTAGTAGAGTCGAAACAGAAAAGTCGTCATATTTAAAGCGAATAGCGAATTCAGAGCACGATAAGCGATGTATACGATATGTCTGAGTTGTATAAGTTGTTTGTGAGTGAGAAAATAGTAATTAAACTCAAAAATGTTCAATAAATAAATAATTTAAAGACGACTAAAAAATAAAATCAATATTCGATTCGCTCGAAAAAAGTTGCTAGCATACTGTATCGCGTTTCGCATCGGGAACATACGCTGCCCTCCCTACCTTGGGGGAAGCTAGGTTTTATTTCTCACTTCAACCAAAATAAGGATATAATCAGTGAAGTTAAAAGTTTAGTCCTATCCTTTCCAGAAGCGCTCCTCCATTCTGGGCATGATCAAAGGCTTCGCATCGAAGAAGAGCCGAAGTGTATGTTATTTTATTTTTTATTCGCAGTTTATTAGGCAACGAATATCCCGACTGCTTTCACAGTGATTGATAGCACCGTTATCAGTATAAGTCCCTCTTACGATATCCGAGAAACATTTAATAGTTAATCGATAATTAACTGTTTTCCAGTTCGAAAACGCGATCGACGACGAGAATGACTACGAGAGAGCTGTCGGTAAGTGGAATATCAAAATTTGTTTTTATTAATTTCCTATTTATGCCTAATTCCTAAAATCGAAGTCACACACAGACAGATTTATGCATGCAGTAGATCCTTTCTCCTCTGAGTAAATTTGACTCATTGTTAATCTGGCACTGGAATGTTATTGATTTCTCTCAGGATTGGCGGAGTCGGCGCTTCGCTCGCTGCGTCGTACGCGTTTCTCCATAGGAGAGGCGGGCGATCCATGGAATGGATCGGAGTATCATCAGCAGCTTCTGCACCTCCATAAAATGTGAGAACTTATCTGAAAAAGTAGGTCAAATAAGAACGATCTAGACCCTTGCCTTTCGCAAGATCAATCCTGCAATACTCTTGAAATTTTTTAACGAAAAATGTTGATAATTTATTTGGAGATGCAGACATCTGTTAAAGCAGTCAGTAAAATAGCGTATTTATAGAAACGCTGAAACGCGAATGTAATGGGTAAGTCGAATGCGCCACGCAATTGAAGTGCGCCTTTGCTGTTGTACCTTTCCAATCCATTGGGCATGTCGTTCAGTCGTCACTGTTCCTCGATTGCCACTCAACAATTACTATCATTCAGGGAGTCGTCAGGAGGCTGCATGCAGATGGATAGTGCAGCTGCAGGAGGAGGAGAGATGGAGTCATCGGAGCAACTGCTCCAGGGAGGAGGAGGGGCTGCCATTCCTTCACTGGCCGGATGGTTGCAGATCGAGATTGATACCATGGATGATAGGAAGAGAGTGGTGAGCTTTATTTGTCTACTTTACATTTATATAATGCTCAAGAGAATCCAATTGTAATACAATATTACTAATCCACTAATGTGATGGATGAAGCGCTAAAATCAGCGGTTTGAAAGTTGGTGATAAACAGCTTAAAAAGTCAAATTTTATTCAGTATATATGTGTTGGAGATGGTACTTTATTAAACACGAGTCTAATCAATGCAATTAGAATATCAGTGAAACATGTGATCGACGTTGAGCAAGATTTATTTTCTTATTGTAACCGATGTCGAGATCTCATTGAACCATAGACTATAGTGCTTAGTGTATAGTGCAAGTTGAACATTTATGTTAACAGTGGATCTCCAGGACTGCGGGTTCATATATTTTTGCTTTAAATATTATAATGGATTGATCTTTTCTTTGCAGTTCAATTCGGAAGTGGACGAGTTGCGCGGTCTTCTGAAAGCGATGGAGATCGAAGAGGCACCCGTCAGTAGTACTACTTTGTCTTATCAGACTTATTTCTTTATAAAACACAGTTTTTTGTGAAATTTATCTACAATCTGTTCGATTTTTTCATTGAAACGTGCAATAAGCAAGGTTTGTAATGGTTCGTCTATTCAAAATTGTCAGGGGTTTTTTCCCCTGTGAAGCACAAAAAGGCAGGTTGAAAAACGTGATACAATTGCAGATATCGTCAGTGAACTTCCACATTCTCTTCTCCATCTTCCATCATCTGCACTCTTCGGTTGAGTACGATGAGGAATGGGCGAGACTCGTCGTCGATGCTTGCAGGGTACGGTAATGTGGATAAGGGGTTTATCGATCTAGTGATAGCGGGTGTATTCTAACATGTATGATGAAAGTGCGTTTTAACAGTGCAATCACGTACTATTGGATATGGGTTTGTTGGGTGCTTACATGTGGATGGTGAAACATAAAAGTTCTTGCTCAAAATGTTAACTTTTTCTTATCTTTTTCTTAATATTTTAAAAATATTCATTTATTTGCTATTTTGCAGGTGCTGCACGAGTTCTCGGAGCTGCGACGGGTCGTCGTGCTGCTGCTGCAGATGACGTCAGCGATGACGAAGGACATGGTACGGTAGATTTATTTATTACTATTATCATTATTATTTAAATTTAAATTTTGAAGTTGCCATTCTAACGTATATCATTTGCCTTAATATTCGATAGGGTGTATATTGTCCGTGAAACACAAGCGTCGCCGTTAAAACTTGAAAATTGAGCAATTATCGATCGATACCGTAATCGATTCATCCGCTCAGGAGCCGATGGCCGAGCACATTCGGACGCTGCTGCTGCGAGAGACGGTCGGCCAGTGCACCCAGTGGATTAAGGTACTGTAGGAAAAGGGAGGAAGAGGGAGTACGGTAGGGATTATTGATTCAGTCACGTGATATGAAGAGTTGTCTTGAAATGTGACCATCTATGAACAATTATTAGTTTGTCTTTCTTCTGGTCAAGTCTATGCTTCAAGCTGTGGACACAGTCATTATGAACAATATTGTCGGGCTTCCATCTGTAAAATATAGCATTCGAATACAGTGGGATGATTGCAGCTGTCGGAATGGCAGCGTGACGTCATCTGCTGCCTTCTGATGCGTCGTCGATCGTCGAGGAGATATGGAGAGGTACGGGTGGGCATATGGTACATCAATTAATATATTGTTTTCGTGAATTTATTATCAGACTGATACTCATTGCTAAACTAACGTTGTGGTGTTGTCTATAGCGACCGTGAAGCAGCAATGACACAACATTGTGAAATTTTTGTTTTATTCAATCTTTTACATTAAGCAATTAGAGCGTTAGATGTTTCGATATCTGGCAGCGAGTTGTATTTTTTTTAAATTAAAAGCGTCCTTGTCTTGCAGTACACTTCCTCCTCCTCCTCATCGTCTATCTACTCATCGTCAGGAAGTGAAGGAAGGGAACGGGCTCACACTCTCACACGATCCACTCTCACGAGGAAAGGTGAGAAGAATTGTGTTTCATCTGCATGAATACTACCCTAACGACTGGCATTTGTCTGTTGCCCTAAAATTTTAATTGAGAAGTGACCGTCCCTGTGTTGTGGAGTATACCAGTAGTCAGTAACCAGTATCCATTCTGCACCACTTCGTTGACAATAATTTTACGCAAGAGACTAAAAATGGTTGCAAGATTTGATTAGGCGTGATCCGCACCGATGCATGATGCCCTAACCTACAGTAATTGAACGAGCAGGCTCGATGCTGCTTGCATGTCGGAGTGGTCAACCCGATTCACCCACACCAGCATACACGAGAGATGAAGATGGAGAAGAGACTGTGGATGGGGAGAGGATGTGGCGTGCGTTTATGCTTGTTTATTCATTTTTTTTTGTAGCTGAATAGCCTGTGCATGATAGGTAGACTCGTAGCAGAATTGGAGGAACATGGTGTATGGCTCCTGCTTGCTCTGTGTTTTATCGTTTCCTTAACGCGATACAATTTTCAATGAGTTGATTTGATCAGGACCCGCAACCCCCACTCATTGTCAGTGTTTAATCTTAGCGATGTGTTAGTGACGAGCAAGCCTAGAATTTGACCAACGCGCCTTGATTACTTTGTGTTTCACAAGTTCTTCAACTTGGCTTGCTTTGATGCATGCATGATTTTCTCGAAGCATTTTATCACGAATTATTTTATGACTACCGTACCCAACGACTACCGTAATCCATACTCTCTTTCCAGGCGGTATGCGCCCTGGGGCGGAGGAGGCACTGCGCGACGCCGGAATCATGGACGCCAAGTGTCGCGAAGTGATGGCGACTGCAGCCAAGGTACGGTAGTAGTGTGATATCGGTTGATTGATTAGGTGGTTACGGTAGTTAATAATCAGGGCACTAAGGTGGTGATTCCGTTAACACTGTAACGGATAATCAATTTCAACGTACACTAAAATGCCTAACTTTGATTCAAACAATCAATCGATAGTTTGCCCTACAGTAACCATCCCTTTCGTTGCAGGACCTCGGTCGTCGACTGGAGATTGAATCAGCCCGTCCAATGCACGGTCGCACGCGGCCCATATTCTTCCCCACCATAAAGGGTCTATGATATACGGTAACCAAGCCAATACCGTACCCTTCCTCTGACCTACCGTAACCCGCCTCGATTGTACAGTAACCCCGCTATGATTTCCTCCCTCACTGTACCTTCTCTTGTGCATGATCTGTCCCGGTGTCCCAATACTGGTAATAGGAAGTCTTATTGTGATCTTTCCCCAATATCTTTGTTATTTTTTTCCCTTTACTACAGTACTTTTTTGAATTATTGATTTACTCGCGCATCTTGCCTACCGTAATCCCTTTGATTTACCTCGTTTTATTGGTCTATCGTAGATGTAGCGAATAGGTTATGATGTGCTTTGTGAAATGCAATAATCAGGAATACCGTAGTCTCGTTTATCGTCTTTTCTTATTTATTATACTTTTTGCTCTGATGATCTTTCTACGTGAGCAAATTTTGTGTTGTAATTTAATTTTTTCTGATTTGTTTATGTCCTATTTGTAAGTATTCCCTTTTTTCGTTCTTAATTGATTACCCCCTTCTAACACGCAATGTGTAGTGTTTCCCAATTGAGATTCTAACAAGGTTCCGCTTGCTTAGGTCTAGATTCTCGCTAGAATCTCTTACCCATCCCACGATCTCAGTAGTTTCTACTAGACCAACCTTCAACTTGTGCGTGTTTTGCTCCCTATTTGTTTGTCTGTCCCTCTTTTAGTATCTATAACTGAGCTAGAAATGATTTCAGTAGAGTTGTATCCGTAATAATATATCAGACGTGTGCCCCTCTTACACTTCACACCCACCGTATCATTGTGAATGCAATCGATAAATGCAGTAAGTAATAAGGGAGAGATGGGATATTGAGCTCACATGAATATACTAAAATTTAACTTTTGTACGTCATTCCATGCACAGTCAAGTACTCAAAAGTATCACACAGGATCGGCGGTAACCAGCGAACACTCAGTTCTGCCATTCATAGATCGTTTCTTGCCTCTCCCCAGTTTCCAATACAATCTTCCGGATGTGTTCAATCAAGTGACCAATTGACCTTGGTTGATATATGAGCGAGAGATAGAGAAGAGAGTAGGAAGAAAGTGACGAGATAGGAGAGGGATAGAAGGGTAATAGTGAACGCGCCCATTCTAGCAGTTTTCTCTCATTAGAACTTTCCTTGATTAGAACTTGCCCAATTTGCTCATTTTAGTATTTGATTAGGTTTCTATAAACGATTGATACTTGCATGATTGAAGTGCTCAGATGCCAATGCAATTTGTGTATATGTTGTGAAACACATTCCATTCGTTCCTACTCTACTCGCTGAACATGAATTGTTGTCTTGGTTTCTCGTCAGGATTAGAAATAGGGAATTCTATGACGTTTTGCTTTTCCATCTATGGCCTTTTAGAGTGACTTCGAAAGTGCATGAATTGTGTTTGCGAACCATCGACGACCTCTGCAAAAGCGATCGCTTTTCCTTCCTTGTCTCTCTCGCTTTCGCATGCTCTCTTACTGGCTAGAGACAACGAGAGAGCATGGGAAACGAAGAGAGTGGATGGGATACCCATCGATTGGCTACTTCAATGATCGACGAAATTGTTGATTCGATGTGAGATGAGCACTTTTATCGAAACGATTTTTCTCGTCTGACTCTCTCGATTGGGCATGCTCTCTCGTCCTCTCTGATCTATGAGGTTCAGATAAAATTGAGAGTGAGCACTTTGTCCTCTTATTCGCTCTCTTTTCATCGCTGTCCGTTCCATTTTTCGTCTCGCTTCTCTTTGATCTCAATTTTGAGTTCGGTTCCTCGTTCGTTTTGTGATAAGTTTCAATGAGCAGCGGAATTAATTAATTTTATTTCTATTTAAAATAAAGTAATAAATATTTCCTTCAGATGACTCGGGAAGGTAAATGGCAACGGCGGCAGTTTCCGTTTTGGTTGTGCATCTTTCAGGTATTTTGCTTTGACTTGCTCGAAAAATACTTGTCGTTCAAGCAGAAATCATCGTAACAAATTGCCACCTTTCCCTACAAAAGTTTTTAAGAAATCTTTGTTAGGATTCTGGTTATGTTCGTAGACTGAAACACAAATCATGTATTTCTCAGAACAAATTAAAAAAAGGTTATTCAGATTATATTCATTCTGTGCTTCTCACTCTGCGCTCATTTCAATGAGCACGCCCTTCCGGATAACAAGAGTAAAGTGTATGTGAACACTGATTATCCGCGTGAGTATTGGTCTTTGATCTTTGTACTGTCAAACTAAACACTTTGCTGCAAAATTGATACCTCGTTTCAAAATAATCTTCTGGAAACAAATCCTTTCTTGCAACTTTTAGTAATACTAAATAATTATTATTCCATTCAGTTTTCCAAGACATTCACGTCATGTCTCTCGTCGGCTTCGGTTTCCTCATGGCCTTCCTCAAACGGTTAGAAATTCTTTCGCTTTTGAATCTATCTGAAGCATATCTGAAACAACTTTGACATCAGGATAGATAGTCAATCCTCCTTATCAGATACGGATTCGCTGCTGTCTCGATGAATCTTCTTCTGTGTGCATTCGTCTCTCAATGGGCGATGCTCATTAGAGGATTTCTATCACAGGAATTCCGAGACTCTTACAGCTTCACTATTTCGATTGAAGAGTCAGTTTGTTCATGAATTTCATTTTACGAAACGATGCTTGAAATTCAACATCGACGATGCTCAGTAAATTTTTTCATTCATAGCTGAAATGTATCTGCAACAATTGAGTAAATAAATTACAGAATAATGATCGCCGATCTGTCGTGCACTCCAATTCTCATTTCGATGGGAGCGCTTATCGGGCGGTGAGTACGATGATCTTTGATCTTTAGAAATATGTATCCGCTAATCGTTTTCTTTTGTAATTCTATCCCATTCGGAGATCAAGAATGCAAACTCGGGAATATGTTTCAACTATCCTTTGTCAGTCATTGTCGAAGATTTTTTTTAGTATCTGCTTTCCTTGGTTTTGCCTTATACTCTCTATCTACCATCTATATCCCGATAATTGATCTTTCTAATCTCAGCATTGAACCCTCCCCCTACTTCAGATTCACTCCGATGCAATTCCTCTTCATGGCATTCATCGAGACACTCGTGTGTACTGGAGTTGAGTACGTTGTTATCACAATGATGCATGTAAGTTATTCACTCCTGGGTTGTCATGATAATGAAAGGTAATGGAAACGGGATGTATTTGACTGCAAACCAACAATTTGAAGTGAAAACGACGAAAATGGTGGCTTTGGTAAGCAAATGTTATATATTTTTTAAAGATCAAAGATCAACTTTTCTTATCAGGTTAACGACGGCGGTCGCTCACTAGTCATCCATGCCTTCGGTGCATACTTCGGATTAGCAGTTGCGAAAACGGCGAGAAAGGTGAATTTCAAATATTATTTATCTTTGAAGGGTATAATTAATGTTGTTTGACAACACAAAAAGTGTTTGAAAGTGAATGCAGGTGATGACGTTTTGAAACTAGATGGTCACGTCTCCAAGGTTCCTAAAGATATTTTTATGAACGTGGCATCACCAATTGCAGGTCCGAGTACTCTCGAAGCGAGGCACGATTCGCGTCGTGGGTGAAGACGCTTTCGATGATAATAATAGTGAGACAGATGGAGTCGATCACTCGGAATTGTTCTCCATGATTGGTAAGAACGGAGAGTCAATATGTATAGATAATCGCTCGATTGTCAATTGGCGGATCAGTGTAATCGGTTCACTTGAGCGCACGATGAAAAATAACTGCGCTATTTTCTAGATAATGAATATTCTATTTCTGGTAGTAGCGCAGATCTGTAATGTTTATAACACTCTGAGAAAATACTGAGATTCTAAATATTTTTGTTTCTCATCCAATGCTGATCAGCTGGCCTAGATATACTTCCACCTTTTTTTATCTTTTCATTTCCCAGGCACGCTCTTCCTGTGGATCTTCTTCCCCTCGTTCAACGCTGCCGTACAGGAACCGGAGGATGCGAGGTTTTCATTCCTTGATAAGTCACATCTCTTAGTGTCTGTCTGTCTGTTTGTCTGTCTGTCTGTCTGTCTGTGTGTAACGTCTGTCACGCTTTCGTGTATTGCCCATAACTCGGCTCAAACTCTTCGCCCTGGTCTATCTCCGGTACTATTGGACTCCTCATGGACAGGCAAACTTTTTGCAAAAAAAATTTCGTCATCATTACGTAATATGACGAAATTCACCTCTGCACCGTTTTTTGCGCTTTTTTCGCTGGGTACTCAACCGATTCCAGCGTGCAACACACCAAACGACTCGTCATGAAGTGAACTTTAACTTTTCACAAGAATTTCGTCATCATTACGTAATATGACGCAATCCTTAGGCAATAACTTGTTTTTTCGCGTGTAACTCAGCGCAAACTCGACCGATCGAGACGAGTTTAGGCTCAAACGAACCGGTAAGTGTAGCTCCACTAAATTTTGAATGAATTTCATCATCCTCACGAAATATGACGTAATCCCTAGGCAATAACTCATTTTTCGCGCTTAACTCAGCCCAAAATCGACCAATCGAGAAGTGCATAGGCTCATACGAACCGGTAAGTGTAGCGCCACTAAATTTTGAATGAATTTCATCATCCTTACGAAATATTACGTAATCCCTAGGCAATAACTCATTTTTCGCGCTTAACTCAGCCCAAAAGCGTCCAATCGAGGCGAACTTAGGCTCAAACGAACCAGCAAGTGTAGCGCCACTAAATTTAGAATGAATTTCATCATCCTTACGAAATATGACGTAATCCTTAGGCAATAACTCGTTTTTCGCGTGTTTTTCAGAATGATGTTTTCCTTGATATTTTTTTTTGTTTTTCAGAATATTCTATACTATTCTATATCAATGTTTTAAATACATAACCCGGCGACGCGAAGCACTCGCAGACGACTATCACAACCCGGCGACGCACTTCCCTGCGAGCGAAACGAGCCTGCGAGTTCCTGGCGGAAGGCTCGTGGGGCCGAGGGCGATCCGACAAAAAGATGGGATGGGGCGGAGCCCCATCCCATCTTTTTTCGGATCGCCAGAGGTCCCACGAGCCTTTCGAGAGGGACGATGCCAACTGGGTCAGACCCGTCGACACCTAGCCAGCGAGCGAGCGAAGCGAGCGTAGCTGGCTCTTTGAGAATTGTAGGCGAGAGATGGCAAGTTGTCGGTGTACTTCAACATATCGGACAAGCAGGAGCTCACTGGTCGAGCGGGCATTATGTGACATACACAAGAGAAGAATCGGATGGGCAATGGTGGCTACACGACGATGACCAATCCCCTCAACAATATGATCCTCCTAATCGACACATGATTGGAATTTGTGGAATGCTATTCCAAAAAATAAATTAATTTTTCATTTTAAAATGTGTTGACCGATGTCCTAAATACATAACCCGGCGACGCGAAGCACTCCCGTCTTTTTTTTTCGGATCGCCCGAGGCTCCACTAGCGTTTCGCGAGGAACGATGCCAACTGGGTCCGCGACTTTGAACATTCTATACTTTCATGCATTGGCCAATGTTTTAAATACACAACTCGGCGTGCGCGAAGCACTCGCAGAAGACTATCACAACCCGGCGACACACGCTCCTACGAGCGAAGCGAGTCTGCGAGTCGCTGTCGGAAGGCTCGTGGGGCCGAGGGCAAGCCGAAAAAAGATGGGATGGGGCCACGAAGTGGCCCCATCCCATCTTTTTTCGGATTGCTCTCGGCCTCACGAGCCTTCCGACAGCGACGATGCCAACTGGGTCGGACCCGGCGACACCTAGCCAGCGTAGCTGGCTAGTTATTACTAAGAAGGGCAAATATTTTGCACAGGACATCGGCGAAAAAAGTATGAATTGGTCAGCAATGGATACAAAAGGTTCCGTATTTTATAATTTATTATCCACTTATCTGCAGAATTCGCGCAGTAATCAACACATATCTGTCGATGACATCGTGTACTGTGATCACATTCATGCTCACTTCATTGACGGATAGACAGGTTCGTACTTCGAGATTCCATATATTACAAAACCTGGATTTTTCTCTGTTAAGCACTGAAAAAGCTCAAAATAGCATATTTGAAAATAGTAAAGCTAAATTCAGGGTCGCTTCAACATGATCCACATTCAATCGTCCACGCTGGCGGGAGGAGTTGCAATTGGTGAGATTTTTGTTTTTTTCTCGATCAATCAGTGATCATTGACATTGACGATCATTGACATTGATCATTGACAATCACGGCAGAACTGTATGTTAGTATCTCGTTCACAATATACTCCGATCGTGAAACGTACTTGAATGAAATTACAATAATGAAACGAAACGAATTAGAAACCAATTCTCGATTTCGAAATTCTATGAAAGTTCTTAATTTTCTTGCACTGCTATCCTTTATCGGGATACACATTTACTTGAAGGTTCGGTAGCGAACGCGATTCTCCAACCGTGGCACTCACTGTTGATTGGAGGAATCGCAGCGATTATCTCGGTCTTCGGACACACGCACATACAGGTATTCATCAGGATATAATAAAGTAATAATGATTTCCTAATTATTTATTCGTTCTGCAGATCGATTTGTTGGCGGATAAATCTGCATCTGTAAATCTGTGAATAATTACTTCATTGCTTCCTTGTTTCCCCCAATTCATCCTAATCCCTGATAGCCAACGACGAAATTCCCGAATAGGTTTCACTGGTGGCATTAACATTCGAAGCTAGATTATGAATCAATATTCCGCACATATTCGGTACAGAATTACTGATCGTATTTTTTCGATTTCAGCCCTACCTCCGAAAATCGTGGTTGAGCGTGACTGACACGTGTGGTGTGCACAATCTGCATGGACTTCCCGGAATTCTCTCTGGAGTCAGTTTGACCTTTACCTCTAAAATTATTTGGTCATCATGCACCTTTTCTAAGAGAGTGGTCTGATTTGAATAATCTACAATGCAATCTTACAGTTGTGCAGTATTGTGATCGTCGTAGTGTACAATCCTTCCTACTACGGAGACAGGTTTGTTGTTGTTGTTGTTGTTGTTGTATATTATTGTTATGATTATTATGACAACAGCAATGACAATAGCATTCAGTTTATATCAAATCTACCCGTACTTTGTGGGTGGCGACAAGAACGGAAACCGGGGACCGTGGGACCAGGTTAGATTCCTTTTCAATTTCTCAATACGCATTTCATTACCAAAGGCACATAATTATTGATCGAATTCTAATGCATGAGAGAATACGTTAATTTTTGAACTCCACACACACTGTAAGTTCATACTAATGTAAATAAAACACTGCAGGCAGCCTACCAATTCTATGCCATCGTAATCGTCTTCTTTGGTGCAGTTATATCTGGGGCTATTACAGGTTACTTTTTTTCTTCTTCTTTGTACAATGAAAAGGTGTAAACTAGCGAACCAGAGATGCTCTCGTTTCAAGTTTTTCTCATCAGGGAAACTATAGAGTACTGCGAAATGAGATAAACGAGAAACCATAAGAACTAATGTTCAGGATGGCTCCTTCGTGCTGGTTGTGTCAATCAAATGAGTGATCCGACGGGCGCCCATGGACAGGAAGCGGATAGGGCTGGATTCTATTATGGACTGCCACAGGATGTTATGTGGAAGAGCATGGAATTGGTGAGAAAGTTTAAATACGTAAAGTTTGGGTATGTATCACGAATAGAATACTTTCGAAACGCTGCTAAATTTCGCAGTGCATGGTAAGTTCGCATTAGAAAAATATCCAAGTGAATGGTCCATTGAAGGTGCAGATTTATTGTTTTGGTTCAAAATTGAATTTTATTCCAGCAACGCGAGATGCAGATGCGCTATCGTGACCATGAATCGAATGAAATCTACTGACGAATCGCATTTCCCGACCGGCAGATGCAAGATCATTCAAACAACAAATATTCTACTGAAATGAAACTCGCGAGTTTACTCCAAAGCCTTGATTCTTAGTCATGTCCCTGTATTTGAATAGTTCCATTCCATGTTGTTGCGGAACAAAGAAACATTTATCTCGTAGGCCCAGTACCCACGTCTTTCGTTATTGTTTTGTCGTTTTCAACCAGCTAGTCATCTCTATTTGTTAGTTGTGATTATAAACCGGAAAGGAAGTTTACGATAGTTCCCCACTCATGAACAGGTCAATATAATGATAGAGAACGTTCGAAATGAACTCAATTTTTAGTTTCAACTGTGCTATTTTTATCTTGTAATCCTGAATTAAAAACACCCGCTACTCCGAATTTGTTCCCCCATTTTTGTCACGCTGAATATATTGAACCCTACTCGGTAAAATAAACGCATTTTCTCCTATCGAAATGGTACACATGTATACAGTTTTGGATTTTTTTGTCGTCAGAGACCGTATTGTGCGAACCTTCAAATCAAACCGTCGTAATGAGCGTGGATTATGAGCATTACGAAAGTTCCGCTATGTTATTATTAGATTTCGGGCGTGATCCAGAGCGAGAAGTCAGGTCGAAAATATCAAAGTGATCTCTGGCTGTCACGTTTCCTCCCTCGCTCTCTTCTTCTCTCTGTCTCTCTTCACTATAGTCAATCGGGCTGCGATCAGTCTTAGGCCGGCTCCAACATCAGCGATTTTTCTCTATTTTCTTTCAAAAATGCCAGATATAAAAATTCTGTTTCCCAAACCCTCTTGACTGTACTTTGTACAACTAATGCTTATGCATCAACAGTTTTGAGTGAGCCAAACTGTATCTGGTATATATAAGGGCCAGCGCGTGAAGATTATTCTTAATTCTGACAGTTATTATCCTCTGCAGCCTCACATCACATGCCCACCACTGTACACTTATTTTCCAACACATCAGTCTCCATCATTCTAATCGGCCTTCTAATCGTATCACTTCCATTCCTTGACCATTGGTCCATTCTCTTCACTTCCCATTGTCCCTCTTGTCTGTCAGTCTTCTCTCCATTCCTTAGCAGCTTTCTTATCCCTAATCTTCTCATAATCTCCGCGTGTTTGTCTCATAATTGATAAGAACCTGGCCTTTCTCTGGCTATTTTAGCACACTTTTGAAGATCGTCTCGACCATTATTTGACGTTTGACGCCATTGAGGAATGGACTCTGACCCTCCCTACTATTTGTTTGTAAAATTCCTGAAAAAAATCTACGCAAAATACTGCAATTATATTGTAGAAATATTCAAGCAGTTATAATTTTTTAGGAGAGAACACATTCTGAAAATCATCGAAGCGCCTAAGGAATGCTTGCATTTTTCGTGATCCTGAAACTCATTCGAATTTCAAACATTGCAAATACGACATGATTTTTTATGTTGCTTATTCTTGAAACTCAATAATGTTAAACTTTTCCTGAAGCGCTTGAATTATTTCGAACCTATAATGCTAGTAAATAATATCAGCCTCGGGCATAAACCTTCGCACGTCTGACTAGTAAAGAACAGCGTCTCGTATAGTTCTCAGTCTCACTTTGCCTCTCCTCCTCCTCCCTCCTCCTTCTCTATCACTTCGTTTCGTTTCTCTCTCTCTGATCCCTCCCTCTGATTCTCTCTTCTTTCCATACTCTCTCACTTTCTCTGACCGACGAGAGAGCGGGCGGAGTGAGGAGGGCAGATCTTTCTCACTCTCAGGTGTCATTTGTCACTCATTCCCGAGGGAAAAGACACACGGGTAATCAGCTGGGCTTATTCCTCAAGGAAAACCATTCGTTTCACACTTTCCCGTGTTCTTTAGAGGTTTAGACGTAGTGAAAACTTTTCTTCTGAAATGAATGGTTTTCATCGATTTCTATGACTGAAAGTTCGTTAGCTCGAGTCATGTTTTCCGGCTTATTCCCTGTTGATTGTTGCTGGCGTAGAAAAGTGAGCAATTTATCTCGCGCTTTCTTCGTGATTTTCTCATGTCCTCCGTATTCTAGTGATGTTAATAATCTTTTACTTTGCTTGAATTAAATGATCTGTTTCTAGATAATATTTATTCCAACTTCGGGTATGAGGTTACTCCATATTTCCACATTATGCATCATCGTCACCTCCTTACTCGCTCAAGACGTTGTTGTGGATGATTTCGTGCCTCTGGTTCGTTTCGTTTTCCCATTCCTTCATTACAACTTCTTTGATTAGTTACGTTTCACGATCACAGCACAATCAAAATGTCTTTAGTGCTAGCCCTAGCCCTTTCAGAGCACCCTTCGTCGCTCACACCGTGGTATCATCATTCCCTCCTCGGCACTCTTTCACAAAGATTCGGAGACATCTCATGACCCTGTACTTTCTTCAATAAAATCACTTCAAAATTCATGAAATTTTAAATGGTGCCTTTTTGCATGCATCTGCTCAATTAATTCCGGCTCTTTCAATCCTCAATGAAAATCACTTGAAATCCCCATGTCTGACGTCACATGCATGGTCTGATCAGTGTAAATCCAATGTCATTGCAGGTCTCAACAGACGAGGGAGATCCTCGACGGCCGACATCTCCGGGAGGAGGAGGACTCGAACCGATAGTCAATGTCTGTGATGAGACCAACGCCGATAACTGGTTTGGTCTTTGATCTTTCGGATCTTCGTATGGAACTCAAAACCTTGTCGAAGTTCATAGATTGATCTTTGATCTCTTCCAGGTTCATTTACTGTTCGGGTCCTCTTCTCGAGGCAGTCAACGTCCATTCTCTCTTCAATGATTCGAAAACTTTCGTGGATATGCCGTTGAAGGAGGATCCCGGTGAGAGATTATCACCAAAGAAGATCCAAATAAAAAACAAACAAAAAGTCGCCTAAAATCGAATAATCGCTGAAATCATACCTAATCTATTATTAGCACATAGACGATATACCGACAATTAGGGTATTCTGCTTTTCGTTATTTAAAAAAAACTGTGTTCGGTTTAGTTTCATTATAAGTTGTTCTTTCTCGCTCGGTTTAGCATGAGGGTAAACGAGAAGTGAAAAATACAACTATACATCTATCCCACCCTTCAGTGTACGTCAACGACAAATTCCATGAGGTATTCGCCAATTTGACTGTCGATCAGATCAATAGAGATGAATTGCTCGCTTTCGTCAATGAATACTTCAGGTAGGTTTTTTTTATTTTATGAGTGAAAACTAGACTTTCAATCGTAACGAAACGACTAGTCGTTTAATAGGGAAATTCACCGCCTTCTTCACGAGAGACAGCGCGGAATGAGGAGAGCGAAGGTTGATTTTAATTTGATTTTCACTGATTTCCCTATTAAACGACTAGTCTTTTCGTTACGATTGAAAGTCTAGTGAAAACCCGTTTGCTAGAAGAAGATAATGATGCGAAGTAACAAACTGTCGATGAACAATTTGCTAATCTATTGTTAGAACCTCATTCCAAGGACTGAAGCACCCATTCTTCCCGATCACTTGTTCCCTTCTTTCTTTCCTTCCCTTCCTTCTTCTCCTTCCTTCTGCTTTCTGACCTCATGACCTCATCGCTCTCCACTGAACATGATCACTTGTTTGCCAGTCGCCTGGCCCTCACTCACCGAGAAACTAAAGTTCACTTGCCTCAGCTCACACTCAGAAAGAAATGATCTATTTATTTCACATACTCTCTCGCATACTAGCTGGATGAGAGAGCATGCATAATGAGGAGATCAATTTCTTGTTAAGCCATCCCTGAGCTCTCGGAGGGCTCTCTTCATTTCATATGCTCTCTCGTCATGCTTAGAGGAAGAATGTAATGGAATAGGTGGAACAGCCGCTCAAGCTGAATAGCATTTTGTTCTCTGTAACAGCGGCGAACATGAAAGAGTTTGGGTACAGAGTATACCTTGGCTTTTTATCGGGCAAGTGATCTATTAGGAATTATCGAGGATACGATTCACACTGAAATATTGATACATTCATTCGATTCTACGACAAACTGTTAGATTTACAATGCACTTATTGTAAGGACTGGAAAACGAGAAGAACACTAAATGAATTACTCCCTCACTTTTCCATTTCAGCCCGCCTGGATCCGAGCTTGCTTCGTGCGTTCCCATCGATTGGCATCCACAACCACAGAAGATTATGGGCATTCAGGATCCAGATTTGAGGTTTTTTAAAAAAAATTTCGTACACTTTTCGAGCTAAGACTGAATACGAACCGATCACTTTGGGTTTGAGCAGCTTGTGAGACCGATTTGGATTTTTGCAGAATACAATTTGCGAATATTACGAAAAGTAGTGATCTTTAAAAAAAATTGCAGAGAATGGGCGCTCACTCTGCACGGTATCTGGAAGACACTATGCAAAAAGGTTTGATTATTATTTTTTCGGAAAGCAACCCACGCCGCACTGCTCAAGATAATCTCCAACGCTTGTTATGGCTATTCTGAAACATATTCAGAAAATTCGAATCCATTCCACACGTTATATCGAAATTGCGTCTCTAGCACAAATGAATTAATGCAATAAATTTAGATTCACGAGGACATCGAAACGCAGAAAGAGCGATATTCTCTCATCTGGCTCGAACACGAATTCATCGCTCCCGGTGGACGATTCAGAGAGTTTTACTACTGGGATGCATACTGGATTGTTAAGGTACAGAGATATTACCCTCCTAATTTCCCATGCTATCTCGCTTCTCTCATCAATAAGAAGATTGAAAATCATGGCGCGTTCATTGATGATGAACGCATAACTGATACTGAATAGAGCCACGAGAGTGTTAGTGGCTTAGTGAGGTGCCCAGAATCAATATCGCTTATTCTGCGACAGTGAAAATGAATCTAACGGTTAATTTAGAGTTTATTCAGGGTCTGATCGCGTCCGAAATGTACACAACAGTGCAGAAGATGATCGAGAATCTAGCGAGTATGATTGAGAGGTCGGAATATTATTTCTATTTCTTGTGATTTTCGTGCTACCGTTTCCTTTTACAGATACGGTTTCGTCCCCAATGGAGGTCGAATCTACTACCTCAAGAGGTGAGGTGTACATTTAATCGGTAATGAACAGTTCAATTAAAAATTCTAATTAAGATCGCAACCGCCCATGTTCTCCGCGATGGTGTACGAGTACTATGAGAGCACGCACGATAAGGTTAGGAATATCATTTCAATAAAGCAAAATAGTTAGTCGGAAAAGTATTGAGAATGAGGTTCGCAACCTTTTTAAATAACGTCCACTCTGCAAAGTTGCAATACTGTATTCGGAGCTGGTGCTAAAAACAATTCTGCTGTAGGGAGTGAAATATCGATTTAATTTATTTTAATTAACTAAAATATCTATAATTCTCTCACGCAGGCCTTCGTCCGCAAGATGTTGCCCATAATGGAGAAGGAGCAGGAGTTTTGGAATGACAAGAGAATGGTAAGATTCTTTTAGCTTTGCATGCTCTATAGTTCTTCCGACCTGCGAGAGAGGTTATGGGCAGAGATCAAAGATCAATTGCAGATCGATGTTCGCGTGCCGACGGGCAACTTCACCGTTTATCAGTATCGGTGAGCTTTTGCTGGCTTCGTAGAATGAATGCTAGTTCTTTCAATAAGTTCGATTTGGTTACTCCTGGCTGTTTAGATTTCACAGAATAATGTACTGAGAGGCGAGGAGGGGCTTCAAAATGACATTCGCAAGCCCTTTCTTATGGCTATAAGTTATGGAGAGCACATTTCAGTTATAAAAAAATATATATAGTAAAAATATATAGCAAAAAATATAGTATCATTAGATAATACATCTCATTGAGAACGGAAGCGAACGTTCCCCGTCCCGAGTCGTATCGTGAGGATATCCTCTCTGCACAGCACATCAACGAGAATGATCGACAGAGATTCTGGAGAGTGAGTTGATCTTTGATCTTCAGCCAATAGTAATCGTCGATCCATCGCCATTGAAATTGCTTGGAAACTCGAAAACACGATGAATATCCTTGGATTTTGAAGCATTTTTATTGCGTAAGCATGTAAATATAATATTGATCTTTGATCTCTCGCAGGACATTGCATCGGCTGCCGAATCGGGATGGGACTTCTCCACGAGATGGTTCAAGGTATTTTTGATAATTCGAGCTCGGTTACGTTTCACTGTGGCTATGAATTATAGTATTCCTGATTCGGGTGATTTGTTGTCGGCAGTATTCTTTTTGAACACAAATAATTTTCTACCAAATTGTATTTAACACTGTATATTATTTAATTTTAATATAAAACATGAAAAAAACATTATTGTTTTCAATGATAAAATATGATATTTTCTCTAAGGATTCGGGCATTCTTCTGGACATCGAGACTACGACCGTCCTTCCCGTCGATTTGAACGCCTTCCAGTGCTGGAACATGGACATATTGGAGTATTTACACGAAAGAACGGGTGAATTTTTCATTGTTAATATTCATTCGTATTCTTGCCCTTAAAAAATGATAATCTGTAAACGCTTGAATCGTGATGAAATATGTTTCACGATTTGTAGAAGACGATTAATTTAGAACCCGATTGATTTCTAGCGGAAGAATAGTCCAACAAAAATATCAATATTCAACATCATTTTACAATAGTTTTTATCCAGGGAACAAGACACAATCGGAGTACTATCGCAACAAACGTGCCGAGTTCCGTGACACAATTCATCATGTCTTCTACAATAATACGGCCGGCAGTTGGTCAGCGACGCTATTTTTTATTGTCATACAAGAATTGTTTCTACTAAACAATGCATCTCCTTAAAAAATCTCACAAATTACCGATTGCATATCCCTTTTTTCTAATGAATCTCATATTTCTTGAAAGTGGTTTGAGGGCAGCAGTTATTTCGAATTTACAAATAGTGTATAAATACTGAATGCAGGTTCGACTACAATCTTCGTACGAAGACGCACAATCTCGAGTTCTACGCATCCATCGCTGTTCCTTTGTTCACTGGTTAGTGGAGGATTATACTGTCTATCTCACTTTCCCATGATCCATCGCTTCTCGAATTCGAATCGAACTCGAGTCGAACCATTGCAAAATAAGAGAGCCAGACGATTCCGATATTCATCCTTGCAGGTTGCTACCACTCGCTCAATCAGGCCAAGTCAGAGAGTCTGTTCAAGCTCATGAATGTGAGTTCGGCTTGGATTTGGGCATGGAAGGAGGCTTTCTTCAAAGCTCTAGAGATCAAAGATCATTCTCAGGAATCGGGCGTATTTAACTACCCGGGTGGCGTGCCTACTTCGATGAATGGAAACAGTTCCGAGCAGTGGGATTTCCCCAATGGTGAGAGTTAGTCAGAGTCAAAAATCGACCGATTCATTCGTTCCCAAACAATCGCCAATGAAAAGAAATATCCAAATGTGTTTCACAGCGTCTACGAGAGTAGAGGGCACTTCCAATATTCAATATTTCTCCTCTCTCCTCACCGAAAACAATAATGATTCCATTCGCAGGTTTCTCCAATCTCAATCACATGATAATTGAGGGTCTGAGGAAGAGCGAGAACGCGCAGATGCAGGATAAGGTACGAATTTAACTAAAGGATTTTCGTTGTGTTCATTTCTGATAAAGGGACCCTGTGAAATAAGAAAAAATGTAATTTCAGGCTTTCAAAATCGCCGAAAAGTGGGTGTTCGGCAATTACAAAGTTTTCGCGGAGACGGGTCACATGTGGGAGAAGGTATGTTTTCCTTTACTCACGAAATAGAGTCTGTTCTTGAGTTCCCTCTGCTTGATATTTTCAATATCTTTCCAACACTATTCGCTTCCTTCCTCTCATCATTTCCTTCCTCATCTTCTATCTCTTCTCTATTCATCCTCATCCCATGGCCCATCTTCCCACAAGGACCCTTGCCTATCACGCCATTATTCTACTCCCTTTCTTCTTCTTCTTTTCAATATCTCGAGGAGACGGATCTTCAATATATGGGTCCCCTCTTCTCTTCTGACTACCGTAGTCTTCCCGAGAGAGAAAGGAAGCTTCTCAGTAAACAGGGCTCAATTTGGCAATCCGGCTCTCAGCGAGGCGTCGAAATTTATGCGGCCCGTTTCCTCTATCGAATCTGGCACAGATTTACATTACAAGTAGGCTCCCATCTCGTCGGAATAAGATGAGTAGGAGGAGGAGGAGAAGGGGGAAGGGGATCCTACCGTATCCCTTTGAGGCTCAAATGCAATTCTCGGGATACTTCGCATAAGATTATGAGTTTGCCGGAAGCCACAAGCTGCCATGGGTAATGAGGTTGGCAGCTTCTGATTGGGTCTTTACGATCGACTTCAAAGTGCAAGTGTATGAAACTTAAGTTCCCTCAATACCATAGTCTGTACGTATCTTCACTTAGACCCTCTCATCCTTCCTTTCATCTCCTCTTCTTCTCTTCTTCTCCTCTAAGTGAGAGTAATAGTCGTCCATTTGTCGGCCTATCTCTTATTCAATTTGTCAAGTATTCCTTCTTCTCTCTTCTCCATTTGTGTAATCTCGAGTGAGAGTAAGTGGTCGAAATTAGTGTCGGGAATCGTGTGGGTGAGTGAGGAGTTGCGAGAAAAAGGATACGGTAGTCCATTGAGTCGCTTTCAAGGACGGCTATCTTTGAGTTTGTGATCCCCACTTCCAACGATCGTTTGACTTTGGAAATCATCCCAGCTGATTAAACTCCTATGCGTATTTCCCTCGAGTAGATCAGTCTCAATTCCTTTAGCCCTCGTCACACTAATTAGCCGTTGCTCATTAGTTGATTAGAGAGTTCGGCAAATAGGAAAGAGGAGAACAGGTGTCACGGAGTCGTGTCAATTCACGCAATAACTCGGTCCTTATTGCACTACCGGTCATTCGACACCTCTCTTTCGGTCAGTGAATATATCGCCCATCTGTTGTTCAGATACAAAAGACAAATGTAAAGTTTGCATCGTTACACTAATCATCTATCACATTAGGTAGGTGGCTTGGAATTCCTAGTCGCTTTCAACAAACTTTTGTTGTTTTTTTTTCTCTGGAATAACAAGTAGCCCCTCCAACCACAGCACTGTCCAATCCAGCAAGGCTATCAGAATGCTTCTGTTTATTGCCCAATTCGCCCTCTGTTCCCTGACCATTCTACCTGATCATTCTGAATGAGTAATGTACACTGCTTCCCTCCTGCTTCAAGTTGTCCTCAAGAGCAGACACGAGTCAGATTCCTCCACGAGTACTTACAAGACAAACAAAGGGGCTCCAAATAGGGTGAGAAGTGGTCCATTAGACCCCCCTCCCCCGGTCACGAATTTCTTCCCTCCGGAATGGATAGTCCGTCTCTGTTCTTTGTTGGCTGCTTCCGGGGCCCACTGGGGCCGTTTCGCACCTTGCTGTTTAGGCTGATAAGCTGGGCGCAGTGCTTTGATGCAGTGGTTGCTATTCGCTCCCTCTGGCTGAGTTCCTCAGAAGACCAGTGGGCTGATATATAATTTATAATATTGAACAGCAGGACGCATCATACAATTGAAACGAGAGAACCACTCAATACGAAGTAGGAACAGTGAAACTCATTCTATTCCTTATTTCACTATCTTGCGTGCCGGTGAAGTGGGAGAGTTTGTATGCAAAATGTCCCAAATCTGACTTGTCCCTTAACCGGGAAGTTCCTGAGTGGACTGTCAGGATGCGCCCTTGCCATCTGCCTATCACTGTAATCGCTAATCTCGCTCGATCGCGCGACTTATCGCTCTCTTCACTCTGCCTGGTCTCTCGCCGGTTAGAGAAGGGCGAGAGATCAGGGAGAATGGAGAGAGTGAGAGATGGTCTAATCTCGATCACTCCAGTAGCAGGTTGTCATAATACGACACGCGCAACAATGAGCGAGAAGCCATTACAGGTGTAGATCGAGAGAGAAGATAAGGGCATTGTTTGTACGGGAGGAGATGATCCGCTAATGGAGCTTCCTAGCGAGAGACAAATTGATTGAGCTCATAGGGTCACGGATACAAAATTGTAGGAAAGATGGGCTTTGCATCTTCTGATTCAGTGAGTATTCTATCAGAATCATGCATTGGGGTTGGATTAAAGGGCACGTATCTGTTGCCTGTTCAGCATCATTATAAAGGTTGAATGGTTCAAGAGTCTCGAGACGAGTAAGAGACCATAACTTACCGCGTTTCCGCACCGTCCACTCCACTCGATTGATTACTTCCTGTGATGAGAAGGGAGGTCAACTGTCGGACCTTAGTACCCATCGAACTATGGTTGTTGATGAGGAATGGAATGAGTTTCACAGTTCCTATTTGGTGTAGAGCGTTGCTCTGGTTGCAATTTAAGAGAGACGCGACGGAGAAAAAATAATTATGAGAGAGTAATCTGCTAGTGCCGTATCGGTCTTACCCTTATCTCGGCGTCAGAAACTCTTATATAACCGATTTCTAGCTATCCTACCCTCCCTCTCTATTCTCGAAACAGCTAGGTGTATAATCGTCCGAGAAGTGTCTCAAGTCCATTGTGCCATAATCGCGACTCATTGTCAGAGTGAAAGAGTCGTCTAAGAGTCCGCGAGAGTGAATAGACAAGTATAATAGTCTCACTCCTGCTGTGCTTCACCCTTTGAGAAGGGGAGGAGAAACTACTGAGCGATTATACCTACGAGAGTAGGTGCGAAACACTCTCTTGAGTATCGAGGAAAGGGCATGAGCTTCGATGGGGTGTCGAGCTCAGAGATCAGATTTGCCAGTATGTTGGAAATCACTAAATTGGAAATAAGTCAATGGCCATGGAGGAACAATTCCCAATTCAATAGGCAAGGGGTAGGTCTTCCCAGGTAATGTGCGAACGCCCTGGTCCAAAACTCAGCTCATAGGTCAGTCTTGTCAGTTTCCTGGTCCCTCCTCAGCCCGGTGGTTCGTGGTCCCGGTCCTTGGTTCCGCACCTAATCACTCCATTGTCCGGATACGATCAGTTGATAATCTCCTCATATTATCAATTGATCTCTGATTATCACTCCGATTGCCCGGTCACACCCGGGTGTCATTAGTGGAGAAGACAGGGAATCAGTAGAGGGAGAGGGGAGAGATAGTGATCGATGAATGGAACAACGGGGGAGGGGAGGGAGGGGAGTCTATTGGTGACTAACCGAGCGTGAAATGAGCGAGTGAGCATGAGAACGGCCTCTGTGTCCATTAACCACTCAATGGCTAAATACCATATCAGTCGTGTCCCTGATCTATCGCGAACTGAGAATCACAGATTAGTTGAGTTTCATGGGTAATCAATAAGAAGAAAATTAATGATATTTACAATAGGAGCTTCATCCACCGTCTAAGAAACTAACTCGATCCCCATTTGTCTCATCCCCTTTCCACCCATTTACTCTGTGATCACTCTCGTCCAGTCAAGTGTATTATTCCCTTGTATCGAAGAGAACCTCAAGGAGACTCGTTCTCTCACTCTCTCCATTTCCCATTGTCTCTCGCTATCTCTAACCGATGAGAGATGAAATGAAATGAAGGGAGTCTCAAGAGTCATCAATTGAGAGAAAGAGGCAGTGCCTCTACACAACTTTGCCGCGTTTCGGCACCTTCCCACTCGAGTCGATTGATTACTTCCTGAGAAGAGAAGAGGGGGAGGTCACTTACTCCCTCTCAATACATGGAAATACTGTAGGAACAACATTACAGTATCCCTATAATCACATCAGATTGGAATTTGGCGATAACGTATCATCTTCGGAAAGGCACACTAAGATAGGATATCAGAGTATCCCTCAAAATAATTGAAACGATACCGTACCGGCATCTCTCTGAGCGGCACAACTCGGTTAAGGGTATCAAATGATACAGTATCTCTTATGAATTCCTTTCTGAAAGGCATCCCCCGAGATACGGTAGCGAACCAATCTGTCGTTTAGAATCTCGGCTTTCAGTGAGGGGCTTCTATTGCCTCTCGCTTAGTGAGAAGTGACATAGAGAGAAGGGAAAGGGAAGGGTGCCTAAAGAGGGTGCCTCTCTTCTCCCTTCTGTCCAATTAATTAGTGGACAGGGATAGAGTAGCTTCTTGCCTTCTCTCTCAGTTTGAATCTCTTCCTTCTCTCTATTGGGTGACGTTATCCTCGGTTGAATCCAAGAGAGAAAGGCGGCAAATCGAGTAAATCCACGCGAATTCGCACGATGGAATCAGCATAATAATGGGAAGAGTGAGGAGGAAAGTTGAGGAGGAGGGGGTGATGAGGAGCATTGGAGTCTACTCCGTATGATTAAAGTAAATCAGTAAATCACTCGAAAACAAATCTGAGACACCCATTCCGTTAAAGATTATTGACGAATATGTTTCACTCATTCCATGTAAGCGTGCGCGAGTGAAGAGAGGCAATTAAAAGCCTGTGTGTTTTTCATAGAATAATAGTAAAAGATACAGATAAACAGCAGGATAAAATCACATAAATAATCTGTTGATTTTTTCAGTACAACGTCATCGGGAACGTGCCCAAGCCGGGATCGGGTGGAGAATACGACGTTCAGGTTTGATCTTTGATCTTTAATTTTTGAATTATGAGTTTGTAGTTTCTAGTCTGATCTTTGATCTTCGCAGGACGGTTTTGGCTGGACGAACGGCGTGATTCTTGACCTTCTCATTACCTACAATCATCGGTACGGGCGATCTTTGATCTCTAGTTTCTGATCTTTGATCTCTTGCAGGCTGAAGTTGCCGGACCAGTTGCGACCAACGACCGCTCCAGAATCGACGGACGAGCCTTCGTCGGACACGGTAGTCTCCCGGACGAGTCGATCTGCTGATCTGTCAACAACGAAGTCGTCTGGAATGACATCGATCCTTTTCCTCGTATCCTTGATCGCTGCCAGATTGGGCTTCTAACTTCCTTGTATACGTGTTCAACTCTTACTCGATTTTGCAATGAGTAATTCAACTCGATTTAGCGAGTGCCAAATCCCTTAAAAACCCCCAATTGTAGGCCCGAGTTATGTACATTCCCCTCCGGTGTTCTTGTGGCTCAGACTGAGCCTGACCCCATCTTCGAGTCCGGTAACTTTTCCCACCCTTCCTCCTATCGACAGTGTTGGCCTATACACTTTCACGCTCGCGTGTTCCCCTGCTCTCTCCTCGTTTCACACACTCTCTCGTCCTCTGTGAGTGACGAGAGAAAACAGGGAATGAAGAGAGCGAAGGTTCGTGATCTACGTGCAATTCACAGTTCAAGTATGGAGTATGTGTATCATAAAGGATTCAGTGGCAATGGTAAAAGTTCAACTATCAAAAACGAACGAAAAGTAGCAGTCACGTAGACCTGTTGAAACATATTTGCTCACATAAAGGATATTGCGCCATTAGCTTGGCAGTGTGTAGAATGTTTTTTTGAAAAATGGATATCAATCAATTATTGAAAAGCCCCACGAGATCAATTTTGCCGATCCGTTGAAACATACCCCTTATCCTCAAAACCTTCGTTGTATTCCTGCCTTGTCCTTGGCTCTCCCCGAGTTAATCCCTTCGCTTATCTAACTGTTTCCATTGCAAGACATCTGCCATTCCGCAATACGGATTAGTCTCCATTTCACTAGATTATTTACAAATCCTACCGTACCCACAGCTACAGTACCCCTGATTTCCTCATGCAATCGATACACTATCACATCGTCCCCCTTCTCCATTCCCTCCTAATCCTTCCTATTCGCCAATTCACTCTGACCGTAATCCTATCAGTGAAATGAGTGGGAGAACCGCATGATGCGAGAGACAAGGCGGAATCGAGAGAGCGCAGAGACAAACCCCGGTCGGATACCCAATACGGTTCTCGACTCTTTTTTGCCGCAGACAGTAAAACGAAAGCAGAACACAGAGGGGAGCCGGCTTTTTGCTGCAATCGAGCCGGTGAATAGAGGGGTTACTGTAGACATTGAGAAGAATGTGTGTACACTGCGAGTATACTGATACACACACTAAAGCCGTGTAGTGGATGGGGTATCGTGCGAGAGTCTCATGTACCTAAGTACTTAGGGAGAAGTGCGCGTATTTAGTGTCTGATGAGGATGAGAGAGTGTGTGAATTGGAGAGAATCAGACAGAAAGAGGAAGAGAGAGGGGAAATCAGTGAGTGATCACGGGGATTAGTGTATCATTTCTCGCTGTTAGACGAGGGAAGAGATGAGGTTGGCCAACAAATAGTAGTTGTGAGCGGGAAGGATCGATTGGAGATGGAGACTCGCTCTGATTATAGAGCAACGAGATCAACTCTGCAAAACGCATCTATTTCAACGACTCTGAATCGTTGAAACCCCTGATAGCATCCATTAACCACCCTGTAGCAACACTGATCTTCCCTACATCATCCCTCCAGATGGCTCTCAGTTATGATGAGATTGCGCGTGTTTCCAGCTGCGAAATCGAGCGAAATCTCATTTCGCATTCAGTCAGAGAAAGCGAGAGATCACGCAGAATGAAGAGAGGCAGAGTTCCAATCACACTTGCGCTATTGCGCTGCCCCCCTTAGGGGTGATTCAATATTATGACAGAAGATAGGGAATCGAGAATGGCGTCATATTCCCCCCCCCCTGAAAGTCCACGAATCTCAGCTACTCTCGCCCGATTCAGAATCCGAGCCCTCTTAAAGGGTCTCTTTGCCCCATTGTGCGAGTGCAATCATTCAACCCTTCTACTCCTTCCCATTCATCGACCTCCTCTCTTTCTCATCTGAATGCTTTTAGAGGGGCTCTTTCGCCTGAGAAGGAGAAGCATGTACCACACTTGTAAGTGGAGAGTAGGAAGCGAGAGCTTTGACCTATTACTAATACTGTAGATTCTTCGGTAATTTCATATGAACATGGTCGCCGAATGGTTTCAAAGGCGGCAAAAAATGTCTTGCAACATTGTTGCTCAAAGAAGAGTTCAAAGAATCAATCTTGGTACCCAAAACAAACTAACAAAACAAACTAATTGTAAGTTTACCCGAAATGGATGACGAAGTGCTCTCGGTTCCACTCTCGCCCTTTCTCATTCTCCCTCCCATTGTAATACAATCTCACTCGACTACCGTATCCCTCCCCTCTCTCAGTGACAATTGAGATGCACTCCCACTCTATTCACCCATCTCCTCTTCTTCTTCATTCCCTTCTCTAAATGGAAGCTAATAGGGGCGATACCTGAGGAAAGGTCGAGAGTGAGTGAGATTCACGTCGAGATCTCTCGTTTCCCCATGGTCTATTGTCCTGTCTGATCGGGAAGACTGACAATTAGGGCTCGATTCTCTCCTTTAGAGTGGTCATGATTGGAACTGGCTCCAGGAAGTGATCAATGATTGGTGACAAGCGAGGAGTATTCGAGAGGGGAAGAATCTCATCCTTTTGCTTCTCCTTTGAGGATACGAGGATCAATGAGATCCCACGAGATACGGGAGAAGAAGAAAGAAGAAAGAAGCTAGCAATCTGAGCAGATACTAAGCAAGCAGATCCCCATCCCACCACGAAGATCCCCCTTATCACTACCGTATCCCTGATATCAATTATCGATCGCTTGCTTGATTGAGGGAAAGTGAGCGGCGACTAAACGGCACTCATCCCTCCTACCTATCTAGAGAGAGTGGATTAGTTCCCACTAGAGTGGTCAAGGTTGTCAGCAATCTCTGAGAGGAAAGGAACACTACTCGAGAGATTGTTGCGCAATGAGGAAATACGTGATCGTGTGAAATGGGGAATGACTCGACAGGGAATGGATTCGCTGTGATGAGTTGTCGTTAGTTTTTATTATCAGTTCGGTGAGAATTGGAACGCAAATGGAACTTTAATATCGCTTTCGAATATTTCCCAGAAAAATCACTCGACAACTCATTCAAGCCTATATGTAAATTGTCTGAAACATATTCCATTCTCACTCTTCCTCTCGACTACGATGCCCCTATCCCTAGCGAGAAGAGGGAAAGAGGGGCGTGGCCACTCGCCTCCGGGGTATCGCTTTCCCCTCTCCTACGGTAGGATATCCTTGAAGATCCCGGGAAGGGGGGTTGGAGACTACCGTATCCCTTGGATCTCTGATTTCAGGTTAGAAGCCGGGAGAGCCGGATGTCGCTTGAGATTGGCTTTCTGGGGTATCCGGACTCTTTCCTTTCATTGAGAGCACTCAACCCCCGTCTCTCATTCTCTCTCTGGTAACATGCCTTGTGTTACGCAATTCAGCCAGAAACGAAGGAGTCACGGAGACAGATGCTTAATGGAAGAGAGACATGCTTATCCCCTCAGTG
This sequence comes from Pristionchus exspectatus, assembly GCA_911812115.1. Lineage (NCBI taxonomy): Eukaryota > Metazoa > Nematoda > Chromadorea > Rhabditida > Neodiplogasteridae > Pristionchus > Pristionchus exspectatus. Next base: position 8,274,651 of record OU461587.1, on the reverse strand, counting down.
GCTTGTATTTCCCCTTGCCCAGGTTAGAGTGAGACGAGAGAGCGAGTGATTGGGAGAGAACCAGAGATGACTTGCCAATTGGCTCGGATTAGGAGAAGATCACACAGAGAGATAAATATGTTTTGAGTCCCCGTACACCTGCATGAGGGGAGCCCATCCCTGGTGTCAGACTACCAGGAGCCAGGGTTCAAACCAGATAAAGATTACCATCTCACCGCAAAATAAGTTGAATCTCACAGTGGATCACTGGGATGACTGATTCCACATAATATTATATTTCAGAAGTCGTCAGATCATTTCCATCTGAGATGGAACCATCGACTCGCGTTCTGGCCACATGAACTGCATTAAATTTTGTTTTGGAGGGTTTGTCTGGACGGAATTAATCAAGCGATCATTCAACCCTCCATGAATAATGTCTGAAACATATTCAATTCTCGCTCTCTGAAACGCCCTCTGAGATCAAGGCACCGGACTCCCATCAATGAACAAAGCGACTTCCGCACGGAAGTGATCCATGTGTATCTGCCCTGTGGCATATTAGATCTAATAACATGTGTAAGATGCATAACACCATTCGATGATGGGACCCGAGTACTATCCGGGTTTTCCACGCGCCATGCTTTTAGCACCTCGGCTCGTGTCTGCATCCGCTGGCCCGGTTTCCGCATTCGGCCCCAGATTCCCTACCGGGATCCCGCAATGGAAACGTGGTTCAGTGCCCGCAGGCGGATCCCGAGAGGTGACAAATCGTCCTCTTATCTCGAGCGATCTCCAGGGATATTCCCATCGATTCTCTCGAAAGAAATGGGAGAATTCGTTGCAATTTGCCCATTTCATCTCATTCGATGTATCATTCCTTCATCACTTCTCTCCTCATCTCTTCAAAACGCGACATTTCCAATGGCGACTCAAACGACACACCGAAATGTCACTGTGCCTAGCCCCATCTTACTCATAATGCACACGACTACAAATGTGATTTCATCGTCTAGTCTCTCTCGATTTAGCCTGATCTCTAACCCATTCATGATATCGTCGTAGCTGAGAGAAGGAATATGAGAGGCCTTTGGATCCTTCAGATCCACCTTCCTTCCCTCTCTTGTGCAAACATGTAATTGAGTGTGATCTGTGCAGAGGTGTTTATCACCCACTAGATGAGCCTCGAGAGAGGCACAAGGGGGAAAGCGATTATAGTAGAGAGGATAAGCCCAACCGTCGTACCGTAACCTGACCCTGGATCACTCGTCCAGTCCATTAGTCTCTTCCTTGTCTCAATTCCCCCTCCTGATACGGTATCTACAACGATAATGCGATAATGCACACGGGTTAGTGAAGAAGAAGAAGAAGGGGGTCCATTAGTGATAATCGACCCTTGGAGGAGACTGGTTGTGCGATAGCGTGGTGTGGTGTACGTGGTGTGTGTGTGCACTACGTGACCGACTTGTACGAATCGTCGTCTTCGACGTTGTGTGTATGGAAATAGCTTCCAGAATCACATCATAATCTCGAATATATCGCTCTGATTCGTCGTAATGGATAAGATAGAGATAGGTGTGGTATCTAGCGCTCGCTTCCGGAGTAAAGGAGAGAGGGAGAGGGGATAGGGAGAAGGAATCATGACAAATATCACGAACAACTCTCTCGAGGGAGAGGGAAGGGGATGGATTACGGTATCCCTTTCCTAGAATGAAGACATGATCTGATGCTCCTACAGAGAAAACTCTAGTGGAGGAAGGATGAGAGGGAAAGCAGAGAGAAAAGACCCGTTCAGAAAGAGCAAAAGAGAGAACTAGTCGGAATAGATCAATCAATAGATGGGTACGGAAGTAGTTCACTTTCTCTCCTCTCTCTCTCCCTATCACTCTCCATCACTCCCTCTCACGAGTCGAATTGGTAGGCGGAGTCCTCTTCTTCCATTGTCCCCTTCTCACCAATGAGCACTCCTGACTCCGCCCCCTTCCTTTTCCCTCTTCTCTAGGTATCATCAGTCTCTGCCCCGCCCCCTTCTCATCTCTCCCACTTCTTACTCGAGGATCAGTCTCGACTAGTGTCTGTGTGTATACCCATCGTCCTCCTCTCACTTACCGTAATTCATCCCCCTCTTGGATGATGGTAGAGGAGGAACCGGGGGGACCCCATGGGAGTCCCGGTCCATCGGATGGTTCGCCCAGTCCGGTGCCCACTGGTACACAATTGCCCCTCCAAGGAGTCTTCCCATCGACCGGATTCCCTGTTGATATGCAGAAGATGTGGATGTCGTTGATGATGCAGATGCAGGCCGGAGCTGCTGCAGCCGGAGGATTCCCCGTTGCAGCTGCAGCACTCGCACAGCTGCAGCAGGCACAGCAACCTGGTCTACCGCCCGGCCTCGCCCCTGGAGCTCCCCTAGTTCCTCGACCTCCGTCTTCCGATACAGCCCTCAGTCCGGGATCGTCGGGATGCTCTGTGACTGCAGATCAAGTAAGTCTCTCTCTCTTCTGTTCATTATTGGCCTCGTTTGCAATCAAGAAGGGGTCTATTCCCCTCCCTTCTCCATTCGTCTCGCTTCTCGTTAGGCGCTCCTTTCCTCATTGCATTTCCGTTGTGGATCACATTGCTCATCTCTCTCTCTCTTCTCCCTTGATAGGCCTATCCTCCCCCCGTATCTCCTTCTTATCGACTTCCCTCTCTTCATTGCCTTGATGATAATCCCATCAGAACTCACTCAGGTGAATGGATGGAATGGATACACTGGCGGATGTTTTGGAGTAGATGGGAGATGATAGGATAGTATATCGCTCAGGGACGCAGCGATATATGGTTAGGGAACTTCTGCCTGATTTCGTATGAGGTTCCGTAGATCTAAACACACCATTGATGGTTTCAATTATATCACTAGGTTGTAATGGATACTGTATCACTAGTTGTTATGGGAGTGATACGGTAACCGGCCCCGGTTGTTTACCCACGAAGGGAAAGGAAATCTTGAGATTCTCACTCTTCTCATCGTTATTCGCCTCCTCTCATCATAAATTGTGATAGTTAGAAGAGGAGGGGAGAAGAAGGGAAGAGAAAGGGACGAATCTTCTTCTTCCCATTACGAAAACACGAGATTGCCTTGCCCTTTTGATGGTCCCTTTTCGCACTTTCGCGCGATCATTCGCTCATTTCGAGCCTCCCAATTTCTCACCTACTCATGTCGCCATTGCTAGTAGGGATACTGTAGCCGTGTAATGGAGCCGATAGAGAGCCGTGAAACAATATTGGCTATTCTCCGGCTCTCTTGCCGGCTCCTTTCGAAATGTGCTTGCGAGTGAGAAGCATCGCCTTTCATCTCCGCTTCGAAATGCGATTGTCGACGAATCTGAAGCGGAAATAGGGTAGAAATGCCTTTGTTGGGGAATTGAGAAGGGAGAGGGGGAAGGGAGACAGAGAGGGATAACGATCCTTGTAAACGAAGCAGCTCCCTTCACTCCCAGGCACAATAATAGCGCGAATTGAGCCAGTTTGAGCGGGGTGTTTTGACCAGGCGAAGGGAGGTATCCCGGGTAAAATGGAATTCAGCTCATCCTAGAATTCAAATTTCAGGTCTCAAAGCGGTGCGAGATGCTTGAGGAATCGGGCGACGTCGATTCGCTGGCCAAATTTCTCTATGCTCTGCCGCGAGAAGTCGCTGACGAGGTAAATTCATCGTTTTTAATTTTTATATTGGTCAAAAATACGTTTTTTAGGTCAAAACAGTCGATTTCGCCCTAAAATTGACCTAAATTGTCCAATTTCAGGTCGGTAACCAGGAGCCGGTCCTGCGAGCGCGTGCCATCGTCTACTTCCACATGGGAATGTTCGCCGAGATGAAGGTGAGTGTCTAACACTCTCTCCATTTTCCATGCTCTCTCGTCCGTCAGAGATCAAAGATCAATCTTTCAGACGATTCTTGCGGGCCACAAATTCGCCGCTGATTGTCATGCGAAGCTGCAGATGCTGTGGCAAGAGGCGCATTATCAGGAGGCGGAGAAAGCCCGAGGACGGTTAGTATTTTATACTTTTAAAATCTGAAATTTGTTTAGAAATCACATATTGCTCTAAATAACTAGGCGTAGTCTCTAGCGCTCTTGTGGGTTCCTTGCACGCACGTTTGTTATCGAGACTACAGACAATATCAATATTCTGAGCGGTCTGTTTGGTGTACAAAAGTGCTGCAGTTACTGAATAGATTCCTTACAGTCATCTTAGCAAGATCCTTAGAGCTACAGTATCACTTTCCAGAGCGAGAAGGGGCGGAGCTAGGAGGGAGAGTGAGACGGCTCGATTACATAGGCGAGAGGGGCGAGAGGAGGGAGGGGGGGGAGGGGGGCAAATAATCCCGACTCGGGATCTCTTACCGTAACCCATCCATACCATCTAAGGACCTTCATGCCATTGATGCTTACTCATTCTTAGGTCACACAATCGGGTTCTTAGCCTCATAAAGTGGTCATGTCTCATCCCCTAAGGACGATTCATACTTGCCCTTTGCTCCTGTTCCTTTAGCCTCTGCCTCTGACTCTTACACCTGGACAGAAGGGCAAAGGAAGGGCTCCTTTGGCGGTAAACGGAACACATAGGAAGAAGTGTCAACTACCCTCTCCTCTCCCCTTTCCTCTCTCTAACTGACATACGATTCAGCCTCACCGACTAATGCGCGCTAATTAATAGGCGCATAGGGGGCTTCTCTCAATAGAGAAGCCAGACCCATGGCCCATTTGCCCGTCCTCTATCCGGTACCTAAGCCCTAACCCGACCGACTGAGCCCGAACCACTTCCCGAGGGGCCAGATTTGTGACAGATTGGTGCGACTAATTGATGGGGTGGTGCATGGTGGGCACACTAAGTGGTGTACTCAAGAGTGAATACCACTTGCGACGATTATGATAATACACACATGAACCCCTGCGGCGAGTGCGCATCCTGGAACCGGGACATACGCAAATTCAAAGCCGGGACCAGGAAATAGAAATGAATCATTGCAGACCGCTCGGTCCCGTGGACAAGTACCGTGTGAGGAAGAAGTTCCCGATGCCGCGCACCATCTGGGACGGAGAGCAGAAGACTCACTGCTTCAAGGTATTTGACGGTTCCGTCTCCCGGTCCGGATCCAGTCCCGGCTCTCCTAAATCCCGGCTCTCTTGCAGGAACGAACGCGGTCCCTCCTGCGAGAATGGTACCTAAAGGATCCGTATCCGAATCCGAGCAAGAAGAAGGAACTGGCGAGTGCGACTGGATTGACAGCAATGCAGGTACCGTGCCAGAACCAGCTTTTGGAACTATGGAACCAGAACCTGAACCAGAAAGTAATTCCCGGTTTCCAGGTCGGCAACTGGTTCAAGAACCGACGGCAAAGGGATCGAGCCGCCGCCGCTAAAAACAAGTGAGTTCTTCTCTCTTTTCCGGATCATTTCTCCCTTCCAACACTTCACAATAGTGTGTCAATTACATGAAGAGTACACGAGCGATTAGAGAGCAGTTAGTGATCCGATCCGGATGTGATGAGAGGGAGATACGGTAGATCAAGCGTATCGACTTGTCTCCCCCCTCGCAACCATTCCCCCACTATATCATCTGTTTGATCTGAGATACGGGTGGTCTCTCGGTTGAGAGGGATCTGTAGGAGGTTAGAGAAAGCGAGAGAGTAGGGTGAATTGAGAGAGTGAGAGAGAAGGAAGAATGATGATGATGATGATGCTCTTGCTTCTCTTTTGTGTTTGTCTGCTCCTCTCGTTTACACGATTCGATGGGAGAGAAGAGCCGAGCAATGGAGCCACTTTAGCAGAGAGAGAGAGAGAGAGAGAGGGAGAGGGAGGGAGCGAATTACAGGGGGGATACAGTACCGACGGGGATAGGGGATCATGTATCTGCATTAGTAATGTCAATGTAATATAACTACTAATAGTAATCTTATCCTGTTCATAGTAATAGAACAAGAAGTGCAACCAGAATATAATAATGAATAGTAAATAAAATATTAATTTCCAGATCGAATTGCGTTGGCGTTGAACTGAAGAAGGCTGGCGGCTCCTCTGGATTCTCATCGGATGAAGAGGATGATTTCGATGATTCAACTACTGATTCACCCTCTCCTCATGACGATCCAACCGATCTCTCATCCTCATCTCTCCTCGCATCTTCCCTTCTCGGAAAGAGGCCGGCCGGAGGAGGACTCCTGGCTGCCTTCGGTGGGCAGGAAGGACCCCTCGGCACGCCCGCCTTCAATCCCATCCTGCTGAACATGATGATGACGATGAATCCCGCGCTCCTGGGCAACATGCTGCAGCTGCAGCAGCTGCAGCAACCGCAGATGGCTGCTGCAGCAGCAGCACCATCACTGGCGGCCACGCCCCCTGCGACCCCTGCGACCGGCGCAGCGCCGAAGCGAAGCAGGTTGATGATCGATGAGATACTCAATCTGAAAACGGCAAAGGAGGAGCGTCATTCCGCCTCGCCCGCTTCTGCAGCTTCGTCAGGGGCCACGGATCAGTCCCCCAATACATCGACTGGTTGATCTTTGATCTTTGATCTTTACCCCTCTTCTCATCCTCAGTTCAGTCCATTTTCTTTGCCCATTTCTCAGCCGGTGTTTCCATCCCCCCTTTCCGCCCATTGTTCAAAGTCACCATCGTTCCCTTCTTTCCCGTTCCATCCTCAGAAGTGTAAAAGTAGGGTTGCCAATCAAACACAGTCAATCAATAATCTTAGGTTTCCGCACACAGAATAACATACAGCACAACAGAAATGCCATTGATCTCGTTTTTACTTGCTCCGTTTTCTCCCTTTTCCTGTACTCGCGTATTCGCATGTATGACAAGAAGTATAAGTAAGATTATTATTAACCATGTAATAAAGTCGCAACCAGTAAATTTGATCTTTGTTCTAGTGTTCTGTGAGTATTATGGAGGGGGTCTTTCCAAGGAATGCGTTTCTTGCACTTTTCAACTTTTCAAGTTCCGCATTGTCGAACACGATGTTCAGTCGCTATCGTCTCTATTTATCACGAATGGTCGGCGAACCTTGGCCAAGAATCGATGTCCATCTTGAGAAGTGACTGGCATTCAATAACCAATCAGTATCGTCTCATCTCTCCATTTGTCTGACTCTCTCAATTTCTTATGATCTCTCGCATCTCTGACCGTCGAGAGATCACTACGAACTGAGAGTGTCCGATTATTGTTCCTGTGCTCATCTCTTGTCTATTCTCTCTCTCTCTCTCTGATTGCTTCTCAATACCTCGATACACCACTCGATGGCCAAAGTGGCGCTGCTTGACCCCTACTACACTCGCTGCGTATCACTTGTTGGCACTGAAGGAGGCAGAGAGTGACGATAGGCAAGGGAAACGGGAGAGAGTTCGACGAGAATTGAGCTGTCCCTATGCAAAGTGGCGCCCGTCTGGCAGCTAAATGGTTGACCGGCTGAAACGTAGAACAGACGGGGATCTACTACCACTAATACATAGACGAGGAGAAGCAGGGTTACGGTAATATACCATTCCCGTTCAGTTTACGATATTATACTGATTCCGGCTTAAAGGGGGAGAGGCACGAATGCTGGCTCAATTATCATAAGCGAGCGTCGCGTGCCGATTTGCATACGCCGTCTCTTCATTGCCTTCTCTAGGTTCAACTTGGCAAGCAGCCAATCGGCCATATCTCAGTTAAAACGAAAATTGAACACATGGGAATTTCGAAAGTGTGATAGGGTGCTCGCGCCACACCATCTAACATCGAGAACTCAGTTAGTCAGATATTCGTGCCACTCCCCATTTAAGAAACATCGAGAAGAGGGCGTTATCAGAGAGGAATTCTGTTTATTTCTCGCCACGCCACGAATTGAGGGTGCTGCAGGTGAAAAACTCGTGTATAACGGGAGGGTAAACAATAACAAACCGAGATGATAGGGTAGTGATCGAGGATCATTTCACTTTGGACTGGGTGAAACCACTCGTCCGTCTGTCTCACCCATTGCCTCTTCTCTACTCGACTCTTCCGTTGACGCCTCTCAATTTGGTGAGAGTAGGCATCCAATATTGACACCTCTTTGTGTATTCATCCGTCTCCTTTTACGCGAGTAGGATCCCTCTCTTTCCCATTTCATGAATTCATCCCCTCATCCTAAATTTGATACGAGTAAGAGAGGTGTGCCAGAAGTGAGAAGTAATGTTGAAAGGGGCGAAACAAAAGTCATATTTCGTAGGGAGCTTTGAAATTAATATAAATTTTAAAAATCGAAATGTAATTTCCTCAATTAAGGACGTCGCTCAAGAAATGATTGTAATGTGTTGCGCTTGAGTAAAATATTTGAAGAAATTAAATCGCTACATGAAAGTGTAAAATTTCGAAATTAACTGTTTTCGATAACAGCTTTTATCACTGGGACAAAATCTCGGTTGAGTATGTTTCAAATATGGTATGTAAGAACATCATGTCAGAACCTTTTAGTATGTTTCCCGTGAGCAAACACTTTTCTAATCATTTTTCCCAGGTTCTCGCTTACCATCTGTTCCTTTTCAATAGATCAGCATGGCTCCATTTCTTGCTCTTCTAAGTGATCCGAGGTCGCTAATAGGGACAAAACTACCCCATGAGGCTCCTAATGCATTATGCCTTCCCCTTGTACAATAGCTGGTATTTCGGGGCAGAGATCATTGTGAGTGGGTGAGAATCGACTAGGGTGATATCGAGTGTCGATCGACCTCTCCGTGGGTGGTCGATGGTTAGAGAGCAACGAGAGAGTATGCGTATTGGAGAGAGACAGAGAAGGAACAGTTTGTCCATGGCTTCTGGTTGAGTAATCGGGAGAAGGTGGCAGTAGATCAACGGAGGGATTAACGCCACCTGATTACATGTAAGAGGTTACTGTGAAATGATAAACCATTCGGCAAATATTTGGGATAATCAATAATAATCATCCACTCGCGAATAAATTGTTGAGAGAGCTGAGCGTTTTCAAGATAATTTTGTTATCTGTATGTTATATTCCTGGATTACAACCATAATTCATGACACTCTTTTTTTAAAGTGTGGGAATTACTTGCGCATATTGTGTTATGTATGAATGTCATGAAAATCAGAATTTTATAACGTCACTTATCTAAACACCACAGGTCGTGATGATGCAGATTTGTATCGGTTCTTTTTGGTCCGCTTGCTAATTAAAATTCATTGTGCCTAATTTATGAGAAAGAAATGTAGAGCTATGAATCATTTCTTAACAGCGAACATCTTTCATCGAACATTCCAGGAGCAAATCTGTAACTGAGATTATTCTTTTTTATTCTTGCAAGTCTTCTAAATCGTCCGTGTTTTTGCCTCTGCGATTTTGTACAGTCGTACCGCCGACCACAAAAAATGAAGATAAACCTACGGAAAGTGTTTATTGGTTGAATGGAATGGAACCGAATTGAGGGAATCCTTTCCTCAAGACCAATTTTTTCTTAATGCAGCAGGCCAAAAACTATTTTCTCGCTATTCTCGATGCGTTTTCAATTTTATTTTGATGTATATGGTATATTTCCGCGTAGAATAAGTTGTAAATCGTGAGTAGTGTCGATCACAGCTCCCGTTGTGTCCGATAGAACAGGAAAGGTGTAACAAGCTCCATTAGGGTATCGAGAGAGCCCGAGACCTCGAATCTCTACCTCGACTCCATTGAATGGTCTCCATTCAATGGAGTCGAGCGAGAGTCACACTGGGAGTAATTGGAACCAATCGCTGCTCTCTCTCACCTTGTGTGACCTATCATTGTACTTATCCCCATGGATCTCTTGCCTCTCTATTATACGCAGCGGGGCATTCCGGATAGGGGTGTTGTCATTGCAAAGTGGGGATTTGAAGAGCTACCAGGGCAAATTTTACAGAACGAGATATTAATAGCCCATGTTTCAGCCACAATCGTGCTTCTTTCCGAAACTTCGTCAAGGAACAACCGCTAAGGAATGCCAGAGACAAAGACGAGGTGAAGGGTCTTTTCCGGTCAAGAATTGTGTCTCAGCGAGAAAGGAATCACTCATATGGTCACTGACCTCTCCACAAAGGTTCCCGCTAAGAGAGCGAAGACAAGGCTGTCAATTATCCTCTCGAGATTCTTTTTGTGTCCATACACTAACCATTTAGCCGGTGATTTGCTAATAATCCGGGGAAACAAAGGAAGTCAGAAGGGGCCAGAATGGATAAGCTACTGGGCGTGCTTATGAAGCAGCCGCTTCATTAATGGATCTGTAATTGGCGGGTTGGTGAGAATCAAGATGATTCTGAGATAGAAGGAACGGTTGGATATGAAATCAAACACTGTATTCCTTCACCTCTAGACGGCAAAAAATTGTGAAAAAAAAAGAAAATTTCGCTAGTCCCAAGAAATTGCCAATCATCATCATTATTTTGACAGTCTCAGTTAAGGGGATTTGACGGATCGTGATAATCGTAAGAACTGCGTGATTTTCCGAGAGAATCGAGCCTGATCCCTACATCACGAATTCACAGTTTAGAGAAGTGGCTTGGCTTCCCAGATTAGACTTTATCTAAGCTTAGACTCGACTCTTTCTCAGTTTGACACATCCCTTTTTCATCAAAATACTAGTTCACACATCTCGGCAAGTAGGAATCGTTAGATCAAACTCCCCGGTGAGTAACGTTCTCTGAGACATTCCACAAGCACCCATTTTCTGGACAGCTAAAGATCATTTCGAAGTAGAAATATGCTCCCTAACACAGAGTGATAGAAATGGTCATGTCAATACAATTTCCTCATCAATCTTTTTACAAGAATATAATTTATTAGAACAATGGTGAGAAATAGCGACCACAAGCTCAAAGATCGAATGTAAATACGTATCTTGAATGCTCACGCTCTCTCGAAAAGCTCACACATTGATATTATTGATACGACGGGAACATTACTCGCTAACTTTCCTCAGGGACGGCTAGTCATATTCATTGAAACGACGATTACGCCATAACAAGAATGTGAGACATCATCAGATCTGTGTTTGGGATTTTTATTCTGTGTCACTTTCTTCCGATTCGTACCCGGAATCCTCTTCAGAAATGTACCTGATTCGAGGTAGCGACCTCTCAATTAAAGATGCTATTTCGCCAGTCAGAAAGTGCCCCGGAATACGTGAAAAAGATGTGAATTAATGGACCTGAATCTTAAATTAAATCCGCCCGAATATTCACGTCCCTTTCACGTGCGATTTTACCACATTTTTTCGCCTGGCGAAATAAGTTTTCGTTCGTTCGCCGAACATGTAATTTCGACCAGCTCGCCAATTATCATCACCCCGCACTCACAGAAGCGCATATATTATCGGGTTACGGATACAATATAGAGGATCTCTGGAGTATTATTGAGTGATAGAGTGGAAACTTTATTATACCCGAGAAACTAGAAACGATAAATCCCTTTATGATCGTTCAGTGTGCATGCTAAAGACAAAGCAGCAGTTACGGTGTTGAATCGCTAAGTATTATGACGAGAAAAGACAATGCGCAATATATTTCCTTCGTGAAGGGATCAGTGATAATTAACACCTTGTGATCGGCACAAAAAGAAACAGTCCATAATAAACAGCGAAAGTGATTTACATATTTGATGATTTGGATCATGAGCACGGTAGATATGGAGGCGAGACACACCTGCGTGCTAGGCATTCTTAGCTTCGTCGATGATGTATGATGTGTTTTTGTGGCTTTAACAGATCACGAATCTAAGCTTATCCTACGCATCAATACTCAAAATGGTCCGACGTCTTGACAGTAAGCCTAGTGAATCACCGATGAAATGCGACTGATTTACTTCAATGAGAACGCACTATAAAATGATTCAATCATTTGCCGAATCAATGAGAATGTCCGGAGAGGTCCCGATGCTGTCCAAAGGCAAGCGTGGAATAAAGAATGTGCCTGGAACTTATTCCGATTATCATTCTGAATCTTATTGAACGAGAAAAAACACCCATTCGTACAAGATGCTCAGATTTCGACGCTTACGATCCAGGCCGAGACTGAGTCACTGTAGAATTCCAAGAGAAAGCTACATTTCGGGGAAGCCACTCACATTTGGTCCATAGTCACGGTTCGATCTGTACCCGAAATCCTATATTTTCACATGCCAAATCGCTTCCGCAGCTTTTCAACTTGAGTCTCTTGCTTACTTAGTCATTTAGTAGATCCTTCTTCAACGAATACTCCACAATTCGTCCAGTCTTCTCTATCGCGTGCGCGTCGTGTACGATAGTTCAGTGGTCTTACATTTAATTCACAGAGATTCAGAAACCGTACGATGATCAGAAACCAATATTCTTCATTTCTATACTCTTCATGTGTTAACCTCTAAGAATTAGAATTTGAGGAAGTGCAAGCTGGCTTTATTTTGTGTGGATTTTATATATTTAGTGAGATATCTGTACTGATTCAATAAGGAATTTCCCACTGTCACGCTGTTTTCTATAGAATGTGAACGTAAACTGAGCCCGTTCACAATTTGTCGTAATATTCCCAGTGGTCATTTCCCACAGGTAGGAGTTCCGTGCTTATTATTATTAACAGTAATGGTGTGTATCAGAAATCTAAGGTTTTCCTGTGAATAGTGTCGTGTCGCCTTAAAGAATCTCTGCCTTTATATCTAGTATAGGAGAAACAAAATAAGAGTGCATTGAATGAATGTGTGCATTGTGACGTATCGGTCATGATGTATCATTATGATCTCGCATCAGTTCTAGAGTTGAATCTATTTGATAGTACATATCCAATCTAAGGGCATGATATTCATTCCCAAAAACAGCCCGATTGTACCTGCCTACATGATTTGTGCCTTTTCGTCCTTTGATATTTGGCCAAACGGTTCTTTCAGAATGTAACGTAGGCGCACCTTGAAATCGAAACAAGGTTAGAAATACACTTGAAATAGCTCATATTTATCGCGCATGTGGACAGGTGCTTCATACGATTTATGAAATGTAATTTTAGCTGTGCCGATATATTATTCAGAGCATTGGCTGTAAACATATCGGGTATATGAGGACCGGCTGGTCTCATTTTATGCCTGAGATGTAGTTGTCTTAATCATTTCAAGTGCTGAGACCCCTATGACCGAGACTGATTAACCACTTCACTTTCCTTACGTAGATGCCCTAATTCGGTACTTGTTTTCGTTTCATTCGAGATGTTGAGAAAGAAATCGGACTCATGATCGGAGTCTATTCCTTATGATCGAACGAACTTCTTTCTCCCGAGAAAACAAAAGTCTAGACGCTCGATCACGTATCATCTTCTGTACAGAATATTGATCTCCGAGTGAGCAATGTACCTAATGAGAGACTAACCCTGTTAGTTGCCGATACACCAATCTGTTCATAACACAATTTTTTCACCAAATGGAAATTAGCGTTTGAGCTTTGCCTATTTTCTGGTATCTGATTAAGGTCTATCTGTGTGTACTCGAAGTACCTCCACCTTCACACGTAATTCCATTACCAGGGGTAATTCATTTCTCGTTAACACGAGTTTCCGGACATTCTCCTTTTTTCTGTTTCTAGTCAACTGCCTTGGCTTTCCGGGGGACACCAGGCAAAAAGTTGTTCCCGGCATTCTATTTTGTGGCTTTGTATTCCAAGGCTCAAATTCCATGTGAAGTATTAATCCAATCAGTCGTTACGTAGGCCGCTCTCTGACGGACACAAATTTGGGACCGAAGCCATATTTCTCATGAGCTTCGCTCCTCTAATTCCACTGATACTTCCCGAAATAATTTTGTTGTTGACCTGATAGAGTACCGGCGCGCCTAATCGGCCAACTCTTTCCTCCCTTTTCCGGTATAAAACCCGGAAATCGTTAACTAATTCGGGTTACCCTATTAGCCGGCTGACGACGCCATACATCACATGAGTCTTGACTTATACATTTGATCATTTTATCACTAATTAGGTCTTGTTTCGCATTATGATCACGTAAACGATTAATGAAATGGTTCGATCGTGTTCTTTCTCTTCTTTCTCTGTGTTCTGTGGAGGATTCCTCCACCCTTCACTAATTAGACACAATTTCGAAGGGTTTCCTCCCTTGATAAGGTCGATCGTCGACGCGTTTAAGAGGGAAGTGTATGTGCCTAAATGAGAATTGAAATCTGATCGGTGATAGGTATTCCGAGAGCTTGTTTGTCATGATAATCCGTCGTCTCTGGGGACGCACTTTGACAGGGGCTGATTACCGGTGAGAGTACTCGCCAGATCTTCTGTTTTCTTTGTCAACGCTGGCGTCATCCCCCTCTAAGTGGATATTTTGCCCACTGATCGATCACACGAAATTATCCCCCATGGACGAAGAAGATTCTCTGTTAGAGAACAATCCTACTCAATCTGAAATTAGCCTCGTCTGTACACTTTCTTTACCATATCATCATAGGACAGGAGAATGACAGTGATGAGTCGAGTCCTATTTTAGGAAACAGTTTTGTACCCGGAGATAAATCGGATCCTATTTTGGGATCCGGTTTTGTACCCGGCAATGTGGGCACTCCTTCCTCTATCAACGACACCCCCGCTGCGCCCTTTCCATTATGGGTTCCTGGGAACGTCCCGCGCGTTAAATGTGGCGCATATTATTGGCAACAACAATCCGCATACATAGTTAGAGGAAGGGGGAAATGCCGCACGAATGTCGTTAGATGAATCTTACGATGCTAACTACGAGGAATGATATTATGAGATCCACGTTTCGCATTGAAGTAGACAATCTTTATTATACAGGAAGTGATCTTCTGTTATTTGTCTAATCCTTCATTAGTGCTCGGCTAAAAGTGGCGGTAGAATCCTTAGAGTTGTTCTTGGATCGAGCTTAGAATCACAGTGGACTTCATGATGGATTCACATGTTGCCAGTTTCATCTTCATACATTAGTCAAATTGCTCGTCTCTTTTTCTCACCACCAATTTTTCTCCCTCTTCCCCTGATCTCTCTCGTTATAATGAGGTGAATTGACGATTAGGAACACGCGCCTGGCTGAGATTTCATTACACCTACACCCCGAATGAATAATAATGAGGAAACCAACCATCGATGAGTGCTTAGCTTACCGTATCCCTCTTTATACAGTATCTGCCGCAGAACCAGTGTTTCTACCGTATCCTTGAGTGCATCTACTGTAGTTTCTCGTTGAATCAGTGGGTTCACAAATCGCAACACCCGAAAATGCAGCTGTCGTGTGGGCGCGTGGTCCTCGATTCAATGTAACAAGTTGTGCTCAACACACACGAGATCTTCTTCTGAAGTTAGTATGAGCCCAAACCCAGAAAGTTCATCGGTCCTTCGATTCTCGTAAGAGTGGGGTAATAGGCGCAAATATCGTCTTTGTGCCGTCGTCGCTTGATGTTATTAGAGGGAGGAAAAATCGCAACATCCTCGTTAGCACTGTCGGGATGAAAATTTCGTCTTTCCTTCATCCTGTACTCTCGTTTCTCTGACCGGTGAGGGAGTATGAGCAATGAAGAACATTCACTCTGAAGGCCCTAATCGTTGTGTGCCTTCGTTCTCCCCTCATTCGTCCCCCTCACCACTTACACCTTCTCCCTCTGAGGTTTCACGTGCGTGGGCAATGCGTAATAGAATAAGAATAATAGAATAAGGAAACACAATAGATAGATGAAAGGGAAGGAATGATCAAACGCAGCTGGATTACGTAGATCACCGATCAGCTGCTCCCAAATACCTGAAAACTGGGCATATTAGAGAAATGATCAGTGAAATATATGCAGCCATTGATGCATTTATTTCACTGATTCACTTTTCAGCTTACCTAATAGAAAAACGACCATATTCAAACTTCGTAGATCGTTCTCAACTGTGGTTCACTATTTCAATCAAACGAAAGATCGCATACGGAAGGAAGTAGAGCTTTCCCGTTTACTGTGCTAGATCATCACAAATCATAGGATAAAACATCATGGCTCCGGGATTTCCCGCTATTTATTCCTGCATTGGGGTTTATTGTTGCATTTTCGGTATCGCTAGCTACCAATAGCTCGGAAATCGAGTTGAGCTTCATGTGAAATTGCATTTTGCAGTTGGATAGTTCGCAGTGAACTCTAACATTTGTGCGTGCAAGAGACTGTTTTTTACCACACTAGATGACCTTGACTTTCTGATTACAATTTAGAACTACTGAAAAATAAAAGCGTGATCGAAGATCAACGAGATCGCGCACCGAGGAGCGATACTAAATCGTGTTATAACAATGTTCGTTTTCATTGTTTTGCCGAGATCAATTTTCGTTGGCTTCTATCGTTTTGTATCTAAAAGCGCTAGAGATTGTATGCAGACATGATCAGAAAAAATACTGCATTGAGTCATGATTCTTTGTGCGCAATCAAAACTCAAGTATTATAGCGTACTTCAGCCGCTTGTTGACAAATACTTTTCGTTGCTGCTGTTAATGAAATTTTAACAGCTGGAATGTTTGCACTGTTAATATGAGGTCATCACGGGACGGAATCGCAAGTATTTACGTAATTGAAGTCTATTGCTAAGATCCCCGTCGGTACTTAGCCAATTGCCAGGTGATACTGTAATTACGTTCCGAAGCGAATGGTTAACTCTATTTCCCATATTCTCTCGTTAATGAGAAGAGTTGCCACTATCAAATCATCGAATCATTTCTTTCCTGTTCATAATAAGGTAAATGTTGTCGCTTCTACGTAGAATTCCGGGGAAGAATTTGGCTAGACCGATGAACCGATTTACTCCGGAAGTCCCTATCCCACAGTGAAATATGTTACAATCGCCCTCTCGTTATTACTGATCACGAGCCACATCGCACTTTTTATCGGCTTCCGGCGCTCTATCCATCTAAACAGTTTTTCCGCTTACATTGGCATTCAAATTGCCAGCTGTTTCGAATTGTACCTGATACTTGTGATATCTTGAGTCCTAAAGTTCCTCCGTTGATAAGTCATGTAGGGCTGTTACACTTTGGGCATCCAGACTAGGGGAAGAAGCTCCGCCTCCTTTCGACAGCACACTCGGATGAATGTATATGGGGAGCGTGGTCGGAGATCCCTCCTCCTCCCATTCCTCACTCCTCCTCCTTCCCTCTCCTACTAAGACACAGAGCGTCCACTATTGGCACTTCGCCCATATTCCGGTTCCGAACATTGAGTCTTCCTCGGTCATTCTTATACCATACCCCCCCCCCGCATTCAGAGCGGTCGCTGCCTTCGCAAAAAAATAAGAGAAACGTACCCCATCCTCGAACAACCAATTATTATGCATCCTTACGCATTTCCATTACTTTTGTAGAATTTCTAAAGCTCATTCCATTATTAATCCAGAGATACTCAAAAAGTGCCATTGTATGATGCGAGTCGCGCAGTTCAGAAACTCATTTCGATCTTTGAAAAAGTGTAGTCTAGAGCGTTTTCCACATTGTTTCTGAGACCCGATTCCCCATGCCCGATAACCACAAATAGCTTATTGTTTCGACTGTCTGTTATTGTTTCTATCACAATCTGTCATAGTATTAATCATTTACGCGTTCGGGGAATAGCTGAATTGGTCTTTATTATCTCGATCTTATGTCTCGACTTCCTTGACCATGACTCCTTATCCTTATCCGTTCTTTATCCTTATCTTTATCAATCCTAATCGAACCTTATCTGATCCTTCGTTCTCAGATGCCCCGATTCACTCCACCCGAGTTGCTCTTCCTCTTCTCAATTTCATTGCTGACATTGGAGTGCAATGCTTTCCATCTGAAGGAGGAACAATCGGAACCCCCCAATTTTATGAAGGTTAGTCTTGATTCATTCCTTGTATTGGCTAATTTGGTTTGATCAGCCTTGACGATTTTACATTTCAGGAATATATGACGCGAGGGATGTTCACATGTACAACCGAGTATTTGAATACCATTCAGGAACTACAAAAGCTAATCAAAGTGAGAATTTGACAAAAATTGTTACCCAACTTGGATCTAAAATTGCTGAAATTTCCGGGTTGAGAAAGAAATGCGGATGTTCCTCAAACTTTGTTCTGTTTATGCGCAATGCGCACTCTCAGCGCGAGAATTCATGATGAAAATGACGCGCGTCTCATTAATTTGTTAGATTTCTTGTCCTCATCCGACAAGAAAGAGAGGGGAAACCTCCCCCCCCCCCTCCTCCCCTTCCCTCATCTCATCCACCCTCCCAATCGTATTACCTTAATGAAGTGTGGACATAGTCGAGAAGAAAAGTGTTGACACTGTCGCGGGCGCGTATAAATTATACATTTTAATGCGAAACATCACCCCGGAGCGAATTATGCCCGAGTAAGTCGCGAAAATGCATGTACCTTAACTGATTCTACTAAGTCCACGGGGACCCATTTCGAATTGCGCACGTTTGCTTCTGAATGACAAATTTATCGTGATCAAAGAGTAAAGTATTCTCGAGATCTTTCCTACCACCATCCCTTCATTAGATCCATTATAATTGTGACAATTACGATGATGATTGACCTGGTACCGAAAATACTCATCACTACTACACTCTACCCGCGGCTAATTCTATTTTTCCGCGTTTGAAAGTATATTTTGCCCCTAGTCGTTGCGTAATCATATGGAAAACATGATGCGTAACAGCGTCATCACTGAATCGACCAAGGTTGCAAATAAAAATTAGAAATTCGTTCAACGTTTTTTATAGAACGTTTCATTACAGAAAGCGTATCTCGAGCATATTAAGTGTCAGGAGGAAATGGCTGCTGCGGATAAGACATACCCGGTAATTTTTAGATTATTTAAAATATTTTAATATTATACACCTTAATTATCGGTATATTTTTAAAATTGTATGCACAATCACTGAAACAAATAAAATATATTCATTTTCAGAAAGAAGACAACGACATCTTCGCAGCATTGAATGATTTGCAAGATAGATTTCGGGAAGAGGATATTGCGGAAGCGGAAAGTCCCCTTCCCACCAGCGCTCCAACGACAGAAACACCGCTTAGTAGACGGAAACGAACTCATAGACCCACCCATTAACCTTATCTCCACTATTTTGACAGAATCTCTCCATTTTAACTAATCCCTAGCACTTTATAGCCAGCTAAGGATAGCTAGAAATGGATAGATTCAGTCAATTGTCTAGCTCAAATCATCGGGTCAATCTGTCCAATCTCTCCTTTTCCCCTGGTCTCGCCACTCAAGCCCAAAACCGGTGACTTTTGCCCACTACATATTGTTATTATTTGTTAGATCCCTGTGTGTGTACAGCTCGCGAGTGATCGTGAACATTGTTGTAGATTCGATAGATTCATATTGTATCATGCATATCATTAAGCACTGGTATCTCCAAGTGCGAAACCAATTCTGTCTGCCTTTCGGAAACTCCCCCTTCCTAGTCCATTCCATCCCACGACCCCGCGTGAATTCCCCGTGAATCTCTGTGTTTCTTTCCCCTATCGGTTCCTCATTCTCGCCATTGTGACAACACTATTGAAAAGTGTATAAAATATTCTGAAATGAAGTGTTGAGTGAATCATCATGTATTGGGAATAATTAACGAATTGTAATTAGAAGCTATTAGAAGAAAGAAAAACGCGGATGAGAAGGGAAAGACGTTTGAGCTTTGACAGACCGAGGGCTGCGTCACGGGGAGACGGAAACGAGATATACGCATAATGGACGGACAATCTATGATGCCCTTCTCGAGAGAGACACTGAGGAGATTAATTGTCTCGACCGTTTCCTGTTATTTCGAGGAGATGTAAATATACACACCGGAACGCTGACATCAAATATTTTCTCCCGATACCGATGAGCAAAGTTCCGAAGAGTTTTGCTCGGCTGTAAGAGGAAAATAATGATTAGAGAAGAGGTATAATTTATCAGTAAAAAGACAACGAAGAAGAATGTGGGAATTTGTTAAGGATGAAAGATATGCTCGAGGTAGAATCCATACGGTGGGTTAAACGATACGACTAGAACACGAAAATCAAACGAAAAGCTCGAGATCAAAATAAACAACATTTCATTGGATTCCAATCTTCTGCATCGTTTGTTGAATTATTACGTCGATTACAGAGTCGATAACGACCTGAAATTATTATTTTTAAATTATTTATTCAATTTCGCATTTACCTGAATCTGTTGGGTATCCGTGGCGCACGTTACGTGCGTGTAAACTTGTCGTTTCTGATTTCCATTCTCTCGAAGGAAACGTTTCGTTATGTGAGCGAGCGATTCGTCATATTTTTGAGGACCTGAAATTCATTTATTCAGAAATTGAAAATCCCGCGCTACTTTTTTTAAGAAAAAAAAATTGAATTTTTTCAGTTTGAAACTTGGTTTTTTTCAGTTTGAAACATCACCCTAATTTCACATCAACGCTAAATGGTGAGTAACGCCAAATGCGTACGAGAAGTGTAACCGAAAATTAGATTTCGCTGAGTATTCCTTATTTCTTAGACGTAGGAAAGGAAGAAGCTATGGACTCTGACCCATCGCGGACGCAACTTCGGCCGACGACGCAAGACTTTCATTGCGCATTCAGTGAATTTGAATGCGACTACAGATAAAGTGCCCTCTCTTTCTCACGAAACGCACACACAGTTTATTCATCCAAAACGTCATCAAATTATCGTCTCACTTCCCTCCCCTCACTATAATTTAACCACAAAGTGAGAGGAATTGTAGGCGCAGATGTTCATTTTGTAGTTGGTAGTTTGAACACGGGGCTAAAATAGCCGTGTCACTGTTACACATACACTCCATTCTGGTACGAACGGTCAAGGGATCTCTAACTTGAATAGGTGTGATATTTTGTTGTTGTACGAACTTTTTTGGGGGTGGATATTTTAGTTCTCAGAAATTCTTTCGAGTGCAGTGCATGAAATCGTTTCCACAAATAGTGACGCCCTCTTTCTGTTCACAATTCATATGAAAGGAAGTGAAATTGTAGCATCGACGTCGCAGAAATGTTTGAATGTTGCCCGCTGGAAGTGTGTTTCAAGGGAGAGTGCTTGGTAGACAAAGCGCCACTATTATCCCCCTCCCTTCTCCCTTGCCCCGCGATGTGACGTTAGAATCATTAGGACACTACGCCGCTCTGACGCTATTTTTTGACGCCCCGAGGTCTGCTAAATGGCGAAAAGGGATAAATTGAATGAATGGGAGGAACTTCGGATCTTCCCATGAACGAGTTGAGAGTTTCTTTGGTATTTCAAGGATGGATTTTCAACGTATAGCGAGAACTCCCACAATAATGACCAAATTCTGACAATGACTGCTCAATCTGGAAAAAGAATAACCTTTATATCGAGGGAAGCAATCTGTAATCGGGAACGTTGCAATCTTGTTCTCGAAAAGATCCTTTTTGTTGAGGAAGAGAATTATCGCTGAAAGAGAAAGAGATTACAGTATGCACTGAAAGTGAACAATTCGCCAGACACATCACAAAATGTCTCTTCTCCACGACATCTGAAATTAGTTTGAACTCGATTGTATGAACATCCATAGATGTACAAGTTCACCGACATTTAGTTATTACTATCTAAAATACTTCCGGCAGATTGTTCGCTTTTCTCGAAAAACTGCCCATATTTCATAATAATGCAGGTGATTTTTCGTCTGACCAATAACCGTGACGGGAGCTCAATAGCTCAATTACTCATTATTATTTCGATCAGTCAGAAAAACGAAATGAACACTGAAAGTGAAAAGTCTCACCCGTTTGTTTGAAGTATTCATTCTTGCAAATGTTTCCGAATAGTCCGAGCGATTCGCGCATTCGATTCTGGAAAACGCTAATTAATTCCCTAATTAACTAAGTTTATATCCTGTCCCCAGAATATGTCTTCTCAATTTTTTCATCAGGGCATTCAGAGAACACACTTAACCAGTAATTGGGATGTGATTTTTGGGGAAATCCGTTGGACCAGAATTTCTTCCGACCCGTCGCTTCAGTATTCACATAGTGTTTTGAATAGACACACGCTTCATCCCGTCAGGGAAGGCAAATATTTGATTATTGTCCACCCTCAAAAATTGTTGTTCTCGGCCGTTCCGGGCATACTGCTTTGGTTCGTGAATAGCCCAAATCTATTTCGAGGGAGTTGTTTTGTATTTTATGCCGTCCTTCTCCCCCAAACGTGATACTAATAGCTACGTGACACATAGAACTACGGAACTAATGTGGTTAACGGGAAAGACAAAAATGAAGGGAAAATGTAGCCGGTCAACCGAGAACCTATTTTCAGCATAAGCCCTGCGATTTTCAAAAAATCTTTAAAGTAATGATCATACTCCTTAATAAAGGAGAAAGTCTGTGTGTTTGTTCGCTATTGCGAAAATCACGTAGGTATGCCAGGGGGAGGAGAGAGTGCCAGAGAAACTCTCTGGGGCAGAGACGCAGAGGAAACAACTGTAAGCAAGTCGGGCACCCCATCCCCATCTCAAGTGCAGTAACCCTCACTACAGTATACCTACCGTAACCCTGCAGTAACCAAACCAAGTCCAGTGGCTTCTAGAACGGCCGAAATGACGAGGACAGGTTCACACAACCCAACAAAGCGCATAACCCGGCGTTATCCAGCCGGGAAGCGCGTCCCCGGCTGGTCAACAAATAAACAAACAGTAGTGTTGTCCTCAGCCAGCTTCTGATTGTATTCCGATAGTGAAGTAATGAAGAGAACTGCGTGAACGTTGTCGAAAATATGCAGCCATCTGAAATATTTGTGTTGGTTTATTGAGTTGTATTTCTACTGCTTCAACTTGAAATATGTATGTTCTTTAAGTTTCAAGGTCTGAAAATAAATGTGTAAAAAGGTTAGCTTACTTTTTTCGTTGACTTCTCTGTCCGCCCACGTCGTAGACACTGTAATGAAAGGTGTTATTTCAGAGAGAGAAGACTGTATAATCTTTTCCCTATTTAGCGGACACGTGCTCTGTCTCATCCCTCTTGTTGACTAACTTTACTTTTTTCTCTTTAGTCGGACAACGTGCTTAATTTTACACTTGTTGACAGAACGTTGAAAAGGATAGCATGACTGAGTTACAGTAAAATGTTTACTTGAAAGTGAAATCCTTGATGAAGAATGACATCTGTACGCATCCTTGAGTGGCCACTCTACTCTTCAGTACATCTTGAACTGTGGGCAGGTAGTCAGGAGCTGTCACCCGTGATAGTTGCTCGAGAAAACTGAAATATATTATCACACTCATCTGCCTGTAAACCTCCTGAATCGAGAGACAGTTTCATTCAGTTGTCTTGTGTCCGCGACATGACTTCCGTTATTTTCTAAATCAATGTTAGAGATTTATGTAGTCCCTTTAACTGGCACGAGATTATTTCACTGATATCATCAGGCCATTGGCCTTTTCACCTGCTCCAATAACAGACCAAAAGTGGTTTCCGCGAATGGACTGGAACTTCTCGCGGCGAAAGTGCTTACGGTGAATGGTAATTCCACGTTGGATTTACTAAGTTTGAGTGACCATGGGAATGGTATGAATAATGCTTTGAATTACCCTATGGAGTGATGAATTTGGCCCCGATCGGTAATGTCATCTCCAACTTTTTTATTTTTTAAACTTTACGCGCTGGGAGATGGAGTGCAAATTCGGGAAAAAAAGTCATAGAATTTGAAATCACATCTGTACTTAATTTGACTATGAAAAATCGCGCAGAAAATTGAAGCAGAAAAATAATTAAAAATCAAAAGAACTCACTATCGTCCCGCATCATCCACAGGAGTATTCGACAGTCGATAGATGACGAATTGGATGGGCGCAGAGGCATACACTCGTTCGATCGCCTTACTCGTCTAAATTATTTATTTATTTAAATATTTTTTAATGATACAGAAAGGATAGTAGAAGGAGCCTATGCTTGAACAACCACAACCATGTGACGTGCAGAACATAAATCAACCGCGATGCATAATTGTTTTCAATAGCATTCAAATTCATCTCTGCGAGTTTCCGGAGTCTATTTTCAAATTTCTCAGAATTCGAATTTTTCGAATTTTTAACGCGCAATGCTTGACTATAATTTATTTTATTTTCGGTAGGTTTCGCATGTTTTACTCATCACAGCTATTACTTGAAAATGAATTGCTATCTAATCTCGCTGACAACACATCCACGTTCATGCGAGTCAAGGCGAGGAAATGGTTTGTCTACTTCCTGGAAGACCTCGTGCGGAATTGGATGAATATCCATTGTCCTCATCTTCTCCCCGTGTTTCTCAATCCTCCTGATGTCCTCCTGCAATTTATTTCAGCTTATTTTTACTTTCCTAACTTGATAAATTTTTTCCAACATTCTTTCATGAATAGTTTTCAAGAATAGCATAATTTAAAAAATTTCTTATTCTAGATATTCTCTTCCAACTACTTTCCCTCAATGTTAGTGATCGGGTGATTGTTTTTCTAGAAATTTCTAATGTGCCCTGTTCAAATGTAAAAATAAGTCAGCGGTATTGTTTTGCAGCCGGTATTCGTATCCCGAATATGCAAACGTGAGAAAATCGATCTATTTTTTGTATTTTCCTCACCATCAGCTGTTCCTCCAACGGTAAATTCTGGTTCTGCGCTTCTTTGATCGCTTCTCGGATTCCATTGAAGAGATTGTGATAAACAACGTCCCTCTTCGACATTAAATCAGTGGGCGAATAGCCCTCCGCATGGATAATTCTGAAAAAAAAACTATTGTCATCGTGAGATTCTTATGCTTTCTAAATAGTGTGAATCGATTTGTTCGCCAGTTGATTGTTGGTCATTCCTAAAAATCATAAGAAAAACGGATAAATATTTTACTATTATTTAGTCAGGCAGGTGCTTGGTACTCATTTGTGTGTTATGCGTGAATAATTATCACCTAACCATGTTTACCAAATCGACGTTTCTGAATAATTTTTCACATGACTTAAACGTAAACTCATGACATAGATAACGTACTTCATCTGTTTCAATGTAGTCGATTTTCCCGACTCTCCCGGGCCTGTAAATGCGATCATTCATACCAGACATCACATTGATTACCCTGGAGCTTGGTTCTATGTATTTGCTAATGATGCTATTCACGAGATCGTTTGTGTAGGAGGAAGTGCCTCATTTAATTTGTCTTGAATTAGCCGGAACTCACCGAGTAGCAAAATCTTCAAAATCTTGATTTTCTTTTCATCTTCGAGTTCCTTGTCGATTCGTCTACTAAGCTCATCCTGCGGAGTTGAAAACTGAACGATGTGACCACCACCTAACTGAAATTATACATTATTTATCTTTTTTTATTAATTTATTAAATTTTAAATGTCAGTTTATTCGTATAATTTAGACAATTTCTCTTACACTGCTGTTGCAAACGCCCATGAAGGCCGTTCAGTCAGTGCCGTCGATAAGATGACAGCTGTGATTACTACCGATGTTGGAGTACCCTGATTATTATAATCAATTATTAATAACAAACAACA
This sequence comes from Pristionchus exspectatus, assembly GCA_911812115.1. Classification (NCBI taxonomy): domain Eukaryota; kingdom Metazoa; phylum Nematoda; class Chromadorea; order Rhabditida; family Neodiplogasteridae; genus Pristionchus; species Pristionchus exspectatus. Next base: position 8,249,193 of record OU461587.1, on the reverse strand, counting down.
GAAGCGAAAAGTCGAGCAAAAGTGACGCGGGCATATTACCCTAGAGACTACGGCGTAGCGATAACGGGTAAATGGAAGAAGCAAATAACAGATACACGCGCGAAGAGATTAAGAGAGAATTGCATATTGTAGCCAACGGAGGTGACAATACAGTAAACAGGCTGAGAAGGACTGAAACGGACGGATTTATGGGATGGAAGGTTCCTCTATGCTTGGAAATATGTGTTATTCAATAAGTATGAAGGATCAATAAGTATGCGCATCAAAACACGATATCTCAAGCTCGGGTCGAATAACAAACATTTGAGGCAAAACTTTCGGGTTTGTCACGAAGCTCGAGCCCAAATTAGTGGGTTCTCGTGGGGAAAAATTACAGACTCGAAAGCGAGATTTGGTGTGGTGAAAAGAGGAGGATAGTGGGGAGAAATGGAGAGTGGCTCGTTGAGACAGGTGAATATGAATGAAAGAAGTGAAGAGGCGCAGAGCGAGAACTAGAAGACGATCTCTCAATATTGTGTGCTCTCTAACTGGTTAGAAATGACGAGGGAGCATGGACAACTGAGAGGTTCATGCGGATAATGGGGATTCGGAGATCTCGGTCATTCAGGAATCGGCGTGAGAGTTTGCGATTATGTGACGGGGCAAAGCACGAATGATTGAATGATAAATGGCGAAAAAACTCGATTTGCGTACGGAGAATTCGCTGGCGTCGCTGCCGTCGGCTAAGCGATTTCAACGACAACACGACGAATGATCACGATTGTAATCGTAATGGAGACGGTGTGATTTCTCTCCCATATTGTGGTCAGCAGCAATAATATTGTCGGCCGTTGCACAAATCCCATGAGAAATCGTTGACGGCTCGGGGGGTGCTGATAATGCAGTGAGAATTACTGTGAGAAAGCAGCGATTGTGAAGAGGAGCGACGCGGAAGTTTCGTGGAAATTATAGCGCAACCTTACGCCGATAAGGCTACGTCGATTAAGGAGAAAATTATCCCAGCATAAGGGTGAAGGGAAATGCCATACTTGGATACCGGAAATGACATAATAATAAATCAATTCGTATCACCAATAGTGCTTCGAGTCGCGTAGACTTTGTGTGAATGGGTAATAAGCGCGTATCAATCTAACAGCGAGACCTTTCTATTCACTACACTAAATACGACACGAACCGCGCGCAGAATCGATAATGGGAAAAGATGATAAATGGCAGTCTTGATGAGAAGAGAAGAGTGCAGAGGGATTATACGGACTGATGAGAATGTTGAAGATACGGCAGTCAGATTGAACAACACATCATCTGAAGCGCGTGTGACTCAGACAAGTTGATGTGAGGAACTGGATCTATGGTGAGGCGATACGGAGCATTTCCGGTGTCGAGAAGTAGGAGATGGAATGAATAGCACATTCAACGTTCCCCCTCATTAGTCTCGACGACAACGTCATCAACGGAACGAAATGCACTGTACATTTCAGCTCGATGCACTCGCTAAATAGCGCCTTAATCCGGAACGAAAGTGTATCACAGCAAGATTCACGTCGGAGAACAAGACTGAAAATTATAACCCAAAGAAGAGAGGCATATCGATTATGATGTGCACGGGGACAACAGGTGCTTGTGAAAAGAGACCGAAGAAATAACTTGAATTTGAGAGCAAAGCCGCCTTCAAATGAGAAATGCCGAGCGAAGAAAGATTCAATGTTCGCGTCACTAACATAAGGGTCGTTAGACGGGGAGACCAATGACGGATACGACCATCGGGAGAACGAGTCCTCGTCTAGTGTGTGTCATAGCGGGCAATTATCTGTTTCGTGCTAGGTAAATATCTATTAGGGTAAAGAAGCATGGAGTGTGTGTCTCTTTAGTAGTGCAATTGGAGCCTATCATGGTGGATTAGTGTCCGTCCAGGGTACATGAATCTGGCAATATCTATCCTAGTAAACATGGGGCAGCGAAGAAAGTCTAGTGTCTGATGTAGCAAGCCAGCAGGGGACTCGTCTCAAGAAAGAATCCGCTAGCCTATAGTTACTCTGTTCAGTAAGCATCAACGTGTCCCTAGCCAATCACTGGCAATCCCACACTGGTGATCAGTACTGAGAAAAGGAATTGTATGTCTCATTTAGAAATACTCTCTTGTTTCTCTGACTGGCGAGAGATAAGGAAAATGAAGAGACGCGAACATTGATCTCATAACTCGACGAAGAATGAATTGTGCCGTCAATTGCGACGTAGAGCTCGTTGTTCGCACGATATTTTCGTAGCGACTGGTGATAAAAATAAAAATATACCGGTAAGAGGTCTGATGATGTGAGCAATTCGTGTGAAATTGATCTCGAAATTCGGATGAGCGCCTCCCCATTACTCTCACGTTCTATTGTCAATAGAACGTGAGAGTAATGGGGACTATTGAATAGCGAAAGAGAGTACGGAATGAATCAACGGCCTTTCGAGCTCTCGTATAAAGATATAATGGCTGACTCAATACGCAATTTCATATGTATAGCGTGGGAAGTAAATAGTACGATCGGGTCAGCTGATTGTAAGTTGAAATGGGAAAAGGGTCTGGAATAGAAATGTCAGATTGTGGATAGGATTATCAGGCTGAAAAAAATCTTCTCTTCTTCTAGCGTGCTCGCTAGTCACTCTAACAGGTGAAAGAGTGCGGAAAATGAGAGATAGTTTCTTCACTCTCTACTTGTGCCTCGAGACTCGAGAGGGGAAGGCTATGATTAGGGGACTCATGCTACGTAGCCACTCTTCATGCTTGTCAAGTGGTTTGAACAGAGCGCCATTTACTGACATTTCCTGTATTCACGGAAAGATTCATATTGAGTAGAGACAATTCGAGAATGGGAAGAGGCAAATAATGAAGCGTTAAGAGCGAGATCTGCTCAAAACAACACTAATTAGCGAGAAGCGCAGATTTCCCAAAGGAGTGGGTGGATGACTTATCGGGAGATGATTTAAGAAGTCTCTCGATCATTTGTTAATGATCACCATTCCTCTTCACAGATCTTGTACTAAATCACGCGGCGATAATAGCGTTTATTACAGTCAATATTCTGCCAAAAACAGATTCTAAAAGTCGTCAGATTGTTTCACGGTAAAGCGAGCGGAGATATTGACGACGCAAGCGAAACGAGGCACGTGATAAATAAGCCTTGGACGTAAACGATCAAGATTACTCGGGATGTCGAAGTGTTCTCGACGTGAAAACAACGACTGATTCCACTTTATGACTGCATTTTAATATGAAAAGAAGTAAAGTTGGTCATTGCTCAGTCTACCCTGACATTATACTCAAGAGCGAACTTATCACCGTAATGGTTGTTTTGGCTACCACCCCCACACGTTGGTACAATCGTAAAGATGGATTATTTATTAAGACGAGAAAGGAAATGCGACGGTTAACTCGTATAATTGTAAGAGATGACAAGGCTAGATTAAGGAGAACCCGCTGAGATTTAGTAGAGAAGTATCTAGCAATCTTTAGACCTAGCTTCTTTATACTAGTCAGTCCTCTCTAGTACTACACAACTCTCCGTCAGCACGAAACATTCGCTAATTGGGATCGAGTTTGTCGCCAAGTACTCACTTTTCACGATATCAAATTTCTGGCTTCCTCATTCCAGGAAATTTTTTGACTGAAATCAAAGTAAGGGCAAAGTAAGAAACAAGGTGTAGCACGAAAATCATGTATTAACTCCGCGTTTAAAAATGACGTCGATTGAAGACGAGGGAAGTAAAAAAAAACACACGGTGGAATCCACACTTCCGTATTATTGAAAGGCATGATATCTTGCGAGAAACAGGTTGTTAGATATTCTTTCATTGAGTGGACAGTTCCGCTTATGCTTTATTATGAGTGTCGGTGAGAAAATTACAGATATTTTCCAAAGCATATCGCAGGTAAGTTTTGATTACACTGGACATGGAAATGTAGTCAAAACAGAAAAACAAGTGTTGGAACAACTGACAAAGTGAGATGTCATGCAGCTATAGAGAAAGTAGGTCATGATGTCGAGAGTTTGAATAAAAAAAGATTTCCCTATTTCAAAGTCTACTGCTTTCGACCGAGATCTCTCGCAAAGACACAATGAGATAGACAATGAGATAGAACGTTTATGAACTCGCACTTATTTAACGTCACATTTTGGAACCCTTGAGACAGTTCGGTAGGCTTATTTATTGAATATTTCAATTCATTTCCCGTTACATAACGTATGAAAGTGAGCAGAGACGGCTAATTATTCCTTTTCCTATCGTCAGAGATCTCCTCCATTTGTGTTGCCATCACAGATATGTTCTTTGTCTCGTGCGATTTTCTGTCCTTTCCGTTTATCAAAATATCATGGCAAAACACACAATAATCATATTTTCCTAACGCCCCATCTGCAACTATGTTAATGAAGAATTGTTCTTCACCGCACGAAGGATTCAGTTGAAGACATCTTTTAAAATGAATTATTTCAGTACCGAAACATTGGATGCTCAATCCCAACTTGCCATTGCATTCAATCTGAACCATTTTAGATTTGGCTATACATTTATCGCTGGTTTAATGCATCGTCCACTGAAAAATCAAATAAATACAGAGATGTGGTAAGCACATAAATCAATTCGGTTAATTAGTTGGAGTAGAACTAACAATGGTCAGTGTTTCGAAAGCATAAAAAAGATTCAATTCGATAGATCTAGTGTGCGTTAAAAGAATGAATGATGTTAGGGGACATTGTAATAGCCAAAGTAAAAGTGGGGATGCTGTGATACTGCAGTAAAGAGGAATGGATAACTCATAGATGAGGGATACTGTATTCGATTGATAACTGACTCTAGACGGGATCTCCGAGTGCCTTCCGATGCATGAATGTCTTGAGGGTCTGGACCATGTGACGAGTGTTGGGTGAGAGCGCGTCCTCATTCGCATTCACCAACTGAAATTGAACTGATTGCAACGACATTTTTGATTCTCCATACTTCGTTCTCACTGTATCTAAACAACTAGCGAAAATGTATACCAAATGGTGGAACGATTGATTTGTTTTGTTAACGTCGGAGGTCAACATTAACTCAAGTGAGTTAGAGCGCATTAGCGTTTCATTGAACAATGAAACACAAAAGCTAACAGAATACAAATTTGATAAATGAACTTTTTAAAATCCAAAAACCACGAAAGTTACTATTCTTATCGCAGCGGTTGCATACCAAGTTAGTGCATAATCTCACCTGATGAAGCTGATCGAATTCAGCCGATTCCTCTCTGATTTCTCTGCCCATCGCGTCTCCCATGACGATGGGCGAACCGGCCGCCGAGAAGGCCACCTCAAATAATTTAATTAAATCATTTAATTAATTAATTAAATTTAATCAATAAAAATTAAAATAAAGTAAATATTATTCACCTCATCGGGACGAATCGCACGCGTCGTCATCGAACCACTGCAATGCGAGTGATTTATCAACGAGATTTCTTGAATCTATCCAACGCTTGTTTCGAAAATAGTCTACTTACTAGACAAGATTATGTAAAAAGTTTACCATTTAGTTACTTACGGTACTAGGTCGAATGAGGAATCTTGGAGTCCAACCTAGCGCCTCAATTATTCAATATTAGGCCGAATAAATATCATACCCGCCAACTCTGGGAGTGATCATAGAGGGAACTCGGAAGGCCTTCCCAGCGGGTGTACGCAGTTCCATCACTCGACCCGCCCTGGATGGTACTTTTATTATTATTAAATTAAAAACCATGATTTGATCGGCAAAAATTCTACTCGAAGACGCTAGAAATATGTTTCAAAAAGATTTAAAAAGACAAGAAATATCCTACTTGAGTGGTCGCACGGCCGTCTGCTGGATCTCGTTCGGCTTAAAAAATAAATATTTTTAATAATATAATAATATTTAAATAATTAAAATAAATAAATTTAATTACCCTGGCCATCTCGTGATCCGCGACGGTCATCTCTCTCGCCTCTCTCGCCGCTCTCGTCTCTTTCGCTGATCGAACGTCATCGTTCTCCTTCTCTTCTGGAATTTTTTTTAAAGTTATTAAATCAATTATAGAAATAATCTGGAATCCACATGCTCGCTCAAGTACCATTTATGAAACGCGAAATTTTCGTGCTAATTTGCGTTGTATATGTCGAGTTACAGATAATATTCCGACAAGTTTAAGGTTTTAAATATAATTGAAAATAGACAGACCCGCACATGCGACGGGCATCTGCATGAACTCTCCGACCGTCATGTTGAGTAGTGAAGGGTCGAGAGATTCGATCGCCTGTGCAAAGAATTATTATTCATTGTCAACTAAAAAGACCTACTGCACTTCGATAGCCCAAATAGAAGGTAGCTCATTAACGAATTTGCAAAATAAAAGCGTTACATTCAAATAAAGCAGGTTCTTTTATGCTACAAAGGTTTTCTATCTCCCCTTCTGCTCTCACCTCCAGCATTCTCTTGAGAATGTCGTTCGTCCGCTGTGCGATCATCTCGCGCATTCGATCCATCCGATCCTCAGCTACAATTTTTAATATTTAGCATTGAATTCTCGTTTCAGTGTTCACTCTGGACTGTTGAAATGCCAAGGCCTCTTGTAATAATCAAATATGTAGTGAGGATGAAAGAAAAGTGTTGGAAATTGAACAAGTTCTGTGCCCAAATTCGATAATGTATTCGACATAACTAAGGGGGGTCACCTTCATCGAGAATCTCCTCCTTTCTATTCTCGAATTGAACGTTCTTCTTCACCTCTTTCTTCGCAGCAGACGTCTTCTTGGGCGGCATTCTGATACCTAGCATGGAATAACGGATGAAACACAGATGAAACGGGTATCGATAACAATAATTTGTTAGCTGCCTGGCAAATTCAACGCTATCAATAAATATCCCAGGACCTTGATTGCAAGTCACTGCTCATAGAAACACAAATCTGATTGGCCTCCTTTAATTAAAAAAAATCAGGAAATGCTCAGATATTGAATTCGGACACGAACCGATTGCAATAATCAAAATTCGACTCAAATAATTTTCATAATTTACCGATTGAGATCACGAAGATATTCACATTCACTGTTATTCAAGTGAAAAACCGAGATCAATCAACACAATATTTACAGGAATTATATGGAAAACAATTGCGAGAGGTAACTGGAATGTGTAAAGCTATGCTTCGGTTTCATAATGAGCAAAAATAAACATAAATTACGGTGGTTATACAACAATAATCGATCTACATTCTATTCAGCGCGAGATCTCGATGGTCAGATAACAGCTAGAGAGTGTGCAAAGTGGAGAGAGTCAGACGACTAATTATCCTTTCCATCTTCGATGCCCGTTGTCGTGATGGAGAAGGTCGCCTCTCCCTCGGCCAGGCATGGAGATTGATGCACCTGTGAATGATAGATGAAGGAGAACTACAACATCTTCATCTAACCTTTTCTAATTATCAACTTCTACTAGATTCAAATATGTCGTCAGTGACAAGAGCGAAACAGAAACAGACACAATGATTCCGAAGAAAGACTACGATAACTCAATATCCTCTCACCTTGCACACTCTGTTCTCGCCCTTGCCCTTGCGCAGACCGAGTCTGCAATATTGGGAAATTATTCATTTATCATCCATTCCACCTATTCCTGTTCCACAGGGCCACATAACGTAAGAACTTGCGATAGATAATAATGAAAACGATCATTTATTAAGTATTGATGAGAAGTTACTCGTTAAATTCACTCCTTTAATAGCATGACCAGCCAAGATTAGTAGTACCTCGTTGTGCTAGCATGGGCGACGATATGTCCTCCGATGGGCTTCTTTGCATCCGCCTGGAACATCGCCCCGCCGTCCACTTGCGATACCACCTGCAATTAATTTGTTTATTTGCCTACGAAACCCGAGATACATCGTTTTGAATTAGGGTCATCCCCATATCACCAATTCGTGAAACGTCAAATATGCAGTATGACTGACTTTGATAATTACAAGTCCAAATCCTCATAATCTTTTTGGATATTCTTTTACTTGATTCGTGATCATGATACTTCACTTTTATTCGAATTAATCCCTTTGTATTCGTATTGAACTAGTCTCTTCCAAATATCACTAATTCGTGAAACACAAAATTGGCAAGATGGAATCAGGCACGCTGATGGCGTGCCTAGATCATCAATCGATAATTGTTTACCTGATTCGTGATAACGGAGGCGCCACTTTTATCTTATCTCTAGTAACTCGATGTGTAGTATATTTTATAGCAAACAGAAGCACTTCTAATCGTATTCAATTGGTCAAATCGCAATATCACCAACTCGTGAAACATAAATTTCTCAATGGGACCGATATCCAGAATCTGGATTCCAGATCATCATTCCATACCTGATTCAATAATTCCTTACCTGATTCGTGATGACGACGGCGATTCCGAACTGGTCGGCCAGCTTCATCAGCTGACGCATGAATCTGAAATGGGGAGAACTGAGTTTCATCTTCATTTTAACTTGAACAGAATTCCTGGACAGCAAACAAATCAGGATTTTCTACAATCTTTCAACAATCGAGATTTCATCAACTTTTTTACCTTGAAACAGCAAATATATCAGAATTTATCGGAATTTTTTAAAGTTTGAAATCAATTCCCTTTCTGATTATTCCATACCTTCCCAATGCCATCTGTCGATTGGCCAGCTCTCCTCGTCCGTTGTAGTCGGCACGGAAGAGACCCGTTGCAGAGTCAACGATCTGTCAAATTCATGTTTCTCCCCTAAAGCCGACCCATACTATCTACATGTAATATTGTCAAAATGAGAACATCAATATATAAATTAGATATTATAATATTATAATTCTCACCAGGAGCGCGTATCTGCTCTCACTCATCATTGCAGCAGCGGCTACCGAGAGATGGAACTGTTATTACATTTATTAACGAATTACGAATATCCTTTCGATCTCTCAAATCAGCCCAATAGACGATGAGAGATCAAAATGGAATTGAAAGAGTCATACCTGATGCTCCGAGTTGTAGCATCTCGCAATGGCCACATTCTCGAGCACCGACGAGGGATCCATACCGAATCTGGAACGAATGTTTACTGATATTCACATCGGTCTTTGAGAATTTACAACAAATTTTAACACTCCCATGTATTCACACTAAAATGGTTAATTTCAAGTTACAATGTTCGAATTAAATTCGACTTACTTCAAGTGGTGGTAGAGAAAATGTCGAAGTGATTTTAGGCAGCACTATCCGAATAAACTCCGTACCTCTGTGCAGCGGCGACTATCCTCTCCGGTCTAAAAGTGTTCTCCGTGTCGATCCACATGCACTTGCCCTCCGCGCCACCCATGTCGATCTAAACTACAATTTCAAGTCCAATTCAACTAATTAATTAGCATAATAAACTAAAATAATAATAAAAAAAACTCACCGGCAGTTGGCAGATAACAGCGAGCGAATGGCAGATCTGTGACTTGCCCGTTCTGTATTCACCGAACAGCTCAGTGATCGAACCCGTCTCGATGCCACCACCGAGCAGTTGATCGAGCGCCTGTAACTTGCTTTTAAACATGTTATTCAATTTTAAACTTCAAATTCAATCCGCTTGTGCAACCAACCAGCCGTTCTTCCCATTTGGTAACAGTCCTGGTATACAATTAGGTAAGCAAAAAAAGGCAAATGTAACCTGACTGCCGGTCCTTATCTGCACCATATCCGCCCTTCTCGCGTGCATTTCCGAAGCCGTCGTGAAGCCCATCGGACACAGCTTGTACGCTTCATTCTTAAAGTAATGGGATAGATACCGTTGGTACTTCTTCACTTTAGTTTCCAAATATATGAGCTATTCGATCCTTGCTTATTCGATCGCTCGCTGCCTCATTTCTCACTACCCACAAGTTAGAGCCCACAGTGTCTTTGGGCACTACGGGTGCTCTACTGATACACATATCAATGATAGCCGAAAATTTAAAAAAATAAAATACCTGTAGTCTCTCGGCCTTCTGCTCGGAGATGCCCTTCACGGCAATGAGCTCCTTTCGCGTCGCAAATCTGAGAATACAATACAATATTTTTTAGCAACAAATAAAAACAATCGCATAAAAAAACTCACGCGATAGCCTCGATTGTGTGATAGCCAGCTTCTTTGAGCTTGTTTAGATCGCCCTTGACGAATCCTCGTTGCTAAAGCAATTGCGTTTGAACAATCAAGTAATTTTAAACTAATCGAGAAGGATATCGCCGAAATAATCAAGATAATTAAGCATCTTCCCCTATAGATAGAGGCTCATAATTTATGTTGACGTAAACGTGGTTACAAGTGACATATGGTAAAATTTAGTAGCTTCCTAGCGAGTTTCACGATATTGGAAGAGCAAAAGAAAGATAATTACCTCAAGGGACATGATGGACTGGCAGGCGAGTCCGGCATTCTCCTCGTTCTCGACATCAGCGTCGACGTGCGCCATTTGAGCGGACATTTCTGAGTAATGGAAAGTTAAACGATACCAAAATAAAACAATACCTAGCGACAACGTAATCGTAATGAAAAATCAAAAACACGCGCCATTGGAACCTGGAAGGAACGTGTTTCAGCCCGTTTCTTAGCGAAAAATTCAAACGCTACAATTTCCCGCGAGTTAGAATTCGTAAACATACAGTACGCACGGAACGGAAAATTCAATAATTGCCGTGTATTTTATACCATTATTCCCTATCCTAATTTCAAAATAATCATGCTAATCACAACACAAATATAACATATCAAAAATATAATTACAGGGTCGAAAATAGAAGCAACAGTTTTTCAAAATAAATCACACTCTTGACAGGCAGAAGTTACCGTAGCTAACTATTTTTCGTTCCTCGAATTAATCCAACCCGATTATGTGCTAACCGACCACCGAATTTTCTCGAATTCGAACAATTGAGGTCGATCTCACTCGATTCTCTTCATCTCCACGTGTGTTGAGTCGTCGTTCGCCACTTCATTTGAACAATGAACATTCCCGAGGGTTACACCGACATTACCCGCCAGAAGGTACATGATTTTGACTTGAGTTGTGCTTTTTAGACCTTGAAAACGAGCTTATTATCACCTTCGTTACAGGACGGAGGTGTCCTCAAGAAGATCCTCCAACCGACCACTTCCCTCGAGAAGCCAAAGATTGGTGCGAACGTCAAGGTGCACTACGTCGGCACTCTCAATGCGAGTTTACCATTTAATTTCATCTTTCTTTTCTACTTAGTTTACGTGTCGAATGATAATTACGAAATTTTGTAGGCCGATGGTACCAAGTTTGACTCGTCGCGTGACCGCCACGCAGCTTTCGAGTTCATTCTCGGCAAGGGACAGGTCATCAGAGGATGGGACATCGGTGTCGCCACCATGAAGAAGGTTCGTGCATTCACATAGCATTTATCTTTTCCGTTCCCCATTTCTCGATCCCTATTGTTCCTAAAGTTTGTAATTTACAGGGCGAGAAAGCCGACTTCATCATCAAGGCGGAGTATGCGTACGGTGCAGCCGGAAGCCCGCCCAAGATCCCCGGAGGAGCCACCCTCAACTTTGAGGTGTGCATCATTCTAATCGAAACCTTTGGTTAATAACTGCAGTGTTTTTGCTATTGTGTTCTTCTCAACATTTCATTAGACTCCCATATCTAAATTTTATTTGTAGGTGGAACTGCTCGAATGGTCTGGAGAGGACATCTCTCCCGAGAAGGACGGTAGCATGAGAAGGGAGACGATTGTACCCGGCGAGCCTCTCACCAACCCTAATGAGACTTCCACCTGCACTGGTCAGTGGGCTGCACTAAGCTTATCGAGATCATTCTCCAATTTCGCACAATTTCTCGTATTCGAAAAGAACATCTGATCGATAATTAAGTGAGTTTGACTGACGTATTCCAGTTCACGTTGTCGGTGAGCACGAGGGTCGCGTCTTCATGGATCAGGAGATCTCATTCATCCTTGGCGAGGGATCAGAGGTAGTCGGGCCATTGATACTGGGGTACTTTAGTGCCCAAAGATATAGGTTATTCTCTTTCTAACTTTCGATCGATCGTTGTCTGGTTTGATCAGAGCGCGGTCTTTGGGCACTAAGGTAATGAAGTGCCGAAACTGGAATTCCCCTGTTTATCGATCTGAATAACTTCATAATGAAATGATAATTGCAGCACAAACTGCCCGAGGGAGTGGACAAGGCCCTGCGTCGCTTCACCAAGGGCGAGAAGTCGGTTATCACTATCAAGGTATAAAATCTCGATAATAGTTCGCTGTTTTTTTCAAATGTTCAGAGGTTTTGGATAGTGGGAATATGTTCTCTTTACGTTTATTTCTCAGGGTACCCGCTACACGTACGGCTCCAACCCGCCGGAGGAGTTCAATCTGCCCGCAAACGCGACGCTCAACTTTACCATCTTCCTCAAGGACTTTGACAAGGTGTGTTGGTGTTTTATCAATTTTCCAGATTACCTAGGGTTTCCGTAACCGATAAACCTACTTGTAAATATTGAATGCAATTCCAGGTGCCCGCGACGTGGGAGATGTGCCCCGCTGACAAGATTACGCACGCCAAGGAGGCTAAGGTATTACTTTTGTTATTTTAAATGCAATTAATGATTAATTGTCGGATACAGTATACCCAATACATCGCAGGACCGCGGCACGGCGTTCCTCTCCGAGGGTAAAGTGAAGCTCGCCCTCACCAAGTACAAGCGAGTCGAGGAGATTCTCGAGTATGAGAAGAGCGGAGATCCGGAGGAGAAGAAGGTAAGGCGATGGAAATGGACTGGGAAGTAGGTAGAGCGATCAAACATGGATGTAACAAGTTGATTGAATTGTTTTTGTGAAAGAGTGCTCACAAGAACATGACCAATTCAATCATGCTTTTCATTTGAGTTTAATAATGGCTTGGTAAATTAATTAAATAAATATTGATGAATTATAGGAGCGGGACACGCTTCTGCTCGCAGCCTATCTCAACATTGCCCTGTGCTACTCGAAGCTGAATGAGCAGCTGAAGTGCACCGAGTTCTGTGATAAGGTACGGTAACATCATCAATGCAAATTATATTATTGACATGTATCTCACCCGTCTAGCCATTATTTTGCATTGATTGCCACCATTATTTATATGCCAGTGAACAATTGATGGATTGCGTCACTATGATTTTATGTTTCAGGCGCTGGAGCTGTCTGCCCGCAACGTGAAGGCGCTGTACCGCAAGGGAACCGCCCTGCTGACAATGAACGAGCCGGAGCCGGCTCAGCGGATCTTCGAGGAGATCCTCGAGGTCGAAGCCGACAACAAGGTACGGTAGGAGAGAGGATGGGGAGATCGAGGAATGACTTTAATTTCAAATTTGTGTAATTTTGTGATAGAATAGTGTATTTAGTTAATTATTTATGCTTTCAGGCGGCGCAGCAGCAGATTCTGGTGTGCAAGTCGAAGGTGCGCCAGTACGAACAGCGCGCGAAGAAGCAGTTCAAGGGAATGTTCGAGAAGTTGAGCAAGGTACGGTAGTCACACAGAGATTGAGAACTGGCTTTTATTGAAATTACTGTAAATGGATGCAAAAAGTACGTATGTAACTTAGCGTGTAGATTGGGGTTGTGTAAAATTCATGGATTATCCGATCCTTTTGTAGGGTGAGGAGGAGGAATCGGCTCCCTCGACGAGCGCTTGAAGACCTACCGTACTCTGGGATACCGTACCTCCACTAGTTACGCCCCCATTCAATCGATTTAAGTATGATACACCTTGCTTCTCAACTCTTTCCCCTTCCCCTTTCCTCTGCCCCTTCTCATCTTTCACTGTGTGAGACTGACCCATCTCTTCCGCCTCTAAGCATCTCATCCTGATTTCCCATTGCTTGTCTCTTTCTCCCTATGTAGAGTACTCAATCCATTCCAATCAGAGCTAATGAAGGGATGAATTGGAGCGAGTAAGACAATCACTTTAATTTTATTTCCGTTTATTTTTAAATTATGTATCCATACCTGTTGTCTCCCTGTGTTTGTGATCGTCAGATTATTCTATTCGACCCGATTTGTCCGTCGTTTTCGTGTACCCTAATACAGATCTCCGTCTTATTGTTATATTGTTGATGCTACATCACAATGGGAATTACGGAGGCTGATTTACTATCCAATTATAGTCTCGGGAAGAATGCAGTGGATAGAAAAGACATCTTTCACAAGATGCATTGGTTCATCTTTGGTGCATCATCATCAAGAAGCATCAAACTTTTTTGTTTCCTTGCATATTTTATCAGAAGAGCTCTTGAATGCTTGAATGGTGGTCTAGGATTCATTCGTTTGCTTCTATGTCGCTCGTCATTTGTCTTAAAAGGCACTTGAGGTCACAGACAGACATTGCTCTTTGATCTCTGGGAGGGGGGGGGGGAGGGGGTGGACCTGGAGTGAAGAATCGGAGATGAATGGTTGACTAGAGAACATGTGCACTATGTTTTGACGTATTTGAAGCGTAAGGGGAATTGAAAGATGGAGAGACTGGAGTGGTGGCCCTGCTTTTCAGTTTATCATCTCGGAAAAAAAATTATTGTGAAAGACGTCTAGAATATTCTTTCTTAGGCATAGACGCTTCAGAATTGGGTGAAATTGAAGATATTGGTGCCAATCATTCCATAGAAGGAAGTGGGATACTGTACACAGCTCGTCTTCACTTCTCTCGTCAATCAGAGAAAGTGAGAGAGCACGGAGATTGAAGAGACTCAGCAGTCACCTGGTCGTCTCAATCGACAGGAGGCTGTCGGCTGTCCGACTCTCTCAATTTCCCCTGATCTTTCGCTCCTCTCTCACCCCCTGTCTATCCTCCTTCAACCTGATCTCTCATCTCTCTCACGACTGTCTTGTCTGTCTGGTCACTCTCTTCGATTCCCATACTCTCATCTCAGATTTTACGCCCCGTCTCTCTCCTTCCCCTCTAGTAACTTGACGACCTTCACTGGCCCATCATCATCTGAAATCTCCTCCTTTAACTCGAGGATAGCAATGTCTGACTGACCCTCCGCCATTTGCATGATCTCTCACTGGTGAGACGAAACGAGAGAGCATGTGAAATGGAGGGATTCAGACGACCGCCCTCTCTCCTCCTGAATGATTCTCGAGGATGTTATGACCTCTTTCGACGACTGCTAAGTGGTACTTGACTGCAGGGGAGAAGAAGGGAGGTTGAGACCGCCCCGGAAACTATGATTTTGGCCCCCGCTAAAAGGTGCTTCGTCTGTATTCTCTACATCGTTGTGTGCAGACTTTATATCGCGAGTGTGAGTGCATTACCTGGAACTAATTCTGCTTATTTTTGCTCTTCATATTTAACTGAAAACGGCCGATTATCATGACTCGTGACGTTATTTTGACCTTATCTTCGAACTCTTCCTCTTCATATTCCCTCAATTCTCACCGCCCCCAGAGCAGTCCCATCGGGGGCCACCAATCACTCAAATCGGCCGCGCAAAATACGTCTATTCTCACTATATTTTCGAGCTATCTTCGCTTGTTTTTCGCTGGTTTTCCAAGTTCTTCTTCCTTCTCCCCGCTATTCTCCACTTTCTGCGGCTGACGTGAGCGCTTCTGCTTTTTGCAGCTCCGATTTTTTGCCAAACCCCTCGACCCGGCGTCGAGCCAGCGACCTGCTGCATCTGAGCCTAACGCGCTAGCCACTGCGCTACAGCGATGAGGATCCTGATCTACACCTTGATTTTGGTCGGAGTGGTAGCGGCATCGCCACTGTTCGGAAGCAGCGATGATTCATCCGGTAAGAGTTTTTTTCATTTTTGAAATGAAAGCGATGTGATGATCATCGAAAACAAAACTCATTGCCTTTGAAAGATTCGTGAAACTCATTTCGCAACAATTGCAAAATTGAATACAAATCGTGTCTCTCAGAATCCGAAGAATCGACAACGGTTGCTCCTACGGAGTACCAGCGGGAAGATTCGCAGGAAGAATTGATTGAGGTAGGTCATACAATTCTGAAATCAATAATCAATACCCGCGCAGACTACCGTAACCTCCACCTCACGCGAGGGGGACGATCAATCGATATCCACCGAGGAGACTACCGTAATCGAGGAGACACCGGCGCCCGTTGATCACAATGGAAGAGTGGATGTGGCCCATCGGATTGATGAGGAGAGAAGGGAAGAGGGAAGCGAGGAGAGAACTCAAGAACGAAGAGAAGATTATGAAGAGACGACTACGGTGAATCCGCCTGGTAAGAGGGCCTAAAACGTAGAAAAGCTGAATCAAAAACCCGGAAAATGAAGAAGACGGAAGTTCCCTTTACGTGCTTTCTGTGCACAGAAGCATGAATCGATCCGGAAACTCTGTGGAAACAAGTAGTTCTTGATCCTAGAATGCGAATACTGATGCAAGAATCTTTTCCAACCTACTTTTTTTTCAGAACTTCCCACTGCAATGGCTCAGATGATGGGCCAGCTGGAGATTCGACTAATCGACGAGAACAACACCCAAACTCATGTGAGTGTTTCTCCGAAACTGAAACCCCACGGAAATGAAACATTAGCCTCGGAGATACGTGAGCTTCACTGCTTTGAACTGGCCGCTCCTTTTCGGAAAACAATCACTGAATTTTACAACATCTAAAAGCTGTCTGTACGAACTTCCCAATAATATAATTCTCATGGCAGGTTGAATCCGTGATTGAACCCCCTCCGTTGTCTCCGATCACTCCCTACATCAGAGATGATGAGGATCAGCACGAAACGACTCCCGCCACGGCAGTCCATGGTACGGTAGCTCGATATTGGAGTGATGTTGTAGGGTACTGTAGGGGTACGGTAGCCGACACATTCCGTAAACAATAAATTCTTCAGAAGGCGACAGTATTGTCGATCCGAATGAGATCTCTGAACAGCAGCAGCAGAGCAACGCCGAATACGATGCGAAATGGAAAAAGGTGAGGGTCCCGCAGCGATCTCCCTGATTACGTAGAACCAGAAAGCCAGGACCAGCTTTTAGGTGGAATACGTTTCGGATACCGTGTTGAATCTGGAGACGACTACCACCGTGGCTACTGGGGAGGAAACTGAAGAGGGTGAGATAGATGACGTTATGATATCGGAATCTGAATCCATTTCAGTACCCACCTCGAGCCCGGACGCAACTCTGCCCTCAGTACCGCCCACTGAAGAGTGAGTCACCGCCTGACTCTCTCCATTTCCCATGCTCTCTCGCTCTGTCTAACCGGCGAGAGATGAGATGGAACCATAATGCAACGGTGCCATGTTCCAGGATCCCGGACACGACTACCACACTCAGTCCCATGGATCAGGTGGCACTGCAAAAGATCCAGGTTTGCCTCTCCCTTCTGGCCACACTCCCCATTCCCTAACGAGAAGGCGCCTTCCCTCTCCCTTATGTACCCCCTCTCACTTTTGCTGACCACGGAGTGTCGTGGCGGGCACTTGTGAGCCAGCCTCTAGGCCGTAGATTATGGTGGAGAGAGTGAGGAAGGGATCCCTGGTCGGTGATTCGGTCTACGACGACCGGGCGTCCGTGCCAAGCGATGCGTCACTAGGGGGTAAGACTCGGAAGGGTCTCTCTCCCGGGTGGAAAAGGACAACCGTATGGCTCAGGCCCGAAAGGGAGCAGGCAAAAGGTTGCGCGCGTTGACAGTGGTCGGATAGCGTCTGCGAGTAGATCGACCTGAACAGCCCTTCTAATACCTCTCGACCCATAATCGCTTTTTGCCACTTTTCACATTTGAATCACTTTACTCTGAAACTCTTTTGCTTAAATGTTGGGAAAACTGAGTTCCTAAATGACCAATTCATGTTTTCTTTTCAGTCTGCATTCGAACTCGGAACAGCGAAGAAGATGCCAGAAGGACCCTTCCCTGATGCTGTCACCGACGAGGATTTGCCTGTGATAGAGGGAATCAACGTTGATGATGAGGTTAGAATCAGGGCTGTGTAAGGATGAAGAATCCGGATCTTGGAATTAAAGAGCGGGATTCTTGATCTTGTGTTAGGATTCTGAATATTCTTGTGAACTAAATCCCTTGCTAGACTACTCCTAAACGTTCTCTGCATTCCACTATGAGTCAGCCCCGTGTCAAATTTGAAACAGCGTCAAAGCGACCCCGCTTCTGACGTATCTTAGAGCCGAGAAAACAAGTCTTACGTTTGAAATTCAAAGTAATCTTCGGGGTAAAATGACCACTGACGTAGTACTACGATATCTAGTTCCGGTTCCTCCTAGTCTTCCTTGGCCCTCTTGAAATCTCATCATCTGACATTCAATCTCTAAGCAGCAAGGGGTCACTCTCACAGCTGACCAGTAGGAATCACGTATCTTCTATGATGAAGGAACATAACCTTTTTTCGATTCGATTTTCAGTCTATTTTGCGAGGATTCAAACAACTACATTAGTGAAGAGCAAAGAAACTTTCGAAGATTAATCTGTTATCCTTTCGCATGTTTCTTAGTCAGTCAGGCAAAGCAGAAGAAGAGTTTATTTCAAGTTCAACGTCGGGTTTCCTCTTTGATCCGCCCGTCAGAGGCCATCATTCATTGACGAACGTGTTTGTCACACTGAGAGGCAGGTGTCGAGTCGAGAGGGAATTCCGCCCCTCAGTTCTCAGAAGGTTTACGAGAAGCAGCTATTAGCACGGGGATTTCTGCAGAAAAGTAATGATCAGGAGTTATGGGAGGCGCCTGACCAATAAAACTAGCAGGAAGGAAGTCTGGAAGTCTAGAATTCTTATTTGACGAAATATTCGGGTCCCTCAAGGATAATCTGGGTTACTGTAGGAGGACGATCCTGAGCCGGTGGAGGAGTGCCTTGCCAACAGACATCAACTAGCCGATGAGGTCGTCCACCGAATGGAGAAACAGGTACGGTAATCGGTCGAGTACGGTATCTGATCAATCGATGACTGACCTTTTTCCAGGTGGAGCGTCTCTCGAAGATGGTTCGCAAGTTGGGCAAGCAGCAGTCACAGTACTGTACCCAGGCCGCTGACGAAACGACCGATCGGCAACTTTACACTGACACTTACAGGTATACGGTAGGGTACGGTAGATCGATAAATCTTCAACTATTACGGTAATTTAATCGATAATCGCTTCAGCCAATGCCCCATCTGGCGCGAGGAGAAGATCGTTCACTACTATAAGTTGATGAGAATCACCTACTGCGCTGATTACGGTAGGATTCAGATACGGTATTCTGAGGAATTATCGATTATTTCAGGCAAATGGCCAAACGGCAGCAAGATGGTGCGCACGTACGGACAGTATCTGCCTCTGTTCGAGACCCTCTACGCATTCCAGAAGCAGTAATCAGGCACACCACCATGGTGCAATAGTAGGAAATTGCACCCCACGTAGTTGCACTCACACACATACTCCACCACACCACAATTCTTACCTCAGACCAAAAAACGATTGCACTTTCGATTCAAAATAGTGCTGTTTGACCCTACCCGATCTCGTCATGACTTGCCAAAAATCAATAATCTAGTCTTCCTCCTACCGTATACGGGTCATTTGAACCTAAGCAACTCGCTCATACTCTCTCTATTTTCTTTCTGAGTGACCAAACAACCGATAATCTCCATGTATTCCGTTGAATCTCCCTTACATTCGGTGTGTGCTCGCAATGAGAAAAGACCGAAGATCATTGACAAATATTGTATTATTGTACCCTCGATAAATCAATAACTGCAAAAACAATCGTTGTGAGAACAAGAACATACAGTAATCTCTACCGTAATCTACTGAGCATGCAAGAGGAGAGATTGATGGGAAACGGGTATCGAAATGGGGGTCGATAAGAGGGAAACTCGTATGGCACAGGGACACTACTGTAAGAGGGCTGACACTGATTGTTCGGAGTGTGAAAGGGTGGATTAGCTACCGTAATCAGACTGTACTTCTTATGGGCATACTGTAGATCGGGGACGGAGCAAGATATGGTTACTGTAACTATGCGTGTGGAATGAGGGGAAATGGACAGGATCACCGGAGTGAACAAGTGAAGTGACGGGGAGATAATCACAATACAATTATGAGAAACAATCACAAAACGAAGGGTCGAAATGATGAAAATGGGCGATAATCACAATGGATTCGAATGTGTAAGCAACCAGGCAATATTTAAAAAGTACAACAATACTTTACGAGACAACTGAAACCTAACTAGCGAGCGTGGGAGGGGAAAACAAGTCAGTTCTCAAAAGATGGAGCTACCGTAATCACGATACGAGGTTGAAATAGGCCAGGACGTCAGTCGTCTTCTGGGACAGAACAGTCAGGAATGAGTCGACTAGTTCAACTCCCGTCGCATTGACTGATGATCTTTGATCTCTGATGACGTCATCTTCAATGTCTTCGAGAGCGAGTTCACGATGGAATTCATCGACCAGAGAATACGCGGACCCGAGTGCCCACGAGACGCCCATCCCGGAGATAGAGTTGACTGGCTGAAAAATAATTAAAGGTTTCGATCAATTTGAAGTGAGTACAGATCTGACTGCCTTTTTTTACACCGAACTCGATGGATTATTGCAGCCTATCACCCGACTCATCTTTACACCAACTGTCAAACACCGATCAAATAAGACACAATTTCAGTTTGACTGAGCTTGACAATGCAGAGAACCGTAAAAGATCACTAAAAATCAGAAAAGGTAAAAGATCAACTCACGATGATTTCCTGGTCGTCGTCGAAGCCGTAACCGTCTTTGAGAAGGGCGTGAATGTAGGAGAGATCGAGACACGCCCATGGAAGCCAATGGGGAGCATCAGAGGGGAAGGAGCGAGTGGAACAGGCTGAAAGGGGTGGGATTGGATCATCAAATCGTCACTTTCATAGGCACCTTCTAGTTAATGTAAACTGCCGTAATCCGTCTACAGTAATCCTTTAATTATCAATGATCAATGAAAGATTAGCTATCTGGTCTCTTATCTAGGCTATCTAGTGCTAGCATACTAACTGAGCAAGTAACAATCAATAATCGATACCGTACCCTTCTCAGCGGCATCTCTCCATTGGTGGACCCTGACAGCCTTAGTCTCTCCCTCTCCAACGAGTCCGGCTTGTCGTGCTCTCTCGTAGAAGTACGAGAAGAAGTAGAGATGAGAGGAACCGCGGAGATCCTGACAAGAAATTGTTGTTAACAAATAACTTGAAGCAAGACAATTTTTAAAAATTTGACATGGCTGATTCACGTTTCACCACTCCGTCAAAGTCGGCAATGTTCCCAGCTAGCAGTAACCTTCACAGATCTTGTCTAAAAACAAATAAACATCACTGTTAGCCTTCCTATATACCTATTAAGAGTATTGTGAAGCAACAATGGCTCTGTATCCCACAAACTCAAAATGCATAATAGGCGGATTCCCGTTGCAACGCGCAAGTATACTTAAACGAATCCTCATATCATTGGTCCATTGAATATGAGTTGGATTTAACAAAAATAACAATTCCACCTTCTACTACCATTCGTCATGCACAAGCAAACACAATAACTATCGAGAGTTCTCTCACCGTCAGTTTTCCAATCTCCGATTGTCGTACGAAGTCCCGCGCCGTCTGCTGGCAGGCAAGCAGAGAGTATTCCGGAGAACCACTGAACTTATTATTTAATTAAACTCAACTTATTATTTATACTTATTCAGCACTATCGTTACACCTAGCGCACATTCAAGCAACAGTACAAAAGATAAGTGAAAATCAGCTTACTCTATCCACCACCGTATGCATGATCTACCGTGCCCAATCAATCGATAATCGATAACTCCTCACCGTACACTCCACTCCTTGAGTGCCTGCTCCCACTTGGGCAGTACGAAGGCCGGCGGGAAGCACGGACTGCAATTATGATTTTTTTTTTTTAAATAGCGCTAGTTGAATGATGGTTGCACTACATCGTGAACACCAATGCGCTTATAATTATTCAATCATGTTGTGGAAAACGCTGCCAATATAAAACAATATGCCCCTGATAGCCAAATAAACATCCGTTAACGATATTGCTGTTTATCCACAAGTGATTCTCGGCTTCACGCATTAGCCAAGTAAAGCAACCGTGATGTTCTAATGATTCATCCAAGGAACTCATGGTATTGAAAGAAAATAAATGAATCGTCTTCAAATCTGAATACCGTACCTTTCCAGCTCCAGTCCTTCCTCCTTCTCTCCCTTCGTTCCCTGCAGCACACCCAGCCGCGCCGACTGCAGGCCCAGTCCGAGGTAGCTGCAAGTATCCATTATATTATTACTCTATTTTTACAAACTCAATAGCATCCCTCATTCTCAGTCATTTGACCGAGGTTATTATTCTATTTTTTTTTTAAACTCAACCTTCACGCGCTGGTCATCCCTGATTGATAGTTACCCTCTATACCTATCTATAGCACTCATGATCAAAGATAAAAAATGGCCATTGACGTAGGAAGGAATAGACCACGTCTACCAACCATCCCGAGTACTCTCACTCTCTTCATATCATACGCTCTCTCATTCTGGCTGATCATCTACCGATAATATTGTTGCTTACGTAGAGCCCC
Source organism: Pristionchus exspectatus (assembly GCA_911812115.1). Classification (NCBI taxonomy): domain Eukaryota; kingdom Metazoa; phylum Nematoda; class Chromadorea; order Rhabditida; family Neodiplogasteridae; genus Pristionchus; species Pristionchus exspectatus. The sequence goes on along the minus strand of OU461587.1, from coordinate 8,226,622 downwards.
ATGCGCAACCCTAGTGTGTTTTCCAGGCGATTAGCCACTATCAACAAATGAACGATAGCCTCCTTCTCTCTAGTCTACACACTATTTCGCGGGTCAGTCACTGGTAGAGATCACGGTAGATCGAGAGAGGCAGACCACTCATAAATCAACAGGGTCGTACGTGCGCGTTTTGCACACTGCAGCTGCACAAATTTCGCCACCAAGACGAAATTGATGTGTATTACCAAATAATCAGATTAGAAGGGACCGACTGATAAGCGTGCGCAGGTACCAAGTCCACACAAAAACTCCGATTCTTGTGTCCAGTATGAAAATATAAATCAGTTCAAGATAGATAGACTACCGTACCTGTGGGTGTACAGATGCATGTGGGACTGGAAGAAGTCAATGTCGTGACGGTAGGAGGGATGCGCATCGAAGAGAGAGTCCGAAGATGGCCAATACGTTACCTGTCAATGCAATTGATTTAATGAATCATACAGTAATGAAGAATCAATTCAAACGATACATCGTACACAATCACTGACTAATTGTAATTATCCCATTCTCGATAAGTGATATCCGCATGATGTCCAAAGTTTACTTCTATCGGCGAAACAATAAAGTGCAGGGTTCCATATTTTACTACTGATTTACTGGTAACCAGCCACGAATCAGATATCTCGATCTACCGTACCTAAATATAGGTAACCCAGCAAAATCAATAACTACCGTACCTGTGTTGATCCTCCTCCGAGATCGAATGCGGCCGCTGAACGAGCGGGAGAGGGGTCGACCTCGTTTCCTTTCGAGTCTGCGATATACCCTTGTATTTATTGCAATTTTATTTCATTAACAATCATCAAATATTGATTTGTGATATAGTAATTGTTCTAACAGTGCTGCCGGTTCAAAATCAATGCGGCATCTTTGTTCAAGGTTTACTTTTAGCGGCGCAACCACGAAGTGCCGGTTCGATATTATCACCAAATCGAAGTAAACCACCAATTGACCATGGTAGAACTCGTCAAAAGGAATGTTCTATAATAACTGTCTCCTCAGAATTAATGTGATATCCGTATTCAATAGTTAATCTTATCGGCGAAACCACGATCCACCAAATCACAATAAAACCACCAACTGACCATGGTAGAACCTCGCTAGGAGGAGATTGAGTGTGAACCATGAGAAGACTCCTTCGTCCGTTCCATCGAGAATTCCCACGCAATTGTTGAGACAGACGAAACCGGAGGAACGGACTGTCGCATTCACCTGAGAACAAATATTTTTTCCGCAAATTTACTATTCGTGAAGGATGCAGGGAGTAAGGCTTTAGCTCGCAAAGCGGACACCCATCGCTGATATGCAGAATGAGATATCTAATTTTTAATGCCACAATCAAGTAATATATATTGATGGTTGCGCTAACAAGAGCAGATATATTCACCATGAAACACGAAACTTCAGGGAGAAATGTGAGAAAGAGAGAGGGAAAATGTGATCAAATCTCCAAGGGGGGTAAATTCGCATGTAGTGAATATGAGTAGATCATGAAACATAAATCTCCATGTGCTGGGAAAATAAATCTGTTTGTATTCCCCAAACCCCACAGGGTAATCGACCTTCACTTCCCATTTATCATCATCAAAAACCATCGCTCTATGCGCCCTTATTATTGTCTTTCATGTCCTTAACTCTGTCCGCGTCCAAATATCGCTCTATCCCTGACAGGGCTGCCTATCATCTTTATCATCTGACTCGCGAGTGATCACTCATTCTCGAGGATTAATGTTTCAGGACTATTGAAAGGTTCCCAAACGAAGAAATGAAAAAAAGATATAATTTTCGACAAAACGGCTTACATTTTCGAGTATCCGGTGCGCCGCATCGCCCGGCAGCAATCGGAGACCCGCAGTTGCCTGCAATTGTTTTCATCAAATCACTTTTTCAAGAACCCGGAAGATACTCCCTTCATAGTTTCACCTCTATCCCACCGGTTTTGACGCAAATTGCGTCACGCAATGCTAATCATGTAATATCCATTTCACACACAAACTCGAATCTGATGTTTATTTTTCAACGAATCAAAGAATGATGACCCCTTCCTTCCCATCCAATCTAACCTTGAGTACGATGGGCGTTCGTCCTCTCAATTTGAGTGGCACAACACTGGTGGCAGTGGCCAGTAGCTCCTGTACACTGGCTGCAGCCTCGTGTGGTCGACCAACGAAGGAGGAAAGACCCGGTTTGACCTGATACCACAGAATTAGTTTGTACAATACAATACATTAAAACATTGTTAATGGTAAAATTAAGTCAGTGTGTTAGTTGGGGGTCCAGTTTAACATAGTTATTTTGGTTCTACATAAGGGCAGACGTGCTATTGCACCAATGAGACTCGACAGCTCTTGGAATAATTGTGAAACGCGTAGTTAATGGGCGACAGGAATAAAACAAAAGGTCAGGATGAATGAATGAATTAGTTATCAGAAACGAAAACGGAACAAGACCAGAGCAACCGACTTTAAGACTTTGACCCCATCGTGAAACACACATTTGACGGTTCAATTTCAGATTTTTAAGCCATTTATACTGAAACCCCGATTAAGTAGTAAGATGGGGACGACGAGTGAATTTGTGTTCAGAATAATGAATAAATCAGAGCAACATACTTTGGCAATACTTTGATATCACCGTGAAACACATATGTAACGGCCCAATTTTAAGAGCATTTCTAGATATTTCCACGAGAACCCCTAGAAAAGTAGGTTGCAATTCAATATTTACCTCATGGAATGTCTCTTCCTCCGCGTGGAATGGCAGGCCGCGCGCCTCCGTTGAGTGCACGAAGCGAAACAGTTGCAATCTGAAGATTTAATGTACCAACTACTAAATTAGTTAATTAGCCATAAAAAGCGAACCACTTCTGTGCATTGTGCATCAATCGCACGGTACTTTAATAATTAATAAAAAAGTAAAATAAATAAATAACCTCGTGCCCGTTGACCCTGCATCGATCACAATGGCGAAGAATCGGCAGGGTTGACTCTGAAATTAATCAATTTAATCAGCTACCTTTCTCTTCTCATGTTCCCTGATCCAACTAGTGGTTTGACTGATTAATTGCCTGCCTGACCCTTGACCAAAGAACTAATCCCCCTGCCCTCCCTATCTAATCCCTATCCTCGTGACATGATAAAGTACTGATAGAGTGTTCTCATACACAAACAGAGCACACTCGGGGCACAACTTGGGTAAGTTGTTCCCACTACGCGCATCCATTCTGCTCTTCTACTCTCAAAATCCCTCCACACTCAACACTATCAATGTGGCACACACCACGCATTGCGCCGCGCACAATTGCCACTTTTAACCCTTCTCCAATTCCTCTTTAAAATTCCCCTACTCAATTCTCTCATCGAAAGGTTCCCACTCTCGAAAACGAATCAAGACACTAGAGATTACACGTTGCTCTCAAATAAAATCCCAGCGGAACTTCAGTGTGCCTAGCTGTTTCGTGAACCACCAAAGAACCGTGCACAAATAAGTTTCGCCATCCACCGATAAATTGCCGAAGAAAACTCGCTACCGTTTGCGCACACGAATGGCACGTGGATAGGTCGATACTTTGCGCCGATCTTAATCCAGCGGAACAAAATGAGGGAAGGAAAACGTGCAGTTGTAACAACTGATGCATCGCCACTGGCACATCTTCGAAAAAATTGACACGTGCCGTTATCATTTTTCGCAATGCTAGTTCCTTACATTTTTCCAGAAACTTATCTCTCTCAAGACTAACTATTTCATCAAAATGTCTTTACCGTGTGTAGATGGCCGTCGCCATAGCAGTAGTAGCCCTCATCGTCGATCGACGTTTCTGTCTCGCCCCTCACTGCGACCCGCGACTGATGCAGCAGCAGCAGCACTGCTGCTAGCAGCATACTTGCTGCAAGAAAATCGATAATGAGCTGGTATACGATAACTACCGTAACCTGGGGGTTTCCAGAGGAAGATTTGGATGCTATTCACAAACTGGTATGATCCCAAACGTTCTACGCGTCAAGAGCAGCTGGGTCCTGTGACGGTGGACTGATAGCACTATGAGGAGAAATAAAGAGAGGGTTAGAGATTAGATAGGGAAGGAGGGAGAAGGGGAGGAAGAGGGGAGGAGGGGAGGCACAGAGAAAAATCCGCACAGATAACGATGGCAATTGAGTAGAGAGTTGAGAGACACGTAGAGAAATGGTCTCACTCTCTCGATTCGCTATACTCTCTCGCTTTATCTACCATGAGAAAAGAGGAGCTCCTTTGAGAGAACATGGGAGAAACGATTGGTGAACTTCATAGACGCACGCTGCCAATAGCAACCGATGAGACTGTGTACATTGTGTCTGTTTTATAGTCTCTCAGATAGAAAAAAAAGTAAGGAGAAACAGGGAGAATTTGAGAACTAACTAGTCAAATTTCTGAGAGAAAGAAAAGGAGAAGGGAAGTTGTTGGCGCACTAGACCATAATTACGTTAGTACTCAAGGAGCAATCTTGTGTGGAAAAGAGAAAACAGCTAGGACGAACAAAATGATTTGAAAGCCACCCTTTTGTCATCGAAATTCGAGCACAGTTGGGTGCAAGGAGCAGTATCCCCATCTCGGTTAATTAAAATGGATGAAGCGCCGCTGTTTACGCTTTCGTAGAGGTTAAGCCATTTAATTTTGAATTAAAAATTTTAAAAAAATAAAAAGGTATAACTAACAATTGATATGTGACCTCTGGACGTGATTTCGTCCTCTTTTCTCCTATGTGCATGCTATTATAATTGTCTCGTCGTCGTCTCCTCTCGCATACTACTAGTCTAGTAGTACTAGACACCCGTTGTCGTCGATTAAGAAGTCAGTCAGGGACGACTGAGGACTGCAAGAAGAAGATTGAATAGGTGAAGATGTCACGCTTCGACGAATTAACAACGCGCGCAGCAACATCGATTAGAACATCACACAATATAGTAATAGCAAAAAAAAAGGATTAGCTGCAGCTTTTTATGCGGATTATTAAGGAAATTCTGGGATAAAATCATGAGAAGCGACGTGGTAGTGGGAATGAAGGGTAGTTGGAACAAGGATTACGGAGGTGGAACATGTGGAAAATAATCATTGAACATGGGAGGGTACGGTATGACTCGAGGCAAGGAAAGTTGGAAAACAAGGAGGGAAAAGATGTCGAAATGGCCTCGACCATCGACATTCTATGCATGAATAAAGGAGAAAAGAAGGGTGAAAACGACTATCGTAAATTTCTAGGAAGAAAAGAAGCGCTAAGCGAGTGATTTTTAATAACAGATGATATCGAGAACAATGTGTTAGCGGCGGTGAAGTTGAAAACTGAGTGGGTCCGAAAAAGAGGTAGCTGTGTGTATTTCAATCGCTTAAAAAATGAGGACAAATGCTTTCGATAACAGGATGTGATAAATCAAACCCGCAGCAGTGATTTCTACGTATGGTTAGAGTGGAGTGTCATGGAACAGATGAGTGAATCGTGTTATGAGGGATCCGTACGACCGAAACCGGTTCCACTGTGAGGAAAGTAACATTGCGCAGAGGACTGAATGAGACGTTTTCGATGACAAATCAGTAAACGCACTCGAAAACTGTTGGTGAGTTGCACGGACGATTAAAAGAACGAAGACAAACACAGGGAAAGTCAGCGGGGAACGTTAGAAGGACAGAGAAGAGAGTCGAAATGAGCGAAAATGCTGACGTGTACTTTCATTTGCAGGCAGTGTAAGCACTCGAACAGCTGTGAAAGCATCGAGTGTCAAGTATTCAATCGAACAGCAGGTAGAATGCCTGTTGAAATATGATGAAACTGTGGGGATTACTAGTTACTACTACTTGAACCACATCGTCTGACAGTTCAGCCAATACGTCACGTATTCCCTTGCAGACAGAGCAAGCATTCGATCACCCGACCCAGCTGAACAATCGGGAAAAGCTCTAGGACGAAAACACAAGCGCGATCTTCGGAAAAGATATGCGATTACGATCTTCCAAAACTCGAGATATGCAGATATTGAATCACAACTATGTCGAAAGGGCTGGCGCAGTCATGTGAATGAATAGGACAAAGGCAAAAAAGAGCGATAATAAAGAATACAAGCGATTTTCAAGTATAAAAAAATTAAACACTCAAGAAAAAGAAATGACAAGCCGAAAATAATGTGCTCCACAGAACCAGTTTACTAAACCCTGGATACAGTTTCGAAACGGAAACCGGTTTGATTCCCGGATCTATTATTAGCTAATGAAACAAATTTGCATATTTTTATGATATTTTTCGATGAATCTGAAAAGCAACGTGTAGCAAACAGGGTAACATTGCCTGTGGCGTGTAAAGTGGCGAATATAAAAAAAAGAAAAAGTCAGTTCGCGATAACTTCAACTTATCATGTTCTGACTCTCGCACGGAAGTATTGCACCGTCGAAAATCAGCCACGCCCATTTTTCAAAGTCGATTTCCGAAGCGATTATCGATTTTTTCGATTTATTTTTGCTTGAATGTTACCGCCAGAGCGTAGGCATTCTGTTTAGAGAAAACTAACGGTGTTACTATGTCGATTACGTCGCGTATCATGTGCTGAAATTACGTCAGTGTTCGCATTTTGATTCTTTCGTTTCTAACTGCTTCTTTTCCAGGATGTCGTACCCCAGACACCCGAACGCGGTTGTCCTTCCTCAACCCATCGCTGTCTCTCCCCTGATCAGATTCGGTCGATGGGCCGCACTTGGCCTCGGTGTCCTCTGGGGTTTGTTGTAGTAACGCTTTTTCATTCAGTTTTAACGATATTTTCAACAATTATCATTGCAGGAGCCTACCGTCTCACCGTCATCAGAGAATACCACGCTGACATTAGAGAGTGGGAGCACGAGAAGGCTGTTGCCAAGGTATATTGATTTAACATATTCGATATGTTTTAATTGGGTACATTCAAATCATTCACGCTAAATGATTTTGGGAAAGTTGTACAATGATAATGACAGTAAAACTACGTTGCTGTTACTGACATAATCTTTCTTAATAAATTGCATTCAAGATACAGCAATTATAATTGGCAAGTATAGCAATGTGATGATAGCCACATTGCTGCCGTTATTTTTCCTTTCTTAACTTACAATCAAATATTCTAATTAATGCCTGCAATGAATAGCATCACTCTTTCGCTAGTACACTTCTTTACTTATCTCAAACTAGCACACGAGACGAGAAGTTTCTCAGATTAAGTATGACATTATGGGGTTTGATCCGTATATAACAAATCAATAGATTGCATTTTTATTGGGTACCTTTTTAAACGTAAAAATCACAATATACACCATGCGTTTTTTTCGATTCTTATTATTAGTTATCCTGTTTGTTATACGAAATTGTTGGCATATCGTTAACCGTAAGTTACTTCACATTTTCATTGCCAACCGGAAACCGAAAATATATAATGGTCTGTTTACAGACCCGATAGTTATGAAAATGTATGTTCAAGAGTAATATCTTGAAGACCCAACCTACTTAACTTATTTAATCTTTCTTCCAGGCCGCCGAGGACGCCAAGAAGAAGAAGTGGCTCGCCAAGGACGAGATGCGTTACCTCATGAAGGTTAGTGGGCACTGCTTTACTTCGCGGTACCAGCCCAAAATGGGGGAGGGGATGGCCCATAGGCGTTGGCCCTGCCCTGGAGGGCAACTAGTCTGCGGGGGACAGAGCACCCCACCCTCTTCCTCGAAGGAAGAGGGCCAGACTGACCAGAGGCACGAAGAAAAAAATTATTTTATAGGCTGACTTAACAAAGGATGAGAGAGAGAGTGAGGAAGATGGAGAGAGTGAGAAAGAGATTAACCGAGAAAGACTGCCGGATATTGGTGGAATAAAAGGATAATGTGATGCAAATGGGTCGACTAAATCGATTTGAGTAGAAATTCGATATTGATTATTGCTACAGTATACTCCCAATGATTCTTCCCTCTCATTCTCATTCTCCCTCTCTATCATTCTCATTCCTCTCTCCCTCCCTTCCCCTCCCCCATTTTGGGCTGGTACCGCGAAGTAAAGCAGTGCCGGTTAGTGATTCCGTTTAATAAAAATCTAAAAATCATTCTACAATAATAAAATCTCGATGACGGTTTAAAAAAAGCTTAAATTTAACGCTTCTTTCTCGTAAACCCTAATTTCTGCTAGGTTTGTTCTTCGTGAATCATTTAAAACCTTTATCATGTTAATACGTATACGATTTTTATCCTGATCGTTTCCCACGTGATGTTTTCTATCATTTGGCTGATCAAAGGATAGATCTGCCTTTATGGCGTGATAAATACTAGCAATGAAAACGACTTGCGAAAGTTTTGTATATTTTTAATAAAACAATTTCGTTCAGGTCGTGAACATTCCCTTCGAGGAGGGAGTTGCCCAGTTCGGAGTCGAGGATCTCTACCGCGAGGAATAGACAGATCAGCGAGCGACGAGAAGGCTCTCTCCGATAACGTCATCGATTGTAGATCGATAGACGCGATCGATCATCTAGCTTTCTCGCCATTTAACGCGTCTCTTCTCACAGTTAGATTGTATTTTTCGATTCATAGAAAGTTATGCGCGTATTATTGGAGAGATAAAAATGTAAAAATTCTTCCTTCTAATTGTTTACCGCAAGGGATGGTCACTATGCATTTTATTTCATCTGACAGATTTTCTCTTTGATTACGCGGCTCCCGTTGCCTAGGCGGCAGGCCTTCTCGTCTGAGAGAGCGGATGGATAGGTAACGGGAAATGTGCTACCCCCGCCTCTAGTTGTTTTATGTCGTGAGTCTAGTAACAATAGGATTTCGTCGAATGTTTTCGTATTTTTTCTCTTTCTGAGGTCATGGAATAGTCCGAGGAGTTATAGTGTCCATTCCTTTTTGAATTTGACCGGCTACAGTATCCAAGAGGAATTTATATCCAAGTAATATTGCTTTAGCCTTTTCCAACGGGTTAGTTGTAGATCCTTTTGCTAACTGAAAATAAATATTATTCGCAATTGCATTGGGAAGTGCAGTTGAGTTTTCCGATGCACAGCCTTTCAAGTGGTACTTCATCATTCATAGAGAAAGTGCGGGCCCATTTTTCTGCAGAAGTCTTCGGCCCATCTTTGTCCCTCATATTCAGTGTTGGATCAATATTGTTAGTCTGGGAGTAACATCACGAAGTTCCATTGTAATTGTCGGTTTTGCCATACGCCCACCACTGATTGAGTAGCTACGCTTTCCACCACATCTGTATTGCATTCGGGAAAATGTAGCAGCTTTAACATTCCATTCACTGTCGCTTTCTTTTCTCTTAATCGTGTGAACACAGCCAAAATTGTATCGAGCTTGCTCTCAGCGGGATTTATTAATGTGCTAGGGATACTGTACCTTAACATGGTCGTCCTGATAGCGGAGCATAAGTGGAATGGGTAATCCGTAATACAAAGCTAGATACATTTATTTGCCTGGTTTGTCCATCAAGCTTGCTACAATCTAGTTGGCTATATCGTGGTTGGTTGTGAGCTGTAATGTCTGCAGTCTTACAACCTTGGAATTAGTCCATGATTGAACCGAAACTAGTTATTTCTCTCAACGGTCCCCCAAAATTGACTCACTTTTCTGGCGTGTTGTGCACTCATTTCGGATGAGATGAGACAACGTTCCCTTCGGAGGTTGTAGCCAGAATGCAACATATTTCTCGCAAGGAGAGATATTTGCGGCGCGCCGAAATGAGCCTCTTTCCCTTGCATTGAATGGACGCAATCTGGAGAAAGAGAAATGAGGGCTCAGAAACCAGTCCTCTTCGGTCTTTAGGTATGTTATGGTATGTTATGGGTATGTTATGTCTTTAGGTATGTTATCTTCCTGAATTGCTGACTATTTCCTGACACGAAGATCTCACGCGCTCATCTTGAAGGGTGTAATCATCACCTCTACTTGTTGTTCGTTTGAGTCATTGCCCATCATTTTTAGATGATCAGGCGCAGAGGGAAGTCAAGCGGAAAATCACACTATTCACAGTCCATATTAGGGCACTGACAATGCTCATTACGGTAGTGTTATCACTCATATCTGATCCCACTTGATCAGGTGCTAGAACAAGTTAGGCACAGTGTGTTATCGCTTCTTGAATTATCGATTATTTGATGGGTTGAGGAGGTTCTGCACATTCATCCCTTCCCGAATACCAGGCATCTCGCAGTTACCGTAATCTAGCCATATTATTTTTCGAGACCTATCTCCGGTCCCCCAGCAACGGGCTTTCTCCTGATATTCTCTCTGATTATATTCTGTACCAACTGCCTGAATTTTTTGCGTGTGCTTTTTGACATTTTGAAAGAACTGGAACAACACTTTTCTACAGCGTTTCTGAGCAACTGGGTCTCAGTATCCGCACATAGCCTTGAATTTTTTGATTCTTGAAAGGGCCCTCTTTTTTCAAATAATACATCATGTGATGATTGCGCTCAGCGAATAGAGAACCAGAAAGGGGAAGAATATTGGTACTCTTATTAGAACCTAGACGTGTCCCTATGATTGGAAAGTTATAGTTTACTTTTACCGTAACCATCTTATCGTGAGCTATGCTCCCCGCACTCAATCACTTTGATTTACTGAGTATGTAGTAAGACCATTCTCCCGATAGACAGTCCGTCCGTCAGATTGTTATTCTTAATACCCATCATAAGATTGTTATTCTCAATACCCTTTTCATTTGAATGTGTCTGTATCCAACACGCGATCCAATGAAGAAGATGCGCTGTCTCATTCTCAGAGACGTAGAAGACTCAAGGAACGAAAGGTTCACGCGAGGGCGAGGGATCAGAGTAGCTTGAGTCTTGCTTGTAAAATTGCTTAGAAAATCGATCTAGCATAGAGGCACTTGGATCTTTCGCCCAATTTTTCAAAACTCTTTTCTCATCCCCTCGAATGATCGTTGCATTCTTTCCCTTGACTGAATGAAGTCGAGGCCCGACAAAAAGAAGGGTGTGACCGGCCAAGATCTTGTTCCGTTTTGTAGTCCTTTCATTTCTGTGATCCCTCGTCCTCGATTTTCTCGCTATTTCATCAATTGTTGTCGCCGAATCGCACGAATATCGCCTTACGGGGAAGCAAGCGTAGTGCTCTCTGGATATCACATGATCTCTCGCTGGTCAGACAGGGCGAGAGAGCAGGCAAAATGAAGAGAGTTAGCTCCTCTAACGGACAGCGCCTACAATCCTCCAGTCATGGGGCAAAAAACTTTCGACCCCCTGACTAGGACTAAATGTTTTTCCCTTATTAGTGAGATTTCTGCTGGGATTTGCTCCATTATCAATGATTGCTTACCTACCTACACGCCATTTGGAAAGGTCTCTAGAGATGTGTAAAAGATCCATCGTAACTTCCTTATCCCATTAGTCTTGATTTATCCGTCCGTAGGAGTCTCTGACCGACAAGAGAGAGCATGAATAACATCTACATCGACTAATCAACTAATCAGCCTCTACATTTTCTCTCCATTCTACGCGTAGTCTCTCCCCTCTCACTCCTCCCCCTTCTTCCTTTTCCTCTGACAGGTGATAAACTAATACCTCCCCGTAATTCACTCGAGTAAATGTTCCCCCCTCCTTTTCTCCCCTTCAATCGATAGTTGTGACTTCCGAGGCAGGAAACGTAGTGTGCTGCGCTCTAGTTTTTCGGAGGTTTTACAAAATCGAAAGCTTTTTTCTTGATTCATCTCTCGAAGTTCGGATCGAAGTAACAGCTTTCGAAATACTTGGTGTAGCGCAGTTCTTCAGCTTCCGAGACTAAATTCTTCCAGTTTGGCTGGGTATTCGCACATTATCTTCGGATCATCCCATAACAATTCATATCGAAATTGATATGTGCGGGTTTTACGTTTTCTCTGTAATTGATGCGGTTGATTCTTCTTTTTCTTTATAGAAAAACAGTCATCATTCTCTTCTTCACTTCATAAATACGCCGTAGATTGATTTCGCTGTTGTTGACCAGCTTCTGAAGTGCCATCTCTCGATAATCTCTCCTTGAAATAGACCGATACGTAGAAATTTGAGTGCTTGACGACGACCAAACTGAAGATTCCGTTTCTTTATTCTGCATGTTCCCTCGTCACGCTGACCCTCGAGATACTGCGAGAAATGAAGAGACGGATACTTCGTTGCCCAGTCGTTGAGTTTTCAAGTATCAGACGTGTTTTCCATCCTATCTCTTCATTGATGTCGATGTTCCATGTCGTCGATCTTCCTCATACTATTTGTTACTAACCGTCGAGCATACTCTCTTCATTCCACGTGCTATCTCGTCGGTCAGACAGAGATAGGAAGCATGTGAAAAAGAGATCGCATGGTCGATTAGATTCTCTTCAATCAGACCACCAATGGAATCTCATGAGGGAAACGTGATACACGCAGTATTTGTATTTTTTGCACTAACTACTACGCACATTCTTTCCTGCTCGAAGTGACTGCTATCACTGACTTTGAAATTTCAATTTACCGACTAACTCTGACTTATTCACACACATGCTATCTATTTTGTGTTACAGCTCAAGTTCGATTGTATTTCCCAGCAAGTGTACCGTGTTCAAGCTCATTACTAGAAATAGTGGTGCGAAAAGCCAGTCGATTGGAAAGGACTTCGCTCTTTACAAAGGCCTACGTCGAGTACAATTTTCTCCCTTCTCATGATAGAACCTTGCGGAAAGTGCACACTAATCAATGCTTGCTGACATTTGGCCGGAACTGCTGACATTCTCTTCTCATCTAGCTATCTTCAACTAACATTCCCATCGAAATGAGTCGCCTATCGACCCCGCGCATTTTCACTGGTTTGAACTAGGGTTGACAGAATGAAGATTCCGTTATTTTATTCCTAATTTTGTCCCTTTGAAGTAACGGGCCTATCGTCCTTTTATGCAATACAATCGATCACGCGCATCTCTACTCTTTTCCCACTATTGTAATAGGAAACTCTCGTGTCTCGTGAGAGGTGTTGTTGTTTCTCCAGTGTAGCTCACGCAGATTCCACGTAACTCCCCCTCTAGATCTCAAGCATTTCCTAGAGTCAGGTGACTCGCCAAAGGTTTATTCTGGGAGCAATTACACCCTGATTCAGTCTTGTAGCTTCAAGGCGTTCAATGTTGCTCAATTCTTCCAAATCTTCCCTTTCCTTGAAACGTAATTTCTTCGAAAGAGGCATTCTGTTTTGCTGTAGCAGACGATTTCCAAGAGTTGTCGTGGCCATTTTTCACATCATTTCGCCCGTTTCAGTGAGCCTCAAAAGAAGTAAATCTTCGTGAAATAGTGCATGTGAAATGGAGAGCCCTTCTGCCCTTTGGAAGTAGCCTCCTTCCCTCTTTCCTGCCTCCTCCACCAAATCTCTGCCATTGTTTGCGCGCGAGCTTAATTAGAATCTCGCATGCCGAATTTCGGCCCACGGCAGGGAGAGACAAACCCTCAAAGGATGGTCAAATGAAGAGTGCTCCTCCAATTTTCCAATGGTCTCTCGCAGGCTGGATCCTGTGAATGAAAAAGGGGCCCACGCAGCCACCAGCTGGCAACTCAGAAGATCAAAACCCTCCCACTTCCTGGATTCTTCTGGGCTAAATTCGTCCTCAAATGCGCAACAATTTCTCAGTCTTTCCTCCATTGCAATTAAGAATCCGCCCTTTGAAAGGCCTACATATCTCAAAGATCAAACCCTCCCTTTTGCACTTTTTCGTCATTACGGAAGCTTTCTTTAGCTTTACTCGCACTATTCTTTCATCCCTACTTAAGATTTCTTTCGGCGCATGGCATAAAGCTCATATCAATCATTCTAATTGAAAAATGAAGGAGTGCCCTCTTTCTTTCATTGGATTGAATCTGACTCTGCAATGGTGATGCCCTTTCAATCTCCAAACCGTCATGTGCTTTTATTCGTTGCCTGGCTCCATTCTTTTTCTTGTCCATTGCTACATTGACAACGTATTATTGATCCGCCTACCCACTTCCTTTTGTCTCTCACGACGGCTGAAACTGCGGCGAGCTTTCGTGAGAGTTGTGCGAATAATCAAGCTAGCCGACAAGATCGGACTGCTCTTGCAATGGCCAATAATTGAATATGTATCAAATCGTCTGGTGAAGTCGAGCCCCGATTTCTTGGAGGTTAATTTAATCGATTTTTGATTGTTTCTTGCATGCCACATGAGCGATTTCTGAACTGAATTCGTCTTCAAGATAATTAACTTCCTCCTTCATTCTTCGTCATGCTTGTTAGCAACCGGTCTTGGAAATGGAATCAGAAATGAAATCAGTTCTCGTCTCGTTGCCCAGCATGAGATTTTCCAGGTGTTTTCGATAATTTCCCTCAACGTAGAACATTTCACACGACAACTTACATTTTGTTTGCCACGGTTTCCTAGTACTTTCTTGCTTTCCTTTTCCGTTTTTTTATATTCGATGTCTAGGAAAATAGGAGAATATCGATTTCTCTGACTAAGAAGTCGTTGACATACACAACCGTCTGCCCTATCCACCTTGTAATTACATTAGAGAAAGTCTCTCATCATTCTGCCTGCTCCTTCGCTTCGTCTGACAGAGGAAGAGTGATGCAGATAGACTGATTTCTCTCTTCATCTCATTTCTCATCACGCGATAGCACCAGAGATGCGGCACAGTCGAGATATATTCATTACCTGACCTAGTCATTGTGCGATTTCCGAAGATTTTTTCGCGTTTTCCGCGAAGTTTTCCGCTGTTTCAGACGTTTCCCCTTTCTCAGTCTCTCCTATTTTCCAATCCCCCTAATTTGCAGTGTATCTGAGAAGAGAGCAAGAAACTCTTTATCGATTCGACGCGCACTTCTTTCCTTCTTTGAACTAGAAGAACTCATTTCGCCCCATCGATCGACCCAACTCGACTACCGTAATCCTGCTGCGCTCCATGGGACTGTGCTCGAGCTCGGAGGACAAGGTTGGCCGGGATTTTAGTTCCGTGTTACTGTAGTCAATGTCTTGAGGCCATAAATTTTCTGTTGAATCTGTCAACTCAATTTTCGCTTGAATCTGTCAACGTACACATGTTTGTGTAAACTCAACAACTTGCGGGTTACGGTAGATCGATAAATCGATAATACGTTTTATATCCTACAAATTTTATATTTTATATTTTTTTATATTTTTCCAGGCGGAAGCGGCGAAGACGAAGGAGATCGATAAACAGATCTCAGCTGACAAAGCAGACAATAACAAAACGATAAAATTACTGCTGTTGGGTGAGTGAGAATACGATAACAAAAGAAGGCAAGAAAATATGTTCTAGAATATCATTTGCACTTTATTCATTTGTTTTCCCTCTAAGAAGTGATACAAACTGATCTTTGAATGGTCTAATAAAGGATTAATCTGTGCCTCGATTATCGAAACGTGACAAACAGTACAGCAATTTTGTTTTGGAAATTAGCTCCTTGCGCTCTTGAAACTCGTTAGTTTGCTCAGAATTGCCCACGCTCCAGTGTGAATAGTCAGACAGTGCAACCAATTTAGATTGTTGCCTAGATTCATGCTGCTTTTTCGAGAGTCTTGCTACGCAGTGCATCTGTGTAGGAGGGATGAGAAATGTGGCTGGATTGTCGGAGATACCGAAAGTCAGATATTGTGTAGGAAGATGTGTTTTCTGTTTTATCGCAGCAATGCAGAGATTTGAACAATCAACGTATACAGAAGCAAATAAGAATACGAGTGGTTTTGTTCAGAATCATGAGCAACATACATAACGTAAAGAAATACAATTATTATGAAAAATATTTCAGGTGCGGGAGAATGCGGAAAGAGCACAATTCTCAAGCAGATGAGGTACACCTTCATTTATATCCAATTCTCAATCACATTAAAAATATTTTGTGAAAAATACTTTTCAACAAGTCTGATGTTGTTCTCTTGACTGCACAATTTAGCACGTTCTTTTGTGAGTTGTTGATGGGAGTCGTTTCTGAGCATTGAAACCGTTGGTCCCGTTGCTATCACTACAATTTCGTCGCGTGATATCTGTAAAGAGAAGAAAGAGTATCCGTCTGTTCGAAGAAGAAGTCCGTTGTGTCAGATTAGTCACAGAGATAGAGTTTCTAGTTTGTGCGGAGAATGATTTATTGAACCAAATGGGACATATTTTTCTATCGCTAATAGGGTGTGTGGGAACCGGCATTCGCAACGGTAGATGTGACAGAGTGACTGAAGGTCACCCATTGACTGTCAGCCATTTTGAAAAGGTTGCGAGCCGCCCAAATGCCCAAAAGATCATCATTATTTAATCATCCCCCTCGCATAGTCTGCACTACAAGCATAGACACTTACCCTTAGTCAGAGGAAATAAAAAAGGCCATACTTCCGAATTACAAGTGCCCGCACACTATGAATTATGGCGACAAATTATCATAAAAAGCGCAAAGAATTAATTTAATAAAAATATGACGAATCAAATAATGTCAGATTACATCACAAGAAGTTCTCGGAAGATGAGTTAGCCCAGCAGAAATCTGTCGTATTCAACAACACGATCAATGCGATGGTTGAGATCTGCCGATTTATGGCTGAGAACAATTATCCATTCGAAAAGGAGGATAGGAAGGTGAGAGAAATATCACTCAGATGCGTGGACAAACTTTCATAGCCTAGTTTGTAATTTTTGTAAGTTTTTTTTTTTGTAGTTTGTAAGTTTGTAAAGTTTGTAGTTTGTAGTTTGTATAGTTTGTAGTTTGTAGTTTTTTTATTATGTGAAAGCAAAGGCCCATTAATTGAATCTCCCCTTCAATCGAGATATGTGTAGCTCAACTGAAACATCGTTTTTTTAAAAATTTGTGAATAAGCAAGAGATGTGGTGAAACACACATGAAGTTTTAACGAAATATATCTATTTATTTTCGGAAATTCTAAATTTAAAAAAATCATTTCAGGCCGACGTGGACACACTGAAGGACGTGCTGAAACAGGCGAGGGAACATGAGCCATTCTCACAATCGGTCAGGAACATTTATTATTCAAATTCAGAGAAGTAAACGTGAATAACAATTTTTTGGATGTACACTAATGTGATGGGGAAGGTACTTGAATCTTTACAGTTTGATAGATTGCTCCTTTCTCCCTTGGAAATATTCTGCCAAAGCCAAATTTTATGAATCACCGATGCAACGTTTTCACCAACACATAGTCCTTTGATCATGTCCATTTCTGGTAGAATCATGTCCTCATTTGGTCAAGATGTATCTCGTTTCCTTGGTTTTGACATTTCCTCTCACAAACTCCACTATTTTCTGCTTGTCGCCTCGTGATATCTCTATGCTTCACCTGTTTCCTTTCTTTGCCTGAATCACTCCATTTCCCGCCCTTCCTCGACGGTCAGACACACCGAGAGATCACGCGAAAACGAGAGACGCGATTTTTTCCGCTTTCCTTCCGTTGCCCGTGACAACGGGGAAAATACTAGGTTCTAACCCCCTTATCGCATTTACCCACACGCTGATATTATAGACAAGAGGGGATCTAGGGGAGACGATAGGAAAGAAGGGTCGGGAGAGGTGATGTCATAGCCAAGAGGGGATCTAGGGGAGACGATAGGAAAGAAGGGTCGGGAGAGGTGATGTCATAGCAACACTGACAAATTATCGATATAAAATTGTTCATAAACTCCAAACATTTAGAAATATAATGAAAAGAAGATGAAAATAACGAGTAATTGATTTCATTAATTCCAGACAGCAGCTGCCCTGAAATCCCTCTGGTCCGATTCACACGTGCGGGAGTTCTACAAGCAACACAAATTGATCTACCACCTCCATGAATCGACGCAGTAGTGAGTTCACTTTCATTTATCGTCACCTGTCGTACTCTACAATATTACCCTGCCATCCACATTGTTTCTCATCAAATCTCTCTGAAGCGTATTCGAATGCTTTTCGTTGACGATTTTCTCAAAATCTTAAAAAAAGAAAATGGAAAAGCGAAAATATGCGTTGTTTTCTTTGATGACGCACATTTCTTAGTGGACTGACACTGAAATTTGTTCTTTATCTAGAACGATAGATGAACATCAAAATATTAAAGCTCTGTTTTTCAGTTTCATGGACCGACTCGACCGCATTTGCCAGCCCGATTTCACTCCGAATTCCGAGGAAATTCTGTACACGAGAATAAAAACGACGGGAATCGTCGAGGTGTCATTCGAGATCGAAAAAGCCCACTTCCGGTTCGTTTATTACTGTTTATTGTTATTCCTAACTTGTGAATGCCCATCGAAAAATAAAAAATAACAGAGAAAATATGTTATTTTTTCCAAAGCCAGTCTTTAAATTGTGCATATGATCCTCGATGTAATCAGTTGATGCACTTATCACCTATCAACGAATCACATGGTGCTCTGTGATCTATGCTTCCATGAGTAATAATTACACCGCACTGTTATCGTGATGCAACGACGTAACGAGGTTTAGAATTCCATGCATCTGAAAATAGAAATATCCTTCGAAAGAGCTACAGAAGAGATCAGAATGAACAAGAATATTGACTGTATGGAAAGAAGAAAACATTCTGGGTTCAATCACTTAAATAAGATCTCCAGAAATACGAATTGGTCAGAATAAAACATGTTTTTTTCTTCAGAGTCTTCGATGTCGGCGGTCAGCGATCGGAGAGGAAGAAGTGGATTCATTGCTTCGAAGATGTCAACGCTATCATCTTCATCGTCGCTATCTCAGAATACGATGAGAAATTGGCAGAGGACCATCATACGGTACGGATGTCTTACCTTAGCGTTACATTAGCGTTGCCCAGTTGCCTTAGCCTTAGAAGTCTATCCAATTCTTCAAAAACCCATTACAGAATCGACTGGTCGAATCAATTCGACTTTATGAGCAGATTACAAACTCGCGATGGTTCGTATATTTTTCCAATCGATCAGGAAAATGCTAATTATTTAATTTATTATTAATTAAATAATAAATTGTAGGTTCGTGAAAACATCGATGATCGTGTTTCTGAACAAGACGGATCTCTTCAGAGAAAAGATTGCAACGAGCAAAGCAACGATTGCCATCGCATTCCCCGATTATAATGGTGATTACGCAAAGAAAAATATAGATAAGAAAATAGTAAATACAGAAAAAGAGTGTTTTTTAAAAAGGAAAAGGAATATTGAAATAACATCCACCACATCAACTGAAGAACAAAACGTGAAACCTAACTGAATCTTTCGAGAATGATGGAGTGAAAGTAGGGAGCGTGATTACTGAAAACATTTCTCATTTTGCAAAGCTCGCGACTTATAAAACACATAAAAACGGCTTTATCGCTGCTTTGCGAGTAAACATTTCCTCTCGGCGATAAGCGCTCTTTCATGGTTGAGTTTTTGCGATTGAGTTTCAACCACGTGACAAATGGTGTGGAATCACGATTCAATAGTAATGTGATCCCATTTTACAGAAGATACAATGAAATAATTTTAATCTTTGATCTCCAGGACCGCACGAATTCGATGAGTCCGTTGACTTCATCAAGGCTGAGTTACTCAAGAAGCAAACAGGAGGAACGACGAAGAAACAAGTGTACTTCCATCTGACATGTGCTACGGATACAAATCAGGTATGCAGTCCTCTCGATGAGTGTCTCGAATTATATTGCACACATTCAGCAGATATTTTATGGATTGTTGCCCAGAATGAATGAATTAATGTACACATGGAATTTTTCAACCATGAAGCGAATACTTGCAGGTCAAACTCATTCTTCAATCAGTAATCTCCACGATCATTCGAGCGAATCTCTACAAGACTGGATTGTACTAACTGAAACTTTTGTGTACTTACTAACAACAACTCGATCAGCTTTGAATTGGACCGTATTACTCTAATAAGAATCAACATAGAATAGAGTACCAAACGTTCCCCAGTTTTCTCCCATCCCGTACCTATCCTCATGTACATATCTTCCGTTCTGCATCCCGTTGAAGTGAACTACCGTACCACAATTGATCGATCCTTTTCCTACAGTATTCCACAGTATTCCGATTAGGCACGCCATTGTACGGGTCTTGGCATTGTTGATTCGTTATTGATTTTACACTGCAGCACTTCTCCTTCATAGTCTCTCTTCATTCCACGTACTCTCTAGCTCTGTCTGACCAGTGAGAGAACGTGCCGATTTGAGAGAGTCAGACACGACCCTCTGTTCAGTGTACTCCCATTATGTGTGCATAATCATTCCCCACAGTTTTGTTTGTTCGTCGCACTCTTGAATTTATAATAAAGTGTTCCGAGAGTATTTATGGTCATGGTCGGGCGCTGAGTATCGATTATTAGGGGGGAGGGCAGAAAAAGTTAATAAGTGGAACGAAAAAATCAGACGATGAAGGATTCTTCTTTGTACTCTCCGTTCGATTGGTGAATTCGTATCGTTGAGAAGATGCCTGTAATTGAATCCTTTTTCTCGTGGAAAGAATCGAAAGCATTGATTGAAAGCATTGATTAAAAACGGTAAAGTAGTAAGAAGTAGGCTCAATCGATTGTTTCTTGTGGTTAATATACCAGAGGAGTCTTATTATTAATTTCATTGACATTGAGTAACTGACCTCCGCACGCAAGCGTGAGTGGCCTAATGAAGATGTGCACTGTGTACGCCCAGAGCTAGAAAGATAATTTTTTATTATCTTTCCCTCGCAAACCATGCAACAATCATTGCCAACGTATTCATCTCAGCCCATTGAAAACATAATTCAAACCAATGAGGAAAGGACAATTTTTTTGGGAACTTTGAATTAAAGAGTTCTGAGTAATAAATAAATCATAAATAATGCATACCTGCTTGATGAATAGCATATTGATACGGAAAGCACGCACACACGGTTGGAAGCACCAGATGATCTGAAATCAGGGAGAATAATCAGAGATCACGTAACAAAAACTCGTTCAATGAATAGTCAATTGTTCTCTCATTCGAAGATTCAGTTGAGTTTCAGAATCAAGATAAATCGCGTGAGCTTTTCGAAATAATCATATTTTATTGTTTTGGCTCATAAAACAAAAAAAAAATCAAAACGAAAGATCAAAACCATGATACATATGTTGTTTTTAACTTTTCCGCTTGCTTCGTCTAAAAAGGTCTACATTTCATAGTTTTTTTATTATCGAAAGACGCGGTTCATGTTTATAGATAACCCAACGTACATTGAATGAGAAGCAGGCGAAGCAGCATCCCATGCAGATGGCGATAGGAAGACCACAGATAACAGAGAGGAAACGATACCACCACAGTTTGGTTAGTTCGAACACCTGGAAACGTATATTTTTATCCTTTTGTGGCATTCTTAATTTAAGAACATCGATTGCCTTTGGAAAAAGCGTGCATTTTTAGAGTTTGTCTAGTCTCACGCTAATACGATATCGATTTCAAGCGGTTTCGCTTTGTTCTGACCGCGCCTTTCTAATGTATTCGCATCGTTACAAGGCTGAATGGGAAAAGTGAGATCATCGTTTGTGATCTATTAACACATCTGATCATCCTGTTTTAGAGCGCAATCAGTGTTGTGATATTCTAAATGTTGGGATGTATCTACTTCTCCCGAAACGCGAGCCCAATAAGTTTGCTGGTGCTATCATACATACTCGACATTTCTCGTGTGTCGTGTCTATTGTTAGGTGATGAAGCAACAAATAAGATACAAATAAGAATTGATGACTGAGATGAAGCACTTACCTTATAACTGTTCATCCACACGCAATCGATGCTGTGCAGTGTCACATCGGGCTCGGCGAAGATCTCATTGAAGCCAACCTGAGATGATTATCGATTATTCCTACTAAGAATCCAGGCATTTACTGATGGTGCATTTTCTTCTATATAGATTATTTATTCAGAATATCCAGTGAACCTTCAGTGACTTTTTTCGATACAACTCTAATAACAGGGAATCCTTTCTTTTTGAACCCGCGAATATTTTTCGATTAATTTCGAACATTAATATTTTTCTCTAACTATAGAGAGCGCGACATTGATCGTTCGCTACTGGTTTCTCTGGTAGTTCATTACACCCCGAAACATAACTTGCCCTAATGTTTTTCACGAGCCTTTTCTCAGTATCAAAGTTCTCAGTAGCCATTGATCACTGTCCCCTAATCGTCCTCCCTTCACTATCACCCCCTCTAGAGATCATTTCGACTGTAGACTATCAGTGCGTAAAACTCCTCTGTTTGTCTTTAGAGGGGAATCGGGAAAAGAGAGGAGTTCTCTAGAAGGAGAGGTTCGCGGCACCGGGTAAACGCCTAGAGGGAATGTGTACCTTTCCTATCTTTTTTTGCTTCAAAAAGCGCGAAACAGTTTAATCTATGCGAATAAGAGTGAGATTATGATTGTCTAAGGTGCGAAAAAGTTGTGAACATGAAGTCATCCAATGCTCGTAAAATCGCCCACCTTCAAGTCTCTGTTGATCTTCATCGGGTCTCGATTCAGCATGTCCTGTCTGTAAGCCTGAAAACGATTATTTCAATTATAATATACACCCGAAAGAAATCAATGACATCGCCTTCTCAACAAAGCGTACGACTTTGAAGAGCCGATGAAACGTATTTGAATCTCATTCCAAACTTTGGATTTAGAAGTCCTCGAAGACATTGTTTCTCACCTGAATCTCATCCTCGAGCGTCGCCTCGGCTATCTTCATCTTCTCCTTTTCTCCCTACAAAATTCATTTTTAACAGTCTGTCTCTCCTATTGAAAACACCCTCTCTATTTAGAATTTGCAATGCAAAACGATTTTCCCTCAATAAGCTCAGGCCCTGATCGGGATTCGAATATTTCTCTGTAATGCACTTTAAAATGCACCGTATATTCGATTTTTAGATGATTCGAGATCTCGAATACAGAAATAAAGAGACGTACGAACCTTCTCGAGGACAACAATGGGCGGTTCCTCGTAGTACTGACTGACTGGAGGTGCAACGGGCGGATATACAGGGGCTGATGGGGGAACACCTCCCTGCGTGCTGGAACGCGACGAACGATTCGACATATTTGATGCTCCGGGAATCTCCGGCTCTGATTCTCCGGCTCCGGGAATCACACGACTAGGCGGAAGCAAGAAGGGGGGATACTGAGGCAGAGACCACGCCTATGTTTTATCGAGGCGCCTTCAGTACGCGGGGCCCTTATCAATAGCGATTTTGACGACGAGCAAAGAGGAGGAAAAGGGGACGATTCATGGCGATTCATGTGCGTTTTGATCGTGAATGGGAAGAGTCTGACCGGGGATGGAATGAGCAATATGGAGAGAGGTCTCTTTCCTTCGAGTGTTGTGGTCACACAAATAGGAGATGATTCAACTTAGAAATCACAGCGGTTTTTCGTACAGTTTTCCCTGAGGACGTAGACAAACTAGTGCGCAATAAACAAAATAGTTTGCTGTGGGCAAAATATCAACATATCTTACTTCCTCAAAAGGAAATGCAGTTTGTTCGCTATAGATTCGAGGGAATCTGATGAAGCGGTGGAACATATTCGAATCAAAGGCGCTCATCAAGTCACAATAAGTTTCCAATCTTCGCAGGACGTATTATCCAAAATATCGTGTTAAATGTTTCCAGATATGAAAAGGATGCAAGCTAACAAAAGTCTCCAAGACTTTTGCGAGACTACACTGCACCGGAAATCCCTTCCACTCTTATCAAAGAATTCTTCTTTTCGGCGCCGTAAATTTTACAAGGATGGATTAGAGAGTCCGAAATGGGCCCCTCGCGCAATTTGACGTTTGACTGGAATTGGCAGACTGATTCGACTACGACATCCCACTGTTGAAAGTTCACTGATGATTCGAATGATCATTCGAGGGAATCTCATGTTTTCGTACGCAACAGCATGTATTCTGCACAAGAGCACTGTCTCGACTCTTTGCGATTTGCACGACTCATGGATTCTCTAGCATAGGCGCGAATCAGACCACAGTTGCATTCGATTTAATCTCCTAGAGCAGCGTTTTCCGTGCGCGTTAGTAAAACTATGCAAATTCGGTCGCAAAAGTAGCGAACTACTTGAGGACCTTGAGGACCTGAGGACCCGAGGACGAAATTACTGGCATCTTCACTTCCATATTTAAATACGGGAATCACTCACATGGCAAGTAGCCGAATGGTTGGTGATTATCGAAGAAAGGAGTGAACACTAGTGGAGAAGATGAACTAACTGTGGAAGGAGAGACAGAGAGACAATAATGATGAGAAGGAGATGGGAAAGGACGAAAAAGGGAAGAAGCTATAAGGTGTCTGGTCAATCAGAGAAGGCGAGAGATCACGCGGAATGGAGAGAGTCAGAGAAAGAGCACCGAAAGGGGAAGCGAATGTGCGTTGTTTGACCACAGAAGCGGTGTGATTAGCAAAAAAATTGAGGAAAAGCGCCTGTGAAAGGCGCAATTCTCCCTTATTTCGACGCTATTTCTCAATTTTCTGACCTCGAAACCCGCGAAAGGGAAGGAAATAGGAAGAAGGGAAGATGACAACGAGAAGCTGATCATTGGTAGACATGAGCTAAGCCAATTTGAGGCAATGTTTTGCGGTTTAAATGTTCTGCATCAAACTGTGACTGTGCCCGTTACCCCTAGTTGACGCGAAAGTTCGATGAATGGTGTATCAATCTTTCTGACAACAATGTTTGCCAAGATTCAGCACCACAAAAGACCAGTGGCCACGAAAAGCAAAGCAGGTTGGACAAAAATGGAGGTTGGATTCAAAGATGGATGTGGATAGGCTCTGAGATCCCGAGCTGCCTCTATTCTATTCATCCCCTCGTCTTTGTTTGTTCTCTCGACTCGCGGGTAAACCGTTCGGAGAAGAATAACTCGTGCATAGGTGAACAATGAGAACTTATGCAGGAGAACTTTCTCCATTCTGCATGCACTCTATAGTCGGTTAGAGGATAGGGATAATTGGAGAACGTCAAGACATTGCTTGAATTCCTTCAGAATCGTCTTGTAGAATTATGAGTGAGAGAACTGGAGCGGATGCGATAGAATTGTAACAAATGAATACTGAATTTCTCAAAATGATTTGCTTTGAATGATTGAAAAAATCCTGCCTGATCGGTAGTAAGAGACGCTTCGAGAAATGCAATATTACTGATGGAAGCTGAAGAAGGCTCTGAAAAGGGAGGAAAAACAAGCTCCTCGAGCTTGAATAGAAGAGAAAAGTTGTACTATTGTTGACCACTTCAGCCTTTTTTCGGTTCTCAATAGAGAATAGCTCCAATTTACAATGAAAAAAGGATTATCCAAAAACATATTATTTGAAAAGTTGCGAAAATTTGACTGGCTGGCTGTTTACATCATTTCACACGTGCATTTCACTTCTCTCCATCTCATTCATCTCCTCACTTCACTCCAGAGATGGCGCGCGGAGTGGTCGGTTGGAGGTTTGTTTACAAGAATTTCGCCGTATTTTTCTCTTCTTAGTCTGATTTTCAGGTTTTCACTGCTTGCTGCAGCGTTGGTGCTGCAACAGCTGCTCGCATTGCGGACTGCGGTAGCTGTGGAAGGTGAATCGATACTATCTGTAACAGCGAAGGTTGCGGTATAGTACCGTAACCAATCGATGTTCGGGTGTTACCATAACCCGCTATCCTTGCAGAATGTGCCGTAGCCGTCAACGATCGACTGCTATTCTACACTATCAGTGAGCATTTGGTTTCATATTTTCATTCATCATGACCTTTGATTTTGTCATGTACAGCCATATGAAATCGCGAAGTGATTTTTTTAAATTCAAAAAATGGATTGCAGAGCCAGACTGCTCGATTCGTGTCGCCACCGGTGCCATTCCGTCGGCGCAATTCAAGTCGGTACGGATATGAGACCGTTTGCGAGAGAGTCGGACAAGGGTTGGCACAGCTCAAAAATCTCGATTCTCTGAAACTTTGTGATTTGGGGTTCTTGAGGGTGCTGATGACGATGGGCATCTTCATTTTTCATGTCGACGTCCCATTAGCTCCAGATGGCGTGACGTCGAAAACAGTTTTTCGAGATTTCCTCAGTTAGAAAAAAAGCTAAAATTAAGAGAGTTTGGCTCCCGGGGTAGAATTCGACACTGAGTGCAGCTATCAACTTCATTTTTTGTGAATTTCAAAAATAATTGTGTAGAATGGAAGTTCTTGCGGAGCTAATAGTGCGCAGGGAGAGTATCATAGATCGGACCGGAATGATACAAGGATTCCAAATATGTTTTTACATTGCCATGAAAACGTGCAGATAAGGTTTTATGCAAAAGATAGTTTACCAGTTTGTAAGTAAATTCAGCCATCCTTCCACTTGTTGACTTCCGAACTCTTGATCTACGCGAGTCTCTCTAGCATGACCTCTTCCCTCTCTCTGTGCTCTCTCTATTGCCCATGCTCTCTCGCCTCTCTCGGGAAGGAGAGACGGATCGATGAAAGTTCGGAAGTCAACACGTGGAAAGATGGTCAAATTTACTTACAACACTGTGGACTATCTTTTGCATAAAAGCTTATCTGCACGTTTTCATGGCAATGTAAAAACATATTTGGAATCCTTGTATCATTCCGGTCCGATCTATGATACTCTCCCTGCACACTATTAGCTCCGCGAGAACTTCCATTCAACACAGTTATTTTTGAAATTCACAAAAAATGAAGTTGACAGCTGTACTCAGCGTCGAATTCTACCCCGGGAGCCAAACTCTCTTAATTTTAGCTTTTTTTCTAACTGAGGAAATCTCGAAAAACTGTTTTCGACGTCACGCCATCTGGAGCTAATGGGACGTCGACATGAAAAATGAAGATGCCCATCGTCATCAGCACCCTCAAGAACCCCAAATCACATAGTTTCAGAGAATTGAGATTTTTGAGCTGTGCCAAACTCCTCCAGAATTGTCTGATTCTTAGACGAACGGCCTCATATCGTAATCTACAGTACTCTATCGATCACGGGTCACCGTACTCGATCAGAACCTGCTACAGTATCCTAATGACAAAACCGTAACCTACAGTACCATATCGACCACAAGCTATCGTATCCTATCACTGACCGCATGCATAGTATCTCTCTGACAGTACCGTAACCTACCATAATCCAGACCAACGTCACGCCATGCGCTGACGCGAACGACGTTCGCCATGGGACGTTTACGATAGGTGAGGAGGTGGAAGAGATCAAAGATCAAAGTCCAAAGACCAACGATCATCTTACAGACGACAGGCCGTACATCCTCGTCATGTACCATGACCCTCCATCTTCCGTGCGAGACCCCACAACGACGACGCCCCGCTGGATCGTGCATCTGTGAGATCTACTGTTGCTATCTACCGTACCTTCTACAGTAGCACCTACAGCAGAAATCGATAACAGACCTACATCATCGCATACAGTATACTCATCATATACCGTAACCTATTGAATACCGTACCCTCCCACAGTATCGCCATCGCTGCCTCTCCCTCATCCGCGTTCTCGATGGATATCGGCGATGAGGACTACTTCCTGGAGGAGAGCGGAGAGATTGACGCGTGTGGAGTAGGCAGGGACAAGGTACAGAAGGGGATACGGTATCGAATTGGATACATTAATTTCATCAGAATAGACGAAACTGTGACAATTGCAGTCAATGGTGTGTGTCTCCGCCTCTGCCGACCGCACCTCGCTTCGACTGGCCCGATACGAGCAGCGCGGACAGAACTACACGTAAAAATTCTCATTGTTTAGATCTCTTGCAGAGAGGACGCAACGACTAATTGCATATTTTCCATAGAAAAATCGACAAGCAACGATTCTTTTGCAGACGGGTCGCGGCTACTACGCTCTCCCTTCGCCATGGAATACTCGCGGCCGACACGACGATTCTGTCCCTGGCGGAGGCTGGGATCGGCACGATCCGAGTGCGCGCCTGGTCGGGACGAGAGCGAAAGCTCGCCCTGATTACGGTAAGTGCACCTGGCTGGTTGATCGATGACTGATTTTATTTAGATAAGCCCGGACGTCGTAATTCAATCGGTTGTGAAGCAGCTGCTGAGGAAGGAGGTGAGGGACTCTCTCCATTCTGCGTGCTCTCTCGTCGGTCAGACAGATCGAGAGAGCGTGGGAAATGGAGAGAGTTAGACAATCAACTATAAATTCCAGATCGGTTCCGTGATCGCTGCAGATGACGATACGATTCTGGCGAGAAAGTGTGACGAACGAGGATGCAGAACACTGATGAGAGGAAAGAGGGTCAGATTGGATGACTCTCTCAAATTCTCATGCTCTCAAACACTGTCTAATCAGCTAGAGATCATGCCAAATAGAAATATTCCATGAATAATTAACTGAAAAATTGGGCAAAACGTTAATGGAGGTATGGGGAATCGAACCCCAGACTTCTCGCATGCAAAGCGAGCGCTCTACCCCTGAGCTATACCCCCCGATGTGAGGGAGGGATTGTGTGCACGCTATGATTCTCTCGTTTCTCTCACTCGCTTTGTTGTTGCCAGCCTTGTGATAGAGGGGTGTTCTATTCCGAAACCAGAGGCGATATTTGAGGCTATTATAGCGCTAATTCGTCACTAGAGCTAAAAGGGGATAAGAAAAGGGGGTAAAAATTGAAGAGAGAACATTGCGTAACTCAACGACTCTTCAGGACAAGGCATTCCACTGCGTGGGGACTACTTCTGAGAAAATATCGACACTGGGAGTGATCGTATTGTCTTCATTGGATGGAGGAGAACAGACAGAACATAGGATTCAATCGAGATCGGTGAGGAGAAGTGTTGATGAGATCTCATGGTTGCGCTCCTCTCGGAAAGATCAAAGACCAATTATCAAGACGGTTTCTCAAAACTTTTTTTTCTTGAAATAAGATCAAAGATTAACAAATTGTAGACTGACGCAAAAGAGGAGGAGGGAGCTAGCAATGACCAAAATAAGCGTAAGTGGAGCATCTTCAACGTGAACATCTCCACAATATTTGCAGAAAATGCAACTGATCGAATGTTTCGGGAGAAATTCGACGTCTACGAGACAATTCTCGATTTTACGCAGGTTTAAAATACAAAAGAATTGAAAAAATAATTTGATTAGAAGGACGAAGCCGATGTGAATGTGATCAGCGGAATTCAAGCCATCGTCGTCTTTCTCTATCTACTCGTGTAAGTGAGAACCTTTCTCTGACTCTCTTCATTTTCCATGCTCTCTCGCCTTTTCTGATCTGCTATAGGTTCCACCATTTCAGCTACACGCTGGTCATGTTCATCCGGACGGTGGAGGACGATGGAGAGGTACTGTATCTACCGAGCTATCGATGACTGACTTACCATATCCGTCACATCTCCCACCTGGTACTGTGCATCAACAGATCAATCGATAATTGACTTACCGTACGCAAATGCGTTGGTTGGTTACCGTGACTTCCAATCGTTAACTGACTTTCTCCAGTCTCTCCGCTTCACTACGGCGGAACGAGCTCAGCTACATGGATTCGACTACATTCAGCAACAGGAAGACGCGAAGAAGGAGAAGACGAAGTACGGTAGAGTACGGTAGGGAGATATCGAGGACTGATTTGTAATTTACTCGTTATACATAACAGTATGACAATGTACACCAGGAGATTATTAGTGTGCTATCGACGACTGATTTATTTAACCTATCTAAGAGATTACGGATTCCGGGATTTCGGATCTAGAGATTTCCATCTACAGTTTGGAGAATCCTCGTCCGTCAGCTTGGGCAACCCGACGAGTATCGCCCACTTGGATCATCAAGAGGAGGACCCAGGACGGATTCTTATCGTCTCATGTGATCTACGGTCAAGAAAAGCCCCATTCAAGAAGACTGCTTCGTGAGTTTTCTCTTAACCACGCAAGTCAGGACTTCGGCGGCCGGATGATCTTCTTCTTGACTCAAGCCAACGACAAAGCGCAACGGCCCCTCGACAAAAGCTAAGAAGATACCATCCCTTGACCCTTTACCACTGAGTACGAAGATCCTAATCCCCTCCCTAACGATGCATCTTCCTGCAGGCCCATTGCCTGATGTCAGGATAAATCAGTATCAGTAAGAGATTACGGTATCTGGATATGAAATTGATTTGCAGGACGGCAGAGGAGAAGGAGGAGACGGCACAGGCGCCCGCTCCAGTGCGACAGGAATCGAGTGCGCCTCCGAGCGAGGTAAGATGGGAATTTGTGAGACACCTTATTTTCATTCTTCAAAACATACAGTGCACAAAAAAGGCTAAATCAGAGTACCCCTTCTTGTCGTTATTACTCAGTACACTAAGTTCTCATTCGTTTTGTATAATAGTTTTATACTGAGCTATCTAATCGTTATTACATAGATCGGATTGCCTCTCTTCCAGAGTGGTGACCGGCAGAAGGGTACGGTGACGGCCAGCTCGGGTCCCGCCACGCCCGGCCCGGCTACGCCCGGCCCCTCCCGCAGCACCACGGTGATTACGGTATGTGTACTGTAATCTATTGATCTATCGTGAACTGACTATCTACCGTACTCCATTGCAGACGCAGCAACCCACTACTCGACCCTCACAGTCGACCACTGTCGTTGCCGCATCCAGTGCAGAGAGCATGACCAAACCGGTCAGAATGATTATCATCATTTTCCCATTTTCACACTTCCCAAAACAATCATTCATTGTGGTTGATCTGATTCAGGATAAAAATTGAATTGATAAGACAACGCGATTGAAGAATGCTATAAATTCACGGATAATGTGATTGGCTATTGATGACGAAATTGCAGACGGAGGACAACTTTGTGCACGATGAGGACGCCGTCGCGGCTGGGGTAAAGAAGAAGGTATACGGTAGTTACCGTACCCTAATCGATATTATGTTCTACCGTAATCTACTGTACCTTAAGTGTACCGTACCGTATCGATTTCTCTCCTCCCGTAGTCTACCGTATCTCTTTCCAGCCGGAGCAGCACTCGCTCACCTCGATGGAGGCCATGGTTGCAGGTAGAGACTCTCTCTCAATTGCACACACTCTTTCGCCAGTCAGACGGAGCGAGATAGATAGCACGGGAAATGATGAGAGTCAGAGAAAAATTCAGGTCCGCTTCCTCCGCCGCCCGCGCCCCGGAAGCTGATGCAGACCGAGACCTCCGGCGTCAGTCCCGATGTAAGTTACAGTAACTGAGGACTACCGTAACCTACCGTAACCTACCACATCCGGATCGTCCTTGCTATCTTGTTCCAGGAAACAACAGCTGAATGTTGAATGTATCCTACCGTAGCCATAACTACAGTACCCCCTCGCAGCTCACGACCGCTTCTCGCGCCGAGCCGCAGCAGCAGCCCCCCGCTCCTCCTCCTCATCCTGCTCCGGCAGTTGTCGCGCCCCCTCCACCGCAGAAGAGTCGATCGAACCTCAAGCCCGTGCCGGGTAAGACTAATTTCCAGTTCCCGATTACGGCTCAACATTACTATTTGCCGGTTCTCACTAAGGGCTCTGGTTCAGATCCTCCTCGTCCTCCGTCTCGCCGTTTCTCTCCGACGGAGCCTCCTCAGCAGAAGAGAACGGCAGCTGTGACGAAGAGACTGCCGCCCACGCCGCCCCCTTGTGTGAGTTGGAAGATAATCAAACAAGTTCTTCTATAGGAAAGGCCACAATGCTAGAACCTTCTTCTTCTAAACCACCTTTGAAACGTTGTAATGTACTTATTTTATCAGTATAGAACAAATCGTGAATGGTCATACACCCGCGCGCTCCGTCTCCTTGCGTCAGTTGACATGGTTATTTGCTAATGGGTTGCTTGACTCGAATTCAAGTTTACGAAGAAAACGAACTATAACACCCCCTTGTTGTCTGGATGCAGTCTTTCTTTCACTTCCCTTTGTGAGCGAATGTGACCAATGAAGAGGCGTATCCTTCAGTTTTTGTATGCTAGTGAGATGTTAGAAAGTCACAAAGCACCGTAATCCTACCGTAGCCCGTTTCTGCCCAATTCCAGCAGCACCACTACGTCTCTCCGGGCGGTTTCTCGACTTGTACCGCTCTCTGCTCACAGGTCGCCGACTTCAATCGACAGTACGCAATGGGTAAGCACTACCGTAATCCGTGTTTACCGTATTCTTGGTCTATCGTGTTTACCGTATTCTTGGCCTACCATTTACTATATTCTTGCTAGGACCAGAAAAATGGCTCCTGTATTGCAGGCCTGGGCAGATCCGCCACGCCGCTGGTGACCGACAGCAAATCTGATAGAGGTTACCGTAGAATGAGAACCGATCGATAAATGATTTTTCAGAGCACAAGGAGTAATCATTATGATGCGATCGCACCAAGAAGTTTTCCAAAGCTATTTCTGATCTGAATAAATAATATTCTGTCAGTTCAAATGCAATAAAAAATATAAGAAAGCAAACCAAGACTCCGCCCACTTGCCGATAATCGGCCCTTGTGTAGCGCGGGAATTTAAAAGGGTTTTTTATTAAAAATATAAACAGAAAAATCAGTTTACGTTTCAGTACGGTATACGGTCATGTCGCAAGTTATTGAATTTTCGCTATACATTTCACTAGGCATTTTCGACGCAATGTTATTGTTATTGCGCAATATATTTCGTTATGTTTGTTTTATCAAAAGTTAATTTCATTGAGTCTCGCTCCTTTCACGATGAGTGGCGACGGCGAGTCGATGGCGGCCCTCAAGGCACGCATTAAGGAGCTGCAGGATGAGAATAATCTCCTCAAAAGGGTATGTCCGCTTTATTGCGATTGTTTTTTTCAATATTTTACGTAGTCCATTATTTTTTCGAGCTAGTGGCCATTCCGGAATGATCATAGCCGTTTTTAGAAGGTGCACTCGGGCAAGTCATTGGTCGAGTCCGCGGGATTACATGAGCACGAGTTCAAGATCGAGTACGAAGATGATCGGGAGGTGGTTCGATCGGAAGTGATCACTGTTAGTTATTAATGATATTTCTTGTCTATTCAAGATTGTTCGCTTTACCGCAAATACCGCATATTTTATATTGATTTCCTTGAACTATCTCGATTATTGATTAAAAACTTGTCTGATTGTTAGCTATATGTCAATATCAGTTTATTTCAGGTGAATGACGTCGAATTGAGAGTGCGACTTGAAAAGAAAAAGAAGCCTCAGCAGGATGCATCGAGCTACATAAAAGTGGAGTTCATCCCGTATGTATTTTTGATTATTTTCATGATGATACAAATATAGCATGATGCGACCTTTCTGAACTATTTATTATTTATTTATTTTATCTTGCATATTAAATATCGTAATATTACGTGTTTGCAGTTCCGTGCACCTGAAGAATCTCGACGAGGTCAAGTACAAATTCGCGATGACAACGTTTGAAGTTCTTTCTGCACTTGGACCCGTATGTTACCTTCGATTATTATTTTTAAATACTGGACCCGTATGTTACCTTCGATTATTATTTTTAATACTTTAAAAAGTTGATGTCGTCACTAATATCTTTCCAATTATAATATAATAGATCGGACCAAACAGCATGACATGGACGCGGAGCCCCAGAATTGATTTGGAAATTCCACGATGTGTGGTTACTTTTCATTTATTTATACTATTTTAGAAATGTATTGTTTTATAGAGCGAGAGACTGGAACAGCGGGCCGACAACGATAGCGTACCGATGACCTTCGTGTTGGGCTGCAGTGATGCGAAGAAGGAGAGTGAGAGAAACATAAAGACCACCGGTGATATGGTAAATTAATTTAGATTTATTTACCATAAATTCACTTAAATTTTTCTTCACATAAAAATATGTTCTTAATTTTCGTGTTACCTAGATAAGGCATTTGATCTCAGACTGAGTATCCGCAAGGCCATTATGATCGCCAGCAACCGAACAAGTACGTCTTTCGTGTGCGAGTGACACTCTCAGTCGAGTCCATTTCCCCGATGGACGTCGACGATGACGCAACGACTGTGGTCGTGGTGGGCAATAAGGTGGGCAAAATACTCAAATAATTATGTAAGTCTCGCTTGAAAATAGCATAGTCAAGAGGCTACATATGCCCAATTCATTAATCTCACTTGAGGAATTCTCCGTTTCGGCGCAGTATCTCTCCATGTGGTCGGGCTTCTTCCGTGCTTACTTTCGATCGGATATGAGAGAGAAGAAGGAGGGACGGTTCCCGATAAAGGTAAAACGGTTGTTTTGGTTGGATGATGTAGCTAGTTACGATAAATCATAACAGGCACTATATAGGTGATGGAGTGGCTTGCTTGGAGCATGGCAAAAAGAATCTTAGTATGGTTCTAATAGTGCTATTAAAGTCTCAATATATTTTAAAGGATAAGGACATTACTCCCGAGGACTTCGAAGAGTTGTTGATGGTGATCTATCCGAGTGACAAGCCCATCTCTGCACAGAACTACAAGAAACTGCTTAAGATGGCTAGCAGATTCGAGATGCCACAGGTTTTACTAAGAATTTCGAATAGATTGTTTCTTCCTGATAAATTTCTGCAGTTTAAACAGGAGAAATAAATTGACTGTACATAATGCAGCTTACCCGTCGCATCGAGCTGTTTCTGGTTGATTTGACTTGCAACGGACTCGATCCGGCAGGAGTCTTCCGTCTGGCGACCTCTTCCTTCCCTCTCAAACTGGTCCAGGCGGTATGCGGTGCATTTTTCATTTTTTGGTGCATGGATATGCAGTAACTTCAACGATTTTTAGCGGATACCATTCAAATTTGACTAATTGCCTGTTTTTTTTACCAGCGAATTTGTGGTGCACCTAACATTATCAGATACTGGGAAATATATTTGTCGTGGTGAACATGTATCGATTGCAGTCGCTTCTGCGTCGCTGGAAGTGCGCGGCTGTACTGGAGAAGGAACTGCTCAAGTCGCCTGAATATAAGAAGTTGTGTCCCGAGACGAAAGCCATGATCAATGAGAGGTACAGTAGGATATCGATTGATTAAGCTATTTTGGGGGTAATTGGGGTAATTGATTGATTTGGCAAGACCATACCCACACTACACAACAGGGGACCAAAAATATGTAATGGTCAGATAGTGAAAGCAGAGTTGACAGGGGTATTTCGAACCACCGAACGTGATATGATATGATATATTCTGATAACTGGCTCTGAAAAAATATAGTGGTTTGATTACCGGACCGGTAGGTATGAAAATGTATGATCAAGACGGTGTGTCAGTCAATTACGGTAGGACTGAATAAAAAATAAAAATAATCGACTGTTGCAGATTCGCCGAATCTCGCATTGCGACTCCCGGTCAATACAAGATGGGATATCTGGAACCGTACTCTTCAGAAGATGAAGAAGAGGTTTCCGATGAGGAAGAATGTAAGCAATTTGAAATTGTATAGGATTGAGGAACTCCAAATTTCAATATCAGACAGACATTGAAGAAATATTGTTTTTGCTTGGATTTGTCTTACCTCGGTGGAAATTCAAATTCGACACCACCTTGCAAACACTTAATACAAGTTCGTATTCAGATGGATACTCCGAGGAAGACAGTGGAAGTGTGAGAGATAACTGTTAAGAAGCCAATATCTTCTTCTCATCTGATCCACCTTTTCATTAATAGCTTTACTATTAAACTTGTTTTCTTTGTATATATGTAATTAGTTTATCGTTGAAAGAAGTGCGTGGTTGTCCTCGATTCATCCTTGTTAATTGTTCTGTTGATTTGATAATGTTATTGACGATAAAGAAGGTAGACAAAGCGAGTTGTATTTCAACGAGATTACATGGTAAGTGCATTTATTTCGTATTTATTTATCCTCACACTAGAAATGACAGAGAATAAGGAACAGGAAATTTCAGTTTAATATCGCTTTAACCATATAATCTGCTCTGACTTTTCTTGCATCCAATACACATGTCAAGAAGAATTTTCGCTGATGGTCAAAACACATACGAAGTAGCTGAATTTGAAAAATGTAGAATTTCCAGCAGTTCTTCGGTGAAAGATCCACAAACAATATTTCTGGAGGGTGGTGTATAATTACCAACCTCAGTTTAACCATGAAAATATGCTCAGTCGGCGATATATTATGCAAATAATTTATCATGCTCAATCATCAAGGTCATAATCTAGTTCGGCTGTAGTCAACCGCTTGATCAGGTCGCACCAATAATCAACCTCCTGGAAACAATTCAGTGACGGATCATTAATTTTCGTCTTTAGAACGGCTAAATATTGCCTAGCGAACGCAATCTCGGCTTCAAGCTGCCGTTTCACTAATAAGCTAATGAACAAGGGCCGATCGACCAATGCAGCTAATGTGGGAACTATCTCCACTCGGTACAGAGTCAAACCGTTGAGGATTTCCTTAGTAAAATCGGAATTGGTAGCGTCCGTGAACAAGTTTTCATCAATTTGATCGAGGGTCCGGTCGGAAATGTGATCTTGTGCAATGTCTTTTTCATCTTCAGTCATATTTTCAACAGTGATGGATTGTCCAGAATCGTACAATTGATGGATATTTAGATGGAGGGCAGAGAATTCAGCAGGTGTGAGCTCAGGTTTGTCGAGAAGTTTGAAGACATCGTAGCGAATTTTGCCGAGAGCTGAAGATATTTACATGTGAATATAGAAATCCGTTCACATCAGAAGCCTTCCCGGAAGTCACTGACATGCTTGGAGAGGATCGGATGGTGGATTGGACGATTCCATGTGATGATCGTCTGGTGACGCAGCAGAAAACGCGCCTGATAGTTCCATGAATCAAATTCAGTATTCTGGAGGGGACTGGACGGGAAGGGACTCCCATTATATCGTATGAACGAACAGGTAGAAACTGATAAGAAAGAGATGGAAAAAATTATTTTAATTGAAAAGCTAAATCACATTTCACACAAATTTAACGCGAGGGAGTGTGCTAGAGAAAGAGAGAAAGAGAGAAGGGAAAAACGAGATGTGCGAAGGGAGAGTT
The DNA here is from genome assembly GCA_911812115.1 of Pristionchus exspectatus. Classification (NCBI taxonomy): domain Eukaryota; kingdom Metazoa; phylum Nematoda; class Chromadorea; order Rhabditida; family Neodiplogasteridae; genus Pristionchus; species Pristionchus exspectatus. Next base: position 8,189,675 of record OU461587.1, on the reverse strand, counting down.
GGGCTGACGAAAAATCGGACGTAATAATGGAATCGAGATGAGATTACACTAGGGAAGAGGAGAGGAAAGACGGGGAGGGAGTGCGCGCGGTTAGACTCCGTATGCTCTCTGTTGCTGCGATAGAGATCGTGATTACGAATTTCGGTCAGGCTGATAAATTGCATAATTGCAATCTTTGAGGTCTTACTCCATTCTGATCGATCCAATATGACAAAACACAAGGCAAAAAAGGTTGTTTATCTTATGAATAAAGGTAGAGTAAAGGTAAAGTTGCTCCCACAATAAAGACTATTTTACAGTTGTCATGAGACGACCACGTCTGCTGGACTACAGTCAATAGAGAGTTTAATTTCGGAGCATTGAGGCATCGCCCATTCGAGATTGAATGTGATTGCAAGAAGTCTTTCACGGACAACACATTTCACAATTGAAATTATTTATTCATTCAATATGTCATTTTTTTGTTTCGCATGCGGTCATTTTTTGTTTCGCTATGCTGTCATTTTTTTGTTTCGCAAAGCGGGTTATGGGAGAGGGGGTCTAGATAGCATAGACCCTCGAGTTGACATCATCTGCCGTTTTCGTGTACAATTCCTCCGTTGTTTCTCGATCGATTCTCGATTTGGGAGATGCTGCACTGAAAAAATGGAAAATATTTGGTTACCCGCTTGAAAAAGAATCGAGCATTTTAGGACGTGGCACATTATGTTTCCTACTCATTATCCCCACTCACAACTCATTATTATTATTTTCGATATCCGTTCTCTAACGGGCTAATTGCTACCCACAATTAACTATGCAAACGATTTCAGAGCGGCAGTAAGTTGAAATAATACCAACTATAATTAACAAGCCAATTAAAATGAGATAAATTGCTTACAGTGAAGTCGATTTCTTCGTTCTTGATATCTGAGGAGGCGTAGTTTCTTTTCCCGATGAAGCAGTAACAGAAGTTTTGGAGACTGTTCCCGATTTCGAAATCGCTCGTCGGGCTCGAATTTTTCTCTTCTTGGGTCGAAAACGGTTGATAATTCTGAAAATAAATGAACTAGTTAGAACAAATTTTGCTATTCAAGAAAAAGGTATTCTGATAAAATTGAACAAACCATTCTATGCCTACCCGGATATATTATATATCGAATAAAACTATCAGTTGTTCTGGATATCAGATTCCCAATATTCAGTGACCAACGTACATAATGTGCAGCCATTCATTTCCAGTAACTCTTAGGAGAATCATTGCAATGACGTATACGGTGACAATTAGTAGGATAGTAACGCCAAAGAAATACGGGAATGCACTGGCAGCTTTTTGAGGTGGCCCTTTTACTGGAACGATCACAATTAATCCGAAAAATGCAAAGCTTAAGCAAAAAAAAAATCAACGAACTTATTCTGCAGCTCGCTTGAAACTCGTAAGGCATTGGTTTCCCTTCAACTAGAATACTTCCTGCTCTACAGAATAATTCTCTTTCATTCATTTTCTCCCATTCGTCGTTATGAGCGTGCCGTTTCCTCAAAATTATTTTTACTGAGATGCAATTGTTTGAAAAGTTTGCCAGAAAGTAGCTTCTTCATTGTCTCCACAGTAAAATTTGTTGCCATCGCGAAGAAACTTAAATTACATAAATTTATAAAAGGTAGATACGAAATTTTAAATTCACATCAACACATTGGTCATCGTCATCTCCGCACGTTGGAAAGATTCTCTCGATTTCGCAATCACCTGCAATTTAAAAAAACGCGTTTGTAACATTCGCCTATTTCCAGTTGACTAATGCCAAAAATTTATGTTTACTCTTAGCGATTTAACAAAAAAAATTGAGTCTTCAAAATATGATAGTTTCACACCTGCATGGCAGTACACATTGCCTCCTTTGGGAATAACTATTTCACTTCCATCTATCTTATTTGCTCTCCAAGTTCCCTGCTCCGGGTTACATACAAAATTTTTTATTTCTTCCTGAATAATAATAATTTCCTGTAATAATAATGATGTTCAATGCTCACCGGTGATCCATTATCTCCTTCATAATACATTTTTTTCGGGCATTCTCTGACATTTTGCGGCAACTGAAAACAAATATTTACTTGGTTAAACTTGTGAACTCGGTCTAACGGGCTCGCAAGTAGTGGAATTTTCTTTACAAAAACTCTTCAAAGGAGATTTCTCCTCACACGAATCTATAAATTTTAAATATTTCACAAAAAAGTAAATATAACCCACTTTCACAAATGACGTTCGTTTCAGTTGAATATTCACTTCCGTCTAGTGATGTCCATAAAGTTTCAGGGTCTTGTAATTCTTTACAAGTTAGAGTGCTGTTGTTCTCAAGTTTTTTCTGTACGTCTCCTTTCTTAATTAAGATTTGTGCATGTTCACCACACTGAAATTAGAAAAGAGATAAAAGAAAAAAATTAAAACAACATACAGTAAATGCAGAGCAATCATTCCACTTTTTCGATTCAATAAAAAGAGCACTTGATTTTGAGTGGCAATTATCACAAGGATCTGTACACATGGAACACTCTGAAAAATAAAACTGTCAATACTAGCGCACTAACATAAGCGGCGTTTAAATATGAAGAATATATAACGATTTTCATTTTGAAGATCTTCTTGATGAAATCAAACTCACTTTTCCTAACGCATAGAACTGCTGTAGGCTGATCGTTCATTAATTTACCGTTCAAATCTTTGAACGTTTCCGAGTTACAACTAGCAGAGTTTACTTCGACCCATTCATTTTCGAATTTCATTCTGGGACGAATAAAAATTTAATGCAAAAAACATAATAAATCTCACCGTAATGCCCACTTTTGTTCGCACTCGAGCAAAGTGCAATTTGTAGGCTGAATGGAATTTAGATTTCCATGACATGGCAAGACATGACTCACTTTCTGACAATCTTGGTCTGATTCACAACCTTTGAAAAAATGATCAAGATTCTTTCGAATACACCGAATTCCATTGGTAAACCCTTGCATCGCAATATTTCCTGTTTTGGATGCTTTGAAACGAAATTGTTCGCATTTTATGCTCGATGCGTCTTGCCATTGCGGAATTCTTAACAGCAGACTTCAATTGTAAATCTTAATTCTGGCTTACTGTTGAGAACCGATGTTAACTTGGAGACCGAAATCTTCATCCTCACAATTCAATTGCTGATCAGTCGCATTCAATATGGGCTGCAAACACTCAAGATTAGCTCTTCTTTAGCAGGGACAAATCAGTTTCCGTCCGACGTGAAGCTTTTAAGCTTAAATTTACCATTTTACATTCATTTTCTTGTTCGCAGGTCAGAAAATATGTTGCGACATTGCAACCGGCATGACATGATACAAAATTATCTTTGTTTTCGACTTTGTATTTCTTGGGCGGTTTATGCTCATCATTTTTCGCCGTGAACAACCAGAATCCATTTTCTTCGCACGATAGGCGATCAATTTCGATTAGTTTTTCCTATAGTAAAAATGTGGAATGATTTTTCCAGAATATAATTACTTTTCCATCTTTCGATGCTTCATGCATGAACATTGTTCTAGAGCATGCCATTGGCGTATTGTCTTCAGGTGTCCACTGAAATATTTATCGTTATTAAAATTGGAATTGTAATTTTTGAAAACCTCTTCGCAAAATTTGTCATTCAGACCACATTTGCTTAGTAATGGCAATCGGAGTGCACAAGAATCTGCAATTGCAGAGGTAATAGATCAAAGAGCCCATAATTTATTACTTACGTTCGCACTCTACTTTATCCGTTTCATATTTGATAGAACTTGAATACTCTTTCCACTTATTTACTTGATTCTCAAAAGAGTAACAAATCAGTTTCGCATTAGGAAGGATATTCTTTGAGTTTGGATCGGAGCCAAAGATAGTGTTAGTGTAGTATCCGCACTGAAAATGTAGCTGATGAGTAGCTGATGAAACGAAAAAGTTACTGTGAATTCAGAGCACTCGTCCCATTTGGTTGAAACTTTGTATTTCGCTTCTTGACAAGTTTCACAGGGATTCTTACATTGAGTGCATTCTGTAGAATATATTGAAGACGAGTTAAATAAACATTTGAATGCTCACTTTTCCTGACGCATCTTATTTGAGTCACATCCTTCTTCACATCTTTCAAATCTTTGCTCTTGAATTCGTGAGAATCGCATCGGAGCGAATTAACGACTTCCCAATTATGATTAGGAGGGACAGATGTGGATCTGAGGAAAATGAATCAGGAATGAATGAAATAAATGAAAAAAATTAACTTACATTTGAAGAGCCCATTTATCCTCGCATGAAATCATAGCACAGTTTGTAGGCTGGGAATATTCGGGTAAATGGATTATTAGAATTATGGTCAAACTTGTTTGCAATCTTCTTCGTCACTACAAATAGTATTCTCAAAAAATTTCGTAATGTTCTTCCGAATGCAACGAATGGCGTAAGGAAATGCGTCAATTTGCTTTTCATCGTGATCGCGAACAACAAATCGATGATTTTCACAAGAGATCTTTTTAATATCCGTCCAATCGCCATTACTAAACACAGGAAATATAGACTCAACATCGTTTGATCGTGTTCTTACTTAGCGAATTTCACTTGCAATCCGTAATCATCTTCACATGGTTTCGTTAAGGACTCGTTCGGCTGAAACAGAAAGATTTTGTGTTCGACTTTGACAGACAAGGTTTTTCAAGTTCTCAAACTCTAAATAACGAGATCTTAAGACTCATTGGTGGGCAAACAATTCCAAATCACATTTTCGAATTTCAGTGATATGCCCTCACCGGTTTACATTCCACATCCTTTGCGCAATCGTCATTTTTGTAGTACGAAGTTATTTTGCATCCAAAGTGACAATAAACATTCCCTTCATTTAATATTTTTCCTACATTATTATTTCCCTTCTTTATTTTCCAAATTCCATTGCGCATGTTGCATTCGAGCTGAGAGAATCCATCCTGAGTGAAGTGTGTAAAAATTGCATTGATTGTGAACGGCCAAACACAAGACATGAGTAGATTCAGATTAATTAGCAAGAAGATTATAAGGATGTTGAATCGACTGACCTCTGTTTGTGTACCCTTCACAAGGAATAATGATTTATCATTCTTGCAATCAACAAGTGCATCATCATTAAAATCAACCTGCGCGAAAGATAGTTATGATCTATTTCAAGATGTTTCGCACCTTTTCGCAGATAAAATCCTTCGGCTCGCACATGGTGAGCAACCGAGACGTTCGGGTACATAATTCTGGATGAAATTAATTAGGATATTGGAGCACTTGGAAATGGCTTACTGTCGCATTTAATCTCATTCGAAACTTCGATTGATCTGGTGTTATGATTTAATTTATCTTTACTGCCGGCTATCCATTTCATTAGTCCGTTTTCGACTGAGGAACATTCTAGTGTCACCTCCATGTATTTCACTGAATTCGAAATGGTCGTGCGCATTGTGGAGTCACCGCACTGAAGAAACAATTAAACATGATTACGAAACAAAATCTTACATCGAATTTCGCACATTCATCCCACTTGGTAGACGCAGTGAAAACATTTTTAAAGTCCGGCGAGCAGGTTAAACAGGGATTTGTGCATTGGGTGCATTCTGAAAGGTCCATGCGTACTACATCATTTTGATATATTTTCACTTACTCATTTGAACACATTTGATTCCTTGAGGGTTTTTTACACTTTTCTCAATTTTATTTTCCTTGTAAATGAATTTATCGGAATTACAGCTCGCAGAGTCAACTTCTATCCAATTCGAATCAACTCTTAAAAGATTAAAAGAGATACAAATTAAATAAAGTATTAATCGATCACTTTAGCTGTAGTTTCGACATTTCATTGCACGTTATCGAAGCGCAGTTTTCTGGCTGAAATGGACATTTCTCATCGCTCTGTCCCGTCAGAGAAATAATGAACGATTATCCGAACTCTTAACTTTGTTCGCTATGAAATACCTCGGTACATTTTTCATCGTTTGCGCATTGTGATAAATCCGGAGGAAAGAATTGTTTAATTTTCTTCCGAATACAACGAAGGCCGTTTAGAATTCTATCATCAAATCCCAAATACTTATTGAGCATTGTTTTAAATCGAAAGTTTTGACAAGTGACACTTGACGCGTCAGTCCACATAGGTCCTTCCCTGAATATCGTACTTCTCTCACATTACCGAACGAATGTACATTATTTACATTATTTACATTTTTTGCACTCGGCGAATACGCAATGAAAAATTGTTTTTATTGTTTTATATTTTTTGTCCACCCCCAATTCCGGAAATCCCCCCGGACATGCACGGTGAAATATTGCTCAAAATAGGTGAAAAATGAGAGCTGCGAAATACAAAAATGCACCGGAATCGCGATTATGCGAGAGCCGGGGTTTAGTCATTTGCTAGAGCCAGCTCAATGGAGCTCTTGCTGCCAGCTGTTGTATTTATGTATTTTACACTGTGTTTGTTGTCAAATCGCTTTATTTTGTTTTATATAATGTTCCAAGGTCATGGCCGTACACTACGGACGACAGTGTGAGGCGGGGGTGTGCCGCGGGTCGTCTGGATCGACGACTGCCCGATTCAGGTTTGAATTTCTCGCATTGTTCGAGTCATTGTCTTGGTGGCTGGCCGTGTTGGAGACATTCCAGCCATCTGCTCGTGCCAGAGCACTGGGAAGCCACCGGTGGTCGTGAAGGGAGTCGATTCAAGGAGGTTTGTAAAATTGCTTATTTAATTTTGCTTGGAATTATTCGTTTGGTCTTTTGACAGTTCTGTTTCTGATCAATCAATTCAACGTACGCTCATTGTAGCTTGAACAAAATAATTAATATACAGTTGTAATACTCATTCAATTCAGATGCCTCCTCCATCCCTTCTCACTGGGACTGTACGACACTGAGAGACACGGTATGTCCATTTCATTCGATTCGAACCTTTATTGTTTGTCCAAACTATCCCTTAGACAATGTACATAATACTGAGCAATTAGTGCAATTATCATAAAGTTGCAATATGTTTTTATCACATACGTCGTAACATGATTATCGATTAATACAACCATTACGGTATAAATTCACAATAACAATTAAATATGCAACCTAGCTTTACAAACATTAATCAAATTATTACAGACCACAACAATCGCTTGGGAAGGACGGCGGGTGAAAGGACGGATTGCTGGCTAAACAGTGGTTTGAAACATTTTTCTCCATTACATAATCTCGTGAAGTTTACTATTTTCCAAAGTATTTAATTTCAATTCCACACCACCGTCTTTAAAACATTTCCTTCTGTTAGGCGAACCACGATAAATAGAACTTTTCCACCTTGGGATACAGCAATGCTGTTTCCCTCTTTGTGGTTATGACCTACCGAGGTTCGCGTGCATTCACCGTGTTCAGTGCTAACAAATAGCTTGGCAACAATTCGATGATTGCATTATTCAATCATATAAATTTCAGAATACGTAAAGGCGATACGTGAGATATTCTCATCGATGAGTACGGTATAATTTATTTATAAATATGTGATTTGATTACAAATTTATTAAAGTCTGTGCAGTCATTGCACATTGCTAATTAATCGATTGGTCTTATAATTAGTAGAGAGGTTGAACAACTATGAAATTCCCGATTTAGTGGGGGGAGGAATACGATTGACTATGAGGTTTACTTTTGGTTCACTAAAACGTTAGTTATGTTATCCTTCGAAGTGTGATTTGATTGATTTCTAATTTTCCGGCGTAATAATATTAATTAACGCTTCATAAACGCTTTTATTTCTACTTGAAAATCAAGATCTGACACTCAGAATCCACATTATTTCTCACCGATTTTCTACGAGGGGAATTAATTCCGAAAAAAAAACTTTTGCTTACACTTAACCCCGTTCTAGTTTTCTTAATGATCACTTAACTATAAGACCAATCAATCAAATCACACTTCGAAGGATAACATAACTAACGTTTTAGTGAACCAAAAGTAAACCTCATAGTCAATCGTATTCCTCCCCCCACTAACTTTGAAATCGGGAATTTCATAGTTGTTCAACCTCTCTACTAATTATAAGACCAATCGATTAATTAGCAATGTGCAATGACTGCACAGACTTTAATAAATTTGTAATCAAATCACATATTTATAAATAAATTATACCGTACTCATCGATGAGAATATCTCACGTATCGCCTTTACGTATTCTGAAATTTATATGATTGAATAATGCAATCATCGAATTGTTGCCAAGCTATTTGTTAGCTCTGAACACGGTGAATGCACGCGAACCTCGGTAGGTCATAACCACAAAGAGGGAAACAGCATTGATGTATCCCAAGGTGGAAAAGTTCTATTTATCGTGGTTCGCCTAACAGAAGGAAATGTTTTAAAGACGGTGGTGTGGAATTGAAATTAAATACTTTGGAAAATAGTAAACTTCACGAGATTATGTAATGGAGAAAAATGTTTCAAACCACTGTTTAGCCAGCAATCCGTCCTTTCACCCGCCGTCCTTCCCAAGCGATTGTTGTGGTCTGTAATAATTTGATTAATGTTTGTAAAGCTAGGTTGCATATTTAATTGTTATTGTGAATTTATACCGTAATGGTTGTATTAATCGATAATCATGTTACGACGTATGTGATAAAAACATATTGCAACTTTATGATAATTGCACTAATTGCTCAGTATTATGTACATTGTCTAAGGGATAGTTTGGACAAACAATAAAGGTTCGAATCGAATGAAATGGACATACCGTGTCTCTCAGTGTCGTACAGTCCCAGTGAGAAGGGATGGAGGAGGCATCTGAATTGAATGAGTATTACAACTGTATATTAATTATTTTGTTCAAGCTACAATGAGCGTACGTTGAATTGATTGATCAGAAACAGAACTGTCAAAAGACCAAACGAATAATTCCAAGCAAAATTAAATAAGCAATTTTACAAACCTCCTTGAATCGACTCCCTTCACGACCGCCGGTGGCTTCCCAGTGCTCTGGCACGAGCAGATGGCTGGAATGTCTCCAACACGGCCAGCCACCAAGACAATGACTCGAACAATGCGAGAAATTCAAACCTGAATCGGGCAGTCGTCGATCCAGACGACCCGCGGCACGCCCCCGCCTCACACTGTCGTCCGTAGTGTACGGCCATGACCTTGGAACATTATATAAAACAAAATAAAGCGATTTGACAACAAACACAGTGTAAAATACATAAATACAACAGCTGGCAGCAAGAGCTCCATTGAGCTGGCTCTAGCAAATGACTAAACCCCGGCTCTCGCATAATCGCGATTCCGGTGCATTTTTGTATTTCGCAGCTCTCATTTTTCACCTATTTTGAGCAATATTTCACCGTGCATGTCCGGGGGGATTTCCGGAATTGGGGGTGGACAAAAAATATAAAACAATAAAAACAATTTTTCATTGCGTATTCGCCGAGTGCAAAAAATGTAAATAATGTAAATAATGTACATTCGTTCGGTAATGTGAGAGAAGTACGATATATCCGTTAAAATATGTATGTTAATTCTGAACGATTCTATGTTTGAAATAGGGAAAGTATTTCACTTTGTAGTGATGTTAAATTGCAAGCCAAACTCGCCCGAGCATGTCACTTTATTATTAGCGATTTCTGGCTGAAATAATTTCTGCGTTCATTTTCGTCAGATCATCAGACTGAAAGTATCGTCAAATACCTTGGCACACTCATTGTTGAGATCGCTGCAATCCTTATAGTATAAATCGACGTTGCATCCGTCATGACAGTAAATGTTTCCATTCGGTCCAACACTGAGCTTGTTATTATTATATGTCCACAATCCATCAGTTTTGTCGCATGACGGTTGAGTGATTTGTATCTGAAATATATTCATACTGTAAGTAAAAAATATTTTAGCTTACCGTGCGATCACCCTCGGAATAATAGAGTTTCTTATCGCTTGTGCAAGTAACCGGCAGGTCATCGGATAGTTTGACCTGATAAAAGATATTGTTATTAGCGGGTTCTGGCCCACATATGATCATCTTGTAAGCATCTGAGTTTTGCCAGCATGCGAATTAAAAAGGAAACAAATGAAGTAAATTCAAATATCTAAATAAAATTAACCGCTTCGCAATGCTCGTCTCCGTGGCAATCGGATATTATCGGTGATTTAAGTGTGCAAAGCGCTATAATTATTTACTTCTTTTATTGTACTTTTTCATCAGCTCACTTTCGCATCTGACGTCTTTTTCTGTCGTTTTACTACTGCCATCAGCTAATTTCCACTTATTTCCGACGATGCATGTAAGTTGAAGATGAAACTTGAATTCTTGGTCTCCAATAAATGTACGAGTATAAGGACCGCACTGCTTACGGTGATTACTTGAAATGCGTTATAGAAGTGCATACCGAAAATTTAGAGCACATATCCCATTCCGTAAGACTGGTAAACTCAGTACCTCCGCACGAGGGACATGGATTTTCACATAGGGCGCAATCTGGAATGTATTCATTGTCAGTGATCTTTCATATTAAACTTAGGCAACTTACTTCTTCTAGCGCATTTAACCTTTGGCACAGGCTGTTTCTCAATTATTTCACCATCGACGAGTATTCCAGTAAATTTATCAGAATTGCATCTTGCCGATTGAACTTCTTCCCATTTTTTGTCGCCAAACTTCATTCTGAGTATCGTGCGTTTGAAATGCTCAGCAATTGAGATGTGCTGGTTAGCGAGCTATCGATTGTCTGAGAGAGAGGCATGGGGAAGGAAGGGGGAGGAGGACACTTGATCTACCGCCTCCTCCCGGTCTCTTCCTTTCTCTTCCCCTCGAACGTTCGTCAAATGTTAGATACGAGTGGAATGGAAAATAATCTCACGATAATAATAAAGTGATTTTATGAAAAATATTGGTTGATATGAATTCGAACGAAATCTTAATACAATAAAAAAGTTTCAATTTTCTTTTGTGAGATCGTGTATCAATTTCGCGGGACGGGTTTTTATTATAAAAAAAATTAAAAACTTATTTTATGCTAAGAAAAATTGTAACTCAGAAGTGAAATGCTCACAGTAATCGATAGCGATCGAGGTTGCATGTCATCTGTGCACAGTTGATAGGCTGAAATTTAGCACAATATCACTCTAAGATAATCTAGCAAATTGACGTTGAACTTACCACATGACAATCCTCGTCTTGCGGTGCATCACAATACAGAAACTTATCCAATTTCAGCCTAACACATCGAAGGGCATAGATATTCGAATTTTCGTCGATCATAATTGGATTGTTTTCCTTTTTAATAGGATAATACGCCCAATTCGTTTCTCCCGGGCCCAAAAGGCATTTTGCGTGACTGTCGACGTCTCGCCATATGCTGATTGTGAATTCAATAATTACATATTCTCGAAGATTACCATTACCGTTTACTTTCATCTCTCGCAAACATGCCCTGTAATCCGAAACCGAAGTCACATTTTACTATCTTTTCTGTTCCAGACTCATATATTGGCTGAAAAGGCAAACATTGCTTATGGAAACGTCAAACATTTCTGTCAACGAGCCTTTTTGCATTCTTCTTTGGCAGTATCGCAGTGATTCGCGTAATAGTATTCTCTTACGTCACAGGCTCCTACAATACTATTCATTTTTCTTTTATTTGAAATATTATATCAACAAAAATTTCGGAAAAATGGACTCACTTTTTTTGGCGCATCGAATTCGACGAGGAATGTTTTCAATAAGCGTGTCATGATCTTTCACCCTTAGTTGTTCATTTATACACACTGCTTGCATTAGACCATTTTCATCTTCGCCTTCGAATAAATCGTCTCGGGTAATATTTTCGCGTTTTATTTCGTACATAATTCTACAAAAACAACAAATTATTGTCAAATTGTTCCGCATACCCAAGTGTATAGCTCTCATCTGAGCACTTATAGCCATTGAAATGGCCAACAGTATACTGAGGAATGGGCTGAAATTGGAATTAAAATGGAAGTACTTCCGGAACGAATACCTTCATAGTATGATCATCAATGTAAATTTTTTCATCGAAAAAGTGTGCTAGATCACACCCTTCTGAAGATAATGCATATTCGTGCAAATACTAAAATAATACAATTTATATCATTCTCACTTTTTTTCCTACAGAGAAGTACGTCGAAACGTATCAACGTTTTATGAAAAGTAAAAGATGAACCATAGACTCCACAACTTTCATATTCAACATATTTCCACTGTATTTTTTCTTCCTCGAGGCCACTGAAATGTGGAGTGAAATAATTTTCGGAATGTGATTGTTAAACACACTACTCACATTACGTTGTAGTTGTGTGTACACAGTTTTGTGCCTCCTTCAGGTGATTGATGATTACCGACCTGCAATATTTTCCATTTTTTTGGTCACAATGGCAATCGGTATTGAATTTCTGTTTGAACTTCAACACGAAACTTAGAAATTTGCAAGCCCCTTTTGCAATTTTTTTTGTACTAAAACCATTTTCTGTAAATACGGGCAGCGTTAACCAGGAGCAGGTGCAGAAATATCTAGTCTAAAAAGCAAGGCGTATTAAAGGAATGGTATAAAAAGTAAGTGCATAATTGAAGTCTGAAGCTTATGATAATTGTAAAGCTTACGAAAAAAATGGTTAACATAATTTTTTTTCGAGAGGCTGAAAGAGAGAGCCACTTTAAAGTCGCGAGCGAGAGAGAGAGAGAGAGAGAGAGAGAGAGAGAGAGAGAGAGAGAGAGAGAGAGAGAGAGAGAGAGAGAGAGAGAGAGAGAGAGATTTTTAATCACTGCGCTACCTCTCCCGTTTTCAAAAAAGAAAACAACAAACCGGTTCACATGTATCCTCTTTAGGACATTTATCCTTCAATTCCATTGATCGCTCTTGACAAGATTTCTGTACGGCCTCTCCATGCACATCTGAATCATAATATCATTAAAGGGGGATAGGCATCAATCAAAGTTGGTGGGTCCCACCACGAAAAGCTTGAAACGTTGCGATCCTACTGTAAACTGCCCAAGCTCTACGCACTTATCATAGTGACTCTGGGCAAGGAGATCATCATGGCTCGTAGCCTAGCGGTTGTGCTTTTGCCTAGCTATCCAACACCCGATGGTTCGACTCCCGCCGAGCGCAATCCTCACTATTGCCGCTATTTTCGACTCCCAATCCAATAAAATCAATACGAGAATACAGTACCCCAAATCTTGCCTGAAATATCAATGAACTTAAAAATTCCGTAGTGAGCTTCAAAGGCATTTCTAGAACTTCGGATAAAGTGATCTCTGATCGGGTAGCCATTCTCTATCATTCCACGTTGCCAGTTTATGCACGAAAATATTGATGCCTATCCCCCTTTAATGATATAATTTATGCATTTTTTGTATGAATTGCTATTTTGCTTTCAGCTCTATCATAGTTGCGGACCTTTTGGGCATAGTTAGTTGCGGACATAGTTGCGGAGCATTTGGGCTTACAAAAAACTGGACCATTTGCACATTGAGTCAGCTTTATTGGTCAACTTTATCGTATGTATCGTATGTATCTCATGAAAACCCCAATATATCCATGTGCATGCGCGGCTATAAGAATAAGAATGAGACATTGATTTTCATAATCCGCCGTCACATTCGTGTCGTCCTTACTTTTCGCTCACATTTTACAACACCTCATTCGAGAATTTAAAATATTCACTCTAATAGTCTGAGGCAGCCAATAACATCTGATACAACTTTTTTATTTCAAGTGCTGCTGACATGTAAAACAGGCAGGAAGGCAATGAGCAATGAGATTAGTTCACTTGGTCGTTTTTATCGCATCTTATCGTGCGCGAAGAGAATAACTGCCCTAGGGAGCCAATAGGGGGTCTGGAAACGAAGGATAATGGGAATCAAGGTCGGTAGAAGGGGGCCGGGAAGAGACGAGAAATGATGTTGACCCCTCATTTCTCTTCACCAATCTCTCTCCCTATAACGTCGATTGGATCTGTCATTCGTCGTCGACAGACCCTCTTGTGCACAGTCATACTGACCACTCTCGCAAGGTGAGTGGTGACAATCAACCATCACCACAAGGTAAATTGAAGTAAGTGCCTATATCATTCTCACTTCTCCCCTCTCCACCGATGAACTTTACGTGTGGCGAATGTAGAATTAGGAAAGGAGAGTTCGTCTGACACAAAAGGCTACTGAAAGATTGGAATTATATATTGGAATTAGATGAATTAGATTGGAGAGATTTATGATTGGAATAGTGAATTGATAAATCGTTAGGTGAACTCTGTGAGATAGATGTGGATAGTGTGGTGAATACATGAGACACAGCACCTTTTCCACTCTTCCTTCAGCTTCTCAATTCACCATGTCAAATCCGGCTTTTCCTTACATCGTTTTAAAGGGGGATAGGCATCAATATTTTCGTGCATAAACTGACAACGTGGAATGATAGAGAATGGCTACCCGATAAGAGATCACTTTATCCGAAGTTCTAGAAATGCCTCTGAAGCTCACTACAGAATTTTAAAGTTCATTGATGTTTCAGGCAAGATTTGGGGTACTGTATTCTCGTATTGATTTTATTGGATTGGGAGTCGAAAATAGCGGCAATAGTGAGGATTGCGCTCGGCGGGAGTCGAACCAACGGGTGTTGGATAGCTAGGCAAAAGCACAACCGCTAGGCTACGAGCCATGGTGATCTCCTTGCCCAGAGTCACTATGATAAGTGCGTATGTTTACAGTAGGATCGCAACGTTTCAGGCTCTTCGTGGTGGGACCCACCAACTTTGATTGATGCCTATCCCCCTTTAAGCAGCATCAGGAGTTCCAAAGAAGTCGACATTTTTTCGCAGACTATCCCCTCCCTATCATTCTCATTCTCTACCCCCAACGCATTTAGAGCGGTTGTTGGCTGGGCGGAAAAACAGAGAAGTTCCAAAAGTCTCGGGCATTGTGCGTAGCGAGCATCTAGATATGTGGAGTAGAAAGAAAAAAATATCACGGGATTCCTGTGCTATTTGACCATGAGGAGCGGTGTAAGATTAAGAATATATCCCCGTAATGACGCAAGACGGCTACTTCGGAAGGATGAATGACACATAGATGTGGATGAATACGAGAATCAATTGTGTGTAAAATGTTAGAGAAGAAGATAAAGTATTAGAGTTATTATTCCGAAAAACTCTGCACTTGCGTGTGGAAATCCACACGCGAGCGGATTCCTTTGCATGCACTCGCGAGTCAAATTTTGCTCGCCGAGTGATATCGTGAAATTATTTTTAAATTATGAAATTACTACCGTTCGATGGACGGAGTTAGGAAGAGGCCGGGAGGAGGCTAGTGATCTACCTGCTCTCCTCCGCCCTACCTCTCCCAGACAATCAATACGCTAACCAGCACATTGAGTTTGCTGAGCGTTTGAAACGCACGATAAATTTGTCTCATTCCTTCTCTCCTCGCCAATGCCAGACGAGCGGTCTCTTCCTTCTATTGAGCGTTCAATCGAGTTAAATCAAATTAATTCTCGATTCGAATTCTACAAAAACACTAGCGAGAGCCAATCGAGAAAAAAAACTCGATAAAGTAGCAATAGTAAAACAGTGAAAAAACGTAAAAAAACTTCAGGAGTGGAAACGATTCTCAGCCGGTCGAAACAAGAAGAATGCAATGAAAGAACTCTATTGAGCGCATTTCAACTTCGCTCGGTGGATGATACTCTGCTATGCAGATGCTATCAGGAGATCTGCTCAAGTAGACGACGGTCCAGATGTGAAAAACGAGGACTCGTGATTGTAAGATACTCTATTTGAGGTAGTTCGTAGGCAAGCAAACGCTGGTGGATATGGAGAAGCAAGCGATGAGACGGCGCAGTTGTTCAGGGATTACATATTCTCGCACACCATTCAAACTCACAACATGTTAGCAGTCCCAAGATCAGCACGAAAGACGGAGATATCGTCATCTGAAATGAAAAAAATGAGCGAAAATAAAAAAAATAGGCGAAAATACCCTCGTAAAACAATGGGCGACCGATCGATGCGAGCGAAAAGAAGAAGAGTGGGGGAAGAAAAGAGAGAGGAGGGAGAGCGAGCGAGGAGGGACAATGGCTGATTTGTATGTAAATGAATTAATAAAGTATTTGTCTCAGGATGATTGAATTAATGTAAATTGACATATATTATTTGAATACAGGACATAATGTTACAAGTTTTGTATTGTACAGCACAAAACACTCATAGATAATTGCATTTGTTTCTCTTTACTTTAGTCGCCAATATTCGTTTGGGACGCAGCGTTTTATATGACGAAAATGGTCTCCTTGGGTGTTGAATTTGGAGTCGAGTTAGGAGTTGAATTGAGGGTCGAATTAGCATCACTGTTCGTTGACGATGCCGAACTTAAAAATTAATAGATGCAAAAGCAATCAAAAAAAATTCGCATACCGGGCTGTTTTCAGTGTGTTCGAACTCTTTCGTGCTCTTGGCTTCTTGAGAGTAGCCGGTATAGGAGTAGGCGTGGGCTGTGGGGTCGATTTAGATGACGCCATCGATGATGCGCTCGGATCCCTGCTATCCTTGCCGCCCTCTTTGCCCTTGTCACCACGAATTCGACGGATTATTCTGAAACGTATTTTTGTGAGGTTCAAAACGCGTTCTCTGCAAGAACGGAAGATGGATGGCAAAATGCGTCAAAATGCTTCGATATTCTAAGAGTGGTCCCAAGACCCAGGGACGATTTTGGCAAATTTTTCTTGTTGATCTTTGGTCTTTGATCTCTCCAAAACATCAATCCATAACACTTCCAATCCCACCAGAAGCCCGCTCACATCATCGGTAGCCATCCATTCCCGGACACTCGAAAAATAATCGTTGCAATGACGATGACAATGAGGATCATCATTACAAAAGCGATGCTAAAGTATGCTCCAACTCCCATTCCCTCTTGAGCAGCAGCTGGTTTTGATGCTAAAAAAGATTCATTTTTGTATTTTTTTAATGATTTTTATTTTAAAAAAATGAATGCCCCACGTGTTCTGCAATTGAGTTGATATTCGTAATTCCGTCGAGTTCCATTGACTACAATGCTCGCCGCACGACATTCTACATCAACCGCACCCAATAACTTCCATTCTTCAGTGTCCCGCTCGCGAAACCTAAAATATAAATAGCAGTTAGTGACATCGAGAAGCATTTATTGTTACCAGAAAGTGGCCGGGTCTAAGCAAACGAATTTTTCGTCCACGACTCTGTACTGAAATAGTTCAATTCTACATCTGATCCCACTAAGATGTCATACATCTTTGCAGTCTTCATCCTCGCCCATGCATGGTGGCAATATTCGCGCCTCGTCACAGTAACCTTAACAATGCTTAGTAGACAGTAAAGTTCGAAATACGGGTAATGGTCTCTTCAGTTCACACACTCTATCGTCACTCTGATTGGTGATAGAGCACGTGAAATGAAGAAACGATTACCCGCATTTCGAACTTTAGAAGTTTTTTTGTGAAATTTATGTGATGTAGTTAGTGCATATCCAGTGGTCTAGTCCCGATGTGCAGTAATATCGCTTGCCTTCACGACAGTATACATTGCTCCCTGCTGGCACAACTTCTTCTGCTCGACTATCGAATATTCTAGCCATCCAGCTCCCGGTTGTCAGATTGCACCGAATATTTTGTATTCTAATCTAAATCGCATTTTTCTCGCTACAAGAAGGACTATAAATCATGCTCACCGCTTCATTATTTTCAACTTTGTAATACATTCCATTATTGCAGCTAATTGGTTTGTCGTCTTTTAGATCTCTCTGAAGATGAGATAATCAAGGACAATAGATTAAGCGCCTACCGTGTCACATTGCCTATCTTGACCAATGCAAGAACTTTTGATAGGCGATATGAGTGTGCAGGAATCTGAGCAGAAATATATTTTTAATGTAATGCTCATTAAATGACTATTGAATTTCGATTATATATAATTCTTACAGTCGCATTTCACAGTATCGAAGAATGTGTTGTTCAGAGTCCATGACGCATTTTCGTTGCTTTTACTATAGACACAATCTATTTCAACATTCTCAACTTTCTTGTCTCCAATGACTAATCGAGAATGTTCACCACACTGAAAAGTTGCCATGCCACAATCAGTGGAATGAATGAAAGATTATTAGATTGGACCGAGCTGTAAACATTCACATACCGTGAATTTCGAGCATTTGTCCCACTGTGAGCTCTTGATTACTTTGGCAGTCGAATTGGAAGGGCAGGTCGGGCATGGATGATCGCATCTTGTGGATTCTTAAATATTTTTTATGTTTAACAACATACATATACTATGTAAAAAACGAACAAATATAGCAAACATACTCAGTCCAACGCATCTGACTTTTGGAGATACTTGTTCAATCGATTTTCCATCGCTCAAAATCGCCTTAAACTTGGTCGAATCGCAGCTTGCGCTCTTCACTGTCACCCAATCAGCGTTATCTGATTTGAGTCTGAAATGGGAAATTCATTCCATTTCCCAACCAGTTTCAAATCTCACTGAAGAGCCCATGTCAAATCGTTGGGGCTACAGCTCAATGAAGTGCAGTTTTCTGGCTAGAATATTCGAAAATTAAAATGTTGCAATAACACTAATAATATAACCTTGGCGCACACTTCATCATCCTTGCAATCCGAATCAACGTAGAATTCAGGTATTTTCTTGTGAATACACCTGTACTTTGTTGCGAATTCATTTACTGCAGCTCCTCCGGCTGTTTTCACTTCGAACGTGTTATTAACGCATGTGACATTGAAAACATCGATCCAAGACCTGAGAAGAATTTGCGAGTTGAGTTGTATACGCAACATACTTATCCCCAAGAAAGGCTTGAAGGCCGAAGTCAGAACTGCACGTGATGACATTATCAGTCGAATTAGTATTGTTTGGCTGAAAAAATAGAACTTGTTTATCCAGAATACATTTAGACAGTGTTAGATACCTCTTCACATTCAGAATCAAGATCGCAATCATCAGTTATAAAATGCTCGAGCTCACATCCTTCTGAAGTGAAAAAATGGAAAAAAATGTGTGTAAAATAATAAGAGATTCCCACTTTCTTTCATGCATCTTATCCGGTGCGGAATTGCGTCACTTATATCAGCTGCCGTCGAATATGTCCTCAATCGACGCGCATCGATTGAGGGCGATTCACATTCAAGATGATGTGTTTTCGTCCATTTATTTTCTGAATCGCCTTCGTTTATAAATCTGCAATATGAAAATTGCATTCGAATGGCGATTTGATGTTCACTCTATGCCGTATCCCTCTAGACACTTATAGTCGCTAGCTGATGTTGAAGGAGCATCACAAATCTGACTAAGACCGCATAGTGAAACATTGAACAATGGCTGAATAGTGCAGTCTCCTAAAATTTGAATGTTTGGTGACAGATTCGATCCATGAATAACATACTTTTCTTCATGCATCGATATTTGGAGTATTTTGCAGGGTCGTCTGGGTTAACCACTTTCCCTTGACATTTCAAAGAATTGTTCTCATCACCAACGTAGTGCCAAGTCTTATCTGCACTTTCCAGACCTCTTAAATCAAATTATTACCGCTTGCTTAATGAACATGCTATTGCTTACTCCAAAAAGTATCCGATCTTGCATTTGATTGAGAAATCGACAACTTCTATCTAGAAATGACAACACTTTACAATTTTTCCTAGATTTATTTTTGGTTGAATTGATCTCGAAATTGATAAAATGTTTACCGCAACGCAATCTCCATCAGAACACGGTTCAGTTAGTTCAGAAATCTTTACATCACACTCTAAAAAGGACGCGCACAATGTCATAAATTGTTTTTTAAAATAAAATAAAACTTACTATCCGCTTTATCCCTACACCTGATCAGTTGCGGATACGTTTCCTGAAACTTAGTTTCCCATTCGAATTCAATTCCGTTCTTTTTGCTACAAGTTGGTTGTTCTTTGGGATCGCCGGCTTTTATTTCAATCCATCGGTCGAAGAAAAAGGCTCTCAACATACAATGTAGAATAAATAAAGAACATAAACAAACTCGAGCAATCCCTTTTCGCATTCTATTAGCATATTTTTTCTGACATTACAAGATGGCTAAAAATAATATCTATATCTTATTCAGATATCTCATAATATTCAAGCTCATCTCACCATTGTGCAAATAGAATTGTGTTCACACTGCCTCAAATCGAAATAGTCATTCATATCGCACTGTCCTGAATATAAATATTTTGATAATTTTTTTTAAATAGAAATGCATTTGATTATTCATTCATGAAAATAATTTGATCCATTAGCAATAAAAGCTTCCAGCGTTTAACACGTGTGAACCTACTTCTCTTTCTGCAGCGGATAGCATTCGTCGCAACATTCATGCTTTTGCATAAAAGATCTCTGGCTTTGATCCAAATTGTTTCGTCACCCTTGTATTGTGCATTTCTGAATATAATGATATATTGATTGTTATCATAAGACATTGCAACCTACTCTAACTCATAGCCCTTTCCGCATGAAAATTTCTCTGCTTTATCAACAACAGCCTGAGTAGAGCAAGGCAAATTATTGAAATATGAAGGAAAACTTACAGCTTCGCAATGACCAACTGGGAAACATTTATTGTCCATCAAACCCTTCTGTACATCATAGGTGCAGGCTGAAGTAAATATATTTGCCGAATTATCGTCGGTGGCTCAGAGATCAAAGATCAACTCAAATATATGGGTGGGGCAGACCAGTAGGAATCAAATAATATCCCAATTGTATGCAAAAGTTGAGTGGGATGCACAATACGCCAAGTTGCCGAAATCTCGTCGGGCGCTCAAAGACCAAAGATCAGCTCACTACTGGATAAGGAAGATCAGTAGGAGTCGAACGGTACCGACTACGGAACTCCAGTATGAATTTGGGCAGAGTTATGATCAGTTGCCGGATTGTCGTCGATTGGCCAAAGATCAAAGATCAAAATAGTGATTTGATAGGGTAACTGTTAGTGGTGCATACCATGGTCATAGGACAGACCCCTACCGAGTTATTCCCATTTGCCGAGATGTCGTTTGCCGAGTTGTCACGCCCCGTGATATTCGCTCACCAGGTGTCTGTGATGAGGCTGCGTGAGTGAACGGAAAGAGGAGGAGCAAGAATATCGTCATCTAAATAGATATAATATTAAATAAAGCAAGAGAAGATACGCGAGCTCACCTAACCGACCGTCCGACGGGAGCGAAAGATGCGAGAATGGAAAAGAGGAGAGCAATTAGAGATGAACGAAGAAAGGAATAATTTGAAGGAATATTGGATTAGTTTAATTATGCTAATGAACTTTAATTTTGAATAGATTTGGAAAAAATATCGATTATGTCTAAGCCGAGGAAGTGATGCTGGGAAGCGTATTGAATGGAGGAGCAGGGGCTATGCATCATAGTTGTGGCTACCTGACGCATCCTTTTTGAACGAAGCTGAGCTATGCTCGAAACGCCCGGATGAAAAAAGATATGTCATCAACTTATTCTCCTCTCGTGACTTACTACATATGAACGGTTTACTATGAAGATTTTGAGTCAATCAAATCTCGAATTCTGTTCGCAGAGTATTGATAAAATTCGGGTGACAGTGATCTAGAACAAAAAATGCATTTTATATTCTCTTGATTTTAGAATCTTTCGAATGATTTTAGAATCTTTCGAATGATCTTTTGGTTCATCTTGACCTTTCTCTTTATTCTCCTTCCTCCCATTTCCCTCTACAACCACTTGCTACTGGTCAGTTGGTGTGTTTTTCTCTATTCTCCTGTCGCTCACTCTTTATCCTCCACATCAATCGCTCGAGTTTTTTACTCGGTAGTAATCAGTAGTATTGGTAAATAATATTCTTCCAATTCCACATGCTCTTGCGTCTTTATGCTGCAATTGTCATTGATTATTGAGCGTGTGTGTTTTTAATCGGTCCAGTCCGTAAGATTTCAACATAGTAATGTATATTTCTTTGAAAGCTCTCGCTAACAATGCGTTGCTCTGTCCATCCCCACGATCAAAGGCGCAAGGGCACAGATAGTAGCCAATTACAATGGCCCGACCACAATTATTCCTCCCTCGATTTCGCGTCTTCAGTATTGTGTTGTGTTATCTGTGCATTACGTTGGCCTTGAACTTCAATTTTTTTATCTCTTTTTGTAGACCTTTCCAATCATGTCAGGTGATCGTTTCTGGTATCAACTCAATCATCTGTTGACCTATTGATAGCGATAAGGAGTACATTGAACTGATTCCCACCAGTTCCTCTGATCAGAAGCCAATTTAGTATCTCATTTGTATCAATAGTTCCCTGCTTTTTTAAATGTTTAAACGTGTTGTTTTGGCCTCATCACGGTCATCCTCAAACGGTCGATCATTGATCTCTCCAACCTCCTACCTTTGCTCGTCTTTTTCTGGCGTTGATCGTCGTTTCTCTTCAGCAAAAATCTGATGGATGACCAGCACTCTTAGATGCTCTCTCAATTTCACGAACTCTCTCGCCAGTCAGAGTAGACGAGAGATCAGGCCAAAAGGAGAGAGTGCAGTCCCGTGTTCTCCTCTCCTTCTGACAGCCCCCGTGACTGCCCGTGTCCCTTCTCTCTCTGACCTGTCTGTGCTCTCCTCCCTTCCCCTTATCTCTCTCACCTCCTCGAGATCAGAGGTTGAACTCATTCATCTTCGCCCATTCTCCCCTCGACCCGATACCACTCCGAGGACTCCACTCCTCCTCCACATTTCCCTTCCCTCGAAGAGCATTTCGCACAGATCTATGGGTCGTTACTCTTTTAGTTTGTAGATCACAGTAGAATAGTTAGAATTATGACATTGTCACAAACTGGTAGTATTTTGCGCTGCCTTTTCCTATAGACAGTTAGATTCTACATTGATTTAGGTGCTGATTATATTAGTATCATCTCTTTTAAGCTGTGTGTGTATCATTGGATTTTTTCGGAGAGTTTTTCTTCGATTTGCCTGTGTAAGAATCACTGGTACTTCTCCTCGTCATTTCTCATCGCAAATGATTCATCTTCTCTTCTCGAGTTTTTTCTCTCGTTTTTGTCGCGCTGTTCATTTTTCTCAATTTGACTCTTCCGGTGCGCTTAAACGCAACTGCTGCGGAATCTTTACCATTATCGAATCCTCCGGCCGTTCTGATCCAAACTCGCTCGTCTTATCTATTCGTTCATTGATTGTTTCCTCGAATACGTTCCCCATCCCCTCCGTACTTTCTCCATCCTCCTCTTGATTGGGGCACCCGCGCGTGCCGTTTCTGCCAACATTCTTTGTCAAATTACTCTTCCTCCTCCTCCTCCCTTTCTTCTCCTCTTTCCTCTCTCCCCCCCTCAGATGTTTGATGGGCCAAGATGAGAAAGAGAGGTCAGAGTTGAGAGTAGAGAAGACTCTCTATTTTCGGCACAGTCTCTTGTCGGTCGAAGTAACTAGAGAGTCCAAGAAAAGTGGAGGATGCGGTCGTTATTCGCTTAGAAAGGGTAGGAATTGCGGAAGTCGAGTCCATTTCCTGATTGGGAAAGAGAACTTTCTAGATGGATGGCATCTTGACAGGTCAAATATTTATTTCTTGGTAAAAAGCATACAAGACAAGGCACGATTACAATAAGAATTTATTCTTCTTTGCATCAGCTCATTCTCAGAATTATAAATCATATTTTCACTCCGTCAGTAACAGTCAACAACAGTTTAGTAATTAATACTTCAACAATACTCGGGACTGGAGATATTTCAAGTCACGAGATGTGCAAGATTGGTCAGCTGTTCAAGAGTACTTTCTATCTCGAAGTACTGACTCTAGACCCCTCTCGGTTCGGCTCTGTTCTGGTTGAAGGGTCCCACCCAAGTAGAAGGGTCCCAAAAAATTAGAAGGGTCCCAAAAAAGTAGATGGGTCCCAAAAAAAGGAGATGGGTCCGGAAAAAAGTAGAAGGGTCCCAAAATTGAGAAATTTTTCGGGAACAAGTTGAAGGTTCCGTAAAAAAGTAGAAGGGTCCCGAAAAAAGAAGAAGGGTCCCAACATTTAGGATTTCTTTCGATAAAAAGTTGAAGGGTCCCAAAAAAGTTGAAGGGTCCCAAAAAAGTAGATGGGTCCCGAAAAAAATAGAAGGGTCCCTAATTTTTGGATTTTTTCAGAAAAAAAGTTGAAGGGTCCCAAAAAAAGTAGATAGGTCCCGAAAAAAATAGAAGGGTCCCAAATTTTAAGATTTCTTTAGAAAAAAGATGAAGGGTCCGTAAAAAGAAGATGGGTCCCGAAAAAAGCAGAAGGGTCCCAACTTTGAGAAGTTTTTGGGAACAGGTTGAAGGGTCCGCAAAAAAGTAGAAGGGTCCCACCTCCAGAGGCGTATGTAAATTAAGTAATAAAAAGAAATTGAAGTTGCAAAGTTGCACAGCACATTTTTCTGATTATCGATATTTTTATTCAAGTCGATTCAGTTTCAATGGTAGACAATTTAACTAATTTATTGATTGTGTAATATGTTTGCACGAAATATTCACTGCTTTTTGCCTCCCTTGCCTCCTCGGCCCTTTCCACCTCCCCTTCGCGTCGTCTTCGGTGGTTGAGTCGTCGTCGTCGTTCTTGCTCGAGAGGCGCGAGTGGTGAGGATGGTGAGGATGGTGGTGATGCGTTTTGATGTGCTCCGTATTTTTCGAGTGGTAGAAGTGGTCTGTTTGCGAATCCTTGCAGGTGATACTGTAGTGGTGGTGGTGGTGGTGGTACTGCTGGTTGTATTGATTTTAGGGATTTTGGGAGGCTTGATTTTCTTGGGAGGTTTCGTGGCTGGAGTGGTGGTGGTGGTGGTTGTACTGCTGGTTGTATTGATTTTAAGGATTTTGGGAGGCTTGATTTTCTTGGGAGGTTTCGTGGCTGGGGTGGTGGTGGTGGTGGTGGTTTCAAGCGACCACTACAGTATCACCTGCAAGGATTCGCAAACAGACCACTTCTACCACTCGAAAAATACGGAGCACATCAAAACGCATCACCACCATCCTCACCATCCTCACCACTCGCGCCTCTCGAGCAAGAACGACGACGACGACTCAACCACCGAAGACGACGCGAAGGGGAGGTGGAAAGGGCCGAGGAGGCAAGGGAGGCAAAAAGCAGTGAATGTTTCGTGCAAACATATTACACAATCAATAAATTAGTTATCAGGCTGGTGCAAAAGTTTCTTCCCAAATTTAGCAAGATAGTTTCTGACCTGCCCCTTCCTTATTCTTTGACCATTCAAGGCATGGTTTTTCACAATAAATTACCACTTAAATAATCTATAATCCCATCATGATAGAATCCCTGTATGATGACTGAGGCCGATACGGCATCAAATCAAAGTCAAAGCAGTGCTAATTTTTTCTCACTTTTTATCGAGCTAGTGTTCCATGGAGAATTGAGATATCCTCAAATCTTAACCATTGGCTCACAATGCATTTATATTATGTCCCAATACAAGTGTAGCAGCAACTCTATCACAACTGGCCTTCGAATAATACCCACACTTTCAAAAGGGAGGGCAGCACAAAACCACACGATTTTTGAAAATCTTGTACTAAATTTGTCTCGATAGACCATGAGATTCAAAGTGTGGTGCAAATCAAAGTAGTAACTCTGTTATATTTACATTATTGTTTTGGGGACTATTGAAAAACTCAATCTCAAGATAATTTTTTCGAAAGTTGTTTGCCGAAATACGACGATCGAAATAGCCACTTTTAGCGATCCAGCACTTCGAATGATTTTCATGAGCCTGATCTTTCACTGTCATGTTAACCAGCAACCCTTCCCCAATATCTCTAAAATTGGAGAGAACTCAAGGATCACTTGTTTCGAAAATACAGCGATGTAAATGAACATACCCAAAATGTCACATTTTCGATGATTTTTGTTTCCGATTTTTTTCCTCAAGTACTGAGCAGCTGTGAACCAATTCAAATGTATGGTTATAGTACTCGTACCCATACCTAGTTCCAGTCTCAAGGGAATTTGGGAGCGATTAAGTACAAGAACAATACATTCGAAAAAGCCGTGGGAAGAAACTTATGCACCAACCTAATAAATTGTCTACCATTGAAACTGAATCGACTTGAATAAAAATATCGATAATCAGAAAAATGTGCTGTGCAACTTTGCAACTTCAATTTCTTTTTATTACTTAATTTACATACGCCTCTGGAGGTGGGACCCTTCTACTTTTTTGCGGACCCTTCAACCTGTTCCCAAAAAACTTCTCAAAGTTGGGACCCTTCTGCTTTTTTCGGGACCCATCTTCTTTTTACGGACCCTTCATCTTTTTTTCTAAAGAAATCTTAAAATTTGGGACCCTTCTATTTTTTTCGGGACCCATCTACTTTTTTTGGGACCCTTCAACATTTTTTTCTGAAAAAATCCAAAAATTAGGGACCCATCTATTTTTTTCGGGACCCATCTACTTTTTTGGGACCCTTCAACTTTTTGGGACCCTTCAACTTTTTATCGAAAGAAATCCTAAATGTTGGGACCCTTCTTCTTTTTTCGGGACCCTTCTACTTTTTTACGGACCCTTCAACTTGTTCCCGAAAAATTTCTCAATTTTGGGACCCTTCTACTTTTTTCCGGACCTATCTCCTTTTTTTGGGACCCATCTACTTTTTTGGGACCCTTCTAATTTTTTGGGACCCTTCTACTTGGGTGGGACCCTTCAACCAGAACAGAGCCCTCGGTTCGACCCAACTCCATCTCTTTCATTCACCCTAATCCCTTCTGTCATTACACGTCGTTGTTGTCAGAAGAAGAAGTACGAGTGAAATCGAGAAGTAAAGAAGAAGAGTCCGTCTCTTTATTCCGTATGCTATCTCGCCGGCCAGTTGATAACAACACCAGAAAACACTATCTTTTCTTCATGAGCGACATGGTCGATGGGATTTAGAGAGTCAGAAATCAGCAAACAATCCGAGCCCATCAATCTTTGTGAACACGTCTAATTATACGTGGATGCCAACAACACATCTTGTCGTCTGCCCTCTCCATTAGCCACGCTCCCTCGCTTTCTTTGACTGCCGAGAGACCACGCGAAACGAGGAGAGTCCATGGGTGCACACTCCGTTTCTCTGACAGACGAGAGACAATGGAACATGAAGAGACTGCGAAGCACACGCTCGCTCCGCCTCCTCAGCGCGCTTGAGTCTCCCGCCCCTTTTTTCCCGCATGCGTAAGTCACTCCGGTGCTCACCCATCCGACCCAGTCCACCTACCGTACTCCTCTGATGGGATGCGCGCTGTCATCCAGCGCGCCCGCCTCACCTCTGCCGCGTAGACCACTGAACGGACGAGGTACGGTAGTCGGACGATCGACGAATGACTTTATACTTCCAACCTGCTGAGGTCTAGGTGTGAGAGGCTCCCCCGCAGCTCCCGTTTCACTTCCCTTGTAATGCGAGCCTCAGAAGCAGAGATGCTTCCTGATAGCAATGAGCTAGAAATTAAATGCAGGGCCATTTGAGCCAAGGAGTTATTTCAAGAAATAACAACGTGCACTCAACGGCAAAACGACCGTGGCATGTGGTTCACCATTGCTCCCGGGGCTCATAAGTGGTCGTAAACCCCATAACGCTAAGAGCTCAGTATCCGCTCGCGGTTTATGGTTTCTGGACATTACCTTCGCAAGTTCTAAGATATTGAACTCAAGCTTCGCAGTGAAAAATTTTGTCCTCTCGAACGGAAAACAAAGAAAATATTCACTCGCACCTGACGAGAGGATTCAAAACAAAAGGAACGAACGGAGGAAAAAAGAGCGAATTGTTACGTGCCGAATTGCATAGAAAGATGGTTGTGGCGAACATGGGTATTGGATGCTACGTAACAGTAATTATGAATTATTCAGAGCTAGAATACGTAGCAGCTCGAACGGAATGAGAATATGTAATAATTGAACAGGCATGCAGGGAATTTCAGTACGAAATCTTCCTGCCGCTTGAAATAGTAGATGGATTGTGACATTTCTGCTGGTGAACCTCATTCAAATCGGGCTAGGGATTCGCGAAAACAAGGAATTATTCATGCACTCCTGATGAGCGAGCGCGTCATGTTATGACCATGCCTTGCATACCGTACCCATGCTACAGTACCTACCGTACCCCCATTGCAGACTATCACCAACTGACTCCGCACCAGCCCTATCACCCCCATCATCATCATCATCCGCATCAGCATGGCTCGCTGTCTCTGGGTCTGCTTCATCGTCACGCTGGTCTGTGGACTGGCAAGTGGTCGCGGTGCGTTTGACTAATTCAAATTCAAATTTCCCGCCGATAAATCACCATAAATTTAAAAAGTGGTATTTTTTGCATTACGCCAACGTTTGTTGGAAATAGAGATCGGTAGTTTAAAATTCGAATATTTTTCAGATACGACCAGGCGTCTGCGGAGCGGCCTGGCCGACACGGCAACGGCGGACTCGGCTTCGGCAACGCGCCCGTCACTGGGAAACACCGAGGTAAGGAGGGAGAGAGATCAAAGATCAAACTATCCAAGTGCCCGACAGTTCGTGACAGGTAGCTGCTGTCATCGCCACACGGCACGCATTTTTGCGATTAGAGGGAATTGCGTTTTTCTACGTCAAAAGAGTACTGACGAGCTCTTTTCGTACAATGCGTGTCTACTTGAAGGTGGTAAACTGTAGGTGGTCATGGACCAACCGCACATAGAAATCCTTCCTGCTAGCCCTTCCGTTCCGCCCGTCTTCCCATTATATTCGCCCCCCCCCTGCCCCTGTCAGTCTGTCTGTCCCTCAATCTCTTCATTTCACCCTCCCCCTTCCTGCTCCTTCCTCTTCTTTCTCCTGACAGGAGGGCCCAGCAAGGCATAATAATAATAGAGGAGTGGCATGCGAAATGGCAGGAGTGACGAAAAAATAGCTGTGAAGGGAGGAAATGAACATCGGGTCTCTCGATTCGGCGTTATCTCTCACAGCGAGATGAACAATGGTTCACATTGTGGGGCGGTACCACGACAAATGCGATGTTTTGATCACATTTATCAGGCTTCTGGACGATGGGGTCGGGCTTAGGCTCGGTAAGGAAAGAGTGAGACAGGTTATCGGTAGTATTTTTTTGCTGTACCACGTTACTTCAACTGAAGACTAAGAGACAGCTCCTTTAGTCTTTAGCATCCTGCAAAGTCACGTAATTTCTGCAGGCCAACTCCTCGAAAACAAGGCAATTTTCTCCACATGCTACTGTTTTCGTTCTTCATTATGTCCTGGATGGAACTATTAGATGGCGTGAGAGACTAGTGAGACAGAATCAGCGAAAAGCTAAAATTCATTGTATGAGTGATGCCAAGTGTGGGGCCAACATTGAATGATGGATGAACCTTGGACTCCCTTGAGACGACTCGCTTAAATTTAGCCGCGCAACGAGAGCTTTTTGCAACGGGGGAGCAAAGTTTAGGGGCAGTTTAGTAGTCTCTTCATTCCACGTACTCTCTCACCAGTCAGACGGAAGAAAAGAGCATGCGAAACGAAGAGACGACTACTTTCGGTGTCAGATTGTGCAGTGCCGCCTAACTGCATGTCACGCATTTTCCACGACCTCACGGAATTACCCCTCGTGTGTCTCTCCGTTTCGCGTGATCTATCACTCCCTCTGACCTCTCAGGCAGCAGTGCTAATTGAGAGATACAAGCCCCTCTCGCCCTCCTCCCGTTGTTTGACAACAAGCCTTGTAATTGGCTTTGTCAGGCTTAGCAGCCGGCGACTTTCGGTCTCCGTGCCAAAAAACAGCGCATTCTTCCCCTTTCCTGAACAGGCGAATGCCGGGGATACCAGAATAATCTCGAATTCTCTCCAAATTCCCTGATCTCTTGAGCAGTCTGCTGCTTGGAGATCGAAGAAAAGGCAGTGAGCAGGAATTCTTGGGCTCAGTGAAATGAGAAAAAGGCTGGCTCACTGCCAACAACACGTGGTATGCGAGCGCACGATACCGTGTCAAATCGGTGGTTGCGTAGGAGAAAATCTCTGAGCATACGCATTATTTTGCTTTCTGTCAGTCAGAACACGCGAATCGAGGAGATGCTCCAACGGTTTTCGGTGCGCTGACTCAGCAAATAACAAGGGAATTTTTACCTGGAACGCACCGGATTTTATACCCGGAATCACACACAGATATTTACACGTGAGGCTGTGTTTCACTGTGTCGATATTAAGGTTCGATACGCAACGGATACCTGGGATCAGAGATTTGCAGGCGTAAACACGTGATAGCGTGTTTTAGAGACTCCATTTATCTTTTTCGTCTCAATTAGAGGGTGCTTGTTCATGTTTAGATTTGAATCACCTGCGCGTTTTCCCTGAATTGAGATGCGAATTCAGTAGAATTCTTCCCAATTTACTTGTCAGTTTCAGAGCGTTGAGGGTGGTGAAAGGAGGCAAAAGAAGTGTGAGAATCGAGGAAGGGGACTGAAATTTGAGACGGGCGAGGGGAAGGTTGCCTCTCTTCATTTTACAAGTTCTCTAGGGGGTCAGAGGGGACGAGAGAGAGTGACTAATTGAGGGAGTGCCGGGGTGAAACGGAAATAGGTAATTGAGGCGCGCACGCGACTTTATATCTATTTGCACTAGGGATGAGCAGGAAGAAAGTGAGCTCATTAGAGAGGGAATTACGCCTGTTTACCAGCCATTATTTCTTGATTAATCGCATTTGCGAGTCAGATATCGAGAAATTCTAACAGCAAATGCTGAAATCTGATAAAATCGTAATTGCTGCGAGAGTGAATTATCGCTCGTGAGTCAGGCACGAGGGAAAAGACGGAAACATCTTTGATAGCTCTTATTTACTCCCAGAGGACAGAAAACGGAGGCCACTCTCGCAAAATTGGCCCGACGAGCAGTTTCATAAATTTTATTTGCAAGGTTGACACACGGGAAATTGCATTGAAGCGAGCCGTTGCTTACACAAAAATATCAGAAAAATGAGCTATTTTGTGTAGAGACTTTCAAAACTGACGAAAATAGGGCGGGATATTCAAATTTGAATTATCAAGGTGTATTCGTTGCAGGATCTCGGAGCTGCGGCAGCGGCAGCGGACATCGACGCTACCCTTAGGGAGCAGCTCTATCGCGCGTGAGTTTACTTTTTTATATTTGATCTTTTATCTCTAAAAACTAATTTTAAGTCGCGACAACGCCCCTCTCTTCAAATCCGCAACTGACGATGCCCTGTTCAAGGTTTGCTCATTTTTCATTCTGTTTGGTTCAGTTTCACGTTTGATGAAAAGTCTCTATGGCAACTGTAATTTCGATATCACAAAGTTCCTTAGTCTAAAAAAACAATGAACAAAAGTGTTGAATAGCCGTGGCACACGCTATATTTTTATCCTGATAATATTTGATCTTTTCTCGCTTAGGTCGCAGCTCACATCAAACCCCGCGACCGCGCCGCTTTCTCCTCTTTCCTTGAGTTCGTCGGACGGTATGTTGCTTAAGGATTTTATAGTAGTTTGCACTTTGATCTTTGATCTCTTCCTAATTTGTTCTTCGCAGCTACAACAAGACGTACGAGCGCAAGCGCGACGCCCATCACCGCTTTCAGGTGCGAGAGATGATCTTTGATCTCTGCAGTTTGATATTTCGTAGTTAAGGTGTTTGATCCTCAGTCTCTCTGTATTAGTTGCAGATATCTGAAAATCTAATCAAGATTTTATTATTACCACCATCCTTCAATTAAAGCTTCTGTTGAGTTTCACGTTTGGGCCATATGCGAAAAATTGGCAGCTGCAATGATTGTAATAGGGACAATTCTATCAACGAAATGTTTATGATCGTACAATCAAATTGATCTTTGATCTCTCCCCTTTCTCAGGTCTACAAGCGTAATCTCAAAGCGATCGCCAAGTGGCAGGAACGCGAACTGGTTTGTATTTCTATTTTTTTGTTCCAGTTGAGTTTCACAGGCGCTTTATTGCGAATAACTGAATGAATCACTTTTTGATACAAATTACATTCCCTTTAGGGCACGGCAGTGTACGGCGAGACCATATTCTCCGATCTGACATCGGCTGAATTCAAGCAGGTGAGTGAGGATCAGTCAATTTTATTGAGGCAGAAAAATTAAAATACATTTGACTCAAACTGCAATGATAATAACACAGCAACAACATAAACAAACTCAAACAATTCCACTCAGAGATCTTATTTGATCACGGCAGTATCGTGAAAATCGATCATCTTATCGAGCATTACAACTCACTTTACCATTTCCAGATCTACCTTCCCTATCAGTGGCCTCTCAAGCGCGAATTCGGTGCGATCGACATTGGCGCGTATGGAGTGAATGCCGATGACTCGCCTGCTGAGTTTGATTGGCGCAAGAAGGGAGCTGTGACGCCCGTGAAAGATCAGGGTGAGGAGGACTGATCTTTCATTTTTCACTTTCACACAAATTGCTGGTGTGATATGTACAATTCGAAAACGTTCAAGTAAGTTTCACATTACTCATAAACTTTCAAAGATACGATGATTGAATCAGCATTGACATTTAGATTTAAAAACCATTGAATAACCTGAATGTATAAATTCAGGAGCGTGCGGCAGTTGCTGGGCCTTCTCCACTACCGGCAACGTCGAGGGACAGTGGTTCCTCGCCAAGGTTCGGTTGATCTTTGGTCTTTGATCTTTAACCACTGACCCTACACGAGCTTTTGTGCAACCACAGCCAAACTTGAACATATTTGATCTTTGATCTCTTACAGGGCAAACTCGTGTCTCTTTCCGAGCAAGAGTTGGTCGATTGCGATTCGCTTGATCAAGGATGCAACGGAGGGCTGCCTAGCAACGCCTATCAGTCAGTGATCTTTGATCTTTGCTGTTTGATCTTTGTAGTTCGGTCTGTGTAATTTGATCTTTGATCTTTCTAGGGAAATCATCCGTCTGGGCGGTCTCGAGCCCGAGGACGCCTACCCCTACCACCACAAGGTTGATTTGGTTAATATTTATGTGAAGATAATTCGAGCCAAAATTAGAAATTTCACACCCCAAGGGATATGAACGAGCGGTGAAACTCAACTCGTATCAATTGTTCCCAATGAATTGATCTAATTGATTTCCTTCTCCACGTTCTTAGTTCTCTGAGTATGCTAGGGGGGGGGGTCGATATCGCTCAATCACGTTGATCTTGATCTTTCTCTGATCTTTGATCTTTCCAGGATGAATCGTGCTCGATCGTCAAATCGAAGATGGCAGTGTATATCAACGACTCGGTGACACTTCCGAAGGACGAAGAGGAAATGAAGGCATGGATTGCGACGAAGGGACCCATCTCCATTGGTTAGTTTTATCCATTTGTTATTTTCTTATTTTGTAATTTATTTTCTTATTTTGTATTTTGCATGCTTACTTGATCCCCAAACTGTTCCATTGGGTAGCTTGTGCAAGTCAGTTACAAAAAATAGATTGATACGGGAAAGGGGGTGGACTAAAAATGTACAATGTGTATTCGGGTATTCCTAAAAAAAAATAAAAAAAATGGAGTCAGTAAGCAAAGTGAGCAAAGTTGAAAATCTGAGATATGAAATCGGCAAAAGAACGTAGGGGGCACCCGGAGTTGAACCGGGGACCTCTCGATCTGCAGTCGAATGCTCTGCCACTGAGCTATACCCCCGTGTGTTATCCCTCTTTGGGGAGGCGCCCATAAAGAAGAAGCGCCCCCATCACTCTTCCCTTTCCCTCCCCGAAAAGCGATTAGCGTGTCATGTTTGCTTTCGAAAGAGACGCGGAAAGTGGAGAGATGATACACCCCACGGGGTTTCGGCTATGATTGCTGACCGTCAAAGGGGGCTCTCGAACAAACCATTCCATCGGGGGTATAGCTCAGTGGCAGAGCATTCGACTGCAGATCGAGAGGTCCCCGGTTCAACTCCGGGTGCCCCCTACGTTTTTTTGCTGTTTTTCATTCCATTATAATAATAATTCTTTATCATTAGCTGATCTCAATGCCCCTACGCTCTTTTGCTTATTTTACGCATAATATTATCATAATTTTTATCATTGGCTGATTTCAGTATGAGAATCGCAATAGCAATGGGAATGATACCATGAATATCCTTGTGAGTACCCGAAAATGTGTAAAAAGAGGGAAAGTTGAGAAAGAATAGAAAAAAAGAATGAAAGCAAAGAAAAGTAGTGAAATCTAATCAAAGTAACTAGGATGGAAAGTATAGAACGGAGAAAATGATGGAGTGTATTGTAAATCTAACTAAAGACGCAAAGATTCGCTGCTCGGTCGCGATACATGGCAAGTCGTGCTGATCTGCCGTAGTCATTACGCATAACAGCTCGCTGCCGAGATTGCATCTGAATTAACTTAATTAATTAAATTAATTAGTATTTTTAATAATAACCTTTCGCCCGCCGCTGCTGTTCCGTCGCGCCTGCTTCAACGCCATCTCCCAGTATGTTTCAGGGCTGGAATAAGGGCTTTGATTTATAGCGTTCAATAATTACTCTGCGATAAACTATCCATAGGAAACCCCATAGTAGAGTCGATTTGATCGATTTGTCGATTAGTTATTTGTCCTAGATCCCGGACTACGATACTTACCGTTTTCCGTCGAATTCCTCAGCAGGTGTGAGCAAGAACCAGACAATCTCCTCCTGTAATGATTAAAGAAGGCGTAAACTCCAAAATCGGGGAAGCACTTCCCTGTGCAATCAGGGGGAAGTACTGTAAGAGGGTGAGAGTGACAGACGCGAGAGTTTTTCGCTCCTCTCCCGTCTCTTCCCATCTCCTCTGCGTCTTGACCTAGCTCCCTTCCCTTTGCACCGCGCATCTTGATTTTGCCTGTGCCCTGTAGAAACTTTGCGCGCGTGTAACTCAGTTCAAAGTTGAGCTAGAGAGTTCTAATTTTCAAATTCGGAGTGTGGTTTACGGAAACTATCGACCTATGACGTCAGATATCCCCGAAAATATTGAGTTTACTCCTTCTTTAATAGATTTTTGAAAATCTATTTCATCATTCTCTATCTTCTCACCTTCAGTCTGCCCAGTAGCCACGCGATAGTGGCAATCACATTCATTCCAATCGCCAATGGGGCTGAAAATCGATAGTTCAGAGGTAGTTTGTTTTGAAACTGCTTGCTTGGAATCTTTGGTCGATTCACTCAATGAGTTTTGCACAAACACTGGAGAAGCCAATTGATCGCTTTTTACCAAGATCTTTCAGTATTCGATCGATAATTTATTTTACAAAATATCACACGTACATTCCCTCTTCCTCACTCCTCCCGACAGACTCCTTCTCGAGTGGTTCAATGAACTAGTCGAACTTGTCGGTGTCATGTTGTACTGCAGGCACAGCGGCTTCGAATGTGCAAATCTGCAAATCGATTCTAACGCCAGGAAGATTGAAACCGTAAAAGGAGTACACTGTCGGACAAGTAAAATCCTGCAACTAGCTGGGGCTGTTTGGGCGGGACTACGGTAGATCACAAGTGATAGTGCGCAAAAACTTGTGATTTGTCAAGGAATGCGTGAAGTGAATCGCCCTTTGAAGTGGCGCCGAATCCTACGGGCAATGGAGGAGGGATTCCGAGAGGATTTCCGGTGCTTCACGGAGCTTTGAGACATTCAAGCGAGAAATCGTACGGATTTTCTTAGTTTCACTGAAGCCATACTGAACTCGAATTGAGTCATGAGAGAAGTCATTTGAACACGAGATATAGTGCATTTTGAAAATGAGAAGAGGCACTAACGCAACGCAAAATCAGCTGTCGACTGGACAAAAACAAAGGACGAATGTCCTGAGTCGGGTCGGGTTTCATCCCTCAAGAGAGTGTGCCAGCCATCTGTTACATAGTGCTCGGCTGTGGTTAGGGGAGGGCTAGGGGTGACTCACAAGCCACTTAGAAGCGGCTAAACAACAAAGGAAGGACGGGAAATGGGAGAAAAGAAGTGTTCTGATTATCGAAGATAAGAGGGGCGCGAACAAGAAGTCCATCACAACAGGATGGATGAGGCGGGGGCGGTTATTGGACAAAATGCCGGATTCCATCTATTCCATCCTCACGTTATCTCACTGGGCAGTCAGATAGAGCGAAACAATGTGAGAAATGGGGAGATTTAGAGAATCGCATCTTGTGCATTGATCTGTTTAGCGTAGATTCGTCATGAGAGGAGGTATCGCTAACAGTAAGTAAGAAAAGTGAACGATGAGAACTTTGTTTGTCATGAGAAGGATGCGGTTCATTGGTGTGGATATTTCGAAAATCGTCGAGATTTGGGTTTGTTTGGCTTTGATAGTCGGGGATCACGATTAGCCGATCACTGAAGTCAAGATCAAAGGATTCTGAGATCGGAATCGAGTGGAATGCGGAACCGGGAAAGTACTACTTGATTTCATCCAAAATGAAAGCATAGCACATGAAATGAAACATTCCTAGCCCGGTTCAAGATGTTCGGCGATTTTATAGCGCAATCGCGAATAAAATAGAGGAGGAGCAATGAAGAATCTCATTCATTACTCCGACATCCCAAAATGTTCGACTTGTCAGAAACATCTGCGACATTTGAGAAGAAGCGGGCCAATGGGAAAACATCGCGAAACAGCTGTCCCAGCACCCTCGCAAGTCGACTACAGTTTGCACGCTCTATCCATTTAACACGAACTTTTGTTCTGTCTGATCTGCGAGAAACAAGGCAAAATTGGTGAATTAAATGTCAGTACGGTGCAATACACCTGCAATACACCTGCGAGACACCCAGAGTTGCCCTTGATCAGTTATCGTCTGTCGGAGATTATTTGCGTCTAGTAGTTCTTTTATTTGCCTATTTGCTTCTTTGCGAATGAAATGAGTTTCACAGATTCGCAAAATAATCAAAATTTAACGGAGGGTTAGTGGGAGGTATTTTGCCGTGAAAAACAATTTCTCTCAGATCTTGAACTTCTTCGGTGATTGGCTTCTGACCGCTGTGACTAACACGAGATATTGCGCAGGTTTAGCAAGCGAGAACAACAGGAACGTGCAAACAGAGTTGACGCACGTAGGAATTTGTGGAGGAGGAGGAGGTAGACAATGGAATATGTGCAGTGACGGTATCAGTTCGGATATGATATCGCTTGTGAACTAACGGACATAGACATCAAAACACATTTATTTGGAAAGTCTTCCCATTCACTTATATTCAATTTTTAAATTTCAACTGATATTCGGGAGCAATGACTTGAATTCAGGTTAACAATAAAGCAAAATATTTACCGTAGCGGTTTCTGCGGGGCGGGTGCTCCATTACATCGTCGTGCTTCAGTGTTGATTGTACGCGGTAGTCGAGGCGTCATTTTCCTGAATTACGAATCGCAATCGAAGAGCACCAGACCGTGCCAGAAACAAATATTTGACGAATGATTAGATTGGGGACAATAATGAGAACACGAACATGAGAGTTATGATTCACGACTATTTATAAGAGGCAATAGTGCTGCGTGAATTGTTCAGCTAAATTGTTCAAAAATTGAATGTGAAAAAGAAAGTTGAGGCAACGGCACGGCCTGAACCCAGACCAAGAATGATGATGTGCCATTAAACATAAAACGTTTAAAAAGATATAAGTAATGGCTGCGAAAGAACGGATCATGAATTCAGAGGCAGAGACGAAATTGCGAAGACACACAAAGGGTGTGAACTCAGTGTGGGAATGATGTGGGGATCAGTTCGTCTCGCCTTAGTCATCCTCTTCGACGGTGGATTCCCACAGCGATTGTTTGGATATCGGAGCAACGACAAAGAAAAGAGGAGATCGTTTACTTTTGTGAGCGAAGGAACGTGCAGAGTGCTGATGATAGCAATGTTCGGCATCAACTTTAGAATGGGTATATTGGTTGGAATTGGTTTACTGGTTTTCAAACCTACGCACATACTACAACCGAGCATCACATGCAGATGGAGATTATCAAAAGCACCAGATAAACAACATCAGATATCGCAGTATAGACTATGAGAGGATGGAGAAAGAAAGTTCAGCAATAGCTATGAACGCTCTTATGTCAGTTGAGAGGGCAGCCTCTTCCAACCGGGAGAAGCGATGAAAAACCGACAGACGAACTGATCCGATCCAAGCCGTGTTTGCGTACTTTATCGCTCTTGATTTCTTCGAGGGGGAGTTGGAAGGAGGAGGAAGAAGGGAAGGCTATGTCTCTCCATTTCCCATACTCTCTCGCCATCTCTGACCACCTTAAGAGTGATCCGATTCGAGAGTATGATGAGGAAGCAATGAAGCAGACAGTGCATCAACACAGATGTCGATCGAAAGCAATCAAGCGCCCCCCGAAGTCACGTAGAAAACACTCGTTTTGGCGCGTTTTTCGCCTGACTCTCTCGATTTCGCACACTATCTCGCCTATTCTAACCTTCGATTGGCGCACTCTCAACAACAGTGGACACAAGGTAGTTGTGCGCATCTGAGACGAGAGGTCATCTTGAAAAACAGCGAGAATTGGTCAAATACACGCCTCTGATGGGGGATAAAGCGCGAAAAAAACAGGGACTGTAGTGGCGAAAACACTCGACTATTCCAAGAGGGGCAATGTGGTTGTGGAATAGTTGTCTGATTCTCTTCAGTGAGCATGCTCTCTCGTTTTGTCTGACTGATATTAGGAGCGTTGAGAATGTGGAATAGAGACGGGCAAGAATGGAATGGCTATTCGTCATCTGGCGTTCGTTGCCAAGCGCTCATTTCTTTCGCCAAATCGGGAAACCAATTCCTCTGGCGATATGGGCATTGAATGTGATCGTCTAATTATAGGTGCGATGGTAGGAATAGAAAATACTTTATACAAGTTACGGTAATCGATTGTTGTGCAATTGTCGATCGATGACTGATCTATTTCTTTCCGTAAAGGTAGGGATAGTAGCTGTTGTAGCCATAGTAGTTGTAGTACGGGTAGTATCCACTGTAACCGTAGTAGTTGCCGTAGTAGGGGTACTGTAACGAGAAATCGATCTTAACAATGCTGAAATTTGAGGAAATGCTTGATTATGTACAAAAAGCGATTCAAAATTCGCCTATAAATTGTATGTTATTGTGTCACTTGTGCCGCTTTTGTCTGAATTTACTATTCTCCTAGAATATAGAAACTTCCTCGAGCTAGATCGTTCTGTTCTATCAATACATTTCCAATCCGAACAAATTTTTTCGCACTATCATCGCTATCAGTCGCTCTTCGATCAGAAGGGACAAAAAATATCAAGAAACTGACTCCATATCCGTAGCTGAGATACTGCGAGGCTGTCTCGTGAATACAGAGAGCTGCGAAGATGAGAACGAGGAGAAGGAGACTGCAATTTGGGATATTCTTTTCATTCAGTATCCGAAATTTAGGAATCATCCTATTTTGAACATGGCCACAACCAGTATTTTAGATGTTGCGAAAAAGAACGATTCACCCCCTCGTTTGTAACTTCATGGATTAGCAACCAAACACAATTGTGGATAGGAGAGGTTACTTCCTGAATCTATTGCTTACCTCTGATTCATTGTTGCAGTGAAAGAAGTGGCTTCTGCTCAACCTTTAAACACTCTTTCCTTTTATACTCTACACAACCACATGCAATGACATTCCATCGTTCTGCTTACTTTGCGTAGGACAGAAACATCGCTCTCTCTTGGCCTCCTCAGATTGAGAACTGTCTCGAGAACTCTAACTTCTAGGAGAAAAGGAGAGGATGAGAGGGGTGATAAGGGAGAAGTGAGAACAGGGGAGTAATATGTAAACAGAACACATCGAGAACGGGAGTGAGAGGGAGGAAATGGAAGAACTAAGCAGTTTAGGAGCGGAAAGACGACGAAAATATCGGTCGGTATGCGGAGAAAAAAGTTTGGAAAAGTCGCAGAGTCAGTAGACAACTTCGGAGAACGAGCAAGACGATAGAAGTGTTTCATTGGGAGTATTCAAAGATATAACCTAAACATCACTATTTTCACCCCGTTTTTGTAGTTGCCTTGCACATCTCGTGATCTGTACCAATTCGTCGTAAATATACGTACGGGCGGGCCGCACAATCCGTCCCAATCATAAAAAGCGGATTTACTCCCTTGTTCGGCGAGCAAATCTGTCCACCTCCGCGTGCTCTGTTACTGGTCAGACGAGGCGAAATAGGATGTATTTGGAGGAAGACGATCTCAATCATTCACTCGACGAGTAATGGACCGAATCTCTCCATTGAGAGTGCTATTTTGACGACGAGATAGGGATACTGCAGATTATCGATGTACATTCAACAAACCATTGAGCGCGTACGCACACTCACAATCGAGAGGATTAGAGCGATTGTGTGAGGGGTGTTGTCATCAGAACCGTTCGGGCACTAGTGACGCTTCAAACAGGGGAAGTTATGACCCTCTGATATTGGAGATTTTGATGAGTAAAAGTTTAAAATTAACTAAATTTATTTGAATCAATAAAAAATTGCAGGAATTAACGCGAATCCACTGCAATTCTACCGCCACGGCATCTCGCACCCATGGAAGGTCAGATTTTTTCCCTGATGTACACTTCTGGCGAACAGAAATGTTTATTCTGTTAGACATCTTGTTGTTGACATTTAAAACGTTAAAAAAGTTTATAATTTATGATTTAATACGTTTTCGAAACTAAGATGAGGAAGCGTAGGAATCTGTCTTTGATTAAGTGAATAAAAATATAAATGGATAATTGTAGATCTTCTGTGAGCCGTTCATGCTCGACCACGGCGTGCTCATTGTCGGATACGGACAGGTAATTAACGATTTTAATTAATTAATTATTTAACTATTTGGTAAATTAATAAATCGCAGGAAGGCAAGAAGCCGTACTGGATCATCAAGAATTCTTGGGGCGAGAAGTGGGGAGAGCAGGGATACTATCGGTGAGTATTCAATTTATTTGAGTATATTTATTAATTGGCGAGATCATAAATCACGTTTTCAGCCTCTACCGTGGCAAGAACGTCTGCGGAGTGACTGAAATGGCCACTTCAGCTATCATCAACTGATCTGGAAAGATCAAAGATCAACCTCATTCATGATTTACTCCTTTATCTATTTTGCATCATCTCACTAATCCTTGAGTAAGCCCATATCGGGTCCATCCTTATGTATCCCCCATTCTCTACTCTCTTTCACATGTAAATACTGACTGTAATAAAGTGTGTGCCAGAAATGAGAAATACTTCACGATAAGAGCTTGAACTTTCCAGGTCGAGTGTGAAAGAAGAATTAATGTCAGAGAAGGCGAGAGAACATGCGAAATGAAGAGAACCAGACGATCGTCTGGAGAAAGTAAACAGATCATGTGTGAATGCCAACGGAAGTCGACCTTCCTTCTGACATTGAGATGAGATAACGCGAAACGAGGAGAGCCATTCCCGTGAACTATCGATGTGTTGTTTCTGCTTTGTAGACCCGTCAACACGGCGCCAAAGCCGACCTAACTTACTATAATGTATTCACTTCAAGAAGAAAATATGGGACATCCTGACAGAAAATTATTGGTATTTCGCCAACACAGATATGAGCCCGTTCGCGTAAGAATCGAACAAAGGTCGGCACAGTCAAAAAATGTCGATTCTCTCAAACTTTGGTTTCTTTGGTTTTCGAGGGTGCTGAAGACGATGGGCATATTGATTTTTGTCGTCGAGCCTCCGTTGGCTCAGACGACGTCACGTCGATATCGGTCTTTTCACTTTTTCTCAGCTCCAAAAAAATGCAAATTTTACGAAAGTACGGTGTCCGAACCAGAATTTTATGGCGATCACGCCTATCTAGTTCATTTTTCATAATTTTGTAAAATAATTTTTAAATATCGATTTTTTGACTCTTTGAAATGCAGGCTTAACTTTTTACATGGTTCGAACCGCCCTGACGAGAGGATTTGAAATCTATATTTTGAGCCAAATCGGCCCAGCCAGTTTTGGGGGTGCACGCGATTTGTGCAGATAAAATGGTCTGAAAACGATGCTGCGTCCCTTGATCTACCCTCTTCCTCCGTGACCCCGTCCGTCCCTAGGCGAGAGAGTGTTGGGGAGGGAGAGAGCGCAGATAGAGAGGGGAAGGGGCACGGAGGAAAAGGGTAGATCAAGAGACGGTGCGCCGTTCTCGTGCCATTTTTGCTGTAGAAATCGCGTGCACCCCCAAAACTGGCTGGGCCGATTTGGCTCAAAATATAGATTTCAAACCCTCTCGTCAGGGCGGTTCGAACCATGTAAAAAGTTAAGCCTGCATTTCAAAGAGTCAAAAAATCGATATTTCAAAATTATTTTACACAATTATGAAAAATGAACTAGATAGGCGTGATCGCCATAAAATTCTGGTTCGGACACCGTACTTTCGTAAAATTGGCATTTTTTTGGAGCTGAGAAAAAGTGAAAAGACCGATATCGACGTGACGTCGTCTGAGCCAACGGAGGCTCGACGAAAAAAAATCAATATGCCCATCGTCTTCAGCACCCTCGAGAACCCCAGAAACCAAAGTT
This sequence comes from Pristionchus exspectatus, assembly GCA_911812115.1. Classification (NCBI taxonomy): domain Eukaryota; kingdom Metazoa; phylum Nematoda; class Chromadorea; order Rhabditida; family Neodiplogasteridae; genus Pristionchus; species Pristionchus exspectatus. The sequence goes on along the minus strand of OU461587.1, from coordinate 8,147,156 downwards.
TGAGAGAATCGACATTTTTTGACTGTGCCGAACTTCTCTCTATTTGTCCGTTTCTTACGCGAACGGGCTCATATTTACATTTGAAATATCTTTGCATTAATCTAATAATTTCAAAGCGAATTAGCATTCAAGAAAGATCCTCATGTCAATAATGTTTTTTCACTACTTCTCTCCATTCCTCTTCTTTTCACTCGTTCTCATCGGTCGGCGATCGCATTTCCGGGGTATTTTCTCTCTATTTTCTCTCTATTTTCATCAATTTTGTTCTATCAGATAACGATGTCGTCGTCATTCGTGCTGCTCTTGGGTCTGCTAATATACTGTGAGTTTGAAATGAATGTTTTTTTGAAAGAATGTTCTTTGAGTAACAAATATCTTTAAAATTGTTCCTTTCGTCATAGAAGTGCTCATAATATAGATCATCTTCTTGTTCCACATAACCTTATTAAGAACAATATTTAGTAGCATATTATTAAAATGATTGAATAGGCAATTTCAGATTTGCACACGGCACCGATGACTTGTGAAGATCGCTCCAAGATATTGGTCAATGAGTGCACTCCAAATGATCAATGTGTTGCGGTTAGCTTTTTTTCAAACATTTTATCAAAAAAGGGAAATATACCTATAAAATATAATAAAATAGTGTCTTGAACAATGCAATTTCTGAATTAGTAATTAACGCATACACATTGGGAAAGATGTTGGTGGCTCATCTAAATGTAATTACTATTCACTATCAGGTCCAATCATCTGGGAATAAAGTCAGCTGCCCATCAAATCATGAGATGATGTCAATTTACATACATTTCTTGGTTAAAATTATTAAGTGCTAATAAAAGATTTTAAGTGGAAAAATACGCTAGGCACACACGTCTCTGTATTTCGGGCTCGAATAACCTCACATCCTCTTATTATTTGAATGTACAGAAAATTACAGATGTTATGATGAGATCGTGACTATGTGGTATTATGTTGAAAACAATGAATGCACTATTTCACAAGATCCAGAAGGACTGAGAATATTATTTGCATTAGATTATAACACTCAATGCAACGTCTTACTATGCAGGAAAAAGAGTATACGAAGTATCTTGGCTAAACTGAATGTTTATTACAGAAGGATGCGATCCAGCTAAATTTTTCGAATTCGTAGTATACGAAAATATACATGTTGTTGTGGTACGGCTTATTCAATAGAAGAAAAATAATTACAACAATTTTAGCCCGATTCCAACTTCAAGTGTCCTGCAGACTACAAATTCGGGTAAAGTGTGAAACAGAGAAAACGCTATTGACTTTTGCAGAGTTACCCAATACTCTCAAAAAGTAAAAGGAGACCAAATCGGTGGATTTCCTGGTGAAAAGAAGGGAGATGCACAAGTGATGTGTGTGAAAGAGCAACTGAGGATTCAAATCGGAACAAAGAAGCCTCCTATCATTCCCATTCAAATTCGATGCGCCAAACTGTGTAAGTATCCGCGAAATATTATTTTCATTTCAATTTTTAATTATCTAAGGGGACCATTTTTGACGTGCTCACTTGACAGAGTTACAGTTCTTTATTATAGTCGCCGTTTGCTCCGATCTTAGGAACAATATCTCTTTTTTATCATGCTCATCCGTCAGCAAGTATAAGTGCGATGAGAATTAGGTTGACATGCTACATAGATCACTGTGCACGCCGTAATGAACGGAATACTGATTTTCTCAACGAAACGATGCTGAATACAGCGCCTATTTTTTCGCCTATTTTTTCTATCCTGGATCGCTGAGAAACGCTCATTATCTAATGGATGCGATCGATTTTCTTCTACAAATTTGACTCCTAAACAAATGACGTAATTCATTCTAAACAAAAACGACATTTGAGTGAAGAAACTAAGGGAAAATTAATAAAAACAATTTGCATGTCAGCCGAAGATATATAATCGATGACCGAACAAACCAAACGGTCATGAATAAATTGGTGCCTGATTCCGGAAGATAGATTAGCAGACTGACCCTGTATTAAAGATTCTTTTTCTAAGAATTGGTTATTTTGGTAGAATTTTTCTTCGGCTTATTCTTTACGCGCCCGAGAGAAACATTAACAAATTTCCTGTTGGGGTAGAAACATTAGCATTAATCCAATAATCGTGGAATATTTGAATCCATTTATCAATTTTGCATACAAATAATTATTTCACTCATCCCCCATTCCCTCTCTTTTCCACTCCACTCTTCTTCTTTTCGCTCGCGTTGATTGGTCGTCGCCCGCATTTCGGGGTATTTTCGCATATTTTCGGCTATTTTAGCTCAGGTTTTTTTTATTTCAGATGTTTATATCCTCATATCTCGCCCTGCTTCTTTCGGTACTAACGGGATGTAAGTTTGCCCAGTCAAAGCGCGTCGCATTTCGTTCGCCACCTTTTCTTGTAGTGGGAAATGACCCCGTAATAATCAGGCACTCACCAATCGACATCATCTGTACTTGTACTTGATTATGGTCTCAATTAACGATAAATTGAAACTTGACTGGCGTGGGGTGTGAATCAGGATAGACTGCGATTATAATAGAGATCTGTGCAGGTGAATGTTCAAGTTGTTGCTAATACTTCCTGGATATTATCTGCAAATGCTGTCTCACTTTTTCACTACAATATGACACGTTTAGATGCGGAAGGACAAGGCTGCGACGTTATTTTAAAGGAAAAGATGTCAGAAGATTGCAAGAAAGACAAGGAAGGATGCACTTCGGTAAGAAAGAATGAAAAGTAAACAAAATAATTAATTGATTGTTAATTTCAGGTTCCTCAACCACCCTCTGGACATCATAAGTCAAAATGCCCTCCTGGTTACGTTCTCGAGTATGTTCTAAGAGAGCAGAATTTCTTAACAGTGTCGGGTTGAATAAATGTGATTGAACGCAACATTGCAGATGCCAAGACCAACAAGCCAAATTCGGAGACCAGAGTGACCTCTGGAGATATGGAACTGAAGTCGATTGTAGAAGCACTCACATTTCGGTCGAAGGATATGGCAAATCTAGTCCATGCTCAACTGTCGATTGTATAAAACCTAGTATGCCAAGACTCAACTAAACAGTGATATCTAGGATAAATATGTTCAGAGATGTGCGAGCCGGACCAGTTTCCATATGACGATATAAAACCTGATAGAATATATGCATTTGCAAAGGTATTCATCTCCGATATTGCAAAATTAAGTGTTTGTATTGCAGGTCGAAAGTGATTTCAAATGCCCGAAAGATTACAGTCTTCAGTGAGCATCAAATGGCAATATATACCAGTGTCACCAATCATTGCAGATACTTGAGAAGAGGGTTATCAGTGTTTCAACCTATAGAATCGGCTTATTGCTCGACAGAAGGGTATGATCAGCATACGAATTAATCGTGCGGCCTTCGTGCCACTTGAAAGTCAAAATTGGACCTCTCTTGTCTAACAATAACTCATATTGCCAAATTAACATTCGAAACTGTTAAAGTGTATCGTGCTTCCACAATATTTTTTTAGAGTAAGCAATAGGCAATGAGGGAAATTGCAAAAGCAAACGCAATTTGTTGCCTGGAAGAGAAATGATTGCTAGCTGATAGCGATGAATGAGAGAGAGAATAACTTCTCGTAATTCAGACACGCGGTTCTGAAGGATGGAGGCTCTCTCATTGACGCTGTTCCAGATCAGCTTCGATGTGCTATTAAAAGTAAGTAACTGTCATTATAAATTGCAATTACAATTTAAAAAAAAACAAATATGAATGAGAATTTGTACATTGTGCAATGTAAGCTTTTTTCAAATTCAAAATGAGCGAGATATATTTGTGATAAATATATTACATGTGTTTCTAGAGCGCTGCAACGTTGTGGATGACTACTACTATAAATCCGACTGCGACAATGGCAACGAATGCGAAAAGGTTACATGGAATACAGTCAAAATGACATAATGTGAACCGTTTATGATAAGTTATGATAACTTATCATAAGATGTCATAAAACCATGATTGCTCAGCGGAGCCTGAATGGATCACGCTGAAATTTTGCATGGTAGCACAGTTCCTGTGCCCCGTCAAACTGACACTCTCGAAAAATCGATATTTCACACGCGTCGCGGTCGCGCGTTGCGCGCGTGATGACCAAAAGTGGGCGGAGTCTGGACGAGAATTTGCGTTGAATCGAAAATCTCATTCTCAAAATTGAAGAATACCGAAATATTCATAAAAAATGAGATTTTAGCGAGTAGGACTAATAAATTTCCAAATTCAGCTAAGCTCCGCCCACTTTTGGTCATCACGCGCGCAACGCGTGACCGCGAGGCGTGTGAAATATCGATTTTTCGAGAGTGTCAGTTTGACGGGGCACAGGAACTGTGCTACCATGCAAAATTTCAGCCTGATCCATTCAGGCTCCGCTGAGCAATCATGGTTTTATGACATCTTATGATAAGTTATCATAACTTATCATAAACGGTTCACATTATGTCATTTTGACTGTATATGAGAAATATGTGTGTTTTTTCAGCCAATTTTCAGCCAAAGCATTGCTACTTATGAATGCAGGACAGATTTTTACATCCAGGCACGATTAATGAAACTATCCGACCTTAAGCCTGTTAATGGAGGGTTTGTGAGGAGGAACACAACGATTCACATTTCTATCTCCAGAGCATTTGAACCTGTCTCGGCGATTTGTGATAAAAGCGGATCATTAATCATAAAGAATAAAGCTGGTAGAAAAATGGTAGACCAGACAGCGTATGCACTTCGCTGTGCTTCTCGTAAAACAATTGACCATTTCTTCAAAAATATTAATTGCGAACAAAATAAAGAGGAGTGTGCAAAAGTAAGTCTAGCATATTAATTAAATCCATTCAATGTTTTAGCCCCACAATTGTGAGGATATGAAATGTGATGGAGGCCTCTCATTGGTGTAAGATATGCAATATTCATTTTTAGTTTTTGAAAAAATGCAAAAAAAATTTTAGAATGGATTTTGGCGACGGAAAATGGGAAGAAGTCAAAAGGGCAAGTTGTGAAATGAATAAATTCATGGGGGAAAACGGCGCAGAATTGCCGAGACAGCCTACGAGAGTGAAATGCGCTAGATATAGTGAGTATCTTTTATAAGTACTGAAATGGATTAAAATACATTTTAGAATGCGCTAAATGCAAAACGCCTTGCCCCACGTGTACTGGCGCTGAATTTACAGTGTCAACGAAATGGAATGAATGCGCAGAATTTACGGTAAATGGCCACCCACGTTGTTGGCCATTTCCAATCGATTTCAGTGCGGTCCCAACACTCGAACAATTATCGAATCGAAACATCATAATACTGAGCAGAAACTCACTTGTGTAGATGTTGAAAGTCCAGTAGCAACATGGAATATGAAGGACGTTGCGTCAAATGGAATTGCATTAACGTCAACTAACAACGATGTTAAATGCGAGAGTGAGTATATTTTATGAATCTGTGTTTATGGTCATTTCAGAGCTTTGCACTCTTAGCAATCCTATAAAAGGCTGCGACTCGAATGATCCTCAATGTGAAAAGGTCTCCGGTTTTACATTTCATCGAAACGAGCAAAATCGCAATAAATCTTGGTCAATTTCAGCTCGTTTTCAATGACGATAAAACTGAAGTTTGCAAGAACAAAAAAAGATGTTTTATCAGACGGCAACTAAAGAAGCGGTCAGATGCGCTGTCATAACTTCTGACAATGAACTATTTTTAGGTTGAAATACGCGAGCTGAAATGCAACAAAGTCACTGGCGAATGGCCTGCGAAAATGTTTAAGAATGGACAAGAATCGGTCACCGTTGTTCCGAAGGATAGTGTGGTCAGCTGCCATGCTGGATGCAACATTGAATTGTATTATAACAACGGTTGTGAAGTTAACAACGAATGTCAAAAGGTATCTCATCAGTTTAGTATTTAAAATTCTAAAAGGGAACTAGAGATTGTTATCAACGTGATATACTATGACATCATTATCAGACATCGTTCAGCCTGATATCATTGCGGAAAAACTGTCTTGTAAAGCCGATTTTGGACTACAAGTTGACTTTGGCAAGAAGTGAACAATTTCGTACATGGAAAATTTTGTAATTGTAATTCGTGCAGGGATAGTCCTGAATGGATTGACGCATCAACTGTGACATGCGAGAATAATCGATTCAAAGTCGAGATTGAGAATGTAATCAGTAACCGATTTCCGTACGGATTTCGTTGTGTGCGCAAGGTTCTCGCTAATTTCTACAACGAGATAACAGATTGCGATAAACCGAAAGAAATTTGTGATCAGGTAATTTGAAAATCAAAAGCATTTTTACAAATACAATTTCAGCCATTAAACTGTGCATCTACAATATGCAATGATAAAGATCACTCTCTCAATATAAAGTCAGACTAATATCACAATGAACTCCCGCGAATTGATAATTTCAGAGTCGATGAGAATTCACCGTGGGTTAATATTGAATCTGTGAGATGCAATTCGGACAAATTCATATACAAGGAAAATGGCGATCTGAAAAATGTGGCAAATCCAAAGGGAATCAAGTGTGCTGTGACAAAAATGAGTGAGCTGCTCCTCGAAATGTTCACATTTTTAAGAATTTGTTCCAGTTTGCTCCCTATGCACTAATCCGTGCCCTTCGTGCAATCCTGAATTCCACCCCATATTCACTGCTCCATCCAAGTGGAATGAATGCGCCAAATTCGAGGTGAGCATTTTCTTTTTTTCTTCGTCGTAACGAATGTCTTGTACAGTGCGGTGTCGGTACCCGAACCGATTTGATGTCTAAAGGGAATAAAATGGACAACGGAAAACTTGTGTGCACCGAAGAAAATGGAGTTGCTGTCTGGAATTCGGATAAGGGCCACTCTCAAATAGAGGAAGTCGCATGTGAAAGTAAGTGATCGTACAATTGTCGAACTTGTGGTTATTTGCTCACGAAACAAACTATATATCGACTATTTGGAATCGGCGTAATGCGCCTTGTTGGTTCAAACGATGGCACATGTGAGACGCGAGATATTTAGTAGTTGAAAGAAAGAATAAATAGTAAATATAATTTCAGATTTATGCACGCTGAAATCGCCAATAAATAGTACTTGCGATAAGCGAGAAACGCAATGTGATACGGTTGTGGTCTCTTTTATTTAGTATTAATCAACGCTTCTTTTTAGAGAGATCGAAATGACGAGGATAAAATTATGTGTGGAAAAAATCTGATTTACACTTTCGGCCAAAATAGGGTAGTTCAACTCAGTCTCAGTTGTTTTTCTAGAACAAGAACAATTCAGGTTGAAGCGGATTATATTCAATGTAATCTGACAACTGGGCAATGGATGACTGAAAATAAACACGACAAAACGACGGAAGTGGTACCCAAAGGGAGCAATATTTTCTGTCTTGAAGGCAAGTAAAAGTCATGTCAGAGAATCATTTTACAACAAAAATGAAAAGAACCAATATATTTTTAAGGGCACTGTGAC